>CM061045.1:47112992-48484242 GCA_030762985.1 Adelphocoris suturalis | reverse complement strand
CATCTGGTTTCAAATCTTGTGCGAATTCGGGACCACAGTTCCGTGTAGGTAATGATGCCACAGTTTGTGCCGTTGTATCTGCGGCCACGTCCTCTTCATCAAGACGTCTTGGAAGTTGGTCTCTACCGTTCTTCCCCGTAATCCGGTTTCGCTGATCTGCCGTGGCCTTTGCAGGATAGGATTGGGAGAACCATTATTCTTCAGCTATTTTCTGAAGAATCTGCTAGTACTGCTAGTGTTTTTCGGTTTCACAACTGAGTTGTGCCGGACCATTGGAAGTATCTAGCATTCAACCTAGGTAGTACAATTTATGTCTTCTCGGCCGAAATTGTGGATACATGCCAAATACGTGGCAACTTCCAATAACGTAGAAGACGATGCACTATCCAGACTTGACCCGAGGTCAATCGAACGGGAATTGAACCAAGGCATTTATGATAATATTCTCAGAACATTGGAAGTCCCCTTCATAAATCTCTTCAGGTCAGCCCTAACGCAAAAATGCAGTAGTTTTTTCTCCTTTTGGCCAGATGAGAGCTCGTCTAGGGTAGATGCGTTTACCCACTGCAAGGAGAATTAATTTTTCTTTGCATTTCTACCTCCAGTGTTAATGCCGAGGGTATTGAGGAAAATGAAGACGGAAAATGCGAGAGGTATCGTGGTTGCATCTGATTGGTCTATTCAAGCATGGTATTCCGTGTTCATGTACATGATAGATTCGGAAGTCCTGAAATTCGGTTCATCTAATGACCTACTTTCTGATCTTTGAAGGTCCCGGGTTTTGTGGTCACTGTAGCAAATGAAATTGATGGTGGCTATATTATCAGGGAGGTATGGTTTTGCAGAACAAGGCTGAGACCCCACAAAGGTGACAGCTCACAGAACTCGGCAGTTCTTTGAGAACTTACTGAAATTCTCAACCCAATCATTCAGTTCATTTTATGTTCATAGGGCGGCCCTCTCTTTAATCTCACAATGCAAACTGGGGTCAGATCCTTTAATTAAAAGATATCTAAAAGCAGTCCTTCGGCTAAGGCCTCCGGCTGCCAAATACGAATATACCTGGGACCCTGAAGTAGTATTGCAGTACTTCAATTCCTCAGGCGACGCTTCCACGACCTTTTTGACTTCAAAATTGGCTGTGATGCTTTCACTGGTATCTGGTCAATGCCCACAATCAATTTTTGCCATCCATAGGTCCAATATAAGGTTTGAACCGAATTGAATGAAAATCTTTATTCCGGCCCTACTAAAGACCCCTCAGCCAAAGTCATTAGCCTCATCATTTTTTCTTCCAGTGTTTCCCCTGGAACCGAAACTTGTCTTGGAAAAAGGGGGAAAAAAAAACCTCGAGACTTCTCTCCTCTTTTGGGTTGTCTGACATTAGTACCTGATCGATTTCATGAGGTGGAGAGGGGGAGGGAGGGCACTACTCACAACTGTCTTAGGTGGGTATGAGGGAGTTGGGTGGTTCACAGATCCCCTACACACAAAGTGTTCCTTCGCATAGAGCCTCATAGTGAGTCGAATCCAGTCGAATGAGTATCCATACCACCTCTTCCTTCGAGCAGGTGAATGGAGTCTTTGAACAAGCTGCGTCAGTAAACAGTCATCTACGAAGTCCATACTGTAATTGAGAACTCAACTTCTCTATGGGAAAGTTTGAGTGGAATTATAGTAGGTTGTTGTAGAACACTGTTTTCTACCCACCCAGGCCTGGAGCGTTTTTTCATCCACACCCATTCATTCACCTGCAATTTCACGGTCTTTGAACTCAAGTAGGGAGGCCAAGGGGACATAGGGTGGCCAGCAGAGGAGAGTGAATGTTCAATTTTTGTTTGAAAAATCGCGCCTTCGCTGGTTTTTTCAAATAATTTTTTTGATGTCCACTGCAACATCCGTGTACACACGATAGCTGCGTCAGTAAACTTTCTTCTATTACCTCTTACTATAATTCTACTCAATCTTTCTCATTGTTAACACGTTCCGAGCGGAATGGATCGATCGATCCAGGTGCCTTCGTTTGATTCACCCGGAGGTGATCGATAGATCCAGCTACAGAGAGCACATAGGCTCCTACGTTCTGCCTTCTGGCGAGATTACCACGCATTCTGTTGGCTGTGGAGTTTAACACACTTATTGTAGATGATCAGGCCTCCGAAAGAATGCGTTCCGTTTCGTTCCCCATTGATATCAAGGCCCCCGTTCAGTAACATTTTCACGCCCTTTCATTTCGCGCCTTTCTCTCGAAAAACAGGTCCCGTCACAAGGAGTTTCCACTAAAATTGGCGCCGCTCCGAACGTGTTGAGTTCTCAATTAATGTTTGCTTACCACACCACTTGCAGTCAAACTCATTTAGGTTTGGTACAGTAATAAAACCACATCCATAACCTTGATAAAATGAAAAGAAAAACCGCAGGCACCTACTACTTCAACCAATTAAATGATTAATTAAAAAATTTAAATGATGATCATGTTATGAATAATAATCACCTCAAGAGAAGTTTGAGTATGTTGGAACTTTCTTGCTATATTGATTCGGATCAACATCACCAGCTTAAACCTAATAATGGCGCAAAATCCCATGTCACTTGGTGGTTTTACTGCCAATTATGAACCACTTACAACAAACCATTGCAGATCATGTTAACGTATACTGCAGTTTTGGTTTTTTCATATATGTCCGAATCATATTTTTACTTCCAATAATTTTCCCAATTTGATCAATGTGACGTACTCCTAGGAGTAGGAAGTTTTAGGTATACATTATTATTAATTTTGATACTTGAAAGTTTATTATTTCTTGTATTTCCACAGATAATTGATTGTGCAAGAAACGGAAATCTTGGATGCAATGGGGGTGACTTTTGTAGTCTATTGGAATGGTTGACTGAAAATCAAGTCACGATCGAACCTGCTTCCAATTACCCTCTTCTTCTGAAGAATGACGTTTGCAAATGGAAGAAGTAAGACCAATAGTTTTTTATGAATTATTGAACTCTTGTAGAAAATTCTAAAATGTCTGCAGATGTGTTTGTTGGATCCCACCATACTTGAAACTGCTGAATTGCGTGTATTTGTACTACTGAGCAGTGACAGGGTGGCCCCCATATCGAAATGTCAGGGGAAACGCGGAAATGTCAAAGAATTCTTTGCATCAGGAAAAGTCAGGGAATTCGACCCAGACCACCTTATATGAGAGAGTTTTTATCTAAGGGGGGGGGGGGATTGTTTTTCAGCTCGAATGATGGAGAATATTGATTTCAATTTGAACTAAAACCAGTTCCGATCACTAACTGACAGAACATGATATATTGAAACAAACGTAATGGTTAGTAAAGCATGCATCACAGGGACGTCCCTATGTCAGGTATACAGTAGTAAATCTAAGTTATCATCACTTTGAAGATTCTCTGGCTTTAGCTGGGTGGATAGTGTTTAATTTTGTTGCTTTACTCAACATCAAAGCATAAAGAAATAAGAAACCTCCTCATGAGTGATGATCACTGATCACTGATTTGGTCTGCCATTTTGATGGCAGATCGATAGTGAGGAGGAATGGTGTGGGATATTAACTTGAGATTTGAATTATTATCAACCAATTTTCGTGATCACCTTTTGGGTCTGGTTTCTAGTTGGTCCTGAATTGTAGGCATAATTTTTGATCAACCCTTAACGGTAGAATTTTAGGACTGAAATATTAACAAATTAAAATCTCGAAAACTACAAAATAAGAAGAAATATGAGTACTGTTGTTTTGGTTGTAACTGATAGAGATCATCCCAAAGAATCAAATAAAATCGGACCGCTTTATATTAATTCTTTCGCTTTCCCTACGGGTTTGAACTCTGACTGGAAAAAAGATCACGACATGCGTGAAAATTAGAACTGGTGATAGTAATAATCGTCTTATAAACTACGACGATCATATTAGCTGATATAATTCTAATGGAATTCTCACTTCAAGAAATCGAGTTTGTTATAACTTTTGTCTCTTATAGATGAATAGTGAAGCGTAGTTAGCTGTTTTATTTAATCTCAATTATTTTCAGTTGGTAGGTGCTTATGTCAATGTTGCTGTACTTAACCTTTTCGATGCTATGCCCGAATACTCAACGGTAGCTGTACGCCCGGCCCGTGGTTCCCTCCTCCACCGCGCAGTGGCGCTAGTCTCCCCTTTTATCAATCTGGGCCCGTATGATCGCTCCGACCGGTAAATCTACGGATTTATCCGTATGCCAAGAAAAAATAGATTTATTGGTGAGGAGATTGTGTATCAGTCAATCCCTTAGTAAAAATGAAGATTAGTTGAGCATGTAGATCAGAATGATGTGTATAGTTTGGTAGTCTGGATGCTTGCAAGCTCGCATCTCAAAAAGTCATAACATCAAGTAGTCAATCCCTTAGTAAAAATGCAGATTAGTGGACATGTAGGTCAGAATAAAGTGCATAGTTTGGTGATCTGGATGCTCACAAGCTCGCATCTCAAAAATACTTAACATCAAGTAGTCAATCCCTTAGTGAAAATTCAAATTAGTTGGACATGCAGGTCAGAATGACGTTTTAGAAGTATATTTCGGGAGTTGTTCGAGCAAAAAAAAAAATATGACCAGTCAACAGGGTTTGAACCCATGACCTTCATCTCACGAGAACCAGTATCCTAACCTATGAGCTACGACTCATCTATCGTTTCAGGCGACAATCATAGTACTTCACCATTCAGTAGGAGGGAACCACGGGCCGGGTGTACGGCTACCGTCGAGTTGCCCGAATATATTCAGGGCGGAAGTGTCCTACATGCCATGCTATTCCCGAGAATACTCGAGCCACTCGAGACTGCTTTGGTGTGCTATTCACAAATATATATTCGTGCTCGCTCCCTCGACCTACCGGTTGCATTTATAAGTCTTTATTTCACCAGTACCCCTACAGGGAGCAGCACTGCTTGGATCCAACGATGTTTACGGACGATTGTTGCCATCTTATCTGCTTGATAACAGTTTGGTTTGTTTTGATTTTCCTGGCATTCACAAAAAAAAGTGAACTCACGATTTTGCACTGAGTTTACACTGAACAGGAACTATTGAATATTCTCGAAAATAGTGATGACAAAGATGAATTATTTCGTGATTTGTTTTCTAATGGTTCAACCACGAATGGTTCCTCTTCGATGTTCCCTGTTGAGTTACCTGTTTGCCAACATCGCAATGATTCCAGCAGAGATTCTGAAGACGAAGAGGAACCAAAAGCCGAACAAGTAAGGGACTATACATGGGATGGGATAATTCCGAACCAAATATTGTTTTTCACAATTTCATGGGCAATAAAAGTGGGGTTCTGGCCAGCAACATCAATGATCAATCATCCAGATTGACCAAATTGCATGTTGCTCGTAAAAAAGCATTTAGCACAGAGAACCTGAATGAGCGTAGAAGCATGGCTCAGCTGAATGTAGCAGCTAAAAGGTTTAATTCGGATACAATTGTACTTGGAATCTATTGAAGAGAAGCCTATAAAGTGTAGGTATTTTATTCAATTTCCCTTCATTAGGTATCCTATATCTAAGCAGTTGTGTTGTGATAATGTAACTACCATAGACTACGTTTAATAATTATAGAGAAGTATTCTGCTTAGAAGGGCTGTCTAGTTTGGAAATGGAAAACCGTTTTGTTATAATTTTCTGCATTTATTTTTTTGAATTACTCAACTGGGTTTTGAAAAAGATTGCAATTTTTTTCCTCTTTCACCAAGGTTTTCTCAGGATGTTACCTAACTTTATTGTGGAATATTTTAGTTGCCTTAGGTACTTGAACAGTTCCTTTCTTACGAACCAATGTTAAATCGTGATATTTTAAAATTATAGTATGGTCTTCGTAGAAGACTGTTTACATGTGCAGTGGCATGTTAAACACAGCGTGCGGTGACTTTCCAGAGAAAATATTTGGTGAAACTCGTGAGCTAAAACACATCCTGTTTCAATAATTTCATTCGATGCTAGTAATAGAGGTAACGGGGGGGGGGTTAAAAGCGCCTTCCTTTTAAAAAAAGGAAAAGGTGTTTACTTTGTCCGTTGATGTATGCATGTCCTCTTAAAATCGTTATAAATGCCACTTCCCAACGTCCAATTTTGATGAAACTTGGTAGGATGTAATCTGTAACATGGCGAGGATAAAGATGTATCAAGGGCCGCTGACGCCTATTCAACGCAGGAAGCTGAAATTTGAAAGGGAGGCTCAAGGGAGAATGCTGAAAACGACTGAGAGGTCATTGATCAGCTGAGTGAGCTTCAAAGCCATGTTGTCCCCTATTCAACGCTGGAAGCGTCCATTTCATGCAGATTTCCTTTAAAAAAAAAAAAAAAAAAAAAAAAAAAAAAAAAAAAAGCGCTATAATGTGACTCACTTCGTGAGCACTGATCTACTTGTTTAGTATGGGTCAGTTTAAAGCTTACTGGCTCTTGACAATCAACCATAATTTTACAAATTATAATTTTCCGCTCATTCCAGCTAGACATACACTATTAACATTCCCAATTTTAATCTCTGTTTACCAGCTACCCACTTTTTGTCCATCATCAATCTTTTTGTAATATTTACAGGGGTAATACTGGAATTCTCGTGGCTAAGAACTTCACCTGTGACTAGTAAGTTCAAATAACAAAGTAATATAATTTTATCCTTTCTCTGAATGTTTCATGTATAAACAGGGTTTGTGTGGGAAAATATGTTGGATTATAATATGTTTAGAGTCCATTACACGTGTGATTTAAGATTCTTGCTATTTTTCATGATTCTTCAATTCATCATTACTTAGGATCACTTTGTCTTTAAGCTCTGAAAGCAACCGTAATAGCATGTCAACAAAACATCTCTTAAGACAGCCATGGTTAGAGACTTCAAAAATTAACTACAGGATTGTGACTCATAATTCACTCCCCAATTTAGCTCAGGATTTGTAGAAACTCCCAAGAACTTGGATTAACAAGACCGTGGGTTCATTTACCCATAACCATGGTTATTTCGTGTCATTGTTCAGTCCCGAATTATTGTCGGTCATACAATTCGTCATTTTAGAAACAACAATAGCATTTTTTAGCAATTACATGTTTGCTCAGTGGGGACAAAATCGAGACTTTCTCAGAAAGTGATAAGTACAGCTGGAATTTTCGCAGGTCTGGTTGCACTTTATTCTAGAGGGTGACATTTCATGGTATTGAGCGTGAGCATCTCTTAAAACTGGTCAATCCTTGCAGATTGATGTTTGTTTTCTCTAACCTTGATTATGTAGTTCATTTGTTTTATGACTAACCGTTCTTCTTCTTCTTGTTTTATCGCACTTGTTTCTTATTCTACAATTCATAATAAATATGTGCTAATAAATACGCCCATCTGACTCATCAATAGCTTGAACATAATATGTGGAATTCGTTGATAATTTTCTCTGTCAAGATGTCATTGTCTTGAAGATGATTATCTTCTTTACATAATGTTATTTACCATGAAATAAAAATTGTCTTTGTTATTAGATCAAAACTTTACAAAAAAAGCTTTTCTGTCCTTTAATTGTTTTTCATGGTTCTCCAACGTTTCTCCCCATGAATTGGGGCATCTTGAGGGAGATGAAAATTAAATTTAAAATGGTGAAATCTCTCTTGTTTTCTTTTTGAATAAAAATTACAATTAAAATTATCATACAAAAAAAAAAAAAAATCAAATTTAAAATGAAACGTTGGAGAACAATAAAAAAATTAAGGACATAAAGGCCTTTTTCTATAGTTTTGAGATGATTTGAACTACCCAAATAAAGAAACATTGTCATTAGAGGTCCAGAATAAGACACACCTTACTGTGTTCAGCTAACGCATTATTATTTTTCATTGTGTAACAGTGTAGTTGGGCAGGAAGAATTGCTTCTTGAAAGGATTGCTCGACATGGCCCAGTCGTTGTGGCGGTTAACGCAATTAGTTGGCAGTACTATCTTGGGGGAGTCATAGAAAACAATTGCCCTGGAGATCCAGCCCTACTGAACCATGCTGTTGAAATTGTTGGATATGATCTCTCTTCTTCAATTCCCCATTACATAGCTAAGAACAGCTGGGGCAAACGTTTCGGTGATGGAGGATATGTAAAAATTGCTACTGGTGCTAATGTGTGTGGTAAGAAAAATTAATTTGATGAATTCATTACGTATGTTTACTCATGGTATAATCCATAGTCATTGGAAGAGTCAACTATCTGTGAGTGATCACAAAATTCTGTTAAAAATCTGTTTTCAGACACCATAAAAAAGTCTGTGAGTACACAAATTTTGTATATAATTCCCATTGCCTATTCAACCATTTGCAATAAGTTGTGTGTTTACTAATAATTGCCCACCTGTTGAAATCAGTTCTTTTAATGATGCCTTCACGTTCCATGTGCTCTAACTCATCTTCAATTTTGTTGTGCAATGCATAGGGAACGGAACGTGCCTTCTGAAACACTGGGTGTATTAGGTGTTAACTTGACATCAAATGAATAATTTTTTAGAACAACAGCCTTTTTCTGAAATATCTCGGAATAACCGTTCATAAGATCGTTAAATGTTTCTCATAGTCAGGTAGTTTTTTGTCCTCATAAAGACTTTTAATAAATGAGGACTTGATGTCCGTAAAGTATAGCAAAGTCCTTTCCAATATCAAATTAATTCAGGCTCTTTTTCATTCCTTGGAACTCAGCATTGACACAACAAACCCTACTCATAAATACCCATAAATTGTTCGATTAGCATTATTTCTTTTCCCTATTCTAATTGAAATTTTTGGTAACATAGATGAAAAATTCTACATTCTGTGGATTCGCATCCATCGTATACTACTCTCTGGTTACGATTCTCTGATTTTCTGGAGCACACAAATGGGCAAAATTTTCCTATCGCCTTTTCCCAAGGGCACTCACAAATATACCCAATTAACAAACTGAATGCATTATGGATCATACACGATTTCTTTCTCTTTCAATTATTCGCCTCTCATTTTTCATTCATCAGAAGAAAAAATTCCACTAACAAACATTCACCCCACTCTCACGTTGGTTTTCTGGAGGGATGGTCTTCCACGTCTTCTTCAGTCGCAGATTCATTCTTTTCCACAACAGACTTATGCTAGTATGAATTAATTTTTCTACCCCTGTCTCTTAGATTGTAACAGCATGTAGGTTCACAAACAATAGCAAAATAGCAAGGGTAGGTACTAGAAGTACGAATTGTCAAGTTCATCATTGATAAATACTTTATTATAAGCCACTAAGCTGGCAGTTGGCTATCACTGAGATGACAACAGCCCCACTTCCACCTATATTTCCCCATTGACTGTTATCAAAGAGCCTCTTTTTTGTTCTTCACCAAGTGGCCTCCCCAATCACCCCAGATGATTTTTGAAATTTGAGTTTTTTTGGCCGGACTGGGCCTTCAAGTGAAAGGGCAGGGCCCAAATCACCAAGTCTAATGTCAATTATAGTACGGTCTTCGTAGAAGACTGTTTACTTACGCAGCTCTCGCGGTCTTACTGTGTTGCGGTAAATTTTCAAAGAAATAATTTGAAAAACCCGCGAATGCGTGGTTTTTCAAATGAAAAAACGGACTATTTGTACTGTTCTGTTGGCATCCCTGCGCCTCGCCGACCCAACATGCCTTGAGCCCTGGTGACGTCACTTCGTGAACTTACCGTGTTGCGAGTATAGTTCATTCGCGTGTTTTATGATTATTTCATAATTTCTACGCTTTTCTCACGAAAATCGGGAGTGCGGACGATTCACAAAGAAGTGTTCGGAAGTGTTTATGTCCGGTTTGACAAAATATTTGTCGACGATGCGTCCGGAAAATAGTTTATCTGCTGAGTTCGTTCGAAATCTCATAATTTCTACCATTTTCTTACGAAAATCGGGAGTACGGACGACTGAGAAAGAATTGTTCGGAAGTGTTTATGTCTGGTTTGACAAAATAATTGTCGACGATGCGTCCGGAAAATAGTTTATCCCCGAATAAGGATTCCCAACAAGGCGTCGGTTTCCGCCTTGGTGGAAGCTTGGGTTTCCAAAGCTGCGGTGCTTGTGAATTCGATTCCACCTTCCAGCAAAAAACCAGTCCCTCCACCTTTTCGTCCTTTTCAGGACATAAAGTTCGGGAAAGACCGTAACCGATCTCTACAATCAATACCGGAGACACCCATAGGATCTATATATAACCTCACAGAGTCATCCGACGAAGATGAGGTTAGAGACAGGCGGATATCATCGTACATCATCGCATCTTCATGCAGATTATTATTATGACACGCCTGAAAAGGCCTTAAAGAGGAAAAGACGTCGGGATTCCTTCCGATTGTCACCCTCCCCATCAGCCTCCGACTCTCATTCACCGTCATCAAAAGTAGCATCGTCCAGAAACCTATCAAAACCTCATCCCAGGCCTTTGCCGATTTTTTCAATCGCACCTTTACCTGTAGAGGACAGTCTACCACAGTTCCGAACCTACCACAACAACTTCTTGCTGTAATGGGTATTAATGAGACACCTCCAGTGGACCCGATCTTCATCCACCCCACAATGGAGAAAAAGGGGGCGCGAGGCTATGCGGAGTACCGCGCGACGGCCCACCATCAAGCACTGGGACAAACTTATTTGTTCAGTGACGCCACAGCGAAGTGGGTACAGTCAGTGTCAGACAAAGATAAGATCAAGAGATCGATTATAAGACGCCAAAGAGAGGCATCCCCCGGCCCTTTGGCCAGAAAGAGGTTACAGGCCCCCCCCTTCCTGAGAGGCATTTCAACCGACATTAAATAATCAGGTGAGTAACCTCAGGATTAACCTCAATCCCTCCCCCCTCCCCCCTTTCGCGAGGAGGCTGGCGAGTTTCTTTCATGAAGGGAGAAACATAAATAAATTTCCTATTCTATTTTCATAGAAAATAGGCCGAAAGGCCAGGATCCCCCATTATCATTACCAATGTCCTATGCCAAACAGCACCCTTCGGACCGGCCTCGGGTAGCGACCATGATCAAGGATTTACTAAATAAAGGGGTGGTTGAAACTTGGCCAAATGATTCCCCTTGTTTTGTATGACCTGTTTTTACAATCCCAAAAAAGTCGGGATCGGATCGTCTCATTATTAATCTCCGCAAATCAAATAAAGTTCTAAATGTATTACATTTTAAAATGGATGGACCAGTGTTGTCACTTCTGACAAAAGGGGATTTTGAACGGATGATTATTAATCATCATTATTAATCTCCGCAAATTAAATAAATTTCTAAATGTACTACAATTTAAAATGGATGATTATCAGTGTTGTCACTTCTGACAAAGGGGATTTGGGGCAAGTCTGGATCTCAAGGAGGCATATTTCATGGGCCGCATTGCCCCGGAGCATAGGAATATTTAGGCTGTTTTCACAGACCTGTCCGTGGGTCTCGCATCGGCGCCGTTTGTTTTCACAAATTACTTCGTCCAGTAATGGCCCGTCTGAGAGATCAGAAAATAACAGCTATTAGCTACTTAGATGACAGTCCTTTTCTAGCAACATCAGCTGAGCATTGTGTAAGGTCTATTCAGACAGCTGCATCGCTATTCGCGCAATTAAGTTTCATAATTCATGAAACAAAAAGCCAATTGACCCCATCCTCAACATTTACATTCCTAGGATTTGAATTTAATTCCCTAGAAATGACAATGGGCATTACCACCAAAAAATTCTAAAACTTAAACGGTTGGTCACAAAATCACTTGAGCCAGAGAGTAGGCCTACCCGAAAATTATCGGAAACAATAGGATTTCTAGTGTCCTGTTCACCAGCGGTACGATACAGCCCGCTGTACTTACGTCATTTGGAAAGAGTAAAACTAGAAGCCCTACAGTGATCTGGGGTGACTTTCGTCACCACTGCGCTTTGTCACATCAAGCCAAACTAGAGTCACACTAGTGGCTACAGGTAATAGAGAAACTTCCCAGTCCGATCCGTAATGACCATTATGATAATACTATCTGGACGGATAGCTCAGATTTGGGAGGGGGGGGGGGGGGATTTCCGCCCCCCACATCGGGTAAGCGACTGGTGGGGAACCCAGCAAAAGGACCAGCGTATAAATCAAAAAGAACTAGAGGCAATCTGGGAAGTGCTGAACTACTTTGCGCATGACGGGTCATCACTGAACGTATTGCTACGAGTGGACAGTATGACAGCAGTAGCCTTTTATAGGAGACACTCGACATACCTAATACACGTCGGACTCTCGGCGTGGGAATGAGAGATGAAACACAGTTTTGTGTGTAGAGTTACACTCTTTTCAACTCTTTTGAAGCGACGCCAGTTCGCTCTAGTGGAGGTTCGGAGAAGGTGGTATCAGTTGTTTTGTGTGTGATCAGTTGTTTTGTGTGTGTGCCCACCCCCCCCCCCCCCCCCCCCCCACCCTTATAGGAGACACTCGACATACCTAATACACGTCGGACTCTCGGCGTGGGAATGAGAGATGAAACACAGTTTTGTGTGTAGAGTTACACTCTTTTCAACTCTTTTGAAGCGACGCCAGTTCGCTCTAGTGGAGGTTCGGAGAAGGTGGTATCAGTTGTTTTGTGTGTGATCAGTTGTTTTGTGTGTGATCAGTTGAAATAGCAAAGCGAATTTGGGATTTTGGTGAGCAGCGGAAACTATGGGTACACGCAAAATACGTATCGACAAACGATAACGTAGTGGCGGATGAATTATCCAGATTAGATCCTAGATGTTCGGAGTGAGAATCGAACCAGAAACCATACAATTACATAATCACAACTCTGGGAACCCCCTCCATAGATTTTGGCCAGAGGAGGGATCATCTGGGGTGGATGCATTTACCCATTCCTGGGAAAACAAAATTTTTCTTTTATGCCTTCCCACCCCCGGCATTAATCCCAAGAGTCTTGGAAAAGATAAAACATTACTATTCTTTGAAGACATTTTTCAATCGACTTCACAATCATTTAGTTCATTTAATACTCATCGAGCTGCCCTATCATTGATTTCTCAGCATGAACTGGGGTCGGACCCTACTATCTAAAGGTATTTTGAAGGCAGTCGTTCGACTACGGCCTCTATCAGCCAAGTACGATAATACCTGGGACCCGGATTCGGTCCTACAGTTTTTCAACGCATACTCCGATGAATCACTACCCTTTCTAACTAAGAAATTAGCTATGTTGCTATTACTAGCTTCGGGCCAACGCCCACAAACGATTCTAGCAATCCGCAGGTCCAACATCAATTTCGAGTTAAATGAAGTTAGGATTTTCATCCCAGCGTTATTAAAAAACTTCACGACCAAAGGCGATTGCTCCATCATTTTTTCTTCCAAAATTGCCATTGAACCCAAAATTATGCCTTCCATCACTGTTAAGAAATTATTTAAACACGACGACAAATTTAGATCACCAGGACAATTTGTTATTAATAACACGCTCCCCTGTCCGACCAGTGGCCAGGGCGACACTGAGCCGTTGGGTATCAACAACCCTACAACAAGCAGGGATAGACACAACAAAATTCTTCGCTTACTCCACCCGTCATACGTCAGTATCGGCAGCCGCTAGGAAGGGTGTATCCTTACTAATCATTTTAGAGCGGCAGGGTGAACAGCAAACTCTTCCATGTTTGCTGCTGTATACAACAAAACAAGCCCCTGGAAAATCAAGGGGAGTTTGCATCCGCCATTATTCATGGGACAGGACACAACCGAGAGGGGTTATCATAATTACATTTATACAAGCAGAAACATGAGGTAATAAAATAACAAATTACACTAGTGGTAATTAATGATATAGCCCATCATCCATGGGACAGTGCAGCCACAGGAGTTCATTTAAATAGTTTTTCAACATTGCTCCAACCGAAGGTATTCACATCAGAGCAGGGTAACCCATATTTCATTCTGCCTCACTCTTGGAACCATGACATTTTTTAGTTATCACCCTGAATTACTTGGTTTTTCTTCAAGCAAATAAGCGCCACCAAAAAAAAAAAAAAAAAAAAAAAAAAAAAAAAAAAAAAAAAAAAAAAAAAAAAAAAATCTCGACTCCTCCCCCTTGGTGCCAGCCAGATTTTCATCTGTGGCATACTACCCCGGATATCCTCATGTATCCCTACAAAAGGGTGGGGGGGGGGGGGGGAGAAGGCACTACTCACGAGTGGTAAAGGGCGTTGGGTGGAATGAGTGGAAATGGGGGAGTTGGGCGTTTTCACGAGTCCCCTGCACACAAAACTGTGCACCACAAGTGAGTAACAGGAGCTTTGTTCTCTCCTCTTTACTCCGGGTCGTGCGGAACGCCCATTACCAACACCTCCTTTTACAAGCAGGTGGGTATGGGGGAGTAGGGCGTTTTCACAGGTCCCCTGAACACGAAAGTGTGCACCACAAGTGAGTAGCGGAAGCTTAGTTCTCTCCTTCTTTACGTCGGGTCGTGTTGAGCGACCATTACCACCACCTCCTTTTACAAGCAGGTGAATGAAGGACTTTGAACGAGCTGCGTAAGTAAACAGTCTTCTACGAAGACCGTACTATAATTGATAACTCAACTTACCTGTGGGAAAGATTGAGTAGAATTATAGTAGGTCGAAGTAGAAGACTGTTTAGTGCCCGCCCAGACTAGAGCCCAACCAGTCATTCACCTGCTATATTTGTGGGTCTTTGAACTGAAGTGACGTCACCGGGGCTCAAGGCATGTTGGGTCGGCGAGGCGCAGGGATGCCAACAGAATAGTACGAATAGTCCGTTTTTTCATTTGAAAAACCACGCATTCGCGGGTTTTTTCAAATTATTTCTTTGAAAATTTACCGCAACAAAGTAAGACCGTGAGAGCTGCGTAAGTAAACAGTCTTCTACTTCGACCTACTATAATTATACTCAATCTTTCCCACAGATAAGTTGAGTTATCAATTATGTGGTAGAGGAATATGACTGTTCTGTTAAAACATTAATAGTGCATAATGTGCAGTTTTCAGGAGTTCCCTTCCTTTGTTATTCAAGGTTGAGATATCCCAAATCACTACAGCTTTCAAATGAAACGTAGTAATTTGTTTTATTTTCTCATGTTCTATATTCTAACCTAATATTTTATGGCTTTCTATGTTTTTCCAGGCATTGCTAATGAAGTTACATCGCTTGATATTTTGGAAAGTTGAACTGTGCAGTTTGAAGTGAGAGCCTCCATGACATTCCCAACAATACTACTTGAACCAAGTGATATATGTTAAGTTTTGAGTCATCATTCAATGATTTGCCAATAATTGTGTTCGTCCATTGTGGTACTTATTGTATTTATAGTCGGTACCTACACTGTTTCTATAGATCTGTATTAGTCAATTTGTGATATTTTTATATCTTGCAGAGGTAATATGTAATATTATACTTGGATAGATAAATAATGTTAATAAAGTCCCGGCTACAATTGCTAGCAAGATTGAGAGCTAGATATCGTGCCTTCTTTTTTTCAAGGATTAAAACTGTATTCAAATAATAAAACAGGTTATGTTTTATATTTTTGTTTCTTATTGCTGGCTGTAGAAACATAGAAACAGATCCACCCTTTCCTGTTCGAGGATAACTATAATTTTTTAAATGTATTTTTCAATAGATGGAAGATTTAAAAAAAAGCTCGTTCGAGCTCAAACTCTCAAATTCGTTCCACTATAATTGACGGTTTTTCCCCTTCTAGCTCAGTTTGTCTATAGTTTTAAGCTAAAAACAGGTTTATCAAAGTTAAAAAGGACATTTTTCAACAAAAAATGTTTGAAAAATAGCAACGGAGTTGTGATGCAGCAATAAAAAAGTAAAATTGCTATTGTGATGGAATTCAACTATCTTTGGATGTCCTGAACACAGAAAATTCGAATAAGCAATAACAATTGTATAGATTAAGTTGCATGCTAACTACTGCACCTAGCAGTACCTAATCAAAGAGCTTCATCTGATACCCTTTATATTACACCTTTTTGGGAAGATCTCATCGAAATCTTTCAGCTGAAAGAACAAACTAAAACAAGTTAAATCGCCTGTTGATATTAGTCCTCTTCAACTTTGATACACTTGTTTTTGGCTATGAATACCTTAAAATTGAGTTAGTTGCAAAAACGGGCATATTTCAGCAATTTTTGTTTTCTTCCAAGTTGATGGAGCGACACTGAGGGTGAGGGTGAAAAAAATTGGATTTCTTATGTTGTATCCATCCTAAGTCACCCCGTTGAACACGTAATGTGGAATTTCTCTACTGCCTGGATATCTGAATATCTCCTCCTATATCTCTTATAATCTCTATAGATGACTTCATGTTTGAATAACATTCGATCCACTTTGACTGTGCGTCATACACCACTAGATAGTTGTGATTATTTAAGTGCCCAAGGAAATTAGTATGAATCCAGGTCCAAGGGATGGTATGCACAGGTTCTAAATGGTATGCACATCTCGCAGTTCTCTGTTAGCTTCTCTATCATAAAGTCTAGGTTCAGGCCACCAAAAGTACGACCTTGCTAGTCCCGTCATCTTGGCCGTACTTTGGTGGGTTTCCTGCAGTACCTACAACATGCATCCCTCAGTACAGTTGGGACCACTATCCTATATAACCTATTGAACTAACGCGACTAACCAATAACATATTGAGATTATTGAACTATACCGCCATCTCCAATCTGCTAAAAAAATAACGATATATGTCATCGTCCTTTGAGTTTTTTGTTGGCCATAATCTGGTTTTACCCAGCCTAATCACCTTCTTCAGAGTGAGGTATTTATTGGTTTCTTTCTTTAACCTCTTCTGATTCAAATGACTAGGGTATGACTCTTGCACGTAACTGGAAAAAATATCACTGCTAGGTCTATCTCGACTGTTAATTCGATAGAGGAAATATTAGAGGGTATTATTTGCTGATTTTTCGTATATAATTTCAAAATCATACATTGGTAACTGGTTTGCCCACCCTTGCACTCTATTCGCAGTGCAAATGGGAATGCCTTTTAGCAAATTTTCGTAGAAAATGAAGCTTTTGCAATGGCTCCAACAATTTTAAAATCAAAATTTTCTTCATTGAAATCCGTTTTGAGACATTCCGAAATGAATCCTAGAGTTTAAAAATTTTCATATATATATATATATATATATATATATATATATATATATATATATATATATATATATTTATTTATTTATTGAAACGGTTCTAGATGAACAGTGTATTCTTTTGGCACAGATGTGCAATGAAAATTAGAAACAAATAAAAGTGATTTAAAGGAAAAACGTACAACATTTTATTTTGGAATTCTGCCTTTTTCAAGACAAAGAGTATATATATATATGTGTGTGTGTGCGTGTGAGTGTCATTTTGGACGATAACGCCTTAGGATTTTTGAATTGCAGATTATTATTATTTAGAATACGTTTTTGGACATAAAATTAATGGTTCATTTATTTGCATCCAAAAAGCTCAAACTTCAAAAAAATGTAACAAAACATAATATTATACAACACGATATTATACGAAAATTCACTCATTTGATCATGCTGCATGACTCTAACTTTTTCACAATAATTCACTGAGAAAAAATACAGTAGGTACCTACCTCCTAAAATAGAGAACAGATTGAAGCAGATTATAAAAATTTGTTACAGTTTAAGACTGCAGGAAACAACAATTTATGTATGAATAGAGCCTTCATTTACTGTGAAAGCCTTTGCCACAGAGAGTCTGCAGAAACGCCACAATCCGACTAACTACATGTGAGTCTTTAAACTGAATTAGAGGACAAAAGAAAAATTCATTGACGGAAAGGGCTCCACAAATTTGATACATCCATCAATTTTAAATTTGATTTCCTTAAACTGAATTTCTGAATTCGATTTTTTATCACAAAAAAGAAAAAGATAAGTATTTATTTGACCAATTTTGAATTTTATATTCTCTACTTTAAGGGCTGAAAATCCTTTTTTCGTAAAGCCTTAATTGTAAACGGGGAAAAAATAATATTTGTGTGATGAAAAATGTTTGAATTTGAATATTCTAGGCGCGAAGTGTTTACTGGGCGCGGCCATCATGTTTTGCCAGATAGCCAATCAGATAATTAACGGAATATTTTTCCCGCTTTTCTCATTTTTAGAGTTCTCGTTCAGGCCATATTTTTTTACTGTGATTCTTCATGTACGTGTGTTGTAGCTTCGGCGATAGATTTTTCCCAGTTGAAAATTAGGAATGTTTCAGTGTTTCACCTCACAGCCCTCAGTAATTTATGTGCGAGTTTTCATTATATTCTTTGAAATAGTTTTTCATGCGTTTTCGATTCTTTTTGATATTTAATTACCGCCCCTAACCTCATATACTGGCATCCCTTGTGGGGAAAGGTGATTGAATAATGGATTTGAAGCGATTGAAGACAGATACAACTCAACTGAGACGCATTTTCTCAAAGGAGGTAACAAAATTCGAGAAACTTTTCGCCGAAGATGACATCGATCTCAAGACAGTAAGGTCAGATTTCGTTAAATTAGATGATAAGGCACCGCGGCTTTTCAAGTTGGATGGTGAGGTGCATAATTTGTTATTCTCGTCGGATGAGTTAGCTGAAGCCGAAATTATGGACGAGTGCGATAAAACCGAGGAATATAGGGACTTGTATTTTTCTATGGTAGGTCTGAAAGACCACTTGGAGACCCTTATTCACGCTCCTGTTTCACAGCCGGTTTACGAAACCGATCGCATGTCACTTAAATCAAATACTGGTCAATCTGAATTAAATAAACATAATTTGAAACTTCCTAAGCTAGATCCTAAAAAGTTCGATGGAAATTTAAAAGAATGGATATCATTTTGGACAATCTTTAGACGTATACACGAAAGCGACGAGTTTGACGCTGAAACGAAGTTTCAATACCTTTTATTGTATACCACTGAAGGTTCCCCTGCGAGGCAGTTAGTCGAAAGTTTCCCCCCGTCATCTGGGAATTACGAAAAGGCAGTAGAACAGCTCAAGCAGCGTTTTGATAGAGACGAACTATTGGTCGAATTATATTCACGAGAAATCTTGAAACTAGTTTTACTGCAGGCTAAAGGGGAAGAAAAATTACCTCTTAGGACACTTTATGACCGACTTGAGACTCAAATAAGAGCACTAGAAACACTGGGTATGGGGTCCGATAAATTTTCTTACCTTTTGACACCACTTGTAGAAAGTGCGTTACCTGATCCAGTTCTCAAGGACTGGGAGAGACGTTCTGTTGCCGAGTTGCATTTACGCAGACCGTCTGATGCTGAAGCTACCCAGGAAGTCGACAAGTTGCGACTTTTACTTGATTTTGTTAAACGGGAAGTAGAATCTGAGGAAAGGTTATCGCTTGCTCGCGGTATTTTCACTAATGATAAACATGGTACTATTAGTTCCTGTAATAAAGGAAATAATATCGACGCTAAAGAAAGACGTAGGCCTAAAGTTGCGACCGCTGCGGATCTAGTCAACATCAAACCTATTCGGAATTTCTCATGCATTTTTTGTAGTGACGACGTTTCTCACACTTCTGCTGAATGTTTTAAGGCACATGCTCGTTCACTGGGAGAAATTCAAACTTTACTCAAAGAAAAAGGATGTTGTTTCATATGTATGAAAAAAGGACACAATAAAATAAAATGCAGGGCTTCACTTAAATGTATCATTTGTGGGGGACGACATGTTCCACTTCTGTGTCCCATTCGTGACACCAATGAACGAAAAGATAACTGTGATAAAAGTACCACTAACCACAGTCTAGCTAATACCTCTAACCAACTTGTCATTATGCAAACAGTACTTGTCAGATTAAAAGATTTTCCAAATGTAACAGCTAGGGTACTGTTCGATAGTGGGTCCCAACTTTCCTATATCACCAAACGCCTTTTATCTAAATTGAACTATGCACCCTCTGGAAAAATAGTTTTGGAACACGCTCTATTCGGTGGTTCAGTTTCTAGTGCTAAAACACATGCACGTTATAAAATTCATGTTGAGAGTATGGATAGTCAATATGTCTGTAATTTTGATGTTCTTGATACAGAAGAAATATGCCATGCCGTACCCTCTGTCCCAATGATGTGTTTTATTTCAGAGCTTCTAAAGCACAATATTTCACTTTCTGACCAAGAAGGAGGCCCTATTGATATATTGATTGGGGCAGATATAGCTGGGAAGCTCATAACAGGAAAGAAAGTCACATTGAACAACGGACTTGAAGCCTTTCATACGCACCTGGGTTGGACATTAATAGCAAAATTAGGACAACCTTGTTCCCGATACATTTCAAGTATTAATCTTTTTACTATGGACGTTGCAGCGCAAGATTTGTGGAAACTTGAAACCATTGGCATTGAGGATACTGCAGAAGCACTGTCAAAAGAACAGAAAGCATTGGCTGTCAAAGAATATTTTCTCAACACTGTTCATATTCAGGATGATGGACGCTACCAAGTTAGGCTGCCTTGGCGGGAAGACCATCCACCACTTCAACGTAACTTCAATCTGGCACTGAAACGGTGGGAGAGTACTGCAAGGAAACTGAAGTCAACTAATTCTGAAGCTGATTACACTGATGTTCTGTCCGCCTGGCTGCGCTCAGGAGTTATTGAGGAGGTACCTATGGAAGATTGGGATTCGGGCCATTATTTGCCACATCATCCAGTATTTAAGGAGCACAGTACAACGCCAGTGAGACCAGTGTTTGATGGTTCAGCAAAGGAGAAAGGACACCCTTCACTTAACCAATGTTTGGAGACTGGTCCTAATCTCATTGAATTAATACCTTCTGTCTTACTTCGATTTAGAGAGGGTAAAGTTGGATTGATTGCGGATATTAGAAAGGCGTTTTTACAGATATCAATTGATCCTGCTGACAGGGATAGTGTTCGGTTCATTTGGAAAGACAGTAATGATAATATGAAAATATTCAGACATGCTCGTGTACCATTTGGCGTTAGCAGCAGCCCATTTTTACTTGGTGCAGTACTTGAGCACCATTTGAATAGATGTCTTGATCTGATCCATAATGGTAGACTGTCATTTGATGTATGTCTTGTCGAACAATTGAAAAGATGTTTGTATGTTGACAATTATGTTGGGAGTGTTGCTCGAATTGATGATGTACAACCTTTTGTTGATCAGGCCAAATTTTTGCCCTTGCCTATTTTGATTTAAGAGGTTACACAGAACCGAATTTACTTGATTATGCCTTGACTCCTGTACTTGGATTGATGTGGGAGAGGAAGAAAGATATTCTCAAGATCAATATACCAAATTTTGATGATATGAAGTCAGGTGATTTGTCTAAAAGAATGTTGTTGTCTGCCGTTCAACGTCTATATGATCCAATAGGAATAGTTTGCCCAGTCACTGTAATCCCGAAGAAATTAGTACAGCAAGCCTGGCTCAGTGGTGGAGATTGGGGCAGTCCTTTGGAAAACTCAGTAAGAGACGAGTTCATGGAATGGATTGACGAGTTATCAACTTTGGAGGAAGTTGTGATTCCTAGGTGGATAACTAATTACAATGTGGAAGGTTCCAGCATGACTCTCCATACTTTTTGTGATGCTAGTAAAGTAGCGTATGCAGCAGGTGTTTTTTTAAGAGTTGAACTACATGGAGATGTTCATGTGCATATCGTAGCTGGTAAATCAAGATTTGCTCCTGTCAAAGTAACCACTATACCACGATTGGAACTGTTGGCGGCTACGGTGGGAGCAAGGCTTTGCAGAAGCATTACGAATGTCCTCAAACATATCAATAAGACTTATTATTGGAGTGATTCCTCCACTGTACTGACTTGGATCAAGCGAGATGAGCCTTGGGCTGTCTTCGTTGAAAATAGGGTAAAGGAAATAAGGGCACTTTCTGCTCCGAGTGACTGGAATCATATTCCAGGTACGTCCAACCCTGCCGACCTCGCTAGCCGTGGATGTACCCCAAGAGTATTCTTGAAGACAACTTGGTGGAAGGGGCCTACATGGTTAAGTTTTTCAGAAGACAAGTGGCCTGTCAGCTCTGTGGAAATTGATGAAGACGCAGTGCTATTAGAAAAAAGGAAGACTTGTATTACTACTCTTGGAAAGGCAAAAGAGCCCTTCAGTGCCTGTCTTCTTGGTAACGCGATAAATAATTATTGGAAAATCCTCAAAGTCATTGGATGGGTAGTTCGATTTTGTAAGAATGCTCATTATGGTGTTGATAAAACAAGAGGAAGATTAACCCTTGAGGAATTGAATATAGCTGAGAAATGGCTTGTGAGACTTGTGCAGTTTGAAGCCTTCAGTGGTCTTGACGACGTCTCTATAAGAAAACTGAAGCCTCAGAAGAAGGAAGATGGTATACTTCGAGTTAGAACCAAGATATGGGCAAGGAAAGACTCACACGATTTTCGTGCACCCATGATCCTACCAGCGAACCATATCATTGTTGAGAGACTTGTTATGCATACACATTGTCGTAACAGCCACATTGTTGGACAAGCACTACTAAATAGACTTCGTGAACGTTACTGGATAGTGAGAGGAAGACAAACCATTCGACGAATTCTCAAGAAATGTGTGGTTTGCCAACGTTTTGCTGCTAAAACCCTTGATATGGAAAGCCCACCACTACCTGAGGCTAGAGTACGTGATGCCTGATTTTTGAAGTAGTGGGAACGGATTTTACCGGCCCTTTATATCTTGCAGATGGAAGCAAGGTATGGATCTGCATTTTTACTTGTGCAATTTATCGTGCACTCCATTTGGATTTAGTGACCTCGTTGTCCACAGAAGCATTTATGATGGCTTTTAGGAGGTTTGTAGCTCGCAGAGGACGACCTAGCATTGTCTATAGTGACAATGGGACAAACTTCAAGGGGATGGCCAACGTCTTGAAGACCGTTGATTGGGAACATATTTCTGAATACAGCAAAGCGGATCAAATTGAATGGAGATTCAATCCACCTACTGCCGCATGGTGGGGAGGGTTCTGGGAGAGAATGGTTCAGACCCTTAAAGTTCTCCTCAGAAAGATTCTTGGGCGATCTTCACTTAATTGTGTAGAGTTGTATACGGTCATTTGTGACTGTGAGTCTCTAATCAATTCGAGACCGATCACATATGCGTCAGATGATCCTACAGACCCCTTACCAATTTCTCCTCAGATGTTTCTCCAAGAAATAATGGAAATTGGAGTTCCTGACTGTGACCTACTTAATTCTAAAAGCTTGAATCGTCGTATCAAGTATAGACAAGCCAAAGCAGAAGAGTTGAGACAACGATTCAGAGCTGAGTATCTTGGCAATCTCACTTTTGCCTCGGAGAAACCGACCAACACAAGAGAACCTCGTATTGGCGAGATAGTTTTGATTGGAAATGACAATTGTAAACGGATTGATTGGCCTTTAGCTGTGATTGAGAGTCTAACTTATGGCAAAGATGGTCGAGTTCGACTAGTCGACGTAAGAACAGCTGAAGGGAGAATGTCACGACCCATACAACGAATATTCCCTCTGGAAATAGAATTTGATGTCTCTTCAGACCAAGATCTGCAAATCGGTGACACTAAAAACGTTGATACTGTTGTCACCATCTCTGAAGAAAATACTCAAGATATTGCTAAGAAGCCTGAAGAAATTAAACCTGAAAAGACTGTTTTTAATGTGAGAACTCGATGTGGTAGAACAGTTAAAATACCAAACAGATACTTGTGAAACAAATCTGATTATTTAGTACTATTGTATTATGAGGGTATGTGAGTAGGGCTCTGTATAATGTTTAATTTGTAGTGTGTCTTCAACTTTTGAATGTATTATTATTTGGATATGATATGTGTTGCATTGTAATTTGAAATTTTGTTAAAGAATTTAATTAGGTGATAATTTATGCTTGAATTGATGAATTTGATTCATTAAACATGAAAATTTAATTTTTTGTATGTAAGGATCTTTAAAAGTTTTATTATAATTTTGTGATTCGCTTCCTCATCAGGTGGGAGTATGTGATGAAAAATGTTTAAATTTGAATATTCTGGGCGCGAAGTGTTTACTGGGCGCGGCCATCATGTTTTGCCAGATAGCCAATCAGATAATTAACGGAATATTTTTCCCGCTTTTCTCATTTTTAGAGTTCTCGTTCAGGCCATATTTTTTTACTGTGATTCTTCATGTACGTGTGTTGTAGCTTCGGCGATAGATTTTTCCCAGTTGAAAATTAGGAATGTTTCAGTGTTTCACCTCACAGCCCTCAGTAATTTATGTCCGAGTTTTCATTATATTCTTTGAAATAGTTTTTCATGCGTTTTCGATTCTTTTTGATATTTAATTACCGCCCCTAACCTCATAATTTGTGTTACAAAAGGAACACGATTAGGAGTCACTGAAGCGGTTCAGAATTCGTTGGAAGACTAATCAATCAGATGAACGGTGAGGGGCAGGTCATCAGAGAGGTATCGTAGAGACGGGTGACTTGAAACACTTTTCAACTTTCAATTGCTGCAGTTCCTGTACTTTTGCACGTATAACTCTGGTTATGGTGTTAAAAGTTCGAAGGCTCTTCAGAGAATAGAATCGTAGCAAAAAAAATTTTGTCGGACGTGCAGGTAAGTAATTTATTTTTTAAAATAATTAGTGCTTGTTTCAAGTCATCTGCAAAGTGGGGTGACTTGAAACAGTGTGAAAGTTCCGCTGTTTTTCAAGTAATAAGGGCCGAAAATGACTTCAAACAGTATCTGGAGTTTTAAAAAAGCTCAATCTCCTATTTTAGAATGAAAAAAAGGAACTGGTAATAATTAAACAAAAAAAAAAAAAAAAAAAAGTTGACTGGAATTATCCAGTCTTTTTTTTCTTTTTTAAATCAGTGTTTTACAAAATTCTACAGACCAGTCAGTCTTTTTCCATTTTAGCCAATTTCCAAACAAATGAAGAAACAAACCTAATCGAAAATGCATCCACATATTTAAAACAAATTCAATTTTTCTCCCCTCGCACGGAAAAACATTGAAGCCAGTATACATTTTTTTGGGCTATCAATACTAGTAAACCATTATTTGGATTGGTTGATATTGGAAAATCATTATACATATAACGCAACTAGGGGAAGTTGTTGGTTGGTTGTTCCTTATCAAAAATGTGACTGAAATTTTCGCAAGACCCTCACCCAAAAACATGTATGAAAAAAGAGTTTTTGTAAAATGAAATTAACGAAATGTTTTAGCTGCATAGGCTATAAAGTCGAATCAGACTCTTAAGTGTAAGGAAATTGAGCAACATGACCGTTTCAAGTCACCCGCTAAAGTCCACTTTTACAAAACAATTTTTTTAAAATTGCCCAACCATTATAGCACCAATTGGGACTTGAAACAGTGAGTCAACTAGTCACGATGCGATACGATGGGATTCTTTCTCTAACTAACCTGAGACGAATTTACCAATAGTTGTTTTACAGTTTGAACAGGAAAACACTGCAATTTTTTTTTTTTTTTTTTTTTTTTGGGGGTAGATGGATCAACTCTGGTGGGATTGCAGGTGAGGATAATCAATAGGTATGTATTGTTTACTATATCAAAATCGTCATGCAAAATGGAGATATAACAAGGATAACTTACGGTTGATTCAAGCCTCAGCAAGTAAGTGAAGTGGGAGGGCGGCTCTTCCCCTTCTGCACCTTCTGACTCCGGATCTGATATCTGTGGCTGAGGGCCGATAGATGGTGCAAGCTTGCTATCCGTCGTCACATAGTGCACTTACCTGGACGAGGAGGGAACTTCTTAAATGGCTCCTAAAATAGGGCTCTGAGACCCTTTCCTTGGAAGTCTACCACCTTCGGTTTTGTGGTGTTAAATGTCAGCCTATTCTCTCTGCAATACTCATTCAAAGCCACAAGAGAGACCGTTCCTAATATAGGATAAGAGTCAAGATTTTTAGAGCATATGTCAAGTTTTGGGTTTTCATGGATTCAATGTTACAGAAAGTCAACATGATTTGAGCAACAATAGCTTAGAACCAAAATTATAAACTGCCACAATTAAAAGAAATTATTGTCATTATTTTATTTTATTTTTATTTATTATTGTCTTTTCAGTAACTAACTTTTGAATAGGTATCAGCATTACAAAAAAGAGTTGAGAAAAATAAGTAAAAATGTCAATGATGAGGTAGTGAAGTAAATACGGTTATTGGCTGTTGCTGGTGTGATCAGGGTGAATCGAACCAAACCAGGAAATCCTAGCCAATCACAGCAAAATTTTTAGCACATTATCAAAAGAAGAGATAGATGAATTCAAATAGTCCAAGCTCCAACTAATGAGTTATTATTTTTAAAAAGCTGGTTGTTTTCAACTTGGAAATATATTGTTAAATGTAAGGGAAGGTGATTGAAAATTTAGTTCCAGTAAAGCAACAACTTAGAAAACGATTCTGCTGCAAATAGAGTACCTACGTCAATTTTTGATGGACAAATAAAAGTATTGTATAGGATGAAAAGAAAGGACTAAGTTGTATATGAAATATAATTTGTATTTTTGATGATTTTTGTACATCAGTAAATAACATTCGTTACACAGTTTATCCCACAAATGGCATAGCTATTTAAATGGAAAAGCAAACAAACCAAGTATAAGAACGGCACCAGATAATTCAACTGATGAAATTCGATATTACTTTCTACAGGCAGTCTCACTCAATTTGTTGAAATATTTTTTACTCATAACCATTCTAAGGACAAAGAGCTTCTCTATGAACTTCGAGGAGAATAAAGCAGGATAATATACTAACGACAATCATAATTACTGCTTGGCAGTTGTAATTTACCTAACTAAAAATAAATATAGGCATTTTTGTTTTGCTTCAAACGTATGAAATATATTCAACAACATAAAATAAATGAAAATGAACGAATTAAAATAACACATGTTTTTCATTTTGACGAAAATGGCACATAAAACATTTTAAAATAGAGCTGACAGATAACTGCCTAGACGAATTTCAGAATTTCTGTACACAGTGATGTATGAACTAAACAATGTGAAGTTATCAGTAAAGTTGTTAAGTTTTCAATATATTGCAGTTTCATTTTCCAAGGAAAATAAAATTAAAACATTCATATTTACAACGAAAAGAAAAAAGATGAAAAGTTCACTCATTCATATGGATATGTACCAATGGTGACTATACCAAAAATGCCCTTCTGAATAGCAAACTAAGATAAAATAAATTCCCACCAAAAGGACTCTTGCCAAATGAAATCCAAAATTTAAAAAAAATCGTCAAACAAACTTAACTTTTAGTTGATTCCTTTTCATCATTAGCCTGTGGTAAATAGATATTAAACACCATTGAAAGGTATCCACTCCATTGGTACATATTTAACCCACCGCCACAAAAAGATACAGCTACCAACTACTTTAAAGCTTTATTTATTGTCGATATGTTAGTTTTCAGTTGAAAGGGAATATGCCTAATTGATGTTTGCATTGGCACAAGAACAAGTCTATAATAATTATGATCTGATTGATGATTTACTCTTCGGTATGATACTCCCTAAAAGCTTCATCATCAAATACAAGTTTAAAAAATAAAATAAATAAATAAAATAACAGTAATCATAAAAATAACAACAATAATAAAATAAATGAGGCAAACCGAAAAGGATTCCAAGAAGGAAGGGGTAATATACAGAGAGCTATTTTTATTGTTAGGCTACACCATATGTATTGATATCTAATGAAAACGCAACAAATGATAACATAATATATTGATCTTAAGCTTTATAACTTAGCTACGTAAAGAAGAACTGAAATGAGTAGTTGCTGTCTTCACAATATACATATATATATATATATATATTTATTTATTTACTATATTTAAATAAATTAGGCAAGACTTAGTTTCATAATTTACAGCTTCCATTGAATTATTCTAATTTTCTTCAGACTGTAGGGGTTCCTATTGAATTAAATGACACCTCCAGAATAAAATCTAATTCCTCTATTCAAGTGTTCCATTCCTACATTCTCAAATAAACATTTATTGAAACAAGGGGTTCAAACTTTTCTTTACAACTAAAACATATGGCTTTTTAAAACTGAATTTAGAAAGAACTCAACAACAACGTGAAACATTAACAAAATTTCAGGTACTCCATTAATGAGTATGCCCAAAGAGCTAACCTCAATATGATATTTATATATATTATAATATATGGCAAGAATATTATTAATAGTTCTTTTAATTTTACCTTAACATTTGAGCGTTCATCATATTCATTATCACAAATATGATCTATAAACTAAATTATTTTGATTAAGTTACAGTACCATCTGCAAAATGGATACAACACTTATTTATGGCAAGTTGTCAATAAATCACCAAATTTGAGATCACTCATTAACCTAAAATAAAGAGCAGATACAAAAGTCATGGATTATACAATTTCTTATTAATTTTAATAATGAGTTTGTGTGTTATCTTGTTTGTTTTTAATGTGGTAGCTTGTTTATTTAAAAAAAACTGAGCTTGACTTTTAGACTAGTTCCCATCGACAGATCATAATGATGAAATAATTGAAATTAATCAGAACAAAGTATTACATTTATTTAGGTAGGTAGGTACCTATATCAACCTAATTAATAATCTCATAGAGTACGATTCACTGAGCAATGAAAATTATCAATAAAACACAGCTACCTACTTAAAATGGTCCTACGCCAATTTTGACGTTTAAAGTACCTAGGCCAGTAAAAATGTACTCACACCAAATCGACAGGAACCTACGTACTACCCAAGTGGAATGCGAAGTTGTAGTAGGGATGCTCAACTTTCGTTTTGAGCAAGGCATATTATCATATGACTTAGATTTCACGTAATGCTTGCACAAGCATTTGATACAATACACTTGACTATTAGGGCAATTTGTGTAAAATAATAAATGAACAAGATGGGTTGTATTTTTCTTGTCGCAATATTTTTTGTGCCCCAAACATTACTGAGAACTATTTGTGCTTACAGCAACCGTGAATTTCCTAACTAAATGATTTGAGTGAAGAATTTATTATTGAGTAATGCTTGGTTGATATTTCACAGCATAACACACTTATGAAGTATAACTGAAAGATCTTACTGAGCAGGGAATTATAAATTTAAATGGAATTGACAACAAGCATAGTTAGTTAGTCTTACTGCACTTGCTCAACTTCTTAGAAGAAAATAAAACGAACAAAAGTATGCATATATTCTGAAATTTTACAGACTATTTCCTAATAGTACCACTCAATAAAATTGGATTGAGCCCATAAGCCACATAGCAGAAAATGAGTTTATGAATGCTTGACACAAGAATACAATGGAGGAAGAATGTTCGCTTATGTTACTGGGTATTTTACTGCTGTACCGACCAGTCAATCTAGCCCAAACATCAGACTCAACAAGGTATCGTAAGCAGTCGTATGCAAAAACTTCATGTGGGAACTAGCCTACATTGCAAAGATACCTGAATACCATACAACTTTTCACATTGCGTCGACTCAGATAATGGAATAAATTTGGATCTACCAGAGTGAATAGCATAGTTCTTGGTATTTGTTGAGAAACGCTCATAAAATATTCATGACACTGTTGGGAACCTCAAAAATAAAAACAGAAGTTTTACAAAAAAAGAAGAAGAAGAAGAAGAAAAAACTGCACAATTTATACAACTAAACCAAATAACAGTTTTTGAGTGCAAATCTTTGCTTGGAGCATTTCCATATCTTACTTAACTGATGAAAGTTTCTTAACAGATGAATAACTCATTCTATGAATAAAAGGAGCTGCTTTATTGTGGGCTAGTCCAATATAAACAATATTTAGACTCCTAGTATACCTACTGCCAAAAAGGCAAGATGGGTTTCTAATGTCAGTGTATTTTACATGTTGGTAGTGAGCCCTAGCATTTATAACTTCCAAGCACTATTCTTTCTCTTGTACACATTTCTCCGGTTCTACAATTCCGGAAGCTCCACAAGAATAATATCGAGCAGGTCCTCACTTTCTTCAGAATGCCGAACTTCCAACATGAACAAATCCTCATTGCAATAATATGTCAGCATCTCTTCATCAATCTTCGCCAAAATCCTGGAAAATAGTAATAATAGTGAGCCTTTATAATTCACGATTACGTAAAGTGTAGCTAAAACATGAAAAACTAGCATGCAAATAAGGAGTAGTTCAACCATGCATTAAATCAAGGAGTACTTTTTATTAATTAGGTGGAAACAAAATAAATATTTGAGTATACCCAAGTATTAATTTTATTTCGTTGAGGGATGCGGATTGAATTATAATTTTTTTGACATCAACTAAGGAGTAGGCTTGGTTTTGGCTAGTAGGTAGTAATTTCTCAAAGTTTGAGAAACTTGCTGTGCCATTACACCCCCTTCTTTGGGTCGGTATTCTCCTGCCACTTGACATCACAGGTTGTCAATTTTGACATGTTTTTCTGTGTGGGGAATCCAAGTAGGGGTATTTTCCAAGTTGAAAAAATTATCTATTTCTCAAGAACCAATCTTGATACATCTTGGACAAAATGCCACAATTCAGTCCTTTAATCAGTGCATGGCAGAACCTTCTAATTCAAATCTCCCAGGTTAGAATCAAGCATAACACCGAATTCAACAGCATGGAAGAAAGTTAAATATGCCCATAGCCTTGAAAGTCAGGAAAGCGGCCAACTATTAAGTTGTTATGTAATGGTAAGACAATATGGTTTTAGGAAGCCAAATGAATTAGGTAGCACTCATTCGTGGGAAGTGAGCTAGCAAAGTCAGTAATCAGTCAATAAAAATGTGTCTCTCTAGGCTGTGGTCCCTCCCCTTATTCTCTTAGTTGCAATTACCAAAACGTTTGTCGTTAGGGCAGGCTCTATTGTTACAAATGAACCATTACAGGGTACATTGTGACAGCCGTATGTAGACAAATAAAATGGAAATAAGCATACGAACGATTTTGTAACCACGAAAACGCAAAACAAAAGAAAATGCAAGAAAAGATAAACCCCAGCGGTGTGGTATGACGTTATGAGCAAATGTTTGTACCTAATTTCGCTCTCATGCTACTTAAATTTTTTTTCTTATAAAATCTGGGCACAAAAATTGTTAACGCTCAAATTTGTAGGAAGACAAAAGTTTCCAAATAATAGAGCTATAAAAATAAGATCTTTCTTTACAATGGCTGCTCTTCTCAAAAATTAGGAACTGAGGTTAACCTTATTAAGGAGCGAAGTGGCATTTTCAAAGTAACATCCCTTAATAGCTACAAACAAGAGCACACAAGTAACGAGTCTCTACTCATACAAACTAAAGCGTTCTAATAAGTTAAATGTTATTTATCTATCAATGTATGAATTTTTCCACATGTGAAAGATGATTTCATGACCTTGATGTGACTATTATATGTATATGTATATTTAGATGGGTAGGTACCTAACTATATTTTGACCACCACTCTGATGATTCTTTAGAGAGCCCATTGTTTTATTTACAATCAATTCATTAGGTAATTGAGACAACTGTTTTTATCATTAGCGAGAAAATGGATTCCTGAACTTACATTAATCTAGAAGACAGTTGGGTACCTACTCTTCATGAATTAAAGAGGGCAGTGCAAATAATGCATTGAAAAAGGTCAGAGATGGTCTTGACAAAACAGCGATCCTATGTAGATAGATCAATATCGATCATGACCCTACAGTGGATATACAAAAAGATAAGAACAGTCTAATTAATAAAATTTTTCAATATGTGTAAACTGTCACAACCCGCTTTTACCCATCTACACCTCACTATCCTCATAGATTTCCCCACAATCCTCCACTATTGACTTGTTTAGCATCATTTATTTAAACACAATAATCGCAAAATTACCTTAAGTCATAATAATATGAAAAACTGTCGGACTGTAAAACGGTTGGAAAGAAAGCTTATGCCATGAGAAATTCCAGAAGCCCCCCCCCCCCCCCTTCCACTAATATAGAAATGGGCTGCATGGCGATATCATGAAAGAACCTCAACATTTTCGACCCAGTTTGATTTCCTACTTCAATCACCAGACACATCACATATTACTTTTTTTTTCAGAGAGCTATTTCAGACACATCACATATTACTTCTTTTTTTTCGCATTGCTATTTCAGAAAGCCCTTTCCAGACTTAGCAATGAATCCTGCCCTCAGGGGTTACTGCTAAACTGCTAACCTATCTTGCTATTCCAGATCAAACTGATTTTTCTTATAGCTATAAATTAATATTACAGACCCAAGCTACCCAAATAAATTAAAATCCCTATCTATGGTCATACGAAGGGCCTCAACTGAGTAGGGTGTAATACTACTCATACAGACTATAAAAATTTTCCAAGGCTCCCAATAAATTTATGTTCTCCTTTTCAAAACACAACCCCTTACGTATTTGCACATTTTCTCTAACGAAACACTAGCAACAACTGTAGAAAAAATTACTTTTCTACCAAAAAAAAAAAAAAAAAACTAGTGAAAAGACTAGAGAAAGGGGACTGCTCCCTTAAACTGGGGACTGCGTCTTGAACAGTTTGAAGGAATAATACGAAGAAAGTGTAGGTACCAATCAAATTATGACAAAAAAGCATGGTCAATAAATAATGTGTTGACCTCTGAAGTCGTTCCAACGGGTAGCTCAATTACATAGGTAATAAAGGTTTAGTCAATCTAGAACATTAGTACAAAAATTTGACAGAGTTAATTCGAAGCTTTCATACTAAATTAGTAGATGTGAATCAAGGACAAGGATGCAATTCAAACTATGCAACAGTAGGGAATTAGTAACGTTATCATTCGAATAATAAAACTAGAGCAGAAGTTAATTATTGCAAACCACAGCTAGAAATTTCTTTTGATTCAAAAGTTTAATGATGAAAGAGTGAAAGCGAAGATTGAATAAAAAGAGGGTGAAATTTGAAAAGAAGGAAAAAATAATACAAAACTTACCCTTTGCGATTTTTCCTATATAAGTTACTAATGCTTGAAGCAGATATTTTGTACTTATTCTCAATCTGCAAAAAGAGGAAAAACAAAAATTAATAGTTTGCTGCAAAATTTTTGCTTTTGAGGCAGGAAGGCCTAAAATTTCTTTGCAATAGATACTATGCACTTTCTTGTTTCCGCAATGTTTACAAGAAATTTAGTTATTTTTGTTTTGACTTTTAATAAATTCATGTTTGTTTTTTTAGAGTCTCAAGTTCAATGTTTGTTGTTTATAAATATAAATCATTGCCCTGAACTGTTATTTAAGTTTCACGTTTAAATAAAATATTATTGAGTTGTTAGTTTAAAAACTGCATGCAACAATAAGCACTGTAAGCCACCCTCAAACTTACGAACGAATGAGTAGCGCACATAAAAACTACAAAATTAGTTCAACTCCTACACCACCATTATTATCTACTTCCTACCTCTAAATGTATCTTAAACTGACAAGAAACTGAACCTTGGAACAATCATAACCAGTTGTTAATCATTCAGTTCAAACACGTGTACCAACTTCAACTATTTTGCAAGTTAGAATCTTAAATTACAACAAATCTGAAAACTAATGCGCGAGTATACAGGACTGGCATAATGTTAATAAATGCACTAACCTGAACAAAAGCAGTTTCTCACTAGACACTCACCTGGGTATTAACCAGTAGAGTATATTGAGCCTAGGCAAGGCACACTGTGCTTGCACAAAATAATTATCATTAGGTACCTAGTACCTACCTACCTATACATATGCTTGTGTATAAACCGAATTGATTTTAGTGTTCAAGTGTATAGTTTTTGGTCAGGCATGTCAGGGCAGCAAATATAGGTGTTTTGCAGCTTTACAATCAACTGCTAACAGTAAACAAGAAGGCTGAAAGGGAATTTCTGGTTTGAGGTTGAAGGTTGTCCTTTGTAAGAGGGTTTCCCATTTCTAATTTTTATGTCTGCGACCTAGTTCCTTTTTCAGACCAGTTTAATGAAGTTAATGTACAACAAAGGTTGTAATTCCATATCTGCTTGATTTCACAGCCTCTTGTCCAAAAGCTCATGTGTGAGCAAGATAGAAGGATCTTCTTTAGGGACATGGAATCAGGCAACAAAGACCAACAAATTAGCTCCAGAGGGTCTACTCTGGAGTACTAGTGCCTTTGCGCTACTGATGGGTGTACTGTATGAAGGAGTTTTTTCCTTCTAGGTTCATGGTGCCACTCTGGTATGAGGCTGGGTTAAGAATACCATTATGCATTTACTTTTTATAATGATGTCTTTTTCTTTGGAAAGTAAATTGGGATTTTTTCATTTTCGCTGTTGAACCTTTAGTTCCTTCTTATAAAAGGAACTGTATCCAATTAAATTGAAAACGGTAGTTTTCTAGATTCATCACAACCAGCCCAGATGGTCGGGGTTAGAATATGTCTACTGTAATCTTGCGCCTTTAATTGGCGACGGAAAGGGGTCCCTCCCTGCTATCTCTCATATCTGAAAATAAATACATAAGAAGAAAACAAAAAGTTGAAGAAAAATCTGGACTGAAACCTTTGCCTTTGACGTGGCATAAAGATGGAAACTATCAAATATGAAACTTGAAATGTATAATGTGTAGGTACAGAGAGGTTGAATGAAATAATAGAGATATGGAATTTTCAATCTATCTGTGGAAAAAAATTTTAGGATTTAAAATCCAAGTTTCTAACACTGGTTAATCATCTTTACACCAGAAAACCCTGTTAGAGAGGAAAAATCCTTAATTGATTGTCAACACAAGCAATTACAATGAGAGTGTGAGATGCCAAAATCCACCAGGGAGCTACAATTGGAAGAGTCTCTACCTTTCATTAGTAAAGGTTGCATTACGGATTGACACTGAGGGGGATGGGATGTGCAGAAAAATATGAAGTAAATGAGATAATGGAAGAAGCTGAATTGGAAAAAGTTCCAGTCATGCAGCACGATCGTATGAGCGATTAAAAAAAAAAAAAAAAAAAGATCTATCGTATTATAATATGTTAAAATGTAATGAAATTTGAGCAATTTCAGTAGGAAGTAATTGTTAAAAACGAATTTTATTGCAAAAAACTCGAACTAAATAAAATTTGGTGATTAAAAAGAGATTTTGGATTTTTAGGTTTTTTTTTGCAGTTTTTAAAGATTTTTCAGCAAATATTGATGAAATTTAAGCACGTTGTAGCAAATTTTCGTAGAAAATGAAGCTCTTGCAATGGCTCGAAAAATTTGAAAATCAAAATTGTTGAAAGATTTCTTCATTGAAATCCGTATTGAGACATTCTGAAACTATTCCTGAAGTTTACGCTTTTCCATATATATAAGCGTTAAAATCCAGGAATCATTTCAGAATGCCTCAAAACAGATTTCGATGAAGAAAATTTTTGAAAATTTTTATTTTAAAATTTTTGGAGCCATTGCAATAGCTTTATTTTCTAAGAAAATTCGCTAAAAACGAGAAAAATGGCAGTGAATATATAATGAGATCAAGAGTTTGTGTAATATAATAACGAGTTTTTCACTAAATAACTACATATATTAATTTCTTTATTAATTTACGAGGTTTCAAACTCATTTGATTTGAGGGTTCATGGAATATCTAGTATTTAAGTTCTCAGGAATCACGCTGTAGGTACCATGTTACAACAACAGCATACATGATAGGTCCAAGAGATAAATACAAAAGTGGAAGGTTTAAAATGTCGGCCTTGCCTCCCAGATGGGTAATATCTTCAGTTGGGAATTGTCAGGGAAGTTATGGTGATAAAATTAACAGGTTCTAAAAATTAAATCCTTCAGGTGGCTGTGGGCACTTCTGTCTTCAAGAAGCCAGTACCTATTGAATCCTGACTTATGTACTTATGGACAGAATCATGGTCTATGACACTTATACAATTCAAAACAAAACCAGTAGCAGAGCAGTTGTATAAGTAATTCCTCTGCATTCGAATGAATCTTGTTTCCACTGATATTACTGCTGTATTTTTGTGAAAAATGTCGGTATTCATCAATATTTTGGCTGAGTGTTATGCGAATTATTGGCGTTACTGTAAGCCCCTAATATTTCTGTCTTTATTACGTATCTCTACTTTGTGCCTCAAGGGAGTTTGATACAAGCACAAATGTTTAGCTGTTAATTCGAAGATGGCACAGCATTGGAACATGTGGAATAGGCATGAGAATCGATTGGATACTTAGGTTTCTCGTTAACGGAAACAATTGGGTTAAACATGCATAAACCTAGCCATGGTGACAGAATTGAGCACCTACGGACCTGTTTAGCAATTAAATGTGGTAGCTGTAGGAGAGACCCAGAATAAAGTAATAAAACAGAGTAAGATATGCAAAAAATCATCTTGCCAGGGGAGGTACCTACCTACATGAAAGTGGAAATTTTAATATTCATGAAACAGGTTCGAATTTTTTCATATATTGGATTGTTGGTTAGGTACCTACTGCTTTAGTAAAGAAAATTCCAAGAGCAGTTTTAGAAAGCCTTTCAACATTGACTCTTCTAAATAATCGTGAATATTATCGAAGAGGACGTATAAGCTAATTTAAATAAGGTCCCTGAAATTTCTCAAATCAGGTATCTCCAATTTCTTTGCAATCTCACGTGTCTTTGCAACAATGAGCCAAGTTCTTTTGGCATACAACTATAGGGGTTCACAAACAACTCAAATGTTCATTCTTGTTTTCAAAATTAGATTGGTAATAATCAATAAGCCCTTTAACCGAATTTCACATTGATATTAATTTCGTATCCTTAAAGAGAGAATGACTAAACAGAGGCTTGTTAGTTAGAATTATTTGGGTAGATTGATCACATTCGGTTACTTATGGTCATTACTAAATGAACATTATAAATTTTAAAACTATTTTCACTAGGTAATTGAATATCTATCTATAATTTCAAATGTTTTTGATAAGCTCTCAATGAAATATCCAACTTGAAAGTAGACAAAATACTGTGCATTCACCTTATAAACAGGTACAACCTATTTGTGTAAATGTTTTTGATCAACTACTACCAAACAAACACAAACTATACACTCTCATTATTTTGTATCAACTAAGCTTTTGTTACTTCATAGGAGATAAGTATTACCGTGTAAGATGTTCATAGATTTTTGTTCAATGTAAGAGATCATGAAATACTTACCGCATTGAGAAGCCCGGTGGTTGTGGGAGGGACTACATGCAGAGGGGTATACACTTCTTCGGATTCTTGTCTGACGTACAACATGACTCTTTCGTTTAATGGAGGAATCATCTTTGGCCTCTTGATAGGAGGGCTTGAAAATACAGATCCATCTGTAGTCAACCCTTCGTCTTTCTTTTCACTGAAATCAACCAGAAACATAAGGATAGAATATAATATAATAGTTGATTTTCATCAATGTTTGATACAGGAATTTACAAAATAGAATACTGCGAAATACATTACTCATTCGGAGGCACGAAACAATGGTACCTACTGCCTAATGTTCGGCTTGACCCGTGTTGTTAGGCGATGAGTCTACTGCTATTTTATAAATATATAGGTACTATCTTAATTATTTTACTAATTGAATTGTAATTGTAACTATACAGGGTGTCCCACAATATTAATGAGCCAAACTTCAGGGATCGATTCTAGAGCTCATTTCCGTCAAAAAGTTATTGAGATTTTTTTCGTGTTTTCGACCTTGACACTAAAACAGCTATAACTACTACAATTAAAACAATACGTTTAAATTTGAGGAAACAGTTGAAAAGAGAGTTAAATTTCCTTCCTATCTAATGCCAAATCAAAAAATTTGTTAAGGATTCATTTGGTGAAAAAACTGCCTGAACATGAAATTTCTACGTGAGAAATTCCAATTTTTTAAATCGGCTGTGAGTGTCCAATTTCTGTACCGTTTTTCGCGCACCTCATCTGTAAAAACCGGCCCATGATCTCAGCTTTCAAGCGGTATAATCAATTTTTATTTTACTTTACTAATTAGAGGATAAAAGTATGTTTGTATCTTGAAAAACATGTTTTTTTCCATAAAATCAAGAGTTTTCGTGAAAAATGACCCTATAAAAAATTCGAGTTTGGGAACTCACGAATTTTTAGTTAATTTGTTATGCTCAATTTCAAGGGCTTTTAAGGGTAAAACTAGTTAGCAAAAGTGTAAAATTCTGTTGAAACGGAGTTGGGGAGATCTACATGTATTACCATTCTACTCGTATTCAGCGTGAAAAAATACGTAGAAACCGACCCCAAACTCGAATTTTTTTATAGGGTCATTTTTCACGAAAACCCTTGATTTCAAGGGTTTCGCATCATATGGAATTGCATAAGATTTCGCGATATCAAGAAATAGGAGAGCACCTTCATCATTTTTGTTGTGAAGATTATAGAGGTCTGAATTCAGCGAAAATATTGCTGCATTTCACCATTTTTTGACGGAAACTAAATTGGTTGGGATTTAATATGTACCGACTAAATATCCTAACATCCACATTCACATATGATAAGTAAATATCCTGACAATCATCCTAATTTTTTGAAAACAAATTTTGCGCACGAACAAGAAAAACTCACAGTTTTCTTCAAACAAGTAGTAACTTAATTTGGTATAGCACAAGAGAATACAAAACTGTTTCGGAAATTGGATTAAAAAAATTCAAGCTTTTCGAGAGCTAGGAATAGCACCTTCCTCAGAGACTCTCGCCAAAAATAAAAAATTTCCAGTCACGCTGCATGATCGTATGAGAGAATTTTTTGTAAACTACCGTATTGTCTAATGTTACATTGTTTTGAAATTTGAGCTTTTTGAATGCAAGGAAATTTCTAACAATATATTTTTTGCCTAAAAACGTATTCTAAATAACAGTACTCTCATAGGTAATCAAATAGAGCTCTTGAATGTTTAGCTTTTTTGTCGTTTTTATAGACTTTTTAGAAAACTTAAATGAATTTTTACATTTTTCAGCACAATTTTGCCTTGAGAGGAATATTCTTTTCCGACTTGATGGACAGTTTTGTCCATCCATGTTCCAACCTTTCCTGCAACCTCATCGATGGCTGGCTTGTCCTCATTACCGAGAGCTTTTTCCAACTCTTTCCCGACAACATCTTGGATTGCTTCTTGGCGAAGAGTACGATCCTGCACCATAATCATTGACGCCATACTTTCATCAAGCTCCCTTAGTTCTAAAGATTCTTTCTCTACGCCTGTTTCTGTAGGTTCCATAGGTACCGACGCCACTTTGCCAGGTAATCCTAAATCCTTTTTTTTCTCAGCAGACTTTTTTCCTCTCCTGTTTTGGGTTTTATCCCCTTTTCCTCCATCACTCTCCGCTTCAGTTTCAACAGGTGTTGCAGCTGGAGATTCCCCTGGCTGTTCAGATGATTCTGGGGGTTTTTCCTCGCCAGGTTCTTTGAGTTCCTCAGTCGCTCCTTCATTCTCCTCGGCGGCCTCCTCCTCAACCTTTTCCTCAGGACCCTCCTCTGTCACCTCCTCGAATTGTATTTATGAACAATTTTCGATAGACTCCTCTCTGCCTCTTGATTTATCTGGGCTAACGTATATCGAAGAGTCTCTTATTTTCTCGGGGACTTCATTTTTGTTTTTTATAATGAATAGGTACCTTGTTAGTTCTAAGCCCCATTGGTTTGGCTTGAAACTTTTGAGCTCCTATTCATCTGTTCTTGTAAGAGCAACTCCTAGATTTCAATATTTATTAGGCGCACTAAAAGGATGGTTATTTCAACAATGAACCAATTATAAAGAAGATTAGATTAATTTATTTGTAGTAAGTTAGTGCTGAACAGAGCTAGTATAGGTATATTAGGTAATTATATTGTTGAACTTACTTAAGGGCGTCAGGGGGAAAATGGTTGTGAAACTTCAGAGTCTGGGTCTGCACTGTCCCAGATTTTGCTGAATGAAGTAAGAAAGGGGAATTATGCTTCAAAGGTCCAGCTTCTCCATTAGACAAACTACGAACCAATGTGAAAAAACATTAATATTTATAATATGACAAAACGCATGAGAAGTTATGCAATTGCACCACTTCGATTCACCAAAACTCTGACTGATGTATATCATGAAAAGTTGGTAGTGTGTACCTATTTGGTTTACTTAAAGAAAACAAAATGCAATTTCAAGTAACTTCATTGGAATGCACAAGCTAACAGAATGCACATTCTGGGAGTAGACTTACAAAAAAAGGTGAATGTCTCTTAAAGCCATATGGGCATTTTAAAACCAAGTTCTGAATAGTGGTCAACCTACCACATATATATCCACCAGATGCTTTGCGGTTTTTAATAGTTTAATACTAATGTGATTGGACTTATTATTTAGTCTGAAGGGGCCATAGTCCTCTCAGTAGGAGTGCATTATGACTCATTTATCTGATTCCAGCCCGGGGTTACAAAGTTCTAAAATTATACTTGACCGCTATAAACCTAAGTATCATCCAAGGGATCCTGTAGACCACACAATTAACCCTCCCCCTTTAGATTCAATGGTTCAATAGCTAGCAGGATAGCTATTCTCCTTGTCCCTACAAAGGGAAAATTACTTTTGATCCAAACAGGGGTGATAAATAGCCAAGAAGAAGTAAGGCTCACTAGGTGCATCAAGCCTGCTCACAAATCCTTCTGGCCTCTTACTGCCTATTCAAGGAGCTAGAGTGTGCAAAAGTTCACTCCTTGTATTGTTCACTGACTTGTAACACTCCACTTACCAATTTGACTCTCTAAGACCTTCCTTCTTCCCTATCATATCTATAAAGTACCTATGTATTACAAGAATTTAAAGTTTCATGTTTTCTCACCTACCACCCTAGCCCTTGGGAAAAACAATGTTGAATTACAAAAGGAGAGCAAAAAACTGAAACCAACGAATTCTTGGGGCAGAAATTCGAATCTTTGATGCCTGAAAAAGGGTGTTGGTAAACAAACGACGATGCATATTAATGCACTACAGAAATTTTTCTGTCTGCAGATGAAGAACAGAAGGTAAAGGACTGACATAAAGTATGGATCAACGCAGTCTAGAAGTTACAAAAGCAGGCACAAGAGGGGACCAAAGAGGCTATGAAAACTTCCTTGCATATCCCAGAAAAATTGGCAAGCTCAGGAAGGTACTTACATTGGTGAATATTTGCGTGCACATTAACTAGAAGATAGGTAGAAGTTAAATATTATGATACCATTAAATTGATTTGGTGGCTATAAGTAATTTGATTATTTACCTTGAAGTGTCTGTTTCATGACCATAAAAACCCTGGAGTTCCATTGATGTTAACTGAAAGAGATTCGAATAAGATAAGTACAGGAAACTACTGGGTAAAGGATAATAAAAGCAAGCATACAATATTGGGTCCATTTCAAGTCGGTAACAACTATAGGTATAAGTTCTCTTAGTTCATGAAATGGAACATCATGATCATGAGATATTTGTAAGTACTTACCCTGTGTATTTAATAGATATATTTTCCTAAAAATTGGCAGTATTAAAATTAGGTCACTGAAAAATATTCAACTAACAATAATTGAGTTTTTACCATCTTAAGAATGGTGAATGGATGGAATTATATCTGGCTATTCATGAAGAATTAATAATGTGCTAACTGGGTCATTAGTTTCGTCCCACTCAAGACTAATTACCTATTGACAAAGGTCTCCCCAGTATTTACGTCGGTAACATTAACTGTAAACAGGTAGGTACATTTTGACATCATCTACATCGAAAAGTAGATGTAGGGGTAGGTATTAGGTAAGTTTTTTCAGACTCTCTCGTGAGAAGTCAGTACCAACTAAAAATCTTGCTCATTATGTATTTTTCCTTTTGTAAGAAAAACAAGTTGTAACGACCTTTTTATCTAATTTTAAATAAACTTCAATTTCTCTCATGTTTGAACACTTGTGAATGGTGGAATTTTTACCAAATCTTTTGGGCTAGTTTTAGTTTCTAAAATCAATTAATGGCACAACTTTTAAAACTTGGGTACTTTCTTGTTTTTTCACACGTTTACTGATACTGCGGTTTTACTGCTCTTTTGTCTGATTTGCTGACTGGCGAGGTTTTTACCACTCTTGGGCCTCTGCAAACCTTTATCTTTTCTAATCCGCAATTGATCGACAGTAGTTGACTTGACCCTTTATTCGAACCACACAAAGTAGTTAATTAACCATAAACAATCCTCGAGGTATAATACCGTGATTTGTTGTAACATGGTAACAACTTGTTTCATTAACCCAGAGAAAAATTATGGCGAATATAACTGGGGATATTGTTGTACTTGGAGGTTTTTTTGGATACATTTTAGCGAATTTTCGTAGAAAGTGAAGCTATTGCAATGGCTCGGAAAATTTTAAAATAAAAATTTTTGTAAAAATTTCTTCAGTGAAATCCGTTTTGAGGCATTCTGAAACGATTCCTGAAGTGTGCGCTTTTTCATATATATATATATATATATATATATATATATATATATATATATATATATATATATATATATATATATATAGCATTCGCACTTTGAATTAAACCTTTCGCGAATTGAATTAAACTTTCCGCGAATTGAATTGGACTTTCCGCAAATTGAATTAAACTTTTCGCAAATTGAATTAAACTTTTCGCAAATTGACCTTAGGTTTTAATCAAAACAAAATGTAAAACTTCAACAAAATGTATATATTGTGACAAATCATGCAAGTGATGGAAGGAGCACGAAAGTTGTAAATTTAAACATAATCCAGCACCTCATGAAGTTAATCTGAAGGTTAATTATTTATTTATTAATAACAAAACTTCGCAACGCTCGCAACGTACCCATCTATAGTTGACATTTTATATAATTTATAGGCATTAGCAAGAAGACTTCTAAAAGCAAAAGGTAATGGAGAGGTCGTCCAAGAGCAGCAGTTGTGAGCAGCAGAGACATATCCATCACGTTTGCACAAATGCTGATCCGTCCTATGAGGATAGCTTTGGTACCTAGCAACAGGGAGGGATTAGTGTTCCTTTCTTGCTGTTTTTTCTTTTTTCTCTTAAATTTAAGCCGTGTCTCAACCGGAAGGGTTTCTTAATGTTATTAATCTTTTCACGTATGTAGGTTTAATTACATTTGCGGAAAGTTCAATTCAATTTGCGAAAAGTTTAATTCAATTTGCGAAAAGTTTAATTCATTTTGCGGAAAGTATAATTCAATTCGCGGAAAGTTTAGTTCAATTCGCGAAAGGTTTAATTCAAAGTGCGAATGCTATATACATATGTATGTGTCATTCCAAACGTTAACTCTCCTTAGGATTGAGATACAAATTCCGTTCTTGCGCCAAAAAATCAAGCTTTCCAAATGTAAGGATGAGTTCGTTGGGCAGAATTTTTTGAGCACATTAAATTGGCCAAATTTCAAAAAATGTGCTGAAAAAATCACTAAAAATTGTTACAAACTGCTAAAAATCGTTAAATTTATATTTCGTTAGCAGAATATTGCTCAGATAAAGATTATCAACTATAAAACAGGATATTTAAAAATTTATATTAAAATTATGCTGAAAAATGCACTTAAATTTCATTAAAAGTGCTAAAAAATCGATAAAAATGCAAAAAAAGCTAAAAATCCAAAATCATTTTTTTGAATGGCAGATTGTTATATAGAATACGTTTGTGACCATGAAATTAATAGTTAACAGTTTCTTTGCCCACAAAAAGCTAAAATTTTAAAACAATTTAATACACACAATATGATAATTTACGAAAATTCGCTCATACGATCATGCTGTATGACTGGTTTAGATTTCTTTGCATTTTGTGCCTGGCTTTTAAGACCCGCATTGATACCCAAGATCATGTAGGTACAAAATATCACGCTCTTTAACCTGAGCCCTCCCAAATTTATTATCGGCTAGTTCAGAGGGACCTGAATTGTTGACCCATATATTGAAATAAACGTCTATATGTTCCATACTTTATCAATATCTTCAGCTGGTGTGAATAGGACAGGAGGTTTAGTGAGATCGGCCATGTGGTAGAACTCTGATCTCTCACATGCTGGATGGTATAGTTCCTCAATTTTCTTTCTCCCAGTTGCTGCCATTTTCCTCTTAGCGGCCCTCCTTTCCTCATCTCTCGTTTTTCTTTCAGCGCCCTAAAATCACGAATAAACGGTAGGCAGTGTAGAAAATTACCATAACTATATAAATAATAATCAATTAATCAATCCAAACACCCAGGACTACACTTACTTTATCACAGAAAACTTTGATTTGGCAATAGCCTCTGTGGATGACTGGGCCATCTCTTGGATCCTCGTAAGTATCAATCTGAACATGCAGTGGAAGACCCTGAAATTTTTAAAATCGTGAGCAAGATAATGAGATAATATGTTTACTTATGCGTGAAAGGAGTGATGAAGTTGATTGCAGTTAAGATTGTCCAATACCTACTACCTGTGGAACTTTGTCTACCCACTACTTTATTTTTGAGACTTTAAATTCTGTTTTAAATAACAGTATCAGGATTTCTGCACAAGAATTACTACAGCCACTTGCCAAATAGTAAGCAGATAAATAGTAACTCTGACATCACCTACCTTAACACCTTTTTGGCTGCTGAAATCAGTGCTGAGGCACTGCACAGCTATGTTCAGCTGAAAGAAAAAAAAAAAAAAAAAATCAAACTCAGTCTTGAAAAATGTTCTAACGTCAATATTCTAGTTGTACTACTAGACATACTTGATGTAAAACTCTTATGAACTGATAGACACTAATACATTGGATTTATTACCTACATTGAAAAGGAGGGATAGATAGATAGGGGGATAAGTAGAGTTGCCTACCCCCCAAAGGAAGGCATTATAAAGGTTATTATAAATTCGACATGTATGCCCGTTTATATTAGGTACATATATACCAAATAGATAGTTCGAATCGAACCCATTCGACCCTTTACCTAACACCAAAGAGGTGAATGAAATCCTTAACCTATTTTTCTAAAAAAAAAAACTAAAAGTTATTCTGAAAATAGAGTTTTCAAGAATGAAAGATGCCGAAAATAAAATGTGAATATGATGAGCAAAAAAACTAAGAGTTAAATAATTCTCCCTCTCCCTTACTTAAATTTCAAGACTCACGTAAAAAAAATTCATTGCTTAGGTTGTAAGTATTACTCAAAGCAAGCCATAAATTTTTCAATTATCTCAAACAGGATTTGGTGGTTGAAGTTTGAACCTCGTTTGAGCATTGAGGGTATAGTATTCTATTCGACCTTGCTACATTTTCTTTCTCTCTTGTGAAGCAGAATATATGCAGTTTACAGTTTCATGGGTAAGTAGGTACCTAGTTACCAGTGCCCACTACCTTTGCCAATAGTTTCATATTTAATTTTGGTAAATGCCGAGCACTTTGTTTGTTGGTCTTTGTTACACTTTGTTTCAAAGTTAAAATTTAGGTGATTTTATCGAGTGAGTCATATGGAATGGGCTAGAAAACCTAAGATGCTCACCTCAGGTTTCAGGACTGAATTCTATCCACAATTTTACATTTGGGTTCACTGTTTGTTCTACTACAATTTTTTTTAAATCAAGTCTGGGTCATAAGAAGGACAGCTATAGGAAATCTACTTGCTTTCAATCGAATTTCTCTTGTATTTCTATTTAAAAAAGTTTATCAACTGATTGAAGCTTTGCCATACACATTACTACTTACTTATTCTGTATGAGAAATTGTTAGAAAAAATCGAGACTGTATGACCAATAGTGGAACGCCTGAAAATATGTACCATTAGAGAGTACTACGCCTTCCACCTTCATCCACGAATTTCTTCCTTATTTTCTGACAGCCCAGCTCATGCAGTTTAGCATGTTCAACTCTTAATATGGCCAGCCTCCATGTATACTGTTGGAATACTTGCACAATGTACAAATACTAAAATTAAAATAGGCATGGCATATACACGGAGTTCTCCCCTTGTTTAAACCTCCAGATATTTCTAGTAAGATATAAAGATTTCTGCCTTAGCATGTTACTAAACTTGATAGCTACTAATAGAATTTCTTGTTCGTTTGATGTTATACCAGAGTTTTCTCTCTAATATTTTTCATTTTATTTATCCAAATTATCGTTCTTCTCTGTAGTTGAGATGTTTCTTATCATTCTATAAGTATCTACTTAACAATTTTGACGACTCAACAAGGTATTTATACACCTGGCAAATTAAAGACATGCCTATACCTACTTTAAAATCAAATTAAAACAACGTCCTCAATCACTTATTTCAGTTGGTAAAATATCAACTCGTCACTTAATTTAAATGCAGAAAGGCCATGGTGTGAAATATACGCCGGCTATATAACTTATATAACCAATAATCAGATGCGGTGTAAATAAATGAACAGATGAAAATCAATCATATAGGTACTAGGTACCTTAGCGGAGCTTTCAAGAGGATTCCAGTACACAGCTATTGCGTTGTGTGCAACTTCTTCTATACATCCAACAAATCCTACGCTATTCTTGGTATCTGGAATGAGAAGACAGCACACATTAAAATAAATGTCAAAAAAGATGTAATTACCTGCGGAACCTACTGAAGTATACATCCAATTTATTGCGATGTAATTTCATAAGGATATTTGCATTTAAAGAAGGAAGTAGCCCTATAAAAATAAATTCTTCCTAAAAAAACTTTCTATTCATATGTTTGGAAATGTGAGCAAGAACTGTTGAAATGCTGCCGACATAATGTTTTGATATTTCCCTATACAATTTTATATGATCATGTACCTACTTGAATCTAAAAGAAACAAGCTCGATTGATTTTAGCGAGGGGATGTTTTACTTTTCTGTATGTGTCTAGATGCGAATTCATTGCTTGGACTCTCTTAATGATTTTTTAGGAGGATTCATAAAAAAATACCTGCAAAGTACCTATTATTGATAATTAGTAGGTAGGTAGCTGTTATTTAGGTAGATGCCTACTCTTGTGGGACTAATCCGAAGAAACAAAATTATTATTTGTAGATGTCACTCACCTGCATCAAGTATTCTTTGTTTGACGCTGTGCTGTCTCCCATGCCAAAACTGCCAAGCTTTGATTTCATCTTCAGGACTCTTCTCTTCTCGGAACATCAACATCACCACGCTCTGGAAGAAAGCAAACGATTAGTAACGAGCAATTAATTTTCTGGTTTAACTAGAGATCTACTGTACTGCCCTACTAAGAATAGATCCCGTATCCGACCAAACTCTACTTTTGGGAAAATGCGTTTCTAGGTTTTGACTCGAAATTTCCTGATCTTAGCTCTATTTTACGTTGTCCCGAGCTCTAAAAGCAGTCATTCCAACGAAAATATCTCGCTGAATCACGTAGTGTGACTGGAAAAACATTATTTTGGTCAGAAAATTGCAAAAAAAGTGTCGAACATGTGTACTAGGCGATTTCCTCGTATCTGGTGCATATACGAGTTTTTGTTTAGCAATAAGATTGATACGTTTTTTCTAATACAAAATTAGTAGGTACCGCTCTACGTGGCGAAAAAATTTTTTTTCTCGTATATGCAGGATACTAGGAGAAAAAATCGTGGTTTCCAACCTCCAAAAACCGTATCTGATCCGACAACAGAAAATACATTCGTATGATCAAAATACTGGGATGTAAAATCGTATCTGCCACTGATTCCGAAATCCTATAAGCCGTCATGAGTCTTAAAATACTACGAAATAAATTCTTATCTGGAGTGTCGCAATTCGTATGTACCTGAATACTAACAAAATAATCGTATCTGACGCCCAGATGCGCGTTTTCGCTCTAGAAAAGTCCAGTTGCGGGATTTTCATTAGTAAATCGAACCAAAACGTAGTTAATGCGATAATTGTAAGCCGTTTTTGAGACATTTCCCGTTGAGATCCGCCTTCGAGACTAGCAACATCGAAAGAAACCACTCCCCCAAAGGGGGGGGGGGGGGGGGTGTACCATTAACTGCCAAAAACGCAGATACGGGATCTATTAGTACGGCAGTGTAGTACCAAAGCAATTAGTGGTAGGTCAAGCCGTTGAAAGCTTGTGGTTAATCGATGGAGAAAAAACATTCTTAATTTTTATCATCAACATTCCTGAAGCAGCTAAATTAAAAGTGAGGTACCTATTATCATGTACAGTTTGAACTATTTCAAAATTTGCTTCACTGCAACTAGAGATTTAACGTGCTTCTCTGCCGAGAAGGCCATTCGCCAGTACTTAGTTTTATAGAAACTGTCAACCGAAATTCCATCTTCTCTGTAAATGCAATATTGACAAATGCGTATTTGAAGGGAGCAGAGGTACCTGCATAGCATCATTTAGCTCAGCCATGTGTTTGCAAACTTAAGATCAAGGGAAGTTCATTACATAACAACTAACGTTAAATTAAAGGGGCAACAAGGCACAACAAGGTGAATAACGATTATCTCGCAGTTTCCAGAAGGCAAAAGAACATTCTCAGGAAAAGGGAAAATGTAGAGAATCGGGCATGGTATTTCTATAATATGAAAGCCGGAACAATTTTTTCACCACCACGTCATTCTACTCCATTACTAGTATCTATATACTACACCATTAAAGTTGCAGATAAACATGTGTAAATTAACAAAGTTTTAGTGTTGAACAGGAAATAATTCCATTCCATGAGTGAAGCAACATCTGATTTCCAGGTAGTCAAAATTAAAAAAAAAAAAAAAAAAAAAAAAAAATATCCAGTTAGCAGATGTCTCTAATGATTGTCTAAACCAGTGATTCCCAAAGTCGTTGATATCGGTTTCCCAGGGGTCGGCATAAACTAAGCAAGTTCTAATCTTAAGTGATTATCATTAAATGGGGGTCTTTTTTCATAAAATATGACGTAGAATCTGAATCTGCAATAAAAAATAGGGGTTCCCATTCAAAAAAAGAAGTTGGCGCGACGCTCAAAAAAGTCGTATTTGGATTCTGGGGGTTACAATCGCATTACTGGGGGTTACAATTTCATTACTGGGGGTTACAATTCAATATTTTTTTAAAGCTAATTTGAAAGTGTTTTAAAAGCTGGGATCATAATAGCTGGGACACCCTCTATACGCACATGTTATGCTGTCTACTGCAATGAAGGTTGGTACCTAGATAGGTAGGTATTGTTTCAAGTAGGTAGTTACGAGACACACAGCCATGAGCTTTTAAATTTATAGACAAAAGCGAGTGAGCAGGACTGGACAGAAGGTATTGAGGCTTTCACTGAACTGCTGCCCATAAAACAGGTTGTCTGTGTCAGCCGATGAGAAAGCGATTTCCTACATGCTGGAGTCGCAACTTATGGCCTTATCAGGAAAAATCAGTAGGTAGGTACGAAACGATTCTATTTATAAATTTTTGGAGTTTATGTATCTACCTATAGAAAATTGGAAATTATGACTATGAAAGTAGGTACATTCGAAAAGCACAATCACTAGGTCCTAGCGAAGATCTCTCGAAAAAATAATAATAGACATTCTAAGTAATGAGTTAGGTCAGGACGTGGGTTTTAGTGACGAGTAGAAGTTTATCGGCAGGTGCTGTGCTCAGAGCCAGATCTTATTCGTCGCCAGAGAAGATCTTATTAAAACCGGTTTTCATCACTTTTAAGTGGATTCAAGAATATTTAGCTGTGCCTTGATTTCGAACCCATGGACAAAGAATCGATGGAATTCAGTCCCTATAGCTGAACATGTTAAGTATTATGCAATCAGTTCGATAACAGATTTTTCCCACGAACACTATTTTACTCTACTACGTGGATTTTTTTCTCCAGGGATATTAGCCATGTGAACCGTAGGTTCACTTTGAAAGTATGATGATAGTGGTTGTGGTTAAAGCCGCTCCGTTGACTGAAAAGTATATTTTATCCAACGAAAAATGGTACCCAAACTATCTCGGATATGATCATTATATGACAAATAATTGATGATCGAAGTGGGTCCTGCTGTGATTTTATCAATGTTAATAATAAATGCTTTTCCTCCCTCCATTTCTCAATTTAATGTTAAAATTTCTACAATATTGACACCCTTACATACATAAGGACACAACAACTGGACAATGAGTGATAAAACCACCAGATTTCCAAAATTTTACCCTAACAAATACGACGATACAAAGTACTTTCTGAGATGTTGAGGAGCCCCAAAACAACTATTAATATGAAGTACAGCACTACTAATCTAAGCTATGATTAGGCCGGATAGGGCGAAAGCGCTCAGTAAAGAAAATGTATAAACTTGAGAAGCCTACTAATAATTCTCAACCCTCAAAAAACCACTATCGTCTCCGTTGTCTGAAAAGTATATTTTATCCAACGAAAAATGGTACCCAAACTATCTCGGATATGATCATTCTATGACAAATAATTGATGATCGAAGTGGGTCCTGCTGTGATTCGGTCTTAATTTGTTTGTATATGTATATGTTTGTTTCGTGCTTCAGACCGTAGTTTCGGAGCTATCGACTTGAAATTCGATAGGTAGACTCTATATATATCTGGAATAGTTTTTGGTTCCTACAGATCCGACACGAAGTGATGGCGATAACGTCGACTGCGTCGAACGAAAAACCTCAAAATTCACGTGTTTGGTATGGATTTCCATAGTTTTTGATGTGTTGAATAGATTGAAAGGACTTTCAGAGCGATTCGATATGATGCAACGACGATATTGGACGACAAACTTCAAAAAAAGTGTTTATTGTAGTTATCGATTTTTTAAAATGCTTAATTGAATATGAGTGTATTTTCAGTTAACCAACTGAGTGTTATTTGATGACCTTCACTCAATTTCATGGAGTCATAGGAGAACCTAATTTGGCTAAGCTTATTCTCATCAAGAGCAATCGAAAGGCGAGCGTCCAGCAAAAGGAGGAAAAATTTCAAACGATAACGGCCTATGGCAGAAATTTTAATGCGATTAGACGGAGATGGAAAGAAAATTAGGTAGATAGATACGTAGGTACCTACCCAAGTAGCTTGGAGAACTCTGGCAACGAGCTACCTGATTGATAGGTGAGCACGGACCCTAGGCTTGCATCTCCTCGTCCTGAACCATCTACTTTGTAACTATCATAACCCGACGATTAAGGTGATTTGTTACCCCGGCCCCAAATTCAATTCTTGCGAGCTCACAACAACAGGGTGAAGCGCGGAGAGAATGGACTCCAGTGGAGGGAGTTAAATAATTTGAAAGGTTCCTAACCTGACTGACATACCTTCTCAATCTTCACCGAAACAAACCCAAGACGAAACAATTAGTTTAGGCCACTTCGAGGGACCTATCAAGGAAGTTGATATATATTTCAGAACTATAGCACGCCTCTGAAATTGTTTTGCGATCCATCAAGGATAAACGCCTTAGACAATGTTTAATGGTAAAGTAGTTAGTTAGTATCATTGTTAAAGAGGGCATGGCCCCAAAGCGGTCAACTCGGTTTCACAGATTCTTGAAACCCAATACCTATCACCTCTTATTTCAATATCTTGTCGTATTTTACAATTTTAATATAAGAAGTATTGATCATTCTCGTTAATTTCTTTTTAAAGCATCTCTCCTTGAAAGAAATTGGTGATAAAGTTGGCTCGTTGTATTCCAATACACAAGTCGGGGGCGTGCCTACTTTGAGGCTCCCAGTACGTCACTCATGTAATGGTAATTCGTACTACATACTAGCACCCTGGTCCGTACGCAGAGTGAACCTATAACGACTGTTTGAGTGAACTATAACGATTATTTCTAGCGAATGTTCGAAGAAAATGAAGCTGTTACAATGGTTCAGAAAATTTTTCTATGGGAATTCGGTTGTAGGCATTCTGAAACGAATCATGGAATACGCTTTTCTCATATGTATACCTGCTTAGGTTTATATAATATAAATCACAAAAATGAAAATCACTAAATATGACGCTGTCCGAAATCGTTGTCAGTCTCATATATATTCCTAATATTCCTATTATATATATATCCAAGCCGTTATATCCAAAAATTGACAATCAATCGAGAGAAGATAAAAATAAGATATTGAGAGAAGATAACCTAGAAATTGGTTGGATTCCAAAAATTGTGCTAAAAAAAAAAAAAAAAAAAAAAAAAAAAAAAAAAAAAAAAAAAAAAAAAAAAAAAAAAAAATCATTGAAATTGGTGGAAAATGCTGAGTACAAGGTTGTTTTCAGCCCATTTTCTAAATTTCTCAATTATGGATAGCGGGGTGATGAAATAACGGGAATTACTCCTTTCAGCGGTTGAAACATAATCCACCATCCCTTCTGCGTAAAAAGCTGTTTTTATTCACACAAAAAAACTGTGTTTTTTAAGCAATTTTTTGGGATTTTTCGGATATTTTACCAAAGCGGAATTTAATATTCTTTCAAAAAGTAAACAAACAATAATAGCTCTCACTGTTGAAGGGACCTACATAATTAGCTAAAACCTTTCGCCTGGTAGGTAATTCACAGTTTTACTACTGGAGTCGTCTTCACATTATACCGTAGTGAAACTGGTGGCAATGCCGAAGGGTAAATTTTGAAGTAGTTCGATTTGCTCTGCTACAAGTAGAGGCTGTTTATTGCGTAGCCCAGGCGATAGAAATTAGCTTCATAATGTTAAATTGGATTCACAGTTTGGAAACGGATTTTTTTCGCAATCCCCCAGATACATATTGATCTATGAGTCTAACTGATTTCTGTTTTATTAAACTTGTGCCAAAGTAAACCTGCAGCAAGGCAACATGATTTAATAGTTGATAGAGTACCTACACTAGTAAAATATAAATTGTTTTCAAGCCGAGTTGCTGATATCGGTTCACAGTGGCGCACTGTGGGCCACAAGGCTAATCTAGGTTTTCAAAACCATTTCAATAGCCAATCTACTAAGAAATTTATGATCGATTAAAAAGCAAAATAAGGGAGTTGCGCTATTTCAAAGTCTAGCCGATCCAACCTTCTTTCTGAAGAAGCTCTCGTTCACGATGTATTAGGGTTTTTGAAATCACACACTACCTCCGTCAACCCACAAGTGCCCGAGTTCTCTCTCTTGACACCTCGTCTACACACAACAAAAACCTTATTTTTCAAATTAACCCCTAAGAGTTTTCGGTTCTCGAAAAAATTTACCATTTTACCTAGCCCGCAAGACGCAACAGATCGTGAAAATTGGAAGTGAAATCTGAGCATACATCAACTAGGAACTGGCTAAAATGTAGAATGATTGTCTTAATTAATCAATTTATTTACCTATTGGTATTGAGATCATTCATGACCGAAACACATGCACCGAAGTGGGGTCCTCAATAGGAATCGTTGACAATTGTTCAAATATGAAGCCTCAATGTTCCATATATCTCCCAAAAACCTCGCTCGGGGATCAATGCAGTAATACATTGGTTTCAATTCATAACTAACAAATGATAACCTCTGATGTAAAAAACTGCTTTTTTGTCCTTGACTTTCGAATACCCACATCAATCATTTAACCACTGGGCGGTGCCAGTGTGTTGTGTATTGCCTCTTTTAAATCATGAATGAATCAAGTCCAATTGTCCATTCAAATTTTCCTCACAAACGTATTATATAAACGAGATTCAGAAACCCGAGAATATTGGGTGGGAATAACGAAAGCGAAAATCGCTCGGGTAGCGGTATAAAGTCTTCATAAGAAAGAGTACCAAGACTTGATAAAACGTCACGGCAATTAAATAGCTCATGAAACAGGCGGTAGATAATTTTGGAGCACTGAAAGAGCCCGAAGAAACACTGGGGAGGGTGAATAGACGTCCATCGTTTCTTCACGGTAAAATGCGGCGTAGGTTCTCCTAAATGGACCTTCGGAGGTGCGTGTCGGCTTCTCCCTCAAGTCGTTCGAAAAACGAACACAATAATTACGATTAGGTTCGATATACGTAGTCCGGGGGTCCAAAAACACGGCCTTCTCCTTCTCCTCAATTGATCTTCATCACGCCATTAATCCGATAATTATCAAATTACCCCGACCGAATCCCTCGGGAACCTCCGAATTGACGAATACCGTTCGAATTCGCATAACTCAAAAAGCTCTTTTTTTCTTCTTGAAATTCTAGGTCATTAACTGGACCATCTTCTCGTCGAATCTCCGCAGCGGTTGAGCCGAAGAAGATTTTTAACGATGGAAAGTTTTGAATGACGGCCCAGTTTGTTACCGGAAGCCAACAAGGAGAAATGGGACTTCATCGCCATCGCAACCATATTAAGCGAGACATTTACAAGTTTTCAGGTTCTTTGAAAACTTTATACGAAGCTATGAAGCTTATGAAGATAAATGTCAAGCAACAACATGCAAAGTAATGAATTATATTGAAATCATATACGTTATAATTTTTTTTAAATTCTCTACTTTCCAGTTGTGAAATTTGACGCTAAACCCAATGAAATGATGTAAAATGTATTTGAACATACTGAGCGTGGGACCGTGAAAAGCATACTGTCGATTCCAAAAGTCAACGCGTTCTTTTAAGCAAGGGACGGTAGTAGATATCGATGTTTTTGTGTCTCATTTGCGCATGCCTGCACAATACTACCGTTGTCTTGCCGCACAGTAGAACAAATTACCGACCTAGGTGTTCAAATGTATTTCAAGAGCCTATCTTGACGAAATTTTGACGATGATTACGAATTAGCCTAGTTTTCTCGCTCGCTCGAAATGGCTGTATAGAGGCGATGGTCTTTTACTGTTGAATGGGACATGTAGAATGATTGGAAACGGCAGTTTACTTAAGGGTGGATAAACCAAGGGTATGAAAAAAAAGAAAAAAACTTATAAAAGAGGGAAAACGAAAATAATAAATTGCTGTGTAATAATTTGCTTCGTTTTCTATGTGGGGCCACAAAATATTAGGTTTAATAAAGATAGGCCATTTTTATCTGCGTAGAAGGGCAATGCAACAAACAATATGTAGAACCACGAAAAAAAAATCCTATACAAGGTTCAAAACGAAAATAATAAATTGCTGCGTTTTCTATACGGGACCACGAAAAATTTATTAGGTTTAATATGTAAAGATAGGCATCTGCGTAGAAGGGCTATCCTTTTCCCGATATATTTTTCTGTTGGAAGTGTCTTTCAAATGGGAATACAAAGATCAGAGTAGGTACATTAGTTTCGACGGAATGGGAATGATGTTTTTGAACAGGGCTATCCAATAAAAAGTATGTGGAATCACGAAAAGTTTTAATATTTTAAAATCGCTTAAGCCCCCTTTCGGAAAAATCTAAGAAGATCCCATCCCCCACTCGTAGACTCCCCCCACTCAGCCGTTTTGCCGTGCATAGTGACGACAGACAAACAGACGGATTTTAATTCTTATAAAATAGTATAGATATAGATAGGTATACCCCATGATTCTATACCTTAACTAGTTCGTTAACATTTTAATCAAGGAAAAACATTTCAAAAAACCAAGTTTTTCAATTTATTTTGCTATATGGAGCACCCTTCGCTTCAGTCAATTTTTTTTTTTTTTCGGACAAAAACGAGTTGTAGACAATTAAATTCTGCGTAGATTAAATGTCTCAAACGTCTAAAAACTTTAAAAAATAAGGAAGCGGTACTGTTTCAAAGATTTCAACCAGGAAAATATGAGAATTGCTAATGAGGAACATAATAAAATAAGGTGGAACTGGAATAATCATTGTATTTTGTTGTACAAAACATTTCACATTGTGTTGCATAAACATGAAATTTTCAAGTGATTGTCAAATAAATTAAGTATGACATTTATTATAATAACTCAAGATGCGTATGAGATCCAAAGGAATGTTTATCGACTTCATTTGTTTTGGCTTAACTTGGCCGTCACCATTTCATTCTCTCTGTGAATATGCCTACTTTTGGAAATAACCGTATGAATCTTGTAAGTAGAAGTTCACCATTAATTAATTTTATTAAATTAATATTAATGTAGAAACATTAGTTTTGCTCAGCTCATTTTTTGCGTCCTGGCGTTATTCATCTCCGAGAGACGAGGTGTAGCAAAAGGATATTCATATGAACGTAACCGGTGACACTTCAAACACAAAGTGCTGTTTTTTTTAATTGCTTGATTCGCTCATACGACCATGACTAGAACTTTTTATATCGATTACAAGATAAGGTATTGGATCTCTATTGCTATAGATTGTCCCAAAACGGATTTCTTGTTAAGGAAATTTTCTAACATTTCATTTAAAAGATATTAGAGAAAGTTTGGTGCTATAGTGTGATTATTTTACAACCAAAAATGTATCAAATCTTTTCGTACTTGTTTTTTCGAAGATGCAACGACAGCTAAACCCAAAACTGGAATTTTTCCACGTACCAACGAACAAAGTTGGATCATTGTACTTGCGCGAGGTACCTAGCAGACTGAACACTGTACCTATGATAATTGATAGTGTGGAACACTAATACGTAGGTATTGATTTTAGGTCTTACGACCTGCAATAACACGGAAAGAGATGAAGACGGTTCGGAGAAGTAAGCTCGGTCCGGGACCCCACTTGACGAAAAGGTCTTTGTTTTCCCCGAATGCCTCTGGCCACTTTAGCTCCCGAAGAAGCGAATCTCCCAGAGAACATTCAAGAGCTCAGCGGACGGTGGATGTATAGAGCCGGGTATTTCGCTCTCTTATTCTTTTTGGTCTAAACGCTCCCCCTTCCAAGATCCTCTCCCGCTTCTCGCCGTCCTATACTATAATGATAGCCTATTACGCGGCTCCCTTCCCAACTCCCTCAGTAACCTCTAAACATAACGTTAAAACTCCTGTGGACCTTTCACGTTTTAATTTTCCTATTTAATTATATAAAATCGTAGGGGAGGCCTCAGCGTATAATTACTATGAACGTTGTTTCTCTCTCGCTCCCATCTTCCTCTCAGTTGCACTTCCATCTCGATCGTTTTCCTCTCATCTTCATCTCTCAGCTCGGACGTTATTATAAGCTCCTGGCTTCCCGCAAACACGGCGCGGCGTGATTCGGAAATCCCTCGCATGTTCGTTAGATTCAACACCAACACTGAACGACAAAATGCAATCGTATAGTTCTAGCAGGCTCTGTGGGCGTGAATATGTTTATGGGTTCAACTGACAGTTTCTACAATTTTCTATTAACATAAAACTCTTTGTTTTATTACACCCAAGTTGCAAGTTTTGTTGTAATATCATGTACGTGACTCTCGATCACACGGACTTTTCAAATGAGCATCGCGCTTATATTATTTGTAATGTTTTTGTTGTACTAATGAATAGAGTCATTTCTTCAAAGTTCATTTGAAAGTAGGTACGTTTCTTCTCTCAATCTCCTTTAAATATTTTCGTACAAAACGCATGAGCTTATAAGTCCTTTTTGAGTCATGATTTTTTCAAGTTTGTGCTCTAGTGACTGCAGTGCCTTTGCGGGCCCCTCTATTAAGTATGGCGTCATCAGTATCTTAAAAAAATCATTGAAGTAAAACAACTTACTGTAGAAAAGTGTGGTTGGTATTGAAATTCTAAGGTCGAAACTTACTAGTACTAGTGGGTAACGTCATTGTGGATAAGAACTCTCATTAGTGAGTATTAGCATTCGATGGAGCGTGATGAAGATTAAAAGACACAAAGATCGTGGGGATCCAATGGCCGGGCTTATGAGATCATTTAAAAGTATTATGAAAATGAGGAACAGACGTAAACTTGATTTATTTTCTTAAAATATAGATAAGATCTGATGGAATTAATTGATCAAATTCACCACTAAAATATCAAACTTGACCTCTATATAAGCTTGGATAATTGCCCCCCCCCCCCCCCCACCCCCACCCCAAGGATGAAACTTGCGGCATTCATTTATTGATTTAGTACAAATTAAGAAAATATAGTTTTTTTGTGTGATTTTTTAGAGTTTTTTAGAGTTTTGAAAAATTATTAATGCACCTATTTTTTGGAATATCAAACAATTTTAATGACTTCAAAAATTTGAGAAGGGACTAAAGGAGGTACGTTTTGAAGCATCCTGAATTTATTATTGAATTCACATTCATGCAATTGGTACCTATATGTTTTCTTCGAGATAAATACCTTGTAACTGGATTTTGACCTGTATTATTTCTAGGTTGAAAATTGCATTCTTGATCATTTAACAGCGTAAGCTCATTAGATAAACCTTGCAGTTCACCATCACCTCGTAAAATGCAGTGGGAGAATGATGAATGGTGTCATGGTTATTTATAATATAGCTTTTCGTCATCACAAATTACCAGCTGATGTTTCTACTAGATAGTTTACAACTTTCGGAAGCAAAGCGCAGAGACGTAGACAGCAAAATATAACGAAGAAAAATGTTTTGCATGACTTGCAGGTCTATGCTCTTGGTCTATGGTTGCTGAATTATCGTGCCACATTGTGAATATTATGAACATAAAGCTCTTCCGACGCCTGGCAACCCTGAGAACCTCGTCTGATGGTAGTTCAAAACGGATGTTTCCGCTTAAGCCCAAGACTATAAAGGTGGGTTTTGACGGTGCGAAACTTCTTCGCGAGGCTTTATGCGCGCAAGACTCGCGCTGTTTAGATGGTTCAAGACCGCGAATCTTGACTCGCGAGGCTGATATGGGGTGAGCGCCTCCGCAGTTGGTTTTCGGTGAGCTTCAAAGGAGATTCGCAGGTGGTGTTTTGTTCTTTTGTTTTAGCGAACTAGAAGTGATTTTAAGTTGTTAGCAGTATGGATCAGAAAAAGAGCATCTTGCGTGTGAAGAAATATAAGTCTTTTCTATATTTGTGGAATGTCAAACACAAATATACACAATAAAAATAAAAGAGAGGATGCGTGGAGGAGCATTTCAGGTGAATTATCCATTCCTGTGAAGGAATTAAAGGCAAGAATAAAATCTTTGGCCGCAAAAAAACAATGAAACATGCCGATCATAGGATCAAGTCAGTAAACAATCTTCTGTTTTGTACGTGATTGTAAAACAATATTTCTTTAAAAGTTCCAATCGTGTTGCATGATCGTATGTGCATATTTTCGTAAATTATCATTATTTTTAATGTTAAATTGTGATGAAATTTGAGCTTTTTGAGTGCAATGAAATTGTTAACTATTAATTTAAAGGCAAAATACATTTTTAATTAATAATCTGCTATTCAAAAAAAGATTTTGGATTTTCAACTTTTTTTTGCTGTTATAGATTTTTTGGCTAATTTCAATAAAATTTGAGTAAAATTTCAGAATAGTTAATAATAATAATAGTTCGTCTTCCACCATATAATGGGTGACCCGGGGGGGGAGGGGGGGGGGGGGGGGGGGGGCTCTTTTCGGCTCCTGTAGCACAAGCACATAGGCGCCTGATTATGCTGGCAGTGGAGGACTAGGGTAAGGTACAAATGAGACGACGCGATTATGGGTATGCACAGATTGTTGAACGGCGTGATTTTACTGTCAACGCATTGTACCTACCCATTTACCGTTCAGTAGTATCCACTTATACAAGACCAGATGGCAATTAAAAACCATAAATTACTTTCAAATGTTTCGCAATATGCGTCAGTAACATCAACCAGACATGCATAGCTTGCTGTCGTATTCAACATAAAATATTACGATAATAAGCGATCAAGACGCAACGAGGAATTTTCTGTATCTAACGAGTTTTGATATTCCTCTTCGTCGGGCCACAATCCTCGTAAATTCGGGAATGGAAAATAACAGTAAAAGATAATAAAAAGAAGAGAGTCCAGGCGCGACGGTCGGTTGTGGCGGCGACAAAAGAGATCGAGTCAACTATACCATAGCAATAAACCAGTGGACGCCCTTAAAGTGCCCTTAAACCTGAGCTCCCAACTCGGAAAGGGAAAACCCCCGAAGTTTTTGTGTGTCCACACTCCTCTGGTGACAGTCGTGGAGGGGATTTTTTAAATTTATTCTTTTTGTTTATTTATTTATTTCATTTTTTGTCTCTGTTAGAGGGTCGTATAGGATGCGGCGAGGAAAGGGGGGATATCAGTTGTCTTCCTCCGCATGGATGGCTCGGGAGGGATTTCGGATCGGTTTTAATAATATATGCGGCGAGCAGCAGGCCACAAAAACACGCAACTCCCTCCTTCGCGGCCCTGTCATCGAGCTCTTTGGCCTTCTCATGGGGGATTTTAAAATGAGCCTGGCAAGCCCTACATGATTTACGATTTATAGCTCGATTCAACAAACCAAACGAAATTGAAAACTTCTGACCATCACAAATATAGTGAATGGTCATTCCTAATTTTGGGATGAAAAGAAGAGAAGGGTGATCTAACTAAGATTATACCAAGGAAAGAGTTGCAAATGTGAGAATGTATTTTTATTCAGATAGGCATTTACAAAAAATGGAATTTTTTCGTTTGGCCAGGTTGAGGATATAGTTAAACGGTGTCCGGCAATTACATCTTTTCAACCAACTTGAATAGCTATAATTACTTACAATCCATCTAAATGGGGTAGAAACTGTATCTACCTAACAAATAATGTTGACACTGATGCCCTGCGAGTAATATTAACAATAATAATGCCTTTCAATGGGTACGCAAATTCCCTTATTCCGGCCATTTTCATATTTGTGAGTGAAATCGTGATTAGCCGTTTTGTGTTGCACGTAGACAAGCAGTTCAAACGCAGAACTAAATCACAGGTTTTCAAACAATCAGGATATGTTGTTGTCCAAAATTATTTTTGAAAACCAAGAGCCAATTTTATTCAGTTTATATTAGCGGAAAATCTACGTGTTTTAGAAAACACCGACAAACCTCCTCTGCATATTAGATCCAGTCATACCTGAGTAAGTGGAACTTGATTACTTTCAATCATCATCTATCCATGTACAACATATTCAAAAACCAAGTCTCCGAAGCTTACAGGTATTGAATAGCACAGTATAATGTACTTTTTCGTAAATGTTGCAGGTAATTTCGGCCATGGCTCTGGTGGTAGTGCATCACCAATACTTCAATGCAAGTTGAATTTTAATGTTGGGAATTTTGTATTGACAGAATTTAAAATGGAAAATAAATGTAATCTGCCATTACGCTGGACAGATGTTGAGCTCCACAGCACGATCAGTGAAGGTAAATTTTCTCAGAAAGAAGGAGGACAAAAAAAGAAACTTACTTTCATTTTCGAAATTTTGATGATATTCAGAAGATGTATAAAAATCTAGTCAATAAGAACTTGGTACCATTGCTAAAAAATGTAAGTGGCTGATTGACTTTAGTAGGTACCTCTACATAATTTAACGAAATTCATAAATATTCATTAATTTTATATTAATGGGTAAAAAAAAACCAAGTTTATTTTTGTTCACAGGTTTTATCCGCAAAAGTTTCCCTGCATAAAACATTTATTTTTTATTTTATTTTTTATTTTATTCTGTTGTTTTTATTTTGTTGTTATTTTCTAAATTTGATTTAATTGGATTTGAAAATCCAAGCATTGTTTGTTCAAGTTTTATAAGCAATTCATTACATGCATACAATTTTTTGCATTTTTCATAGGTACCTACAACCTACGTACATTCGCGTATGTGCATACCTAGTTTTGGAGGGAGAAAAAACTTTTATTAATTTGATTTACCTATCATATCTACCATTGAAATTCAGTCGATAACAGTGTAAATAATCATTTTGGTGGGAAAATGAGAAGTTAAGACAGTCCAAAAACCTAAATAACTTGATTTTTGTTGCAAATGTACGTAATTTTGGTTGTTTTAATATTTTTTTCCTTCTTAAAGCTTTTTGAAAGGAAAGCTTTTTAAAAAATTCCAAGTTGCCGGAGTTAGGTTTCTGATCGGTAAACAGCAATATCGTGGTGTTTTAAGATGGCCGGAGGGATTTTGCGTACGGCGGACGGAAGGATTTGTTTAAAATTCGAATTTTCGATTCCACGCATCTTGAAACGTAAATGAACAACAAATTTTTTTTCTTGCTGTATTACAAAGGTTTATTATTGAAAATAATAAACCGAAATCGTAAAACTCTAGGGTTCGTTTCGGAATGCCTGAAAACGGATTTCAATGAAAGAAATTATAGAAATTTTCAATTTTAATTTTTTTGGAGCCATTATTCTATAAGTAAATTCGTTGAAAGATTCGTGCGTGATCCTTACTTCTATGAATTGAGTTGTTCATCTCTGACCTATATAAAAAACAAAAATGTCTCTCATAACTAAAGAACGCCCGAAAAACGTTAAAAAAGACATATGAGCTAGGTATAGATATCATGTTTGCATATACCACGTGTATACGTACACAGTGGCTGCAAGTGATCCGAATACTACGAAATTAAAAAAGTTCCAGTCATGCAGTATGATCATATGAGTGAATTTTCAAGTTTTTTAAATCTAGAATATTGCTCAAACAAAGTTTATTAAGTATAAAATAGAACATTCAAAAATGTATGTACAAAATTTTGCTGAAAAATGTACTTAAATCTCATTGCCACGTGCTAAAATATCTATAAAAACTTGAAAAAAAGTTAAAAATCCGAAATCTTTTTTTAAATAGTAGATTATTATTTAGAACGAGTTATTTGCCATAAAATTGGCAGTTAATAATTTATTTTCACTCAAAGTCCTTAATTTTTAAAACAATGTAGCATAATATAGTACTATAAATAATTTACGAAAATTCGCTCATACGATCATGCTGCACGACTGGAACTTTATAGCTAGTTTCAGCATAACTTGGTGCAGGAATTAGTTTATTTTCTATTTTATTGTTGATAAAAATTTTCTGAGCAATAACCTGCTAAAAATATAAATTTAACAATTCTTAGGTGCTTTATGCTATTTTTATTGATTTTTTAAACACGTTTTTTGTATGATTATCATTTCATTGTCACATTATCCTTTCTTTTGGAATAAGTATTTGATTTTTCGGCGAAGGAACGGATTTTTTTGATTTCAATTCTGAGGAGAGTTTTTTTTTGGAATGACACATAGGTAGGTATATACACATGAAAAAGAAATGAAAGTGCTTTAAGCTCCAGGATTCGTTTCAGAATACTTAAACGGAATTCCGTAAAGAAAATTACGGAAAATTGTATTTAAAAATATTTGATTCCTTCCCATACAATTCCCGAACATTCGTTTAATCATCATCAGTTGTAAGGTCAATACACTGGACTCTGTCAATATTAACCCAGTCAGAGTCAATTCGGATGCAGAATGTTGAAATTTAACTACGTTTGATGGTGGGATTGAGTCCAAAAAAGTAAAAACCCCGATCTTGGCATCTTGAGTAAAGTGAAATAATTTAACATACTAAAACCTAGTCTCGCATTTCTCCTAATACTGTATTAATGTCAACATAGGAGGTTCTTTTAGTGCAGCATGATCTCAAGTGCTACTTTCTTCACGTAAATGCTTCAACTATTCTACTGATTTCTACTTTAAAATCCGAATCCTATCACTTTTCTGATGGACCTATAAATTTTAATAAAAAAATGGAAAAGTCATTAAATGTTTTTGAAATTGTTCGCCATTTTGATAACATACTAGAAAATGTGAGAAGTTATTTTTCACAGAAAGGACTGCCCTACAAATTTACCCTTTCTTGTGCGATTCTTGATTTTTTTGACGAGACTAATTTATTAAGTATCTAGTATTTTATGTATATATATGATTATATTATTGCACAAAGGAGAGACGGAAAACAAAAAGAAAACACTTAGGTACGTCTCGTCTGAACGTTTCGCCCTCGGTGTCATCGGCAGGCCCATATATATATATATATATATATATATATATATATATATATATATATATATATATATGTATATATGTTTGGATTCATTTGAATTTGGATTTGATTCTTTTTTTCTCCAAAATTGGATTTTAAATTGGAATTGAACTGAATTCGGATTCAATTGAAGCTAACCGCATTATTGATCAAGCCAATCAAATGCTGAACAGCTTCCGGCCTCATCATCTGAGGAAGCTCTCAGCCTTATACATCCAACATTTGCTCCTCAATTTGATCGATTGACACAACGGTATTGAAAATTAAGAATAATTTCAGCCAGCATCTCAGCCTTGGATACTACTTTCCCAAGCAACCAGGCACGCAAGAAAATATTTATTTCTTCTTCTATATCTGTGACCAAGATTTTGATCGAAATAACAGATTTTTCTTTCGTCTTTTATCCGTGAAGTATCTTTCCTAAATTAATCAATTCATATATAGTTCAGTACAACCATCAACTTGAGTATATATATATCAACACTATCGAGCTAGTAGAAACTTTTTATGACCTTTCAAGTCATGGAAATGAATGCAGCTCTAAGCAGGACTATAAGTAGTGCCAAGTCTCGAACCAAATGACTTTTCTAGGTGATGATTCGTCTAAAAATGTTTATATGTACACTTTTTGCCTTTGGAAGGTTGAAACTGAAATAGAAGAAAAGAAAAAACCGAGATGGGGATCAGAAAGAAATTTTTCGAACGGACTAAGAGCCCGTGAGGGGTATACGATAATGTAAAAGAACCAAGAGCTTGGGCTTTGGAAGTAGAGGTAAGGGGAGGCAGAGCCATTATCTAACATACGTGAGCCGGCTACAAATGATTTTAATCAACTCTACCGAGCTGGTAGAAACCTTTTTATTATCTTTCAAGTCAAGAAAATAATTGGATGATTGAACGCAGCCCTAACAGGGGAGGGGTTGCTGATAGACCTTCGCAATCGGCCGACGTTGGATGCGCGTATCTGCGCGGTATGCCGACAACGGTGGATTAGAGGCGTTTCCAAGACTCACGGCTAGTTTAAAGAAAAAAGTATAAATATATATATAAAATTTGGTACGAGGTTCAACGTGATGATGTGTGATGAGTTATGCGGGATGCTATTGCGGAGTTTTACAGATCCTTGATGGGTAGGTTTAACCCACAATGGTAGATTGACAGCCTGTTGTGAGATACTATTAGTGAATGCGTTTCTCTATAAGTCTTTGATTTTTCTATTTCCATAAAAAAAGCAAAATATATACAATATTGGTAGGATTTCGGACAGCCTTTCTGCCAACGATAGCTAACTCCATTGAAGTTACTTGTGATATTCATGTTAGAAGGATTTCAGCATTATAAATAAAAATCAAAATTATCTGAATCATTAGAGGAAGATGAAGAATTCTAAGTCATCGTTACTTCACTAAGTTGTGACAATTCCGTGACATCATTTCTTGATCAGTATTTTGTACCATTTCTGGTATATTTCTGATATTCGTGTTAGTTAAGTTATAAATTGTGGTTATTGTTAAGGTAGGATGTATACAGAGTTTTGAACGAATCAGATTAATGGGGCCACCCCCCTTTTCATGATTTTTTATAATAAATTTATGAAGAGTTCGAAGGTGAGCTCTATTTGTGCACAAAAATGAGCTCAAAATTCAAGAAAGTGGTCGTGTACCAATATAGCAGAATTTTATTTATAAATGATTCAGTGAAACACCCAGATTATGGAGTCTCAAGGGACCAAAAGAAAATTTCGCTATCAGAAAAACTTTACGATAGCGATAACCATAGTCCATTATCAGGGTTTTCACAAGTTTGTAGATTGGAACAAAAAACGTAGGTTTGTCTCAATTGAAGCGCTTCATCACTTCAATTTCGCTCCGCAATGAAACACTGTTCTTGACAGGAGACATGGGTCGTACACTACTGACTGGAGAAATAACGATACTAAGATAGTTGTAATGCAAACTTTAAACTTCACGTTAAACGATTTTCTTCAAAACAATCAATACCTACTTATTATCCACGGGCCTGGATAATAAGTGGGTTCATTAACAGTGGAATAAATGAGCTTCGGTCGGTGCCACAGATATTGTTTACTATGATGAGGGTTCCACTTTAGAGAGGGGTTAATTAGTCAGTGGAGTTTCAGTGCGTACCGTTAAAAAAAAATGCACTTGACACTTTTGCCAAAAATCCAAACATCGCGAAAAAAAAGTCTGCCAAGCAGGGTATAGTACGTACGAGTAGATAATTGATAGATAATCATCCATAACCTTAATATGAAGAAAATTACTTTAAAAGAAAAACAATTCAATCCCTGAACATTTTACCGAAATCGGATAAAAACTGTAGAAATCAAACTTGTTACTAGGATTTGAGGTTCACACATGCTCAGCATAACGATACACACATACACACGCACAAAAACGAAACCAAAGTGTTGCTCAAAATGGTTTGAAACGTGAAATGCGAGAGGAAATTTTGATTTCGGGAGAATGGAAGAGTTCATCTCCCTAAAGTAAAACAATGTCTCCGCTACCTGGTAGACTGCACTATCTAGTGCACTTTTTGCGCACTAAAATCAGCCAAAATGTACAGAATATAATAAAAATTGCTTTAAAAAAGCTAAATACTGTTTTAGTTTGCTATTAATTAAAGCAGAACAGTACTCGTTAACGTTTTGTAATATAATTTAGAACGTTAGGGAACTTCGTGCACTTCCAATAAACTATGCCGAGAATTTGCAAAACTAACTGATTTAAAGATAATAATAATAATAATAATAATAATTAAAACAATAAAACTGGTCTTTTTTGCACGGCAGAAAGAAGTTGAAATGGAGGGAGCGACCTAGTAACTGTAAGAGATTTTTGAGAGTACCGAATTCGGCATGGGTCTCACTGATGACAGAAATGGTTCGAAATAAAAGGAACTTACGCAGTAATTTCATCAAAGGGGTTCGGGAGGATTGGAAGGCAACTGCCAGAGCTTTGTTCCTGCGTCACTGAACCGGAGTGATCACTGAGCCACTTGATGATAATTAATCACGGTGCCGTGGGCCTGACAGCGCCGGTAGTCCAATATTGGCCATTCTCATCCCCTCATTAACCTGCGGAACATCCTCAACAATCGCGTTCCTACACTTATCAGACACATGAAGTTAGCTCTCCTCCTTCATACCTCCACTAGGGCCTCGAGTTGCGGCTCCCCAATTACCCCCTTTAACCCTACCTTTATGGTAGATCCTAATTTCTTATAACTTTTCTTGTGTGTAGTCACGCTGATTTTCTACACGACACGAACAAGCCCACTAAAGCCATTTAATTTTGCTGCGATGAAAAAACATAAAAAATATTTACAAATTATGCCTTTTATACCTATATCTTATTTACCTATTTACTCCAAAACGAAAACTGAAACATCCAAACAAGAAATACAAAGTAAATAACGTGAATTTCAATAAATAACAACCTACTGGCGTCGAGTGCTCCAGTTTTATTCTTTTGACTACATATAATTTAGAGTAAAGATATACCACTTTCAGCAATATTTTTTTAAATTGAAATTCCAGGTTTAGCATTTAAAATGTGAATGACAGATGTTTATTTCAAACAGATTATCTCTGGCATGCCAAATGCACGCGGCTCTGATCACCCACTTGTGAGATGTAATTTTTGTAGTATAAATAATGAGCTCAACTTACTTTGACTGTTTGAGCCTTGAGGGGACGATCAGGGTCAGGTATGTACTCCATAGTGATGCCATAGAACTGTCCTTTGTTGATGTAAGTGACTCGGTCATCCTCCCGCCTTTGGTTCGTGGAGATCGGAGTCTCCAAGTGGTATTTGAAACCGTACTGTGAATAACTGAAACGAAGAAGATAAAACGCTCAAGTATACAAGAATAAAACGTTAGATGTTCAAGAAGAAAAGTATACAAGAGCATTAAATAGGGAAACTGAGTGACTTTTTTTTTCGATTTAAGAGCATCAAAAAACCAACTGCCTTAGGTCAAATCAACATCCTCGTTTCCATCCATGTTATAAATGCAAGCTACGTGTCTCATTCCTCATAATCCTTCCGCATAAATAAATCGAGGTTGCTTTGCGCACGAAGTGAATGAAAAATTTCGCTGAGTTTACTCTGATTCTGAAGGTGAACTTAAGTGAATCAGCATCTAGATCAAGAATATGACCGTAGAATCAGAATAACATTCAATAAACGAGAGAAACAGATCATACAGAAGAGTGAGGGATTCAAGAGATTAAGGAAGGGTATTCGATCCTCTCAGAGGGTGTATCAACCGACCGTTAGGTTTCATTTGTTGTTCCAATCTTTTATGGGAAGCGGCAAATTCCGTCCTTTTGGGAAATCCCGAATCTTAGCGGCAAAAACTTGGAGCCCGGCGGTTACACTCAACTTTCGCTCTCAAATTTCTCTTTTAGAACGTCCATACGAGACCTGACATTTCAACAGCTCCAGTAAATTGTCAAAGTTCATCTCGGTTTCTGGCAAATTTCTACTCAGTCCTAATTAAAAAAAAAAAAAAGTGAATTAGTTTTTTTTAATGGTTGAAAAACAGGACAGCTGTCACAGTTTTACATAAAACGAGAGCCGAGACGAGCTTCAAATAATCCTCAATTGCAGCAAAAAACAAAATAAAAGTTCAATAATATATTAAAAAAAGAAAAAAAAGGAACTGGTCAAACGGGTCCACGGAATCGGGGTCGAATAAAAAAATTACATCCAAGGATCCCTGCACGCCGCGGCAGGCTGCGGCCCTGTACGTGTTACCCACTCATCATAAATATTCTGGCCGGCCAGAGAATTAAAAGATCACATTTAAAATAACCAACTGAAAATAAAGGTTTGACCTCAGAAACCCCCTCACGTAACGAGTATTGGAGATAGTGACTTCGTGCAACTTCGACAATAACTGTGATTCCTAACAGAGAATAAATTAAAATAGTTGTACGTGAACCGTTGCAGATGAAGTAAAACGATATTTTCATGCACATCTATAAGCACATATTTTTCAAAATTTGTGTTTCAATCAGTAAAATTCAATCAAATTCATTTTTCGATTTGGCTTTCCTTGCTTTTCTGAAATTATATTCTTTAGTAATGATAAACACCTAAGACTTTAATAATTTGAAACCATTTTTTAGCGATTTTTAAAAGTAAGTTTATTGAAATTCAAGCCACTGTTTTTGCGTTGTCAACCTTTCTTCTGAGACGGTTGTTTCCCATTCTACGGAGGGATATCGCCAGGATCATGACAATTTACTGAAACCTAGAAAACGTTTTAGAATTCGAATGAGTTTCAACACTTAAGAGCACCGATAAAATATTACCCCTGAGAGGATGATCCGATTTCGGGCCTGGATTTGAATGTCGCCAAAGTTTACGATTACGAGAAAAGAGTTGTTCCACTCAACACAAAGGATTTCTTTTCATTTCCTTCAAAGGCTAATTTATTCTAATCTAATCACAAAACTCTTTTTCTAATGCTTCGGCCGTCTCAATGATTACTTCATGATGACAAAAAGTAAACGTTTTCTTCTCTTCTCAAGTTCTTTCTTAGGTAATCGATTGGTAGTGAACTCGAAGCGTCCAGGTGCGTTCGACTCGAGAAAATATTTTCGGTTCAAACGCTTTAATGACTGCAGTAAATCGAAAGATAGTGATGGGCGTAGATAGGAGATTGCGTGGTTTGAATGGGACGAGGAAGAATCCTTCCCTAGGGAAGATTAGCTGTGAAGAGGGGCGGGTGAGGGAGGCTCGGTTGGTTGGAAAACTTGGGATATGATAATTTGATTTACTGCTCTCTGTCCTAAAGAAGAATAATCATCGGGGCTGTTTTCTGTGAGCCTTTTACACGGGAAGGCCATTATTGTCACCCGGGACTCGATAAAAACGTCCCGTGCTTGTGTGTGAGTTTGTGTTAAGTCGCCAGATTTCTTGTCTTCTACCGGTGAGATGGGTGGAATCTCCAACCGAAATGGGATAGCCGACGTTCTCATAAGGTATTATTACTATTATATCCTTGGAACTGAATCCGAGAGAATCGGCTCCAGAATTGCAAACTAAGAATCCCAAAAATAATACACCGGTTCCAACCTCTTTCGAGTTCGCTGGCCGGATCAGTGTGATACCTAGAAAATCCCTTGGGGAAAAAAAAAAAAAAAAAAAACTATGACTGCCCAGCTGAATTAACAACAGCAGCGTTTAGAACATTTGGGATTATATTAACCATTTAAAACAAATAAATTAAAATAAAATTTTTTCTTTGATTTAACTATCAAAGTCTGTCGACCACACTTTTGCATCTGTTCAGCTCCTGTTGACTCGTTTGGTCGGCACGGGTTATGCTGCAAGCGGAGTGCAGGTAGATTCTCTCGCCACACAGAGCTGAACACCTTACTGCAGCGAGCTTTTGCTTCAGCAGGCATCCCTGTGCTCTTGGAGCCGTCAGGCCTCTTGTGTGAGGATGGATAACGGCCTGATGGAGTAACTCTACCCCTACTCTACTATACTCTGGGCCTGAGGGAGAAACTTCGTGTGCGACGTAACGTGTGCAGACTCCCTCGCACTGCTACGTGGCCTCCTATGGCATCCTGGGTCAAGCAGCGCAGTTATTAGCCCAACGGAAACATGCAAAGTATAAAACTGACGAACGACTTTGTTGCTTTTGCTGTAGAGCCGTTGGGCCCGTATGGAAAGGAAGCTGTGGATTTGGTCAATAAAATTGGGACACGGCTGGTGGACAAGACGGGAGAATCTGGTGCCAAGCGATACCTCATTCAACGCCTGCCGCCGGCCATTCAGCAGGGCAATGCCACGAGCGCCTGGGGACCCTGCCTCTTCGCCTTCTCTGGAGGAGGTCTTCTACCTCTAGAGCCAAATGAATCACGGCCCCAGACTTTCTCTTTTTCGTTAATGTAATAAAATGGTATCTTAATTTTGTAAACGTTATAAATCTCTAACCTACACTAGGTAAATCTCGCAAGACCTACACAAGAACTCAGACCTGATAAATTAAGATACCAATTCGGGAATTGAACCCGGGATTCCCAGAACAGAAAAGATGCGACCACTCGGCCACAGAGGACGCCAAAATAAATTAATTAATTAAAAAAAAAAAAAAAAAAAAAAAAAAAAAAAAACATGTTTATTTTATTTTCCTCAATTTCGTAACTGTATAAATGTGGGTGCATCAATGAAGTTACTCAAATTTGAGTAAACGCGAGTGCATTTATAAAATATTCGTATCCGGTAAGTGGGCACACATGTGTAAGCGAAGCGGAAGTTGACAAATTATTTATTCAACATCAGCTTCGCACAAAGTCACCGATGGACCGCGGTGGGTTCTAAGCCCCGCAATGTTTTCTTGAATTGCACTTTTATTACTACGAAGGTAAGCTTCCGTGAAAATTATACTTATACCAGACTATCATCCATTATGCCGACATTCCCTTGTGAGAGCGGTTAATTTTCTTTTATACACCCCCTCCATCACGGTAACCTCCATAAGCAAACCGAAGCTTCCCTTTCCACCTCAGTCGCGACTTCTGGCAGGCTATAAAATTCCAAACCCCTCGAGCGGTGGTTACTTCATGATTTATTTATTTATTTTATTTTTTTTGTTTACCTCCTCGAGTCTACAAGCATCGTTTTCAGGCAAAATTGTATTGTCATTATTCAATCCACTTGGAAATTAGTTTTTTAATTTGTCGTCAGGGGAAAAATCGTTTACAATTCTTACTTTTTAATTGCCATGACATGGGGCCCTCTTAATATTTTTCACATTCCTATATGATGATTAACGCTACTGTTTAAACCAATTTTATTGTTAAAAAATATTCTATTCCGTGAAAGTTGGAGGGCAAATAATCTATGCCAAAAGGTTGGTTTAAATTAATTTGGTCTTCAATTGTGTTCATTAAAAAACTCATGACACGACACCCATTCCCATAAGAAAAAGGGTTCAATAGTTACCTTTCCTGATACTTGTTTCTAAAATTTTTGGATGAAATTCGTTGCAAAAAATAGTTCCTAAAATAGTTTTTTAGGTATTTATTAGATTGGCAATGATCCCAAGAAGTAAAACACTCTCATAGTACCTTTCATTTAGAAGTTTTCAAAAGCAGTGCGAACTTTTGTTCCATGACCAGTGACCAATATGAGGTATTACCCTGCATAAATTATGGAATTCAGACCATTGGATTTAGAGATGTAGTTTTCGGCATTTTTCATGGTCGCGAATACATATGCAATGTTTTTCAAAAAAAAAAAAAAAAAAAAAAAAAAAAAACTTAGCGAATAGTACCTTGAAGTATAATAAAAATTGTGGGGAAATTGAGATCACTTATTGTTATGGTGGTTCTTACACATATACCCACATAATCAAGTAGATTTTGCAATAGAACTATCTACCCTTTTTCAACAGTATTTATAAACAATATGGAAATTTAATTTTTACATTAATATAGTAAAACTTATGTAAATTAATCCGTACACGAAAACATAAGACAATGGCTTGATTCTTTGACCATTGAGTTTAGAAACCAGTGTGAAGTTTCCAAACTACCCCCCGTTCGGTGAGGGAGAGCAACACGACCCCCTTAGAGTCGTGCCACTTGTAGCGTCCCTTAAGACATCTTGTTCAATGACGCTAATGACCCTTCTGGTTGAGGTTTAAAAAAAAAAAAAAAAAAAAAAAAAAAAAAAAAAATAGAATGATGGCAATGAGTCTAACTTTGTAGTTCTCGAATGAAAAACATTAATCAATTTCAATTTGTTTATATTCCCTCAGTGAGAGATTTATAAAAACGTGAAGCGACATGGAGGAGGTGGAAACTGTGATTCCGTGCGAAATTTTTTACACACATGTTACGATGCAATGAATTAAGATTTTCGCAGTCTTGTCTTTACGGATGGTAAATCCGAAATGCAGATAATTCGAATTCACATGACTTTGATGGATATGACCTACATTACATGGATATAGATAGATCCAGAATGAGAATGTATAAAAGGTTAGCTATCAATTTGAAAGCTATATACCGCATTGGTAGGGTCACAATGGCCACAATATTTGCATGTTTGTCCGATTTTAGCTTTGGATCGTAACTCTACATTATGAGTGAACCCCGGGCCACATTAAAATGACAGGCCAACGACAAGACAAACAGATCAGACAGTGGATCAGACAAAAATAATAAAACCAATAATTTTTTCTGGTTAGTACGATGTCTCAGAACTACTCCCTATAAGTTGCTCATAAAGGTTTGTGCATGATGTTTTTGGCCCATTTCTGTCTTGTTAACTTCTCCGTATACAGTGGTTGTTTGATTGAATGTAAACCTTTAATTCCTATTGGAATCTGTGTGTGTTCAGATCGTTCCAACTGAAAGATGGCTGATATTACTGACGGTAAGTAATATTATTCAAAAGCATTTATTCGTTTCATTAATAGACTTTGACTAGGATTCGTAAATATTCTCACACTTGGGGAAGAATTGAGTAAAAATTCGTCATTATTCTTCAACTTAGGTAGCAAATCTCTAAAATACATCCGAAACCATGTTGGAGATTATTTTTTCTCTGTGTTCTGTAACGCTTAAAGTAAAGATTTCAACTGAGATTAGCTGGCAGTAGGTACGCGCGGTTTCGAAACAAATATTATATTTTTGCAGCGGATGGTTAACAAATCAAAAATCGAAATCTCTATGAAAAAATTCCAGCCATGAAACATGATCCGAATTTTAGTAAGTGAGTTATAGAATTTTATCATGTTATATTGTTCTGAAATTTGAGCTCGTTGAGTACAAAGGAGTTGTTAACTACCAATTGTATGGCAAAAAGCTCGAAATCCTTTCGTTGGAAAAGTAAGTACAAGAGTTTGAACCGCCTAGTACACATTAGAACGACTCTCTTCCAGCACCACACCGACCCTGCATCGACAACCTCCAACGACAGCACCGAGTAGTTCGGTTGACTTTTTTTCAGTGTCGTTAACGTTTTTTTAAAAATGGTTTGTTATGAGGAAGTAAGGAAATACACTTCGCAGGTTTCGTACATAGTATATCGTATGCATAGGCGTTTTCTGGGGCCAGAGGTCTCAGGCGCCATCTGAAGCAATTCGGTTGAGCCCAGGTTCAATTCCCGGTCTAGTAACGAAATTGACCAGATTTGGTGTCTATACGCAATAAATCACGAGATTTGTTGATGTAAAATGAACTGTAAATTAAAATACCCTATGATGAGTAACTCGAAAAAAAAAAAAAAAAAAAAAATTTAATTTAATTTAATACCGTTCGCATAGTAGCTATCAACATAATTCTAGTCACATAAGCGAATTTTATCAATTTTTCGAAATGTATTTATGTTATATTGTTTTATAATTTGAGCACTTTGTGTCCATAGAAATAACTATCCATAGAAAATAGAATAGAAAATTATTCTAATAATATTCCACTATGTAAAAACTTTTAATATTTTCAAAACTGTTATGAATTTTTATAGATTTTTGCAAAAAGTACATATTAACGAAATTCAAAAACATTTTTAACACAATTTTTCGCATAAATATTCCAATTTTGAACGTTGATACACTTTTCTGAAAAATATTCCACTAACAATATACATTTAACGGTTTTCGCCGTTCTTTGCCTTTTTTTTGCTTTGCAATTTATTGAGTCCAAAAATCTTTAGAATTTTTAATTTTAAAAATTTTAGAGCCATAGCAACAGCTTCAGTTTTTTTTTTTCACGAAGACTTTCTGTATAACACATCCAACATTAACCCAGCAGATAAATGTTAGCATAATGTTGTCAGCATGATAATTACTTGGTACTATCATTATCTAGGTGTAAAAATGGTCTTCAAACTTCAAACTTGGAGTTACACCAAATGCGCCCAAAACAATACTCACTAATCTATTGAAATTCGTTGCATCGTAGCTGGGGTGTCGATAAGCTATCATTGAGGTGTCGCTGGGATGCCGATGCCGAGTCGCCGGCTTGCCGTGATAGTGTGGCCCAGCCTTAAAGCGTGACACCAAACACCTCAAAATACTAACCGCCGTTTCTACATGAAAATACTATTCGTAAGACATTTTTCCACAAATATCATAAACGAAAAACAAGTGTTAATGTGAAGTGTTACATATGAAGGAATTGTATACAGGAAATGTTCAAGCCAGATTAACTCACACTTTGGGTATTTGAATTTTGTCAGCGTCATTCTGTCTCCCGAAGTCGTGCCAGGGTCTTGTCCTGGGACCTCCGCTTGTGGAACCCGTGCTACTCCTGCTCGCCTCCCCCAGCAGTGGTCCTCCGCACATCTCAGAGTAATCGAAGGACTATGGAAAAAAAAGAAAGAATACGTCATAACACACATAATCCGCCAAAGTATCAATAACTATATTAAACACATAAACATACTTTTCCATTTTCCCTATAGGTAATACTCCATTCTCCCTATATTTCCCATATACATTTTTCAGAAAAATTTCCCATTCAACGAACTATTCATTTATAAGTTTCAGGAGGTAAACAAATAAATAAATGAAGGGTTTTCTCGCCAAAATCAAAGTTTCTACTCGCATTTTACGTTTTAGACAATTCGAATAACATTCGCTTCGTATATGCTTGTATGTGGTATCTTCTGAGCTGCAATACATTAGTCAGTAGAAGGCAAAGAACTCCCGGCAGTGCTTTAAATCACCAGGCCCGCTACTATCGTCACATTTACGCCGTCTGGGTGGCTACATTAGACACCTCGGTGAGGTGTTCAAGGAGTAGTTGCAGGGTATTAGATACTCTTTGCCTTGCCTTTCAGGGTAAAAATGAGAATCTCTATCATGTGAAGCAGCAGTTTCCCCGAACTCACGGTAGCCGCATTTTGTGTCATGATGCGGTTGCCAAGCTGATAGCAGGTGCCCTGTCATCCAGCGGTTGGGATGTGGAAAGGGAGAAACTATATCACAAGCAGAGTGATCAGGGCAAGTAGTCGGATATCGTTGCCATCAAGCCCGATGGGTCTGCCATAATCCTGGATGTTCAAGTTGTCAGTGGCAGCGTGGACATGGAGCAGACCTAGCGGGCTGAAATAATAAGTGTGACGGAAGTAACCTGCGGCAAGCAGTATCCTTTGCTAAAAGGGGTGGCGACGAACAACATCAAGGTCATGCCCGTAACCATGTCAATGCGTGAGGTGTGGTGCGGTAAAAGTGCCACGGAGTAACTTAAGTTGGGCATCTTGGCAGGAGCGCTCCATTTTATCATCACCCGCATCCTTAGGGCCTCTTACTTCAACTGGCGGTCATTTCATAAGGGCACTTCCTGTCCCCCCCCCCTCACTCTCTCTCTCCTCCTCCGACTTCCTAGATCCCAAGGGCTGGCGTCTGGTAAACATGGGCGTCCTCCCTACTTTTTCAATTTAGTTTTCTCGTTTGTATTTAATGGTTGCCCATTCCGCCTTTGAGGAGAGTTATGGAAAAAAGTATGTAAGTGTGTCTGTCCGTGTGTTTGCAAATATTTGTAACAAGGTAATTTCTATAGTTTTGATCTAATTTGGGTAATCTTTTCAGGGAGTGCGCGGGTTAGACTATAGGGTCTCTTTCCACCATGGATGATCATGAACTAATCCAGAGTTAAACCTGTCATGTAACTGCCGTTTTTGAGATATAACACCCGAGTCAGGATTAACCCCCTATGGTGGAACGAGCCCAAAATGGTTCTCTACCAGTTTCACTGAGCACACATATTAGTGAGCATACGCAAACGTAAAATCCTAGTTGTACGATATCGCTCAAATTTGAAGGGTAGTAGGAGAAAGATGGGGTAACTACATGGGAGAAGCCTAGCGTCAGGCAGCACATTCGTTTCAGGAGTTCGAATTAAGAATGTATTTTTTACTATTTTATATTGTAATATTCATGTAAAAAAGGATGCAAATAAACTATTCTATTCTAACTATCCCATTTCAATTTCAATTCACCACGATAGTATAATTAGTAGCTCATGCGCGTGCACAAATGTGGAATCTTCGTAACAATAATTATTTCTTCAGTTTTCATTCGATTCTGCTGAAGTTTTCTGGGAATGTGGAAAAAATACCCGATCCCGTCCTGGATCGAAACGGCTGGACCCGATCCATGAAATCGTTGGAACTGCCCATCTTTACTGGTAGTTCACGCTTATGCCCAAATATAACATCTTTCAATCAAACATAATTTTCTTATTGCCTGATTGAACTATTTTGCTCAAACTATAAAGGAAACTTCCATGGAACCTTTCAAGATTATATTTTTTCGAAGATTTTATATAATTCGAAGAACTGTACGGGAAAGCCTTCTATGTGACTCAGTAATGGTTGAATATGAAATAAACAAATAAAATTCTACTTTGGATAGTGGTAGTTAAAGATATCTACGACATACTTTGATCTCCGAATCAGGAGATATAGCATTTCCAAGCCAAATGAAACCTTTTCTAAGTCAAATGAAACCTTTTCCAAGTCAAATGAAACCTTATCCCAACCAAATGAAACCTTTTCCATATCAAATGAAACCTTTTCCAAACTAAATGAAACCTTTTCCAAACCAAATGAAACTTTTTCCCAATCAAATGAAACTTTTCCCAAACCAAATGAAACTTTTTCCAAACATAGTGTATTTCTGTAAAGTAAACAATCGTAGATAAATAATATATATATATAGCAAAATTTTAGAAATTCAGTCTTAGAGGTTCAATCAGTCAATGTAAGTCACTACCGGTGGCGGCTCATCATGTCCATCACATAATTGGATGAGTCAGTTGCTGTTACAGTTCTGACGCATCTATCAATGACTTGCGTCAAAATGTGGTTTTCATCTGGTTCGCTCAGTATGTATGAGAAATTTCTCAAACTTACTTGTTTCCTATTCTAGTAAGGTGAGATCTACTTCGGTAATCCTATGCCTGAAATTCATCGAATTTTCATTTTGTCAACGTCTTTCTATGATAGGTACAATTGCATCTACCTGCAACTTGCAGGGTATCTACCTATCTAGGTACCTCAGTTCACTCATTTTCTAAATAGGTTTCATTTGGTTTGGAAAAGGTTTCATTTGGTTTGGAATAAGTTTCATTTGGTTTGGAAAAGGTTTCATTTAGTTTGGAAAAGGTTTCATTTGATATGGAAAAGGTTTCATTTGGTTTGGATAAGGTTTCATTTGACTTGGAAAAGGTTTCATTTGACTTGGAAAAGGTTTCATTTGACTTAGAAAAGGTTTCATTTGGCTTGGAAATGCTATATCAACGGATAGGGAATATGATAATTAAAAATTGCCCATAGCACTCCCAGCGTAAGGAATAGACAACAGTCGTTATAAGCTTGCTAGTTTAGTGATACACAATGATGAGTGGGAGTCTTCCCTTGTTTAGGTGGTAACTTTATAGTTAACCATGGTTCGAGGAAGAGAACTTGAATGGCATCTGGTGTTGCAATGGGCACAGGACAGTCTCTGGAGGTACAGTAAAAAGACCAGCAAGCCAATGTTTGGGGACCAGGAATCCGATGGCGTTTGTGGTAAATTTCAATAACATGTAGAGTAGGTAGACAATCACGCTGGGAATAGCTAAACAAACTCTGATAGATACTGGACTGGTCCACAAATCATGGGCTCATATAACGAATTAAGCTTTCACCCGTTTGTAAACTAATGAAGACATTATTGTTTATTGGTGAAAATAAATAAATGGCAACGAATATTTAAAAAATAAAAGAAAATAAATAAATAAATGAAATGAAGTAAAATAAAGTGATAGACGGTTTGTTATGTTCACCTGTTGTATGGCCGTTTGATCTCTGGGAGTGATGGCATCAGCCCCTATGCCACTGTCTGGTGATGGCAGGTCGACGGTGAGACCAGCGGCGGCAATGACCCCCTTGTTATGGTATGCGCTGCTCTGGCGCACGTAGCGCTCGACGAATGACGCCGGATTCGAAGCGCCGTCACCAGCGTCTCCAAACGTCGACACTTGTCGGAGCTGAGAGGCATAGGGTGATTGCTCTGTCGTGAAGTACTCACGATAGTAGGGATCCGTGAAGGCTGTTGTGCTGCTGCGGTTGGTGGCCGACGTCGTGATGTAGCTCGATGTGGCTTGAGTGCTGTATTGTGTGTGATCGGGATAGGGAATGGGTGACGGCGATCCGCTGCCACCGTGGGTACCGGCACCAGTGGACATCGTGGTGAAGATGTGAGACCCATAGTTGATGCCTGACTTGAGACCTTCACCAGGGATAATCTCAATAGGTGCGTTAGGATCGGCCGCCATCAGCGACGACGTGGAACTCGGTGTACCATTCATAGACCTGTTAGTTTGCTGTGGACTTGGAATGAACTCATCCTTTATCGACGGAGGGTTATTATTGTTGTTATTGTTGCTACTGTTGTTGTTGTTGTTGACTACGTCAACCACGAGATCTTGGTGACTCCCACCAGATGTCACCAATACGACTTTGTGCCTGCCCCTGTCAGCAGCTCCAGCCTTCCGGTGGTGACTCAAGTCTTCAGGTTCTCGTTTTACCGTAGCCTGATGACTGCTTGGATGGTGCAGGAATAGACCCGGGATGTCGCTCAACGCTTGACTTCCAATCTCTAGACCCGTGGCACCCGCTGTTCCTTTCAGCTGGGATGATAATATGGCACTTCCTCCACCGCTCGCCCTGTAAACAGAGATTTACGTAACATTAGAGACGAAAACTAAGAAAATCTAATACAATTTACATATTAAGAATTTTATAAGAATACATCTGCTCGGATAATGAGATGTGGGGGTTGTATTTTGTAAACAGAAGTGTTTGTAAACAGAATTGTAGACAGAAGTGAGTAACAATGGATGATGGTAGAAAAAATGACCAATGGAGAGTGACTGACTTGGCTGACCTGCATTTGATATGGGGTTTTTCATTTGATAGTTTACGACGCCGAAACGAGCTAACGGTGCCAAACTTTAAAATTATCGTCTTAAAAGTCGAATCTGAACAATGCCACGACATGTTAAGGATAGCAGTTCAATCGAAAACCGTTCAATCGAGGGCATAAAAAGATTTAAAAAAAAAAAAAAAAAAAATATATATATATATATATATATATATATATATATATATATAAATAAATATAGGCAGCCATTAAAATGAAGTGTCAAGTGTGTAGGTTTGCTCTTTACATTTGGTTTTATTAGTAGTTATTGCTATTTAATTGTTACTATTACAATTTCCATTAGTGCATTGTTATGGTACATAATTAGTTATTGTCAATTAGTTTTAATTTATTCAATTTAAATTTTCATAAATATTTATTTGCAAGAGAGATATAAAAAATTAATATATTTTGCAAGTGTTATCTGCCGCACAAGTAAGACCTTCCTCTACTCCACTTTTGTCATCTTCAAATCAACTGACATTACTTAAGAAGTTCAGCAGATAAGCTAGCGAATTTTCGTGGAAAATGAAGTTATTTTAATGGCTCCATAATGTTTAAAATAACAAATTTCGAAAATATTCTTCATTGAAATCCGTTTTGAAGCATTTTGAAACGAATCCTACAGTGTAACGCAGTTTCATATGCATATTTAATTGATTCTGAATCTTTCACCCCTAATTATTATGGATCGTATGGGCATTTTCGGTAGTGGTTTGCTCTGGTCTAGCCTGACATCTAGCAGGGCATTTTTATTATGACTTCCCTGGAGGTCGGAATGCTCTTCACTTTGCAATATCAATTAGAGTAACAGATGTATCATCAGAAACTCGCATAGTTATCTGATTGGTAAACGTACGTTTTCAGTTTGAGACTATAGCCGTATTCCTATGAGTTCCTGTCATAATATAGAACAATCAGTGAACAGTTTTCCGGTTAATTAAAAAAGTTTCCTAAGCGCGTCTGGGCATGAGAAAGTAAAAACCGTAGGAAAGTGTATATGTGGCATCTTCATATTGTATTAATGTTATGCAGCTCCTTTTCCGAATGTTGTTTTACAAAAGAACTATAACCCATAGACAGTAGACACTGTGCAGCGCACTTGCCACAGCGACCACCGAGCCTGGGAACGGATTTTTCGGAGAAATAATACTAGCCATCAGGAATCTAGGCGTATCACACGATCAATCAAAATTCTCGCGTTGGGTTTCAAAAAAGGTGTAGCTCAATGTTTTAACCATAATAATAGTTCGAGATATTCACATTACGAGAAATATACGTGATGTTTGTGAACACGCGAAGAAACCGATTCAATGAAATTTACGTGGGACTGACTGTACAACACATACTTTAAGAGAGCCGATTCTTCCACCCAATACCGAAAATTCGAAACGTATAAAGTGAATAAGTTGGTTTTTTTTTGGGTCATAAGGAGTAGGTATGTTTGTACTTGAAGGAGAATATATCGTTCAGTAAGTTAAGTATAATAAGCCTGAAGAAACAAGTTTTGGCCGCTCATTTTCCCATTCGCGGCTGAGGTTTAAATTTCCCCTCAGGACAACAATAAATTCATAGAAAATAACAGGACAACGTTCTTCAAAAACTGGAGAACGGCGAGGTTATAGGATCTGACCGAGTTAGCTAGTTTCGCATTTGTTGTTTTCGAGCGAAGTCATCAAGGTTTAGCGTTTCTTGGAGCCTCTAGGTAAAACGTCACTTGATGCGCGACAGCTGTGAGCGATCGTAAAACGTCATTGTAGACTCCGAAGACGACGAGAAAGTCCATAAAAACTATTTTCCTTGCGAAGCATGATGGTGTATTGTTTATACCAAGCGCTACCTCATAATGAGCTACTCTCATGATGAAGTACAATAGCGGCACTATATCGAAATGAGTACTTAAGAAAAATGAAAAAAGGTTGAAAACTGCGAATTCACAACAAGGGCACTTCGAGGAGATTGCTTGAAGTGATTACTGCAATGCAAAATGACGAAATCCGCAAACTCACGAATGAAAGAAGGCTGTCAAGTCATGCTAATCATCTCCAGACAAGCTAGAAAGTATTAATAAAGGTAATTTAGGGAAACAGGGTGTCCAAGAGGATATACATGGATCAGCAACTTTCTTCTCATATAACTACATAAGTGTCAAGATGGCTTATAAATGTAGTCAGCAATACATGTACATAGAGTTTGAGCGAAAAAACAAAATAGGATCGACCAGAATCAGCCGAAGTCGCATTGCTACTAATATTTGCGTTGACGATTTTTTTTCTCGACACATAGTAGCGAGATTGGTTGGTCATGCACCGTACGGGATATCAATACATTTATTAAACTGAAATCAATCTAAATTAGAAAAAAAATTAATTAATTTAAAAAAAGGTAACCGTAATTCCGGAAGTTTTGTAGTTATCGTGATATGATCAACCATTAAATTTTACCTTAGTTTATTGAAAAAATGAGACGGAGATTTCATTCATAACCCAGTCGATATGCGATTTTGAGCAGAATTTAATAATTGATGAGTTCGGGAGAAAAGCGTTGAACAGCGGACGGACTGAACTTTTTAGGATGTCTCTGCGAAGCTTGGTCATGCAGGCAAGGCTTCGCCTAAAAGAGGGACCGCCATCAGACTTGATACAAGGGGATGTGGGAATAAAATAACCGAATACAAATGCATTTCAGACCTATTTAAGACCGAATTTGTGAAAAAGTCTGAGTGAGTGAGTATGTGTGTAAGGCAAATTTCGTCGATGCTCAAGGGCTATAATCCTATACCGATTTTCGTGGCTCTTATTTTGTCAAATATAAATTTTAGTCAATTTTTATGTGAATTTCTATCAAATTGAACGAATAGAGGACTGCGAATACTTACTGGTTCACCATGGTTCGTGCTCAATGAAACACTACGTTCAGACCTTAGTATTATCACTGTCCCCGAGTCTCTTTCGAAGTCCTACAATTCTCTAGCTAACCGTATCAATTCCCATCCCAATACTCTTGTTAGTAACAAGACCACAACGTACTTTCAGACATCTCAAACGCAAATGGCCTTCCGATCTCTTGGCTTCCTGATGCCCACTAGGGCTAAAACATAATTACCTTTTTCATCTTGTCAGCCCATAGTTAGTCATTGTTACCAGGATCTTTTTGTTATTAAAAAAATAATTTTAAAACTAAGTGTATATGTTGCTAAAGATGCTTTTAGACAGCTAAATCTGCAAAAGGTGGATGAGGGTTTGGTACGTAAAGAATGAACTGGTTCATTAAGACATTAAATGATCAATAAATCTTTTAAGGGTTTTCGGATAAACTGCATGAAAGTACAAATCAACTGTATACAAGTGACTGTGCTCCTGGGAAGTAATTTAAGCCTGGGAATATAGGTAATCAGGTGGCGGCGTGCGTTTCCCACCAGAATAGCTTCAACTCATCTCTCACCCGTAAGTGGGATGACGGGTCACAAAACAGGTGGAAGGGCTGACGCCGGGGTCGGGAGAGTGGTGCCATTGCTTCCAACCTGCTTCACGGAGAAATTTGCCGGCTAAGCGTCTTAGAGTCGAAATGCACCATCATTCTTCCATTCCAGCGGTATTGTTGCCTCCCCACAAAATACTATCTGTAATGTGGTAAGGAAGATCTTGGGAGAAATATGGGAAGATCCGCAATCTCCAAATGGATGGTGATGGACGGCCGAAACATAGCTCTAGTCTTATTATCTTATCCGTCATTTTACAAAAAGCCGTAATTGGGCAACAACTTGGTTGGTGTGTTGTTCCTAAGCTCCTAGAGCGTCAACCAATTGGCACCCACTTCCGAATACGGTCCTATATAAGTGATATTTCCATTATTAAAAAAAAAATTTTTTTTTTTTTTCCTTGATCGAATACAAACGTTCATTACTGAAAATAATTACCAAAACCACTCAGCAGATGGAGGAAACTCTTCAATTCAGTGAACAATATTGTTGTACGCAATATTGTGAACCACGAAGATAATTTGTATGTGAAATGTATAGCTTAATTTTAATTGAAAGAACTACATAAGGAAAGGAAACGATATACTTGTCTTTGACATGTGAGCATCAAACAAAAATGTCCTGTCGTAAAGTTTTACTGAAATTCATGCCATTATTGTGCAAAAAAATTGTTTACTATCATATTTATGGCCAAAAATTGTTTTCTAAATAGTATTCAGTTTTTTTTTTAATTTTTAACACGTCTATTATCTTTTTTCAACACATATTAATGTCATTTACGTACTTTTTCATCAAAATTTAGTTGATTAAGGGTCTAGATTATAGTTAATTTTTCTTTCAAGCAATATGTAGCGATAAATATACATATAATACTATGCTGATTTTAGAAGTTCATTTCAATTGATTATTTTTTTCTCGAAAATTCGCTAAAATGCAGTAAAGGAATGTTTGTAACCAATATGGACTTCAGAATAAATACTAAATTACACACTTCACACCACAAAATATCCAAATACCTGTAGTTATTCGACTGTGTCAGAAAAGTTTTAGCTTAGATAACATGGGTGGAAAATGAAGCTCGAAGAGTAAGGTTTGAAGGAGCCAATGAACGTACGAACAAAAACTAACGAGGCCAAGGCTCGACCCTGAGCTGCAAAGCTCAACAGATGTGCATAAAATATCAGATTATAAAGTTGTGATGACCGTGAAATTGAATTAGGTATTTGTGTAGAAAAAATTTATGCCATGAGAGTTGGCAGTATAGCTCGCCCACTCTAATCACCAACATCTTAAAGGAGCCTCGAGGATTTGAAGTCTTTGATTTTTAATGAATAGGTCAATATACGTTACATCTCACGGAATAGTAGGTACCTAGAGACTGAGTCGTAGCCGTATCTTCCAGAAACGATGTTCCCAACCAGATGCGAACCAGGGAGAGTTCGGCATGCTAGAGGTTTTTTTAACATCAAATTCTCAGCTAAACCCAGGTTATTCATGCAAACTTGGTCGAGACGGTTTCGAATTGTGGATATTGCAGAGATTTTCTAATTTGCCTCAGCTCTCATCGATCCGAATGAAAGTAAATTTATAGGGAGGGGGGGGAGGGGCATCCACGGTTCAACTCAGATTTTCGAAAACTTCATCAAAATCAAATGGTAAATGAGGGATTTAGCCGAGTGATTGTTCTCAATGTGAAATTCGTAGGACGCCTTACCCCGATCATCGACGTTCAGAAAACTCCTAAACGCATCTTTGTTATATTGTTGACCTTATAGGTCTTTTTACTTTGCTGATATGACGAGAAGGGTCAAGGTAAACTATTGCAATCGACCCATTTCGTGATGACAAGATTGATCACACGGTTGGGTGGTGATTGGTTTGATTGACTCAGAAGCAATAAAGCTAAGTGGTACTTTTCTAGCAACTGCTAGATTAGGAACCGTTTCTTGGCTTTGATGTGACACTCTCACGAACTAAATTGTAACCAAATGTATTCAGAGGATGATGTGGCGATATGCACCAGCACGAAGTAGATTTTAGAGATAGCGGATCCAGCTGAGTGGAAGATGATTCCAAACAAGTTGCATGTTTATTTTATGGATATAAATAAATGAATGAACTAGTGAGGGGACGCTCGGGAGGGAGGTACGTTACTGGGAAAACGAAAAACGGGTGAGGGGTCGCGAAAGGCATAACAGTTCAGGCAACGGTGAAGCTACCGGTTGTATGTTATCACCCCTGTCTGCAGCGTTTAAATATTCATACTGTACACAGAACACCGGACTGTCTTGAAGACATAACAATGGTTCTGAATAGAGATGAAGGCTGTTCAGTAGTTGGTTCAACAAGGAAGACAGAGTAACCAAAAGTTCGTTCAGGCATGAAATAATTATCAAACAGTATACAACTTTGGAAGGAAAACCACCATTATAAGTAATGGCACCTAAAGCACAGTGAATTGTGACCAACTAATAATACTTTCCAAAACATATTCGAAGTAGGTAATAAAATATTGATAATATTGATTTTTTTCAGTGGCGTCTTGAAGACATGGAAAAATAGCTGATTTTGAAAATAATGCCTCAAATTTCTTGGAAAATGAGGAAGACGAGGTCTTTTAACTGTTGCACAATCTCTTCAAATATGCAGTGATTTTAGAGAAAGTTTTTCTACTGACATTTGCTCTTTCTTCGATTTGATCCAGGTTGTATATATATATATATATATATATATATATATATATATATATATATATATATATATATATATATATATATATATATATATATATATATATATATTCGAGTAAATCTTTTTCAAATTAGAAGAGTAAAAATGGTTTTTTCTGAACAATGGGACTTGGAGTGTTTCTTGGAAGCTTGTGACCAAGTAAGCATGTATGGCTTCTTTACTTTTAGTTCAGTGTAGCTCAATTGTTTAAATTGAGACCAGGAGGCCTCATTGATCCCAATACCCACCTATGAGCCCGTTCAGACTGCTGTAGCAGTCAGTCTGTCGTTCTGAAGCATATGCCACAACCAACGAATGACAGACTGCTACACCAGTATGAACGGGCTCATACTGTACGGGGTGAAAGAGACCAAGAAAGTCTGCATGGTTCATTTGTTTTCTAGGAGCTGATTAAAATGAACCTATTTGGTAACGTTGATTTTGTATGGTGATCATGATTCTGGCCACTTGCATTTTATCCTCAATAATAGGAAGAAGTTCTTCATGTTGTAAATTGGATTTGACAATTAATGCAAAACCACCTTGGCTGAAATCACAAGGATGGTCTCCTCTGTATACCTTGTAATTTGGAATTAATAATTTTTTATACATGGCCAACTTTGTTTCGGTTAAAAGAACGATATCTAGGTCGTATGTGTTCAAGAAGAGCAAAAGTTCGTGATACTTGCTCATGACTCCACGAGCATTCCATGTGCTAAGTTTAAGTTTCGTCATTAGCGGTATCATTTATTTTGCAAGAGACTTGGCATGATTTGAGTGAACATTTGAATGAGTGGTGTTAGTGTATTGAGTAGAGAATCAAGTTTTTGAAGCACTTGGGTAAGCATTAACTGGCTCGAGTCATTATACTGAGTTTGACGAGTCGCGTCAGCATAAGATCGATCAGTCACTAGATGGTTCGGAACTTGAGAGAAAGTTACTGTGCTTCTCTGATCAAGGTTTTTAGTTTTATTTGCAGGCTCGACGTTACAGGGTTTCACTGGTGATGTCGCCTTTTGTTTTTGCAAGTAGACGGGGCAACCTTTATAATTAGCAGTATGCTGTCCACTACAATTTGTACACTTAGGTGGTGTTGTAGCAGAATTGGCACAGCCAGAGGTTGGGTGCAATCCGTCGCATTTCACACATCTTGCTGCCCTATCACAGTAGTTTCTTGTATGGCCATAGGCTTGTCAGTTTGTACGTTGAAGTACGTTTCTGCGTGGTTTAGGGGGTTCAACTTTGACCACTCCTCCAAATAGGCGGTCTAATTCATAAATTTTTTCTACATTTGGGCTTTGTTTAAGGTCCTGGAAGAAGAGTGATAACGGCGTTTTCGTAACGGGATGATGGACTGGAAGCATTTGGGTGGGTTGAAAACCCTTCTGTTTTAGTTCCTCGATCATGTCATTAGTGTCACATGAGAAGTGTAAACCTCTTATTACTACACGCAGACAGCGATCAGCTTTTACTTGAAAACTATAATATTCAGCTTTTTTCCCATCCAGGTACTCAGTGGCCACTCTATAATCATCTGTGGTTGAAAAATTAAATTTAACTTTGCCATTTCCAAGTTTGGTGTGGTTATAATTAGTCAGACTTAGTGTAGTGAAATCTTCGAGGATCGTGCTTATATTGCTTACGTTTGTGATGAAGATAGGCGGAGGTCGGCGATCAGTTTTGTCGCCGATTGGAGAAGTATTTACATCATATGTTAAAGGAGTGAACGGATTAGGAGAAACCCGGAATGAAAACACAAACGCCCGATACAGAAAAAAAACTCACTAGGTAACTAACGATATGCAACAATAGCGACACAATAATTAAGCTCCGATGTTCACCAGACAAGGTCTCGAACGCAACGAATCATTTACTAAAACAACATTCGACGAATATAATCATATACCAAGATAAAAAACGATATAAATAATCAAGAAGTCCTCAAATCATGTGGATGATGATATACATTGTTTTAAATTATAATCCTTCAAGTTTCATGTCTTGAAATTTTGATGGTAATAATCGTTGTCGAGTTAAGGTGAAGCAACTGAGAGGAAGTACATTAATGTTTAACAGTTTAACTAGGGTTGAAAGAAGGCAGTTGGAAAATTCGAAAGTATAGTTCGTTGAATTGAAATTTAGAAACACATTGAAGCGACCCAACGAAAGTTTCTTCAAACCAACAAGGACACGATAGTGTACCACGTTAGCACTTGTGTACCCAATGTACAAAAAATTTCACTTTTGGACATGGTCTGCCCGTCGCTAAATGTAAAAAAAAGAAGGATTGTCATGGAGTGATACGGTAGTCATTTTCGTGTGGTTACAAAAATCCGGTATTTTTTACGTCATCAGGAATCCAGGAATGCACCTCAGGCTAACCCGGTATGAGCTTTGTCTTGACTTACACAATCATATTGAACCTTATTTGAATAATATGTTGATTCAAGAATAATTTAAAATTAAACGTATGGTACCGACAATATTTTTTATGATTTTGATTTAAAAGACAGACAGCTTAGACAACATACCTCCCTCCACATAAAAGCCTAAACAACATACATGAAGAACTTTTGAATAAAATAATGTAATGATTGGCGGACTTCGAATCTCCAGTGACTTCAACAAGTAGTAAGACAGCGGAAGTGACAAGTGATAGACGCATTGAAATTATCATTTTCGCAAGCAAAAATCAGTGATTTAAACCCACCGTGCAATCGATCAAATGGGGGGGCCAAACTTAAATGCCACGACCTGAGAAAGAAGGAGTGGCGAAGAGTCACCTTAGAATTAAAAGGGCACCAGTGGATGTTACGTAACGTACATAATTAACGGACGTTTACGATAAATCAGAAAAAAGTGTTGAATTATAGATGAAGCCTTAGCTCCCATTTGTTTGCACCACACGATAAATAATATACAAGATAGGTAAACTTAGATGAATTTCATATTTTTATCGTTGGACCTGACTGTAATTATTTAATCTTTTTCATAAAATTCTTCAAAACATTCCTAAACGTTGATTTCGTCAATACAGCAAGCTAATGTTGTTCACTATAAATATTTAAGTTTACTATATTTACCTGGTAATTCAATAAAAACTGCCATACATCAACTGCCCGAATGAAGAAATGCATGGAGACAACAATGTTCGAGATAATAGAAGTGTTTGAAAAATCTTGTTAATTTAAAAGAAATTATTCGAAAAGGATACGGGTTGGTCGAATATATTTTATAGAAACTTTTTTGTTTGTGACAATTTCTGCGTTATTCCAATCTTGGCAGTATTTATAATACGAAGAGATATTTAACGGATGATGACATGTTGGCTAGTGTGGTTAAAAGATTTTGTTCAGCTCAGAGATACCTACATCCCTATGTACTGTTTGCAGTTTACCTATTGTTCTAATGCCGAATTTATCGTATTATTGGAAATTCCAGCTTATATAACAACGCATGTGTTAACCAGATCCAGTCTCAGCGTATGTTAACAACTTGGAGGACCTATAAAATTCACTTGGTATAATCTTATACCAAACTGAGTAGGAGAGCTACCGATTACTGCCTACAACTTTTCCTAGGTACAAAAACATTGAATGCGCAATCGCGTACATAGACCTTAAAGAGAATAAATCTCTTGAAGCCAATCATGGAACCTCTGGGATCCCTCAAAATATTGTTGATAAGTAATTATCACATATTCGCCCATCTGACCAAGTTAATTGAGAAATATTGGAAAAGGAGTGCGAAGCATTACACTGGATGGTTTTCTTTTTTTCTTTCAGCAAAATGAACATGAACCGACAATTGAAGAAGCAGGTATGTCCAGTTGACACGAAGATTGTCATTGGAAGACACCTGATCACCAGGAACCAATCAGTCAAGAACGGAACGAAAATACAAACGTCACGCAATACTAAATGTCCCACATAAGAGATACGAGTGACGGTGAAAATACCTCATTACTTCTAGAGGGCCACGCTATGGAGAAATTTTTGTTTGGGAAATAAAAAAAAATTCCCTCTAATAATGGATGGGAGAAGGGTTTAGAGAAGAGAAACCCCCTGGATCGGGGGATCCGGCTCGAGAATAGTATAAGGATTGAAGATTCTTGCTCATTTGTAGGATACACTGTGGGTGTGCTATTGTTAGCTGAAACTATGACTAAGTAAAATGTTAATACTGGTACCTATCCAGTTTGAGGTTACTGAAGAGTGGATGATGGGGACGGAGAGGGATCCGTAGTAGAGTTAGCGAATTGAACGTAACATCCCAGTTCATGTCATGATGAACCGAATGGTTACATACATATTCCCTCTAATCGAACAGCAGCTCCCAATCACAGCCCCCACACGCTGTAAAATTACTCATCAACGGTTCATTACTTTTCTGTTCAGGCTAACTTTCTCCATAGCTCTCCAGAGATTTGGAAACTGTTTCGAAACAATGTAGGTAGGGTGTATTAGTGTTATTGTGGTGTTGATGGGTGTGCATTGGAGAGATATGGTATAAAACTTGGCGTATTTTGTCCTACTATTGTAATAAATTATTAATTACAGAAGTCATTTATCCGTTCCGTATACCCTCAAAATATAAAGAAGCTGATTGTTCCCCCAATGAGCAACTCCAACAATTTCGGTGACAGTAGTGTTTTGGAGTGGGATGTAAAATATCTCACGCACAATGTTCTGGTGAAATATTTTTGGGCCCGCCCTCAACGCAAAAACTATAACATGTAGGGTAATTTGCTAGTCGTAAGAAGTATATTGTCTTTAATAAAAATATCCGTGTAACGAAAGGTTTACTAAATCATTCAGGCGTCAATAAACATCCGCATGTGACGTTACGTTGACGCAGATTTACATTTTCCCGATGGGGTTGACAGGTACACATCATCGCCTTTCATTATTGTGATAACTAGGGCACCACTACAACTGCACCAGGGGAGCCAGATCAGAAGAAATGCACAACCTTCTTTCCAACAAGTAGGTACGACTGTCATGCGCGGGTATCACGTTTCAACTGCAACCCTCTTTTTTTCCCCTCTTTTGTTCGAACCAGTTGACGCGCTAGTCCCTTTGTCGATCACCGGCGCGGTGCTCCCCCCCCCCCCCCCCCCCCTCCTCGTTTTTCGGCAAGACCGTCAAAATCCCAAGTTCATATCAAGAAGAGGGACAAACGGTTTTATGTCATAATCAGGCTACTGATGTAAAATAAGACACGAAGAGACGACAAGGGTCTGTCTGACGTACACCCGAGGTCAATTCATAATTAGGACAAACGAGGGGTATGGAAAGGGTGGATATACCAGAACACACTTACTATTTAGCACCGTCAGAAACTAGTCTCGACAGTTGATAGATACTCCGGTTATGGAACAATAACTGTTTCTCTCAGTCGGTAAGCACTTCCCAAAACCTATATGATATCTAATGAGCGGAAATTGGCAAATATGAGTGCGTCATATTAAGGGATTCGATAATAATGAAATGCCAGAGGCTGGTTCCGTGGCAACCTGTTGATGTTAAACTGGTCATGCTATGATAAATTCGTGAATAATCAAATCAAGTAGTTAGGGATCAGGTTTGGTCCTATTCGGCGAACAGCTCCATTTTCATATTTTAACACTGATTCTTAGTTAAGCAGTGTGCATTTATAATAATGTATATAGAAAAAATCTACATTAAGTAGATAAAAAACACTACAGCCAGAAGATTATAGATCATTATTGTCCTATTGATTAATCCTACCAACTAATTGATAGTAGCGGTTCATAAATTGTATTTGTAGACTTATTTTTTTTTTTTTTTTTTTTTAATCAAACGTGGTGATAAACAAATTGCCAAGGTTTTTTTCACGGATTCGGTCTTAAAATTGTCTAAAACAGATTTCTATGCGGTTATTTTTTTTTCTCATGCTTGGGAACCCCTCCCAACCACCCACCCACTCCTCTGGATCAATTCCAACAGGCGTCCCTCTTGTTAACGAAGCCTTGCCTATAAGACATAGCTTCAGAGGGACGTCCTAAAAATAAGAAAATTATTATTCGAAAAAATAGGATTGGTGAAGTGGTGCAAGAGGTCCTGCAATAGGTGTTCATGAAGATTTGTAACGTAAATAATAGGTAAACCATTGTAGCAAGGAATAAGGTTCTGAAATATTGAAAGTGAAAGTAAGCAAAGTGAAGTTTCTTTACTACAACGATGGTACTAGGTATGCACCATTAGTACGGGGATATGTAACTGCTCATGATGTCAAAGAAAAACATATATTATTTGAATGTAATACACTAAATAAATACATTACATGTATATTATTCGTAAATAATATTCAAACTAAATGTATTATTTAGGTATACTAAATGATATTCCCGGCCAACATACTCGTAAACCGGTGCCAACTGGTAATAAGTGTACTCATAAATTAATCGGTACTATGTAGCTCAGATAAGTAGGTAAAGGTATATATCTTCATGTAATATGAAGTGTATTACAACGTACGTAGGTAGAACCTCTGGGATGAGTAACTCTTGTGAATTTCATCTAACACCTCGATACGTATATACAGAACAGATTTTTACTGGGAGTTTCTCTCATCACAGGTGAACCCCAACGCAGAAATTGATTCAATTTAATTTTATATTATTACTATTTATTTATTTATTTTTTTCGTGGAATCGGGAATGGTTTTAGTTTTCAAAAGTTACACAGAGTTAATTAATATTTGAAAAAGACTGCTGAAAAGATCTACCGAAACCCGATCCAACTATATAGGTACCTAAAAAAACCCTTTCTTCATATATATATATATATATATATGTGTGTGTGTGTGTGTGTGTGTGTGTGTGTGTGTGTGTGTGTGTGTGTGTGTGTGTGTGTGTGTGTGTGTGTGTGTGTGTGTGTGTGTGTGTGTGTGTGTGTGTGTGTGTGTGTGTGTGTGTGTGTGTGTGTGTGTGTGTGTGTGTGTGTGTGTGTGTGTGTGTGTGTGTGTGTGTGTGTGTGTGTGTGTGTGTGTGTGTGTGTGTGTGTGTGTGTGTGTGTGTGTGTGTGTGTGTGTGTGTGTGTGTGTGTGTGTGTGTGTGTGTGTGTGTGTGTGTGTGTGTGTGTGTGTGTGTGTGTGTGTGTGTGTGTGTGTGTGTGTGTGTGTGTGTGTGTGTGTGTGTGTGTGTGTGTGTGTGTGTGTGTGTGTGTGTGTGTGTGTGCGTGTGTGTGTGTGTGTGTGTGTGTGTGTGTGTGTGTGTGTGTGTGTGTGTGTGTGTGTGTGTGTGCGTGTGTGTGTGTGTGTGTGTGTGTGTGTGTGTGTGTGTGTGTGTGTGTGTGTGTGTGTGTGTGTGTGTGTGTGTGTGTGTGTGTGTGTGTGATCAGCCACACAAAACGAATAAGATCTCAAGATATTTTCTGTCGAATTCGTGTTCCACTTTATGGTCGCCCGTTGATCCGAGGCACTTATAACTAGATGTAGATAACTGTTTGAAATACAAATTTTTTTGCTTCTTGGAATATTTAACTCCACGAACTGACAAGTTTTTTCCCTGTCCCCCTTCTTTCATTTGAGAGCTTCACCTGAAATTCGAAAATTATTCTACTCGCAATAAACACGCCGGAGACGGGGGGAATCAATAAAACAGGCTCCGAGATTTCGACATTGGAAAAAAAGAAAAAAAATCAGCGCATAGTTGCAGCATCGTATGAAGAAACGGTCGTAATTTTCCACATTGACAACCTGTCTCGCGTTAGATCATTTGAATGCATTTAGAAACATTCAAGCTACAGTCCCAATTAAATTCCCCACGAGGTGGGCAGAGTTCCAATCTCAGACTGTTTACTTTTTGCTTCATTCGTTGAGTTTAAGAAGATTTTTTCGCATGCATTATTCTTTATTTTATTGTACAATGATTCCACTAGTATGCAATGTCTACATTCGCTTGCCACGTTTCAGGAATAAGACATTTTAAGTAAGCAAGAACATACGTATTTTATTTTTCGATTATACATATTTATTTCTCAGGATGAACTTTTGTTTTGAAGTTGACTCACCACGGGGAACTGTTGCTTGGCAATCCCAGATCTCATACGTGATAATAACAGCAGGAAAAAAAAAAAAAAAAAAAAAATGAACAGACAAGAGATGGAGGAAACTATCTGGTGCGAGGATCCTGACTACTTTCTCAAGATGGTGTTTTCCAGTATAAAACCGTGAAAATTGCTGTATTCAACAATGTTTTAGTGTTTTCAAAGTACTCTGGAGATTGAATTGATGATTGGCTGAGGGAGAGGTAGAGAGAGAGAGAGAGAGGGAAAGGGAAAAGGAGAGAGCGAGTGAGGGAGGGGGGGGGGGGTGATGGGGGTAGGATAAGATATGATTCCATTTTTTATTATATAATGAGTGACAGTAAAACAGTAACAGTAAAATTAAATTAGTTTATGGGCAATTAATAAGTTATAAACGGAGGTTCAGATATTCTATTTCAAGAAATTTAAATTGTTTGGGGTGGGAAACGATAAACAGAAGGCTGAACCAACCTATATCAAACAATGCATATTATTTCAGTAGATAATAATTTAAAAAAAAGAAGCCATCAGTGGTGTAATATCTCAAAAAAGTGTACCTAAATCATTGGGTAACATGCTTCATATATACAAATACAATTGCAATTTACCACATTTACTAGTATTTGGAAACGAAAACAACAAACGGAAGTGTCAATGGCGGACGATTTGGAATGTGGCATCGCCGCTTCCGATAAAATTTAATAATCCCTAAAAACCATCTCAAGAAATTTAATGACAAAAGTATAATACATAAGTGGAATAGATTTAAATGTAATACATGGTACACTAAAATCCGAACGGCCGACATCCTTCCTTCTATAAATGGACTTTTTTTGGTAAGCTTGCTAAAATCTGTTTTCACTCGCATTGTTTGTGCACGCCTTTTTTGGATGTTCGTTCTTTTTGGTTGGCCGATGTTTTCGGAAGATGAATTGATGAACTCCAGCGTGTTGCAAGAAAACTGGAACAGCCCCCCTCAGGCATCCCTAGCCGTTTTCTAAGGCAAATTCCTCAATGGCCCAAAAAGACTAACAACTATCTTCCACTCTCGGGAGGTTGATTACTCGCATACATAATTTTACGGAGGTAAACCCTCCTCCAGCTATCCATGTTCCTAAAAGTGCCTACAAAAACAATACACAGCTTTAAATTGTCGGTTCGAAGCTATAGGGGAGCCGTGCAGAAGGGACTGTTCGTGAAATAACGTTCTAGAAATTGACCAATTTGAGTTATTAATTGACTCCGGCGCGAAGGAAGCATTCTCAATCCACCTTAATTGCCACCTCGCCAAGGAGCCGAATGCACTTCAACATGCCAGATTACAGATAATGTGTGTAATTTATCTTTGCTTAACACTACACATAATTTTACCTTCGCCTTCTCCCTTTTCCTAAAGATTATTGAACATTTTTCGATTTTAGTATTACATTTTTTTTTCAACATTTTTATGGAATCATCTAAGTGACAATTAAGGCCCATTTGGACGGAATTTTAGGAAAGAGCAGACTTCTTAATGAGCAGACTTCATATGTTTCAGAAACATTGTTGCTGTAGTGGCAGGTCGACCAGATAATGAACTTCCTCATTGTTCCGGTCATGTTTCGAAGAACCGCGGTTTTTGTACTTTGCTTCAATGGAGTAAACATGAGATTGATTCAATATTAATTAGGATCGGAAATGTTGGCTAATAACAAATGAATAAAAAGTAAAGGATCGGAAAATGAACAAAATTCCCAATGGTAATAATTCAATTATTGTTCGTATCGTATATTATTTGTGATAAATATTGTATTACATTGATGACCAACAGCAACTATAAATAACCCTGAAAATCCAAGTAGCCATGTTTCTTCAAAAAATAGTTTCGTTTCCTATTTCGAAATTTGTTTTGTAGATGCTATAAAATATAAACAAATTCGGAGAATGATATTTACAATATATGATGAGTGACACGAAATCGTTAAACCTAATTTGAAACAATTTCAGGTTGAATCTAACAGTCGTTGCTGAGCCGATAATGTGACATTATGATTGCCGTTTCTATGACTAACGACCTAGTATCTGGTAGGTATCTCATTGTTGTTTAGAAATACTACGCCTTGTGGAAATTTTCTATTGATATTGAAGTGTGCGGTTTCGTATAACCATCCATCTCTTATTGCCAATATTTGGTTTATGTTATAGCTGACCGTCAATACTACTAATAAAATAAACCGCATGCCTAAATGATAAGGATGAGATAGTGAAACCGCTGTAGGGTGTGTGTTGCCTAAAAACTGTTTCTCCGTTACCCCAAAGAACTTCTAAAGCGGAAGATTTAAATGCTAATCATGGGTAAAAGATGTTTGCATACACAAAACTTGTTGCCGAACCTCTTCCGCTCCATTTATCGTCCCTCGCCCTTAGGCGTGAGTACGGAAGGGGCCCTTAACTGAATTTTCAGCATCATTGATATAATCTCATTTCATAGGAGATGGGATGAAAAGGTTAAGATGGGGGAGAGGGTTGTCAAGGGGGTAGCTGGGTGGCCATTCCCAGCACGCACCCAGTCGCCCAACTGACAACACCTGCCTTCTTGCACAAAACCTGCGAAGGTGCTAGGCAAATTCTTCTTGTGCGGGCCCCTCTCGACTACAGCTTGAGTATGATGAGAGCGGAACTAGATTTTTTTTTTCTTCTATAGCTGACTAACGTCATAACGGATAGGGGTATATAAGCGCAGGATATGTGAATTAATTTCAATCCCCACGTAGTAGTTAGGTTACAAACAGAACGGAGGTAATGATTGCGGATGTCGAAGCAAACGATACGGAAGTCACAAATTTCTGAAAAGTGTAGTCACTAGGACAAAGAATGTCATTATCAAGAATTGTTCATGGGGATTTGAATAGTTAGTGTCTGAGTGTTTATGTAACCTATATACCGACCAGGTAGTAATCGAGTTCATGTATAGGATGTCGGTTATTAATATGATTTCATATACGTATACAATACCAGAATGTATTATCATTTCGATTGCTATGAAATGAGTTACAACGGGAATTCGATCAGCTCTGGAACAACAGGGCAAAAGAGGACGAAAGAAAAATCTATTTAGATGCTTTGGTGAAATCAGGAGAATTTTTTCGTGAGATATAGATGTTTGTTGGATATCAAAAGAACACAAGCGAGTATGTGAAAGCGTTGGTTTGAGTAATATAATAGAATATATATATCACAAGTGATTAACCATCTGACAGACGGAATTGGACGAATTGTTTGAGAAATATTGTTGTATGTGAGTGTGTGTATGTGTGTGTGTGAGTGTGTTGTGTGTTTGTATGTGTTGTTGATTTAACGAGTATAAGTGTGTTGACTAGATGCCACCATTAATTGTATAGCAGTGAAATGTAGATGATACATTCATATGAGATATACATCAAACCGTGTAATCTGTAAAAAGTCGAATACAAATTGGGTTGAATCGTTTCGGAGTTTTGCGACTTGCAAATATATCCGAACTGATTGTTCGACTGACCAATAAGTATACCGAACAATATTTTTTTCCACGGATAACCGATATACATGGGAAAAACTAAATACAGGCACAGAAACCTAATGTACGTTTTGACGAGGAAGGGACTTGAAAGAAGAAAATATGCCTACTTTTGGTATTTGGAACTTAAAATTCCATAACGACTTGGAAACTTTTCGTTTTTGGCTTAATCCAGGTATAGAAATTATTGAGTGCATTTTTATATAGTTACCTAGTTAGCAATCATGGTTAATGAGATGAAAACGGTGGTGCTAGATTGACTGATAAATCACAACTGTTATGAGTACACCATTCAAAACCGGTGATTAGTGGTCATTGTAGATTCACTCGAAGGCGAAGAATTGAGGAAGAAGGTTATGCCTGTATCCGGTGGAACTAGTTTCATCAAGGGGGCGTGCACGAAACAATCGTGAAGGGACGAGCGGTCGTCCACCTTCGACCAGATCAGCTGTGGAGCCTGTTCATTGAATGGTGCACCGGCTGTCGATTAACTGCTGACGCACTTCATTCAACTTTACTGACCTAAAACCTGTCGATTACACAATGCCAGGGGAATCAAGGACGCCCCCAACGTAAACACGAGGCACGTTCAGATTGGCATGCTTGGTGTCGCAGAGCTAAACTCTTACATGGAAGACATAATAACGTTTACGAGGGAAAAACTCATCAACGAGCGGAGACGGAATCGGCTTTTCTGAATATACGAGTGAATTTATTTAAGAACAGTTCCGAAGGTTAGAACATGTTGATTATGCCAATTTAAAAGTACAGTGCATATTGTTCCGTAAAGGGCTAATTGAGAAAATTTAGCCAGGTGTTCTGCAACTCGAAGCCAGAAATAATCGGAGCCGACAAGTGAATGCGTGAATATCGCAGAGGAGGTACCTACTGTGGATGATTTGATTCCATGTCGTTTCAGTGTTTGAGGATTTTTATGGGATTTTGTTTCAGTTTAGGGAAGGACAGCGATCAGTGTGGAAAAATATGACGAATGATAACAAATTAATCATCGTTATAGGCATCATATAAATTTCACTACACGATAGTGATTAGTTGGGCTACGGAATATAATATACTACCTAAAAATAGTTAGTAACTATTTCGTGGTCCAGCTCATAGCCGGACGCATCGCTATTTTCGGATAAGACCTTCGTATAAAAACCAATTAGCTACTTACATCTCTATCCATGAGTTACCAGCCCCATCTATATTCAACATATACGCGGATTTTTTCTTCTTTTTTTATAAGCTTTAAACCCGCTTACTCCACTGAGTCAGTTTTTAACTGCGTCCAATTCAATTCCCATCGTCTTAACAATAACATATGACACTTTGAAGTACTAATGTTTATAGGAGAATTCTATTCATTCAATGGCTCACCTGATCTTCCTCATATGATTTGCAGAGCGACATTAAAATTTTTCCTTCAGGTGGGTGATTTATACTATCACTTGGACGTTTGATTGATTGAGTAATAAATATTCCTGTGGCAATGAAATAATTGAAATCATATCTAAAAAACGAGGAGATTTTTTAGGGATCAACATATTAAATTTGTCAGTAGTGATGAACATATACGATAAAATAAATAAAGAATGTCAGAAAGTTTTATAATTTCTTCTTGGTTAAACATATGATTGATTCTAAACCAAAACAAGCTGTAGATGTCGGAGGTCGTATCAAGTATCAAGAAGACAAAGTATTATCCCTTCACCTCACTTGACTGGAGGCAGCGAGAGAGCGAGTTCCTTGACGTCCAGCCACATTATTTGCATCGGGATTATTTTAACAATTGCGCATGAGACAGAACCCGATCGGGCAAAAAGACCGCCGTCAAAAGAGAAAGAACTAGTTTCACAGCGACCAGATGCTTCGGGTTCGAGGGTAGTATTCTTCTTCTTCTTCTACCTTTTTTTTTAAAGCCCCTTCGAGCCTCACTCGCATTTCCCCGGCATCATCAAGTTTTCCAAGAACGGCTGTGAAGAAGCTAGAAATCGTCTAGTCGTCTACGGGAGGCCGCTGGCGCACCTGTTTGTAATTCCTGGCAGGACAGCGCGCGACGCAGCGGCAGGTTGCTCCCCAGCACAGTCAAGTCACCATGCCTACCCTTCCCATAAACGGCAAACGGCTCGGACACAACTTTCTTTGACCAGCGTTGTTGATTAATTGAAGAGATAGGCAGGTCAGATAGGCTACAGAGCACCAGTAAAACCTCCCAACGAGCAGAACTCCGTTTTCCAGAGGGTACCTCTAGAAAGCACAGAATCGGCTACAGGCTCAACAAAACTTTTTGTTTTGTTTCTTTTCTTCCTCCTTTGACTTCTTTTTCCGAAGTCTTTTTGTGAGAAGTCCTCAGTTCCTTCCTTAACGGCCAAATAAAATTTTATTCCTCTCTAATTAAGTGGATGGGGTCGGCACGGAGCGGCAGTTACGCTACTGACCATAAACCCTACGGGATCAAAAGCGTTAAAGCAATTAAAAAAGAACAAGAAGGGAACTCAAAGAAAAAAGTGCCAAGAGTGGGGAGGAGAGGGAAAGAAAAACTGATGGTACGAGTAATTGAGAAGCTGGAGTAATAAGGTGGACAGAATAAATCCCGTAGAGTCGTAAAAGAAAATAACTCGAGTAACGCGTAAAACTTGATATACGCGGCGCAATCCGAGCGTCCCAAGCCACCTCGTTCATCAACCGGATGATGTACGCCACTAATGGGTCAAAGAATAGATAATGCGCAGTCTACATTACGGTAAAAAAGTAATACCTATTAAGTACGAGAGAGTGAACTGGAAAATTTTGACTATTCCTAATCCATTTGATCAGTTATTGCTAGCTTTGAAATGAATAAAGTAACACACTAATGGCGAATTCCAACACCGAGGATCACAAATCAATACAGAGTTTTTCTACTTATTTCACTGCTGATTTTCAGGGATAACCTCCCACTCCGGATTAACTCCCCTTCAGCCCTCTGTGGTGGAACGGGCCCTAAGAATCTGTTGAATGGATAATAAGTAGATGATGTAACAAGTTCTGTACACTGCAGATCTACTGTGTCAAATTCATTGAACTAATTTCATTTCATACGTACACAGCTTACGCAGTAGAAGGTGCGTGAAAACTCGAAAATGATATTGACTGATCAAGTGTTGAGCCCGAAGTAGCTACTCAACGAGGTTGTTCCAAAGCAATTTTCAGTAGCACGGTGATGTAATGCTGCGCCACCAATAACATTTCCTTATAAGTAAGAGTTTTAATAAGAGTATACATGTTTACCTCTCACGATTTCATGATCACGCAGCTACCGATTTCTGAAAATTTGATAGATCAAACTGACGTAAATTAACTTACTGAAATTCCACAAGTTGAGTAAATTGGAATCAACACCGTCGTAGACGCATAAGCCAACAAATATAGTTCCTGGATCCTATTCACTTTAAACAAACTGCTTAACTATTCAAGAGATGAGAGAAGGCGACAATGAACCTGATATCACCGAGTTCTCCACCTGATTCCGAAAAAAGAGGGAGCGGTCTCAATAGGGGTTGGGACCAGAGAGGGATGCTTCCACTAAAAAAGGATCTATAAGAAAACAACCCTTAGAGCTGGAAGTGGCGGGTTCCCAGGGTTAGGTAGGTATCTCGCCGGAGCACAATAGGTAGGATGGTGACACGTAATTTATAGCTGTTGGTATTAAAGGCTTCTCATTCTGTCGTCCCCTCTCATCCCTCTTTTTTCGTCCATCATTTCAATTTCTCCATCCCTCTCTCTTTCTTTTTATATGATTTTCTCCGTCTATCGAGTTATCCCTTCTATGCTAATTGAGGTACTAACCCAAACACGGCCGCAACACCCGGCGGCTTGGGCGTCAAAAATCGTAACCCGAGAGGTCTCAGGGGTTGTTTCTTTTCGTCACAAAAGCGATTACACTTACGATTTCCAGTAGCAAATGTCATGAAAGGAGAGCTCAGTAATGAATTTTTTTTCCAACATTCAAAAGTCCTTATAGAAATGTCCATTGTAACAGTAACCGAACCTTGGAGACTCACCGTGGGACATGGAGATATCGAATATGACGATAACATAAATCTCATTATTCCTACAAAAATATTCTCTCAACCACGATATTTCAAGTTATGAAGAATAGTGTACCTACTTGAAAGGATCTTTAATTCCAGACTCAAAACTTCAGAACCGTCTGAAGAACGTGGGACACACTCAAATTGTTGGATGAAAGTAAATTCTATCAGGAGATTTTAGGGAATTTTCGTAGAAAATGAAGCTATTGCATTGGCTCGGAAATTTTCAACATCAAAATTTTTGAAAAATGTCTTCATTGAAATCCGTTTTGGGGCATTCTGAGATTCTTGAAGTTTGCGCTTTTTCATATATATATACACTTAGGATTGAGATGAAAATCCCGTTCTTTCGCCAAAAAATCAAGCTTTCCAAACAAAAGGATGAGTTTGTTGGCGAACAATTTTTTAGCATGTTAAATTGGCCAAATTTCAAAAGTGTACTACAATCACTAAAAGTAGCTAAAAACTGTCAAAAATCGTGAAAGTTTTAATTTTCCGCAGAGTTTTAGTCAAAACCCAAAAACACAAAAAGATCGAGCTGTGCAGTTTGGCCTTATGATCAAATATATGTACATATTTCTGGCGAATTTTTATGGGTTTTGTTTGTGTATTTTTGTTCACGAACTTTTCGTGAACAACTATTTTCAGGAAAAAACTTTTATTGATTTATTTTTGTAAATTTACTTATCCTCTCTGCTCTACTAATATAATACCTACAAATACTTATATATCTTACACTATCCACTGATATAGTTTTGAAAAAGTAAATAATTCGGTCATTATAGAATCCAGTTCTGCCTTAGCCAACCTTGGACCCCAAATCCTTAGTTTCGACACTGGCTGCTGGCTGCTATGTTCTACTTTTTGACGTATAAGTTCAAGCGCCAAATGTTATAACTTAGAGTATTCTCAAACCCCCTCCTATTTTCTGTAGAGGTTTAAAACTCGTTCAAACGGATAAAAAACTAGTATTTCATGTTTCTGAAAGAGGTTCCACTGGAAACACTTGGCTTTTCTACCACACTTACGTCTATACCGCATTTTGACACCAGCGGTTTGAGTTTCATTCATGTTGACTTTCGTAGAAGGTAAACCATTCACTGTTGGTTATAAAATATCGTTGTAAATATCCACTCGTACGCAAATTTGATTTTCTTATTTATACATTTTCATTGGTCTATATGTTGGAACAAGCTAATAAATAACTTGTATTCTTCCGTTAATTGGGAGTTTACTCTTTCATGGGTAGAACCGAAGAAGTTGTCTCTCTGCGTTGGCTTTTGGAACTAGAAATGTCACGGCCAGCACCTATCGAGCCTGAAGTCCATTTCCTGATTATGAAAATTATGTTGATCTATCATCCCAGTAGTAGTTTCTTTGATTTTATTCATTACCGACGCAACCATATCGTCTTTTTTATTCAAATTTCTTCCTGATATTATTTCCTGAAATTCCACGATTCAGGTTTACTGACACAGACAATTGATCACCGTAGGATTATGAAGATAACGGTTTTTCAAAATAACAGGTGAAGATTACTAATAATGATGAGTAGTAGTGAGGTGTTGAGAGACGTCAATCTAATTAGACTGACAATGATAGTTTCGAACTAATCAGTCGGTGCATCTTTATTCAAATGGCTCAAACACATTTTCATATTAAATAAAACGAAACGTGAGCAATAACTCATGACATCTGAAGTTCTGAAGTTACATATGTTTCAATTTGTGTTATTTTGTACCTGGCTCGGGGATATCTCCAATTATTTCATTAACTAGTATTTAAGTCATTTTCACATTGGTTCATTCAACACCTACATGGCTGGCTGAATAAAAAAAATTTGAGTCATGCAACATGATCGTATGGCCGAATTTTCTTGAATTACCTATGGTATTATAATATGATAAATTGTATTTTAATATTTGAGCAATACGAGTAGATCATACTAAATAAAATTCAGCTATTCAACAACCATTTTGGATTTTTAGATTTTTTTTTTTCAGTGTTATTTAGTTTTATTAAATTCTGTTCAGTAGGCATCTACACATACGCAGACACATTAGATGATTCGTAATGAGTCGTTTAATAATATAGACGCAGATGTTCTGCGTATAGAAGAGCTATACAATACAGAAATAATAAACCTATGTGTAATAATTTGCAGCGTTTTTAATTCTTTGTTACTCAATGCGGAGGTAGCCCTGACGCTGGTCTAGGCATGAGGAAAAGCATACGCATTGAAAAGTTAGTGCCTACACTAATTGGTGTCTGCTGTGCGTAGATGGAAGGAGGGATTTTCGCGCACTTGCATAAACTGCATTCCGACCGCCAACGTTTTCCCGACAGACACCGCCTTTATTAGGATACCTTCAAGATTCGGTCCCTCTTTATGAATGACGACTTTATTTTGTAAAATGACAAATTCATTTTGTAAATGCTATACATGAAAAAGCGCAAACTTCAGGAATCGTTTCAGAATGCTCCAAAACGCATTTCAATGAAGAAAATTTTCAAAAATTTTTATTTTGAAAAATTTCCGAGCCATTGCAATAGCTTCATTTTTTACGAAAATTCAATAAAAGTAAGTTGACTCGCATTAATACTTAGCATTTGATTCGGTTATTTGGTAGGTATTTCGTTTTCAAAGACTGGTGAATTCACTCATCGTAAACTGTAATCTCATGCGGTGCGGTGGAGCAATCTCAAGGAACTCACTGACTACCTAGAGACTATAATGAACCAAAGAAAAAGAGTCGAGATTAATTATTACCGAGCTTGGGGAAGAGCTCGTTTGGTGGTAATCTACCAATGTTTATAAGGTGATTGTTACTGCCGTCTCATCCAGCTCCATTAGTACGTTGAGTTGTTTGGGTGACGTCACGTCTAACGGACGGCAAAGAAGAACCATACGGCCCGCGGTAGCAGACACTGCGTCATTGCGCTTCTCTGAATCTCTCACTAACTTGGAGAACGAAAATTTTGAAATAAAGTCTAGTTTTCGATTGCATCAAAATTTTGTTATTTTTATTGGTGTCTATACTTGTAGTGTGCTTGAGATTTACGCAAACCAATATAATTTTAGTAGGTATTATTTGGCGGCCCGAATCCAACAAATGAAAAGAAACATCTCTTCTAACCCATGTTGGGCACATCATCCTTATCTAATAGCCCTACTCAGTGCTTTGCTATTACGTTACAATGAGTATTCCAAGAGAGGTTTCGGAAGAAAGTGAATGAATGGATTCGTAGACATTGATTTGATGAGAATGACATAATGAAACTGAAGATACACAAAGAGGACGACAAACATTTACTGGATGGAACTTCAGCATTTAATTTTCTCCTGAACGCCATAAAATTCCTATATTGAAGCAGGAATGGTAGCTAGCAGATGCCTTTAAAAGGAATTAACTAACTTTATAATGGTACTGGTTTATTAATTTGTATGCGAGCATGTCTACATGCCTATTTCATAAGAGTCAAACGAATTGAATTTTTCAAAGCAAGCGATGACGAAGAAATTAGAACAAACCTAGGTGAGCAGAAGTTACCTGTATGCTCGACATTATCTAAAGAGTGATTTCGAGTTATAGAAAGCTGTCATTGTTTGACGAACCAATATATTTCAAGTATGAGCACTCGAAAACGGAATCTGGAACTGATTATGCTGAAAAAACGTCAATGCAACATAAATTTTGTGTGCTACACTACTTTAAGACAGCAGTATTAGCGGCTGAGTAGGCATGAACCTCTGGATCTCTCTACGGGGCTCGGGACACTGAATAGCTCCTTCGTTAGAGAGAAAGGTCAACAATTCACTCGCTGGTACCTTCAGAAGTGGACTCAACGACTATCAAGGGGGAATATAAAAAAATAAAAAGAACCCGGGAGACCTATCTGGCAACGGCAATCAACTTCGCCATTGTTCAAAACCACCTACACCACCAGAGCTGAGCAGTGAGCGAGTTTCGTGATGAATGATGAGGATCTAAACGGTTAACACAGGTTTCTACTTCCTCTTAAACTGATCGGGTCTTGTCTGCTATGGGAAATATAAGGATCATAATGAACTACATCTCGTAGACTGAAGTTCCAGAAACTCATTTCACCCATTACTATCGATTACATCGATCTAAATATCCGGAAACAATATAGAACACAGATCATCATCTTGAATAAGTTAAATAATACATACCTAGTCAAATTCCATAAAAGTAAAGAACCAACATGGATATGAACTGTTTACTTATGTGCAAGCAGTACAGTGATTGTTCTACTCATCAGTTAATTCTGCGCATGCTCGAACGTAAATTACATCGAGTATACCTAATTTTTTTATTCTTAATTGACCGCTTATGACGTTTTACGATACTTCTTGGTTTCTCTTTTCCGCTATGGAATTTTTCGAAACCATTAAAAATTTTTCAATGATCTATACATTCATGAAATGTAAACGAGGAAGCTATGTGCCACACCCAACTTGGCAGACGCTCCAGCGCGAATAATTTCGTTTTTCTTTTCTTTTCAATCGATATTGTTTTAGGATGCAGTTCAATATCGCGGTCTATGATCAATATCACCGCTGATTTCAACCGGGATCATGTTGATGTTTTACCATTTTGCTGTTATTTAGGATGTAGTCGGTTGGTTGCGAACCGCTAATCCTCAGTTTATAGGGGAACAAACTGATTTAACTGATTCCAACTCACTGGTCATACAATTGTCACTCTTCATAATTTACTGAATGTAATCGAAATTTGTCATTGATCACATATCTCGGTAAAGGAACGCTGGGAAAAGAAAAGAGGAAAGGTGTTTGATCCGTTATTATTTGATTGTTAAGTTCTACAAATATTTTGATAAATAACCGTGGAAAAAAGTTTAATGAGTGAAGTGAATCCTTTTCCATGAAGGATGGAAAAAATAAGATGGTCAAGGTAGATGGGCACTGGTATTTAAACAGACTTAGCAACAATCGCCAGCGACCAACGTTTCTTAGCTGCCTGAATGTCATCTGTTTAAACATTCACTGGATTTTTATTTCAGAGGTTCATTGCCGAACGTGCTTTCCTAGTTATTAGTTTTTAATCAAATACAATAAATAAGAACAAGAATAACTAGCTAATTTCAAATTAATTATAATCACCTAATGTGTTTCATTCAGCAGATGGTTGCGAGATTAGTAATCCAGCCTGTGTAATGAATTGTAGAAGCGGAATGACAGGTCATTCCATTTGAAGAAAAATACAAAAATACTAAAAAACGAGAGAGCTTGACTCTTTAGGAGACATGAAATTAAAGGTTTTGAAATTCACCCGTATGACGGAGATATCTGCTGCGTTTTTCTTATTAAAGGTACATGGAGGGAATCGAACCTTCTATCAACAACTGCCATGGGTGAGCCGAAGGAAAAAAATTAAACACGAGATAAAACAAAAATGTTTAATAAATTAGAAAACTAGTTTTTTGTGTTGTTTTGCGACACTGAGGGTTTTAATAAATTGCAAACGAGGGTAACGTTACTCAATCAAGAGCCGCGCCTTGTTGAGAAAGGAGAGAGGACGCGGGGAGATCAGGTTATTTATAGGTAGATCATCTGAGTGGTGTAAAAAGAGAAAAATATCATTTAATGCGTTCATTAGCAATGCCTTTAAAGGATGAAGACCAGAATGGCGTGTTCGTTTTTTTAAGTCTCCCAGATCCCTCTCCTCTAAAAGAAAGATGAAAAAAACTCTTATTAGATGACAACTGATTTTTGTACCAGTTATTACCGATCAGAATCATTACAGATTTTTATGCGAGATTTAGATGATTACTGATATTGAACTCAGTTTTGGTCGAGTCTATACGAAAACACTGATCATCAGTACCTTTTGATTAACTTATGGTAGGGATTGCGCTCATGCGCGCAGTTTTGTAATGCTACATTTTAGCTGACAGTAGTAGTTGGTTATATAATTAAAGAATGATACAGGCGAGGAAATATTGTAAAAACGTGTACGCCTGAAATACATGTTACATTCAATGGCTGTATAAGTACCGTATGTTATGTAAAAAATAAATTTAAAAACAGACAAGTCAATAAGGAATACCCAAGGGATTGTTCTATATTTGTAAATGATGACAGAATCTACATATCTTTGTAGTCAGGTACTTATTGGTTAAAGGTAGGCCGAGTGGCTCTAGATTAGTTAGAAAAATAGATCAATATGATTATATTGATCTATTTCTTCATTTTAAGTTGAGTACACATTTTTTTAAATCTGGCTTCAGAATCATTATCAGGACGAGTAAACCTTTCGAGCGATCATATAACATTGTTTAAAAAAAAAATTTGTTGTTGAAATTTTGACTTGAAATTTTAATTGCTAATTTAATTTTTTTTTAATTAAAAAAATCGCTAATATCCCGTGTTTGGAAACAATTCAAGTGTATGTTGGCATAGGCATGAAATTTTGATTCTGAAAATTAGTGGCCGCATGTGAGAAATGGGAGCGAAAAACGTGGTTCCAGGAAAAATAGAGTGTATTTGAGGGGTGCGTGCCTTGGCGACGCCGACGCCCAGCAACTGACCTCGTCCGCGCGCGCGTACGAACCCGCTTACCGAGCCGTCTCTCGAACATTTTTTTGTACTTACTGCTTCTTCCACTTTTATCCAAGTATACTTTATCAAAGTGTTAGGTGGGGTTTTATTTTCATTTGTTAAAGGAACATCCATGGTAATAGTTAGTTTGTATAGTTGGAACCTTTGTATTCATGTGAAAACAACTACTGGAAGAGTTTGACGCACTGAACCGTAATATTCATTAGGTAGTATCTACCAACGTCGTACCTTCCTAACTACAATCAGAGATGAGCAAACACATATCCGAAAATACAAATAGGTATGTATTTATCCTTTATATTTTATTATTTAGAGTTGAATTTCTTTGTAGGTACCTCCCTATGTTAATAAATTTGTATTCATATTTTGGCTACGATTATTCAAAATTTATACTCGAAACTATGAATATAGGAATTACATTCAAAGAATATGAATATTTCAATACTTATATAGAAGTACATATTATTATTCAATTATTTTTGAATATGAAATAATAATATTCACGTATTCAATCAATATTAATACCTCGATAGGTACCTATTCAAATTTATATTCATCATTCAATTTTACAAAACCTTATTTTTGTCTACTTGATGAACTATTACAAAGATGAGTGAGGGAGCAAAATTGAATTCTAGTTCTCAAAATTCAACGTAGAATACCGAGAATTTGAGTAATATATGATAATTTCAAAGTAGGATAATGGACTAAATTTAAAAATCTGTCACAAATCAGCCGAATCCAGCCTTGAAATGTTTGTATTTTCAAAATAAGATGATGAAATTCACCCTACAGATCCTTGAATTTGAGTGATTATCTGTTTTACAATATAGGTAAATGGACTACATTTCAAAATACATCGAAATTCTGCGTTCAGGTAAAGTATTGCACAATAACAGGTAAATATTATGAATATCATATACAAATTCAACAATAAATAATTCACATAATTCAAACAATAAATCATAACAAAATTCATTATTGACAATCATCAATTCCTCATTCATCATCATAAATAGAATGGAAAGAAAAACGAACGAAAAACACAAACTAATCTGGGCGCCGGTACCTAACCGCGATAGGCAAGAAGCGAGCGTTGGTCTGCGGGTAAAAAATGTAAACAAGAAATCAAGAAGCAAAATAAACCCGAATGCGAAACCCCCGCTCCACGCCTTTCTGCAGTGGTAGCAAACCCCCCTCGTAACCGACGCGTCCGGCAAACGCATAGCAACGCCTAGCAACAAGCATTATTACAGTTTCTAGAGGACACAATCACCATCAATTTTGCACTGCGTTTTTACACCTTCATTCTTACTCTAGGTCTGATTCCCACTACAATTATTTATGAGGATAATTCTAGTACTTAGGTAGTTGAGATACCTATGAAAAAATATGGGATGTTAGCGTTTTCCAGGAAAAATTTGTTCAAAATAATATTTTTGAACAAAATACAAAAAAAATTGAAAAACTAAATTTTTGTTAGCGCCCTGATTCGTGTGTGTTTTTGGTTCGTTTTTCTTTCCATTCTATTTATGATGCCTAATAGGCGATATTCCAATAAAGGCAAGTTTACTCAAAGTCTCGGTATTCTACGTTGAATTTTGAGATCTACTCCCTTCACTTATGTGGTAAATACCAAAAATAACTAGAATTCAATTTCGCTCCCTCACTCATCTTTGTAATAGTGCATCAATTAGACCAAAATTAGGTTTTGTGAAATTCAATGATGAATATAAATTTGAATAGTTACCTATCGAGGTATTAATATTGATTGAATACGTGATTATTATTATTTCATATTCAAAAATAATTGAATAATAATATGTACTTCTATATAAGTATTGAATTACTCATATTCTTTGAATATAATTCCTATATTCATAGTTTCGAGTATAAATTTTGAATAATCGTAGCCAAAATATGAATACAAATTTATTAATATAGGTAGGTACCTACAAATAAATTCAACTCTAAATAATAAAATATAAAGGATAAATACATATTTGTATTTTCTGATATGTGTTTGCTCATCTCTGATTGTAGTTAGGAAGGTACGACGTTGGTAGATACGACCTAATGAATATTACGGTTCAGTTCTTCCGTTGTTTTCACATGAATACAAAGGTTCCAACTATACAAACTAATTATTACCATGGACGTTCCTATAACAAATGAAAATAAAACCCCACCTAACACTTTGATAAAGTACATTTTGATAAAAGTGGAAGAAGCAGTAAGTACAAAAATTCGAGAGACGGCTCGGTAAGCGGGTTCGTACGCGCGCGCGGATGAGATCAGTTGCTGGGCGTCGCCAAGGCACGCGCCCCTCAAATACACTCGTCTTCCTGGAACCACGTTTTTCGCTCCCAATTCTCACATGCGGCCACTAATTTTCAGAATCAAAATTTCATGCCTATGCCATCATACACTTGAATTGTTTCCAAACACGGGATATTAGCGATTTTTTAAATTAAAAAAAAATTAAATTAGCAATTAAAATTTTAAGTCAAAATTTCAACAACAAAAATTTTTTTTGGAAATTTTGTTATGTTCGCTCGATAGCCTAGGATGAGACAAACTCAAATATATATTTAGATTTGAAAATTGATTGACTGGTGTGGAGATAATCAAGATCAAAAGCCTAATCCACTTAGTGAATAGCTGATCAATTTTAGTTCCGTGTCTCTGTCTGTCTGTTTTTCTGATTTCTGCCTGTCTGTCTATACCAAGTTTTAGCCCGATTCCGATTAAATTTTCAGGGCTTAGACGGTCCCCTCTGATTTTTAATGCCGCTTACTCGACTGTAGCCTGTGCGCATGCGTTTCTCATAACGTCGATTTCTCATTATCTGTTGGTTCGATTTCGTTCAAACTCGGTAGGTGGTTGGGCATACGTTCTACAAAGATGCCATATAAATTATATTGCGATTGGTAGAGTGATAACCATTGCGTATGCACGAAATTGATATTAATTGACACAGGCAAAACTCCGAGTCTAATGGAACGATTTTAATGTAATTTTCAGAGATTGTGCGGGATAGCTCCTAGACGTTCCCCTATAAATTTAATATCCTTAAAATTAATTTTTTTGGATTAATTATAGTATTTTCCTATCTAATTCAACCTTTTTCAATTAAATTAACCTTTTCCCCAATTGAATTAAACCTTATTCCAATTAAATTCACCTTTTTTCTAATTGAATTCTCAAATTGAAATCAACTTTTTTCCAATTAAATTAAACCTCTTTTAGCGAATTTTTGGAGAAAATTTAGCTATTGCTCTCGCCTCAAAATTTGTAGAATGTGAATTTTTGAAAACATTTTATGCAGAAATCCGTTTCAGGCTATTCTGAATCATATTCTGAAGTTTAACGCATTTTTTTATGTATGTATGTATGTATGTATATATGTATGTATATATGTATGTATATATGTATGTATATATGTATGTATATATGTATGTATGTATATATGTATGTATGTGTCATTCCAGACGATAACTGTCCGTAGAATTGTGCTAGAAACTTCAAACAAATTTTAAAATGTTAAGGACACAAAACGAAAGTTCAAGTTCGTTGGCCAGCATGATCGGATTACATCTTCGGGTTGAAATTTTCAAAAATGTAGTCAAAAATTTCAAAATAGCATGTTTTTTGCGATTTGTTGTGCGAAATAATTTTTTCAGCATACTAACATGTGGTATATTCGGAATCAGCGTAAAATTTCCTATACGAATACGTATCAAGTTTTCAAAAATTTCAAAGTTGAAAAATCAGTCAAAAATCGAAATACCTAATGCCGTTCGCTAGTTGTAAAAATCGGTAATATTTGCATGAAACATTGTCCAAATTCAGATTGAACTACTCTTATGGAAGCATCCGTGTATAAACAATCCTAGAACCATGCTGTTTAAAACGTATGTAGTAGGTGCTTGTTTAAAATATTAAAAAAAAAAAAAAAAAAAAAAAAAAAAAAAAAAAAAAAAAGTAATCACAACTGATGAGTTTACTCTGTGAAATATTCCGTCCTCCGATTCTCTCGGTCGCTCTCTTTAATGTTTTACGCTCAACTGTTTTAGGACTTGATGTAGCTTTAATACTGACTGTGGCTTAGAAAATATCAGCCATGAAATTATGAAGAAGTTCTATTTATGTGTACGTACTAGCACGCAGACCCAAAGTCGAAGATTTCTTCAAAATTCGCTCATGGGGTCATGCTGCATGACTGGACTTTTTTATTCGAGTCTGAAAAATAGGTAGTACCTGGGTATGTATGCTCCCAAACTTTTCAGAAAGAGTTTACATAATAATTTTAATAAAGCTAACAAACTTAGTAGAACATTTTTACAAATTTCGCGAACAATTTTTAATCAAGTAGTATACTTTTTAGGAAAAAACTAACAAAATTCATCCAGAAGGGCACCATCTACCCTATATCTAATTATTGTACAGACATACTGCTGCCAACTGAAGCCAATGGGCAACCGCTTCATTTAAGTTTCCTCCAAAAACAATTTTTTTTCCTACAAAATATATGCTGTGTTCTTGATTAAAAATTGTTTGCGAAATTTGTAGAAATGTTCTACAAAGTTTGTTAGGTTTATTAAAATTGTTTTGTAAACTCTTTCTACAAAGTTTGGGAGCTTAGATATACACAGGTACAACTATATATTTCAGACTTGAACAAAAAAGGTTTAATTTAATTGGAAAAAAGTTGAATTCAATTGGAAAAAGGTTTAATTAAATTGGAAAAAAGTTCAATTCATTGGGGGGAGAGGTGAATTTAATTGCTAAAAGGTTTAATTCGATTGAAAAAAAGGTGAATTCAATTTAAAAAAATCCAGTTATGCAGCATGATCGTATGAGCGAATGTTCGTAAATTATCGTACTATATTATGTTACATTGTTTTGAAAGTTAAGGACTTCGAGGGAAAAGAAATTTTTAACTACCAATTTTATGGCAAAAAACTCATTCCAAATAATGTTTTGCGATTCAAAAAGAGTTTTAATGAAATTTAACTACATTTTTCAGCTTAATTTTGCACATAAATTTTTAATGTTCTATTATATAGTTAATAAACTTTATTTGAGCAATATTCTGCTAAAAAATATAAATGTAACGATTTTAATCGTTTTTTGTTATTTTTATTGATTTTTTCAGCACTTTTTCTGAAATGTGACAATTTTAATGTGCTCAAGAATGCTGGCCAACGAACTCGTCCTTTCGTTTGGAAAGCTTGAATTTTTGGCGCAAGAAGGGAATTTTTATCTCAATAATAAGGAGAATTATCGTCTGGGAGGACACACACACAAACGCACACACACACACGCATATGAAAAATGTTAAACTCTAGGATTCGTTTCAGAATGTCTCAAAGCGGATTTCAATTAAGAAAATTTGCAAATTTTTTTATTTTGAAATTTCTTGAGCCATTGCAATAGCTTCATTTTCTACGAAAATTCGCTAAAACGTTGAGTTAGATTGGAAAATACTATAGTTCCACTCGTACTATGTTCTTCAATTAATTCTATACGCCCATGTTACAATATTTGAGGAAGCTATACTGCCCATCCAACTTAGTAGACATTTTGTTTTTTCTTTTTTTTAGTTATCACGAAAACGATAGACAATCCATTAATTGGGACGTCCCTGTAATGCATACATTACTTACCAATATGTTTTTCGATACTCCAGTAGTCTGAGTTTGAATGTGATAGGCACCTATATAAATAGATAATTCAGGATTAGTTTCAGACTACATTCAGAAGAAAGGGAGCACTTACTGCCATATGTCTGAAATTTTTTCCTTGTCGGAGACGGGGAGTTTGTAGTATTCATAGACGAAGGGTGAAGGTGCCGCGGCTGGATCCTCAGGTGTGCTGCTGATGTTCAGCATCGCCGAGGTGGCGGCGGTCAGGGGATGCTCATAATAAGATCTCCATGAGCTGGATTCCTCTTCGGCCATGTGGCGAGCACCCTCCGTCTCCCTCGTCTCCTCTTCTGTCCTAAAAAAACCACCACAAAAATCCCAATCGTACTTGGACCTTTCAGATATGATCAACAGCATATCGTAGGCCCAGTCTTCGGCAGAGGCAAAAATAAGAGACCGTTTGTCCCAGTCGTTCGGCGGGTGGTCCGTAAGCCCTTCTATTTTAAGCCAGATTCTCGTGAACCAAATTTACGTAACTCATTCATAGCCATGCCACCAGTATATTTGTCTCGCAGGAAATTAATGTTGATCCACGATATTCGACTAAAATTCATCATTCCATAAGTTTAGAAAAGTGTAGACATTTTATTACTGAACAGAGAAGACTATGCAACTATTGAATTATAAATATACACGAAAATGACTTCATAAAGTATGACGCATCCCTATCGATATTTACTTCCATCAACATAATTGTTGGCACAAATAATGATATTTAACAACGGGTATTAAAGCGATACGTAATGTAGCTTTTAAATAGATTTAAGTACATCCACGAGTAAGGCTAATCAAACTGATTAGCAAAATTGTAATTCATACAAAGCTGGAAGCAGCCATAAATGCAAGAGCTACCCTATTTTATTGCGTAGCAAACCAACACGTGTCCATCCATTGCTATTTTGTGTGATTTGGGGCGATGATCGGACTATAATATGAAGTCCGCGAGTAACAAGTGATATCGATAAGTTTTCTCGTCATGAAGAATCACTGAATGATTAAATCACTAATTGAGATGCAACGCAGATCCTTCTTGACGTGTTGAAACGATCAAAGCGATAAAGATGAGTTATAATTCATTGTATTTCAATCTAAGTAATCAACTACCGAGGGTAATGGCACCACTCACTCGTAATATATAAGAAATATTCCGCGTTTCGTTCGTGAGACATTGTTGATTGTCAGATTTTACTCACGAAGTCAACTACCATCAATCCCTAAATTTAATTATCCAGTTTCAACTAAAAAGAATGGAACAAATACGGACGTAAAAGGCCAAGGAGAAATCCGAACTTGACAAACACGGAAAAAAATCGTTCGGACGAAAAATGGTTTTATACCGAAAAATTCTACTTGAGTTCCTCTGTATGATCAAAAATATATTTCCCTGAAAGTGGCCTCAAGGCTTCTGTAACCTTGAGGATGTAGAAGCTATAACATTTCCATTAGTATTCATCGCGCCTCTCATCTCACCCCTTCAAATTGAGAATTTATTAAAGTATCACATTTATTTTAAACCGAATCTATTCGTAACTGTTATCTATACGAATTATTCTTAATGGAATTTCGCTCCGGCCGTTTACATTCTGTTCAACTTCGATCTGGGTGATTGAAATGTTAGGCCTTTAGATGCCTCCTATCATATTTGAGAAAGGCGATATTAAATCATGGTCCATGATCGATGACTAATTCATCCTACGAGTATTTACTTCAGAAACTATAACACTGAAAAAATGAAAACTTAATTTCAATATTAGAAATGAACCGAGTGAAAAACTCGGGAATGTCAGTCATTAGTTCAAAGTGAAATCGAATTTAAAACCTATAGGATAGCCCGAAATGTACCTAATGTCAATGAAGGTCGAACATGTACACACCCAGTGAATAAGAAACAAGTAGGTTTCGAACGTTAACTTTCCCCGACAGTAATAAAATCCTTTACCCAATTTAAAAGTCCGTTAACCACAGTTTATCAAAGGACTTTTTTTCCCTTCAATTATTGAGACCCAAAACTCTTTCGGTATCAGCCGAAAACTTTTCTCTCAGGATCACAGAATTCGTGGGCTATTCAGGTTAATTGAAGATAGGAGCTACACATAAATCAGCCCACCGGCTTTCACTGCTGATAATTTAAATTGAATTGTGTATATATAAAAAAAAGGAATACAAAAAAGACGTCGAGTTCCACGAAGATACCCACTAAAAAAAGCGGTGTCCTGTATCGAGAGATTTTAATCGGGCGATAAAGGGGCCTGATTTACTGAGCTGAGAAGCGAGTACCGTTTTAGTGACCGCTCGCCCTTGTCTGCCTCGGAGGGCATCTCGACGAATTACGCCTTCTCTCAAGATTCAAAAACGACTTGGCCCGAGTTTTTTTCCGACTCGAAAGAAGTGGTTTTTTTAACTTTTCTAAAAGGGCAGGCTAATATTCGTTAGGAATTAGGTTTGTGGGACGAGGGTCCGCATAGCTCGTCCGGCAAAGAGCCGAAATTTGACAGTTGGCCTTTACATGGGAGATTGGACCGCTGGGAGATGAAAGAGTTGTCCACCCGACAGATTATTTTACGTATTTGAATTAAGTCTATATTGATTGACGTTGGCAGATCAATAATCATGACTTGAATCGATAAAACGTTCTAGTGTTGAAATATTACGATTCACAACATGCAAATGCAGGATAATTCAATAACGGCATACTAGCACTTACAAACATCATCATTTGACTAATCTGAATGACAGAATATATCAAAGTGCAGACAATGATTGACTTATCAGTGTCATTGCTGTTGCAACTACAACAAAACAAGGAGTGTCTTACTGGGGTATATTTTGAAAATTTGAGGAAAAATTACACTGGGAATTCTGACAGGAACCAAAATGAAAAATTAAAGGTGTACGGTCTGAAAGGATGTAGTAATTAGAATGCGCTTCAGGTACGTCATGTATGATTACCACGTGGCCATTAACACATCTTCGTTGAACCTCCAGAAAATCAAATTCGTCTTCTAAATCCATCCGTAAGAACACTCAACTGTCTTTTTAGGAAACCGAAACCACGAAACACCAAATGGTTAATACCCTGTTCCTCGACTCATAACAGGGTAATTGAGTGCGGGATATTCAAATGATTTAGTATCCATACAACCTATAATACACTACAATCTATTTCTCTATTTTTATTCTGACTATCGAAAATGTGGGAACACGCTTAATTCAAAATGTGAAATTCCGCACTACCAGAATAAAGGATGGCAGACGGTACAACATTGTTCAAAAATCACTCAGAACAGCATAAGCCAATATGCGACCACATGATACGACTAGCGATGAGATCATAATGTCTGTTCCCTTATTAGTAACTGATGTTTGGACATTCATTGTTACTTTCTTCACTCGTACCATCGATATAGTAAGTAGTGGTGAACAAGCATGCCTTATGTTTTTCATAGATGCAGGTCTCGTGGAACGATGGTGTAGAGGAAAGCCCTTACTATCAAAATCTTTCAAGAATGAGGAACATCCACGGGTCAGGAAAATTAATGTTCACCTCCTTCAGATTTGAATCTTACTTTTTACTTTTTAATTTTACATCAACCGCACTTCTACTATAAGTGGTTTTCTTTCAAAATTGCCTTTCTAGTTTGCGCAACTTTATGAGTAGTGAAATGGATGTCTCGTTTGGTTATGATTAGTTCCCAACTTACAACAGTTGAAACAGTTTCAAAGTTGATGATTTAGAAATATAATTATTATAACAAGATTTTGTATTCTTTGAAATAAGGCAGCTCTCGATTCGGACAAGTTGTTTCATCGTTGAAATATATTGTTGGTATCTGTCCTATCTATAAGGCTCACTATGCATTGGAGGCGATTGTATATGTATGTTACTTAGATAAATGTGAGGTAAATTTACACCCACAGTGCCGTTTGGGGCAAAGCTAATCTGCGGAGTGACTGACTGCCTAGCCTAAACTTCTGTCCTTGGTTAGATTAAAATATCATCCTCTAGGTATTATTCTCCATCAATCCTCATTTCCTTACCGCAGACTGCAATCAATAATTAATCAGTTCCCAACATTGAGAAACACTCATTAAACAACTGTTATACATGTGAATTTGTTGTTTGGTTATTACTTGTGATTTGTGATACTATTAAGTAATTTAGCCCTACTCATCATTACGTTTCATCGTCTTGGAGAATTAAATAATAGAGCAATATGTTATCACAGAATTTGACTATTCGGTCTCTGCTAATTGTATTACCTTGAATGATATTGGATTCATCGAAAACGTTGAGTTTTTGATAAAGTTTAGTACTTGGGTATCCGATAATAAAGGAATACCCAAAAGTCTCGGACGCAGTCTGATGCTAAGTAACTTTCAATGTTGAAAACACAGCCATTCCAGTGGCAACTACAAATTAGTAGCTATTAGTGTACATGGCTACTCATTTGTGTTTGTATAGTTTTATTTTGACTCGCAATAGACCCACAGATACTTATTAAAGATTATGAGGGGATGCACGGGCAGGGGGAGGAGACGGTGCAGGAGTTATTCGAGCTGTGGTAGTGAGATCGGGTCGGACCGTTAGGGGATCAGGGTGTGGTCACTAACGGCTATTTATTTCTCTCCCACAAACCCCCACCCCTCTACCGTCCACCCCGATGTTCTCCTTCGTTCAAATCTCATCTGCAGCTCCAAGGAACGAGTTTCTTTGCCCCCTCTTGATATGCCTACCAGAGATCTTCCTCCTGGACTACCAAACACACGGTAGATACGCGTGAACACCTATTACGCTCTAAAGTAATCCATTATCCAGCAGATACGACCATCTGATGCTGTTCCTGGAACCATCCTGCTAAAGAGTATAAGCTGGACGCTCCTAACAAAACAGGATCTACGAACGTTTATTTGTGGATCACCAGGATGATAAATTACATAGGTACTCAAGTATATTCACAGGGAATTGATTTTAGCAATCTCACGGGGAATGAACCACGAAATGGATAAAATAAATGAATAAATAAAATAAAATAAGAATAATAATAAAATAAAAGCGCGCAGTATAATTGAAATATGGAGCTAATAAAGGGTACAGTCGTTATAAAAAAAGAAGAAAAAGAAAAAAAAGTATCCCTTATATCAATATTGGTTGGGTAGTACACTTAACCACGAACCATAAAATAGGTAGGTTGGTAGGTACAAAATTGAACAAAATATGACGATATTATTGGAAACTATATTATTCATTAATAATTTATTAATGCCTGCCCTACAACAATACAATTGGTCCTCTAGCTTCGAATTTTATGTTTTCGCATGTACAGCAACCGTTTCTAATTAAATGGAGATGAAATTCAAAAAGAATGTTCAGAACAAGTTTGGGCCTATTACATTCTGAATCAAATAAACCATCGTAAAATATAAGTTGGGGGGGGGGGGGGGGGGGTGAAAATTAAAGAGGGCTTTACGCTAGTCAATCTATCAAGTCCTGCAAATTTCATGTGATTTGGTCGAATAGATTCGAGGTTTGACCACACGCAGCAAATTTAACGTTAGCGCATGCTCAGAAGCTACAATTGGTCCAATCGTAATGTTGTTCATAGGAAGTCAGAGTTCATTCCTCAACTACCGTTTAATTTTTAGAGAATCTGGGCTATTGGATCGTGAGGAAATTAGGTCTTTCAGGAAATTCATGTTTGCGCACACGCTCCTATATATTCGATGGTTATAACCGTATAGATACAGAGCTGTCTCCGCTCAATCTTGTGTTAATCCGCACAATCCCTCAAAATTTCAACAGATTTGGCCAAACAATTTCGGTGTTTCAACTCTGATAACAAGTTTTTCCTAGCGCATGAGCAATAGGCATAAGTCCAATCGCTATCAAATTTATAGGAAATTACTTTAGTCTATCCTTTAACTCATTGCCCACCAATTTTGAGCGAATTTGGGCAACAAGATCGTGAGAAATAGTTGTCCAAGGCTTTTATTGGTTCGAAGATTATGAAACCTATGAGGTAAAGTTCAAGAAATTATCTGCATAGTCGCAGAAAATTTCATTAAAATCAGACGGTTGGTAATTTGTTATAGTAGGTCCGATTCTAGGATTTATACCACTGACAGATTGACAGACGGACGGGTACACAGTCAGATAGCCAGTCACAGAACCGAAATTGAACAATAAATTATTCAACATATTGCACAAATACAAAGCTTCCTTACCATTGGTAACGAGGAAGCGATTATAATGTATATAGATCAAAGATTGAAATACTCGTATGACTGACCGACCGCGGCGTTGGAAATACCCAATATCTAGTTGTCATGGTAGTTTCATTTTTAGATTCGCGATCAGTTTTCAGATCGAATACTTAGAAATCTTTTGAAGCAGTACATCTAAATATCGTTCTGGTCGATATGAACTCTATTATGGATCTATAGGTGTGAACGCTGGAATCTCAAACGGTGGACCTAGTGACTTGAACGCTTGGTTAGGCAGGGTGGAAGACATACCTAATGCGAGCTACAATCTGACACGCTGGACTGTATTATTAGAATATTGATATAAGCGGAGTCTAGCGTTTAGAAAATAAAAATGAGGCAAAATTTTCAACGCGAATACCCGGGGCATTGTCCGTTTTAATCGTGAAAGGAACACAGCGACCGTGTACATATCGTGGGTAATCATTTGGTCGATCGAAAAGATCGGCTTCAGAGCGAGTCTGAAAGGTTTGCTCGATTTTTGTGTAGGTGAGTCTTGTTCGATTTCTCGACGAATACGTCTACGTCGGGTCGCGCCTTGCGCTGATGGTTGGTTCAGCGGATTCACCGGGTTAGGGTGCACTACGTTGGTCACTCGCCCCGGTCTTGCCGCCTTCCTCCTTCCCCCGCAAGGGGAAGTAAGAAGGCTGACGTTCCATCGATTTGATCGAGTTTTTGGCTCGTTTCGATGCCTCTATGTGTGAAAAATAGAGGGTTTTGGAAGTGGACTCGCTTGCCGGAGCGTCTTTCCAATGCAGACGGCAGGGTCCTACCTTCTTGAAAAAGACTTCCGTAGACGGTAAATTAGAGCGTAGGAGCGAGTAATTTACCGGCGCGCCCCAGCGGTCGACTACGAGCTGAAGGCTGTGTAGTCCGGGTGACACGGCTCGGAAACGTCCCTCGGGCGTACTGTCTAAAGAGAATATCGATAGAAGTACCGGGTGGCGTCCTACCAGGAGATCTACGTTGGGCTGAGCAGGATGAATAATCACTGAGTATGCCAAGGCGAAATCTGTGAGGAGAGAAGGTCTGGCTTGTAGAAAGCAGTGAGAAGCCGTTCTTGAGATGAACTCGCAATGCAGAAGGTTCGTCAGCGTGGTGAGAATTCTTCGTACTTCGGAGGTGTCTCGTGAGAGCGGAGAGTGGAATGAAGTTTGAACGAGGTATTTATAACAAAAAGTGGTGTCCACTTTATGGTTAGTATGCATTAGTTTCGTCAACTAATTTGGTACATCAAACTAGCTTCGGATTGGCTCGCTCAATTTCGTAAATTCGGCTGTGCATTCGCTCAGTGTTTTCTCAGATCTGGGCATACGATAGCTGAGTTGGTTTTTCGAGGTGGTTTCCCTGCGTCCGTTGCTTTGACGGGGTCTGAACGACCTTGAGTTTTCCTAAGGCGACTTGTTTCGAACTTTTCGTCGCATCTATCTCGCCCAGTAAATGTTTGGGGAGGTCGCCTTGCGTGTTCTCGTTCAAGGCGACCTGTCTCGAGATGTTTGTCGCATCTCTCTCGCCCAGTAAATGTTTGGGGAGGTCGCCTTGTGTGTTCTCGTTCATTCTCGAGATGTTTGTCGCATCTCTCTCGCCCAGTAAATGTTTGGGGAGGTCGCTTTGCGTGTTAATCTTTAATATTTCATTTTGGGAGAGAATTTAGTATTTTCTCTCCGGTGAAATATTTTGTTTGACGGAGTTGTACTTCGACGTCTTGTAAATATTTTTGTGGTGTGCCTACCTCTTTTTGGTAGCCCTGAAAAGGGCTGTTGACAAGAGGGGGTGGATTTCACCACAGGGGCCCTAATAACGACGACGCCGGTTGGGGTGATTCGAGCGCCGTTACCCACCTCTCGTCGAATTTGGTAGAGGGGACGTGCCTTCTGGCAGATTTTCGGGGAGTTTTCTCCTTACTTTCTGTCTGATTTTGTGACACAGATTGTCCTTGTGATACAGCTTCTTCCGAGTTAGAGTATAAGCTGGTTTGATTTGCTGTTTGGGAACTTTTTTAGTATGTTCGCCAATTTGCACTGTAACCGAAAACTTATCTCTTTTAACCACTTTGAATGGTCCCGTGTAAGGACATTGCAGAGAGGTGAGCTGTGTGGGCACTCTGATATAGACATGAGTACATGTATCCAAGTTTTTGGGCATGTTTACGGCATATTTTGTGTTATTATGTTTAATATGCGTAGGTCGGAAGAAAAGAGGTTCCGAAAGGTTCGTAGAAGTTACGAAAATGTCTCCTGGGAGAGGTACGTCAATCCCGTAAACTTTTTGGAAAGGCGTAGTTTCAGTCGCCGGGTCTACTGCCGTACGCATGGCGAGTAGAACTTTGGGAAGTGCATCGAGCCAATTTTCGTTCTGAGCTTTGAGAGCTTCTTTCAAAGATCTGTTTCTGCGTTCTACCATACCGTTTGTTGATGGTTTGTATGGTAACGTGTGAGTATGTTTTACTCCGAGACGTTCCATAATGGAATTGAACAGATCTGATTCAAATTGGGTGCCCTGATCACTTGTGATGTATTTAGGTACGCCCTTTGAAGCTACCCAAATATTGATAATGCATTTGTGATTGTGGTTGTTTCGATGTTGTTGAGAGGGACTGCCTCTAGCCAACCCGTTGCTCTCTCAACCATCATCAAAATGTAACGTTTCCCTCCTTTTGCTAAAGGTAAAGGTCCGGTAATATCCACGTGTACGTGTGAAAATTTGTTTGCCGTTTCAAATTCGGAGTAAGGGAGCTTCACGGAGCGCGTGATTTTTGCTCGTTGGCAAGTTTCGCATGCTCGAACCCAGTTTGAGACATCTGCACGTAGTCCGTGCCAAAAATATCGTTGTTTAACTTTATACACTGTAGAGTGTATACCTGGGTGTCCCAAATTGTGAATTTGGCTTATTATTTCTTCCCTTATTTCGTTTGGAATGTAAGGTCTAGGGTGTCCTAGGTCTAGGTTACACCAAATTTCTCCTTGAGAGAATTCAACTCGTGTGAGTTTCAATTTGTCCTCCGCGGTAGGGGGAGAGCGAATTTGTGAATTTGAAATGTGCAGTAGAAGATTGCATTCTATTGCAGCCGTAATTTTCGAAATTTCAGCTATGGGTGGACCCTCGTCCGTCTGTGTTGAAATCGATTTCGTTTGAATTTCGACCGGATCGAAGGGTCTGGAGAGTGCGTCGGCGACGACGTTGCTCTCTCCTGAAATATGACGAATGTCACTCGTCATTTGAGAGATGTATGTTAGCAATCTTAATCTCATTTTAGAAAAATGAGCATTCTTTTTAAGCATCGTGCCTAGCAGAGGCTTGTGATCCGAACAAATATGGAAGGATCTGCCGTCCAAGTCGTTGTGCCAGTGAATGCACGCTTGGTAAACGGCGAACATTTCCTTGTCGAAAGATGCTTTGTTCTTCCATTGTTCTGGAATCTCTTTGCTGAAAAATCCCAATGGTTGGTACGATTTCGAGCCATGTTTGTCTGTAATTTCTTGTTCTAGTGCCGCTCCGATGTGTGTGTCGGACGCGTCACAGACCAATCTCCACTCCGCCGTAGGGTGTGGGTGAGCAATGTTATGCAATGTTGCTTTGATCATTGCTTGCTTTAAGCTGTTGAAAGCTTTTTCTCTCTCTGATGTCCATTCGATAGGTGTTCTGTCATTCTTTTTGTTTGACTGAATGGAGTCATACAGAGGTTGTGCCGTGTGAGCGAATTTGCTTGAGCATGCTCGGTAGAAACCACACATACCTAGGAATCTGCGTAGACTTCGTACGTCCACTGGCCTAGGAAATTGTTCTATGGCTTCTATTTTGTCTCGTTTAGGAATTATTCCTTCCTTCGAGATAGTGAAACCTAGGAAATCGACGGCAGGTTTCGAAAAAACGCATTTATCAAAACCTACTCGAAGTCCGTGTTCCCCTAGTTTGTCAAAAATTTGTTGTAGGTGGTTCATGTGTTCGTTATAATTCTTCGAAGCCACCAGGATGTCATCTAGATAGACAAATGCGAAATCAAATTTTCGCATGATGCTGTCCATGTATCTTTGCCATGTTTGAGCCGCTCCGGCTAAACCCATGCTCATTTTCTTAAACTCATAAAGACCGAAAGGTGTAATAATCGCAGTTTTATGAGCATCTGGGTGCATCGGGATATGATAATACGCTGATTTTAAATCTATTGTTGAATAGATTTGCGTATCATGTAAATTCGCTTGGAACGAGCGAATGTGAGGAGGAGGGTAGGCGTCTTTCTTCGTTTTTGCGTTGAGGAAACGGTAATCGCCGGTGATTCTCCATGACCCGTCTTTTTTTGGCACACAGTGTAACGGGGATGCCCATTCGGAATCCGATGGTGCAATTATGCCTTCTGAAAGCATTTCGTCAAAAGTCTTTTTGACTTGAGCCCGTTTTTCACCTGCCATGGGTCTAGCTCGGAAGTGTACTGGGGTTCCCTCCGTGGTTATACGGTGGTAAACCCCGTTGTTCTTCCATTTACCATGAATTTTGCTAATGCGAGCTACAATCTGACACGCTGGACTGTATTATTAGAATATTGATATAAGCGGAGTCTAACGTAACCTCCGGAGCAATAAATCTAAATATCGTTCCGGTTGATGAACTCTATTATAGATCTAATAGATGCGAACGCTGGGATCACAAACGTTGGACCTAGTGACTTGAACGTTTGGTTAGGCAGGGTGGGATTCATATCGAGCCACGGTCTGACGCGCTGTATTGCATTATTAGAATATTGATATAAGCGGAGCCTAACCTTTTGAAAATTGAAATGCACCAAAAATTTCAACGCCAATACCCGGGGTATTGTCCATTTAAATCATGAAAGGAGCACAGCACAATTCTTCATGTGTATAAATCAGAGATTCGAATGCTATCATGATTGACCGAACGCGGTGTTGGAAATACCCAATTGGCTGTCGAAATAGATACATGTACCTATATGTATTTCATATGAGAGCTACGCACTATTTTTCATACGCCGATAGACGTCATTATTAATTGACGCTGATAGCCACACAGTAGCAACAGATTACCACATTGCTGCATTTTATAAAGCGTCCCAACTATCTCTTCTGGGATTTCTTCATTAAAAATCTTTCTAGGTGAAATATGTGCTGCAGGTAGATTTGTGATCGTCGGCACCGTGGTAAATGATGATGAGGCTTGGGACCAGAAAGTGAGCTCTCTGAGTCTAATTAGACAAACCGCTAATGGAAGTGGAGATCCGAGATATTCCAGATACAGGTAAAGTGGGTCCGATCCTAACTCAAGGCGTTTACGACCTGATAAAACCCTTCCCTCACGCGTATTATATTATACCCATTAAATTTTAATCGAGTCAGAAGAGGGAATCAGTTGAAAAGAGAGTTGCACTGGTTTTTTTCTAACTTTTTTTTTTCTCATTATTTTTCAAAAAAACAAATATGTTCATTGTTACATAATAATTTTCGTTGATCAATAAATGTTGACATATAATACCCAAAGAAATTAACTTTGTTAATTTTTGTTAAAAACATAGAGATTCACTATCAACACTTAAGCTTACACATGATTTGACCAAGTGTAGTGGTGTATTTCATTGACTTAAATATACGAAACTCTGGTAATATCAGTTAACTGGTATCAACTCACGCTAGCACTAATGGAATAACTGCCGTTGGAGCAACTAGTTAAGCAAGACATTTTCAAATGGGGCATGATGATTAATGAATCTGAGTAACAAGTTTTCTCGCTCTGCTTTACTAAGCTATTCGAGTCTGTCCTATCTGGAAACCGGAGCTGAAGATGGGTTGTTCTTGGCTAAAAATTTTAATGTAATCAGAGCTCTCAGTGCAAGGGGAAATGTTCTGTGAAGGTTTGGTCGGTGTAAAGAGATGCAAATGAAGGTTGAGGGAAGCGAATCCGGCCAATAGGAGACCAGCAAGGGATGTACGCAACAGATCCCCTACACAATTGGGCCCTTCCTTCATACATATATATATATATATATATATATATATATATATATATATATATATATATATATATAAAACAGGCACGCACGCACACACACACACATACATAGGTACATACATTCAAACCCTTTTCCTCGGTTAATGAGAACGTGCTAAAAAAACATCAGAAACGAGTAGGACGGTTCTCAGGTACATACACTGCAATAATCATTCCTTCACGACAAATAGGTACCCTTTCGTCTGGTATAAATTATTTGTGAGAGTTTCGTTGACCACCTGGTTAGTTTTTTTGATTCTTACAAGAAATAGACGGGAAGAGGTTTTAAAGGGATTTTTATTAGGGCGGCATTTCTCTTCTTTTTTTTATCTCAAGAAGGCGTTGGACCATTAGTGGGAAGGCTCCCAACTGTGACCCAGCGCTCCCTGCGGTTGCGGCCCACGTTCGGGAATGACCGCTAATATTCCTTTATTTAACAATATGTTGCTCCGGCTGCTCTATCAGGAGGGTGACCTTTGGAGAAATCACCCCAGACCCGAACCATAGCAGACGTTACGTTTGACTGAAATTTATAGGATTTTGGGGGACATTATGTGACAATCGCTGGCGCTAAAACATCCGTCAATCAAAACGTACTGATATCGCTATCACATTAACATGTAATGCCTTGTAAAGTAGACATGAATAATTGACTTAATTTAGGGCATAAGACAACAAAATTAGTACGTCTTAAGGGAAAAGAAAAAACAAGAACCAATGTAATCAGTCTGGGTTTGCTTCAAAATATCTGACCTAGTAGCAAAAGTGAGGGCTATAACAAACCGAAGTAGATTTCTTGACGAATTCATTAATTATTGTTCATACACACTGATTGAGCAATAGTAACAGTACCTAGTCGTATCAAACAGCATAACCGTATCAGTGTTTTTTCTTACGATGATTTTCTATTCCTTTTTTCAATACCTAACATAATTTTGGTATTCCTTGAGAAAATCAGAAGGGTTATTTCAGCTTGTTGTAATAGTAAAATTATCATTTACATACCTTTCGGAAGAATCCATCGTCACTAGCAAGTCAAGTACGGGGGGGAGTGCTTTCGATGCAAAGACATCAGGCCGTCAAAATAGTACTTGCTAGTGACGACGGATTATTTTGAAAGGTACGTAAATGATGATTCCTTGAAAGGATCTCATTTTAGCAACAAAATAAATGGAACAGAAGTAAGGGAAGTAGTACGAGGCTTCAAGCCAGATGTTTCAATATGTGTTCTTCGTAATCGCTTCAACTAAATGAATACATTCCTTCTCAAAACCGTGCAACATTTTTTATCGTAAGCCCTTGACAACGTTAAAAAGAGACAAATTTCATAAAGAGACGCCGTAAGTTTTGGAGTATGGCCTTCAGCAGAGACGGTTAGTGCTGAAGTAACGAAGTAAACAGTGTGTGTGGGTTTCTGAAATCTACACCGGTTTCGTGTTGGATGGAGATGGAAGATGGACGTACACAACTTAGTACCAACTGATAGCTCCAAAGATCTTTCCGATAGCGAGTTTCTTCCCCTACACCAGCTCGTAGTCAGTTGATCTGAGTTACAAGAGCCGCATTATCGACCGGACGTTGATAAATCGATGTACAAGGCGCGTGCATCAAAAGGTGCCCGTGCCCTTCTTGAATACAAAAGCCAAACGCTCAAAGCCACCGATAGGAGTGCTCAAGTAGTACCTATATCAGCGAGCGACTCAGGTAGACTACCCGGGAGAGGAGGGCTAGCTATGAACTATTTCTCCATGCCATGTATGCGACTAGAACACAAATGAATAGCTGAGATAGGTCGGGTGGAACCTGACCAGCACTGCAGCTGTACCTTTCAACAGAGCATTTGATGAACTCGTTTCAACCTCAAGCCTTCGCTTATCTTGGAATAGGCTATAGTAAGACACAGGCCCAAGGTCTAGGATGTGTTACTGGAGTGAAACCAATAAACTATATACCTACCAACTTGATATACTACTAAAAGATACGTAAAGAACAGAAACGAATTATAAAATTTACGTTTAGAGATTTACCTTTCTGTTGGAAGAATGAACAACCCACTCATTCCCATGCCAAACAACTAAAAATTCATAAACTATGTATAAGGATGTCTACTGGTTTTATTCCATCGATGCTGAGACATTAACACTATTGATCAAATGGGCAATGCATTTGTAGGTAAATAAAAATAAAATGAAATAAAGTAATAAATTATTAAAAAATAAAATAAATTGATGAATTGGAAAAAATTAATTAATTAAAATAAATAAGTAAAAATTAAAAGTATAAGTAAAAAAAAAGTAATAATAATAATTATAAGTAAATAAATAAAAGTCTAGAAAACCGAAATGATCTACGTAATATGTTTTATGTACAAAAACATATACTGTTTAGAGACTGACGTACGAATGAGGAGTGAAATAAGCATACATGCCGAATCAGCAACCCATTACAGGCTACACCAAGAATAAGCTGGTGATCAGGTGGACGTCGCAATCGATCGGAAATGAATGAATATTTTAGCAGGAGTGATGGAAGGGTTGATGAGTATTTTATCCACAGTACGCCGCCGATGAAATATTTCAAATTATGTTAGGTAGGCAGGGTGAAGGGTATCCTGATCGGCACCGGGAGCAAGTAACCCGAAACAGCACTGTCAAATTTCGCGTGGAAGAAAGTGGAAAAATCACAAAGCGGTACGTTTTGAAAGCGTGATGTCAAGGTTGCCCTGCGCTCTGGAAGTTTTACTAATAAGTTTGTTCGTATTTGAAACCAATTGGATAGATACCGAAATGAATGGTTTTTTGTACCAATTAAATAAAATAATATTGGGTCTAAGACACTCGTTTAAATGAAACGAGTCAAACATTCTAGTTCAGACATAGCCTATAATGAACTAAAAACAGGCCTTGTTGACCGTTTACTCCTAGGCATAAATAACATAGCCGATGGTGATCCTTGGGTTTGAAAAATCTCGTTGTTTGTTGCTCTTGATTTCACAAGCCATCACTCACTCACCTCCGAGTGACAGTAAAACGATCGCCTAGAGCTATAGGTCTGGCATGAAGCCCTCAACCAGGAGAATCGATGGAAGAGGGATCATCAAAAATCCAAGACAAAAAGCGTTCAAGAACAAGGAGAGCGCAGGGGATGCGCAGGATTTCTATAGCTGAACCGGCATGAATGACAAATAATTTATCATTGTTTACTTTCCATTATGTCTGGTTCGGAAGAGGGGTTACTAAGGGATGTTTGCTTTCCCTAGAGGCGAAAGGGTGGCAGATGATTGATGATGGATCAACAGTTTTACCGTTGTGAACCTGGGCGGAAACCGAGGTACATTCTAATCCCCTCGTCTCGAAAAAAATCTTTATAACAATTGGCGGATCCAGGCAATAGCCCGGAGGTATGAACGTTTGATGTCTCCATATGAAGCAAAAGTGACTGCATTAAAAAATGCATCAAGTACTAGCTCAACTAACCTTTCTTAAGCCAATAGAAATGATTGTTGTTTTTTGATTACCTATGCAGATATTTCCTAAATTGAATTTCTGTTGAACACGATCCCTCTTTTTTTTTTTTTTTTTTTTTTTTTAATATTACGCAAATATTGTTGATCCTTGCAGAATCGATGATCCTTCTTCAATTATTAGAAGTAAATCTTTAGCTTTTTTGCGTGACTTCGGGGCAAAGCAGTATGAGCATGCGGAAATAATCTCCCCCAGAGAAAGCTCAGTAATTTGTTTTCGAACCTCACACTCATTAATTTTAGTTTTTCGTAACGATTTACAATATTAGAGGAACCATATTCTTTGGTAGTATGATGTGTTATAAGATGGTCTGACTATTTCAGGCCCAACTTCGCCTATGGAAAAAGGAAGAAAATCATTACCATCATTCTAAAGACAGATAAACCTGTAATAGTTTCAGAGAAAAAAGTTTGAGATGCATCTAAGGAGTTTCTCTTAATTTTGGAAAATCCATTGAAAGAGCCAGATAGTGATCGTGATATCGTGGTAATAAAAGATAAGGATAAATTAATAAACAGCCTGTTCATCACGGTCCACTGATCACTCGTCGTATCAACATTCAAATCTCGTTCTTTCCCTTAACTTCTTGAAGAACGCCTACCGGCTGCTCCATTCAAAACACAATGGGGACAACCGTTCATTGGTGAGTTTATCTCAACAGACGACTATCTGACCTGGCAGTTTGCGCTGAGTCAAAGTAATTACGGGACCGATGAACCGCCTCAAGGGCATCAGGAATGATATAATCGATCCGTTGATCTCCAAGACATGTCAATAATTCAGCCTGCCTAATCAATCATTCACCAGCGACTTAGAAATAATGTCTTCTGTGAACTATAAAACAACAGTATGTTTAGGCATAAATTTGATATATTCACGGGCACTATTGTACGATAGCTAATGAGCGACTCCTTGACATGCCTACTGGCACTTCTTGCAATAACTATTTTAGTGCTGAGACGCCTCGATTGACGTCTAACGATATCATTTATGTAGATCAAGAATTGCCCTTCCTATTATATTAATTTCGTAGAACGAATGTCTCCAAACGATATTTTAGTTTTCAGTTCTTTAAACAATGGTATTATCCAATAAAAGCTAAACGCCAAGCCAATAGGTATAAGAAGTGAACATCAAGAAACATAACATCATCTCAACTTTGTTCGCCTTTCAAACAGTGTATTAATATGCGTTTGGAGCTCGAAGAACCATGACTGTCACATTCCAAGGCAGAACTTAATTAATCAACATCTTGTAACTAAGTAGTTTAGTGAAAGAACCTCAAAAGAACGAACAGGCTACTCTGGCGTGTTTCCGGTTTAGTATGAAAAGAAAAATACATGAAACAATTATTATGATATGAACGTCTCTGAAAAAAATAATAAACGGAATAAAATATATTTTTATTAGGAGTTAGCAAAGATTTGGAAGGTGCAGGCACCTGGCAGGAACGCAGAGAAACTAGCTCAAGTCTCTCGCCAGGAACATCCGCTCTCTTTCCTAAAACATTAACTGGGTTTATTTTAATTACGAACCGTCTAACGGCTAGAGGACCTGAATGATGACTGGGCGTAGTATCTTCTTTGTCTTTATCCTTGCTCTATACATATCCTTCGCTCCGGTGAATCTATCGATGGGCATCGGATTCTATCGATGAAAACATCCCACATATGTCAAATTGCAAAATAAGCGTCATGTTTCAACGTCTGATGGAGTTTAATGGTAACGATAAAAACAACTATTATTAACTAATTTGATAATTTGATTGTAATTTGTAATTGATTATGCGATGTTCCGATTCTGTATCCATAGGTATCTACCAGTTTTCGGGCATCTAGAGTTTGGGATGAGAGTAACCCTTTAGGATGACAGAGGACCTGGATGACAAACGGCTTCTGGTCTGGAAACAGTTTAGTAGGTATGTCTTGATAACATAGTCAAGATTTTACTTTGTATCTTTCTTAAAAGTTAAACAATGGATGAATGAGGGGGACAAAAATACAGTTTCAAGGTTTCATTTCAACTGATTATTCATGTCGAAAATCAGAATTCAATCTTGACAATAAGAGACTAATGGGGATACGATACATGTGTTGGATTTTCTTTATTTGAGATCTAAGAATCGGATTTCATGCTCTTGAAAACCTTCGATTGCAAAATTGCAACTCCTCTTTCCAAATGGTTTGGACAAAAAGTAAATAGAAAGAACTGTATTGATGCTATAAGTGAACGGCACTGTGAACGGCAGTCCAAACCAAACATCACAATCTGGATCGATTTCTTAATAGGGTTTCATAAATTGTCATCTGCCATGTTATTTCGCATTACTACTCTGATATTATTGATCAATCAATTGAAAGTGGAATATTGTTTTCCGTCTACACAAAGACCGAACGGTTCATAATAAATTGGTTGCAAGAGATAGCAGAATTATATGAGGCTGAATACTTTTTCAGTAGGTAGTTCACTAATGAACTCGAGATAACGTCATCCATCAGTTTCCTCATTTTAAATTCTGGTTTGGTATATTTGATTTCCCCAAATTTATCTCGAAGTCCTCACCATATGACACAATTCAGCTGAGCCGAACTGTCGGCAGAGACACTTATCAGCTTGAGAGGTGAAGTTTAGCTTAGGTAGGTAAATATGAATGGGCATGTGTGTTTCCTACACATCATCTGGTACAAAGCAACAAATCCCGCTGTCTAATTCCCAAATTCGCCATCATATTGAAAACACAGAAAACATACGACCTCAAATCGCAAAACCCATATTTGTCGTCAGCAAGGAAATGAACAGTCCGCAAACAGCGAATATAACGAAGAACAACCGCGAGAGAAAATCTAGTTGATTGTGCTGTGCGCGTCACGGAGCGAAACGCTGCTCGGCTTGGAAGCACATACCTGAATTGTAAGAACTTTTGTGGTGAAGAGATTGCGCTTGGATTAAACAATTATTGAATGGATGAATTCACAACTCAGCTCAGATTTTATTTCCCCTCAAGATGACCGCGTATAAGCCGCGACAAAACTCAACATAAGATTCAAGATTCCTTGACACGAAAAGAGTAAATCAGAAGTGTGGCTTTCAAAAGCAATAGTTCAATAAAGTTTTAATGCTTGAGAGATAAGCCAGTCCTGTGATTATTGTCCTAACTTGACTAACATTATCGGATCTAATTAATGATAATTAAATAAATATAATCTGGAAACCTGAGTTAATCTACAAGCTACAAGCCCAGTGTACCACCCACACAGTGGGAGAAAATCGCGCCAGTTTTTGTAACATGTTTACACGATTGCAATCTCTTCCCATGCTAAATGAATGCGGATGGAGAAATTAGTACCTACCCAAGTAATTAGTTTTTATTAACGAAAATTCATCACCTGCGAAATGATTATGTTGGAAGTGAGAATGAATCCATTAGGGGATTTCAAGCAAAACGGAATGTGGCCAGTAGAGCGGAAAAACTTAGGAAAAGAATGAAATGAATATGTATTCAGTTAACAAGGCGTTTTCGTAACGCGATGATTGTGTGTTGATTTTGGAGGGCGGTTGGTCAGATGGTATTAATGTGAATTGAAGTGGTCTCGGGTAGTTAGGTCTATTCAAGAGCATTACAAGGTGGTTACAAGCCGATGCCAGCACACCGCACACGGTGGAGGAAAAAGTTAAACGGGGAAGCGAACCGTGGAGAGAGCACGCGCGGTCCTCCGCCCACAACAGTAAGTACATAGTGGGTACAGACAGAAAAGACGGGTGTGCGTGAGGGCGCCACGCCCCGCGCGTCCGCACCGGGTCACGTGGGTGAACGCCCCCACCACAAGGTGATAGCGGCATTGATAGGGGGTAATCCGCAGGAGGCGCGAAGGTCTCCGAGTACGGGTTGTGTCGGGGGTAGTTCACTTCACTTGGCTTCACAATCACAGAGCAACATTCACCTTTCGACCACCTCGCCGCTACCGGTAGCGCACTACTTGACCCATCTCCACCAGACCCGTCCAGGTCCAATCCGCCTACTTCAATTATCCGCGGCAGAGGGTTTGTAAAAGCGATAGACTCGTCTGATGCGTTACAAAACGCTCGAGGTCGTCACGTCGCGCAGCAGTGACGATCTAACCAGCCAGTGAGTGATGAAGGTGTGTGGATGAAGTGGACCCTTTGGCAACTACATGAAGAAAAGACAACACTGTTTCCAAAATATATTTATATACCCATCCATGGCATAATACGAGGGATACTCAGTTGTTCGTTTCACATTTCAAATAAATGTAGTACTCAACATAAAATTGATCATAATTTATTGTTTAACGAAGGATATAACCAGCTCTGGTATCCATAATCCATGGCTGTTTGGGACGTCCCTAAGGGCCGGTTTATCAATCACATTTATCCAATGGATAAGGGGGCTTTATCTGAGGGATAGTGATATCCTTCAGATAACACAATAGGGGGTGTTTATCCATCCCTAGTTAAACCCTATTCGGTTTTTCAATTTATCTGGTCACTGGACGGCTGGACAACAATTATAACTGGAGGTTATTGAGATATCTATAACTTTCTAACCTCAAACAAGTTCATTTATTTAAATAAATCTTATTTGAATAGTTTGATTGTCTTTATTTTTGTACCTTCCAATGGATATATTTGGGGATTCGTCTTCAAACAGCAGCAACGGCGAAGATTCCATCGTAGCATAATTCGTTGAATGGAAAAGAAGACTGTATAGTAGTAAGACCCCGTGTAGATCACTAGATCACCTACTAAAATGGAACGAGTGCGTATTTTTATTGAGGTTTTGGTTGGACATAGATACCGTTCTTTACATTCTAACACAGATCGCAGATGAAATTAAGTCCACAACTTACTGATCACAATAATTCATTCATAATAATTCAGGTTGCAATATCGCAATTCGTGTATGTATTTCTCTCTCTAGAAATGAAGCAAATGGCAAAAATGTGGTGGTTTCTTATTTGCCGAGCTTGATAGCATGATGGACACTGTTGTGTTGTGGACGTCAGACCCGGTTTTTTCAATAGTCGATCCATGAATAAAATGTAGCTCCTACTGTACTCTGTTTTAGCTCCATGCGTACAGAGCCCTGATCACCGCCCTGATCGCCCTGATTTTGTCGCCTACAGACACCAATGAGGATGCTAACGGCGCTATCTGCCAGACAGAATTTATCTGAGAAATAATTTTATCCGCTACGCAATTCGGCATTGATAAACGACTCATATTCTTTATCTGGAGTATAGCGCTATACTCAGTATAGCTATCCTGCAGTTAATGGAGATAAAAATTTTTTTTTTAATTTCATAGAGACGCTGAAAACACTTTCCGTGATAATTGAGCACTGCCTGAAAATCCTACCAGAACTCCCTAAATCTAAATCCGAAGAAAATGCTGGGTGAGTGACTATGAGTGTATGAACCATGAGAAATATGGAGGTCATAAAAACTCATATCAGAACTCCCTGAATCCAAATAGTAAAAACACCTTAGTGAGTGACTATGTGTGTATGAACCTTGAAAAACAAGAATCGCATAAAAATCCCCATCATAACTCCCTGAATCCAAATCGGACATCACCTGAGTGCGTGACTATGTGTGTATGAATCTTGAGAAACAAGGACCGTATAAAAATTCCTATAAGAGAAGGAAAGTATGTATGAAAGTCTCCATGTTTGGGAGTTAACCTTCATTACCTTATAGAACTTTCATAATATTTCCTCCAGTTGGTCCGCGAAACTCTCCAAAGGGTTTTGGAACCAACAAGACACCAAAAGGAATTTATAACTCAACAGCTGTTTGCTTCAATGAACCTGGCGCTCGCATTTGCTAGGAAATCAACAATAATTATTGGGATTTTGTTTCCGAATACCAGTCACCCTGTTCCATTCGCGCGTGGCTTAGCTTGTACGAAATATCATTCATTTCCGACCAACGTGGCGAAGCATTGTTTTCAATTTCGGAAGAAAAAAATTTGTTGTCTCCAAAATCAAAATTTCCATTCGCATTTTACGATTTAGACCATTCTGAACAACTTTGGTTCCGTGTGTGTGTGTGTGTGTCGTGTGTCCTTGTGACTAGCTTAATTTCCACAGTTATCACACGATTAGGATGACATTTGTAGGGAATGTGCGCGCTAAGGGGTAGACGGTCTCCTATCAGTTTCGTTGTTCCCAACTCAATGCTTCACTCTGCGCATGCGCAAACGTAAATTCAACCAAGCATTATTTTCTCACGCCTTAGTCGTCCGATCTCACTCAAATTCGGGGGATGGTTTGGAGAAGACTAATAGAATCCCATATCAATTTCAAGATGATCGTATGCATGCGTAAATGTGAAATGCATGTAAAAAGCTTCATTTCCACAGTTTTATTCCGATTTTGATGAAAGTGTCAGGGAATGTGCGGGTTGGGCTGTAGATAGTCCCGTACCAATGCCATTGTTCTCAAATTATCACTTCATTCTGTGCATGTGGAAATGTAAATTACATCGAGTACCTATCATTTTTTGCTTCTACCTAATTGACCAATTATGACGTTTCACGCTACCTCTTGATTTACTCTTTTCCGCTATAGAGGTTTTTAAGATCATTTAAATCTTTTCAATGATCTATACATTCATGTTACGGAAGCGAGGATGCTATGTGCCACACCCAACTTGCCAGCCATTTATTTATTTATTAAGTTTTTTAATGCTATTATTTGAGTTCAAGTTGGAAGGGGATCCAAAAAAGTTCAGTCATGCAGCATGACCCCATGAGCGAATTTTTGAAGAAATCTTCGACATTTCAGTCGCTATTGATCGTGTAGAGAAATTTACAACTAGCGAACGGCATTATTTCGATTTTTGACTGATTTTTCAACTTGATACATATTCTTATAGGAAATTCCACGCTGATTCCGAATATACCACATGTTAGTGTGCTGAAAAAATTATTTCGCACAACAAATCGCAAAAAACAGGCTATTTTGAAATTGTTGACTACATTTTTGAAAATTTCAACCCGAAGATGTAATCCGATCATGCTGGCCAACGATCTTGAACTTTCGTTTTGTGTCCTTAACATTTTAAAATTTGTTTGAAGTTTCTAGCACAATTCTACGGACAGTTATCGTCTGGAATGACACATACATATATATATACATACATACATAAAAAAATGCGTTAAACTTCAGAATATGATTCAGAATAGCCTGAAACGGATTTCTGCATAAAATGTTTTCAAAAATCCACATTCTACTAATTTTGAGGCGAGAGCAATAGCTTGATTTTCTTCACAAATTCGCTAAAAAGAAATTTATAAATTGGGATTTTCCCAATCTAGTCGGGCCCTCGGGCTGCAGCTCCCAGGTAAGAAGAAGTTTCCCCCATTTGAAAGGGGATTTTTCCCTCTCAATGGGAACCCTGTTTCCCTCAGGGTGCAGATTAGTGGGATGAGGGAATAGAACCTGCGCAAGTTAAAAATATTTTGGGAAAGTCCTTTATAGAGCATCACACGAAATACTTATTTTGGCAACACACGATATTATAAGTTATGACTCTTTATATATAATTCCGAACGGTCTTTGAAATTGTGAAGAACTTCGCGGTCCGATTTAAGTGTTAGACTGCTCATTCGAATCAGCACGGCCCCAAGTTTGTTGCAAAAGTGTGGCCGTTCGTCTCTATACCCGCCTTGATCGTATTCTAGGCTGTCCTTATCAACGAGAGTTGTTTATTAGGCTGTGGCGGTAACAACAGTTGCCATCAATTCACGGTCAGTAAGAAACGTAGTGTAGTTACTAACATCTAGGAGAGTTATTTCTGAGACTTCATAAATATATAATTCCGAACGGTCTTTGTATATAATTCCGAATCAGCACGGCCCCAAGTTTGTTGCAAAAGTGTCGGTTAGTAAGTTACGGAGTGATGGGGTCTTATCTGATCAGCTGAGTGAGCTAAATTCTTTCCTGTTCACTGTAGGAAGTTGAAATTTGGTAGGGAGACTCTCTGAGACATTAAGAGACGAGTGAAGTGATGGGGTCTTTTCTGATCAGCTGAGTGGCGAGGACCACCTCAACTGGTGGTATTCATTTTATTACATTACTTACAATTTGATCGTTATTTCCTCTTTTTAATCATTTATTAACATCGCCGTAGCTTTGCACCAGGTCACATAACGCCGCAAATAGGTAGGACATATCGTTACTATAATGTGCTGGGAGGAAACAAAATTAGTACTTCAGGAGAATAGAAGAAATATTTATTTGAGGTAAAAAATACGAACAAATACATCATATAGCTGAGACGAGGGCTGGTGGTGTGAAAAAAGATTATAGGGGGATGGTGCGTAATACTTTAGAGCGGGAGGTTCAAAATGGCTGATTAAGGAAAAAGTTTAAAGTTGTGTTTCGTTGGAGTAGATGGTTGGCCTGTTCTATTGAGAGGTTGATCATACAGATAATTTTTTGTGGAGCATTGAATATGGAAAATTGGTTTATTTTGGGTGTAAAAAGCTGGAATGTATTTCCGAAATGTGTTCAGAACAGATAAAGCCACATGATATTCTTTCAGAAAATCAGCGAAGGGACATTGGAACAATCTCAGCTTGAATCTTGATTAGTATTTATACTGAAAGTTCCTATTTTATCATCTCACATCTGCCTCCATTGACGACTAACTATTTTAGAAAGGTAGTAAATATATTTATGGCCATACTACGCACGCTATGTAGATATAGGTATAGGGTAAATGTCAATATCATAGGCACATATAACATGTGAATAATCGGAGTTAGAAGAATCCGTGAAAGAGACACGGCATGGTCGAGGATAAATGTTTTCAAAAGCAACCACCACCTCGTAATTCATATAGACCTATATATACTCCGTAAATTCAAAGCAGGACGCTTTTACCTTTGCACGGACAGTTATAAATCATACACATAAGCCGGTTGTACTATATATCTGTACTATCCTCAAATAAATGTACGAAAATAAGGTAAAAGAGAGATTGGGATCTGGCTTAATCGGTTTTAAACCGCTCCGCAACGCCTCAAATCATCTCATAATCCTATTCATTATATTCATGACGCGCGAGCTCCAAGTCCACGGGCTTCACATAAATCTGCATTGGTAATTTTCCTCAGACGAGGTAAAATTGGAAGGCATTTTTTGAACGTTTAATCCGATGGATATGACGGAGATTTATAACTTCTAAATGCATACCAGCAGTTAAGCGCTGTTAATGATTTCGAGGTAGCAGGATCTAGCGAAAATGGCAACAAAAAACGCAGCGAAAACAGCTGCCGTAGGTCGTTTGTTTTTCCGGTAACGGTTAACTCAATGCAGACCTGAGGCCAAGTAGACAAAAGTGTGTATTTATTAGGTATTCGCCAAAATTACTGACATCAAGAGGCAGTAGGTTAAATTTGATGCACTATTTTAGATTATATTTGAAAATAATCATGACTATGACCAAGAATATAATGGGATGCAAGACGCAACGTGCATGCCGCGGGTTGTATTGATGACTAATGCTAATGTCTGCTTATCACGTAAATAACCCATAACCTTAAAGTTCATCTTAAATCATGAATTTAGAAACAATATTTGCTTGAAATATAATTGCTAGAATAACATTACTGTATGAGAAATTTTCGTAAAGATGGCTGAGTTGCATAGATAAATTAAGTTGTATACATGTATGTCTTTCAGATAATCACATTTACAGATGGAAGCTATTTATTTAGAATGACACAGTGTACGCGTCAGAAGTGTTATTCTGTTGAATATTATTCTTCTGAAGGAATATTCTATTACTCTTCTGAAATTCCTAGTCAAAACTATACCAACCTTCAGCCTGATCGTAATGCAATTTACATGTATTTTGTAGGTTACCCCAGAACGGATCTCAATCAGTTGCTCTACCAATATATTAAAATAAACGTGGCAAAGCTACATTGTACACAAACATGGCAGAACCGCCTAACACGATCTTTGATTGGTAAAATACAGCTGGGTGACTTGTGCGCAGGTAGAAATAACGCTAACTATCATGGAAATAACTTATATCAAACGATTAAAAAGATATTTTGTTTCCTTAAATTATACTATTTATCATGTTGAACCACATATTTCAGAGCCCATTTAATTACGTCGGTGTTAATTTCATTGGTTCATTATTTTCAATAATGATCTTTTGTAATCGACAAAAAAAAAGAAAAAAAAGTTTAACCCCCCTAAGATGCGTAAAATCCAAAAACCGAAGAAAAAAAATCTGCCGTCCGAAGCTTTTCTCCGAAAGTACTGAGTCAAACTTATGAAATTTGGCTCAAAAATCGCACATCAGCCGGGCTGTGCCAGTAACATCGGCATCAATTTTCTCATTAATAGACCCCCAATGAATCGGATGAAACCACACCGGTCGCTCTACGGACATCCGTTTGTTCTCCTTAAGGGTTAGAACTTGGGCAGGGGGGAAAAAAAACAAGGGTGCAAAATCATGATTGGTGTGGAACAAAGCCAAAATCGCCTTGTAACTACGACGCTCGTATCGGCTGATATAATTCCAATGGAATTTGATCTTCATGAAACTGGGTTAATTATAACTTTTGTCACCTGTAGAGGGACTTCTGAAGCGTAGGGAGGGGATTTATGTTATATAATTATTTCCAATTGGTGGCTCAGCTCGTGTTCAATTCTAGGAAAGTGTAGGTGTTTTATTTAATTTAATTAATCTCTCTTCGGTAGGCATCTGCACCTTTGCAGATATATTCAGATACCTACTGCATAATAGACTTTGTTTAATAATTATAGACAGGTGTTCTGCCTAGAAGGGCTATCTAATACACAAATAATAAACCTTTTAATAATTTGCAGTTTTTTATTTTATTTTTTCAGAATAAATTCACAGTACGCGACAGTTTCTTTGGTGAGCTAGTTGATAACGAATCCCCATATTACTTTAGACAACTCCAAGATTCGTTGGGGTATAATGCAAGCACTACGGTACTATGTATATTATTGACTTGATATAACATCCTCAAATGTTGGTAGTCGAGGGTTAGTTCACGACTAATTGCCGAGTTTTGAAAATCTTAGTAATAGATAAATTATGTTCATTAAATTAAATTAGTTTCCCCTACTCCCAGTCTCAATACGGAACTTCCTTTGTGTGCGTCACGACTGCGGTCATAGGCAACAAAAAAAGAGCGAATCGCTAAGGAACATGCCTCCGTGCTGCGCTCTACCTCGAGCTTCTCATGTTCGGGGCCCCATTAACAACTTGTTCTTTCACAATATTCGCGCAGTGATTGAAATGAGAACAAAGTTTTAAGCACGTATTTATGAAATGTCAAAAATTTTTTTTTCAAGTTTAGGAAATTATATGCAACAAAAAGTCTTCTTTTTTTGTAAGCGAGTTTTTAAACAATTCTTATCCTGCACAATTGGTAGAATTCCAATTTAACAGCTTGGTATAAAATCCATTGTATTCATTAGGTCGATTTTCACTATTTTCAGCCAGTTTTCGGCAGTTTACCGGTTTTTACGCCCCATTATTACCTCGTGCTTCAACAATATTCGTACACCAATTGACATGGGAGCATTGATGCAGCACGTATTTATGAATTGTAAAAAAATAAATGGAAAAAAAATAAAATAAACATAGAATTATAAAAAATAAAAAAGTTTGAAGATTAGATTATATGTACAAAAAGTCTGTTTTTTTTTTTTTTTTTTTTTTTAAATAATAGTTTTTATAATAGTTTGTTATATTATATTATAGTAGTTTGGTATAATAATCCATTGTTGTATTTGGTCGATTTTCACAATTTTCAGCCATTTTCAGCGTTGCGCCGGTTTTTTTAAGCACATTTTCTTACGATGAAGAAAAAGTTGAAAGATTAGGATTCTTGATCCACCAAAATTTCATTTCCATGAAGGAAATGTCGATAAATTAGGCAGTAACTGACATTTCCATGTTGGCTCACTGCAACAGCTAACTTTTTAGCTAAAAAAGTTAGAGCTAAATTCGCTGAGAGAGGTGAGGAAGCTTTCGGTCTCAGTTGCTGGAAGGACTTAGGGACACTTAAAAAAGTTTACATATTCAATTCGACCTCCTTGCCGTTGTTCAGGATTTTAGTTGTTGGATTAACCCAATCAAATGAACGTATCTTTTTGATTACCTAATTTTCATCCTAGCTCGTGGCTGTTAGAGTACATTCCTAATGTCTATAGCTTATCGATTTTCGAACAACAATCTATTTTCCATGCTGAGGCTTAGTGTTCGATTTTCGGATCACCACCACTTCTTCAAATACTGAGTACCTCACCATCGGAACATGAACATTTCCAGAACAACGAGTTCAACTCCTAATGGCTCAATCGGAAACCCGTTGCAGTCGATTTGGAAGGTGGAAGAGTTGGTGGGAGAGTGTGTGTGTATGTACAATGTTTTAGGTGAGTCTGTTTGCGTGAGTGAGTTGTGTGCGAGGGAGACGGAAGGATGGAGAGAGAGAGAGGTGTTCCGTCCTTGAGCAGGCTGACTTTCAACTCGCCTCGGAGCCACTTGGACTATTACAAGTTGTCTCCCTTCTCGCCCGGCCCCATCCCATTATAATGGATCTCTTATGAAATGGCCACTTTGAAAATAAAAACGAAAAATACAACAAAAAAACTTGAAGAGGATAAAAATAACGCTCTGATGGCGGAACGCGGCATCTCAGGAAAGGAAAACTCCACAAAATTCCAAGAAGAGGAGACAATTATTATTAACATCAACTATATGTTATGTGGGAATCACAGTTTTGGTGCATGAAGTTTCAGCCTCCATAATTCAGTTCATTCATTCCGTACCAGTGGCACGCTATTGAGTGCAGTCGAGTATCCTAACCTGGAACGAAAATCGAATGCTTGGTTCAGAACATGTTTTGTTCTGTCCATTCGTCCAGTCTACCTTTGATGAAGACTGTTATATATAATTATATGCTCTTCTGCTATATATGCATAAGTTTTACATAGTATTATGTAATCTACTCCAGGGGTAGTCTGCATCAATACTAGGAGCTGAGAATGAGTTGAACAAAACTTCTATTCCATCTCCTCTAATAAGAAAGTAAGAAAGTAAGAAAAAGTAAGTAAGTAAGAAAGTAAAGTAAGTAAGAAAACTCAACTGAATGTTTAATTTATTCATGGTGTGGCACGGAAACCACCAAAATTTTCTTGTGTGTCATCAATTTTCAGAGTGAACAGAAATCTTTTGCTGAAAATCATTTTTGGTCATACTAAGATTGAGGCTATCGCCAACAGGTGTCATCACTCACCGGAAGTGTTGTGGATTATAGTTTAGCGATGTTGTCTTCATTTTTTGGCATAGCATGCGATAGTTAAAATTCGAAGATCGAGAGGATTTCGGAAATTTTAATGTATGGAATTTGAGAATTGTAATGCGAAAGCATAAGTAAAAAACACGGTAACAAGATGAATCAATAGTAATTGTCTTGCGAATGCGCATGCGCAGAGATTAGTGTGGAATTCATAGTGGTCCACTTGACAACTTCCCTCGCACTCGATCGGAGTCAAATCAAAAATATAATGGGTTTTTCTCAGAAGTTTTACGTTTGCACACGCGCATTGTACCGAAAATGATGAATTTCAAAGGCACCATCCCGAAACCAATCGCTGATTATTTCATGAAAATCGGATAAAACTGTACCAGTTATGATTGGTTTTTTTACGGGAGGATTTTACGTTTTTTTTAACTTATGGATTTTACAATTGATCAGACAGCGATGAAATTCATAAGCGACCATCTGTCGCGATCTGTCACAACCAATCAGACTGTCAGACCAATCAGGCCGAATCGGACTGTGAAGTTTGTTGTTCTACAAAACCCCTTGGTTATAATTTTACATTTCACTCATCCTATAGGTATTGATAGTGAACCTAATAGTATCACAATTGCCATGCATTTCATTTTATTATCACTTTTTAGACAACAACGCTTATATCCGCTAGTGTTTTCCAAATTGAATTGTCAAAATGAATACGACATACATGCAAGTGATTGGAGAAAAATTTCTCAAAAATGAATGCAAACGCAAGTTGATGTAGACAAGGTTGCAGAATAGTGGGAACAAATTGAATGAAACCATCTTAGTGCTACGAGTATAAGGATACGGTGTAACTAGAGAAAGGTTCTGAAGAGGGGATTTAGTTTTCGCTGAGCTAAAGACAATAGCAGCCTGAGAAAAACCCATGTTGTGTGCAGGACTGCCCTTCGACGTGTAAGCGTAAAAATAGCCTTCGCGTTAAAAAAGGGGGAAAAATGATTATTTTTGAAAAAGGGAAGGGGTGAAAAAGCAGCTGGACGGACAGTAACGGTCACCTCGCGGCCTTTGTGAAGGGTTTGGTCACCTTGCGAGGCGGTGCGGACGGACAATTGAAAAAGTTGAATAGGCGGATTGCGCGCACCTACAGGGGAGCCCTGCACCCCTCGTCACTGTTGACACCGACCACTGCGTATCAACACGGTAGCTCTATCATCTAGACACTATTTCAGAAACACTAACATATAGATACTCATAACTATGTATCCCCGTACATGAGTGGGAATGGGGAATAGGACATTGCCACACTGACAGATAAATCTCGATGCTCGTCCTAGAGAGTGCAATATTTCTAAAGAAACAACCCTCAGGTTTGGGGCTCCCGAAACTTGAAAGCTAAAGCCCAGGGATAAAAGACTAGATAAAACCTTACTAAATGCTTAATTTGCAATCTAGGAGGAGAATGTAGTTTGAGCCTGGTGTAGGAGTCCACCAAGCTTAGTTTTAGTGAGCTAAGCCCAGCTTAAAGTTGAACAGTCACGGGGAATGGTTTAAACGTCATTCTGAGGTTTAAACTTCGGAAAACGTCAACTCAGTTCAAGATTCCTTGTAGGTAGTGAAGTAGGTATGTACTTTTCGCTTATTGATGTATGCATTAGTTAACAAGTGGCATGTGATGGAATCTTAACAGTGCATAATTATTTAATTTCGAAAATAATAAATTACTTCAGCTTCATCATCCAGATACGAGTACTAAGCGAAAACATCCCTGTGGTAGTTTTTCATCAGGCCATTCACGTTCACTCTGAGTGTTTTAAATTCTTACTATATCGCTCATACATGCAAGATTTATGCAGTTATGAGTTTTTAAAGATGAATACTTACGTGATACACAGGTGTTCCAGAATATGTCCCACCCCGCTTCAGGTATAGATCCTACAATTAGTTTCTGCCATAAAGTGCTTCCTAAATTTTATTCCTTAATCGCTCATTTATACGACTTCTTTTACATTCAAGATTGTTTTTTGTCGACCTTCACTCACTAAAATGGCTGTAATTCCCTTGGGGTACATACACCGTAAAATTAAAATTGATGACACCATTGAAAAATAACATCAAATTTTCTATCCTCCCAATGCGAAATAGGAAGTTTCAAAGTCAAAGAGAATTTTGAATTCCAGGTGGCTAGAAGCGGGTAGGATGAGGTTATTCGTATTATGATGACAATGGATTATCCTCAAAAACTGCAATGAGGAACATGGAACTACAACTATCCCTATTGTTTCATGTATTTGTCAGGTCTTTTTGTTTTTTCTTTATTCTTCTACGACCCATAAACCCCAATTTCCTAAACCCGCTAAACGCAAACTGTAGTTTAAACCAAGTTACAAAATTGAACGACGATCAGCCATGTCACTTTCACCAAACTCCCTGAACCTTCTCATTAAGTTGCTGAGAAACGAACTTTTTTTTTTTTTTTTCTTCAACAATAAGTCAAGTATTGTGTGGACTCAAACTTTTTTTTTTTCTTCAACACGATCCCAAAGTCAAGTATTGTGTGGACTCACAAACGCACATTTATGCAACACACAAATGCACACAAACCTGCATATCGTGGTGTGTGCATATGACGCATGATTTATTCGTATGAAAACACGTTATACACGAGCCTTACTCGACTCTAGATGCCAAAAAAACGAATATCCATGAATTTAATATTTTAAAAAGGTGTGTACTGAAATTTTTCGATTCACCGCTATAGCTTAATTTCTTTGAAAATCAGCTAATAGGAAGCTGCTGAAGGTCGGAATTGAACTTGAATGCGCCCAGCATTTCAATTCTAAATTGCACTGGCGATTTCTGGTAGCCTTCACTATGTCAACAGTAACTGCAGTATTGCAACGGCGTCTTTCCTTTTTTCAGTTTCTTTTTCTTAATTTCTGACAGAAACACAAACATTTCCTATGAACAGAAAGTCCCAGATGTTTCCAGACAATATCCTCATCTTCCAAAGTGATTTCAAACTTTCATTTGGGATTAGAACTGAAAACAAGTTATTTTGCAATCCTATAACAAAGGCTAGAATCTTATGAGCACTGTTTTATTCCATTCAGAAATCAGGTCGCAATTGATCTATAAATTTTCTCGCCGTCGGATCAGTAGTAGCGTGTGCACATGCTGAAACGCGGGTTTCCCGTAACATCGATTTCTTACAATATATAAAATCTTACGTCGACCTGATTTCTTTCAAATTTAGGGGGTACTTGTGAACAAGTCTCGAGATGGTATCCTATGAATTTCGTTGCGATCGGTTGTAAATTAAACCATTATGCATGCGCAAACCTGAAGTTGGTTGTAACAAACCAAACTCCAAGACTAGTTGACCATTTCGAGTTGACGATTAAACGGTCAGGGATTAAAGGGCCGGCTAGCTTTTAGTATTGGACCCCTATAATCTTTAGATGGTGAATGAAATTGGATTGATTTTGAGGTGAATGCGCAAATATGAATTCCCTGGAGCACCGATTTCTCAAGATCTTTTGGGCCATGTTACAACAGGTGAGGATGATAGGTATGCTGCCCACACATGGCAAACTTTTTTTCTTTTCTACCGTATATGTAGTCAAAAGAGTTCAAATTTCTGGTGCTCACGTGCTAATGACTACTAAGCTAATTCAAATTTAAAAATTATTATGTATGAACTTAATCTTTCAACTGTGGACAAGTTTTCCTTATCTACACTATATTTGTGTCTCCTTAATAATGAACGACATATTTTGATTATTTTGTACATTTAATATGAATACATGCAGTATTAATATAAAATATTTGAATAACTTGAGCAACAAAATGACATCAGAGGGTTCTTCAAAAAAGCAACCCCCATTCGAAAATTGATGTGAGTTTTACCGGGAAAGTTTTAGATTCCGTTTGGAAGTTCGATGCCGTTGTTTTTCAACTTCAGCGAAGGAACTGTGGGTATTACTAATAGCTAGAGCAGTGCATACAGTGGCAACAGGACCAAATTTAAAGGGATCGCCCACTCATTAATGAGGACTATTGCCTGGGAGTAAATCTCTGAATACAGTAAAGCATGTTAGCATCTAAAAGGTGATAGAACCATGGATCAAGGAAACCAGACCGAACTCAACTGAAACGTAGTTTCTCGAAGGAGGTAAACAAATCGAGAAACTCTTCACTCAAGATGAGATCATCTTACGATCTCAAGACAGTAAAGTCAGATTACATTAAGGTAGAGGCAAGGCTCTCAAGCTGGATGGTTCTTTTCAAGTTAGACGGGGGTTTCTACAATGTGATTTGGGTCTGACGAGCTCACCGTAGCCGAAATTACAGAAGAATGTTAAGCAACTGAAGAATATAGGGACATATATTTCAATGGTGTTCCTGAAAGACCACTTGGTCACCTCATTCACGCCCCTGTTTCTTGTTTCCGAACCCGATCGCTTGCCAGTAAAACCAAATACTAGTCAATCCGTGTCTGATATACATAATTTAAACTACCTATGTTAGACCTTAAGAAGTTGACTTAAATGAGATGGAATGGATATGTATAGTTTTGGACTGTATTAAAACGAAGATTCAGTACTTCTGATTCACCACCGAGGGTTTCCCAATAACTTAACTCTTATCCAGAGCTTCAAAAATTGAATCACGCTGGAACGACAGTGATATGAATAATTGAAACAAGCACGCCAGTAACAGCTATCTTTCATTCAATCAAATTAGGATCGCCGTATATTGAAAAACGCGTCGAGGTGAGGGAATATTATGTTTACAAACAGGTAGGCGAGGAGGGTAGAAGGCTACGAGATTTCACTTCTATTTGACCACTCAGAGCGGAGTTCCTATCTACCCACTCGGTGTACACAAACTCGATGGTATCCTTTAGCATTTTAGACAAAACTCACCAAAGATGTGCTTTTTGTAATATCAGTGCCATTTGTGCATTCGTGTTTATACCTTTTCGTTCATTCATTTAGTAATTTTTGTATTGATTTGGTGGTTTTTTCTTGTCATCGGATATTTGAAGTTGGTTTTCCATTTTTTTTTTTTTTTTCGGAAGCTGTTTTTTTAGATTGATAACTACACAAAACGTCATGATCTGACGAATTTTTAAAATTGAACTTTATCTATTTTTTTATTATTTGATGAAGTGCGTTATTCAATTTTGGCTATTATTTTTCCCTAAAAAGAATAATAACAATTCAAAATAAATAAATAAGATTAACGAGGATTAAATTTCCTTTGTTCGTACCTATTTGTAACCCGAATTATAATACATTTATGGCTTATAGTCGGAATCACCTCATCCGAGTTGAAGGATAGCTCCTCCACTGAACCTTTCAATATTCCGCAGTAGCTGTGTCATGTTAATGTCAGTCACTCTAAAAAATTTTGAAAATTCTGCAATTCCTTCGTACAACTGACCATGATTCCTGTTCATGAACTGCCTAGAGTATTTTTTTATCCTATAAACAAATCTTTTCTTTTCAATTTTTATTGAAGCTGTGATTACAGGTTGTTAAAGCACTTCTGAAAACAAATAATAGGTAGCGATCAAACATAGGCTATCTATTTGAAAAAATGAAGTTTCATAGTTTACTTTATAACATTTTCAAGGGTATCCATTAGCAACTCTCATAGCAAATCTTCAGCAGCATGAGTTAAATTAAATAAGAAAATATGGTTACTAAAAGAGAAAAGAAAGAATCGGTCGATAAGCAGATTGGTTAGGATGGAACGTGCCCAAGCGAGTTTTTGTATCGTTCCATAGATAAACGTAATAGTTAACTAGTAAGAATTGAGCTGTTAACGTATAAATAGTACAGTTATAAACGAACAGCAATAATTTGAATCAATATTCATTGTAATGTATAACGAATGTATTCGTAAGACATTGGATGGAAACTCAATGAGGTCGTATCTGAATTTAGCAGCTTAGTCTAACTTTGACAGTACCACTTGTTCTTCTTTCTGAGCCATCAAGATAACCGTTCGCTAATAATTTGCATCCCTGCGTTGCAAATTACCCGGAGCCTGTTGATGCACTTGTGCTTGCAATTCACCACAGCAACTAGCTGAATGTTTCAATACTAATTTCAAGTCGACGTCAAGAAGTTTTAAGTCAATATGGTATTGACGTGGTTTTACGTCACATATCTTCAATGGATGGTAATTTGAACCTATGTTGTAAGGCTGAGACGCACGTGTCAAATATAAATTTTTCAGAAGAAAAAAACAACAGACGAGACCACATCTTGTTACGGTCACCGACGTTTTGGGACATTTAATGCCGATTGCCTTTGCCGAAGAACAGGAGCCTTGATAAAAATTTATGTAAGTTTTTTCAATGTTCAGGATAACATCAATCGAATTAAAGGGTTATGTTACCTGTCAGGGTCAAAAGAGGACTGGACAGGGTCCTCCCTCAGCCAAAACTTGGTTTTCGTTGTCACAAATTTTGAGCTCACGAACACAAGAAGATTTTCAAGAACAACCGCACTGTTTTCCGGGAGAAGTTAACCGGTGGATACGGCGGCACTTGGGTCTGACCGGCACTTGAGTTTGATGAGAAGGAGTCGGCAGGTTCATGGGCCCTTGTCAATCAAGTCTCCGGATATCGCGTCGAGTGCTGAGCGCCGTGCTGTGTAGCTGGTTAGGGGCGACTCGGCGTAGAAGGGGTAAAAAGATTTTGGTTCGAGTAGTTCTTTTTGCACCTGACCGGACTGGACTGAACGAACGAGCGTGTAGGGGAGGTGTTACTGTTCTGGGGGAATCCCCTCGGAATCGAGAAACTCCCCGTGGAAGGGACCACCCCACTTCCCCTCCGCGCCGAGCAGAACCATCAAGGGGTTAAGGCGGTGGAGGGGGAAGATAAAACTTTGATTCCCCTCCCCTCCGCGGTGGACCAACCCTTCTCCTCCCCCGCCCATCCACCGCAGACGTCGCCCCTCTTTAACCGGTTGCGACCGACAGCCAACCAGAGCTGCTCCCGGATTCCCGAGCAGATTTCGTGGCCGGCAGAAGGTTGGAGGGGGGACCAGTTAAACTGGGTCCCCTTCCCCCCTCGTCCTCGTCCCTTGCGGGATCGACAGCTCTCCCTTCGACCATCAACGCCCCCCTCCCTCCACTTTATCCTCTGAGGTAGACGATTTCATTCACAACTTCTGCTTTACTACGACCACCCTTCTCCTTATGATCCCCTCCCGAGCCACAAATAGCCCCCCCCCCCACCCCCCGCATCCTGTCACCGCCAACCACTTTATGTATTGGGAATGAGCCTTTGAATGAATCAACAAGTAGGTACCTCTACCTACATGCAGCAAGTCCTCAGGCGACCTACACTTTTTCACCAATGCAACTGCACCTTGCAACAATTTTCATTCACTCAACCACCAACTCCAGGGGCCTATTTCATAAAGCAACAAGTGACAAGTTACATTCATAAAGGCACAAGTGGAGCATTTTAATGCACAGTGAAAATTAACAAGTGTACAAGCGAATTTGGACAAGTTACAAGTGTTTCTCCATCATTTTGTACAAGTCATTGTTTTACAGTTGTAAAAAATGGCCGATTTTTAACCTACGTCCATTCACCTGTAAACTTGTTATTTTCCTGCATTGTGAGTTGACCATTTTTCGGTGTTTAATGTGTGGGAATCATCTTCTGCTGAAGAATACAGACAAGAAAGAAGCATTCAGCGTAGAAGACGCCAACGATTTTTTCGGTCATGAATAAACTATTTTTTCGTGGGTACTTTCGAGTATAACAAAAGATTTAGGATGTCTACCAAGACCCTCGAATGATTCAAATGCTGCGTGACCCTGTGCAATTTTTCCTGATCGGGTATTGAGGATCTCCCTATCATTGAAGAACAAAGTGAAGACAATTTTGAAGTTACACATGACATTCCTAACCCAGCAGCATTAAGACTTGATGAATTGATTAATCATTTCCGCGAATGAAGAGGAAAAATCCGATTATGCCAGCCATCAGAATAAATTGAAATTAAATACACACTTTTTCCACTTTTCAGTTTATAATTTTTCTGTCTTCCAATCATTCCACTTAGTCATGTACGATAAACATCCTATCGTGTACTTAGAACTGTTTTTACATTATGATTCGCTGACAAAACTTCAATTCCCGCTTGACGTTGTTCATTTCGTTAGTTCCCATAGTTTCGTTAGTCATTTTTCTTTTCTGCTGCACTCGTAGTTTCACTTATCAACATTGTGTTGTAGTGTCACTTATCAACACTTGCACTCTTTGTTTTGGTGAAACACTTGTTCTAGTTTACCGTGCATTACAAGTACCTGTTCTTGTTAACTTGTACACTTGTAACTTGTTGTTTTATGAAATAGGCCTCAGATCTCAAACAAGAACAGACACGGGTTCGGAACCACAATGACGCTAGCTCAATATCGTGTACAAGAGAACAGAATTGAAACGATTTTTCTGATTATCTTCCATTCTACAAACTCTTCAGAAACTAAAATGTAAAGAATGGGCTATTCAGGTGATATTTTCCCCTTCAAAGTTAGGAAGGAATACATTCAGAATAAATTAAAATGAGGGCTGTTGGTATAGAAACACTACACATTAATTTCAAGGATCAAGTGAAAAATGAAACATCATTTTCGCTGGAATGCGGGCACAGGGCTAGAACAACCAAATACGTCAGGGATCACCTTTTAGCGAACGTCATGGTGGTAGTCTTCTTACCACGATTGAGGTTATCCATAAGCAGGTTGTTTTCTCGTATTGTACTAAGGGAGGGAAACACACACATATTTACTGCTAGTAAACTGTATTTTTGATTTCCCATTTTTCCATGAAGGCAAAAAAGTTGTTTTATAAGTGAAACTCTATACAAAGGAAACCATAACGATCATGGCCCTGAAAAACCACCGGAAAGGAGGAAGGTGTTAGAAGTGGGGTGCCCACTCTCGGTAAATTTACTAGATAACATTGAGGTAGTAAGAACATAATATGCCTCGAATTACCTAAAATATTTACCTTAATTCTTGACTGCAAAAATGTCACGAACTCGTACACAAGGTTTGGAAAAATCGACTGCTGCTATGTACTTGTCGCTGGTTCAAAGCCTTTCTCAAGGAGTATTAACTGTAGGCTTTATAGATTGGCCACCCAATAATTCACGTTAACACTAAGTAATTTGCAGAAACTTAGGATACATTTTGAAGCACTGAATGAGCCTTACGGCATTTTCAGTTTTGTATCCCTAAATAATTAGGTGTTCATAAATAATAATTAGATTGTTGTAAACGTGAGAGCGTGACACCAAATCGTAACGATTAGGTATGGGCACTGGATAAATCTCCATGATGATTCGAGTGTTTGTTGTGTTATGATTATGGATGGATTAGACAGTATGAATAGGATTATGAATGGATTATGGACATCAGGACTGAAGAGTGAACTGACACGGTTGTTTGCTAAAACCTTCGAACTGGTGTACGTACAAATTAATGAACTTACTGCAAAAATGTAACTTCGATTTGAAACAGTATTTTCTACTAAATATTGCGTTCACACGATTGTGTTTTTTCGTTAAATGTCCTAATATTTCTGTTGGATATAAAACTGAGAACGCAAAATCAGTGCGAAGCGTAATGCATCACTTATCAGTGAAGTGTGGTCACTGAGAATTGACAAGAAGTTCCTGCCTTATTTTTAGCATAATTTTGTACATACATTTTTTAATGTTCTTTTTACAGTTAATTAATTTTATTTGAGCAATATTTTGCTAAAAAATATAAATTCAAAAGTTTTTAGCCGTTCTTAGCCATTTTTAGTGATTTTTGTAGCACATTTTTTGAAATCGGACCAATATAATGTGCTGAAAAATGCTGGCCAACGAACTCATCCTTTTGTTTGGACAGCTTGATTTTTTGGCGCAAAAATGGAATTTGTGCAACAAATTAAGTACTTATTAAGTTCGGATTGAATTCAATAAAACCCATTTTGTCCGAAAGTTTGTCAATTCTACTATCTCCAATGAAAATGGGGGCTCGTACGGAATTCTGAATTATTAGTGAACGGAACGGCTTCGCACACTGGGGAAAACAAGGGGGAAAAATCGATTTTCCAAAAGAGGAAATATTTTAATTTTCCTATTTATTTCTTATAGTCATTTAGTTGTACAATCCAAGAATAACAGCCGTCCTTTGCATAAAATTAGTATAGCAGGGAGGCCAGCATCCAAAGTTGACATTTAGTTGAAATACTAAGAACTCAAGTTCGATTTCGAATCATAAGAGGCAGTCAGTTAATTTTTACTGATTCTTGAATTTTGTGCGGTGGAAGTTTTCATAATAGGAAAGTAAATACATTGAACACACTGGAGAAAAGGATTCGGACGTGTTTTGAAGAAAAAACGCTCAAATTCCTTAGTTATTTTTATTCGGGTAAAGTTTTAACTATGGGCTACATTCGGCGAAATTGGGTCGCTATATTCTTGGTCGACATTCAACAAAAAGAATGGCTGGAAACGACCGTGTTTGACTTTTAGAGCTATTTGAAGTGCGGAAGATCACAGATGAAAATCAATGGCGATCTAATTCATTGCTGTAAATGGCGAAAAAAGACATTGAAAATTTTTTTCTTCATAAATTTGCATTCCCACGCCGAATAAAACATTTTGAACATGAATTAGATCATAATAAAATGTTATCACTTTTGTTGACAGAATTTTGCACATTTTTGTGCATAATTTGAGATTTTTGAAAAAAATTACAATGATCCAGTTTATGGTCTGAATGTATTATTGTGCGTAGAATTTTGGTTTTATGAGGAAATATGCAATTTCTCCTTGTTTTTTTGCACAATTTTGGAAGTTTCTGAGCCTTTTCCCTTATATAAATTTGCTCATATGGAGGAGCTTCATTACTGGAATTTCTAATAATATTTTATAATTCTTTTCTAATGTATTTTTCCTTATTCTGCACAAACGTTCAAAGCGCCCGTTTTCACAGAATTTTTGCTTTACGTTTGTGTAGCTTAGTGATGCCTTGTAAGTTGTAAATTAATTCAGCCCTTGTTTCAAGTTCACTCGTATCAATGGGAATGGAAGATAATTTTTATTCATTTTTCAAAGCGGTTTTAATTTTAATTTTTTTTTCTAATTTTTTTAATCGTAGGTATGTCGGAAAATACTGTTTTTCTGAAGTTCAAAGTGCCGGAAAGTACATTGCACCGGGTTGGGCCGACTTGATTCGGGTCTGTTATGTCTGCTAACTAGAAATCCAAAGACCACCTGCGAAAAAGTGCGAGTACACACTTTATCTTTAGAGAAAAAAAAGCCTGATGCTGGCAAGCGAAGGGAGCTGTAAAGATAAAATCAGGGTGATGCTGTTGTGAAGTATATATGTGTTCAGACGTAATTTCTTACATGTATTTGAATATTTTACAGTTTTGTATAATTGTTGCAAACGTCATAATTATGTAGAAATGTACTCTATAATTTCGATCAATGAAAACTGATATTCCGTTTTTTTAAAAGTGAATTGTATTTCATCAATACGCTAAATACCTCCAAAATACACAAATGAACCCCTTCTGGTTGGAAGGATTTATCTCCGTGATGATCTGTTTCACTATCATAGCTCCAATTCGAAAAAAACTCTCAGAATTTCGACTAAATGCTAATTCTAGGTGCCTGAGAATAGTTGAGATCGATTCAGCGAGTGAAATTCCTTTTAGAAAGACCTTCATTCTGCTAATTTTCGAAGATATAATACCTTCATTCTGCAAATTTTCGAAGGTATAACAGAGCGTTTTTCCGTTTTTAGGCCATTTCCGACCACTGTACGCCCGAAGTCGCGAAGTGTAGGCTTCGTTTGCGAAGTGGGTATTTTGTTTCCATCGGGTTTTGACGAAGATCGGTTTCGGTTTCGATGGTTGTATTTTCAGATCTGTGGGCGGTTTTTTCACGACGTGTTTAACTCAACGACTGTGGGTGTTCACCATCCCCTAGAGTTTAACCTTGAATCCAGGCTCATTGAAAGCTATCCAACTGAAGTGAGAGTTGAAATGGCGAATGCTAAGGACGATGGGTAAGAAGTCTGATTTAATAAAATGATTGGCAATAGAAGTAGAAAATCCAAGATATGAAGGGGGTGACGACGATACAGATGAAAATGACGAGGTGATAGATCAGACGGTAGTGAAGTTGGCTACTCTCAAGTTTCCTGTAGACTTGAAGCGAAGTGGGACTCAAAATACAGAAAAATTGCGTAATTAAATAATGGTTAAGTATACTTTAAAGACGGGGAGGGAATCGTACGGCCTTCAAGTGGACAAGATAATTGCCTAATTCAAAAATGGTTGATGAGTTTAAAGGTGTCGCACTGTTGCTAGGGCTGAATGAACTTCATAAATTTGTTTTCGCTAAGAGATCGTTAATATAGGGTTGGCACAAGTGTTTGCTCATTCCGAAAATTTCAATACATGGAAAACTCTAGGGCCTGTTAAACGTGACTAAAGACGAGAAGTCAAGCCTACAGTATTTTATTAGAATGATAGAGATAGCAAGAAAGGGAAGTACTGATGATGAGTGACTGATTCAGTATGTGATGCCTTATTCAGCTGTTCACAAACCAATTATTTATGGAGCAATGTCATTAAATGACTTTAAGAACGGACTTTAGTTGTAAGAGAAGATGAAGAAATCGATTATTCACTTCAATCTACCTCACATGAATAGTGATTCGGAAGTACCAGTCGAAATGAAGTCTGCAGCAAAACCAGTGCGCCGAGAAAATCGCTGTTTCATTTGTGGTGATCACCATTTAAGCTATGCTTGTCCACCGAAAGATTTAGACTCAAATGTTTATGCCCTGTTAGGGCACAAGAGCTGGGACAGCACAGAGAAACCTCCAAGACCTGTTTACTATCTCGGCTAGAGGAGTGTAAATCACAGCAATCATTAATGGGGTAAATTTTGATGCTGTGATTGTTAATGGAAGTTGACCCAATCTCGTGAAGGTATGACGTCATTGGAGGCCCAAAGGGGAACCTCCTGTGAGACGTTCTCTGAGACAAATAATCCTTGAGTGATTCTTTTAGGATGGTTCAAGACTGATGTTGAGTTAGCAGGAAAGATTTTTGATAACAAGATTCACGTTGTGCCAAATCCCACTATAAGGATGCCAATCATTATTGGAGATGACCTTCTTCGGGGTACATTGAGGACGACTTCTTATTAAGACTACATGGTGGAAAAGGAACAGACGAGATCTCAGAAACTCAAGGTTCGGGAAGTAAATCGCAAAAGATATAACTTTCAGAGACGTCAGGAGTGCTGTTACACAATCTAATCAAGAAGACTCAACCAATATCAAAACTCATCGGTCCTTACCAAATCACAATGGTGGAACCAAACAACGTTTATGGCGTGGCAGCTGAAGAAGTGGTAGACCGTGGGATTTTACAAGACGAGCTGAGTTTTAGGAGCCATGGTGTAACATAGTTACCATACGGGTCGTATGGTGGAGCGGAATGGCCGAGTCGTGGGATCCGAAAAAGACAACGCAACATAATTGGCATGAATCATTGTAAAGCGTAATACTTCAGTTTTCAGTGAACTATGACCACTAAAAAGTAACAGAAACATATGAAAGATAAACAGGCGATAAACAAATTTTTTTGAGTTTCGTTGAAGGTCAGTGGTTTGGATTAGTTTTAATTTTTGAGGGTTCGGGAAATGATGTACCTATCAAGTTCCATTTGAATTCCATAAAACCCACTGAACCCATTTTGTCTGAAACTCGTGTTTGTCAATGCTACAATTCCCTGACTATTGGATAAATCTCATGTTGAGTTTTTCTTTAAATTTTACATTTACGCGTAAACTGCCGAAAAATTATAGGCACCCGACGTTAAATAAAATATTCTCATCAATTAGTAGTGTCTGGATTTCCTTTTAGGATGTCTGTTTGTACGATTGTTTCGTTTTGGCACAACCTAAGTACAACTGGTAACCTATTATTTGAGAAGCTGGCAGTTGCCTTTCTTATGTTTCTGTTTTCGAGGTTATTAGACAAGAGTACGGGCTGCCGTCCAGGGGGGGGGGGGGGGGGGTTCACCGTACTTCACTATTTTTGAACGGGATTTGCGTTTCCTTGAACCCTCTGACAATTTTGTAACTACCGACACGAATATTGTTATATAATTGTTATAATAACTTGGTTCAAACAGAATCACTGAACGAATAGATATAAGAAACATTTCAAATTCCATTTGTTCAGGTCTGCTTATAATTGGAAACTAAGTGGGTGCAAAGCCACGGGTGGGTCCGCTGACCATGTTCCTCACAAAGTTTAAAAAAAGTAGAATCTGTTTTTACACCTCAGTTTTAGGAACCAAAAAATATTTTGGAGATTTGTCGTCTGGAATCGTCAACGATTGTCGACAATAATACCGTTTTTATTCCAAATCGGATCGCTTTGGAAGTTATCTCTATTGATCCAACACGTCAAAAATATCGAAATCCATATCAAACGTATTTCTGAGGCTTTTCGTTCGACGATATCGCCACCACATCGTGCCAGATCAACAACGAAAACTAAACAGCATATCATGCGTGGCTAAGGAGTCAACCAACTAAATTTCAAGTCGATAGCTCCGAAATGGCGGCCTGCAGTGCGGAACAGAGAAAGCACATACAGATAAACGCAAGCCGTATCAAAGTAGGGCTCACATCATTCATCAATAGCGTAAAATGATTGTTTTACTGATTATTGACAGTATAGATTCTGAACAAGAATCTGTCGGTTAAATTAGAAATTTAAATTTCTTAGAGTACCTAAGTATCTACTTGAGTCTGTGTGTATTAATGCTAACGTGTAGTAATGTCGACACATGTTTGCTCCCACATTTAATCTTACAGGAGGTTGAAAAACCATTTGTTCTTCAAATTCAAGTTTTTCTTGATTTTAACGTTTAACGTCTTTTTGAATAATTTTGTTTGGTGTCTCTGTCTGTGGACATATTGTAAGTGACTGTCAGAAATTTTCATAAATCTTGCGAACCCCTAAAAGTTACATCGGCGTAGGATCTGTTCGTGTGTATGTCAGTTTCATGAAACTTATATTAATCACGTTCTTATTTTTTTCCTTCATTACATGGAGTAAGCTTAAGATCAGCTTGTTCCGTCTTCACCACTAAAGCCAGCGCTTCCAAGGGCCCTCAATGTCTCGTTTCTATGAGGACCTATACTGGACACAGAATAGAATTTTCTTTTTTGGAATTTTTCATTTTTGATCAATGAATCGGATTCTGCACATTCGAAATAACCTCCGTCTGTAGATCTTAACACGGGTTGGCCTCTTCCAACAAACCGATATCCTTCATAACCTTCATAAGTTCTCGTCGAGGTCTTTCATCAGAAGGACTAAAGTGTAATAAATGAAATTTTCAATTTCATCACAATCGGATGAATAAATCCTGGACTATTTGATTTTAGATAAAAACAATTGTGAGCTCCTAAACGTGATGCTATCCTCGATAGCAACAGTATATATTATAATAATAAAATGCATATATTAATAAAAATGCATATACTAATTACTAAAATGCATATACTAATTACTAAAAATGCATATACTAATTACTAAAAATGCATATAATAATTCTCCTAAACGTGATGCTATCCTCGATAGCAACAGTATATATGATAATAATAAAATGCATATATTAATTTCATAGATGGATAGTTAGCCTTTTCCAGGCTCCGCAGAATAAAAATTGGGGTGAAAATTCCACAGAGAATTACGCAGTGAAGGGAAAATAGCTATGTAAAGTTATAACGGAAAAATGTGTTTATTGACGATCAATCCTATTCCTCTATTCTCAGCAGATATCAAGACTTTAAAGAAGTGGTGAGACGCATTTTTTTTTTTTCGTCTTGAGAATGAAAAAACACAATCATTTCATTATCAGTATTTGCGTAAAAAGAAATGGATAAGAGTTCCCTAGAGGGGAAGAATGACAGCGAAGTGGTGCGACGATTTCTTTTGTATTTACTAACATCTAGAGAGATCCTAACTAGATAACTACATCAGTTCCAGCTGCTCTTGACCGCTCTTTGCTCCGTTATAAACTGTAATAGGTTCAAATCGGCTGGTTAGAATACTGCATTGGAATAAAGGTGAGCTTTTTGTAAACATCAGGGTAGCATAACCAGAGATCCAGCTATTTTAATTGCTTAAAAACAGTGGAATAGAAGGGCGATGGAGAAATTTCAGTTACAAAGATGTTTCATAAAACCCATGATTTTTCTGTAAAAATAGCGAATTTCATTCCCTGTATAAATTAGATTGGTGCATATTTGAGAAACCTAATTTTTTCTGGTTATAAATAGGTACCTATTGAATGTCCTCATGCATAAAGGTTTTTGATCGGTTCCATTATTAAAGGATAATATCGTTGAAAAACTGAAGAAAAAAGAGAAATTTTATACGAAAGTTCAGATGCGTGAAACTATGAATGCGAAGAAGTGCGGTGGGTTCTCGCTGTTACAGATACATTCAGTAGGTAAAGCACAAAATCAGCTGCTACGATTTGCCCCGTCGTGTTCATTAAATTTTCATTGAAACATGTCTCTAGGTGAAAATTGAGTTCCGCGTATATGCAAGTAACGATGCAAGTAATGAGTCTGAAAACTCAAGTTTGATCAAAATAAGTAGCAACAATATATTTTTAAGGATTAAGAGTGATTATAACTACATTGAAATGGTAAAAAAATGGTCTAACAATTTCTTGGTCGATTTCAAAGGTTCATTATTGAAAGTAATAGAACGAAAGGAGAAAGAAATCTTGCAAATCAATAATTTTCAACACGCTTCTATTTTGTGCTTAGCATGTCGTATTTTTCCATACTTTTAACTTCCTAATACCTAGAAAATTATTAGCCGGTATATCTTATACTGAGTTATTCGCCACAACGTTCGATAGGACTTCGGGTATCTTTAAGCACCATCAAAGATGGTCAAGGATCGGTGTGACTTGGAAATGTGGATTCATAAATCTGTTACATATAATTCCTTATTGAAGAGAGAATTGAGATTTAAATATATTCTGAATAACTCACTATCAAGGGCAGCCTTCTATCTCGATGGCACTTTGTTATTTTCGAATACATAGCCGAGTGGAGCAGTAGTTAAGATAGCGGCGGAGATTGTATTAGGCAGGCGCAGTAGATCTCGGCAGAGCGATGAACCCACAGATTTGGTTTGAGTACCCAATAAGCAATTCGTGAAATATTAACGGTGATTTTAGGAGAAAGTTCAAGATACAACCTACGCTTAGCGCGATTGCTACTTGAATAGCAATATTCCTTCATTTACGCATTTTCATTCTGCTGACACCTGTCTTTATCTAGTGAGAAACGTAAACTACGGTGTTTGTAATTAATTGGAATGAAATTCTGCACTACCTATATATATATATATATATATATATATATATATATATATATATATATATATATATATATATATATATAGGTATATATATATATATATATATACAGTGTCCCCAAAAACTAAGGATCTCAAATATGACAAAATTGCGCACAGTGCGCAATTGACATCAACTCCGTTATTTTAAACGGAAACCCCCATTTTATATTGCAGATTTGAATTCTACGTGAAATTTCATGAAGAAATTACCCCCTCACTCGATTTTTTAGGCGTGCGCTCCAAAAGTGCGAAATTCCGCTCTAAAAGTGCAATAGCCGAGTTTTTGTACATACTCAATTGCCACACGTAATACATGGCTTTGGAGTATTTTTTTCCCGCTGAACCTCGTAATGATGTTCATTTATTGATATTTGCAACACCAACTTGGGAGAACACCAAAAGACCTACATTTTAGTACGCTTTGTGCTTTGTAGAAATGTGTTGGGAGAGTGAAATCCTCGTCAATTTTTCGGTATTTTCTCAAGTTGGTGTTTCAAATATCAATAAATGATGAACGCAAATGAGCGCAATTCCGCTCTAAAAGTGCGCAATTCCGCTCTAAAATTGTGATAACTGAGTTTTTGATGATACTTAATTGCCACATGTAATACATGGTTTAGGAGTATTTTTTCTTGCTGAACTTTGTATGATGTTCATTTATTGATATTTGCAACGCCAACTTAGGAAAACACCGAAAAATTGAGCACAATTGCACTTTTCCAACACATTATTTCCACAAAGCACTAAGCGTACTAAAATGTAGGTTTTTCGGTGTTTTCCCAAGCTGGTGTTGCAAATATCAATAAATGAACATCATTACGAGGCTCAGCACGAAAAAATACCCCAAAATCTTGAATTGCGGAACCGCGCACTTTTGAAGCGGAATTTCGCCTGTTTGCGAGCACCTAAAAAATCGAGTGATGGTCATTTCTTCATGAAATTTCACGTAGAATTCAAATCTGAATGGTGTGGTTCCCATTTAAAATAACGAAGTTGATGTCAATTGTGCACGTTTGCGCATCTGCAAAATGCGCGATTTCGTCATATTTGAGATCCAAACAAAAAACATTAGGATTGAAAAAAGAATTTATTTTTTTACCCATTATTAACGATTTTAGCAGGGGGGGACGGTTTTGGGGACACCCTGTATACATGTATATCAAAGTCATGAAATCATTTGCGTTGATTCGTGACAGTTGATAATACTTGTAGTATAAAAAATCTTTCAATGTTTGGATGTAATGAAAGATCAACTATTCATAGTGTTTTTATAATAATCATGCAGTTAACCTTCATCAGTGCGCGCCTATTTTTATCACACTTGGATTCATGACGGTAATGTACCGCCATCCCGTCTTAAGTCACGTACTTTTCACTTCATATCTCACCAAAACTGATTTAGCTGTGTCATACACTTTAGAATACATAAAATATTATACTATAGGTACACTATTGATTGAGATTCACCGTTTCGTTTCGTATCACAGCTAACAATTTAAAACCCAGACAAGGTTCAATCCCTGTTGTACATGAGAGCCACTGAGCTCTACAACGAACGGCGATATCTAATCTGAGATATATTTATGTAAAATCTAGAAGTCATACTCGTAGTTTTATTTCACTTTGCTGATTATATTTATATGGTAACATGCATTTAGTTATAAGCCTATTCTTCATTTAGTCTTAGATGTATTATCTTATTTTTGGGTTTTTTTTTTTTTACTTTAGAGGCTAAACGGTCGTAATCACTGTACCCCCCATAATTTCCCCCCTCCGATTTGACAGAGGAGTCATCCATAATAGCACTCTGTTTGGTGACGAGGGACAACATGGCTCCCCTTAGAATCGTGCCACTCGCAGTGTTTCCCATCATGGTACCAGGTGTTGGTATCTGATAAAAAAAACTTTATGATAACAAGTAATTATCTATGATCCTTTGGGCTCAAGTATGGCGCAAAAAGGGGATCCATGGATATCTCTCTCCAAATGACAGAAAATCCATCGATATAACGAGAGCACTTCAACGGGAGGATATCAATACGGTCAGGCGAGACCTTTCACCTACTCGTGGGAATAACGATGGTCAACCCCCCAGAATACTTCAATGTAGTTTTTTTATAGTTTCTACATGTACATGAAACCAAGCTATAAGCACATAGGAAATCGAATAGTCATATTTTACTCAGACTTTAAGAAAAAAATAATCACACCAACAGCTGATAATATCGACCACCCAAGTTTTGCATATGTTGGCCTACGCGGACTACTGATTTGAGAGATCATTACACTGCCATCAATTGGAAGATATTGTTGAGAGCTTTCCAAAAAGGTGCAATATGGAGGGTGGTGGATGATTGGGAAAGGCTGAAACGCCGCTGTAAAGAAAGCTGAATTATGACATAGAGGAACCACCTCATCCCTGCTTCCACCTGCAGGGGAATCTCAGCGCCATCCAACTATGCCGTTAACTTAATTTTTCCTAAAGGTTTTTTGTTCAAACCATTTTGCGTTTTGATTCGTGATGCAAAAATTTGCGGTCGTGGGTTTTCAAGGGTGCAGAATCCGTTTCCTAGATCAAAAATGAGGAATTCCTACACAGGAAAGTTGCCCATTGAAAGAACAAAATATACCTACCTCCACCATCGTCACACTTGATGCATTGTGTTTACAGTCATCATGGGATCGTCGAAAATATAAGTTCGCGTCGTGGCGCCAGAAGCGACAATCGATATGCTATAAGTAGTTCCTCTGCGATTGGTTTTTCTCGCAAGGCTAGTTCTTTATGTTGTTCTTGCAAGAATTATGTTTAACCATAATTTAATTATCATTATATCTGTGGAATGTAAATTTACAGGATATCGAGAACTATCGCGAATTAGTAAATTTGTCTTCTCCATTCTTTCAAGATTGCATTTTTATGATATCAAGTAACGCATATTTAATCACGAATCAATCATCGCGAGCTGGATGATTAGCTCCGATTCGCAGGAAGTGAGCTTAGTAGCAGCGGTCATCTATGATTATGTTGGAGGATACCGGTACATCCCATTCGCCCCACAATATCATCCTTGGCGTGGGTCAGGGTCGACCAGAAGTCATCAGAATAGGCGGGGAAGAGGCGGTAGTTGTAGTGTTGTAGTCAATCCTGTTATTCCACTGACTCGCACCGAGCGCCAAGACCGGCCGGGCGCGCGTCCCGACGCCTGCACCACCTGCACCACTGCCACTACTAACCCAGTCCTCATCCCAGGCAATAAAAGGTGGTTTTCCAAGGTCTTTGTGTGGTGCACTTGATTCTTCCCCCTAAAACCAGCTTAGCTGGGTCGGGTCGGGTGTTCCTTGACCCGGCCACGACTTGTCGTCCAACCACCTTCCTCTGAGCTGTTTATCGAAATCACGTCTTCCTCCGTGGAAACCGGCAACTACTCATGGGGACGGCTTTGTCCACCACACAGCTAAGTATGTTTTGACATGCAGGTCACGTAATCCACTGACACCAGCCCGGAATGTGTTCGCACGACGTGGGTTGTGTCATCCCCAAATCCAAACGTAGAGAGAATCGTAGACAGCGAAAGTGTGAACACCATAAGCACAAGTGAGTGCCAAAATCTGGAAATATCTTCTGTCACGTCAATCAATAAGTTCCGTATTGTTATACTATTCTTATTCATAGAAAAATTGAAATAACTGGCAGTATAAATGCCCTAGACACATTCAACTCATATTCGAATGTACTATCATTATTATTATTTTATATTATTTATTTATTTATTTTTTTCCATAAGTGCCTGGAAATGAATAGTCATCATCAGTTTATCATCATGAAGATGATAAAATGTACGTATGTATACATACGACCTAAAGGCCCTCAACCCTCAACATTTCTGAAATTTTCTTTCAAGAGTCCAATTTAGTCCAACAGTTGAAAGATCTTTCATGGAGATGGGTTCTGGGCAGTTGATAAGACCATTGATAAGTTTTAATAAAGAAATTATAAATTAATAATATGAATAAAACAGTTCAGAATATTATTTATTGGGTATGCCTTCACGAAACTGAGGAACACTCAAGAATGGGGAGTGCGAGGGATTTATGCAGGTGCTGGCATGCTACTAAACTCAATCGTGTATTGCTTGAGATAACCTAAAGCTCTCATAGCTCTATATGAAAAGGGGTTAATATGAGGGGGAAATAAGAGCTTTTATGCCGCTAATGACCCTTCAGGTTGAGATGCGGCTAAATTCTAAAATAAAAAATAATAAGAGCTTTTTATCTAAGGAGACACCAAAATTCAAGGAAAAGGTATTGGAGTCATCTAGCACCAAACCATAGTGGCAATACTGATGTTGGTAATGCTCGAGTGAGTGATCAGTCTTCTAACCTGACATATTTAGTCCTAGGCTATTTGGTATATTAGACAATTTTTTGGATCTTCAGCGAAAATAAATAATTTTACGTCCCTACTGACCACCTCAGAGCCACCGGTAATCATATTGAGGAAAATTGCAGTGACACAATGATAATTTTTAGGCACTCCTGACCAAGGGTTTTGAGATGTCACTTTCTATCCTAATAATAAGATCTTCAAGAGGGCACTAAAGAAACGGTCCGTGGGCACCCAGGGATTCAAACAAGGACAAAACACGAGGATATGATAACTTGTTGAAGGCCATAAGTAGTCAGTAAATACCTCATCAACCTTTTATACCATCTTAGTACCGACCATTATTATCCTAGGATAACTCGGTGAAATAGGAATAAAAAATATGGGAACAGGGAAAATATGCAGATTTTCTGAATCAGCAAGGAATGTATGGTTATGGCACCTCGATAAATCACAAGGGGTTACAATAAAAGTCACAAAAGTGACCGCTCTGATGATTTTGGATGGGTTATTTATTTAATAAATTCTGAATCGAAAAAAGTGGGCACGTATTTTTTCTCTCCTTCCAATGGGTCTTTTTTGTCTTCCCGACCTTCGGCTGTGTTTTGATTGAAACACTTCCCATATTATTCCTTCCTTATTTTCTTTCCTTACATAACACATCTAAGTTACAGGTTTAAAGGAACACGCAGACACCATTTTGTTGACTGAACATCTTGAGAGATTAGTGGGTATAAATGATTACTAGCACATCCTCGGCCGTTGAATAATTTTTGAGCCGAATTTCATTAAGTTTAGTCCAGCAGTTTCGGAGATAAGCTGAAGATGGCGAACAGCTTACGGTGGACAGGCGGTTTTTTAAGTTCGATTTTTGTATTGTACGCACCTTGAAACGTTAACCATTGAATATTGAGTTGGGAGGGGGGGAGGGGGGTTAAAGTTTTGTCTTGGTCGATTACAGTGACTAATTATTGAAAATAATAAACCAAAAAAGTGATCTCCTAGGGTCAGCAACTTAAAAGCCCCAAGAGCTATTCAACTGTGTGTAATCAACACAATGTACCTACAGCTATAATAGAATAGTAACACCTCTGACAACCATCATATACTAATAAAATTATTGATCGATTTGCACGGATTTGATGAAAAATCTGAAACGTACACTTATCTTTAATGCTCCATCAAGTTGGACCTCGTAATTTCGTTACTTAACCAAGAACCCACCGTTAGCTCTCATAAGAGTCTTAACGAGTCTCTTCAATCACAAATGTGAAAATGGACACGTGTTAGTCGTTAAAAGAGTGGCAGGATATTAACTAGAAGGCAACCGGTGTGTTCTGATCCCATTCGCTCTGTGCTATGATTCTTACCTGGGGAGATAGAATATGTTGTACAATCCTACTACTACAGCTTACTTCTTTCAAGGTGATAAACAATTTCTAACGTGGTACCTCTTCATCAGAGCCCTCCTAACTCTTGAACATCATTAGAAGGAACGATTTTAAAATTAATGCGATGATCCCGTTTCCAAATTTTCAGGTCAACATTAGTTCGTAGCATTGGAATAATTAGAATTCAATAGGTAGTTAGTGAACTTTGAGTACTTCTTTTGAGTACCTATAATTTAGTCGAATGCAACGATGTGCAACGATAAAATTTCCTTGGTAGATTGTTTAGTTTGACTAGTGAAGTTCGGTGCGAGACGGGCGAGACATCGCACTACTCTCCTGACATTTATTCAACTTGCGTGCGTGTATGGTTTTCGTGTAATACCATGAAATGGGAAATTTTCATAGATAGTTTTTACTTGCTCAATAAAAAGATCTGAGCGAGAGCTATCCAAAAAGGTGCAATATGATGTGCGTCTGACCAGTAAAACGGCTCTTGAAATTCATTTGCATGATGACGTCACGGCCCTTGCTCGCCTGGAGGGAAACCTCTGCTGTATTGCATTACTACGTCCCGCGTGATCTTCCTATCCTTTTATTGGCCAAACGAAACGGTCTTTTAAGCTGAAAATTGCAATCTGAATTTGAGGTCAAAAGTGCGAAATTTCAACAAATGAAATTTCCCCTTTTAAAGATATCTTAATGCTCCTAGGGCCTTTCGGAGTTCAATGGTAGGTTTGGAGGAGAATTGAGAGAGGGAGGGGGGAGGTTATTCAGTATCATTCGTAGTCACCGAAAGAGCAACTCGAGTAACGCTAATCAACACTTTTGGAGTTGTTTGTGAGAATTAAATATATTCCATTCCTATTTTGAGAGTTTCACCCTACAATTGTTAATTTTTGAGCTAATTTCATGACAGTGCCTTGTTCTTGGATGTAGTTACCCAACCTAAAATATATATTTTTCACGTTGTTGCAGGGGATCGTAATGCTATTCATATTAACATTAAAAGCCAGACCAAGTGGAAGTCAGGCAGTAGACAACATTTCTTTGATTCTTTAAAATATTTTTTTAAATTCAATACAAGTAGTACGAGGTAATAACAAACTTAAATTAAGTGATCAAGTGAATGACGAGGCGTCAGAAAAGTTTAGCCTATGGAATAAAGCAAATCGCATCGAGCTAAATAAGTCTCCTCATTACTCAAGGAAACAGAAAATAGCCATACCTTTAGTTTGAATAGGCCCTATTGGTAGGAACCAAGTATGATATTAGAAAACCTAATTCAGGAGTAGATTTCTTGTACTCAAAAGCAAGTTTTTCATAGTAAAAGAATGTTACTATGAAGAGAAAAATTAATAACTAAATAAATAAATGGACAAAACAAAAAAAAGAATTAAAAAAAAAAAAAAAAAAAAAAAAACCCAAACAATTTAAACTGAATAATAAAACTAAAGGAGCTCTTTCCGTTTCAGTATATTGCCTAGAGTATTTACCCATAGTTCTTGTGAATGAAATATGAGTTATGAAAGTAGAATTTTGCTTCACACAATGTGTTTGATTGTAAGTTTTAATTGCAGGGTCTCATACCACAGCTTTTCGCCGCGCTGAATTAATAATTGCTTCGAAGCATTCACGAACCCAAGACTTTACAAGATATTTGATTTCCTATACCTTAGTTATCAATGTAAAATATCTGTAAGTTAATTAATTCCTTCTTCTTGCTCGTTGGTTGATGAGAGTAATCTCACGTGTACTAGTTTGTTTTATTTGATCATACTACAGGGCCAAGATAAACGGGCTGCATGAACCACTGTGCTGAATAAAACTCAGTCTATTTCCTTTTGAACGTCATCGCCACACTACTGACGTCTGTGTGATTGGTAGACAGAGGTACTGCAGGAGTGGTGCAGCCAGCCGCACCAGCGTGGAAGGGGCGAGCCAACGCCCACCTTTCTAAAGGGGGTTAATTACCGAGGTACTCACCTTGCATAAGAACACAAACCGTCCAGTTCATTATTGTAAAAGATATCTCTCTCCCGGTTTGACCAAAGAGGGGGAGATCGGCGGTTGATACAGGCAGGGAAAGCAGAATAGTTAGAGGCGAAAGTTATACCGTTCCCGGCCACAACTTGAGAAACAATGTCTTGTAAGGCCCTTAGCCGGTGTGTCCCTCATAGCGGGCAGAAAACAGCAATGCTTTTTAATGCTGACAATGTAGATTCCACACACGTACGTCAGATAAAGGACATGGAAGAAGGCGAGAGATGGTTGCCAGAGGGGGAATATCTACTCTCTGCGCTCCTATCCCTTCTTGATGGTAAACTAGTTTTTTAATCGTCTTCTTCTTTACGTCGATGAGATTTCTGTTGGAGGGTTTCAGGTGGTTATGAGATCCCTGGAGGCCATCCAGTCTACCTAGGGGTACCAAGATGGAGCATCGATCCTGTAAAAACACCTACCTGGAGCGCACTTGCTTCCTTGCCCGTATTCCCACATTCCCAGCATTCAAATTCGTCTCGTTCGGGTTCAAAACAATACCATCCACCAACATGGTATACCTGTGACGGTCCGACGAAATCTGATAGACAGAGAAACATGCTTTCCAAATGAAATGCTAGGCCTTTTATCTCATCTGATACTCAAATCTTAGGCAACACCAAATCATTAGCAACTGAAAGTGTTGATAGCATGCATCTAAGTACATCCTCGAAATACTATAGTGTTAATCATTGATTCAAATGAAGAGCAGTAAAGCACTCAAATTTTTACACAACAGTTTAATATTTCTGTTTTGGATAGCCCTTCCACGCAGAACACCTGTCTATAATTATAAAACGAAGTCTATTATACATTAGGTATCTAAATATATCTGAAAAGGTGTAACACACCTGAATTAACACACCTATACTTTCCCAGTATTTAACACGAGCTGACTCACCAACCAAAAATTATTTATGTAAAATAAACACCTACCTACGCTTCAGAAGTCATTCTACAGGTAACAAATGTTATAATGAACCCGCTTCCTGGCTAGAAAATTCCATATCAGCTGATAGGTACGAGCGTCGTGGATGCAAAGCGAATTTTACTATGTTCCACCACTTATGATTTGCGTCCATGTTGTTGATTTTTTTCCCTGCCAGAGTACTAGGGGAGAGCAATTGGATGAACGTACATCAATCCCGATGGTTTCATTCGGTTCTTTGGGATCAGACCCAAAAAAGCATTACTGTTACCTTGAATAATTTCGAGATCTCGATTTATCAATTTTTCAGTCCTTTAGGGATGATCAAAATTGATGCCGATGTTACTGGTACCCGACCGATTTATGATTTTTGAGTCAAATTCCATAAAGTTTGGTCCAGCAGTTTCGGATAGCGGACGGCCGGAAGGTTTTTATTATTCGATTATTGAAATCTAAGAATCTTGAAATGAAATCCAATAAATTTTAAGGGATGAGGGGGTTAATTTTTTTTCTCGATCGATTAAAAAGGTTCATTATTGAAAGTAATTAACCAAAAAAAGGAATTTGTTCCACGGCCTGCTTTCCGAGCCGCTGGGCCCGAGCGTCTGGACTCTCCGTTCTTCAGTGGTCGGCTTTAGTTCACCAGGTAGCCAAGTGTAAGGCGACATTTGCACTTTACGTATCACTGTATTTTGTAAAATTCCAGTAATGGTGATTTTAGCGCATAAGTATCGATATAATTGTCAAGAAAACAACAGTCAGCTTTCGCGTGACTTGATAACGCCATCAAAGTTCGACAGGAAGTTGCGGCAAGCTATAAGTTGGTGAAGTTGGCGGTCCGTCGTGCGGACTGACTAATCATACGGTAATGGGAGAGTGACTCATCTCATCTCATCGGAGCCGATCAACAACTCAGTTGAACGCAAACAGGTGACGTCGAGGTCACCATCCATTACAACTGGGATCTATCCAACGAAAAATAGGAAGTTTTTATAAGCCACATTAATTCCAAGGTGATCAGGATAGGGGGAGGTCTAAACACTGCTTCTCAAACTTACAAAATTGATATATATATATATATATATATATATATATATATATATATATATATATATATATAAGGTATATTTTCAGTGGTAACTACGAGTACAGCGGCGAACGGCGAACATCACCACCAAGATCTTGGAGCGACGGTCCTCTTTGGGAGGCCTACGAACCGATCGTATACCCCCCCCCCCCCCCCCCCCCCCCGTCGATAGCCTCCCAGTCGCATGCTTTATGCATTTTTATTGCATTTTCAGCACATAATAATAAAATTTCAGTACATTTGTTGACAACAATTTTTGCATAAATTTCGAGATGTTCTACTTCAGAGTTGATAAACGTTCTTTGACTAATATAATATACCATAGTATAAAATACCAATTTCAGACGAGTTGTGGGATTCCCTATACTATTTGTCATTCCATCAAATGAATGGCCGAATAATCAATTAAGAAAAATATACTTTCTGAAAGATACAGTACCATTCATCAAACAACTTAGAACAGAAAAACAATAAAATGTCTCAACTAATATTAGGTAGCAAATATGTCGAGTGACTGCTCAGCTGATGGTTCACCAAACATCTTGTAGGTATATGTGCCTGATTACAATAAGAAGGTTCATACTTATTATAATCAGGCACATAATGAATAACTTTGCCGTGCTCTAGATCAATAAAATTATTAATTCATACAGCAACATTTTTTGTTTTGTTTTTAGAAATCTAGCTTTTCTAAAATAAATCCTTCCATTATGGCCCTTGCTTAATAGCAATATACAATATCCAAGCCTCCTGCATGTTCTATTCTAACGTTTTCTTTTACAAATAATAATAAATTAAACTATAACTTGCTCCAATTGAAAACTAATTCGGGCAAAATATGTTAGGTATGAAAAATTTCATACAGGAATACATATTGCTTCCTCACTAGGAAGGTAGAGAAGCTTTGTGTTCGTGCGAAAAGTCGAACTTCCACATGCTTTTTGCGTTTAAAATATTGCTAATCAATTTCAGTTCCGTATATGTCTATTATCTGTCTGTCTGATGACCTAGTCGGTAGCCAGTGCATGCACAATCGTGAATTTCTTAAACCGTCGATTTCTCATTATCTATTGGTCCGATTCTGTTCAAATCCCGCGGAGAGGGGGGGGGGGGGTTAGTTGATCCTACAAGAATCACGTCACAGTAGCTCGTGAATTACATTGCAATTGGTTTAGTAATAACTACTGCGCAAACGAAAACTAAAATTGATTGAAGCAGGTGGATTTTTTATTTTTTTATTTGTATTTTATTTTTTAATTATTGAAAGTGTGTTTTATTTAACCCATATAGCCATCTCATATTTACAAATTATAGTACATTACATCTTATATCACCATTTACATATTTAGTTCATAATTATTTTACAATTTCAAATTATAGTCATCAAATTTTAATCTTAACTTAATCGAAAACCATTCAGAATAATTTAAAAGCGTCTCTGGTCATTTGTAATATTGCTTTTAAGTGACTATCATCATCTTTTAATAACCTATCAATTCCATCGCCTTATATGCCTATGTTTACTTACTTGAGATGATGAATGCCGTTGGAAAAGATGGTACGATATGCGCATGCGCAAACATGAGCATATTTTGTATTTTAGCATTTCTTCGAATATATTCCTATTTCTTTTTGCATTCAATCATTTCGACTCGTACTTTGTTCTCAAGCTAATGCTATACGCCGATGTTACACTATGTGAGTAAGCTATAATGCCCCCACTTAGCAGACATTTTCGTAGGTATAAATTCATTAAAATGAAATACTTGCTACAATAAGTAGATAATAAGTTGGAACGGAATTTCAAATTTTATTGAGTTATTACATAGTAAATATAGGTTCAATGCTCACTAGTGAGTGCGGAGCTTCTCGAAATGCGATTTCTCACATGCCCGAATTTTCTACAATAATTTTGATGTATTAAATTCACAATACACCAATACTTCGAAAGTGAACCTGGACAGTTTTAATGTTAAAAGACAATGTTCTTGTCGAACGAGAAAATATGCATCTTGACTTGACTCTCGCTAGTAAGGGAAAACATGTACGAGTTTCAACTGCGGATGGAGACATGAAGTGACTCCGTTGTCTCATCACAAATTCAAACATAAAATTTTCGTCATAAAAAGTTGAGTGCAAAGAGGACTTTTATGACGCACAGCTCCCGAGTTCTTACTGAACATTTACGATAAAGCGAGCCCGAAAAAATCAAGAAGAACCCATCTAATGACGAAGGCATTCGAGTTGGCTGAGGAATTTATGATCTCAATCGACGAGGAAAAGGATGAAACATTTTGTATTCAATTTCGCCAAGGAAATCTACACGACGCAGAATAATCCCGAAGGAGAAAAGGGGTACCAGAAATTTCAATAATTTCTTCTTTGTAATTTATACTTGTAAAAATCTTTCTCTCGTCTCATTCCAAGGTTTCCCCATTCAAATTTGAATATACAAGGGGTTCGTATTTTACGAGTGTTCTAAATTATCGAGAGTATTTCATAGCCGTTCCCGGGATGTCTGAGACAAGCGATCGAGTTTATGGGGGCAGTTTTCCATGAGATGCGTTTTTATTGACGGTGGATATTATAACTATATGGTGAAATCGACCGAGACATGACTGAGGGATCAATTCTGCATTTCAAATGACCTATTTTTAGTGAGAACAACTATTTTTAATACCGACAAGCCGGTCAGTACACTTGCCGAACCAAAAAATTTATACTCGTTAAGAAAAATGCTTGAATTTAAAAGTCAATATGAATAATAATAATAATCAAGAAATAATAATATAAAGCTTCAGCAACATGATTCTAAATATGAACTGCTAATCGAACAGTTACCAGTAAGATTGCAAAGTTATAGCTGCAATTGAAGTGGCTTCAAAATTTTGTTGAATGCAATTTTCGAGGATTTTCTGACTGCTGAATTTCAACATTTTTCATATCCAGAATACATTTGACCGGGGATCAATTTAGAAACACTTTAGAGAAATGTTGATTATTTCTGAGATTGCCCTTCTGTGCAAATCACCGATGCACCAATAAGTATTGAACGCAGTCTATGGTGCATTATCAAAATATAACTCCATAGTCATAGACACCTACCGAGAGGTAATTATTGAAATCATATACCTCTGCACCTAACAAGAGCAGATATTTAAGTACAATGGTACATCAGAAGAAGTATATCGTGAGCATTCACTAACCGAAAATTGACGTATAATTACGCTTCACCAGTTCATCTATAGGTGACAAAAGTTATAATTATATCAGCTGATGATACAATCATCGTGGTTTTTAAGGCGATTTTGGTTTATTTTACGATGATCTCACCGATTATAATTCACATTGATGTTAACATTATTTTTTCCTTCCAAAGTTCCAGCTCTTAGGGAGCGAACAGGAGAACGGACAGCGATCCGGGTGTACTCATTCATTCAGTGAAGTGATGAAAAACAGAACTATATACAAACAGAAAACCACTATTCTTATTTTGAGTTTCCGAGATTTGATTTTTTAATATTTCGTATCTTAAATTTTACCTTTTAGGGTTGATCGAAAGTGATGCCAAGATCTCAATCGTAACTTTGATAATTTATATTTAATTTAATTATTTTATTTAATAACAAATCTTTACGTGATTTTTGACATAAATTTCATAAAGTTAGGTACGGTAGTTTCGAAGAAAAGCTCCGGAAGGCATACGGACGGAATCCCCACCTCCGATGTGCCAGTGGAGTCCATGTTGGAGCTACTTTTTGATCAGGGATGGCAACATGGCTCCTCTTAGAATCGTACTGCTTGCAGTGTCCCTGTGAACACCTTGTTCAATGCCGCTAATGACCCTTCTGGTTGAGGTGCGGCAAAAAAAAATAAATAAATATATATATATATATATATATATATATATATAAATCATGATTGCACGCTCCACGATTGGATCAATTTATTTTAGTACAATAAGTCAACACTAATCACTCCCTGATCCTAATTGTCAGTTTCAAAAATCACTCCCCGAACCTAATCGTCAGTCTCAAAAATCAATCGCTGAACCTAATCGCCAGTCTCAAAAATCTGTCCATACTACGGAAATGGCCTCATGCACAAATAGGGCGCAAGATCGGCGGCGGAGCCGCACCTCAGTCCTCTAGTGGTGTCACAACATCACCAGTCCACTCCCTGACAGTCTCCGCTGGCCCAGACATAATCCAACTCCTTTCAAAAGTATATTTATGTAGTTGGAGATTTTCTCCTGCATTCCGACAGTGATTCAGAGAGCGACTGCATTAATCTCCTCTTCAGGTGATTTGATTGCAACACTTATCCCTCCCCCTCCTTCCCTCCCCGAATGTTAGTCCTTTTATCGTTTGTGATCATGAGAGGAGGTTATGTATTTCAACTGTCGTGAAGTTTTGGCCCATTCAGTTTTATTCTCTCCAACCCGTTTCACGTCTTCTTCTTGACACCTGTCTGTTTTCTCGACTTTGTTTTATATAGTTACGCAATCTTATTTCGAGTTGCAACAGTCAGAAGCTTGAAAGTTTAAAAGAAGAAGGTACTGAGCAAACAATATATGAATACGAATATATACTGAAAATACTCTCACCTCGCGTATAATGATCAAGTTTAGTCTGCGAAATCATGAACCGGATTTCCCCTTGATCAGCCTGAAAAACAGTTTTTGGAACTAACTCTTTTACGACCTTATGGTAAGACAGTGAAAACTTTAATCGTGAAATTCGGTTACATTTCAAAACCTCATCGTGAAAGAATCGGAACATAAGATCCTTAAAGGGAGAAACTTCGAAAGCCTATGATGAATTTGATGAATCTCCCCGAAGTTAGTATGCATAGTGACACAAATAATGCTAAAGCACTTTATCAGGTCTAAGGAGGAAGTAATGTGAAGCACATTCAAAATATGTTACTTCATTTGCTAAAAACCAAAAGGCTGCTGGAATACTGTAAGACGTAAAAACTTTTCATGTTTAGAAAAGTCAAGAACACACTTACCCAAGAAAGTTTTCATTTTTGTCTATCTTTATATTATTTTTCCAATAAACCACCTTAAAGGTCAAGGGAAAATTGTGTTATCGATCTGCAATATTAATATCTTAAGAATTAAGAAAATTCATTGGTCAGGCCTCAAAATGATAACACATCATTACGGATCAGAGTATGTAACGTATGTTAAAATTCTGTATGAGTGCCGTGGTTAAGGCGACATCATTCATAATGATTACAAAGAATTAATAACATGTACTGGAAAAGACGAATAATCGATGTACTGGAAAAAGACAATTTTCAAGAAGAATATCTGTATAATCTTTGAGTACAATACGCTGGTTCATATGTAATAGTAATAACGAGCGGAATAGGCATACTGAATATATCTCAATCAATACGTACAAAATCCCTTCTAAATAATCATAAGGGAATGTTACACCGGTAGCTTACTTGACAAGTTAGTACCTACTGGTCCACATGGATTCTTCTTTAATAAATCCTGAGAAAGAGTATGGATATTTCTCTCTTCTATTAGCTGAGGGGAATAACCACAATATTTCTATTTTGTTATCTCGTTACTTATGTTGCCGGAACTCAACTTCAGTTGATTTAAAAAACTACCTCTGCTTTGTACCTATTAATTTATGAGCAGCATTATTTGAAATTGAATTGATATTATAACGAGAGTTGGATTAATGGTGATTCCTATATCAAATTCTTTTGGTGAGTAGAGCTGTCATACTTTTCGTCCGCTCCTATTATTGTCTCGAATTATCAAGAAAAGAAAACAGCTCCCCAGGTAAGGGAGAAAGATTGGTGAAGTGGAGGACTGAATAAAAAAGATACACCGATTTGCATGAAAATAAGGTATAGAGAAGGGGGGGGGGGACTAGGCGATTGACCAGTGTCCAAGGGTTCTAAAGGGTTGGGGTAAAGACTCCGAAAGGAAGGGTTGGCAAGGGCTATTGAATCGCCGGAGCTTCCCACGAAGGGCGGTAGTGAACGATGAGCCCTCATACGGGTGACGCATTCAAGGTGTAAGGTGCCCTTCGCTATCCTATCATCCTCTGCCCTTGTCTTGAGGCTCAACCGTCTCTTGGAGCTCTCGGACGTAAGGGGATACGCAAGGGGTCTTCTTGGACATGAGAACGGACGTTCACATAGCCTTTCCCCTTTCCCCCTAGTGGAATAATAGGCCCTATACTGGAGTTAGCCTACCGTTCTGATGATTTGGTCGTTTTCTTTTTGTTATCCTGATGACCAGGGCTTGCATACATTACGTCGAGGGGCTCATCCTCAGTACGTTACACAACGCCTCCACTCGGGTGGACAGTCTATCCTAGCTGTCTTCTCCATAATATAAGTGAGACTACCAATACCTATCAGAAGAGCATTCCTAAATTTAACTTCCTTCTACATGGAATGATTAGGAGAAAATTAAAATTTAAAAACAGAGTAATAAAGAATAGCAAACAAAATTCAAGAAAATTGAATAGTTCATTTTGTCCACAGCATATTTTAAATTAGTAGGATTCATAATACTTGGATCAAATTGATTCATAAAAATTATTCTCATCGAATTATCAACTCAAGTGCTAGTCAAACCATTCAGAAGAAAAACACTTCAAAGTAAGTATTTTACTTAATATTATGTTTGTTCTGTTTTCTGACTGACCGTCACACTCCTCTCGTTTAATTGATGTCGATTAAAAACACATCGACTCTTCAGGTATTGGTAGAGTAGAACTGACAAGTTTAGAAAAGGTCCTTCTTTAGAAAGAAAACGGAGAACTGTAATAATAATATGCTGGTTATGCTGTAATATCTTTAAGTTACTCTTGAATGCACGAAAAGATGCAAAATCATGAATGGGAATGACGTGGGAAGGTGATACCTGTAGTGGATTTATATAGTTGACCTGATGTGGTGGAATTCACCACAATACCACAGTCCTCTTTTGTGGGGATTGACGTCTTAGAAGTCAAATCATCGTTATGCCAACCGTTCAGTCATTAGATATTACTCCAAAAAGTTATCATGGTGCAATATAAGGCTCAGTACCAAATGGAGAGGCGATGTAAGGGTGCAAAATCGCCGTGTTTGGAAATATGTGCATTTAGATGATGATTCACCTTAGTAGCGGTCCAGCCAACATCGGTTCCCAAGATGTGGTTGGTCCCGCTAAAGAGAAATGTGACAGGACGTACATAATTTTCATTGTGAACCTATTAACGGGAATACCTCTTGCAACTTTCAACAGCCGACTTGATATTTTGGAGAAATTAATTTTGTCTTAGTCGACCTTGAAAATTCTCATCCGAAGGCACGACGAAAGGGGGGGATACCAACTGGGTCAGATAAGATCTGGAACCGGCTCTCGAAAGGAAATCGAGGCGGCTTTAAAGAAACCCATCGAAAAAGGAATCAACCAAAGGGCACAAATTTCTAAAGAAAGCGCCCGAAATGCTTAAACTCGTGGAACCCAAACATCTCGAAAATTAGGCGGTAGAAAAATATACGTTTTTATCAAAAAAGGTCCGGCAAAAAGGGATTAAAAAAATCGAAACTGTATACGAAGACCGAAACCTTTTATAATGGCGCTATAATTGGCCGGAGAAGGCCTTTCTTTGCAATCAGGCTGTCAAGAGTTTGATTGGCATTTTCCCTCAGCAATCCGTCCATGGCTGGAGAGAGATCGAGGAAAACGTCGGGCAGGATATACGGGATGGGGTAAAACAAATACGTCGGGTGAAACGCTGGGTTTACCTTATTTATGGAGTCAAATCCTCATTAGGTGCGCTATACGATATAGCGCTGTGTAAGGACTATCGTTATTGGTATATTTGATTGGTTGGTTTTGGCTAATGGTATACTTACTTCGTAGAATATATGTTGACTCCAGGACCAAAATGGTATAGAAGTATTTTGTACAACTTTGTCTAGGACACTCCGTAATGGTACACCGTCACTACTTTCATTTGGGTATTATCGTAGAGACCAGGAACTGTCTTTAACCAATTGGAAATTGTTAATATGGCATTTTTACGTTGAATTCACCTTTTCAACACCTCAAAGTCATCTGTTGACTGTTTGTTTAAGGTTTTTACAAATCAAGTATTTCTTCCATTGTAAATCTACATACATGCCCTTTACGTAAAAGTGTGACTTTATAAAAAGCACAAATCAGCCAAATAATTAAAGGTTGAAAAAAATAAGGGGACGCCGTTAAGTTCTCTGTGGTGATTACAATAGAAGATGAGTGAGTATATTTTGTACACATTTTTATACATTTTATTCATATAAATTTGACAAAATCATTGTTTGATTGAAAAAACAGTTGAAAATTGCGTTTTGGTTTTTTTCGTTTTGTAGTTTTTTTTTAAATCATAATTTGAATTTTTTGTTTCTTAATTAGGAATCCTAAGAGCTGATTTGCGCTCTGTATAGCTATATTTCAGTGGATGGGAGTAACGATCATGTAAAAAAACATTGATTAGTAAAAAATTGTTGTATTTGTTATGCTAGAAGTTTGAAAATGACAGAACAGGTGAGCTGTAACTATGCTTGAACTATGAGAGTTACATCAGGGAATATATGTTTCTAGCGAGGTGAAATCAGGTATACGAACTAAATCACTCGGGATGAAGTTGTGGAAACCCATTTCAATGAAGAAAATGGAAGTTGGTGATGAACATTTCTTTTTTGGGCAGTTTAAATTATTAAAAACTTTATAAAAAAGGGCTTTCTGAGTATAATTTATTTGTTATTTTTATTTTTCCTTTCTTTTTTTCCATAGAGATAATAACATTGTTGCAAGGCAGGTGTTGCAGTACCCGTCATTCGAGTAGCCACAAATAATGTCAGATTACATGGTTAATGTATGAATGATTTGAATGAAATCGAATTTTATGGGAATTGAGGTATTTCATGTACATATATTGATCCATCTACTTATTTTCAGTTCTAAACATTACAGAACCTCATCCCCCTTCTACCGTCCTGCAGGCTTACCTGTATTTAATGTCACTGTCCTTATAGAATCAAAAAATAACAAAATAAATAATTATCTTTGAGTTCGGGCTGATGATTAGATGCTACGTTTCTTGCAGACCGTCTACTTAGTTGTTAAACATACCAAGGAATTGAAATTTTGGAAAATTCCATTATGTTTGTCAAATATGTAGTGTTTTCATCATGAATCAAATTTCAGTTCATTATTAGACCGCTCTTTCCCGAACGAGCTTATAGGAAAGAAGACAATATGATCATGAGTTATTAGTTGCCACAAGGAAACATCGGATTAAAAACTGCTCTACAAGAGCGAAGATAGAATCTATTTCAATTATATTTAACCGAAGTCTCTCGGAGAGAAATTCATTTGCTGATGCAATGAGTTTAGCAGGAGTGCTCATTGGCTTTCATGTTGGAAAATAGTTTTAAACTGATACCTATAACGTAACTAATAAATATTGTGGAATGTTCTTTTTGAATGCGATTTTAAATTTTGCAACTAATAAATAAACCCATCCTACTCTCCAAGTTTGAACGAAATCGAACCAATAGATGATGAGAAACCGACGTTATAAGAAATCCATGTTAGCGCATGCCCACAAGCTGCAATTAATCCGACTTTGATCAAAGTTATAGGGGACCGTCTAGGTGCTAACCCACTAAATCCCTGAAATGAAAAATTCATAAAATCGGACTAAAATTCAGTACAGTTTTGGGCATGGCAAGAATTTACCAGACAGACGACTGAAAGAAACGGAACGAAAATTGATCAGTAAGCTTTGAAACACAAAAAGCTCATGGAAATTTTGATTTTGAAAGACAAAAATTATGTTGACTTCTCGAAGGAACACAAGGCTTCCCTACCTTCGGTAGTGAGGAAGTGAACCCTTTCTACCAGGGATGAAAGTTTTCGAATCAATGTTTTCGACTCAACATCAAAAGCTAGGTGTCTATTACCTGATGTTCTTTTTGAATTTCCAATTCTAAAATTTACTAACCTTAATATTAATCATATTCATACTGCTCGTAATTGCTGTCTATCTTCCAACACACGACGTTAAAAAGAAAAAAAGAAAAAAAAACCAGGATATCAACAACATACATTTATAGATGTAGACTCTCTCGCTGGGAGCGCAAGTTTTTCAGGTTCCTCTGCCACAAGCTGAGAGTTCCGGCTGGCCAGGATGAGTTTGCCACTCTAGCTGCAAGGTACAACCAACGAACTATATGTTATATAGTTATCAACTAGGTATATAACATATAGTTATTAACTATATGACATATAGGTTACATAGTTCTTTGGGTACAATCTACCTAAGTTGAAGGACCTGCGTATCATGGCGGATGTTTTATTTTTCCATAAACTTGTTGATGGTGGGATTCAATGCCCATCTCTTCTCTCAAGATTGAATACCCACGTTCCTAGCAACACAACCCGTTCCAGCTCATTGTACCATTTGCTGCCTACAGTTACCATCGGCGAAGGCCTATGTATTGGATACCACGAGAAACTAATGCCCTCCTCCAGACTGTGGGTTTTGATTTTTTTCTATGGTCTTTCGTATCTCAAGAGGAGCCTAGAGTCTTACCTCCATTCGCAGTGACGAGTGTTGTCAGTACCTTTTGGATTACTGATGAATTGCATTACATTTTCTTTTAATCTTTGTAACACTCTCACAATTCCATTTGAAGTATCTATTTCTTTTCCTTACATTCTGTATTGTTCTATTTCATTCCAAGATTGAAGTTGTTATTTTTCTTTCTTTACTCAATTCTACCTACTTTACTTCCTATGTAATTAGCGAATGGAGTGCTTATTAACAAATAAATAAGTAGATTATTGAAATGTTTTAAATATTCTACGGCGGGTTCTTATGGTTGGAGGAAACAATAAATTAGTATCGGAGCGTCACTTCAAGTTTGAGAAAATCGGTGAAATAGGCAACGAGAAAATGATGCATAACACTTGTTACTTTTGTGCACGCTCAAAAGCTACCAGTGAGTCGGTAGCGATGAAGTTCAATGGGGACCATCTAAGGCCTAAACAGTTCAATCTGGCCTTTTTAGAATTTGTAAAAATTTAGAAATTGTAAAAAAAAAAAAAAAAAAAAAAAAAAAAAAAAAACGGAGCAGCTACTCAAGATGCTCCTTACTGGGTGGCCGCCGAGCCAACACGGCGGCACACACGGCGGTAACACGTGTTTCGTGGAGCTCCCTATTAATTAGTAAATTAAAGTAGTTTAATAAAGGAATCCTGGCGTGAGTTTTGGCATGGTGCTTCGTTGATCGATTGTCTTATAGAAGCTTGAAGTACGTTTTATTTGGTGCGGTAACTGGACTCCCAGTACCGATTTAGTGGGACTGATTTTTCTCGGTAATTGCCAAGGACCTCGTGGAAGCGACGGGCGCTGGTCCCTCTCTCAGCTGGTCATCTTCCACCCGACGGACGATTGCCCTCTCTACGACTCATTTCAGGTGAGTCCCATTATTTTTTACGTGTAACTTACGCTGTCACTTGATTGTTTTGGCAAGTGTTTAGTGTGCTCCGCGCTGGAAATTTCAGTTCAAGCCAATTGAAATTTCAGTTCAAGCCAAGGCGGAAAAAATGTGTGTATGAATGTATGTGTGTGTGTGTGTGTTTTTTTTTTTTTTTTTTTTTGGTATAAAAATTTTTATACAAGTTAATGCCATCGTTTTCAACCAACTAAAATGAATAATTAGGTATATATCCATTATCCAGGTATACACCTCAGGTAACACCTTGACAAAAATCCTTTTTAAACAATGTAATTACCTGAAATATAATATCGCGAGTCCTTATACCTATAGTATCTCGATATCAGTCACATGCTTCAATGCATCCATTCTAAAATAATTTTGATCCGTTTCGTATTGGCCAGTAGGTAGGTAATAGGAATATTTCCAGGGCGCCATGGCGGTAAACTGGATAACCACCCGACTTCCACTCGACTGAACCAATGAGGAAAATCCAAACGATTCGTCTTTAACGGTGCAGGTCAGGACGTCTCTCCGTTATATTTTATATCAGGAGCCGCCTTAGAGTGAGATATTGTTGACGGGTCACTCGATATTAAATGTGCCTCATACAGGGAAAGAAGCCATGAGCGCATCTACATACCCGGCGTGGGGTTCCGAGTTCTTTCACTCTGAAAGAAAAAAAGTAAAAAATCGGCTTCTCCACTTGCTACACGGATATTGGCGATATCCTGCGATGAAACGAAGGAGAACGGGCTTCGACGGACAGAAACGTAAAAACCGGAAAGACGAGATTTTGCCGAGAGCGGATCCGAAAGAAAGTTGACCGGCTACCAAGATGATTTCTTGATTTAATATGCGGAAAACGGAGCAACAATAATTATTAACGTTTTTTTTCTTCTTGCGATTATTTATTAAAGCGGAGCGAAGCTCGCGTTGTATATATATATATAAATATATATATATATATATATTGCAATGGTCTTGAGGTAGTTATTTATCCCTTGATTGTCGAGTAGTTTCCTTTTTGAAATCTCATTCATGATCGGAATCCCCTTGTCGGTGAAACAGCCCCAGGAAAGTCTTGGGACTCTCTCCTTCTCTCTCTTTCTTTCTCAGTTGATGTATTTATGTTGAGACCAGAGCCTTCGGTATGGGGTGGACGGGAGGGGGGGGGGGGGGGGGGGCCAACGCGTGTATGGCCTCTTGTAAGAGGAACCCAGATTCTGCGGTTCATTAGTTTTAAATTGATAATGGTCGACGGGGAACATGATGCTGCGAAGGGCCAAGCCGATGCGATGGTTAAGCTGCAATGTTTTAGTGGAGACGGACTCGGATATGGCGTGGATTGATGAACACCGAAGGCTATGGTAATACTCAAGGATCAGTTTCGGATTACGCCTGACATTAAACATCGGTACATCACTATACAAAATGGTACACGTAAGTGTAGAGATGGCGATTTACAACATGGTCACATAAATTGTAATCAAAATGGAAAACAACTAGTGGACGTTGAGTGTTAAAAATTGCTCACGAAGGAATGGATGGGGTTACGAATGCAGCAATTATCGCTCTCGCATTAGTAGTGAATTTTCAAAGAAATCGCAATGGGTCCAAAATTAATAGTAACCACTTTAATGAAAAACGACTTCAATAAAATCTGTTTTCAGGCATCGTCAATCAAACACGAGATTTCTACTCATTTTTATACTTCTGATGATTTTGTTTTGGCTGATCTTGCGAATAAAAATGCTATTTAGGCTGACATTATAGAGAATTGAAGGGTGTCATTAGGTGGAATGACCAATTAATACACATTTTATTGAGCTAATAATTTCCGTACGTTACCTACTTTTCTGCTATCAGTTTAGTTTGAAAGTGTGTGAATTTGAAATTTCGCGTGGTCCGCAAATTGTGTGAAGTGTGCTGAATCAGAGGAGGAATCAGGTAAATTTTAAGAATTGACCGCTTCCAGTTATATTCATATTTATTACATTTTATCAAAGGTTTTCATTTAAAAAAGTTATAATTGGAATTGTTTTCACTATTTTCTTGGAAGATTTATGTCCAGTTTTTTGTTGGGAGTTTTTCACACAGTGTGGTTAACGCACCACTCTCATGTATATTGCCAACAATTGGAAGCTAGGAGAGGATTCCTACTCTTAAGACATACACATTTTTATGTAAAAATATTTCTGAAAGACACGAGTACGCCAAGCAATTACCGCTGACGGCAATGAGCCATTTTTTTCAGGGGGGGACTGAAAACCTTTACCTTTATTGAAAATTTAAACTTGGTCACGGATATAAGAAGTCCTCGTTTTCATGAAAACTCACCAAAGAATGGAATATTTCATGATTTTTATTTACAAATTATAAACGGTAAATTTTAAAAAGGGCGGTGAATATTATTGTAATATTAATTCCGTTTGTAATCACCCAAAATTAATGTTATCAACCCTATTGCCTCTTGAAATGTGACCGTTGATTTTGTAAGTGGTAAATTATAAAGGTAGAATATAATAAAAGTTCCAATCATGCAGTATGGTCGTATGAGCGAATGAATTTTCGTAAATTACTGTATTGTATAATGTTAAATTGTTTCGAAATTTGACCTTTTTGAGTGCGAAGAATTGTTAACTATCAATTTAATTGTGAGAAAAAAAAAGTTTTCTAAATAATAAACTGCTATTCAAAAAGAAATTTTGGATTTTTAGTTTTTTTTTTGTAGTTTTTTTACAGATTTTTCAGCAAATTTTAATGAAATTTATGTACATTTTTCAGCCAGCATAATTTTGTAAAAAAATTTTTGAATGTTTTCTTCTATGGTTAATAAACTTTAATTGAGTAATATGCTGCAATAAAATATAAATTTAACTATTTTTAGTCGTTTTTAGCCATTTTTATCTCAATCCTAAGGAGAGTTATCGTCTGGAAAGACACACACACACACACACACACGCACACACGCACGCACACAGATATATATATATATATATATATATATATATATATATATATATATATATATATATATATATATATATATATATATATATTTAATATGAAAAAGCGCAAACTTCAGGAATAGTTTCAGAATGCCTCGAAACGGATTTCAATGAAGACATTTTTCAAAAATTTAGATTTTAAAATTTCCCGAGCAATTGCAATTTCTACAAAATTCTACATTTTTCATTTTCTACAAAAATCACTAAAAATGCTTCCACTACCTAAAGGCAGACTCGGATACAAAATCGTACAGAATTGTTTGGAAAACGTATTTTGTCGATTTTTAGACTTTCCCTTTCAGTGATCCAATGATGTTAATTAAATCCATTGTTCCTTTGGTACAAATTATGTCATATATCAATCTGCCAAGTTACAAGGTCTAATATTAAGAGGTGTAGATTGTCATTAACAATGTGCTTCCAGGATTTCCCTCATATTAATTTCTACTCAATGAGAATAAAATTTGATTTCTCACACCATCATCACTAATGAGCTCATTTTGAGAGGCTCAGTGAGCATTCATAGTGTAGATTAGTTATCACTTTTTTTGGTTTTGGACAGGAATACCTTGTCATCGCCTATGTATTCAATTTGCGTTGGGGAAGCTGTGTGAAGCCTCGCACCAGGTGTTTTTATTTGTTATGGAAATCGTGAGGCTTACGTCGCTATACGGTATAACCATAAATACGGTGGGGGATGACATGAAAGAAACGGCCTGGTTGGTCGGCGCTCGTCATTCGCTAATGAGACGTCTTCTGTACGCTTTCTATAATCTATAGAAACGATCTTCCTTCAAACTATTTTCCTCTTCGGATTTTTATGAGTTGCCAACACTAAAGTGAAAAAATTCAAGGATTTACGAGAACCAGTCCCCGTCTATTTTACTGCCATTTCATCCGTTCCAGAAAAAAATAAGCCGGCTATTTCGTCGATAGCAGGTCCCAAATTACGAAACCGCCCGGACCCAAAATGTGAAACCCTAATAAAGGAGTGGGAATGGTGGATTTATGTAAACAACGACACGAGATGGGCATTTCCGCGGGGACAGTTAATGTGAGACCCCAAAGCAGCAATACAATCTTCGTGAAGGTTGGTCGAGGTGACTTTTATAATCATACGTATAAATATATATATATTCAAAGTGGCGGCTACAGTGGATCGCGGATTTTTCAATGCGTAAAAAATATAAAGCTCTAAAGAATCTGATGCATACTTGTATGGTAGCCAGAGAAATCATCGCTCTGAATCGCATTGTTGCACAATAGTATTGAATTAAACAACTAAAATAATCACAATCGTGATTGAAAACGATTGAATTTTAGTATACAGTTCTTGAAATTCATAAATTAATACGGAATTATCGACTAACGAGACTATTGCATAGATTCGCGGTTTCAGCTCATTTATTTGAATCAATCCAAATTTTAGTTGATACCATACAATTTTAAATTATATCTACACTTTTTTTCTTCAAATCGGTTCGTCTATTAGCCATAATATAACATTCGAATCACAAATTATTTTGAATATTCATAATTATAAATAAACTGTATTTAAATGTTTCTGGCATCGCTACTTGCACTTGATTATTGCCGGGAGTTGCACTTTTTCTGCAGTGAGGTTGTCGTATAATTCTTCTCTGAAGGTATTAAATAGACGACATTTAAGAATTACGTGGTAGGAATTTTCAGTTTCTCCGTCTGGACAACTGCACCTTGGGTCTTGGATGATGCCGATTTTTCTCAAATAGCTAGGGACTCGATGATGGTCAAACAGTAGATAGCATACTATTTTAATGAAAGGGTGGTCTCAGAGATACAAACAGATCAATATTACACTGACAATTAATATTCGAGGGCAAGTAGCATGGACATTAGTGATGCCTACTGCTTTGTAGATCCAACCTTATGTATTGAACTGATTGAAATAGAAATGCCAGGAAGAATGACCACGGCTTGTGTACAACCTTTAATTAACCGAAACATTTAGTTTAAATTTATGGGAGAAATCGTAAATACAAGGTAGTAGTGCTTTCGCCAGTTATCTTTGCCATATACACAAAAACAGTGAAAAGTATATTTGGGCCAGGAATTAAAACCCTTCAATTCGCTGGTGACTTCATGGTATACACCACATGTAAAAAAGGTTTCGACTCGTCTTAATACTCGTTGGAAAATCATACAATCAGATTCAGCTTGAACTTATTTATGTTTGGCCAAAAAAATGTTTCTCTACTGTGTTGTCTTCATGTCATTCCACACAGTTTCTTTGAATTTATTAAGTATAATATGAAGGATGATTGAGGTGCAAAGGATTTGCACAGAACTGTTGACAGAATCTGAATGCAATTCGAAACATGCAACGTTCGCAAACCTAACCAACTAAATCGCAACATGAATCGAGAAGTGGATAACATAACAAGTAGGAGCTTCTTTATATCTGATTCGCAATATACCTCATGAATCAAAATATCATCAGAGTAAAATTAGAAAATTTAGGTATTAGTCAAGTAATTATTGCTGGATTAGTGATGGTTCCATCGCTGGAATCGCATAAAGTTAGAATTCGTACGTCGGCGCCTTCCGGAACTTTTCTCCGAAACTTGGGTCAAAAGTCATTTAGGCCATGAGCGCATCGATCTTTGAGCTTGGCGAATTATTGGAGTACCTATCCATGTGCTGTACGATGTATATAATTCCAGTGCTAAAAGTGCAAAAATCTCTGATACATTCTAGGTCTTCCGAAATTTTATTAATCCATGCTAGCATGAATTTTACTTTAATGCAAAACAACTACTATGTGTGGATCGAGAAACTTTAGCAAGAATGAGACAAATAAATTTGATTTGTTACCTACTTTTATGATTTAAACAAACACACTTTTATTTTGCTTTTTCTCCTTTTGGCTGGTATTCGTGTTAAAAGAACAAATTAATTGTTAACAAGTATTCCCGTTAATAAGTATATTATAACACGCTCGTAACACCCTTGTTAATTGAGTCTACGCATTAACGAAAATGTATACAGGATATTGTTAATCACCTTTAAAGTAACATAATTGAGTGAGCCTTATCATTCTAAAACTAAAGAACTATGATTTCAAGTAGCTTACACCTTCACCTTATCTATAAATATCTGTTTTTACCTGCATAATATGTCCAGTTCAAATACCTATGCAAATCGTTTTCAAATTTCAATAGAGTCTGAGCTAGGGTTACAATCAGTCGATTAAATTAGTGAGTCCTTTGTAACTAGGAGTGAAATATGTAATTAGGATTTTATAATATCCTGTAAACGATCAAAATAAGATATTAAAAGGTAAAACAATCCAATCAAGCAGACACTTTTGAGTCACACACATTTCGAACTTATGAGCATAACTAGTTCAGTTGCAACCTTTGATAGCTTTGACACAAAAGCTGCATTCCTTGAAGACAGCTTACATCACCTAACCTCAGACATCATGTCAGCACTTGCACAGGAAATGGAGGGAAGGCAGAGATTTTTTGATATCGACATCCAAGTTCTAATCCCGTTCAATTATTGAGTCGGACCATTCTAATCAATACACCTCTCTGCTGGATTTATTATGCGGCATTAACGACTCACCAGCTCGTGCAAACTTGTCAACTCAAGAGATACGCCTTTTTGTAGGCTGGCATGTCCAGCCTCTTAAGGGTGTCTACCATCCATTAACAGACCTGCCACAGTTGGGCAAAATTGACTAAAAACGTTGGGAATGATCGATTCTCTTTCTTTCTCCTACTTTTTTTTATTACAGCTTTTGCTCTGCCGAGGCAATTGATAATTAGTCACGAGCGAAATTCATTACTAAAGACTAATGATTAATGTATGACGCGGAGGCTATAATGATGGCTAGCGCAAGAGCTGTCGACCAAAAAGGAGGCTGCCATCCTGTCTCAGCCATATGCGAATTTTGGGCCACCCGTGGTGGCAGCGACTGTAGCACTGTAAACAGAGACTGTAAACACTCTTCCAGAAGAGTGTTCGCCACATCTGGCAAACATGGCCAAGATTTAGAAACAACGATACAAACCATAAATGCTTGTCATCCCAACTCGCGTGAACCTACCAACAAGTCGTGGTTTAGAAAAAATAAACGAATTTAGAAGTAATTTTAAGATGGTGCAAGACTCCGATATCGGTTTGGTAGGTAATTTTATGACTAGAATGAACGATGTTTGGGTTGTTGGCAACCTACCAATAATGAGCTATTTGTTGATAGTATAAATAAATATTTATTCATTCCGTTGGAAAAGTTCAACAAGTGTAGTTCTTCATTTTGTATTTTATAAATATTGACTCTGCAAGAGGTAACGGGACCCAGCAAACGAAAATGGAGAGCTCTAAAATTACGCCTTTGGGGCGAACAAACTTTGATACATGGGTTATGCAAGTAGAGGCTATTTTGATCAAAAACGATGAATTTGAGTACGCCAGTGGTGCGATACCGAAACCTCAGATAACGAATCGAACAGGATTTGAAGGAGATGCAGAAAATTAGACATCATTCATTCAGATTTATGGGGACCTGCTCAGGTGAAATCAAATGGGCAACACTTCTATTTTATGACGTTCATAGATGATGCGACTCGTGGCGAGGGGTTTTACTCAAATACCGTTAAGAACTTTAATGGCATTGGCCGTCCAAAATGATATGGAAGTCATCCAAATGGATGTCGAAACTGCCTACTTAAATGGTGATCTGGATGAAAATATTTATATGGATTTACCTGAACATTTTGAAGAGACCATGTTGGATGTTGGAGAGATTCAAAATATAGCATCTAAAATACTACAAGACATGAAAAATGGCAAAACTTTGTGTCATCTGAAAAAATCGCTATATGGTTTGAGTGGTTCAAGAAACTAGATGAGACCATTACTAGAACCTTACGAATGTCAGCAACAGATTCAGACCCATGCGTTTACAGATGTAATGAAGGAGAAGACACAGTATACTTGGCTGTTTACATAGATGACTTGACATTGGCATCGAAAAATATAACTAAACTAAATGAAGTGGAAGATAAAATAATGAATACTTTTAAAACGAAATACATGGGACGAAAACACTATTGTTTAGGCATTGAATTCGACTATAAAAAGGAAGGAGTAATGCAACTATCACAAAAGAAATTTGCACAAGAAATTCTCAAAAGATTCGGAATGGAAAACTGCAAACCATTAGCTACACCAATCGACCCTAACTATGAATTCGACCAGAGCTGTACAGAGGAAGGAATGAAAAAGTTTCCATTCAGGTCATTAATGGGATCTCTCCTATACTTGGCAATCGGAACTCGACCAGATATTTCTTTATCAGTAAATTTTCTGAGTCAGTTCAATACTAAATACAACGAGACGCATTGGAAGGCAGCGAAAAGGATATTAAGATACTTGAAGGGAACAATTGACACAAAATTAACATACAGAAAATCTGACCAACCCTTACATGGATTTGCTGATGCTGATTGGGGAAGCTGCACTATGGATCGTAGATCGTATAGTGGTATGGTCTTCCAGCTCTCTGGTGGAGCAATCACATGGGAAAGCAGAAAACAGAAATCAGTTGCAACATCAAGTACCGAAGCTGAATACTACTGCATGACTGAAGCGATCAAGGAGGCTTTGTACTTGAGAAGATTTTTAGGAGAACTGGGATATCCATCTCATGGGGCGACGATTGTCTATAATGATAACCAGGGAGCTCAAAAGCTGATTGAAAACCCTGTATATCACGCAAGGACAAAACATATTGCTATTAGACAGAAATTCATTAGAGAAGTAATTGAAACAAAGCAAATTCAATTCCTGTACATGCCTTCAGAAGAGATGCCAGCAGACTTGTTGACAAAAGGGATTCCTCGTCCTAGAAGTGAAATCTGCAAAAGGAGTATGGGTTTGACAAGCTGCACTTGAGGGGGCGTGTTGATAGTCAAGTCCATGTTGTCATTATTAACACATGTCATTCGTTGTTATGATTTCTGTATAAATAAATATTTATTCATTCCGTTGGAAAAGTTCAACAAGTGTAGTTCTTCATTTTGTATTTTATAAATATTGACTCTGCAAGACTATTATCGTTGGATTCTTTAGGAAATATCGTTAAATAAACCCAATGGAACTGCATTGTAAATTGGCCTGCATTCTTCAAAAAATAAAAAAGGAGCAGCTAAAAAATTGGATACTTTTAGAAAATAATGGAATATACATCGTTTGAAGAATTTGACTATTTGGACATATCATTCAATGACATTGTTGGCCTTGGCTTGTTTGGGCAATATTTTTACTGATTTTCCTCCGCCTTTTTTTCTCTTGAATCTCGTATATCGGAAATATTCTCTAAAACAATTAAACATTAGTTACTTTATACACTTTTTGACAAGCAGGCTCTCGAGCGTTGCACAGTAGACTCGTATAGATTACAAGTTCAGAAACAGAATCCCAATAGGTTCAGAAACAGAAGCCTACTAAGTATGATTCTTAACGTACCCCTACATTTTGAATCACCTGACACAAAATCATTGATAGATGTTCAGAATCAAGAACCGTTAAGACGCATCTCACGTATTATCTGTTTCTGAGATCTAAAGATTGGAATGATTCTTTATCACTATAGCGTCTAAATTTTCAGATCAAATCGGAATTAAAATTGTTTATTTCCAGTAATCATTTATTTTCACTTTTTCAGTAATATGATTGTCACAAAAGTTCGGTCAAGCTGAATGAATATGTAATAAATTTCAGATGGTATGCAGTATAGGGAAGTACAACTACATGCCTAAAAAAATAGTATTGTTGAAATAAAATACCTACCTACGATTTACCAGTTCACCCATAGCAAGAGTTAAGATAAACTCTATTCATTTAAAAGCCTCTATTCATTCCATTGAAATTATATCAGCTAGATGGATCGAAGGGAATTTTACTATATTTTGAAGTGTAATAACTTGTCTTATCATTCACAGTCCTGTTGAAAGTTTCCTGCCACAGATATTGCATGAAGGGGACGCAATGAAACGGGCTGGTGGTGGCTGTTGGACGTACAGCCATCCGAGTAGTCCCACTAGATACTATGAATGAAATCTATCAGTGAAAAAAAGTTTTTGAGTTCTTGATTTTCAAAGAATTCAAACATTTAGTTTTACCCCTAGGGGTTGATCGGAAGTGATTTTTTTTTAAGGAAGTAATTTTTCTCCCATTATCTATTTATTTACTTATTATAATTTCTAGACCCTCTTTTGCATCCACTGCCTGTCCTCTTGTTTTTGTGAATTCAAATTTTTTTTGGACGTCACTAGGGACGAGATTAGAAGTTTGGAACTTGAGATGGACTCAAACAAAAAATTTTTTTATTGAGTGGAGACATAACTAGGTACTTCTTTTTCATCAACTTCTGTTTTCTTCATGATTCGTAAGGCTGTTTATCAGGCATCGCATTAAAATTTACGATCAACGCCATAATGGTGAACTATAAAGTCAGAGGTTCTTTCAATCTCATAATTATTATTTAAATTGGGTGATGATATGTAAATTTCGTATACAAATCTTACAATATACGTACTTACAGACAAGAATCAATGTAGAATATGTCCATTACCTGAAACAATGATTGATCACATGTTATACCTTAATAAGTCAAGTACTACCTATAAATTGTAATAGAAAAGTAATAGGCAAACCAATATGAACATCCCAAGATATTTAGACCAAAATCGCCACACAAAAAGAAGTTTTGCCGAGTTAGATATGGTTCATGGCATCCTCATATCAATAATATAATCGTATAGTTCATAAATATGTGTTACTAGCTAGTTCACCCGTGCGTTGAACATGTTGACTCGAATATACGCAAGCCCTCCCTCACCCATCACATTTTGGGACACCCCTAATATGGATCTGATTTAAAAAATCCTTACTTAAAAGTACTTGAAGTTATTACTTACAAATTATCTATTAGTACCAAACTACTGAGATCGACCCCCACTCCCTATATATTCAGTGGGGCAGATGACCCACTGTGCCCCCTCTATGATTCTGACGAAGAGATGACATCAAACCATCTCGAAACGTGCCCTGCCCTAGAAGATGCACGACTATCAATGCTGACGACTGAGTGCCGGTGGGAACGAACCGCTGCGCTCTACTAGGCTGCTCGAGAGCGCATGGCACAATTGCCGTAACCACGCCGTGGCATAGTAAAAAAAAATATAAGGGCATTTATTTTCCCTTCACCCTCCTCCTCCTGCAACTTCCTAAATCCATCGAGTAAACCTGGGCGTCCTCCCCACATTTTTATTTAGTTTTTTCTTTGAAGGGTAAAAAAAAGTTTGATCATAACTTATTTCTGTTCTAGAACCAAAAATTTCAACCATGTATCATGTTTTCTCCTCGATATTGATTCGAAATTCTATGAAAACATCAGAAATTAACAAGCGGTTGCAATCATGTTCACAATATCAATTATTGAGAATGATCACCTGTGTGTAAACAATTATTTATATAACCATGCTCATAACTCAGTTTGTTGGACACGCACTTCGCCGTAGTTAACATAATATTGTTGGATAAATCGAGAGCTTTCGAACGAATGGTCAACGAATTTTGTGGGATGAAAAACGACGAAGTACCATTTCCCTAGCAACGACTCGGTTGTAGGCGGAAATCACTGTAACACTATATGTTTCGTGCGCGGAAAAAAATTGACTCGCAAAATTGACGCGCAAAAATTGCTAGGACCCCAGGGCTAAAACATGATACATGTTAAAACTCTATATTCTTGATAGGTTGCCCAAAAGAACGTTCAGATTAATCCAATTTCATTCGTCCGAACATCAGATCACCAGTTCGTTCGGTGATAACCAAATTATTCCATTTAACCACCCCCTCCCTCTTTTTTAATCTTTACCACAAACACCTTCCTATGGTCGAGACTAGACAAAATTTTAATAGCCTGCGATTGAGGTCAACGTAATCTAAACACATTCGCCCAATCAGATCCCCAGTTTGTTCAGATATGTCAAAGATGCCCCTTCCCGAATCCCATCCCCCAAAAACACCCCTATGGGTCGGAATTGAAAAGTGAAACAGGCTGTAGTTTTTTAGTGCTATCCAAACATATTTTATTAATCAGGTTTATTCAGTGATATTCAAGATACCTCCATTCCACGCCACCCCTCCCTCAAAATACCCGTTATGGTTTAGATTTGAAATTTTCAAGTAGCTTGTGATTTAAGTTAGATTACACCAAACATATTCGACAACTCAGATCTCCAGTTGGTTCAGTGACGTTCGAAAAACTTTTACTCCCCCACCTCCTCACCCCCCATTATGGGTCAGATTTGAAAAATTTGAAAAAGTAGTCTTTGACTTGAATGAGAGTAATCCAAACATATTCGACAATCAAATCCCCAGTTTTTTCAGTAATGACAAAGATACCCCCCCCCCCCCTTCAATTAAAACACCCTTTTCTTTGGGTTAGATTTGAACATTTTCAAGTAGCCTGTGATTTAAGTTAGAATACTCTAAAAATATTCGACAACTCAGATCCCCAGTTGGTTCAGTGGCGTTCAAAACGCTTTAACTCTCCCCCCCCCCCTCCACCGTTGTGGGTCAGATTTGAAAAATTTGAAAAAAGAAGTCTTTGACTTGAATTAGTTATCCAAACATATTCGACAATCAAATCCCCAGTTTGTTCAGTGATGACAAATATCCCCCTCCCCTTCTCCCCTAAAACATTTCCTATGGGGCAGCTTTGAAAAAACTTCAAATAGCCCATAATTTAAGTTGGACTGATACAGTCATTTCCCACCACTCATTTCAATTGTCCAATGACCCTTGTAACCGTGAAAAGCGGACAAGCATACGGACAGACAGACTGACAGAGAAAAATTGAGAAAATGGTACCAATCGTCTACAAATACCATGAAACGGAAAAGAAACGCAAAATTTCACTATTCAAATCAATATACAGACATAATTACGATTTTATTAATATAGATAAGAAAAGTTTTGAAAAATATTAATGCATAAATTATTAAGCATTAACGAAGCATTCCATGCATGGAACGAAGGGATTCCAGTTGCGTAAATTGGGGAAATTCCCCGGACGAACAGTGTTATCGGGAATGGGAAAAGAAAGCTAATGATTGCTTATCGAATGAACATCGTGAGAGGCTGTTGAACAATTTAGTAGGCACCCATTGAGTACAGAGTGCGGCAGAAAGAGCTCCCCGATAAATAATGCTAATTAAAAAAGAATGTGCTAGATAAATTAATTTTTTGTAATTTATAAATTCTACATTTACCTAATGCAGTTTTATTTTACGTGATTCTAAAAATTATGTCACTTAAATGCTGCCCTCCACACCGGCGATGCACAAATTTAGTCTTTCACGAAAGTTTGCAATAGCCATTTGGGTCATGTCAGGTGGAATTGCGGCCACTTCAAGGGTTATCCAGCATTCAATTCTTCCAATGTTCTGGAACGACGTTGGTAAACTTAGGTCTTCAAATAACACCATAAAAAAAATAATAATAATAATAAATAAATAACAATGGGTTAAAATCTGGCGAACGTGGAGACCACCCGATGTCACTGCGCATGGAAATGAGCTACCAAAGAAAACGACGAGAGGTGTGGGCTGGTACTCAGTCTTGCTGAAACCACACATTTTCCTCTCCATTATTAGCAAAAAGTTCACTCGATTTCGGCCGGAGAAAAATTTCCAGCATGTTACAGTAACGATCAGAGATTACAGATAATAAACCCAAAGGGCTATTGCAAACATCCGTGCAATACTAAATTAGTGCATCGCCGGTGGGGGGCAGCATTTACGTGACGTATTTTTTAAAACCATGTAAAATTAAAACTGGATGGATTTCCTTACAAGGACAAAATGTTGATATTTAAAAAAACGTGGATTTTGGCATTATTGACCATATCATGGGGGTATAATACTAAGCAAACAGAAGCTCATCAAACGGGATTTTCATCCTAGTGAATAATGATACAATTATTACTGCTATTCCATCCTAAGAGATGAAATTCGATATGATTATTCGAAGCTGCGAATCTACAGCTCGTTACAAAAAATTCATCAACTCGAAGTCATCAGTCTAATGAATGTGTTCAGTTGGGTTGGGACAGAGGGGCTTATCAGTCGCATTTGCTAGCAAGATTAGAGTCTGACTGACTCAAATCTCTATTTTCAACATAAGTAAGTGTTTATGCTGTTTCGCTGATCTATTATTGCTTTTTATTTTTGAGAGCCTGAGGTCCAGTTGGTGGTTAAGCTGCTTGGTTAAAATAGTAATGCAATCATCTTCATGAAAATTGATTGTAAAGTCATTGTAAAGTCATCAGTTATTGTTATTGTTCACGTTAATTTTCTTCAATCTTTTGAAAATCATAAATTTTGACTTGGATTCAGAAGGTTCTGATTTCTCGGATAAAATAATCATCGACATTATCGCTTGGGGAAATAGTAATGGTCGATTTACAGCACGACAGTTGTGCTGTCACTTATAGAGCACGACATCCAACCACCAATTCAAGAGAGGAAGTATTCAAAAACGGAATACGATCCACATCGAGTATTGATGCACAAGATTGATTGATGCACAAATGCCTACTTTTGGGAAGAGGTGCTTGGAAGCAGTGTGGCAACCCTTCGTATTTATACTCAATGGCTGGGAAGGGGCCAATGTTTAGTTCTTGTTGTAGGAACGGTTTTCCCCATGGTGAATTCTAATTCTTGGTCACTGAATCTGGCAAGTTAGATCGCAGTCATCCCAAGATTGATAAACAGCATTTGAAAGCCCAACACATTATAACCATTGACTAATTAGGATACTTGTAATCACTGAATGGGCTGAACTGTGTAATCACTTGGAGATTTTACTGAGCATTCATAACCCGGTCCTAAGACGCATCTTCATTTTATCAGATCTGCCAGTACGTGGTTTCGATTTTATTTTTACACCATATTGTTTTCAACGTAAAGCGTTTTCATTTTAATGTCACAGAATAACACCGGGGAGTCAACAATAAAAACATTATGGTATTGCGGTATACAAACTAGTGATAAAAGGATTAATATAATTAACATTAAAGAGATAATTTCAAGTTCAAGTATTCATATTTGGATACCTACTCGGATGTAGAAACCTCTGACTGGACGCTGCTTCATTCCGCGCTAGTTTCTAGGTTCAATATCAACAAGATGAAGTACCGAAAAGAATGGACCTCTGAAGGAGAAGTAAGGGCGATCGACCCCAGAAAATCCTTCATCATCCTAAGTAAGCATGACGCGGTAGTTCTGTAAAAACCGCACGCCGTCTACATCCCGGGCTAACAGAAAATTGTAAGCGTGCCCCTGAATCTACCGACAGGCTACTAGTTTACTATAGCCGGCTCGACCCCAACTACCCAGGTTTATGGTATTCAAATAACATTTTCGGAAACGATTTCCCCATACAGAACAGCCACCATAGATATCACTTTATGTAAGGCATCACATTAAACTTTATACGTACTGAATATTTACTACTATATGAAAAGACATCTTTTTTTTGTTGAAACTGCTTCAAGTAATACCTTGCTTAAGGTAGGTACTATGTGTATAGATACATCATTAGAACTCTATTCTAACAACTTTCTTTGCATTTGAAAAAACGATTGGAAAGTTGTGAAATATTTCACAACATGTAACACGAAATAACTGAATCATCTGAAGAATATTACTGTTTGGACTTAACCGCTCATTGTTGTGCAATTGGCTGAACCTTCTGGTTTGAATTAGTCAATAACCCAAACTCGCTGGACACAGCCGAACGACTCGTTTTCACTATATCGCGTATTCGCTGTATTTATACTATCTCATTACTCGGCCAAAACCTTTTTTTCTAGTAGCTATACTAGATTATTTCAACAGACTGATGAAGAGAACAGTGAAAGATGCGATTTAACTGCTTTTTCCTTCTATTACCAATACAGTACGTTCATAGGTGGGAGAGTCAACATCTATGATCTCCAGTAGAAAACGAACTGTCTCTTTGTCGAGAGGAAACATCATAACATACGCTGTGTTATTCTTATTTAGTTTCTCAAAATGCTTACTCTGTTCCTTGTTGTATAAGTTCTCTTCTACTTCTCAAAATTTCTCTGAAAATTATCTATTCCCATCTTCACTGCTTTCCGAGGAATTCCAAGTGATAGAATACATGAGTGTGGATAGGTAAATAAATTGAAGAGGAAATAAAATGCAAAATATGTAAGTTGCAATAAGACACTTCCCAAAAAACAAAACTGACGCGCTATTTGACATTGAACGAGTGTTCATAAGCTCTTTAAACATCTGATAGATTTTGTATTTATCTGGTGGTCCGATAACTTTTAACGTCAGACCGGGGGATAGATAATTAACCACAATTATTGTTTCATCAGGGGTATAACGGTATCTCTCAGATAATATGCCTTATCTAACGAATAAATTTGATTGATAAATTGGCCCTTTGCAGGGTTAGATACGAGTATTTTTAGATTTTCTTTAGAGTGCGAAATGATCTGAGAAAAAGGATTGAACCGTAATATCTGAGACACTCTGTGCAATCCGGCTCCTGTCCCCTCAACTGATTAACAATCTCGAACCCTATGTCATAGAACAAAACATATCTGACTCCCTTTTTTTTGAGGTTAAGAAGCTTTAAGGAAACTAACTAAACTTTGATTAACATTTTTAGCTGACCGCGCAACGAGCAGACAAATTTAAACGGTGGGTGGGGTCTAATATCATGGGGAATTCAACAAAGTATCCCAACAATGAATCTACCTTATCCGTACATGTGATTGACAAACCAGTCTAAGAAGAAACAACGTCATTCAGATTTTCGAAATTTCACTCAAATGAGTAAACATTTTGAACATGGGTTTTGCATATGGGTGCAAAATTTCCACACCATTAAAAAAATAAAATAAAAATAATAATAAATAAATAAAACATGATAAATAATTAAATCGGGAGATGGGCAAGAAGCAATCAAGAGAAAGCAACAAGAGATAGTTGGGAGAAGTATCATTAATAGCTACTGCGCATGCGCAAATGTGAAATCCTTGTAACGACTTAATTTTCACAGTTTTCGTGGAATGTGCGGGTTAGGCTGCAGATGGTCCCGTGCCAATTTCATTGTTCTCGAATCATCACATCATTCCGCTCATGCGCAAACGTATGTTACACCAAGTATAATTTTTTTCGTTTCTTAATTGATCAATTATAACGTTCAACGCTACATCTTGATTTACTCTTTTCCGCTATGGAATTTTTAAGATCATTTAGACCTTTTAAATGATCTATACTATGCTAGCTATGTGCCACACCCAACTTGGCAGACTTTTGTTTCTTTCTTTTTTTTTTGTACAGGACTTCTAAACCCTATATAATGGCAGAATAACATTATTCTATAACTGTTTTATACGGAAAAAGTGAGGTTACCAGCCAATCATTCTTTCTACCTCTTCATTAATTACATCGAGACTAGATAGATTACTGGCCGAGACAAGATGCTATCGTCATCACACAAGTTTGCTGCAGTATCCTGAAACCTAAGCAAAGAAAACTGAAAGCAAAGGCCAGAGGTGTCACCTACTCGAGAAAAATATTTCATGAATCAGTGTAGCATGTTCCTTGATCTGCCATTAAATGAGTCTATCGTTGAAATTAAATTCCCAAATCACAATTTTTGTAGAGTTCGTAAATATATTGGTATATCGAAAGAAAAAAACATTAATAGAGTTCAACAACCTCATAGTACCGAACATCTAATTTATGCTAATACGTGCAGGGATCCGGAGAGTGGTTCTGGTTTAGGCGTGGTTACCTAGGCCGCACTCGTGTTGAATGAAGGCGCTATCTCCTCGGAGCAAGATGAAATTAATTGTCGAGAAACCCCAAGAGAAGGCTAGAGTGTAAACCATATGACCGTTTGACATTAGGGCGATATCTGCGGGGCCAATCTATCTCTTCCTTTGCTACATATCCCATTCTGTCGATAAATCACGCAGTTGTCGAAGCACCTGGCGGTGGTTTTGTGAAGTTCTGGTTACGTCCACCTCGCGATACGAGCCTGCTTTCGAAACCAGGGGAGGCAGTTTTGCCCTAAAAACCTTTCCGTTCTTGAGACCCCCTGTCAGGTAGGTAGGTATATACATCTGTAGATATGCTCGACCAGGTATGCAAGCCTCCGTCTTTTCAAAGTTTGACTTTAGATGACAAGTGTACGGCTATAGGCAGAGGACCGTTTATTACACAACTGCCCTCCTTCAGAAGACCGAGCTGGACGGTTTTATAGCCTTCTCCAGGGAGTTGATATGGAAAGATTATAGCATTTATTGATATTTATTTGCATATTTGGCGAGGCTTTGGAGTTGTTATATCGCTAGATGGTGAAACGAACAAAAATAGGGTTTCCAGAGTAATTAACACACTGGTCACTACTGACGAACTTCCACATAAGTACTGTGAAGTGGCTAGTGCGTTGTGTTCATGTTTGTTTTCAGTTGATATCGCCGAATGGCAATGTTTGAATACCTAGTGTTTATACAGATTAAAATTGAAATTTACATCTGAAAAAATGAGGACCAATGGGGATTCCATTGCGAACTAAATCACTCATGATGAAGTTGTGGAAAACCATTTTCAAAACGAAAACATTTTTGTTGGGATTCCATTATTTTATAAGTTTTGTCGGTGTCAACCAAGATTAGTTTTGTCCTTGCGGAATAGTTATTACTCAACCAACCGCAATAAATTTCATGGCGTACCACCTGGGAACATATGCCTAACAAACCCCCTCCCACAAGTTTTAACGAAATCGGATGGTATCTAATGGATACGATAGATGCACAAATGAGATGCAAGTGCACTCGAAGCGTCACTTGCGTTCATTGACAAATAATAAGTAACTCGGTCCAGCAACCGATATCGCAGGCAGTTTGGTTTCTGGGCATGCAATGTCAACGAATTTATTTGTACCTTTTCTAATATAGTGCTTTTTAAAATAAAATTTATTTACATAATTGAAATAATAATTCAATTTAGAGACTTATTAACTAAATGAATTCAATAGAAATCAGTAAACATACTGTTACGTCCAATTTCTCTCTAAATCCAAATTAGAGAATTTGTGTAAGTTTTTTATTAGAGAATGGACCTAACCACGTCAGCGAACTTGATAATCGAGCTCAAGGGTAGGTAGCGGGGAGGATTTGATCGTGGACATGTAGGTTGCAATGTCAATTCCCAATTAACTTACAAATGCTCTTCCAAATATAATATATTCGTATCTATGGGTGCCACAGTATTTTGATTTATAGGAGGCAAAACACAGGAAACCTATAATTTCATCAATATAATTTTTTTAAATAAATAAATCAATAATGACGTAAGGAGGAAAATGATTAGGAAAATGAACATTCTCGTTCAATTTGAGCAAGGACCTTCTCTTGCAACGTATTGAAAAAAAGAATACCTATATATGATTCTCAGAAAATATAGTAAGTACGTCAGTATATGTTCTCAGGCTAAGTAAAATATTCAAAATCATGAAAATTATTAGGTCAGTTTCGAAAGAGGTGATTACCATGAACAATAATTTTCAGGTATGTAAATAATTAGTCGAATCCACGAATTTTATGGGTCTGCAATACCCAAGTAGTATGCAAGGCTGATGCGGACTATACTAACCTTAAATATATAGGGAAGGGAGGGGAAGCTAAAACTATAAAACTATCACTAAATATGCCTAATGATTTGCATCAGCCGCTACTTAATTAGTCAACGTTGTGAAATTCGTATTTTCCGCTCAGGATGGAAGTGCCTTCGATAGAGACGTCGATGAAGTATACGGGGAAAAACCAAAAAACCAAACACCCTGTTTAAGGAAGGAAAAAAAGAAAGATAAGTACTCATGCGTATTTTACTCCTTTTCCCCCTATTGGTGGCGGTTCCGAGCACTTCTGGTTAGTACTTACGGTTTGCTTTTCCAATTCAAATTCAATAAAAGATCGCAGAAGGGTGTGGACCAAGCCACTAATCCAAATTCAGGAATCGGAGTCTTCCAGAGCTCACGAACAAAGATTCGACGCAGCAACAAAAATCTCGCATGGAGCAGAGGTGCAGACGGAGCGACGCACAATGTCAAACTGACTCATCCGATAAGTAAGAATCGTAGATATCCCTGTTGGTTAATCAACTACAGCACTTTGGTCGCGGTTGTGCGATTGAAAATCGTATCAAGCCGCCCGCCGTCCTGCCAAAAGGTAAATAAACTTACCGCGGCCGCTTCGGGTTGCTAATAATATATATGAGCTCCGATGTGGTTAATCTTGGGGTGAATTTACTAGCCCGCATTAATACTTAATTATTCGAACTGCCATATTAATTTCAATTAAAAATTTATAAATGCCACTAAAAATACGTATTGTAAGTATAACATTAGTACATAACATAGAGGGAGAGATACGTCATGAGAAATATCATCAAACATCTCTTTTGTTCATTTTTTTCACAAGGTGCTCCAACTCACCATATTCACTGTTGCAGTCCAAGTCTATGGCTTCTGCTGAATAGCTGCGACAATAACGGGAAAGTTCTTACTGTTCAGAATATTGACTGGTTACATCAAGGAAAGCAAATCCTGTGTTGTCATTATCCTTCGATCTATCCGTGAAAATTATCAATCCGTGAATATAGTGCTTCAAAATAACCATTCAGTATTAAATACTCTACTTGATAATACGACGACTTTTGACTGATTGAATTCCACACGTTAGTATTTAATTACTGGGCCTTATATGAGTGCTCGTATTTTACTCGATTCACCAAGTATAAACTTTGACGCACTTAGAGAATACAGCCAAATGTACAAAAATGTATGGCTCACAGAAGTCATCCTTTGAGCCAATATTGTATTTACACTAATCCTTATTTTTTTCGGAATTTCAAGCAACTTGTGCACTAAAATCTCCAGAGTTTAAAATTAGGACATACAATCTGGTTCTTCCAAATAGATTATTCAATGTTTTTGCTATGTTAAGATATTTGAAGGCACTTCATTGTGTGCGTAAAAAATTTGTGACGTTTTAATTCAAGGAATGCAAACTTACTCCAAAGCTTTTCATTTACGTTGGCACTGTGAGTAGCACCGCATATAATAAAGTACCTGCAGTATGGATTCATGCATTTTGTGATTTGCGACCAGTCTACTTGCTACTCCCGCTTGAAATGAATTTCAGGAGGCACCAAGTGTTATAAACATAGGGTTCATGATAAACAAGCCTCTAGCTAATTAGTGAGACACGGAACCGTGACAGCTAGCATTCAGAAGAAAAATTCTGTCAAACATGCGTTATAAGAACAAAAACAGTTTTTGAGTTATAAAAAAGTCGCTCAACAAGGGGATGCTAACTTTTTTGTATGCAATACTTAGCGATTTATAATCACTTTTTCATTAGTTTCAAAAAATGGTATAATCATCTTGAATTTCCCATCTAACGCTGGCAATTACATGAACTCGGCTTAGACTATCTCCGCTGAGACCATCAGATTCTATATCCAAAGAAGTCGAAGAAACGAGATACAAGATCAAGAAAAACAGGATGCTTGGATAGGTATCTCCCTACTAGAACTTGTAAGATGTAGGTAGGTACATGACTTATGTACATCCATGTTTTGCTCATGGCTTATCCAACTCCATCCCGAAAAAGGGGAACATACCAGCAGCCTTGTCATGATTTTCTTGAGACACTTACGTGCAGAGGGAATGCCATGCGGCCATCGACTACAAAGACCAAGATCTGCATTTCCTTATAACGACGCATACCTTACCATCCACGGTCGCTTAATTTCACGGAGGGCTCCCTGAAAGAGTATAAATTGCTTTAAAGCTCTTTAGGTCTCGGGGAAAAGATCTCTTTCAAAAATCAAAAGAAGATTTATTTCGCCTGATTAAAGATTCCGAAGCCTTTGCCCGATCCTTAAGGGCGGCACTCCCATCTTGGGGTGAAAATGGGCGGTGAAACACCACCATGAAGGATGGCGAAGCTCGCGAAGGAAATGTTTTAATTGATCTTGTTACAAGCGATGTGGATGAAAAAAAAAAAAAGTGAAACGGAATTCTCTCGGAGCGGCGCAGTGTCTTACAAGGGCCAATTATGCTTGGAGAGCTGTAGCTATAGTCGGTGCCATGGATGGTGGATCCCGCCTGTTTCACAACCTTTCATCCATTCATAAACAAGATACATTTCATCCGAAGCGAATAGTAGCAGTATGTCAGTATCCCCAACATAAACATCCCAAACCTACTCACTCTGTACAACAGATTTATAATACGTTTCTCCGTTTCCAATCCCACCTAGCTACCATAAGAATAAATTCGTGTAAATAGTCTATGAGGATAGTCAGCATATAAGTCGAGAGTGTGTCAACTTTAATTATTCCTCGGTAATAAGATTTGTATCTATCGTTCTAATATAAGCTCCATTTTGCAGACCTGAAGCAACTTGTTTGCCCTTTTCAATAAATTAAGAATAACTAGGAGGTGTCAACAGAAATATATGTTGGGAAGAGTTGAATTAGTTGGTAAGTAGAATTTTGTACAGGGAGTGTTTTTTTCTCAATTTTTCAGACAAGAATTGGTTTCTGATAACTTTGGTTAATAATGTTCACGCTGTATGGCCTATTGTTTCCTTGTACGTACACTCTCTATGAACCATTTGTACGCAGAGGAATGGTGCTTGTTAGTTGGCATTATGTTACCAATCCCACGCACATTCAATATGTAGATGGGGAAAATAAAAACGAAAAGTAACTAAACAAAACACAAGTAATATAAAAATTGACATTAGTTAATATTATATTATAAACATCTCGGCGAATCATTATGCTGATGGACGTTCAAATTGGTAATATTGAAATACTAATGGCTGAAATGAAGTACTAATCTTACATGCTTAGTTCCTCAATCTTGTCATTCGTTACTGCTTGCGTTAATCAATGAGGGTGTTTGGTGTGCTTGATAGGAATGGCCTTGAAAAACATGCATACAAGAAACTAAACATAGGGGTAAGTAATGTATGCATTACAAAAACGCCCCTATGTCTGGATTCTATACAATTTTGGTGAAAATACCGAAAAGATTAGGATTTTACTGGATGTACCCCCAAAATTATAACCTAACATGACCAGCAACCCCTTATCCCTCACAAACACAATAAAGAATCCCGCCCTTCCACCCCTCATCGTTATAAAATATTAATTTACAGAGAATGGTTTTACGGAGAGACAGAATAGGTACTTTAAGCAAAATAGTAAAACAATCAAACAATATAATAATCAGCAAAATCAGGTGAGAATGGCGAAAATAGTACATTTCATTTCCCCCACCCATCACTCCTCTTCACAAATAATCCATCATCAAAATGAAATCCCCGTTTTACGCACATATTTATCAAAAATGAATAAATTTAAAACTCCGGTTTGTTGCATAACTGGACCGAAATCTGATCGAAAAAAAAAGTTCCAATCGTATAACATTGTTGTGTGAGCGAATTTTCGTAAATTGTTGAAAGTACTGTATTGTATTAAATTGTTTTGAAAACGTGAGCACTATGAGTAAAACAAACAAACTGTTAACTACCAATTTTATGGCAAAGAACTCCTTCTAAATGATATTCTGCTATTCAAAAAAGATTTTGGATTTCTAGATTTTTTTTGGAGTGTTGTCAATTTTTGGCTAATATTAATGATATACAAGTACATTTTTCAGCAAAAACTTGTGCTTGAATTTTTAATGATCTAGTTCATTGTTAATAAGGTATTTTTTTTTTTAACTCAAATACTGCTAATTAATTTAAATATTTAAACATTTTTATTCGTTTGTACAAATTTTTAGAGATTTTTGTAGTACATTTTTTGAAATTTGATCAATTTAATGTGCTAAAAAAATGAATGTCTTTGCATCGAAAGCGCTCGCCCCCGGTACTCGACTTGTTAGTGACGACGGACGCCACCGAAAGGTACGTAAATGATAATTATGCTATTGCTACTAGCGGAAATAACCCTTCATATTTAATACCAAAAATATCATGATTTCACGGACTCTCTCTCTCTCTCCTCCCCCCCCCCCCCCCCCCCCCCCCCCCCCTTCAACATCTTCACCGACAGTTAATTTGATACTTCCAAGGTTGCTTAACTGGTCTAAAATCTGAATCGAACAAACAGTGAAACTGTCACGGAAATCAGATTAATAATGTAAAACTATCGCGATTTATCGCTATTACCCCTCCATTCGCCCCCTCCCATCATGAAATATGAAACTCCCGACGAATTTTCCAAAAATGAACCAAACTCATGGTTGAACAAAAAAATAATCACGAAAATAGAACGAGAATAGTTAAAATGTCATGATTTATCGGTGTCACCCCCTCAATTCACCCTTTTGTTGATGGAATTCGAAAATCCTGACATATTTTACAATACCATATCGAATTCATAATGGAACGAAATAAGAATCAAGAAAATCGGTCGACGTTTGTAGCTTGAGCAGCGCTTGAAAAAATCGGTAATTATCCCCTCCACCCCCACCTTGACAGCAAATCTGAAATTCCCAAGGTATGCAGATAAACTAGACTAAAATTGGAATAGAAAAAAATAAGAATCACGAAAATCGGTTGAGAATTGTAGCCTGGGAGGCGTCGACAAAATTTGTCGAAAAAAACCACTTTTCTTTTGCTTGACTCCTCCATCTTGATATTCAAAATTTCCGAGATTTGTAGCAAAACTAAACTAAAATTGGATTCGGAAAAAAAAAATAATCTCGGAAATTTGCAGAGAATTGTGGCCAGGGCAGCGTCAACATAATTTGTGACACACACATACAAACACACACACTACACAACCTATTTTTTTTTTTTTTTTTTTCTTCTCACGGATTCCGTCATATGGTCTGAAACAGATTTGTATTCTGTTTTTGTTTTTTTTCCTCATGCTTGGGTTGTCCCACACTTTTCTGGATTAATTCTAATAGACCGACCCTCTTATACAAAGCTTTGCCTATTCAGAGGGACGTCAAAAATAAAAAAACATGCTAGGCGTTTCCATGCAAGCAGTGCAAGTCGCCAAAGCAAGAATCGACATTTTACGTTGATTAATCAAATGCCAATTTTTGATTCGTTGAGTGAATTTTTCACAGTGGTACTAAGCTACGAGTACGACTTCCACGCTCTACGGCACAACGGGTTGTTGCTATAGCTCGGTGATGATTGAGAAGCGGTTGGGAGCTCCCGCGACCGATGAAGACGTCTCAAGGTGAAAGGACTCCACGTTAGAGGAGATATTTATTCTACCGTTGGGTAGGTACACACCTTTCAGGAAGGAGAAAAGAATAAATGTTTAGTCAAATCTGTGTACACAATCACATTCTCTCGGAATGGACGATAGGAGAATACTGTGTCTGGGGTTAGTTTTCAAGCTGGTGGTCGTCCTGAAGTCTGCTGTTCTTTTGTTTCCAACCGCATAACGAAAGCCGAATTTCAATAAGTTCCACTTTCAATGGAGAAAAGATCTATTGCACCTGAGTCGATTGCTTCATAAATCGTGTGGATCAAGTTTTTCGTCTTCTGAAAGGTTAAATATGTTTTCCTCTTCAAATAAAAATTGTATCTAGCATTTAAATTTATTTCAAGTTACAAAAATCACAGTCTACAGGCATCCTAGACCATATGCAGGGATGGATGTATGGCCCCCAAATCTCAAAAGCCAGTATCTAATAATTTTGATGATACTTTTGGTGAAACTTTTTTAATTTATCAAACTACTTTTTAGTTCATTTGTTATGCTCAATTTAATGTGTTTTTTAAGGTTAAAATTCGGTTGTTGGAGAGATCAGCGAGTGTAATCATTCGATTGAGCGTGAACAAATACGTAGAAACCGCCTCCAAACTAGTATTTTCTTCGGGGGGTATTTACACGAAAACACTCGATTCCAGTGAAAAAACCACGTTTTTCAGCATGGAAACATGCTTGTCTCCCCCAATTAACCAACTAAAATAAAAATTGACAACACCGTTGGAAAGGTGGGATTGTGATGCAACTTTTAGGCTTAGAGCATCAAAATTTCCATGCAGGACATTTCGAGAGCAAACATTGAAGAAAGGGAAAATTTTCGGAATTTTACGAATCACTTACGGATTATTTTTCACCCGTTCATTCCATTTAAAAAAATGTAAAAGTCATAGGGGAGACAGGATATCTTACGCTTTTTTTGAACGGTATAATCAAATTTGAGGTTTGACTGAAAATTCAGAGAGTTATGACATTTTTAGTGACACAAAGTCGAAAACGCGAAAAAAATTCTTAAAATAAAAAAGTGGTCTTTAGAGTGAATTAAGAAATATATGTTATAGGACAAAAAAAGTCACGAATCAGTAGTAGAATCGAACACTAGCCGGTGGTGCGCTCCAAACTGCGACATCCTGTTATGGCCCACTGAAATACAACTGCACGTGAAGAATACACGAATTGTCACCTGAGAGTGTTCATATATCCACGGATGTAAAATAGTGATAAAATATCCAAGGATCTGGAGGCCTGGAATTGTATTGTCTTGTAATTGAAGGTAAGTAGGTAGTCACCGCACATGAGCGAACGTACAATTTTTGAAATAATCATAATTTCTATAATTTCCATCCGTTTTATTTCATTTACATACCTTTCGGTGGAGATTAGCCAATCGCAATAGGTGCGAAGATTAGCCATGCTCTGAGTGCAATGGTAGATTTTATAGCTTAGTAGTGTTATATAGCTTTAGCTATGTAACAGTATAACATTCAATAAAGCTATGGCACTTGAAATGTTTTTGGGAAGACACGTGGAACATCCAATTGTAAACGAGTAGTTCTGTACTGTAACTGTAGTGTAACTGTAGTAGGTAGTTCTGTACCTATCTGTGAAAAATTGATGACATTCACTCAATACTTGTTGCTGAGGTTGTTTGGAGCTTATTCGGCTATTGATTATACATGCTTTGGTTCCTAAATTACCTAAATATATTAACTTTTTGCCCTCGCGCAAGGGATGAGCTTATGGGACAAAATCACATTACCGATAGTACATCTGGGTAACACTCTTCAATGAGAAATGAGTCCGTGATGATCGAAACAGGCAGTGCAGTGCATCGTCAATACTTGCAATTCAATTTATCACAATAGTTTCCCAGCAGCACGGTAGATAGAGCCACCGTCGTCGAGCGTCCGTGAACCTCGCTCGGAACGAGAATTTGAACAGGATATCATGAGTTTATAGGAGCTCTGACTCCTGTTGATCCCTTTCTAGATGGGTGACGTGCGGACCCGTTTGGATCTCTTGTTTACAATCATGTTGGTTCTTATTTTCAATTGTGGAACTATTATGGATCTACTAAGGAAGATAAAAAATTGAGGCGACTGCTCAGCGTGTTTTACCATGCCAGGAACGTTTAATTTTGAAGCATTTTGTAAGGATTCTTAGATTCAACATAGGTGTGTTGTGTGCGTTTGTGTCTATTATTCCTGACAATTTGCATTCTTTTCTAGTTTTCTGCTTTGAGTGATTTCTTTCTCGTTTCGATTGATTGAAACGGTTCTATGGCACAGTGCAATGAAAAATTTACAGTCATGCAGTATGATCGTATGAGCGAATTTTCTTAAATTACCTACTACCTCGTATTGTAATATTTTAAATTGCATTGAATTTGAGCAATTTCAGTAGAAAGAAATTGTTAAAAAACCAATTTTATGGATTAAAAACTCATACTAAAATAAAATTCGATGATTCAATAAAGATTTTGGATTTTTAGGTTTTTTACAGTTTTTATAGAGTTAAAATAGCAATATTAATAAAATTTAAGAAAGTTTTTCAGCTAAATATTGTGCAAAACTTTTTTAATGTACAAGTTAAACGTCGATAATGTTTTTCTACTGAAACTTGGCTAAGAATTATAAATTTAACAATTTTTCGCAACTTTAGCCATTTTTAGTGATTTTTTTAAGCACATTTTTTGAAATTTGACCAATTCAACGTTCTCAAAAATTGTTGGCCAACGAACTCATCCTTTTGTTTGGAAAGCTTGATTTTTTGGCGCAAGAACGGGATTTTTATCTCAATCCTAAGGAGAGTTATCGTATGGAATGATATATATATATATATATATATATATATATATATATATATATATATATATGTATATATATATATATATATATATATATATATATATATATATATGAAAAAGCGCATACTTCGGGAATCGTTTCAGAATGTCTCAAAACGGATTACAACGAAGAAATTTTTCAACAAAAATTTTTATTTAACATTTTCCGAGCCATTGCAATAGCTTCATTTTCTACGAAAATTCGCTAATTAGAAACAAATAAAAAGTTATTAAGAGGAAAAGCTTACAAAATTTATATTTCGGCGTTCTGCCCTTTTCAAAACGAAGGGTAGAATCGTTTTGGAATAGGCAGAAGGCCGAAGTATAAATTTTGTAAGTTTCATTTCTCACAAATTCATACTTCACGTAAAATAAATCATGTATCATAATCTAACGGTCTAATCGTCTGAACTCGCACAAAGCAGTAGGGTAGTCAGGAAAAGACGATTTTTATGCCATATCAATTTCAACATGATTGTATAATTAGTAGCAGCTGTGCATGCGCAAATAATGTGAAATCCTTGCAACATGCCGAACTTCTACAGTTTCCATTCAAACCAGATGAAGCTTTTTGGAAAAGTGCGGATTGGGCTAAGGGTGGTCCCCTGCTGATTTCATTACTTAGAAAATGAAAGTTCTTACTGCGCATATGCAAACGTAAAAGCCATCAAGCGTCATTTTTCGGACGGCTTTTTCGTCCGATCTCGTATTTAAAGGGTAGTTGGGAAATGAGGATGTGATCACCCATATGAGTTTCATCACAGTCGTATCATTAATAGCTGCTGCGCATGCGTAATGACTACTTATAGGTAGCGGAAGCATTGTTTTCACTTTCGGGAGAAAAAACTTTTGGCCTTCAAAATACAAATTGCCAATAGCATTTTACGTTTTAGACCATTCTGAATAACTTTGGTTCCGTGTCTGTGTGTGTGTCTATCGTGTGTCCGCAAATCCTTGTAACAAGTTCATTTTCCACAGTTTTCATCCGATTTGCATGAATTGTTAAGGGAATTTGCGGGTTAGGGGGTAGATGGTGCCCTATCAGTTTCACCGTAGGAGGACAGAACTTTTTGTTTAGTGCAAGGCTACGAATAGTGAAACAATCTTACCCTTCCAAATACTCTAATAAGAAGAACATTAATTATTTATTACCGTTAATTTTTATTTTTTCTCGAAAACAAAGCAAATATTGTGAATTTATATTTGAAGCATACCTTAGTTTGTACAAAATAAGATTCGCTATCTTTATGATTACTAGATAATGCGACCCATATGAGAACTCTTGTAACAATCATTTACATGATTATACACAATAAAATATTTTGATTTGACTAAAAGCGTCAAATTGTGGAGTCCTGGTACTGTAATGGAGTGACCCCATGTGTGAGACGCGAAGCCCCATATTTTCGATAATAAATAAACTATAAATGGGTTTTCATAATAAAAGTTCATTGATTTGGGCCATCTAATATAGAATCAATAAACCTGTAAGTGATAACTTGAAGTGATTTTTTATTCAACATCGAACTTTAAACTTCAAATTGAGCAACTTGAAGGATGCCCTCGTCATTTGATAGAATAGAGATAAAATGGGATTGATTAAGTATAATTTAAAAATTGTCAGCAATACGATTGACAAAGATCTCTCCTTCCAAGTGGAGTGTATGAATCTAGTAATGCAAGATCTATAACTGAATCAATTCTCAAGAGTGTGATAGGTAGTAGGAGTTCCTTCAGATATGTATGTAGTAGAGGTCGTTCATAGATTTTGTGTAGGTACTATCCTACAATAAGCGTCTGGGTTTCAAATTTCTGAACTATGGGGTTGACTTCCGATTACAAACTTTTGTCGCCAATATCTGGTGGAATGCAGTTGAAGGTAGTAGATCAGTAGACTGCCTTAAATGCGATTTCTTGATGGACACAAGCAAGTAAAATTAGTTTTGCAGGAGGTGTGGTAGAGAGGGTAGTTGCCTGAGGGGTGTGGAGGACCGGCATTAAGAGCGATTTCGAGAATAATAACGGGAGATTCGGGAAGATTTGAGACGGTTAGCCCGCAGGCCACACTCTTTCACGTCCCTTCTCATTGATGGTGGCCGCATCATTCTCCGCGTTGTGCGCCGGCTTTTCACGGTTAGTTGATCGACGTCTTTTATATTATACGCTCCACTAACTCGTGCGTCTTCTATCAATCGTGTAAACGGCGTTTTTATCCGCAGTAATGGAATTTTATATTGACAGGTACAAGCGTTGTGATTCCATTAACCACGGAACCTTTTTTGAAAGTTACGCTCAATGCAACGATAAGAAGATGCAACTCTACTCAATAATGTTATTTAAATCTCATCGGTCGCTTCATTTCCTTCACAGTAAATACATTAAAAGCATAGTACCAAATATACCTACTCATTAAATCGATGACCCTGTATCGATGTAGCTAATTTCCTAATGGCCAAAATTGACCTTAACTTCGTAACCTATTACAATTGGAAACTCCATGCTTTATTACAGATTAGGATTTAAACTGAAGTATTTGGGATTTTTTTCGCCTCATCCAATTAAGCCTATTGGAAAAAAAAAGTACCATAGGACTTCAAAGTAATTACAGAAGAAGTCCGTCGGTTTTCCATCTCGCTTCACCTAGGGTTAAATAAAGGCAAATATCCTAAAGAGATAATGTTTATTTTTCATCACTATTGACGTAGAATTTTTCATTATTGGCTAATTTAGGATACGGCGAACAAAATTCGCAAAGGAGTCCGTGTTTTGAAATCGAATCCTAAGTATTCTTATCCCTCCATCTCCCGATTCACTCAATGGGCACTCGTTAAGATTGCACTAATTATGGGTAGGCGACATCCTTTTCAGAGTTTAGCAAATGGTTGGAATCATAAATTTATTTTGGTGCAATTAAAATAAGCAAGGTATTCTTCTGAGTTTTGAATCCACCTCAAACAATTATCCAATTAAATAAAGTCAATTATCCACACATTTCATAATTTTTTAGTAAATGTTTGTCCCCAAAAATCTTGGCACAATAAAAAAGTTAGCTAATGCATATTAGGGACGCCCCTCGCGACGGAAAACAAATATACCACAGTGAAAGTGAAGCAACTCTTTTGGTTGAGAACCTTCTAGGTATCGATTCTACAAAAAGTTTCAACAAAAATTTCCGCCTAGAGATTTTTTTCACGCTTTGTTTTTGAGTAATTTCAATTTTAAAATTTTTTCGTGTTTTTGACTTAAGACATAAAGATGGTCATAACTCCCCTGCCAATCACTGTAAAATCAAAAATGAGCACACCGTTGAAAAGAATGTCAAATTCGCTTTCTGAATTCAATCCTTTTATAAAGTTTCTAGCACATTTAACAGGGAAAATATAGGTCAGAAATGAAAATTTGGTCTTTTTTCCGAAATCACTGCACTTTTCAAATGGCTGTACAAACCGGTTTTTTTTTTTCTCCGTTTTCTTAACAGGAAAAACATCATCAAAACTTTCTAACGGTACACTCAATTTTACTTTTAATTTGCTAATTAAGAGAGATGATCTTGTTTTAATGTCAAAACACGTGGTTTTATTAGCGCAATCGTGGGTTTTCTTGAAAAGACCCTGTATGAGAATACGAGTTTAGGGTCGGTTTTCTACTTTCTAAATAGGTATTTTTCCACGCTATATATACAGGGTGATTCCCTCGCAGATGCAAAAAAAATTTGGGTGAAACTACATCAAAAATGGAGTAAAATGCCGCCAACTGCGTATTTCTATCTCAATCCGTCCTCGAGATATGATTTTTTAAAGGTTTTCTCAGGAAAACCGTGTTTTTTTTCTCTTAATCTCAAATTTCTCCACTTTACTTCATTCAATTTTAACTTTTGACCACATTTTCGGAATTAGCATTAAATTTACTATAAGAATAGTGTACTTGAGTTCTTAAAAAGTACCATCCAAAGGCCCTCACATCAGCTCAAACATTGACGATTTTGAAAAAATAATATTTCTGAAAATCTTTAAAACTTTACCACTCTTCCAAAACGGTTCCTGGAAACTGGCAAATCTCATGAAAACTGCTTCGTCTAATACTCTTTCCAACGATATAATCAAGTTTACTTTTATTTTGTTATTTAGTGGAGAAAATTATGTTTTAATATTAAAAAATGTGGGTTTTTCAATGAAATTGTTGGTTTTCTCGAAAGATGACCCTCCATGAACCTACGAGTATGGAGTCGGTTTCCATGTATTTTTTCACGCTGTATCGAATGGTAACATTTTTAGATCTCTCCAACTCCGTTATAACCGAGTTTTACACTTAAAATCGCAAATGTTTAGTTTGTTTGTTACGATTAAATGTATGTGTGTTATGGGGTAAAACTAGTTAATTAAAGTGTAAAACTCGATTATAACGTAGTTGAGAGAACTGCAAGAGTTTCCATTCGATCCAGTGAGAAAAATACATAGAAACCGACCCCATACTCGTAGATTCATGGAGGGTCATCTTTCGAGAAAACCAACAATTTCATTGAAAAACCCACATTTTTTAACATTAAAACATAATTTTCTCCACTAAAGAACAAAATAAAAGTAAACTTGATTATATCGTTGGAAAGAGTATTAGACGAAGCAGTTTTCATGAGATTTGCCAGTTTCCAGGAACCGTTTTGGAAGAGTGGTAAAGTTTTAAAGATTTTCAGAAATATTATTTTTTCAAAATCGTCAATGTTTGAGCTGATGTGAGGGCCTTTGGATGGTACTTTTTAAGAACTCAAGTACACTATTCTTATAGTAAATTTAATGTTGATTCCGAAAATGTGGTCAAAAGTTAAAATTGGATGAAGTAAAGTGGAGAAATTTGAGATTAAGAGGAAAAAAACACGGTTTTCCTGAGAAAATCTTTAAAAAATCATATCTCGAGAACGGATTGAGATAAAAATATGTAGTTGGCGGCATTTTACTCCATTTTTTATGTAGTTTCACCCAAATGTTTTTTGCATCTGCGAGGGAATCACCCTGTATATGTAAAAGTGTTCTACTCCAGGACTCGTTTCAGAATGCCTCAAAACGGATTACAATGAAGAACATTTTAGAAAAGTTGTATTTAAAAAATTTGTGGAGCCATTGCAGTAGCTTTATTTTTTGTTTAACAAAATAGCCACAATTGAAGGCAAACACCGACATTATCAACATCAACGCCCTCCTCTACTTCTATCAGAAGAAGGATTCTAAAATCTTGGAACTGGGTGCAGAACTAGACAGTTACATGCATCGAAAGAAAAAAACAACCATCCGGGTAAAAATTGATGCCTTGGAAGCCTGAGGCGCTCGGGTGTGTTTCCAGTCAATGATTCAACATTTTTATAGAAATCTATTATTTGATCTTATGAAACAATCGTCTAGCGTTTTCTAGTATCGAATGCTGTGATTGTAATCCGCGGTAGAAGGGCTTTTTATAATATCGTAGGTATCAATATCAATGTTTCCTAGGCAACGGTGAAGTTGGAACCTTTATCTTACCAATTACTCATAATATTTTTGAGAAGATATATTCTTCGATATATGCTCGATTATTCTTCAATAGCAAAGTCATTGTCTTGATCAGTTAAAATAATTGTGAGTATAATTTGCAAATCATGAATTTCATACAATACCAAGGTAGGCTTGTTATTTCATGAAAATATAATCCCATAATTTTTTCGAGCAACTATTTTAACTCACTTGGTAGGTAGGTATAAAACTAAAATTCATCCTTGGGTTCCACTAGGCACAAAAATGAAGAAATCATTTCAAGAGCGCGGAGCTCCGGGGGGATTTTTACTGTCAGGTTGTAAAGGGCAATCGCCACATATATTATCAGCTCAGCAATTGTTTCGTTAATGCTCGTTTATGCGACGCACAATATATCACTCGGCGTCTGTTTGATTGAATATAATACCGTGAAAAACGCCCGTCCCAGTCTCAGTCAGTCTGCTTTTTAATACTTGTGTATAAAGTTTTCTGCTTTTTTTTGTAAGCTTCTACTAGTGATTTTTTCAAATCTTTTCGAAGTCGTTCTTTTCGGGCATTTGTCTTTGTGGAGCGAATTCTCTGAAAACGGCCATAGGGGTGCCCTCGTGAAAGCCCGTAATCTTATTATACAAACTGCGCCAGCGCACTTATTTATTGGCGTGAGGCGGGAAGGCCAGGAGGTGATTCTACCGTTAGAGCGATCAGAGTGGGGAACACCAAGCTCGCTCACACTCACAAACATGTACACTACACCCTCACACGCACTAGATGGAAGAATGCGTTTCACTTTTAGGCACACCAGATGATGGTCAATCATTCTTCGGAGATTGGTTAATAATTTTTCAAACTCACTGGAACCTGATGGCTCTCTCAGGGTGCACCTATATTCATGCATGAAATATAATACCGATTCTGAAAGGTTAATCCCACGTATTAGTAAACCTCATGCTTCAAAGCAGTTTTTCTGAACGTCTTCCTTTATAATAAATTATTTTTTTGCAATTTCAATTTCGCGCACTGCCGTGGCTAAAATGTGGGTACTCTCCCGTCAATATGCTAATGTAAAACACATCATTCATGTAAAAGACATGAAAGAGGATAAAAAAGTATCCTCATAACAAGATACTTACGTTACGCTGCTAGATGCATGTCACTCAAATACCTACAAGTATGGAAATAGTGCACTTACCGTTTTAATAAATTAAGTAGAATGAATGACACGATGTCAAATGTTGTAAACAACATAACCCATTAAAGATATTTTATTGTCCGTTAAATATATTTAACGGACAATAATCCGTTAAAGATATTTTATTGTATTTTATTGTCACACTACTGACGTCAGGAAAATATGGGCTTCAGATTGACAGGTCACTGAAACGTCAAATAAGTCAAGCAAGAGCTTCATTTCAGCATATTTGCGCGCTTTTAATGACATAGATCTTGATGTTTGTGTACCGATGATTTAGGGGGTGCTTTGGAAGAGAGTTGCAATGGAATATGCGTCCACCTCAGTTGTTTATTGGTTTTTTTTTTAATGTACAATAATTAGGTGATGTTACCACCACTAAGATACAATGACGTTAAGGCGCCGGGATAGTAATAAACGTCCAGCAGAAAGGGGCACAAGTCAACAGGGCATAAAACTTACGATAAAAAAACTACGCTCAGAAGAAATGCCTAATATAATCTAGAAATGTGTTTTATGCCCTAAATGGGGCACGACGATAGGAAGTGTCTCTGCAGCATGACCTCCGGAAGAGCCAGTGAGACGCTGATGATTATACCACAACGCACTAAGATCGAGATGACTAACTCGAGTAACTCCTATAAGCTTTCCCGAACCATGCCTGTGCCATAACACGGACGTTGCCATGACGTTGTTGTTATTTGTCGCCATTTCTTTTAGCTTGGATATAGCTTGACCCAGTAATATCTGTCGCATTTAGGCTAAATAGTCTGCTCCATGTCCCTGCTGTCACTGACAACCTATAGACATCCAGGGCTATGGTAGACCCATCAAGAATGATGGCAACAATAAACGGCTTCACACTCTGGTTACTCGGCATGTGATATCGTTTTTACGTTTCAATTTTCCGCCCGCTTGATACGAGGTCTCATTTTGATTTATTATTATCTATAATTAGCCTATATAATCGACCAAGAGTTACCCTGAAAGGCACGGCAAAAGGTCCCCCTGACATCTTGAACACCTCAACAAGGAGGCTTACGATGCAACTTGGAAGGTGTAAAAGTTTCGATAGTCGCTTTACCCAATGTCTTCTGGAGTCCATCCACCCAAAGGAATGAAATGGGGAATTCAGAGAACTGGCCGACAGTTCTCAGAGCAGCTAGCAAAGCAGTGTTCAGATGAACAGGGCTTTGGAACGGTTGGAGACCATACACTCATACATCCTCTCACACAGACATAAGTTTTTATGACACGTATATATATTCGAATTTGGAATAGGTCCAAACCCCACATCCTGTCAGAGAACGTAAAAGAAGTTCTAGTTATGCAACATGATCGTATGAGCGAATTTTCGTAATATATTTATGTTGAATTGTTTTGAAATTTAAACACAATGAATGCGAAAAAATTGTGCAAAGAAATTTATTCTAAATTCTGCAAATAAAACAAATGTTTAGGATTTGTGAATTTTTTGCAGTTTTCATAGATTTTTAAAGCACATATTATTGATCTTTCAGTTATTTCAGTTCGTAGTTTATGAACCATTTCTAGTAATATTCTGCTCAAAATATAATCGATTTTTAGCCGTGATTTTTTAGCACATATATTGAAATGTATCCAATTTATTGTGCTCAAGAAGTCCTGTCATAAGAACTCATCCTTTCTTTTGGAGTGCTTGATTTTTTCGTGGATTTTTTTTTTTTTTAATATCTCAATCCTAACGAGCGTTATCATCTGGAATGACACACACACATACACTTTGCCTGAATGTGGATATAGTGCAGCAGGTCCGAAAAAATTGAACCATCTCGTCTACGACTGGGAATCTTCTGAGGCCTCTCGTGCAAGACAGATCAGAAGAGTGGTGTTACTGGTGTTCGCTGGTAGACAGTGGCCAGTACCCCCACTGCAGCACTTTTCCCGCACCACACCCCGTGCCATGACAAGGTACCGGCCATTACCCTGATGTTGATCGCCACTCCTTTTAGCTCGGAAATCGCTTGCCGTAGGTCATTTCTGTCGTACTTATTCATCTTAGCCCACCAGGTCTGCTCCAACTCCATGCTGCCACTGACAACCTGGACATCCAGGATTATAGCAGACCCATCGGGCTTAACAGCAACAATATCTGACTTTTTGCCCCGGTCACTTGGCACGTGATATAGTCACTCCCTTTCGACATCCCAACCACTTAAAGGGGACCAGGTTAAAGAGGAGTGGCGACAGAGGATCCCCCAAGTGTACCCCGCGCCCAATGACAACATCCCTTCACATCTCACCTCGTGCCTCAATGACCGTCATGCCTTCGTGGTACAGGCAGGCCACATACTCAATTAAACGACCAGATGCCCCGAAACCACGAAGACAATTGGTCAGGGCAAAATGGCTTTAGTGACGTCCAGAGCGGCAAGATGGAGCTGCTGTTTCTTAATACGGGCCAGCGAGATGACAGTTTGGAGAACTGTTAGATTCTCAGCTGTGCCATCCACTGGCCGAAATGTCACCTATGACACCAGCTACTTGGAGGCAAGATGCCAGAATCTTTTGGAAGTGGTGGAAGACTACAGACGATATAGATATCGGATGGTAGCCCCAGGCCCACTCAACTTTTTTTTTTTAATGAAAATCGTCTGAGCACGGGCCAACGCTTTCAGGGTCTTCCAGATAGAAGCTACAGGTTGAGGATGAGCAGCTTGACTGTCATTGGTACTTTGTTCCAGTGACAGGCAGAAACACCAGCAGGTTCAGCAGAAGTGGAGTTTTTGACATGGCACTTATGTGCCTCGTCATGAAGCACCGGCGTGCACATAACGTTGTGCAAGGAATCCATGGTGGTAGTTGGGGGCACCATTGGCTCAACAGGGTTGTGAATGGGAGCACTTAAGAATGGCTCCCAATAGTCCACAAACTCCTGGAGAGGGGGTGAAACTTGTTCATCCCCAGCTCCCTCCAGTACTCTGCAGTGACACGAGCCGGATGCTTCCTCCACAACTTCTGGATCCGCTGATATTTTCGCCTCCTTGTTTGTTTCGCTGCTCTGCAACCCCCTGGTTCACAAAAGTAGGAGGAACCCCTCCCTGATGCCCCGCCACTTCGCTTCCTCAACCTGTGGAAAAACCCTCTGTATATAGGCTGCGACCTCGTCTTCTTCTGGCCCCTCAACAGCTCGCCTCGCCAGATCCTGCAAGTAGGCGCTCTCATCACCTTCAATACGGCCTACAATAGCTTCATTTTTTACAAAAATTCGCTAAATATGAAGTTGTTGAACCAAACTTTATAAAATATGGTTTAAAACCAGAAATCAGCCGGGGGTGTGTCAGTAACTTTGGCTTCAATTTTGACCAACTCTAAAGAGTACCTAGTAATTGAGGGCTGAAATATTGAAAAATGGAGACTTGAAAACTTTCAAGGTAATGTTTTTCTGGGTACCATTTCTACACATCATCCCAAAGAATCGGATGAAACCACCCGGGTCATTCTTTTGCTCACCTTAAGGGCAACAAAATTGGGTGGAAAATAAATCAACAACATGGGAGCGAATCTCAACTGGTGGAGTATAACAAAAATCACCTTGTAACTGCGATGTTCTAACTACCAAACCGGGTTATTATAACTTTGTGTCGCCAGTAGACAGACTTATGAAGCGAAGGTAGGGGGGATTTTTATACATACAATTAATTTTCTGTAGGTGGGTCAGCTCGTGTTACATACTAAGAAGGTGTAGGGTATGTTATTTAATTTAATTGATTTCTCTTCTGTAGGTATCTGCGCATATGCAGATATATTTAGATACCTAATGTATAGTAGACTTCGTTCAATAATTATTGTAGACAAGTGTTCTGCGTAGAAGGGCGATCAAATACAGAAATGATGAACCTTTGTGTAATAATGTGTAACGTTTCTTGTGAATAGTATGGATTTTGATATAAGGGTATAAGAGTTGATTTAATATGAGTGTAAAATCAATTAAACATTGGTATAATTTGTTTTAAATTTGGAATATTCTTGAAAACCATGTATTCAGCAAATTTGGGGATGCTTTAAAAAAAAAAAAAAAAAAAAAAAAACTTGATCCACGGTTTATTGGATCAAGAAAAAAGAAAAAAACAGGCGCGCACAAAGACACAGCCTAATCATATAATCTACGGATTTGATTTGAAACTAGCCTGAAACGGATTAACGGATTTTTAATTAATTATATTTTTCCATTGATTGTTCACTTAGTCGACATTTTCCGATCTAAATTGAAAGCTATTGGTCAGGCTCTAATCACAAGAAACTTCTAACGGACCCGCCAAACTATTAAGAGGCGGCATGATAATGTACTTCTCGAATAAATTCTAGTCAACACGATCATACGATTTCTGCTAATGTTTGATTATGTCCCTGATCTAACATTGAAAGGCTGCAATTATGACTTTTTATAGGTACTCAAAGGTCAGATATAATTTTGAAATGTAAAAAATATTTCTAAAGAACCTAATTATGAAATTACTTATACGTTCAAGTGTCGTTGACTTAATTTTGCACAAATGTTGGAAGTAGGAGAGATCTCGTAAACTCATTGCCTAATAATAGGTATCCAAGTGTAATAAACATATAACAAGATACATCCTCATCCCTCGGAGATAAATTATCTATAATTACGAGTATGTTACGGAATCACGGAAGGTATGGGTTATTATATAATAACTGAATTATAGAAATACGACATAATAAATTATGAATGTATAGATTTTCTAATATAATATGTATGCCACTATAAAATGAATATTCCACAGACCACATTGCCCTCTGTAAGTTCGTAACTTGATGAATTCATTGGAATTGTATCCTGTTGAACACTATACTCCCCAGAGGTTCGTATATTGCAATAAAGTTCTAGACATAGGGGTAATGACTACCAACAAGCCGTACGATAGGCATTTTACTATTGAGGGAGAGCGGCAAACGGCCGGTGAGCTACGGCAATGCGAAAAAGGTCTCTTGAAAGTTGTTTGTTTAGCTAATGTCTACACAGGATATCCAAGTTATTGCTTGAGAAATTTGTGTCGGAACGTCGCCCACGCCCATTCATTCTTGTAAAGAAGAAGGAGAATTGGAGAAGACAAAAAAATCCCTTGAGCTTTCCTGAGAGCGAACACCCTACTCCGTTTAGGTGTAATGGCGGCTTGGGATTACGTACTTATTGCCCGAGTCTTAACATTAATTTTCTAATCGGCGCGGGGCAAGTCCGTGGGTCGTCTACCATGTTTGCGCTGCAGTGGGGCCTTGGCCACGCAACGGGGTCGTATGTTGGGATTGTTGGGCCGCGCAGGTGAATGCACCTTCGCCTTCTCGGCATCAAATCCCAGCAGATACAAGTGTTATTCCTCTATCACTCCCCGCAAAACTATGTGTCCAGCCATTTACAACTCTAGTTTGGGTTTCTTGTTTCCATTACTGTTGCAAGGTGAATTGATTGATAGGAATTTAATTCAACAACTTATCGTAATACCACTAATAATGTTTTTCAAACATATTTCGCATGGGATATCTTTTCAAAGTTTTCGTTTCGTCAATTATGATATTGTTACTGAAACTAGCTTAATGTTACTGGAACTAAGTATTTTCGTTCTGTATAGTCGTATGTCTGTCTAAATCGCGGAATTTAGGGATTTTCAAGAAGATTTTCACTTTAAATTGCGTAACGTGTTAACGTACATACAGGTTCTGTAATGCCACTGATAACTATGAGCTTTATCGTACCTTCAGAAATTGGCTACTAAGAGCTTGTTATTTTTTTACGTTATTATTATTTATTATACATTTTTCGCATTTAAGAACTAGAGTCTGATCCACCCATACAATTCCATGATTTAATAATCTCAAAAGATTCCATAGTGGATTCCTTATAGGGCAAAAAAGTAAATTAAGATGAAGCGTAAACTGTAAAGCTTACTAAATTATTCGTATCGAAATTTGATGAAAACTGTAAAAGTCACGCATGTAAAAAATATTTGCTGTTAGTGTATGAGCAGCAGCTACAAATGATAGGTAAGTATAATACTATTTATAGTTTTTCCTCGACTTCCTCCCCCCCTCCCCCCCGAATTTCAGCGAGATCGGACGACTAGGGCGTGAGAAAATGATGCTCGATGGATTTTACAATTGTGCATGCGCAGAGAGAAGAATTGATTTCTGGGCAATAAAACTGATAGGGAACCATCAGCGGCTTCTGGAAATTTTATCACATTCTGATAGAAACTATAATAATTAAACTTGCTAGGTACAAGGATTTCCGGACAAACACATACCTACACACGCGGGCGTGCGTGTTCACGCAATCGAGTGCGGTTCAAATTTTTTCTATGACAATTCCAAAGGATCATCATTGATTATAATAATAATACAATTTTTTAAAAAATATATTGCGAAACCTCATAATCCCTTGACATCTACTTAATAGGTATTGATTGGAGCTATTTGAATAACTTCTCCACATCTTTGCAATAATTTAAGACAGCTGTATATTTTCTCTACATATATCCGAAGCCGTTTGGAGAAAAAGTGTTTATTAGTCCTATCCATAAAACTTTTCGACGTATTTATTCATGAATTTTTCAGTACCTAACTCTTGACCCTAACTAATGCCAAAATGGAAAATATTTTGGACGCTCCATGATGGTACGTTCATAGACACTCGCATACCTACCTACATCATACTGCTCACATCTCACATCAAACTCTAAACATATATATATATTTAATATCAGGAACAAAGAGGGTTTCCTTGTTTTTGTATCAAGCTATCATATTTGATTCGTACGATGAGTTATGATTTAGTCTTGATCGATGTATTAAGGAGGGTTCCCCGGATAATCGTTGTACGGCGATTTTCTAACTTTCCATCACCCCTCCGACTTGTAGGGAAAGGAGTTACGTTGAATTGACAATCAACAATTTGTCTTTTCGTGAAGAGGGTAGAAGTGTTCAACCTTATTTAAACTCCCAGACGTATCCTAATTGAGCTGGAAGGTCGTGAAACCTTATCGTCATCAACCCTTAATTCGAGCAGAACTGCTGGTTTGATAAGGAGGTTAGGATATATAGATACGATTTGCTGCCGATGATTGTTTCATTACTGCAGGATTGGCGGAGAGAAAGCATCCGTTAAAATCAAAGTACCTATAGAAAATAATCTGGGGATAGGTATAAAGCCATCCAGGCGAAGCTTGGAGGTCTGGCATGCGGGCCGCCATCGCGGGTTACGTAAGAGGGAATACCTATCAAATTACAAAACAGAGGTTACAAATGGGACAGTGGACTCTCGATTTAAAATTTCCTTGTTAGGAACAGTGATTCATTAGGTAACGTTTGGTTATTTATTTTATTTGGGACGGTAACATGTTTGAGAACGTCAAGATTGAAGTTGTGGATATTGTTGTTCATAAAGTATCGGGGAGCCACTGGAGCCTGAAATATTTGTTTCACCTGAAGACCCTCTGAGTATTTCAGAATTAATAATACGTGCTTACGATTAATCTGTACATGAATAAATTAATGTGATTGGTGAGTAGGTAAATTTGTTTGTTGCCAGTTTGGATGGAATGCAATGATAACAGATCGTGTCTAATAAGTTCATACAACCAAGGGAACTATTAGAGGTACGTTATAACAGAACAAGGGATCATTTTTCGTGACTTTTCGTTTAATTAGGTGAGCACCCACTTCTAAATTATATGCATTAGTTTTTCATGAAATAATTCAGTAAATGGAGTGAATAATGGAATAAAACGAAAAATTGGTCCACAATTAATTCGATTAATCGTTTTATTTTTCTTATAATAGATTCAATGAAAACTCAAGATGAACACGGTTCACGGTTCACCGGTTCGGTGTGCACAGTTTCTACATATTTCTAGGTTTAATTATAATCTCATTTGATGACACATCATCACGAATTCAAAACTCTGTCATTACAGGTTTCCGATGGTGGAAGTTTTCCCGAATCCTTTGTTTAACTGGAGTGTTTGAGTGTTGGATTGAAACCATTGAAAAAATCTTTCCGATGATAGTTGATACAACATTTTAATTTTTTAATGTGTTTTAGCGCGGACCATAAATCTCCACATACCGGGGTTGAGATTGAATATGTGTTGTACCTTAGAGAAACCCGTATGATAAGAATTTAATGGAAATTGTTGAAGGATTAAAAAGTGCTTATTTAGGATGGCTTATTTCTTGACTTCAGAAACTATGGGATGATTTCTGGATTTTTAAAAGAGAGAGAGAGAGAGAGAGAGAGAGATAATAAATACTTATGTCGCCAGAAAATGAAACACTCCAAAAGAAAGAATGAATGAACATTCATTGGACAGTGGTTGTTGAACAATTCATTAGGGGAACAACACTTTTTGAGCGCCATGATGTGCTCACATAAAAAAAAAAAAGTGTTTAAAAAATACTAAATTGGCTCAAAATTTGATTTGGACTAAAATCGTTAAATGTAGGTACATAGGTACCTATATATTTTAAAGTACCTAGAATAATACTTCGAATAAGTATGTTAACCATGAACTACATCATTCACGAAAAATGATGCTGAGGAACTTTATTCCCGTTGCGTTTGGATGCGCTGCCGTATCCCTTCTCCTCTCAGCGTTTCCTTAGCTTTTTGACAACTCCAATCGGTATTTCTTTCCTGACGGAACTCACTTTGCTCAAGTACACTAGGTACGAGTCACCGACATTATGGAAAATTTGCCCATGTGGTCGTGTAGAACGAATGGGACTTATACTGAAGAGCAAACACAAAGTACTGCCAAGAAATCAGCTCAAGATTCAGAATGGTTTCATACTTTAAGGATAGATAAAATCGAAATTCGTGGAAACCCCTTGCATTTAGCAGTCCTTTCAAGTTTTTTCCCGGAAGACTATATTATTTTGGCAGATTGTACGTACGTTTTCTGTCATGTAGATACAAACTCCATTCAGATGCAATCCATCGAACAAAACAACGAACATTTTTGATCCATTGCTATCTATTGCTCTATTAGAAACAAACTTTTTTTTAAGGGAAAAAACACCCTGGCAGTTGAATATAGTTTGCACCATACCTACGTTTTGCCATTTTGACAACCTGAAGGATCAAAGTAAATTAGTGGTAAATTGGGTCAGGAATTATGTTTTCATGCGTATTGGAGAAATATAAATATGTATGTCGGTCCGTCTGTTACTCTGTCTATCTTTAACTCGTGAAGAGGATTCGAGCCTTTGGGAATGCCTCATGTCCTATGTACCTGCTGGGTGTAGAACATCGGTTTTTCTAAAATTTCAGATCAGGATTTTACTGATAATAATATGATTCAGATGTATTGTGATTGTATTTCACAAGTATGTATAAGAAAGTAAGTTGAAACGTTTTAGATCAGACGGAGTAGGAAGAGAGGTATTTAAAAACTGCGGTATTATTAAGTTGTTATTCACTTTATTTTAAACAATTTAATTTCAAAAGCAACGTCGTGGCTAATAAAGCTTGCGCATATTTTACTAGAAGTGAGATAATCGCTCACGAGGATTCAAGGCCGCAGCCCAGTTCTCAACAGTTCGTATCAATTATAGCGCCATAACCTTCATCAACGTTCACACACCTCGGCGCTACGCCTGCTTGCCTTCCAATAGTAAACACGAATGCCTTTTGTTTCAATCTCAACTTCGTACTCGTTTCTCCAAGATAGGCAGTTTCTTAGTTGTGTTTCTTTAAATTTCATGTCAATTAGAGTTGATTTCTAGTGTAGAGTTTCGAAAGTGGTTGAGTTGAGTGAATGAATAAACGAAATGAAATATTTGTTAAATTTCGAGAAATGTCCGGCTTTCTCCTTTTAGATGGCTGAATTGCATTTAAATTCAAATATTTGTACTGGAAAATAATTTTGTTTTCTTGCTGCAGAAACCATTCGACTATATAATAAAGGACTATTTCAAGAGTTATAATAATGTTGATATTGCGATATAATATGTATCACAACTCATTCCACACCCCCGGCCCGAGCCGCGGCCAACAGACCTCCCGGTATCGTCGGTACTCGTCATTGTCGTTATAATCTCATACTTTTTTCATCTTTGGACCAAAGTCTGGTAGAAATTTTGTAGTATTTTTTCGACCCTTACTAATGAACTATAACTAACATACCAATCCTCTCCTCTTCATTCAGTTCTTACTGAGCATCAGCCTAGTTCGGAGGTCGGCTCGTGCAATGGAAGAAAAAAAAAAAAAATAAATAATAATAATAATAATAATAAATTAATTAAATTAATAACTAATAATAAATTTAAAAAAAATTATAATAAAAATAAAAAAATAAAAATAATAATAGAAATGAAATAAATGAATGAATAAAATAAAAAATAACCACACCATCACGTCGGGTTCACCAGTGTGATATGCGGAGATCTAGGTGAAACGAGTCACACGAAGTCTGATGCAATAGTGAATTACTGTAGGCTCTCCTGGCGTTTTACACATAACGGTCTGGGGGTATTTTTCCGCCCTAGACTGGGATAAAGAGGAGGAGAGCGTGGCACCAAAGATCCTGCAAACTCTCCAGCTCAACCTCTTGTAGAAATTTTAATTCCGAGCAGTTTTATTATTTCGGAATAACTGGCCAAACTTATGCGCCATGATAGGGAGCCGAATGTCTCCTCGTTCAAGGAGATGTTTATAGTGAATATAATTAGCGGCGTGATTGATCTCACTAGTGATTCATATGCAAGTACGTAATGCTTTACTTCATCTTGGCTGATTATTTCCTCAACTAATCATTCTGGTCATTCAGAGAATTCGTATTTCCTACTGGGACCCTAATGAATGAACACGTAGTTCCCATCTCCTAGGTGAGTAAGCTGGTAGTTCCCACTATGTACTGGATATGTGTTTCACACCCCGGAGATATTGAGTTCGTTAGAGTTTTCACCTGATGACCCATGGTGGTCTTACTCCAAACGTAAAGGTTAAGCTATACAGAAAAAGGTCCAGTCATGCAGCATGATCCTATGCGCGAATTTTCGTAAATTATCGTACTATATTATGTTACACTGTATTCAAAATTAATGTGCTCGAAAAATGCTGGCAAACGAACTCGACCTTTCGTTGGGAAAGCTTAATTCTTCGGCGCAAGAACGGAATTTTTATCTCAATTCTAAGGAGAGTTATCGTCTGGAAGGACACACGCACACGCACACGCACACGCACACGCACACTCACACGCACACGCACACGCACACGCACACACACACGCACACGCACACGCACACGCACACACACACACACACACACACACACACACACACACACACACACACACACACACACACACACACGCACACACACACACACACACACACACACACACACACACACACACACACACATATATATATATATATATATATATATATATATATGAAAAAGCGTTAAACTGTAGGATTCGTATCAGAATGTCTCAAAACGGATTTTAATGATGAAAATTCTCGAAAATTTCGATTTTAAAATTTTTAGATCCATTGCAATGGCTTCATTTTTTACGAAAATTCGCTGAAATAATTAAGCTTTGTGTAATGATTTGCACCGATTTTTCGTTGACAAATACGAGCAGTCCTATGAGTGAGCCGTCCGTACTTCAAAAACCGATGGATGATGATATCATCAGTGTAGCGAAACCTCACGAAATCTAATTAGAGTTGGTTCAATAGGAGTCTTTTCATGTTCCGCTAAACTGGCTTGCGTTACCTTAACCGCGATCTGCGAGTGGTAACATTCGACTCAGCGTCAAAAAATACGAAGGAACCGGCCCCAAACTCATAATTTCTTAGGGGGTAATTTTTCACAAAAACATTTAAAAAAGCCCATGTTTTTCAACCTAAAAACATACTTCTCTCTCCCAATTAGCAAAGTAGATGTACAATTCACTAGACCGTTCGCAAGCTGACAGTTTGAGGATGTTTTTCCCGGAGACCGCATCAATTTTCCTCAACAGGAAACAGGTGAAAATTTTGTGAAAATTTTGTCAGAAAACACTAAAAATTAACAAGTTTGAAGTTTGAACAAGAAAAAAATTACTAGATAGGGGTTTGAAGAAATGTTTCACCACCTATCTCATGGGAAGTTTAATGCTCTTTCCAACGGTATCCTAAAATTTTACTTTACTCAGCCAATTAAGGAAGTTATGGTCATTTTAGTAAGGCGAATTTGAACAAACGAAAAAATCTTGGAAAATTAATAACGCGCAAACAAAGCGTTTAAAAAAATCTCTAGAGGGAACTTTCGATCAGAAATAAGCTCTAAAATCGATCGCTGAAGTTTTGACGCATCTTTCTCGGACACCCTATATAATACACCCAGGTTATCTGGGTAACTATCGTCATTAGATCGATATAGATTACATAAATTGTTAATTGAATGGATTTGTAAACATTTTCATTAATAATTGCTTCCACGTATCATGGTACCTTGAATACTGCTGAAAGCAAGCACTAAAACGTTTTCAGCAAAACCAGCATGATTGCGGTGCTTACATTCACTTACATAGCTTGCCCACACACACTCTTCGACTAGATCACGGAAGTGGATATAATCCCCACAGACCCCCCCCCCCCCCCTCCACCAAGCCTTTCGATTAAGCGTCTCATGCCCTCATCTTGACTATATTCGTAGCTTGAAATTGTCGAGACTTTACTACGATGACATAAAAACTATCTGATGGGTTGTACTCAACGAGCCCAATTGAAGAATGTGATTTCGAACGCATTCAGAACAATGTAGGTGCCAAAACGTTCTAAATGACCCAATGGTGCAAAGTATAACTTATGTATATATTGTAACATTTTAAAATAACATTCACAGAAACGACGTTTCATGTCAAAGTATTTTAACCTGAATCAAATGAGCCTAATTTTTTAAACCTTTATTTTTTGAAATTATTTACAGTTTTTGGGGTCGGTGTTTTTTTTTTTTTTTTTTTTTTTTTTTTTTTAATATGGTCTACAGCGTTGATGAGTATGAAAATTCACGTAGGATACACTGCATAGAAATAATTGGAGAAAAACTTCAAAATTCCATCCTTGTGAGACGGCCATTTTGCATTCCACATCAATTTTGAGAGGGCAGACAGGTTTTATCACCTAGAACGGACTAAATTCTCATAATCTAATCTCAAGACCTCCTGGAATTACAATCCATTTTGGGTTTCGGCTCTAGGACTAAAATGTTGATGAATCGCCTATTTGGATTATTGGGTATCCATACATAATTTTACAGTGATGAGGTAGCTACGTTGAAATAATTTAGTTTTTTAATGAATATTTGGTAATCATTAATAACTTTGGTGAATTTTTTACTAACTGAATCTGAAATTATATCTACCTGTAATCCAGTTGACAACGCGTGAGTCAGCCAGAAAGTAAACAATTCAATAGACTACTGGATTTTTGTTTACAGTTTCTTGAATACCTTCAGAATAATTAGATGATTTGGTTTCAGGTGCTTCATAATTGGTTGTCAGATATTGACACCATGCTTGTGGCCTCCAGTGTAATTGAATCAAGAATAAAATCTATTTGTGAATTGTTTGATTCTATTATGTTCCACCAAGGGACGTAATCATTTTAGAAAGCCCTCTCTCTTTTTCTAAATTAATATATCAATTTATTGGCACATCGCATTGCACGTATAGTTTCATTGTAATGTATGTGTATTATCAAATATATGTGTTAGTTACATTTCTGTATATTTATTGTGATTGGGGTTTTGCCGGTACTAGTAAATAAATAAATAAAAATTGCATTTGAAGTCATTATTAACGACTAGTTGCCTACAGTTCATCCTTTCCTGATTTCAACCAAGGAAGGCATTCACCAAGATGTTTCTATCTCGTCAAAGAATCTTAAGTGTTCCATGAAAAGTTGACAGGGACATGTAAATCGCCAGTTTTTACGCCGTCAGGAGCCAAGCTTGAGCATAGCGTAGATGCATATACCTATATGCATTTTGATTCTTCCCTATCGATAATTGCTCATGTACTCACCTAACTAACCAAATCAATGGTTTAAATGAAATTTCAGATGAGAGCCCCGTTGGAATACATAAAGCGGCGGTCCATCAAAATTTATTTTCGCAATTATCACAGACGTGGTTCAGGAGGTCGGTGTGAATGTGTGGCCGTTCTCCCTTGACTCTGACCTATGATCCTCGATGTTGGATTCACCTCATCGGCATCGCCTGAAGGGTCAGATTCGCTTGACCGCCGCGACCCGCTACATCCTACGTTTTCTAACGTCCGACCTGGCCCGTTACATTACCCGTCCATCTGGCTAATGGGACACATTTGCATAGACTACCCGACTGTTTGTACAAGGCACAAAGTGTAAATAGAGGGAAAATTTGACCTAGCCTACTCAACATGTTACCGAGAGAATATAGGTACCTAATGTTCTGGGTTATATGTACATAGGGTCAAAGCCCAGTTACAAGTTTCCTATAGTTTCAACTACCAACCAAATGAAATTGTTTGTTTTTCTCTGATTTTCACGTTTCTATTTCCACCATCAGAAAATATATTGGTAAATAATTCATGCATTACGGGGACGTTCCAATGATTGTATGATGGGTTACATAAGATTTTGGTGGGAATGGCGAATAGATCATGATTTTATTGGATGTACTCCTTCCTAACATGAATATTGGTTCTGGAATATTGGTTTGTTGGCTTCAACAAGTTGGTTGGAAATATCATGATAAATCGGTATCCCTTCCCGTAACACTATGAAATTTTAAATGACTGAGAATGATTTCTCAGAGAAATCCAAAATAATATTTAAAAAAAAAAGATACAAAAAAATGGTTGAGGTTCGCGCAAATAGTACATTTCATTTCCCCCTCCTCCTACTCAAAAAATCCATCTTCAGAATAAAATATCTTAATTTTAGCTGATCTTTACCGAAATATAAAAATGAAATAGAATTAATGAATACCTAGATAAATTCAGAAATGGATAAAAAAATCGATAATATCACAATCTATTCCAAGGTTTGTTGAACAACTGGACTAAAATCTGCATTAAAAAAAAAGTTGGTTCAAAAATCAAAAGAGAATAATGAAAACATCACGATTTATCACTTTGTCACTATTACCCCCTCCGTTATACCCTCTCCATAACGATCTTTAAAACTCCAGTCATATATTCACAACTATACCGAATTCTTAATTGAATTGGCAGAGCTTGAAAGAACGGTAATTACTGCCTCCATCCCGTCAGCAAATCCTAAATTCTCAAGATTTGTTGCACAACTATTGGGCTAACAAACACAACGGCGTTTGTATTTGTGGCACTGTGGTGTGGTGTGGCTGTTGGACTATGTATTTGGTTACTATTGGAGTATGTTTTATTGGGCGAAGCCCGTAATAATAATAAATAAATAACTTTTCTTAGAATTGGGATCGAATCAGATGAGGACCATTAAAATCTGTTGAGAGCCAATTGAGTCGACAAAATTTCTTGGGGGAAAAATATCGGCTTTATCCTCTTTATTTTCCTTCCCTCATTTGACTCATATTTTCCGAGGGTTGTTGCACAACCATCATAAAATCGGGATCAAACAAAGAAAGAATCTCGAAAATCGGTTGAGCAGTGTGGCCTGGAGACATCGACAAAATTTTTCACGCACAACTTTTTTAAATTTTAATTATCTTATTTTTCAATAAAACTCCCCTCTCAAAGGCGTAAGGGGGCACAACACCATTAAAAAAGAAAAGGAAAAAATAAACTAACAAGAGGTTAGGCCGTTTCCAGGTTCACACGATGCCGGTCTAGGGATTAAGGAAGTTGTGGAAGGCAGAGGAGGGAGATATGGATAAAAAGCAGTGCTTCGATAACATGAATACCAGTTGCAGATAAGACCACCGAAGAACGAGGATGGTAGTAGCACAAAGCACTCCTACCGAGATGCCTAATTTCCGCACCATACCCCACGTCATGACACAATCGCGGCTACAACCTTTATGTTATTTACCACCTCTCTTTTTTAGCCCGGATAATGCTTGCATTTCATTTCATTGCATTTAATCAGCCTTCCAGGTCTGCTCCATGTCCACGCTGCCACTGACAACCTGGACATCCAAGACTAACGTAGACCCATTGGGCTTAGTGGCCAAAATATCCGGCTTCTTGCCCCGGTCTCCCGTTCCACATCACAACCGCTGGATGAGGACCACCTGCTATCAGCTTGACAACTGCATCATGATGTACAATGCGGCCACCATGAGTCCGTGAACATTGCTGCACTACATACATGCTACAGGTTCTCATAGTTCTCCATATAGGTACAGCAAAAGGTATACACTAACAATTCCCCCCCCCCCCCCCCACGGATTGTTTTGATTTGTTTTTTAAATTGGTCTGAAACGGATTTGTATTTGGTTTTTCTTCTTCTCATTCTTGGGGTTATCCCACACCCTCCTCATCAATTCTAATAGGTCGTCCCTTCTTACGTACGAAGTCTTGCCTATATGGCCTAGCTGCAGAGGGACGTTCTGAAAGAAATATCCGCTTTAGGTGCCAGATGATCAATTTCTCTGTTTATCTGAGCCCTGTACCCGGCAAAGTTTTTATCTGATCTCACATGGCCGGTGGTTTAGAATGAACTTGTATCTGCTCATTGGGTCGTCATGAGTTCCATGGCGACTGTATACAACACACGTAGCTGCCACTATATATTTATTGCTTTCGAGTCTACCTACAGGTAGAGGAAGCATTGTTTTCACTTTTGGTGGACGACGAATTTGTTGTTTCCAAGATCAAAATTTCCACTCGCATTCTACTTTTTTAGATCATTCTGAATAAATTTCGTTCTGTGTCTGTTTGTAGGTGGTTTTCTTTTCTTTTTTCTTCTAGTTGTGTGTTCACAAGCTTACTTCTCACAATTTTCATCCGATATTGATGAAATTTTTAGGGAATATTCGGGTTAGGGTGTAGATGTTCCCCACACAGTTTCATTGTTCCTAAGCCAATTCGATCGATCTCGCTCGAATTAGGAGGATAGTTGGCAGAGGACAATGAGAATATTCGATTATACCAATGCCGCATCATTAGTAGCGCCCGCGCATGCGCAAATTTTAAATGTTTGTAACAAGCTCGATTTTCACAGTTTTTATCCGATTTTGATAAAAATTTCTGGGAATGTGCGGTTAGGAAGAAGATTGTCACCTATTAGTTTCATTGTTGCCAAATGAATACTTCTTTCTGCACGTGCGCAACCGTAAATTACATCAAGCATATTTTTCTTACGCCCTAGGTTTCTGATCTCGCTCAAAGTTGGAGGATAATTGGGAAAAGAAGATTTTATCAACCGATTTCAATTTCAACATGCTAGTGCCGTTAGTATCTGCGCGTGCACGAATGTGAAATCCTTGTAACAAGTTTCATTTCTACAGTTTTCATCCAATTTTGTATGAAATTTACAGGGAATGTGCGGGCTCGGCAGTAGATGGTCCCCTTCAGTTTCGTTGTTGCGCAAACGTTCATTCCATCAAGCATAATTTTCTCACGCCCTAGTTGTCCGACCTCGCTCAAATTTGGAGGATAGTTGGATGAATACGATTCACACCACCTACATATATCGGTTTTAACACAATTGCATCATAAGTAGCTGTTGAGCATGCACGAATGTTTAATACTTGGAACGAGCTTAATTTCCACAATTTTCCTCCGATTTTGATGAACTTTTCAGGGAATGAACCGCCTGGGTTAGATTGTTGATGATCCTCTACCAATTTTATTTATCTCAAATCATTGCTTCATTCTACGCATTCGTAAACGTAAATCACTTCAAGAATAATGTTCTCGCTTCCTAAATAGACCGATTTTGATGTTTTACGTTACATCTTGATTTACTATTTTCCGAAATGGAATTCATTACGATCAATTAAACACTATTCGTCATGTTATTTGAATTCGGATATTATTTGAAGTTCTATGTAAATTTCAAAAAATCCATATCAATGGAAACCAATGGACATATATGGATGTGTGACATATGATGGATGCCTTACGAAATCCCTTACCCTAAGTCTCCTCCATCTTCTTATTTATTCTATTAATTCAGAATTCTAATTGTCTATTTTCTGTGGTTCCCTAGCAGTTATTCATGACTAATTTACGCTTTTATAATAAAAATAAGCTTTGATTTTAGCAATGTTCTAAAATGGGAAAACGTCTACCAAGTTGGGTGGGCAGTAGGTATAGCCTCCTCACTTATTTTAGCATAACATGTAGTATAGGTATAGCTTCCTCACTTATTTTAACATAACATGGGCGTATAGAATTAGTTGAAAGAAACAATTATCAGCAATTCATGGTTACGCATGCTCACACGCAAAAATAAATAATAATAATAATAATTTTTACAGTTTTCGCACTCTGGTCACCAGTGCAGGAAACTGAAAAATCATAGAAAGAAAACTACTCATCGTAGAAAGTGCAGATGGCGTCAAACTTCTTAGAATTGAATCTATTTTCATTTAAAAATATAAAATAAATGAGTGGGTAATGCTCATTGTCACAGATACACAGACAGACATGGAACCAAAATTAATTTTTAATAAAAGCACTTATTTAAAATATATTTATAATAAAGCACTTCACCAAATCGTTTACTTCATAAATCCTTAAATTGAATATCCATATTATAAAAAATTTGCCTTCAAATTGAATTGAGTGTAAAATCATTCATGTATCGTTTCTAACGGGTCAAGGCCGTTAACTAGATATCTATTCCAATGGGGGTTGAGGAGGAAATAGTTTTATATTTTTAGTCAAATTAATCGTTCTTTGGATTTACAAACCTCGTAAGCCAGACAGCTCTCTTCGAGACGGGCTGTAGGCATGGGCTATTAGTCGACCAATATGATCTTTTGATAGGGTTTCTAGGACATTTTATCTGTGCTATCTGGAGGATTGATGTAGTATCTTCCGCAATTGCTTGGAGCTCCACCGCGAGAAAACTCGAGATATGTTTATAAAACAAGGCCGAAGGCCGCCACCTTGTTGACACTTCCAGCTCAGTCACTAGATGTTGAGTACTCGGAGGGGGCTTAGGCGATGACTCATCTAGGTTTCTTTGACGTTTTTCCGTGGAAATCTGTTGTCAAGCACCCAGGGTCATATATATATATATATAGGTAAATAATAAATATTTATAAACATATATATATATATATATATATATATATATATATATATAAACTTCTGGGTCATATCATATAAATATATATAATGTGTGTGTTTGAGTGTCACGGGCTTAAATGCGCTCTGGAGCTCTTTCCACCCAATGCGATGGAATAGGGGTTTAAGAGCATAGTTGGAGTTCTTTACCAACCACTAATTCATGCAGTACAGCGGTGAACTCAGACTATGAGCTGGGTTATGAAGCAGTTGGTCCTACCGAGTCGCACCACAACAACTGCTGGCTGAAGAAGTCAAGGTCAGCAACAGAATAGGCTGGTGGCATAATGAAGGACTGGCAAAGAGAAACAATCCCAGCTCACCTGCCTTATCCGTTGTGTAGATGTAGGATTCGCCCAAGTTGGGAAGCCAAGCCAAGAGCACACAGTTGAGCAAAATTTGTGATCCTAAGTATGCAGTCTCACACAGTTGGTAAGCTTGCCAAAGACTAGTCAGTAGATTAGCTTTGACAACTTTTGTTAACAATGACGTGCGAACGAGGCGTAGCGTCTGCAGGTGCTTCAATGGAGCCTTACTAATACTAGCAAGTACTTCAGCAGGGTTCATAGGGCTTGCGGCAATGGTGGTCACCCCCATGATGTCAACTCCAAGGTACCGCCAAACTAGGTCACAGATGGGATGGGGGTGGGAGATTGTCCTATAACTACACACTTTTCTTCCACCACCTTCAACTTGTGCTGGCGATCCGGTGGAAAAGACGAAAAAGACTGACCTACACTTATCAGCAATAACAATCAAACCTGGCTAGCTGCTCAGCAAATGCGTTGAGGGTAATCTGCAAGTCCACAAGGGTTTCTGTGAGCAGGATTACACAAAGGGTAATGCCAATGCATACCTTACTACATCCCAGGGTTAATATCAGATCCTATATAAGCTGGCAGCTTACCCAAGGCCGTATTCCACTCAACAAACTCTTGGGGAAGAGTTAGAACTTGTTCGACCCAACTTACTCCGCAGCTACTCAGACATATACCTAAATGCTAAAGTCTCAAACACTATATTTTTTCACAGATTAAGTTTTGGGATGCTCTGAGAGGGAGTTTCATGGGGTTCTATATTTTCACGACTGAGTGCAGTTATAATCTCGCCCGAATCAGCGAGTCTTAGGCCGAATAGGCCGTCTTAACTGCCGAGGGAGGCCCTAAAATTTGAACTAGCTGGCCACAGTCAATGACCGCACTTGTCATCCTTAATTGCTAATTTTTTTTCCACTCCGTTGAAATTCACATTTTCAATCATCTTTAACAATTCGGAACTGCATTAATATATTTTCACTTCCACTATGATTTCTCGCGGATATTAACACAAAATGTTTAGGAGAAAAAAAGTAGCTATAACAATAGTGAATGAGGAAAGGGGAAGTCCAAATTCAATTTTGTATGCGTTCGATTGAGTTGGGGATAAAATAAGATGAGGATCGAATTAGAATGGTAGGTAACATGAATTTTATTTATCATTTTATTTTATTATTATTATTATTATTTATTTATTTTTTTTTTTTTCATTCCTTTGCCAGTCCCCAAGGTGAATTTTAGTAAAACATTTGGTGCGGGGCTCGATACTACTAATATTAGGATCGTGCTGGTGTTTCTCTTAATTGTGGTACGCCATGTGAATTTTGTATTATCCTGCGATCCACTAAACCACGGTGCTCTTCTTCGCCAACGGTAGGTTTGCCGGACGTCCGGCATTATACTCGTCTCCCATGCGTCCGGCCGGATTTGTCCTTTCTAGACACTCCTCCTCCACACGACTTTCTCTTTTTAGAAGGCTAAATTGTCTTTAAATATAAACATTTGAGCTGAAATTAATTTTTTGTTACAGAAGCCAATCGACTAAACAATAAATTACTATTTTAAAAGATATAAAAATGTAGATATTGTGATATATGTATCACAACTCATTCCGCTCTAATTTCATACTTTCTTTATCTTGCACCAAAGACTGGTAGAAATTCTCTGGTATTTTCTCGAACCTTACTAATTAAATATAACTAAAATACAAATCCTCCCCTCTCCATTCCTAGTTCGGAAGTCGGCTCGTGCAATTACATTTTGCATTATACATTTTAAAATTTAAGATACTCGTATCAAATTTCTCGTATCTAATGTCTAAACAGAAATGTAAATTTTCAGAGACTATAAAAAGCCTTTAAACTTTAAAAATATCCTTACTGCCTAGAGGGACGAAATGATAATGAAGCAAAATGTGGTGTTCTCTCCATTTTCAAGATACGATTTGTATGCCATACAATCGATGAGCTTGTTGAATTATCAATCAAGTAGGTATACTATAATATATAATTTTTTGTCCGACTTTCGATACTTACCATCTGGCAACTCTAACTTCAGGTACTCTACCTACAATTATTAATAACAAAAGAAAGAGTGGAATAGTGAAAGAGACATTCATACTATGTATTATCAGATTGCAATTCATTATATCAGTTTGGATACAGACCCATGTTTGGAGGAAGGTATATGAATTTTTTTAAAGCCTATTAATTATTCCACTCTTAGGGCCATCAGGGCGTTGAGAAAGTAAGATGAATGGGTATATTAAAGAATACAAGAGATGAATCATCCATAAATCTACTCCCTGCAATACCAAAGTCCTGTTGAATCAGCAGAGTTACGACTAATATTTTTGTCATTGATAGTCACTTATTGACCAAAACCATAGAATGAAAAGAAATTGTTGATTGAACAGTGCGATGACGGAAAGAGTAAAGTGAGCCAGTACAGCTGCAGGTACAACAGAGTGCGGCGGAGTTGTGAAGGAGGGAGAGGGAAGAGCTATAATGCTGCCGAGTTGAGTCAACCTCACCGCCCTTACCCCACGCGGCCACCTGACGACCACTGCACCACACATCTGCCATAATTTTACTGCACTTGCCTAAATGCATTTGCAGTGCTCATTCGCTGAGTGATCAGTACCCTTCAAAGTAAAATTATGTTTAACATACAGCGTAGTTTTGTATTCTATTTTGAGAACATACTGTATGGTTGTTCATATCTGAACAGCGATCTATTGAGCAGCAATCATCGCAGGGGCGAGCGACTGACATTTAGAGAGAGCTATTGCGATTTGGATATCTCAATTGACTGATAAAATATAGAAGAAAACAAGTCTGCAGAGTTGGGGTTGTAAAAGCGGGTCATAGGATTTCAAATGTGTACATAAGCTGAGGTACTGCTTTGGTGCAGAAAAAATGAAATTTGTGGGGAATTATCTCGATTCCAAAAGCTGCACATTAGTGTTGCAGCTTCAACCAAGTGGCTACAAGCTGCCATTAGTATTATGCCGAAATTGTATGGAAACTGTAGAAGTTGTGACATTAGACGAAATGTAAGTTTGCAAAGGCTACATTTGAACCGGTGGTGTTGAAATAGGGAAACATGCAAGATCCCGGACACGCAGAACCCCTCCCCCCTCCTCCTCTCTTCGCGAAATCGCAATTCTAGATAGTATAATTCAGCCGTTCCAATGATCAGCGAACACATATACAGATGAGAAATAAAAATTGTTTGAAACTGTCAAAAAACATACTTAATGGGCGACTTTTTGTTTTTTATATATTTTACACACACACACACACACACACACACACACACACACACACACACACACACACACACACACACACACACACACACACACACACATTTTTTTTTTTTTTTTTTTTTTTTTTTTTTTTTTTAGTAAACTCCCCTCAAAGGCGGAGGGGGCACACCATTAAATTGAAATTGTTGATCTGGCAACAATGAAACTGATAGGGGACTATTTACAACCTAATCCGCGCATCCCCTGAAAATGTCATCCACATCGGATGAAAACTGTGGAAAATAAGCTTGTTACAAGGATTTCATATTGGCGCATGCGCAGTAGCTATTAATGATACAATCATGTTGAAATTGATACAAGATGATCAAATTGTTATCCCCCAACTATCTTCCTGATTTGAGCGAGATCGGACGACTAGGGTGTGAGAAAATAATGCTTGGTAGAATTTACGTTTGCTCATGGGAAGAGTGAGGTATTGAGTCAAGTCCCGCATATCCCCTGGAAATTTCTTCCGAATCGGATGAAAACTGTGTAAAATAAGCTTGTTACAACGATTTGCGGACACACGACAGACAAGACACACACACACACACACACCCTTTTTTTTTTTTTTTTTTACAAAACTCCCCTCAAAGGCGAAAGGGGCATTAAATTGAAAAATTAAAAAATAAAATAAAAAAGTGGGGAGGATGCCTAGGTTTAGCCGACGCCGGCTCTAGGGATAAGGGAAGTTGCAGGACGAGGAGGAAGAATGGGATGAAAGGAAGTGCCCCTATAGAATGACCACCAGTTCAAGTAAGAACCCCTCAGGACGCGGGTGGTGATACCACGGAGTACTCCTGCAGAGATGCCCAACTCGAGTAACTCCGTGGCGCTTTTCCCGCACCACACCCCGCGCCATGACAAGGTCGCAGCCATGACCTTGATGTTATTTGGTGCCACTCCTTTTAGCTCAGATATCGCCTGTCGCAGATCATTTCTATCATATTTACTTTTCTTAGCCCGCCAGGTCTGCTCCATGTCCACGCTGCCACTGACAACCTGGACATCCAGGATAATGGCAGACCCATCGGGCTTGACAGCAACGATATCCGGCTTCTTGCCCGGTCACTCGGCATATGATATAGTCTCTCTCTCTCAACAGCCCAACCGCTGGATGATGAAGCGCCTGCTATCTGCTTGGCAACCGCATCGTGATGGACAATGCGGCCACCCTGAGTACGAGGACACTGCTGCACTACATGATACAGATTCTCATTTTTACCTCGACAGGCACGGCAAAGGGTGTCCACTGTCCACGACTACTTCGTGAACACCTCACCAAGGTGGCAAATGTGGCCACCCGGACCGCATGAAAACAGCAGTAGTTGCGAGCCCCAATGCTCTCTGAAGCCCATTCCACCCACTGGGAAGAGAGAGGTGATTCAGAGCACTGTCGGAGTTCTTTACCATCTACTGACTCATGCAGCGCAGCAGCGAACTCAGCAGATGAGCTGGGTTTCGGAGCAGTTGGTGTTGCTCGATCGCACCACAACAACTGCTGCCGGACAAAGTCCAGGTCAGCAGCAGTGCGGGCGACCTCCCAGCTCGAGCCCCTAAGGGCAAGCAGGCGCTGGCGGCGTAAAGATGGGATGCTGGCAGAAAGAGAGACAATACCGAGCCCACCGGCCTTGACCGGTGCGTGGATGTAAGCACTTGGGACACCAGGTGGAAAGCCTAGCCAAGAGCGCACAGCAGAGCGAACTTCACGATCTAACTCTAGCAGCCTCCCCGCAGTAAGCCTGCCAAAGACTAACCCATAGGTTAGCTTTGGCAGTAAGTACGTGCGAAGGAGGCGCAGCTTCTGCTGTGGCTTCAATGGAGCCTTGGTGACACGAGCTAATGCTCCACCAAGGTCCACACGGCTTGCGGCTATAGTGGCCACACCCATGAAGTCGACCCCAAGGTACCGCCAAACCTCCAACACGGATCGGGCAGGGATGGAAGTTTGTCCTAAGACAAAACACTCCTCATCCACTACCTTCACCTTATGCTGGCGACCCGACGGGACCAAGGAGACCGACCCACACTTAGCTGGATTGACCACCAAACCACACCTGGCTAGCTGCTCAGCAAATGCGTTGAGGGAGATCTGCAAGCCCTCGCGGGTTTCTGCGAGTAGGATGACATCATCAGCAAAAGCTAATGCACCTACTCGCACCCCAGGGGCGAGATCAAACCCTATTTCAGCTGGCAGCTTACCCAAGGCCACATCCACGACCAGGTTGAAGAGGAGTGGCGACAGAGGGTCCCCCTGGCGTACCCCGCGCCCTATAACAACATCCCCTGACATCTCACCTTGTGCCTCGAGGACCGTCACGCCTTCGTGGTACAGACAGGCAACATACTCGATTAAACGAGCAGGTGCCCCGACACCACGAAGACAATCGGTCAGGGCAAAGTGGCTAACTGTGTCAAAGGCCTTAGCGACGTCCAGAGCGGCAAGATGGAGCTGCCGTTTCTTGATACGGGCCAGCGAAATGACAGTTTGGAGAACTGTTAGATTCTCCGCTGTGCCATCCGCTGGCCGAAATGCTCTCTGGACGTCACCTATGACACCAGCCACTTGGAGGCGAGATGCCAGAACCTTTTGGAAGTGGCGGAAGACCACCGACGAAATAGAAATTGGACGGTAGCCTCCAGGCCCACTTCCCCCTTTCTTTGGGATGAAAATTGTCCGGGCACGGGTCAACGCTTTCGGGGGTCTTCCAGATAGTAGCAACAGGTTGAGGATGAGCAGCTTAACATTCTTTGGAGCTTTATTCCAGCGTCGGGCGGAAATACCATCGGGTCCAGCAGAAGTGGAGTTTTTGACACGGCACTTATGTGCCTCTTCATGAAGCACCGGCGTGCACATGATGCTGCGTAAGGAGTCCCTGGTGGAAGCTGGGGGTACCACTGGCTCACGAGAGTTGTGGCTGGGAGCACTCATAAGTGGCTCCCAGTAATCCAAAAACTCCCGGAGGGGGGGCATTACTTGTTCTTCCCCAGCTCCCTCCAGTACCTCCGCAGCTGCACGAGCCGGATGCTTCCTCCACAATCTCTGGACACGCTGGTATTCCCGCCTCCTCGCTTGCTTAGCTGCTCTGCGACCTCCACGAGGCACCACATTAGGGGGAACTTCTCCCTGGTGCCTCGCCACGGTCGCTTCCTCAACCTGCGGGAAGATCCTCTGCACATAGGCCGCGACCTTGTCCTCCAAGCCATTTGGCCCCTCAACAGCCCGCCTCGCCAGATCCTGCAGGTAGGCACTCTCATAACCAACAATATTGCCTACCTGCTCCCCGAGCCTCAATACTTCAGTCTTCAAGTCTGAAAGAAGACCGGAGGTCACGGGGGAGGATTGCTGAATGGCGGGCTGTTGTCCCACGTCTGCCGGAGATGCGGGAGAGGCCCCACTGCTATTTGCCAGGATTGCATCCTGGACAAGCTGCTTGTAGTGGGGCCTCAGGCGAAGAGATTGAATGGCAGAAAGCGTGCGCATGGGAAAACGGGCTTGCAAGAAAACATTTATATTGCGTACCCCATTACGCACTGCTTCCTCCTCCTCTGCTGCCATTCGCCGCAAATCCTCAGAAGCATACCTGGGCCGCTCTCGCTCTATATCAATTGCAGCGTTGGCCTGTACAGGATGCTTCTGCCAGACGTGGGCACTGAGGCCACGCTTGGAACTGAAGGCTCTCTCACACACACACACACACACACACACACACACACACACACACACACACACACACACACACACACACACACACACACACACACACACACACACATATATATATATATATATATATTTTCTTCATCAAATAAACTTGAGTAAGGCTGAATAAGGCTCAAAAAATGTCAACAACAAAGTCTGCAGAACAGACCAACAAATTGGAGTAGGTTAGTACGAAGTAGGTACATACTTATGTCTACGTCCAGTATATTTTCACACAACGTAGAATTTACATGATTAAATGAGCTGGGAAGGCTAGGGGAGACTGGTTCCTGAACCTTCTTTTAGTACCTGTTTACTTCAGAATCTAGTTGAAAGTAGAACTAAAATTACTCTCTTCCGTGCATTGTCTCTCTCACTCTCTCTCTCTCTCTCTCTCTCTCTCTCTCTCTCTCTCTCTCTCTCTCTCTCTCTCTCTCTCTCTCTCTCTCTCTCTCTCTCTCTCTCTCTCTCTCTCTCTCTCTCTCTCTCTCTCTCTCTCTCTCTCTCTCTCTCTCTCTCTCTCTCTCTCTCTCTCTCTCTCTCTCTCTCTCTCTCTCTCTCTCTCTCTCTCTCTCTCTCTCTCTCTCTCTCTCTCTCTCTCTCTCTCTCTCTCTCTCTCTCTCTCTCTCTCTCTCTCTCTCTCTCTCTCTCTCTCTCTCTCTCTCTCTCTCTCTCTCTCTCTCTCTCTCTCTCTCTCTCTCTCTCTCTCCTCTCTCTCTCTCTCTCTCTCTCTCTCTCTCTCTCTCTCTCTCTCTCTCTCTCTCTCTCTCTCTCTCTCTCTCTCTCTCTCTCTCTCTCTCTCTCTCTCTCTCTCTCTCTCTCTCTCTCTCTCTCTCTCTCTCTCTCTCTCTCTCTCTCTCTCTCTCTCTCTCTCTCTCTCTCTCTCTCTCTCTCTCTCTCTCTCTCTCTCTCTCTCTCTCTCTCTCTCTCTCTCTCTCTCTCTCTCTCTCTCTCTCTCTCTCTCTCTCTCTCTCTCTCTCTCTCTCTCTCTCTCTCTCTCTCTCTCTCTCTCTCTCTCTCTCTCTCTCTCTCTCTCTCTCTCTCTCTCTCTCTCTCTCTCTCTCTCTCTCTCTCTCTCTCTCTCTCTCTCTCTCTCTCTCTCTCTCTCTCTCTCTCTCTCTCTCTCTCTCTCTCTCTCTCTCTCTACCACCCGTCTCTCCACCCCTTACCATATCTGTTTTTCTCAAATAACAATACTCAACAACAGCAGCAAAATATAAAACACAAACGATAACACATGAACAGATAACAACAAAATACGGATGTCGCCCTAATAAACATTGCCCTTAAAATTTGATTTTGCATCCTCAAAGTTGAGCTACTTCAATGTGTGAGTTTCTACGAGCTAGAATATTGCATGTGATAAGAATGAACGCGTAGAAGGACTCGGAGAAGGAGCAGGGGGGTTCACCGATCGTTCTTCTGCCGCTTGTACTTCTCGGCTCTGTTGCCGCTCCGCCCGGGACCGAGGCAAAAACCAAGGACGAGTCTGCATCGAGAGCCCGCCAATTCTTTTCGGTTGGCCAGCGACTATCCCACCCATATGTTGTTATGATAGGAGAGTAAAATATACTCGGTGAAAAAGTTTTACACTTGCGATTACGCAAAGGCTACAATGAAATTCGTATTACGGGGCCACAGGGCTTTAACTCCTCAGTTCTTGAGAATTTCACATAATCGGATGGTAGCTCCGAAATTTGTCACTGTAATAGTTACCACAAGGATTTTGCGTTTGCACATTAGTAAATACAAGGAATTGTGCACAATCCTCGCAATCCCTGAAATTCCATCGAAATTGCATTGTACAGCATTGCTTTTACAAGACTCAGCGGATACAACGGTTTGACTGCCGGGCAGGCTCAAAACCGAAATGGACGGTCAAACATATTAGTACGTAATGCATGCATTATAGGGACGTCCCTATGGATTGATTGTATATAGTTTTGTGAGAATATTGAGAAATAAAAGAATTAGAAAAAACGAAAATATCATGATTTCTAAGAAATACCGCTCTTTCTCCCCATTTACCCCCGCCAACGACAGTCAAGTTGAAACTTCCAAGATTGTGTAACTGGACTAAAATTTGGATCGACCAAATAATGAAAACTGTCACGGAAATCTGAGGAGTATAGTAAAAATATCACGATTTATCACTATTACTCCTCCATTCGCCCCCTTCCATCATGAAATTTTAAACTCCTGACGTGTTCCAAAACTAGGCCAAATTCATTGATGAACAAAATAACGAAAATCTGACGAGAATAGTTCCCCCACCACGACAGCAAATCCGAAGTTCCCAAGGTTTGTTGCAAAATAGACAAAAATTGGGATAGAAAAAAATTAGAATCTCGAAAATCGATTGAGAATTGTAGCCTGGGCGGCATTGACAAAAATGTTCGAAAAAACAACATTTTTTCGGTCTTACCCTCTCTATACCCACTTTCCCATCGTGAAATTAAAAATTTCCGGGGTTCGCTGCACAACTAGGCTAAAATTCGGATAGAACAAAGAATGAATCTCGAAAATCGGACAAAAAAAGATGCGAATAAGATTTCAGTGGTTAAAAAAAAAAAAAAAAAAAAAAAAAAAAAAAAAAAAAAAAAAAAAAAAAAAAAACAATTTTAGAAGCATTGTGAGTTAAAAAAAAAAAAGGAAAAAACGCAAAAAAACCCTACCAAAGCAATCACGTCATCTTGTTTGCTCGCCATTTCCCGACTGTATAAATCCTTCACCCATCCGGTCTACCGTAACGTGTATCGCTGGCCTACAACAATGAAGCTGTTGCAAAGCACCGAGAAATTTTATTACCTAACCTACTTCGGAAAAAATTGCATGAAAATCCACCAACTCATTTCAGACTTTAGTGGAAGATAAAATGTTCCAGTCATGCAGCAATACAGGTCTGTAAGTAAAAAGGACAAAAAACTTGTTCTTAATATTTTGCGGCAATTCAAAAAATATTTTGGATTTCTTGCTTTTTTGCAGTTTTTTTCTATTTTTGGTTTATTATTTCCAATAATGAGCCTTTGTAATCGTATAGGATAAACATTTTTTATTTTTCTCAAACTTTGTCACTTTAGGTTTCAAATTGCATATATTCCAAAAATGCAATCTCCATCCACCGTCAGGGTCATGAGAGGCCTTTAACTTGATGAAAAAAATCCGACCTTTCCCACATGGACTCCAATTGGGGTCTAGTTGGTCCTAGAATCTAGCCTGCCCGATCGCTTCACACGCATCAATGCTATGATCCAAAAATGGGCCCAAAAAACGGGGTTTTCCCTCATGCTTGCGTTTTTCTACTTCTATTGGTTTTCACGAACAACCAATGAGTTACTAGCGAAGTGTAACTCCCTTAGTTTTCATAGCAGGAAAATCGTTCGCCATTTTTTGGAATGCTCTCATTTTATCACAACATCTCATGATCCCTGAGCCATTGTAGTGTCAAGGAATGCTGATTAATGAAATTTAAAGACATTTTTCAGCATAAATTTCTGCATTAATTTTTTAATGCTCTAGTTCATCGTCAATAAACTTCTTTTGACTAAAATTCTGCTAAAAATTATAAATTTAACAATTTTTAGCCGTTTTAGCCATCTTTAGTAATTTTTTCAGCACATTTTTTGAAATTAGACCAATTTATCGTACTCAAAAAATGCTGGCCTACGAACTTATCCTTTTGTTTACAAAGCTTGATTGTTTGGCGCAAGAACGGAATTTTTATCTCAATCCTAAGGAGAGCTAGGAGACCTATCTTCTGAAATGACTAATAAATATATAAATGAATATATATATATATATATATATATATATATAAGGATTCGTCTCAGAATGTCTCAATACAGATTTCAATGAACAAAAAAATTTTTGGAGACATCGCAATAGCTTCATTTTTTACGAAAATTCGCTAAAAGTGTACACGGGACTAACATGCTTTGTCCACCTGACACAAAGGGGGGAGGGGGATACTTCAACCAGCTCTACCTACCTAAATAATCTTTCTCCATAATATACCAATGCATTTAAGTTTCTTGGAGTATTCATTTCCTAATAAAAATTTAAGAACATTTAAGAATTTAAGAGCAAACCACCTAATTGTATTACTTCGACTGCAACCAACAAAAACTGTACTTTTGGAAAATTTCCAAAGTATCTAATTATTTTCAATGAACCAGCTAAACAACCTCAAGCCCTGGTTGGCATCTAAACTCCAACCCCTAAACCTTCCCACCTCTTCCTCATAGTGATTTGTGGACTTGAGCATACTCATAAGTAGGAGGGGGGGTCTGGTCTAACTTCAAAAGGTATTAGCTTGTGATTACAGCTTTTTAATATCTAGTAATAGCTAGTTGACAATAGTTACGTTATTCCACATTTTAAAAATTGTATACCAATATTTCAAGTTTCTATGTTATGATCGATGATTTAGCATCATCATTTGGTAGTCATTTTGTTTTTTCGGCCTTATCTTTTATATCATGGGAGGCTACATGTTATAGAGATCTACTGAATTTAGCTTTTATGATTTGGGAATAGATTCTAATGTAACGGCGGTTACATAATGTACAGACCAGAACACTCAATCCGACAAAGATACTGCCCAATATCACGAGATAATAAGCAATTTGAACTGCTTAGAATTTAGACAACGTTGATTTACTTACTTACTTGGAGGGGTAATGCTGCAGCTCAACATTTACTCAGGTATATTCTTCTTTGAGTTCTCTCATTCTTGTTCATTATTAAATAATAAATGGAATCTATATTTAAAATCGTAAGTATTTCTGTCTGCACGTTGATTAGAATCATGAAATTTTGCGTTTCATGCACTTTGTACACGATTCGTACCATTTTCTCAATTTTTCTCGGTCTGTGTGTCCGTAAGTTTGTCCGCTTTTCACGGCTACAGGGGTCATTGGACCATCGATATTGATATGATGGGAAATGTCTGTATCAGTTCAACTTAAATTTTAGGCTATTTGAGTTTTTAAAATTTGAGCCAGAGGAGGTTTTTCAGGGGAGGGGGAGGGGGTGAAATGGGGTTTCTTGGACACCATTGAACGAACTGGGGATCTGATTGGGCGAACAAGTTTGGATTATTGAATATGTTTGGATTATTCTAACTTAAATCACAGATTACTTGAAATTTTTCAAATCTGCCCCATTGGCGGTGTTTTAGGGGGGGGGGGGGGGTGAAATGGGGTATGTTGGACACCATTGAACGAATTGGGATCTGGTTGGGTGAATATGTTTGGATTATTATAACTTAAATCACATGCTACTTGAAATTTTTTCAAATCTGCCCCATAGGAGGTGTTTTATTGGTGGAGGGGGGGTGGGGGTGAAATGGGGTATGTTGGACACCATTGAACGAACTGGGATTTGATTGGGCGAATATGTTTGGATTATTCTAACTTAAATCACAGGCTACTTGAAAATTTTAAAATCTTTCCATAGATGGTGTTAAAGGGGAGGAGGGGGGATCTTGGACATCACTAAATAAACTGGAGCTGATAGGTAAGAAATGTTTGAAATACTCCTACTTGAATTGCAGACTATTTCAAGTTTTCCAATCTAACCCACAGGGGGTGTGTTTTGGGGGAGGGGGGGGGGGGATATCATGGACATCACTGAATAAACTGGGGACCTGATGGCTAAAAGATGTATGAATTACACTAACTCAAATCACAGGCCAAGTACTTGAAATTTTTCAAATCTGACCCAAAGGGGGTGTTTTCTTAGAGGGGGGGTGGGGGGGGGGTGGAATGAGGTATCTTGGACATCACTTAATAAACTGAGGACCTGATTGATAAAATATGTTTGGAATACTCTAACTTGAATCACAAACTACTTGAAATTTTCAAATCTGAACCATAACAGGTATTTTGAGGGAGGGGTAGAGGTGGAATGGGGGTATCTTGAACATCACTGAATAAACTGAAGACCTGATTGATAAAATATGTTTGGATAACACTAAAAAACCACAGCCTACTTAGAAATTTTCAATTCCGACCCATAGTGGTGTCTTTGGGGAGGGGGTTAGGAAAGGGGTATCTTTGACATATCTGAACAAACTGGGGATCTGATTGGGCGAATATGTTTAGTTTACGTCAACCTCAATCACAGGCTATTAAAATGTTGTCTAGCCTTCACCATAGGGAGGTGTTTGTGGTAAAGAAAAAATGGGGAGGGGGTGGTTAAATGGAATAATTCGGTTATCACCGAACGAACTGGTGATCTGATGTTCGGACGAATGAAACTGGATCAGTCTGAACGTTCTCTTGGGTTACCTATCAAGAATATTTTTAATCTGAAATATATTCTGGGGTGTTTGTGGAGAGAGAGTGGGGGTTGATCTCAGTAGTTTGGTCGTAATATGTAATATATAAGTAAGTACTTTTGTGTAAGGACTTTTTTGAATCAGATCTATAGGGGTGTCCCGAAATATGATGAGTGAAGGGGGACTTGCGTATATTGAAGCACAGGTAAACCAGCTAGTTATAGTATATCTTTTTAATCGACTTAACGAAAACGGTCTGTTACACCTTTGTAGTTCGTACTTCATTGGATAAGAGGTTCCACTATTTATTTAAAAGAAAGAAGAACCCCCTACGAACTCCTAATTGTAGGCGAACGGTCTCTTTGTTGTTATAGTGAACAAACTTAATTATTTTTCTAAATCGCTCTTCTAAGTAGCGCTCAGTAGGTTTCATTGCTGCAAATGAGTGAATCGTGACTTCTTACAGGAGCCAACAACTTGACCAGACGGGAGAACCCTAAGAGGCTGGAAGGAGCATGAAGGGCACATATATGAGTATGTGTGCGTCTGAGACAAGAAGAGCCTCAGATGAGAGAGCGAGGGGTGGATCCGTCCGTGACCATAACGACCTTCAACACTCCGAACCCCAGCTGGACAATTATTATCAACCTCTTCCAAACCAGTTCCAAGAGGCTCTACAACTCAGCTGATCACAAACTCTTCCGTCTGTTCTTGATATACCCCGCACGTCCCCTCCACTCCCACCTTAAGCATTTTTTCCTATTGTCCTTTCCTATCCTAATGACCCCTTGGTTGCATTGTGCCAACACCTCCGCAGTTATGCCGCTATTCGTCAGTAGGTACAACTTCCCCCTCACCTGCCCAGACCACTTCTCTTCGACCAGGTAATAGTTCTATCCGGCCGAGTAACGACTCCTCGGTTACACGCCGAAACCTTCGTAATTGACTCGCTGCGCTCTCGTGCTCTGATTCACGTATTTTCTTTTTGCAGTTTTCGCTTCTCCTCTTGTTTTGGCAATACCATGTTACTATTGGTTTCTTCCTCTCATGATTACTCTGTCAACAATTGATAAAGACACCTAAACTTTCATTACTACCCACATATTTAATCAGATATTTTAAAATGTTTCTGGAAATATGGAAATTATTATGCCACTGTTGACTCTTGCTTCAGAATATGCTATACATTTACAGGTGACTTTGAAACATCAAGTTTTAAAAATTAAAAATACTGTAGTGGTCTGATTTTCAGCAAGGTATGTCTTGAGAGTTGAAAGTAAAGAGCCATTCCATTTTCCAATCGCATAGTCTTCTTTGTGATAATGCTGGGGTTTAGCACTTTTTATAAATCCATCAGTATTTTCATGTTACCTATGCAAACTATCCGATGACGATAAGAACAATTCAGGTACCTACTTAAATAATACCCTATTTATGACTATATTCTAGAATATTATCCCGTTTGTTTCAACCCTATAGGTACCTAATTCACGGAATGAATGACATGGAAAAAATAAATTTTTGGCGAGATAGCAATGTAACACTTTTGCTTACATGCTGCGCAACTAGTCAAATTGGTTTATAACGTTTTCAAGTTTGAGTTTGTAGCCTAGACAAGTAGACAGTGCATATATCAATTTTAAAAGTAGAGTGGAGCATATATTATCTTGGTACTACTTTTTTTTTTTAAACAAAGTACCCTGTTACCACATCCCTTTTTATGGAAATCCGAGCCAATTTTCGAGCACAACTTTGTGTAAATAATTTATAATTTTTAAATTTATGATTGAGACAGTTTTTACAAGTATTATTCTGCCACGAAAGCCGATTTAAAATAATTTTTTCCCCATTTACATTGGTTTTTTTCCTTTTCCGAACACGCGCTAAAACAACAAATCTCCAAACAAAGAGGAAAAAACAATTTTTCCGACTAACGCATAGTTTCTCCTCTTTTTCCGTATTTTTATGAGAGGTACATATTTTTCGGTCAAGACTGGAATGACTCAAGCATTGAGAAATGTTAAAATTCAGGATTTTAGGAAGTAAAATTTTGGAAAATTCATTAAGTAAAAATTGTTATTGATTGCAAGTAGATGCGACTTTTGTGTGCAACCACTGCTCGCAAATATCTCATATGCTAAATCCAGAGAGAAAGGTTCGAGTTATGTTCTACTCTAATGTCCATTATTTTAGTATTTGATTATATTTTACACTGTCAATGCTTAATTTCCCAAAGGTATTATATTGTACTAAAATGTGAAGGGGGGGATGGGGGTGGAACACAAGAACATGGCGGCGAGAAAAAGGAAAGAAAAACGTTTTGAAAAAAAGCTACTTCACACCCCCCCCCCCCCCCCCCACCCCACTGCCTAGCGTGACGTTGCTGAAACTTTGAAAAATCATAAAAAGCAATTACTCATCACAGAAAAGACCAGATGGAAAATGTTAAATTCAACTTTCGGCCTCAACAAACTGTAGGTACTAAATTCTTATGATTTGGTCTCCAAAATTAAGGACATTCAGATGTCTTGAAATGCTAAATTTGCCTCTTTTGACGTGGTTAGTCTGTTCACCAATATCGATGTAGCTAGCTGCAAAGATGTGGTATGCAGGCTGATTCATGCCTCTAAACTTAATATTTTTGAAAAAGATGAATTGTTTAATTTGATGTCTGTCTTAATGGATCAAAATTACTTTTTATTTGAGAGGCAATGTTATACACAGTCAGGGGTTGCTATGGGTTTTCCGTTATCTCCTCTGCTTGCAGCTATATACATGGATTATCTAGAGCAACAAATATTTACAACTTGTAACACAAATAATCTTCTCTATTGGTATAGATATGTCGATGATATTATCATTCTATGAAAGGGCATAGACAGACAACCAAATTATTTTCACGAAAAAAGCAATAAATTAGATCCTTTATCAAATTCACCCTCGAATTCGGCGGGAATATAGGTACTAAATTTTCTTGATCTGTCCTCTTTGGTAAACGAGAAGCATGATTTTTCAATTCATAGAAAAGATACATATAGCGACACATCGATCCATAGTTCCTCAAATCACCCTTTAGTCCATAAGCATGCAGCTTTCCATAGTTTGATCAACCGAGCACTAACTATTCCAATGAGTGAACGAAATTTATCAGAAGAAAAATCAACTATCAAAAGCATAGCGGCTAGTAATGGCTACGGAGGAGATATCGTTGATACCATTTGGGATAAGGTTCTTAGGAAAAAGAGTAGAGATAAAGTTTCCAATCTGGTTAGGGAAGATGTAACTTCAGAAAAAAAACAATAGATAAGTATACCTTATTATGGGAAAATTTCTAATAAAATCGGCAAAATTCTATCATCGAGGGGTCACAAAGTCGGTTTTAAAACTAGAAATAGTCTTAGATATTACTAGGTTCCGTTAAAGACAAAATTAATATTCAGGATAAAAGTTGGGTTTATAAACTAAAATGTTCTTGCGGCTACGAATATTGCGGTCAAACTGGGAGGTAATTCAGGGAAAGAATAGAAGAGCATCAGGAGGATTTCAGGGAAAATAAGAGTAGGTCTACATTTGCAGAACATCTTAAGGAATCCAAGCATAATTACAAATTTGATTTGATAGATAGACAGTTTGTAAATTTTTTCCTTTTTGGCCAAAGGGAGGTACGTTGAATGTACTTGAAAGATTCGAAATGATCAAAAGTGACAGATCTAGTAAATGTTTAAATGAGGATATCCGTCAATATATTTCACCACTGATAGGTCCGTTTCTATAAAGCTTGGAATTATCCCTTCAAACTGTTGAAACCAGTAATTCTTCACCTCCTTTCACTTCATCTGATTAGCTATAATCCCCCTACACTTTGCTTGCACTTAATTGGTTGTACCTCCAGCCCCCTTTCCTTTCGCTCGACCAATGGGATTCAATCTCCCGTCGCCTGTGACTGTGCAAGCTGTGTCTTTGCTATTTTGTGTTCAGTTATTGTTTGTTACTGATGATGGCCTAACCGTTGAAATCAATTTAACGTTGTAACTCTTAATTTTTCGTGGAAATAGACAAAGTTTTTCTCTAACTTCCGTCTTGAAATGGGTTTCCACGATTTCGTCGCGAGTGATTTAGTTCGTGTGTTCGAGTTGGAGTTTTTCGTGGATGTCGAGACTGCAAACAAATGTTCATCGATAGGACGCAATGTGAAGCTGAATGATCCTCTAGTTATTATATACTAGTTTCGACAGTTTTATTATCTATCAACTGTGTTATTATGTTTGTGCTGTTAATTACTTTTATACATTATTGGTATTACTAATAATAATTTCTATACTTTTAAAATTCTTTAATTATTATGTTCTTTAATAATTATGTAATCGGGCATTAACCTGTATGAATTGAAATAATAAACGATAAGACAACCACAAATCCAGATGACCAAACGTCACAAACAGCAATTAGGAACAACAGGTAGCGTTCCCAATCGCTTTTTATTAATACAAGGTGAGGAACGGCATATGTAGTCTCGATTCTACGAGTACGTCATTTCTGCTCATACCTTCAATTAACTCATACTTTCCGCGATATGATAATCAATTGATTATAAATTGTTATTTGATTGTAATCAATTAGCGTGCCAAGTGTTGACGTTGAAACGAGAAGTTCATTGCGCACAGTGTATACAGTGGAGCAAAAGTGACATAGAATTTCTGGGAGTTGGGAGCACACCTCCGACCGCTGCAAGTCGAGAAGGTTAGGTGGGTTGGGCTGGGTGAACGCGGACAGCGGCCGAGGAGGGAGGCCGTAGGTATCAGGCCGACGCAACGCGCCGCGGCCTGGAATTATTATATAAAACACTCGCCCGCTCTTGCTCCAACATCCCGCCCCCGTTTATCCCCGTATAACCCAGGGCTCCTTGTTAATTCGTTAGTCTTTTTTTTTTCCTTCTTACCTGAGACCTATAGCAGAGCGAACGGTGTTTGTAAGAACGGATATACTCGAACCCGTTCATGAGATAAAATTCAACGAACCAGGCATATCTAACAAGACGACAGGATTTGGACTCCATAATCTAGGTATTGATAACCCATCAATTCAGCATGCTAGAGGAGTATATTATAGAAGTGCCAACTCAAATCAAATACCTAGTGTAAGCCAACCTGCAGAAAATGGCTATGGTGATGAGATTGCTGTCGTGGCCAGACTCGTAATTCATACAGATTCATTACCAATAAACAGATACGCATCAAACCAGCCAGCCCAAGTAGAAAAGGAATACTCCGACTACGGTAAGGCCATATGGCGCCCCCAAAACAACACGCCACTCGAGCGGAGTCTAACTAATACGGAGCTAGCTGACCTGACAAGCATCACTTCAAATCCAACTTTTGTCTAGGTCACTTCACAACCTAGATTCTTACCTCTACACTTCAGGTCACGGGATTCTACATTCTGGGTTAATCCTATCCGAATTCGAGCAACAGGATTTAGCATCCAGGCCTCACTCAACCTATAAAAATTTAGGCCCCAGTATTTCGCATTCCGGCCTGTTCCTTCGTAGGCCACGGAATTTCGCATCCCTGTCCCTCCTGTCCACCTTTCGTTATCCAGCCTTGGTCCTAACCAATTTACCACTGAATTTTGCCCGAAAGGATTTCCCGTTCCAGTGCTAAATTCAGCTATCCTCCCTTCCAGGGTCCAAACTACCAACTAGGGTTTCTATTTGCCAGGGTTCACTAGATCAGCTTGAAGTTGAGTTTGCTGGATTTAGCATAGCTCGTACGCGACAACAATTGCCATCCATATCCATATCAATATCTATACTATTTTATAATAATGAAACTCCGCTTGTCTGTCCATGCAATGCACGGCCAAACGGTACGTATACGACTGTTGGGGTCTTCTTGGATTTCTCCGAAAGGGGGAATAAGCGATTTTAAATTTTTCTATTCCCACCCAAACCACGGGCCGGAGAGCGGGAGAGGGGTGGGAGCCCACATAAATGCGCGTTTTTTTCCCGAGCGCCCGATCTTCTATCCGCTGCTACATTAAAATTTGATCGAGAGTACTTCGTATGTCAGCGACAAAGTTGCGTTCTGGACCCGTAAAACACAATGGTACCGTAAAAATTTCCGGAAGATGCTGTCTTCCCTGAGAAATCAGCGAGAATATGCGGGGAAATGGAAAAAAAACCGCTATGGTTTTTTCCGCCTTAGACCCAGTAAATGTCGACGGTTTTTGAGCGGGTTGGTCTTGAAATGTTCGTTGAAGATCCAATTCGGTCGGATGAGAGTTTCGAGACATGAAATCGTGTTTTCCGATAATAGTGAGCGAAAATGTAGACGAAAACGTTGGTTTTCGAGCTACCGCTCTTCCTTATTCTTTCGAAACTTAGTTACTCGACTTTGTATTGGAAGCTCTTGCTTGAACGCTAATAAAATAATGGCCTATCTTTATTAAAGGATAGTCCTTCTACGCACTTAAAATAATGGTCTATCTTTATTAAGGCTAATAAACTTTTCGTGGATCCACATAGTTTTATAAGATTCAAGTTGTTTGAAAATAATTTCCAATAGAAAAAAAGTCTGCCAAGTTGGGTTGGCAGTTTAACTTCCTCACATATTGTAACACGAAAATATAGAATTAGTAACATAACAAAAATTTAACATCCGACAGTTCTGTTATACCTACTGAAATGTTCTTAAAACCAAACTTTTCATTTAATTAACCTTTTTTTATTAAACCTAATGAACTTTTCGTGGTCTCACATAGAAAACGTAGCAAATTATCACACAAAAGTTTATTATTTTCGTTTTTCCCCTTTTATAACATTTCTTTATTTATTTATTTTAGTTTTTTACTTCCTTGGAATTGTCCATTATAAACAATTAGAGATTATAAACAATTTTCAAATTTTCCACCCCCACCCGAACCATGAGCTGTAGGTCTCGGTGGTATGGGGACTATATCCAGTCGCATCTATACATTCCACACCGAGAGAGCGAGAATACCCACCCCTAGCGAGCGAAGCGAGCAACATTCCCTACACTCATCGGATTCCAACGGGGTTTTTCCTACGAACTCGGGATGGACTATATATCCCATCGCATCTATACATCCCACAGAGAGCGAGCGAAGCGAGCAACATCCCCTACACATTTCAAATTACTCTTAGTGATCCACCGTTTCCAATCATTCTACATGTCCCACTCAACAGTAAAGAACATCGCATCTGTACAGCCTTACCGAGGGAGCGAAGTGAGCGAAAAAACTAGGCTAGTGAATCGGCCGTGAGTCGATCGTTTGTGATCGTGTTGTTCGTATGTTTGAGTACGTCCTTTATAGCGACAGAGCGAGCTAGAAGAACAAATCATGAGCCGAATGAAAGGAATAAAGTTCCAGTCATGCAGCATGATCCTATGACCGAATTTTCTCAGATTGTTATCTGTCGTATATTAAATTGTATGGAAATTTGAGCAATTTCAGTAGGAAGGAATTGTTAAAAACCAATTTTATGGCAAAAAACCACGTACTATATGAAATTCGGTGATTCAAAAAAGATTTGGGATAATTAGTTTTTTTGCAGTTTTTATAGATTTGACAGGAAATATTGATAGAATTTAAGTGCGTTTTTCAGCATGATTTTGTGCAAAAATTATTTAGTGTCCTAGTTAATCGTTGATAATTTCTTTTCGAGTAAAACTCTGCTAAAATTGATAAATTTAACGATTTTTGGTTATTTTTAACCCTGTTTAGTGATTTGTTTTAAAGTACATTTTTTAAAATTTTACCAATTTAATGTGCTCTAAAATTGTTGGCCAACGAACTCATCCTTTCGATTGGAAAGCTTGATTTTTCGGCGCAAGAGGGATCTTTATCTCACTCCTAAGAAGAGTTATCGTTTGGAATGACATACATATACACATGAAAAAGCGAAAACTTCAGGAATCGTTTCAGAATACCACGAAACGGATTTCATTTCAATGGAGAAAATTTTAAAGCATTTTGATTTTAAAATTTTTCGAGCCATTGCAATAGCTTCTCTACGAAAATTCGTTAAAAATGAGGATTTCGTAGAAGTAACAAATCCCAGTACGACGAATAATGACACAGCTGCTCCATGAGGTATTCCGATTAACATCACAGTTACATAAACATTAACGTTCTTCAGAGAAAGGTGAGTGAAATACGGGTAGAGGACGGGCCTTTAAGATTTTCGGTTAATATTATCTTGAAGAAAGATAGAACTGAACTAAGAAATTACAAATCTAAAAGACATTCGATTCTGATAGAAAACTATCAATATTTTGTTTTTCCTACAGGAAAACCCATCGTTCAGACAACGTAATTTTATAATTTTAAATGAAAGCGGAATAGACAACTATTGATCCTGGGAAGTGCAGCCGCTGCCAATTCATGTTAGTCAACATTCATAAACGGTCTTCAACAAAAAATAAAGGGTGCTTCACTAGATGACGACTTTTTTTTCTATTTAAAAAAAAAAAAAAAAAAAAAAATCCAAATACACTGTGAGGCGCCTGATTGTTTCCAGCCGAAGAGAGGGAGCAAGCACTCCGCTCAGCAAGCGCTGTGCAATGAATCGCTTAACTTACAAAATGGATTAGTAAATAACATTTGTGTCTAAAATCACCTTCCCTATTTGGAAACTCCGTACAACTTTTGCTCTCGACCTTGGTAGCGGAATTATTGTGACTACTTAAAGGAGGCAAAAGAAAGTTATCCTCCTAATCAAAATTTTCTCTTGTATTTAAGAACTATTTTCTTTCTGTTGCCGGCATTTCCGCAATTCCTCAAAACGAGTAAAACTGTAGTAAGCTAAAGTCCAATTTTGATGTAGTTTTCAGGAAATGTGCGGGTTAGGTCCCTCATGCATTTCATCAATGCCCAATCATCAGTTGACTCTGCGAATGCGCCAAATTAAAACATTTGTTACAAGTTTATCTGCTACAGTTTTTATCCGGTTTCGATGAAATTCTCAGAAGAGGTGCGTGTTGGGATAGGGATGGTCGACCTCCCCCTCCCCCCTCACCGGCACCCTTTACCAATTTTATTGGTCTCGAATAAAAGGTCTGTGCGCATGCGGAAACGTGTGCAGATCCAAAACCACTTAACTTCTACACTTCCAACTTTAAAATATATTTTTTACCTATTTCAAACATTGAATATATACAGGGAGAATTCATGAAAGGCGTCAGTAGGCTAAGATGTTTGTGGAAGAGTTGAGATGGCTTCGTCATATGGTCCTATCATAATTATGTAAACGCATTGTGTGCATTATTATTGTTTGCATTGTTGTTTGTGTCAATGATGTGTTTGTATTTTTGTTTCTTCTGTATTATGTATTTTTCATCTTTTCAAAGCATCATCTATCTAATTTCCCAAGGCTGAATGAGTTTTTTTTTTTTTTGTATTTTGTTCAAAAGGAAAGGGATAATCTAACCTGTTAATTGAATGTAAATGAATGATTATTGAGTAATGCTACTTAGTTAACTTTACTGATGAGTAAGCATACATTTTTGTGATTCAGCATACCTACCTAATAATTATAAATAATATTTTCGAAATCCTCTCTATTCACATCTCTATCATTTTATAGATACGAGGAAGCTTAGTGTCACACTAAATTGGCCGAACTTATTTATTTTATTTCAATGAAATGAGAAATCTTTTGTTGGTGACTGAAAATGTCTATTTATACAATTTAGTTTAGAATTAATTATACAATTGAATTCAGAAACAACAATCACACACGCTCCTGATTTGGCGAGTCGATTGTTGCATCACCGCATCCGTGCACTTTTTCCTTTTCCAATGCTACGGAATGAATCATGTCCATTGGATTTATGATACACAGTCTTGTCCCTCGTTTGCGTGCGTGTAACCTAATTCCCTATCAACTGCGCATATGGTCACTGACCAATCGCATAATTCGATAACTAACTCGTCTTTCGACATTATTTGATAGGTTGCCATCTCGATAAGTCAGCTTGTTCATTGCGAAACACAATTTTTATTGGAGCGCTCCGCGATATCCATTTTTTTCCTCGAAAGCACACTTTGCATAGTCACGGGTTACCTCACTAAAATGCTATGTCCTTTTCATTAATTGATATATCTGGATTCGGAAACTTGGCTGCCTGTAGTGATCATATCATGCAAAGAGAATAATTTATATTACACCGCGTCAACTTGCATGCCTTTACGACTAATTAATAAGCGCCAGTTTTTTAAATTTTTATTACGTCTGTCGTCCTAAGAGAGTTGAGGGGTTGCGTGGAGGAGGGTCAGCTACGGTATTATAATTTCAAATCATGGTAACATTACCTCTGTTTTTACAGTGCGGCTTGAAGAAACCCTTCGTCTTTACAGCGTTGTAAACCGCCGACTCTGCGGGTTGCGTAAGCGCGAAATTTCTTGGGTAAACTCCGCCCGTACGAGGCGATGTTATTGAACTCCGAACTTGCCTAGTTTGCGTTAGGTCGCTATAAGGTTTTATTCGCTGATTATGGAAAATCATTATATTGCTTTGAAAGAGTGGGGAATGTCACAATCTCGCTGCATCTCGGATCGTTCAGCGTGTTCCGCCGTGTCTCAGAAAATTCTTATGATTGCGTGAATGTGAATAGCCATTTTGATCTTTGGTCGAATGACCTATCTGCTGCATAGATGTTGGCGATGCGATAATTTGTGCTTACAAGAGAGTAATACTCGCGAATGACTCAATGACTCGACAAATATATTCGACAGCAATATCGAAGTGAAGACTTACAACCGTATGACGTAGGCACATTAGAGATATGAAGATCTCGCTTAATAAAATATGTTTGAAAGAAGCCTTAGTTTTCGTAAATGTTTGATGAATTGGGGGTTAATATCAACAATGCTTACCTAAAGTTAATTTAAACGTTGGAAATCATCTTAAATTAACATCGGTTTTCGGTAAAGGAACTTCAAACAACTTGTTCCAAGCTATACGTTATTTTACAACATGTGATTATCTATGTTCTATCTATCTATCTATCTATCTATACTTATATTAAAAAAAGGATTCTGTCCGTCCGTGTCGCTTTCACGGTTTTTTTTCCGTAACCGCATATTTCCGGTTTTTATTCATTTTCTCCCACTCTTCTTAAAACTCCATTTTTTACCTGAATTTTGACGTTTTTCCCGTTTTTGGGAGCTTTTTTCCGTTCTTTTTTACTTCCCCGCTTCCCCTATCCTTCTAAGCGGCCGTCGAAAATTCCGGAAAAAATCAATTTCGTAGGGTTTTGTACAAGGAAGAGGACGGCGCAATCGGATCGCGAAAAAAGTATCGGGAAACGCGTAAAAAAAAACGAGAGACTACGGACCAGTTTTTTCGAAAATTCTGACGAGATACTTCGCTTTTTTCAATAAAATTGACCCCATAAAGAGACGTTTTTCGGGACGGAGTTCACAGGCGATATCGCCAATAAATTTTGATATCGCCAAATCTGAATCCAAAATCGGATATAAAAAAAAGTGACGGGAAGTTGGACAAAATGTGAGGGGAAGGGAGGCGAAGCGTTTAAATTGAGAAGTTAAATTTGCCCTCCTACCGACTCAGGCGGGTAGGACCCCCGTTTCAGGAATGTGCGACGCAGAATCTACGCCGATTCCGAGAAAACAAACTTTCGGTCAGAATATAGGCTATTTTTTATTCGTTTTCCTCCACTCTTTCGACCTTAAAATTCCGGTTTTTACATAAATTTTTACGGTTTCTCGTTTTTTTTACACTTTCGTGTTTCCCCTTCCTCTCTAAACGGATGTTGAAAATTTCGGTTCCGACGGAAAATTGGTAAGGAATTTCCTGGTTGGCCTGGAATCACGCAGAGAGATACTCTGGTCGTGTTCATGCGGTTCATGTTGGTATTTTGGATTGTTTTTGTTTGAGACTGCTGCTGCAAAACATTCCTGGTCCTACCTATTTTCAGTCTCTGAAGACTGTTAATGGGATAGTGCACAGCTCCTATCAGAGAGCTTGCCAAACTATTTGTCTTTTGGAAAATGACAACTACTAGTTGTCGACTATGCAGGAGGCGACTCTTTGTCGATCACCCTCCATCCTCCAACAAATATTTGGTCCACTGGTTTCCACTTGTGGTATTTCTGACCCAAACACCTTATGGGATTCCTTCAAGGAAGCAATGTCCGAGGACATTCTCTATCGTCACCAACAGCAGATTGGTGAACACTTCAATACTCAGGAGGTGTTGAACGATGCTTTGATTTGAATTGAAGACTGTGTTGTTTCAATGTAAGGCAAGCATGTTGAGGATTTTGGTCTTCACTCTCCTACTCGCACTATTTTGTTCAATGCTTCCCTGGATAGAGAGCTCGATTATAACTATACAGAACTCCAGGCACAAGTGGAGAGAACGTCTGAAACTTTAGTCCCTGAGCAGGCTGCTGTTTTTTCCGCTGTCTTGGAACGAATCAACCTTGGCCAACCAGCCCTTTTTTCTTGGATGCACCAGGTGGTACAGGCAAGACGTTTCTACTTAATTTATTACTTGCCAAAGTTCGATGGCAAGGCCATGTAGCTGTTGCTACAGCATCTTCTGGAATTGCAGCTACTCTTCTCATTGTGGTCGTACAGCCCATTCTATTTTCAAACTACCTCTCGATTTACACCATGTCGAAACTTCAACTTGCAATATACCCAAAAAAACAGTGCTCGAGCTGTGATTCTTAAAGACTGCAAGCTTATTGTGTGAGATGAGGCCACTATATCACTAGCGAGGTTTTGAGGCTCTTGAGTGATCTTTGAGAGATTTGCGTGACGATACTAGACTGATGGAGGGCCTGGTCGTTCTTTTTGCTGGAGACTTTACACAAACCCTTCCAGTAATTGCTAGAGGCACTTCTGCTGACGAGTTGGATGCTTGCCTCAAGACTTCATATCTATGGCATTCAGTTGAAAAGTTGTCATTGTCCAAGAATATGAGAGTTCATCTTCATAACGATACTTCTGCTGGTGATTTGTCGGCCAAGTTATTGCAGATGGGGGAGGGACAGCTACCCCACAACACCAACGGTTTCGTATCTCTTCCTATCGGCACCTTTAATGAAGATGAGGACGATAGAGCGCGTTTTTCCAAATATAATTCAATCATACCAGTCTGCCCAATGGCTTTTTGATTGAGCTATTCCTGCTCTCGCTAATCTAACTGTGGACAACATCAGTTTTCTCGATTCTATTCCTGGAGCAGCAACACTTACTTATCCCTGGATACAGTCATGAGCCGATGAAGCCACTTCTTGCCCCACGGAATTTCTTAACTCCCTTAACCCATCTGAAGCTCATCCTCAAACAGGGTGCTCCTGTTTTACTGTTGCGCAATTTGGATGACCCTAGACATTGCAATGGCACCAGATTGCAGGTCAATCAACTTGGAAAAAATCTTATGCAGGAAATGGCAACATCAAGAGTCACAAAGACGCAATATCCCCCCACATCCTCCTACCGTTTCCATTCTCGAGCTTTCCGTGGAACAGCTAAAGGCCTGCTGCTTCCACGGGCGTCACTCTTCAGAAGGGCAAGAAGGGTCACGCCGTGGTTACAGTATGTGCCTCTTCCTGCATGTAACGGAGGTCATTCTATAGCCACGGCGAGACCCCTTCAATATCCACCTTGAAAGGCCTATACCACTACTATACTACCATAATACCAATCGTACCATGGTACCATATTTTACGGCAGTCCTGTATTTTGTCCTCACATATACTTACGTTTCTAAGTACTACTACATGTTTAAATTGTAATACACCTCAACTAGGGGTGCAGGGGAGCGAAGCCCCCCCCCCTCCCCCCGGGTAACCGAGCCGGAGCGGCTAGTTTAGCATAAATGTAATACAAGCAACTCCTTGCGTTCAAAGAATGACGGTTTTTCAGCCACTCCGCAGTTTTTGGTTACCCTTTAATGTGAGAAAAGAGCTGATTTTTACCGAAATAGTATATTTCTATCTATACTCTTCAGCTATAGACAGAGCAGCAGGTTGACATAGGTACGTTGTGCGTAGGGAACTAATAAGATTGGATGAGAGGACTGGAGTTCACAGTTAATTTGCTGATGTGGTTTAGACTATGTCAAACTAGTAGACGATTAAATAAAAGACGAATTGGGTAAATGGTCAGGAAAATATGAAATACTTTCAAAACAGTAGCCATATAACATGTACCTACAATTTTCCAAAGTATAGTATTCGCTCAATGTTCAATTCTATATTTCTTCTGTCAATCTTCTATTCAATATTTTCTTCATTTCGGCTCGAAGAGGGATACGCCGAAAGTACAGGAGGATAATCTACAGGACGATAGAATGAGGAAGAGTATGAGTATATAAAAACAAGACGATCCCTCAGAAATTCTTGCTTTTATTTCCATTGAAAATAATAATAATAATAATAAATAAAATAAAATAAAATTATAAATGAAAATTACTGATTCCATTTACATAAAGCACCCCTTCGTCCATGGCTTTAGCTTCTTTCACGTCTGTTTGACTCATCAACAAAACATTACTGGTGCATAATTGGCTGCAACAATAAAAAATCCATGTTGCGTCATGCCTAAATGTAAGTCACTTATAATGGTGCGTTCTTCAATGCAACGTAACACGTGAGCATTTCAAAGACCCCATAGTTAGTCCGGTCAAATGGTGCCCAAAGTGGGTTTGGGTTACAAAATTTAGGGGTTTTTTTTTTTTTGCCTTCCTTTATGTGTTTTGGGATGATGAACACCATTGTAGCCATGGGAGCATGATTTGTACCAAACATTCGGCGTCGGAATCAGTCAAAAATGCAAAATAAAGTGGAAATTCATATTTTGTTTTCGTTTTTAGATCATAACTCGATAAATATAGACTTTTGGAAAAAATCACCAGTACCAAAATTGAAGGAAATTAAATGTCCTACCAATTGATTCCCTATGATCTTTTCATCAGACCATTATTTAGGGAGTAATACCATAGTGAAATCTTCGGTAGTCTGTACGAAGAGGCTGAGTTATGCTTATTCACGCACCGTCCAAACAAAACTTATCACTGTGATTGCAATATTTGTACAATTTTTGAGAAATCGAAGTGGAACCTGGATAGCGTTTTTGGGATGCTTGATATTATTAGCTTTTAAGAAAAAAAAATCATGAAAAATCCAAAGGTTTTTAGAAAACTAAAGAGGAGGGGGGGTACTTGGCAATTTTTTTTTTTTTTTTTTTTTTCTCCATTATTTGCCAAGTGATACTTCAATTAAAGATTTTTTAGCCCTGAACACGATAGTGAAGCCAGAAAAGTGATATCTTATTCTATTAGAGCTGATAAACCGTGAAGAAGCTTGGTTTTTTTCTTTTTTTTTTTTTTTCTTTTATAAAGATAGGTATTTTTAGGGAAAGAAAACAGTGCTTCACCAAACAAAACTGTTTGTTTTGGCTTTTACCCTTTTTCAAATTACTAGGAGAAATGATTGATGGAAATTATAACATGGATATATTTCAGGGCTCGTCATGAAATTTGCGTCATGGCACGAAAAGTGTAACGCGATACGTATAAACAAAATATGTAAAACGTTTCTTGTGATTCGAGTAAACGAAAGTTTTGACTTAGCTATCTAGCTAACGTAGATCGGTGACAGTAAAAGAGAAATAGAAGTAGCAACATAAGCTTTTTTGCATTAGGTCCTATCTTCTCATAACCTTTAAGCCAAAGTACTCGTCACTTATGGCCGGTTCAGATCATCTGCATTTGTTGACTTTCATGTCAAGTGTTGTCTCAGCTTTCTCAATGTAGAACGTAGAACATTCTTTGCATATGAACTCACAAGCGAATAGGTGCTTGGCATTCTGCCGACCCTTTAGATCCGTAAGAATCGGAATCATTAGCCGACGTGAACTGCTCTTCGTCCACAGCTATTGGGCACATATTACTGTCCGGTCTTATCGTATATGAGTTTGAATATCTTCAATCAAAGATGCTTTTCGGTGGGCCAATAAAGGCAATTGTGGAAAAACTCTTTTGATATTTAGATTAGCTGAGAGGAATGAGTAGCGATCTTTCAAAATGTTGCTCGTCTTCTCAATAATTGCTGGTGCCGAAATAATAGTATATCCGACAAAGAACGTTAATGGGAGTTCATCTTTTGTAAATTGGGTTCAATATGGGAAGGAATCATTTTTTTGTATCCAATTTTCACTGGGTATCCTTTTAGCGAATTTTCTTAGAAAATAAAGCTATTGCAATGGCTCCAAAAATTTTAAAATAAAAATTTTCAAAAATTTTCTTAATCGAAATCTGTTTTCAGGCATTCTGAAATGATTCCTGGATTTTAACGCTTTTTTATATGTATATATATATATATATATATATATATATATATATATATATATATATATATATATATATATATATATACATAAATCACTTGGTAAGAAAACAAAACAGAAAATTACAACACAAAACTATTTTTAATATTTCGGCTTCTGCCTTTTTCAAAACTACGAGAGAAAATGATTAATTTGGGCTGTTTGCAACGTTGGCAAGGATTGTTGTAACTTTGGATATCGCTTCAACGTCTAATATTCAGTCCTGGAGGATCGTAGGCACCTAACACGTTGCTATGGGCTTTTTCCGACTGGTGAAGTACTTGTAAAGACGCAACCATCATATGTCAAAGACACCTACGACTTCCTGACCATCCTTAAAGAGCAACAGCTGCCAGCTAATAATGAACACCCGATCCTCTTAGTAACAGTGGATGTATGCTCACTCTATACAGAAATCCCCCATGACGAAGGCTTAGCCGCGGTTAGACATTTTTTGGATCAAAGAACTCTCCCCCAAACACCAACAACTTCATTTTTATTGATGTTAACAAATTTCGTTCTGACCAAAAATGTTTTCAAATTTGGAAATCAATTGTTTCTTCAAGTGAAAGGTACGGCTATGGGAACCAGAATGGCTCCATCATATGCAAATCTCTTCATGGCACATCTGGAACAAAGCTTTATTTCGACACAAACTCATAAACCACATCTTTGGAAAAGGTTTATTGATGACATATTCTTCATTTGGACTCACGGAAAAGAAACACTGGAAAAATTTCTAAATGATTTAAATTCTAAATTCACTGTCAAATTTACATGGACATATTCAACAACAAGTGCCACATTCCTCGACACAAACATCCAACTGATTGATCACCGGCTTACTACTTCAGTCCACATCAAACCTACCAACAATCAATTATACTTGCATTTCGAAAGCTGCCACCCACGCCACACGAAACAATCAATTCCGAGAGCTCTGTCTATAAGAGGACACCGGATCTGTAGTGAACAGGGAGAAAAAGAGAAATACCTGCAGGATTTATCCAACAAACTTCTCACTAGAGGATATCCCGCAAATTTAGTGAAGAAGAGGATTATCCCTCCTCATGTAAGCTACCGACCGGCAATACGCAATAAAAGTGAAAAGGTCCAAATGACAACTACATTCTTTTTTGGAATTGCCAGACACCTATTGTACAGTTGTACGCTGTACAAAGACGGATGAGGGTTGGAAACGTTTGTAAAGAAAATCATCGGTGTTAATCAAGATAAAGTCAGTGTCCATGCGAAGTTCAAATACAATATATGTAGGTTCGCGTTTTAAAACAAACGTAGGAAAACTATATCAAGTCGGAGTAGGTTGTTCACGGTATGAAATAGTAAGAACGAATGAAACTTAGGGTAACATCTCATAGGACTTGGAGGCTTCAAGGAGGGGAAGGATATTGGGGAAAACAGGAGAATTCAGTGGGGAAAAATCCTTCCACATTGTGGCGGATTAACGCATCCTTGTCAAGACCATATAAAATTTGAAAGGTAGGCACAATAATAGGTACTGCACACCTTGAGAGCCTTGACCTCTGGCTGTGACGAAGTAACATACTCCCCCACCTTGAGCGTATGCGAAATTGGCTATAAAGATTGGAAGAAGGTCAGAAAAAAGAGAGAATATATGACTGATAACAGAGAATTACGATTTGTACCTAGTGTTGTTGTGATAGGTGTTCTAATCTATATGAATACGGTGTGCGTTGTGTATTATTGTGTAGGTAAAGGACATTTTCGGACATGACGTTGGAGCACTTGAGTCCGGGTACGTACATCAGCAACGCGTGGGGTGCCATCCGTTCCAGGATGTACCTTGATAATTCTACCCATGGTCCATTGTGTGGGTGGTAGATTGTCGTCAAGCAGGAGTACTACAGTTCCGGGTGTTGGTGGATTATCAGAGGTATTCCATCGATATCTTGTTTGAAGTGTGGTGAGATATTCTAATTTCCAACGTTTCCAAAACGATTGGAGGCGTAACTGTACCTGTGACCACCGAGATCCGATGGCAGTTCGTTCGGTCAGCTCCGGATCGTCTGGAGGTGCAGTAATTGGGCGGAATATCAGAAAATGACCTGGGGTTAAGACTTCTATGTCGTCAGGAGACGATGAAAGTGATGTTATGGGTCTGGAATTCATTATTGCCTCAATTTGAATTGTGAGACATCGAAATTCTTCAATATTGGGTGTGTAACCTCGAAGGGTAGCGGCAAGGGGCTTTTTAATAGCCTTTACTGCCGCTTCCCATAGTCCACCAAAATGAGGAGCTCTAGGAGGTATGAATACCCACTCGGTTTGACGAGCAGCAGCTTCAGAGATGAAAGTAGATTGGTGATCTGGATCAGCGATTAGTGCTTGGATTCGTCGCAATTCATTGGAAGCACCAACGAAATTGGTGCCTCTGTCCGAATGGATTATTTGGGGATTACCTCTACGACTGCAGAAATTTTTGTAGCATGCCAAAAATGCCGGTGTTGACAGGTTTGAGGCAACTTCTATGTGCACGGCTTTTGTTGAGAAGCAAACAAAAATACACAGGTAAGCTGTGATGATTTTTGAGTTTCTAATAGGTGATGATTTCACGTGGAATGGTCCTGCATAATCGACACCTACATTCAAAAAGGGTGAGACAGGTTTGGTTCGATTCTGAGGCAGCTGTCCCATGATCGGTTCCATTGGTTTAGGTTTGAGAGTGAAACATCGATTACATCCAGATAATGTTCTACGAGTGACGTTTTTACCATCTAGAATCCATACAGTACGACGGAGGAAAGCTAATGTTGCAGTTGGCCCGATATGCAAGTTGAACTCGTGAGCGTGACGAATCATCATATTGGTGACAGGGTGTTTGGCAGGAAGTAGAGCTGGGTGACGTGTTTCGTAGGGTAGGTCCGAATTTTCGAGGCGACCGCCAACTCTAAGTATATTATCATTAGGATCTATGAAAGTGGCTAGAATTCTGGAGGTTTTCATCATGTGCCGCTTTAATGATGCGTCGTTTCGTAGTTCTGAAAGAGATTGAAGTTGGGTGCGTCTTATAATGGCTAGTGTAGCCTTTTTTAATTCGTCAGCTTTGAGTGCTCCTGATTTGCGTGGAAGTCGTTTACATTTGTTATGAATGAACCGTAAACACCATGCAGTGACATTTCGTAACTTCACGAAAGATGAGAATCTATTTTCTAATTGAGAGGATAAATGATCGTGTTCCGATCGATTCTGTGTTGGCAGTGCGATTGGTTGACTTGAACGAGCTTCAGTGTTTACATCGGGAGATTGCAAGGAGGAACAAATTCTACGGAGAGGCCAACTATTTTGATTTAATGTTAGCCATTTTGGGCCCTTCCACCACAATGGGTGATTAATCAAATCGATTGGATTAATGCCTCGTGATGCGCAATCTGCTGGATTTTCTCCTGAAGGGACGTAAAACCACTGTGAAGGAGAAATTATTTTTATTGTTTCCGAGATTCTATTTCCCACGAAGGTTTTCCATACTGGAGCGGGTTCTGCTGTTAACCATGCTAGAGTTACGGTTGAGTCCGAGAACGCCAATATGCGATCAGATGATATTTGTGGGAGTGAGGGTAAAATGGACTGTATAAGAAGGGCTAACAGATGGGCTGCGCATAATTCAAGCCTAGGTAGTGTAACTGGTTGTAATGGCGATACTCGAGATTTTGAAGCGACAATGCGAATGGTATTTTCTGAATTAGAAGGTTGCACTATGTATAATACACAGGCATAGGCTTTTTCGGACGCGTCAGCAAAACCAACAAGGAAGTAGTCAGATTTACTGGTAGGCAAATATCTCGGTATACTTATATGCATTATCTGGGGTAGCTGGTCTTGGCATGTTTTCCAACGGGCTGCTATAGTCTGGGGTAACGGTTCGTTCCAATCTATCTTGGAATGACAAACTTCACGGAATATTATTCGAAACGTTATTATGATTGGTGTCAACCACCCTAACGGGTCAAATATGCGAGCAATTTTGGACAGGAGTTCTCTTTTCGTACTTGCCCCAAATAAATCTCGGAATGAATAGTAAAATGAGTCGGAATTCGGATTCCAACATAATCCCAAAATTTTCAAAGTGGTTTTTTCTGGGTCAGTATCTAGCTCAATTTCGGTGGAGGTAGGTAGTCGGTAGTCATCTGGAATACCTGATAAGATGGTAGGATGATTAGATGCCCATTTTCGTAACTCCATTCCTGCAGATGCGAGTACCTTTATCAGCTGATCCCTAAGCTGAACTGCATCAGATATTGAATCTCCCCCTCCATTTACGTCATCGATGTACGTTCTAGAGAGCCTAAACAAAATTTTGAAGGATCTCCACCCAATTTTATCCTCTCACCCCATAACAAGAAATGTCTTTCCTGAAGCATCTACACTCACCTATCGTCAGGCATCCTCACTTGGAGATATCCTAACACACCGGCGATCTGATAGACCAGAACCAGCTCCAAGCAAAGGACTGCACCCTTGTCAAAAGCGCCGCTGCAAAGTTTGCCCTATAGTTATTGAGGAGGAAGTTTTCACGTCTCCGAACAATCCCAACTCATACACATGCAAAGGATCAGCAGAATGCCAGACACCTATGTTAGTGTATGAGTTGGTTTGTAAAGAGTGTCCTGCCTTTTACGTGGGGAAAGCAGAAACTCCACTCAAATTGAGGGTGAACAACCATCGAGCATCCGTGGTTCGGTCAGACGATGATCTCCCTTGTTTTCAAGCCGACTTGAACGCATAATTCATCTTTTGATGATTGTTTTGGCATTAAACTCTTGAAAAAAAAATGAGGCACAACGACAACAAGAGAATACTTCACCAGTCGGAAAAAGCCCATAGCAACGTTTTAGGTGCCTACGATCCTCCAGGACTGAATATTAGACGTTGAAGCGATATCCAAAGTTACAACAATCCTTGCCAACGTTGCAAACAGCCCAAATTAATCATTTTCTCTCGTAGTTTTGAAAAAGACAGAAGCCGAAATATTAAAAATAGTTTTGTGTTGTAATTTTCTGTTTTCTTTTCTTACCAAGTGATTTATTGAAGCTCTTGTAGAGTCATTATTCAAGTGATATATATATATATATATATATATATATATATATATATATATATATATATATATATGTGTATATATAGTATATATATATAAGTATATATATGTATGTGTCATTCCAGACGATAACTCTCGATAGAATTGAGATAAAAACTTCGTTCTTTCGCCAAAAAATCAAGCTTTTCAAAAGAAAGGATGAGTTCGTTGGTCAACAATTTTTGAGCACATTAAATTGGTCAAATTTCGAAAAATGTACCCAAAAAATCACTAAAAATGGCTAAAAACGGCCAAAAATCGTTAAATTTCTATTTTTTGCAGAATTTTAGTCAAAACTAAATTTTCAACGATTAACTAGGACATTAAAAGTTTTTGCTCAAAATTGAGACGAAAAACGTACTTAAATGTCATTAAAATTTGCTAAAATATCTATAAAAACTGCAAAAAAATTTAAAAATTAAAAATCCCTTTTGAATCAGTGGAATATTATTTAGAATAAGTTTTTTGCCATAAAATTGGTTTTTAACAATTTCTGTCAACTAAAATTGCTCCAATTTCAATGCAATTTAACATACTATAGTACGATAGATAGTTTATGAAAATTCGCTCATACGATCATGCTGCATGACTGGAACTTTTTGTCAAGTTATTCTCCGAATTCTTCAAGTATGTATCTTTGTCTGCATTTCCATCACAGATACGATGATTCCTGATTGAGAGAGATCTTGGTGTGGACTGTTTTGCGAGTTGAGGGTGGGTTTAGTATGTATTGAGGTGATAATGATGGGTCGTGGTGATTTTTTATAAGGAAAGCTGAGACGGAAACTCTCTTCCTATGTCAACATTACCCACAAATCCCTACAATGTATCATTCATAGAGTTATGGGTAATGTTACCCATACACTTGTCATGGTTACCCAATGTTTAGCCCTGGAGCATCAAAAGCCACAAAGTATTAAATAAAATGTGCACTTTCTGATTGAAGCAGCAATATATTTTCGTTTTGTCTAATTTTGTTTGACATTTGTAAGTCAAACAATCTTCAGGCGTAGCATTATGCGAAGTGGCGTGGCATCTCATTGCTTTCTTTCTTAGATTTCCCTATAACGAAGCATTCCTTATTAACAATCACCATACCTCATCATCATCACCTCAGTACACACAAAACCCACAAGCAATATATAGTTTATATATTTTTTGTATGTGTAGTAATATATTTTATTCCAATTCATACAGCTCTAAAGGGTCGGCAGAACGCCAAACACCTATTTGTTTGTGAGTTCACATGCAAAGAATGTCCTATATAGGTACGTTCTATATAGAGAAAGCTGAAACAGAACTTGACATGAGGGTCAACAAATGGAGGTTATCCTAGCCACCAGGCCTCGTACCTAAATTATTTTTGGTATTTTGGCTAAAGGTTTTAAGAAAACGGGAGCTAACTCTGCTTCAATCAGCAAGCATACATTTATTAGGCTACAATAGTTTTGAGTGGTTATGATCCTCCAGATTTAAACATTGGGCATTAACTGGGTAACCAATTTTCTTCAAGGTAGGTGACAGGTGAAAAATCTTCAAGTAAAAAATGCCCATTTTCTACACTTCATGGAAAAACATTGAATCATGGATATGTTTTAGGGCATTGAATTTTCATATCCAAATTTCGATGTTTTTCCATCAAGTGGAGGAAATTTGTATATTTCCCTCCACTAGAAACTACTCCCTCTCAATCACCGATCTGCGTAAGCTAATAAGTACGTCAAAACATTCGTTTACGCGAATCGCAAGAAACTTGTTACATCTTTCTTTATGCGTATCATGTTAAACTTTTCGTGTCATGACGGAAATTTCACTAAGGCCCCCAGCCCTAAAATATATATCCATGTTAAAATTGCCATAACTCATTTCCTAGTAGTTTGAAAAAGGCCCAAATATAGAATTCAGTTTGTGACGTGAAGTATAATTTTCTTTCCCCAAAAATAATCGTAGAAAAAATCTTTTTAAGATCTTCAGCCTTACGCTAAAAAATAGGAAGAAAATCTTTATAAATAACCAAGCTTCTTCATGTCTAATCCTCTCCATTCTGAGAACGGTATAAGATATCGCAAATATGGCTTCTCCATCGTATTCAGCGCTCAAAAAATTTTTGAAATGAGGTGTCACTCGGTAAACAATGGAAAGAATCACCCCCTCTTCAGTCCAAAAACTTTTGGATTTTTTTTTTTCAAATTGTTTTTACTTAAAAGTTAGTATCAGCCACCTCGAAAACGCTCTCCGATTTTCACTTCGACACCTCAAAAGTTGTGGGGAAAAGATGTGGGGGAAGGGGTTAGTTTTGGGACACTCTGTATCAAATTATTAAAATATATATATATATATATATATATATATATATATATATATATATATATATATATATATATGGAGTAGTGACTGGAAGATGACGAGTTCATACTGTAATAGTTACCTACTAAGAATAGACTACATTGATAAGTTTTGTTTGGATTGCGATTGAATATGCATAACTAGACCACTACGTACTGCCTGCATGAAATTTCATTTTGAGATTACGCCCTACATAATGGTCTGACGAAAAAATCATAAAACACAATTCTGTAGGAAATTTAATTTCCTTTAACTCTGTTAGAGTCAAAACGGAAGTTACTGAAAAACTTTGTCTGTTTCCACGAAAAATAAAGAGTTACACTGTTAAATCGATTTCGACGGTTAGGCCATCATCAGTAACAAACAATAACTTTATTGTTTAACAAGGTTATTGTTTGTTACTGATGATGGCCTAACCGTCGAAATCGATTTAACAGTGTAACTCTTTATTTTTCGTGGAAATAGACAACGTTTTTCACTTACTTCCGTTTTGAAATGGGTTTCCACAACTTCGTCGCGAGTGATTTAGTTCGTACCTGTTTGAGTGGGTTTTTTTTTTTTTTTTTTCCTCCAAATTTGTATATTTATCAAGTTAAGAACCAAATACGATCACAAAACACGAATTTTCACTTCTTTGCAATTTTGACTAGTTTCGGCGCCAATATTTTGGTGGCAAACCATAAATTTGGGTTCAGTACTCAAAAAAGCATAATAATGAAGACAATTAAAAAAATCCCCCATTTTTTCAACTAGAAACTAACATTTGACTGGACTGAGTCAAATAATTATTTTCTCTGATTTAACTTTGTTTTTTCTGATTTGTCACTGTTTTCTCTGATTTAACTTTGCTGCCGAATAACAACATTTCCGAACTAGTAATGTTTAGTCCAGTCACTATATACATTAGAACTTGCATTACCTAGGGTAGTTACGATTTATTTCTGAGGTGTTTATTATGTTGTTGGCCGCAAAAGTTATCCTAGTTTTTAAACACAGAAGACGAATACAAATTTTTCAAAAACCATAAAAACCCCAAATTTTTCGACCATTTTTTGATTTTGTTAATTTTGACACCGATGGACTACTTTTTTGAAGAAACGTTTCTAATGGGAGGCAAATTCGTTACAATCTAAGACCATAACAGTTGTTGTAAAGTTATAGGTAGTTTCAGAAATATGCGCCATTGAAAATTGGATTTTTTTTTCCCCATCCTTTATTCACAAACTTGTTTTATTTATTTATTTTATTATTTTTAATATTTATTTTTTAATATCACAACAGTTTATTTGAGAAGACAGACCTTTCCATAGTGGTGCAAATTAATATTTTCCTTTAAACTATTAGAAGTTGAAGCTATTTTAACATATCCCGAATGGGGGGAGAGGGTGGGGTACACACATAAAGTATCTGAAGCTCGATTTATGAAAAGTTTTATGATGATAGAAACAATGAAATGACATTCAGACGATAGAAAGTAGATTTTCAATTTATCAAGGCTACGTGCTCCTGGAGTATATAGCATATACTGTAAAAGAGCAATGGAGTCAACCATTTACGAATTCTTCGATTGTATATTGTACAGCAATGTACACTTAAGAAAACCTCGCCTTTCTGCAGCCACATGCATTTCTACTACCTGCCCAGCACACGAGATGGTGAGCGATAACTGATGTGGGGAAGCTTCGCTTACCACCATATTTCTTGGAACCGCCCCCAGTCGAGAGGGTGTTGTCGAACCCAAACCATTTTCGTACCTGGAACAGTCTAGTAAAGAACAAGCACGATAGGAAAGAAGAAAAAATGGTATGAGGTTTTCCATGAATTAATGTACTTTATGTGTACCTAATGTAACTTTAATGTGCGCATCAAGGATTGCAAGTGCACAAGGAGTAAAAGTGAGCAGCAACATCCGGTAATGCCCACGGTGAGGTTACAAAACGTTTTCACTGCGGATCCACCAAACACTGCAGATCACCAAGGTTCTGCTTTCTGTAGTCTGTGCTGTAGTCTCATCTACTCGTGGTCCCGGGTTTTGTCATGAGATTGATTTTCCCTTGTCCAAAAAACAAGAAAGTTTAATCACATCCACTGAAGGTTTGGGAAAAAAACAAGAGCCCAGGTGATTAACTGTTGTTTGAGGAGGCGTTGGGTGACAATATTTTCCTGGCCGTAATATCTCACGATGATTACGTTGCATAAGTTCAATCTTGTTAAGAGAATCGTATCTAACTTTTATGGAGACTTTGAGCAAGATACCCTTGATGAATCAACGATTAATTACATTTGCAGTGGGTATTAGATGGTGGATACCAACTAACCAATGAGGTGCAGCCTAGTGGCTTATTATTTGGAATGATTGCTGCCAGATACAACCATTACGTCAGAGCTCGAAAACTTTAGTGTTGATATATATTTGTTAGTGATTCTCAATGAAATTACCCAACACAATCAACTTAAGATATTTTTCAAAACATTGTGCGAAGATTCTGACGTGAACTATTACTATACTACTTAAAGTACACCTGGACTCTTACTTTTTGTGCACTCCTTCACTGGATATGATTCAATTTCCTTGTTTTTAGGTCCAGGGAAATTAAACTGATAAAAAAGCACCGGATCCTAGAGTAGATGAGAACTCAACAGTATTCCTGAACACAAATGTTACATCTGAGAGGTAACTGAAGCAGAAAGTCAGATTATCGTAGCTCTTCATAGAAATCTCAGATACAGGATCTTGGGAATCGGCAATATTTGTAGATAAGCGGTGAAAACGAGTCTTGCGCGCATACCATGAGGTACAATCCAACAATTAACGAAGTTGTTCACGGAAAACCTCATAGGTAACATGTTCTCATTTAACTATCAACTATACTTGTGCTTGGACATTTCGATACTTTTTCAAATGCAGAAGTGGTTGGGGTTAGACAAAACCCTGTCGACCAGGGGCTGATACTTACCTTCCATGACCTCAGCCTAGGATGATGGCAAGGGAAGTTGCCACCACATCAGTTGTTGCACGTCATTTCGTGCATGTGCAGGGCAGGTAATATAAACGCTGCAGAATTTCGAGGTTCATCAGTATGCGCACATTGTGCTGTAACTCAGACCCGGAATTGAACGATTCAGTCGAAAACGAGAATTTGTGATGGTAGATTCCATTGCATCTGGACATTATGCTACACCTACTTCAAGAATACCTAGAGTTAAGAAATTGAAAACCTTTCAGTTCAACTGGATATCATTTTATTTTGCTTCCTCACTACCGAAGGTAGGGAAGCTTTGTGTTCGTGATTGAAGTCGACAAAATTTTTGTCCTTTAAATCAAAATTTCCACTTGCTTTTTGTGTTTCAAAGCTTGCTGATCAATTTTGAGTCCGTGTCTGCCTGTGGTGAATCCTTGTCACGCCCAAAACCATACCAAGTTTTAGTCCGATTTCGATGAAAATTTCAGGTATTTTGTGGATTAGTTCTTAGACGATCCCCTATAATTTTCAATGCCGTCGAATCAACAGTTGTCTGTGCGCATGCACAAACGTGAATTTCTCATAACGCCAATCCCGTCAAACGACGGGGCGTCAATAACGTTTCGTCATTGTTGGTCCAATATCGTTCAAACTCGGCAGGTAATTTGGTTTATGTTCTAGAAGAATACCCTATAAATTATATAGCAATCGGTAGAGTAATAACCATTGCGCATGAGAGAAACAGATATAGATTGACACAGGCAAAACTCCGAGTTTAATGAAACGATTTTGACGAACTTTTCCGGTATTGTGCGGGTTAGCTTCTAGACGGTCCTCTCTAACTTTCATTGCCGTCACGTTATAATAATAATAATAACGTCGTTTTTTATAATCTATTGATCCGATTTCGTTCAAACTCGGGAAGTAGATAGATATACTATCTGTTCCAAAAGCTGAGGTACCGATTTTTAAAGTTCAGTTTAAAGTGTGGAAATGAATTTTCTCAATTACATTCGCTTCCATTAAAATCTCTGGAAAAAAAGAAGGACGAACGGGTACGCAAAATTGAGGAGTTGTTCTGTGGATACTGTACAACTCAGAAAAACCAGAATCAGAACTTAGTGGCAGAATTTTTTTTTTTTTTTTAACTTGTAGCTGAATTCATGCTGAACCAATTTCATGTTTCAAAAACTGTTTAGAGTGCAAAATGACTCGTCTACTATTTATCAAAGATAGGTATGAAACTGCTATCGCGATATCGGAATTTTCCCAAAACCTGCTGGCTCTACAGCCCGTGAAATTCAGGTTAGTGACTATTTGAACTGAAACGTTCAGGAGTTGAGCTCCGAAGAATGCACAATGGAATAGTAATAGTTTTGGAGGGATTCAGGAATGTTCGTTCGGGCGGGAGGGGGGGTTCCCCCTCGGCCACACTGTGCGCCGCACAGTGTAGCAAAACCTTTGATTTTTGGGGGGGAAACCCTATAAGTGTTTTTCTTTCCTATTTTTTTCGCATTGGGTTGTATGGTGACTTTATTTTCGAGGATATAGAATGAAATAAAAGATTTACAACTGAATTTAACATTAAAACAGACCAAAACGGCACATTTACATGAAATTTAAGTATATTTTTCAGTCCAGCCCGAGAGCGGAAAAGATATTGCAATTCTGGCTTCACTATCGTGTTCAGCGCTAAAGACAAAAAAAATAAAAAATAAAAAAAAATAAAAAAATCTTTGAAATGATGTGTCACTTAGAAAAAAAAAAGTCCAAGTACTTATACACACTTATACCAACAAACTTATACCCACAAAAAAACTTATACCCACATAACTTATAGTACTTATACCCACAAACTTTTGACTTTTTTAATGATTTTAATTTGATCTAAACTTAGTATATTTATTAGGCACTCCGAAACCACAATCCAAGTTTCACTTCGATATCTTAAAAACTATGGAGGAAAAGTAGGGGGAGGAGGTTACTTTTGACACACCCTGTATATATGTATACCATACCATGTGTACCATGTGTATGTATGTATGTATAGGTATATGACCTATACATTTTAAGTCCTCAAACCTCAGAGGGGTGACAACGGTAACCAAACTTTTACAGTGGCTTGTTCAAAAGTCACTAAGAAAAATTACTCGTAGTCCAAGACCGGAGAGCGCCGGAGCTTCAGATTGACATTCAATTTAAAATAAAAACTTTGCGATTTTTACGGTAACAGCTTCATTGATGAGTTACTACTCGCTCCCAAAGCCATATTTTTACAATGAAAGAATTCTAGAAAGTATTTAAGTATATTGTTCTTGAACAAAATTGAAAATTGACGAGAAGAAAACTCAAAAATTCAAGAAACATGATATGTATAACCGAAAAACGAAGAAAAAATTATTCGAAAAATTAGGTTGCTTATGCAAACGAGTTGACAAACTCATCTACAATGCATCAAGAATAAATAACCAATGTTTCAGAGTTGGCAAAAAATGTTCATATTTCAGGGTTTTTTCAGTCCGAAGCTTTTCTCCGAAACTAGTGGGCCGAACTTTATGAACTTTGGCTCAATAATCATCTATCGGCCAAGGATGTGCAAGTAACGAGCACGAATTTCGCTAAATCCTGAAGGGTAGTATTGAGGGGTTAAAATATTAAACATTCAATATCTCGTAAACTTTCGAAATAAAAGGGTACTTTTTGTTTTATTTATGGACAAAGAGGTTCGATAAATCGAATGAGACCATCTGGGTTGCTGTAAGTTCTTCCGTTCGTTTCTGATAACAAATGGGATATATTGTGACCAGGCCTGGTTTTATATTCCAGAGTGCCTCAACTCCAAAGAGTGAGTATTTGGGGAAGCCAATCAGGTGGTTTTGTGCAGATTAGTTGGTTGTGTGTGTACCCCCCCCCCCCCAATCTCCTTCCTAGTGTGAGACACCTTACCCACCTGTAACAGGTCACGTCTCTGGCATCAGAACAAGAAAGGAGTCAACTCCGAATGGGGAACCTTGATCACCTGTTTTAGAGTACTTCAACTCTAAAGAGTGGGTATATGGGGAGGTCAGACAGGTGGTTTTGTATATATTAGTTGGCTGTGGGTAATTTTTTTTAAATTCGGCTGTAGTTCGGTAGAGCTTCAAACTGTTGTCAGGTGGCTGCGAACCCCGCAGAGTCAACTGATTTTTTACTGCTTCGCAGTAGTTTTGTTTTTAATGAATACATTTAGTAGGTATTTATTTTGTATCGATTTAATTTTTAGTTATTCATTTATTTTCTTCTGGTAGGTGACATCGTCCAGTTATGTTTCGATAATGCACAATAGAATCAGTTTGATAAGTAATTTTCTTATGGATCAGTGATCATTATAGACAGGCTATCTACTACAGATATATTAAACCTTTGTGTAATTCAGCGTTTTTTCTTGTACAAATTCTTGAGTCTCTGTGAGTGGGCTCAAATCAAACGAATTCTTTGAGGTATTATTTCACGATGATTACGATTATACCACCTAATAAGGGTCTCAACGCATTTCCCATATTAGAGGGGGGGGGGGATTCAACTTTTTGTAGAAAATGAAATTTTGCGTAAAACAACTCAAACTACATTCTAATAGGCATGCAGATGTTCGACGGTATGCCGAGCTTCTGACTGGGGGTAATTTTCTAGCTGTGTAGATAGGTGAAGAAGTGATATCAGTATTCAATTAAGTTCAATGAAAGTCACTGAGATTGAAGTAAAAGAATTATTTGACACTAACGAAAGAAAATTAACATTAATTTAAAAATATCCCAAAGTCTAGATTTATCAATAAGTTAGAATGTTGCATTTTATTTAATTAATTTATTATATTTTTCTTTGTTGAAAAAGTGTTGAAGCTCTATTTAAAGAGCTAATGACGAGAGGTATATTCGTGATTCACATGAAATTTATAATAGGACCTCAAAGCATCTCTGTATATGCCACTTGGAAAACTCCAATAAAATTCGTCACTCCTGATGTCCAATATTGTGAACTAATTCCGAACTCGACCACTCTAGGAAGGAATAATATCGTTAACCGTAGGCCTTCTGTTCTTCAAGGCACTTTTTTAGGGGCTCAGTGTCCCTAGCGTATACAGGTGCTCTTAAAAGAAATCGCCAAAAGTGGAATATGTCAAGAGTCGAGGAGGGGATCCTCATTCGCGTAGATCATAATCGGCTTGAAACGAACGAACTGTCGGACGGGCTATGAGGGTTTCCGTGTGTGCGTGAGTCAGTGTACAACTGTCTGTTAGTGTGAGTGTATTGATGTGCGGTTGTACGGCGGTCGACGTGAGGGGATAGACGTCAATCCATGGAGTCAGAAAACCTTATGAAGCAGCGTCTAGAGAGCGAGAAGTTCTTTTTCCCTCCTCCGCCCGGACTCGGAGATAAGATCGCCACCCAAAAAGAAACTTAATTCATCCGCTCGGGTTCTCATCCTGAAGGGGGGCCACTTCTCTCGGCTTCTCCACTGACAGTTGAAATTTTCCCGTCAGACTATTTAAGAGCGATCCGCTCCCATAAATGGCGCTGGGGAGTGAAGGTCCCCCAAAGTCCTTGTCTCCCCCGAGGATCAGGAAGGCTCAGAATGCCCGCACTAAAAATCTTCACTGTGGTAATAATGAAATTTTTTCAACAACTCCGCTCGGAGGAATGTGAGCGCACGATGTATCTATTCGGGGAGGGAACAAATGAAGCAAACGAGTACGTATATCCCACACAATACTCATTTAAGTTTTCGGAGGTTTATTTGAACGTACGGATACCATCATTCCATTATTCACTCTTTTATGTATTCATACTCCATCCGCCCAATATTTGATTCTTCCAAGATATCTTCTATACTATTAACAACCGCATCAACTGGACAGAAGTAAGGATAGTTGAATGTATCTCCACGTCAAATGCTGGTGTGCCTACCATATTCAACCCAATATCCAATCCCATATTCAATAAGATTGAAAAAAATCCGGAACTCAGCCAGATTAATGTACCTGTGTCCGCCTAAACTCATATCTGTGTGGTTCATGCAAATGCATGAACTGCGTGCAGGGGAGTGCGCAGCGAATGTTCCTAATAACCAGATCAGGTGATTTATAGAACAGATAGGAGTGGCGGCCATTAACATGAATGCAACCTTTATAGTGTCCTGGGGTTCTTTTAGTTTGGGAGAGTGCCGCGGCTGTACTCGGCTTACGAATTTCTGCTTGAGTGCTCCGTGGCGTCACCGCCTAGTCTTGCTCAGCATATACTTTCCTCATCTGGTGGCATGATCAGAGAGGCCCTTCAGTTCAGTCCATCATCCATCATCTTCATCCTCAAGGACTGGGATAACATTGGGTAATTGGGCCTCTCATTATTTATTTGATAAGTTTTTTGGTTTACCCCTTTTACCGGATTGAGGGAATATATATGTCCTCGATCTGGTTAAAGGGTTACATGTACATATATGGTTGTTTTGTAAGATATTCAGACCCACAGGAAATGTCATAACAAGTTAAATCACAACTCCCGTTTGGTGTTTGGTTCGACAAGAAGAAGACACCCTGCCAATATCAGTTATAATGATCAATATTTAAGCGATGGACAAAAGCCAATACAGCTTTTGAAAAATGTAGTATTAGCCATTTTTGAGATATGGGATTTATCGAACATTTGTCCAACGATCAAGGGATTTTGTCAAATTCAACAGATCGACAAAATGTTAACCACTTATCCTATAAATTAAATTTTCACAAAGGAACACAATTTTAATAAATAAAAAATAGATAATTTATTAGTAATTATTTACAAAGTAGAAACAGATATTATAGAATTTTACGTTAACGCATGCGTGGAGGTTACCTCTAATCAAGGAACAATGAAATTCATGGGGATTCATGACCCCAACCACCATCATCCTCCGAATTACGTTGAAATCGAATGGAAATTTTAAAAGTTTTAATTATTATGTACAAGGATTCTCGCATGCGCTGAGGCATTAATTGGTCTTGAAGCGGTGAAATTAATTCAATCCGTGAAAGTTGCATTAAATTCCAATGAAAACTGCTTTATGGAATTTGAAAGTATGCTATTTCGGGCTCAGCTAGGAAAATCGGTGAGAATCTAATCGAAATGAGATGGAAACTGGAAATCATGGGTGAATAGAAGAGGGCAAGGAGAAGAGGAGAAGGCAGGCTATGTATATAAAGCCTGTGTATTTATCCATATTATTTAGCCCATGTGTATGTGTTTTATAGTTTTCATGAAACCATGAAATATCTATCTGCTGCTCTTACCAAGACGGATGAATATTTGAAAATTTTCAAACTGAAACTGATTTCAAAGCGATAAAATGATGTAGTGGTGTTTCAAGTAATAAAATGCTCTTACATTTGGGTCCAGTCAGAATAGGTCCATAATAGTATCAGCCAATTGCCTAAATAAAGTGAAAGGGATGTAAAAATTTAATGATATTTTGTGCATGCAAGTATCTTTTATGTCGGTAAAATTTGTTAAAATTTGTTTTATGAATAAATGTATTCAACAAAAACCCTCGAACAGCTTCAAATATACTCGAGTTATCATGTGTGAACGCTCAAGACAGCTATATTTAGAATCTATGGCAGAATAGATAGAACCTATGTAATAAAATTTTGTCCTATACGATGATGCTTTCTTGGGAAAACAATGTTTATGATTGTGACCGCTAATTTTTCGATTATTATAGGTTGTTTGAGTACTACAAATGAGTGCCTGTGCTACGGATGTTTAATGATCTCTCAGTTTTTTAAACTACTCAAATATGTCAAAGAAGTTTCAATAGGAACCATCTGCGTTGAAAAGTATCAGACATACTTTGTAGGATATGCACTTACCCGGTATTTTCCCTAGGAAAATTATACCTATCGCACAAATTATTGGTCACACCGTACCCATATGATATCATTCAATTCAAAATTTAATCCTACACAATGTAACAGATAAATACGCAGAGTACCTATTACCGTACTACAGATTGACTAAAGATTGGTTTCACTAAGAAGTACTGTAATATATCCAAGTAATAAGCTGATAGCTCACAATTGAGAATACAGCTCGACATGAGATGAATTGCTCTGACGAGAATTTTATCCTATTGTGATTGGTTTTTCAATAGGAAAAGTTCAATAAGAAGATTGGCTCTCCGGAGGTAGATTGAGTCGAGCTAAAGAAAAAGTAAGATCCTAAAACGGCTGTCGAGTTGGGTGGGCAACAGAAGAACAGAATTCAAATAATATGACAGAGGAGGGGGTATACGTATTCGACTACTTTTGCTCTTAAAATACTTTAAAATTTCATCAAGAATAGTCAGTTATCAAGGAACCTGTATCAATAAATTTCAAGAGACTGTAATGAATTTAGCTGAACTCATGAGAGATATCGGTGTTTCAGAAAAACTGACAAATGAAGTTGATAAGAGATCATCAATTAGTAGACCACACAGTCCCTGGAAATGTCTACTAGTTTCGGGATTTAGCCTGTGATAAAGAATTTCGAATTGGCACAAGCTCAGTGGTGATAACTAAATGACAATCGCGACAAAGTTCAAAGGTCAACAAAGGTCAAAGGGGCAATTTCTAGTGGTTTCTCCCCTTTTTTTAAAATGAAAAATTTATTGTGCTCAAAATGTGCTGCTGAATGAACTCATTCTTTCTATTGGGTTGCTCGATTTTTGGCGAAAGAAATTTTTGTTTTCTTCTCAGTTCTATGGAGCGTTATCGTTATTGTCGTTATCGTTTGTAGGTATACATAATATATAAGTAATATATTATTCATAAATGTAATATGCAGGACCAAAATCAAGGCGTCGATTCTGGAGCTCACTTTGGACCAAAAGTTCCTCATAGAGTTTTTTTTTAACGCTTTGTTTTCGAGCAATTCAACTTTTAAGATTTTTTTATGTTCGGTACCTTATGATACTAAAACGGCCATATCTCCCCTTCAACTTCAAACTTAGAATCACTGTAAACACAAAACTAAGAACACCGTCGGAAAGAGCGTGAAATTTCCTACAACCTAGATATAAAATGAAGTTTTTTGTTTAGTTAGTTTTAATTGGTCAACAAAAAGGTCAAAGTACAAAATTAGAAAAAATATTTAAAATCGACGTTTTTTCTTCCTTTTTCTGCTACCAGTATGGGGTTTTTCTGCAGGAGCTCTTTGGAAAAAACTTCCTCAAACTGTCAGGTTTTGAACGGTCTAGTCAATTTTACTTTTACTTTCCTAATTGGGGGAGAAAAGTATGTTTGTATGCTGAAAACGTTTCAGTCATGCAGGACGATCGTGTGAGCGAATTTTCACGAGTTATCATACCGTATAATGTTAAACTGTTTTAATATTGAGCTTTTTGAGTGCAAAGAAATCGTTAACTATTGATTTCATGGCAAAAACGCATTCTAAATAATAATTTGCATAATTTGCTGTTCAAATAGTGATTTTGGATTTATAGCTTTTTTGCTGTTTTTATATAGTTTTTTTTTTTTAGCAAATTTTAATGAAACGAGCGTTTGTAATCATGTTACGCAGCTATGCTTATTTATTTGAAGTAACCTTTGAAAACATTCAGTTTAGGAAAAAAAGTATATTAATCTCTGTAATCAGTAAGTAATTATTATAAATCACATACATTCTCCATTTCAATTACTTTAGGTAGGTATATTATTTTAAACAAAAATGAAAAAGTCTCTCGATCTATCAGAAAATAAGAATGCAAAAAAATATGGATTGTTAATATTTTCAGAATTTTGTAGGTAGTTATTGTTCTGCTACTATAATTATCACCACGTACCCTTGATACTGTGCTACTATTCATTAACAGCTTATGGAACTGGATCATGCATTTCTATAGAAATCGTACCGAATCATCACAAATATATACTAAACTAAGGTCAAGTGATGCATTTAGGTTGAGATCAGAATGAGTTCATGTAGAAAGACAACAAGAAATTCGCGCACTACTGATTAGAAACTAAATAAGCATCCGAATCCAAAAGATTCAATAGCTAGAAGGTGAACTAACGTTTGATACAGCAATGATGGATAATAACACCATTGACAGCTGCGTAGAATGCGATGGGTAAAGCAATTGGAAGGAGGGGTTTGGCTGAGGTTGCGCAAGGAAACATTTTCAAGCTCCATCTCGTTTCACGCCGGATTAGTCAACTCATGATCGTACCATGTAACAGTACCGAATGATTAGCAAATTACCAACCGACAGATAGTGGTGTCCCACGTTAGGTTCTCGAATGAGTGTTTTTAGGTGGTCACGAGGTGTTTCCTCGAAAAATGCCTCCGTCGAAATATCATAATTAATTCCCCGAAGAAGATTTTAACGAGGGAAATCAACTCCGATAAAAGTGAGTTCGGGACGTTAAATGGCTCTGTACTGCTTCTAGCGCATTCTCGCGGGCGGGAGGAGGGCAGTGTTTTTTCTTCTCTTTTTTAAATCTTTTTTTTTTCTTTTTTTTTTTTTTTCATAGGGTCCGACCCGAGACAGGGCTAAAGGAAGGCATTGGATTGGATTGCCTTGCCGGCCCGCTTGAGATGGCCGCGTCTGCGCATGCGCGCGTCCTTGGTTCCATTTGTTTACACAACTTCAAAACATGACTATTATTATTGCTAAGCCACGAAGTCAGTACTTCTTTTTCCTTGCTCGATTCATTTCTCGTAGTTTTTGATAAATTGCTGTAAGGAGAGGAGGATCGCCCACGCTCCCCCCACCAATGGGACCAACGGTCCGTACAAACATTCCTATCTTCTCAAGCTCCATGCGCGAATTCCTTCTCACTCGCATGAAGTGAGGCCGTCCCCCAGCTAACCTTTACCATGTTTCTGAAACCACAAATTGGCTGGTAGTTCCTAACTTGAATACTCTCGCCGATACCATGATAAACGAAGTATTCTCACACCCGTCCGCACCACGTGACCGTTCGATTAATGCTTCTATGACTCTCACGAGACATTTTTCGAATTGAAATATGTTCGGTAATTAATTTTTGAATTACATGTACTACTGGGCAATGAGTCTATTGACCGCATGAAGAATATCTACAAAATTATATTTCACGATCAGAAAATAGTTAAAAATACTTGAGTGGGTAAATTTTCCCACAAGTCAGACGGGATTGAGTTGAATTTACTTATCTCATTACAACATGACTCACTCAACTCACATCCCATTTAATGATCTGACACAAAATGTGAAAAGAAGTCGATATTGTACAACTTAATTGTCAATTCAAGTGGATTTTCCGAATACTATTACTAACGGGAATCCCTATAGTTTCAATATTCATGATTCAAACAAGTGTATGATACGAATTTATTTTGGCTATCGTGGTATGCTCTTAAGTTCTTACGATGATAAATGTCTAGTATGAATGTAAAGCTGAGTGAAAAAAAAGTTCATAGCTGCATTGTCTGGAGTATATTAATATATTAATATTGCTGTTATTCCAACATTTAAAGGACGTTGACGACATAATATGAAGGGATGTTATGAAATGTTTTTGCTGACTTGTCGTTGGCACTGGAGGCTCTCACTGTGATAAATTAACATTGAAAGGTCGGGACAAGAAGGTATCAAATGTAAATGATGCGAGATAGCGAAGGAGGAGTCATTAAAGAATTGAATGCTGCGCCGGGGCCCTTCGTTCCTCCTGATTGGAACTCTTTTTTAGCTCACTACCCTATTTTTTGCTTTCGTCCTCAGCGCTTACCTGTACTGCCTCTCTGAAACCCCTCTCTACCTCCTTCTATTGTTACACACACACACCCACACGTATAAATCTTCAACAACTCAAGATTTTGCGCTGCATGCGTTGAAATGAAAGTTATTTCACTCTACAAAGAGGGCTACCAACTATAAAATTGGGTATGTTCAACAATCTCTTTATTACCTGTATTTAAAATAACGTTCTCATTTTCTTGATTATTTCTCTATAACGTCATATATTAGGAATATTTGGTTGTAGTTTTAAATACCGCGTAGTTCTACCCAAATGCATCCCCCCCCCTACTCACGTACTCGTAACAATATATGCTGTTCTTACCAACCTAATTAAAACTGGAATTGAATCATTACGCTACCCCTTAATGTCGCTCATTGACTATGTGAGACTGTTAGATATGTTTCAGTGATTGAATGTCTATAATAGGTTTCGAAAGCGAGGTGTTACAATCATTCCAACATTTTGGATACGACAATAGCTTAGCAACCGTATACTTGGTTTGCAGCTAGTTCATATGAAGACGTTTCAAATTATGCGTCATACTATATCTGGCAACGTTAGTGCTTTTCAAGTTCTGTACAACGTTGCTAAGTTAGTGGTAAATAAGCACTACAATAAACCTCACACAATGAAGTATTGGATACTCATTATCAGCATGGTTAAAGGTATGAAGTATTGGATACTCATTATCAGCATGGTTAAATGATTTGGATGTATTAAGGGCTCTTACCTTAGGCCAAGTAGAGGTGACATTTCGTCGACTAGTTCTGACAAGACGAGAATTGTGGTTCCTTGAGGTCCAGGGTACGCCTGTGGCTGATGGGGACCGGCGTGCACACCAGCAGTTTCCAGATCATCGTTGACGTAGGCTTGTCCGTTCTCCGATAATAGCATCTCATCCGATGTTTCGTGATCGTGAGGCTGGTGAACATAGATGATTTTCGAGTCAGGAGCTTGAGCGTGGGCGTGTTGCTGTGCCGCTTGCTGCTCTTCGTATTCCTTCTGGAACTCTATGACACTCACGGGAGTCATCGTGGTCAACATGACTGGGGATCCCGTTGGAGACGGGTGATGCTGCTGGGGTGCTGGTGCAACAATGGAGCCACCAGGGGGTGGTGAAACTGATTCTTCCTTGATGCCGCGATCGCGGGAACTGCTTCTCCTACTCATATTATCAACTTCTTGGTGATCCATATCCAAAAATTACTATAAGCACCCCATCCTGAAAACAAACGAGACAAGATATTCCAATCATTCCACATAAGACACCAATTTTAAATGAAAACGAAATTTTCAGCCGAAAATCACAAACTAAAGAGAATAAACAAAACATATGAAACATAAATTACTTTCGACTTGTACTCTTAATGCTACATAATATCATTAACCACTTTACTCTTCGTGCATAATCTCTTCAGAAATGTTCGTGCGATGTGCATGAAATAAACCTATATTTTATACACCTATGTGCAGCATAAACCGTGCATATTGCGTGGAGGATGTGGTGAACTTTTCCAATTAGTTACATAAGATGCACTGGAGGGTAAATTTTGTTAAATTCAAGCCACCCTGAACTTACCTTCCCCCAGTGTTTCCACGTTTCCAACTCCATAGTGCAGACACTAGATAAATAATCCCAGCATTAGTAAGAGCATTTAGGAATTCCTCACATCACATTATAAGGTAGGTAAACACCCCTATGACCACTATGGAACCACTAAACTGGGATACGTTTTGGTCGAGCGTTAGGGTAATTTTCCTGGTTCTATGAGATAGTTGCATGAAAAGAAGTATCGTCCGGTTATCTCTATTATCAGGGAACGTCAAAAAATTCCATATGGTATGTTTTGGTGAATAATTGTGTTTTATATAATGACTATTCAAATGTCAGTATAAATCAATGAATGAGGGTTGGTTGGGAAACCTCAAAAGCAAGTACGAAAAAAGTCATAATAGTAACAGGTGTTGGGGGAGATCTGTGAGGTCAGGTAGAAAAAGGTAAGTGGCAAGGAAAAGGACGAGGGTTATTGACAAAAGTCTAACAAAAGTGAAGGTAAGATGGGTTTAGGAAATTTTTCTCATTACGAAAGCCAAGTTGGATGTGCTAAAAAAAGTCAGCAGGCGCATGAGGGCTAGAGATTTGAATGATGGGTTTGATGGTACGAGGGGATCAACAACAGGTGTCATGCGATGACCGCGATTACCGGTAAGGTACCCATACAACACTTTATAGAGTACGAACATTGGGGAACCAAATACAAAATCCGTGCACTAAATTAAGTGAATGCTCGGGGAGACCGAGGCGGATCAGGCGCAGTGCCAGGCATCCGCCGCCGAGGTGACAAGAACCCACCCACTAAATAATAAACAAGGAAGCGCTAATGTCAATCAAAACTGAAAATATCTAACAACAACAAGGGACTAGGGAACTTGCACTCAACTCACCAGTGTTTCCGGTTTGCCGTCATTGGTAGGGGGCAAACGAGTTTAGCAAGACTGGGTGGTTGGTTGGTCGGGTTGAAGCTGTTGAAGGAAGGAGGAAACCAGCTTGAAGGCTTGGGGACACGGCCAGCTAGAAGCTCTCGTGTGGGTAACTCTCCGCAATATGGCGGCTCCGTACTCCCTCCTACCCGGGACTCCACGGACCCCGAGAGCACCATTCCCTCCAATCTCCGCTCTCCCTACCCCCACACCTTCTATCATTTTTTCTTATACTCTTTTTCTTTTCGTTATTTTTATTTACTTATTCATTTTATTTCATCCAAGTCTCTCTTTCGAGAGACAGTTCGGCGGGTTCTACTTCTCACTGTTATCAATCAGTTACGTAATGCGTCGCACGCTGCCGAAACCATTTTCAATTTCCTCAGTCTGGTTATGCTCCTACACCAACATCATAACTGCAGGTGCACAAAACTTATCTCGTCATACTTACGGCCCCCTCCCCATCTCTCGAGCCTTTTTTTCCTCTTTTTTACCTTTCTTCTCGTTTTCACCTGTTGTTGCTATCCTTTGGGGATAGCTCCTCGAAAATCCGGTCCTTTCCCAACCCGTCCTTTCTGCACAGGGTTCCCTATGTAAACAAACAAGATGCTCAATATACCCCTACGCGGAAAACCGGTAGCGGCACCGTCAACAAGTCTGGTGATACCGCTGAACCCGAACAGGAGTTTTGAAAATGACTGAGCTAGACCATATCATACATAATTAGGCTTGTCCCTGTAAATTGATTACTATAATACCGAGTTATTGGAGTTATCCATGATTATATTTCAGTGCATGTAATAATATATTGTAATATCACATCATTGTTTTGCTGTAGGTAAGAAGTTGATAGGATGAAATGGTTTGATACTTCCCAATTCGTATTTTAAAAAAGTCTACTAGTTAGTGAATTGTAGAAAATGAATAATGTAGTTAACAAGTAGGGTGTGGTTGAATTGGCAGGGTTTTTTTCTTCATTCAAAACGCTCCACCAACAGGAATTTTATTAGAACTGTTTCACGATTATAAAAGTTTCTGGACCTTGAATTCCCATAGTTAACACAAAAAGACAAAGGACTACCAAATGATTGGAAACGTAGTCAGAGTAAAAATCACCCCGAACTTTTTTTTTTTTTTTTTTTTTTTTTTTTTACAAAATTAGCCAAGACCCGGTGTTTTTGCACGGTTTCTTAATAGCCAATTTTCAAAGATAATGAAGGTATTGCAACGGCTCCAAAAATTTAAAATAATGAGATTATTCAAAATTTCTATCTCGAGAATTGGTTTTGAGGCATTCTGAAAATATTCATGGAGGGTTTCACATATATACTTTATTGATTGTACCGAATTCTCCATCTCCCTGGTGCATATTGAACATTTTTGAAGTATGACAATGGGTGAGAAATTACCCAAAATACGCTGCAAATTATTGCACAATGGTTCATTAATATTACGCACTATATATCCTTTCTATGCTGACCACTGGTCTACAATTATTGAACCATATCTATGACACATTTTACAAATAGCTGGAGAAAACTAACGAAATAAAATAAAACACCTACACGTTATTATGATGAATTATAGTAGCTGATACCATCGACGTAGATTTTATGGTGATTTTTACTATGTTCACACCAGTTATCATTCTCACATCCATGTTGATGTTCTTTTTTTCCTGCCAAAGTTCTAGCTCTGAGGAAGAGGGATTCGATGAACGTACAACGATCTGAGTGGGCTCATTCGATTCATCGAAGTAATTTATCAGCAACAAACAGAAAACCGCTATTCTCATTTTGGAAGTTTTCGAGATTTCGATTTTTTTTTTTTTTTTTTTAATATTTCAACCCTTCTATTCTACCCTTTAGGGTGGATCGAAAGTAATGTTGAGCACTCAGTCTCAAAAAACTCCTTAAGTGTTTATTACTAAACCTTCATAAAAATTGTTACAGTGGTTTGGAAGAAGACCTCCAGACAGCAGCACTATTGTAAATAATAAACCAAAAGGAGTTTTTTGTATCTTCCAGAAAATCACTAGATTTCCCGAAAGTTTCTGAGCCAAATTTAATCTGCATGTTTTGCCACAATATAAAGGTAAACGTTCCCTGAAACCGCAGCTTTCTAACGGTATTACCAAATTAAATGTTACTCGAGCAGTATTGCGTGATTCTCCATGGACACTCTCAATTTTCTAGAAAATTCACTTTTTTCGTTAACGCGATTTTCATATTCAAACAATTGTTAGATCACTGTCTCAATTTTTTGAGGGTTTTGGTATTTATTTTCATTTATTGATTATCATTATTTAAATGTTTTCATATAATTTTTTTAAAGCGAATTTCCGTGGAAAATTAAGCTATTGCAATGCCTCCGAAAATTCCGTTTTGAGGCATTCCTTTTTTTGGTCGATTTTCCCAACTGGCCGAAAACCCTCCTGGTGCGGCGGCCCTGTTAGAAGTTTGTTCAGTAGGTCAAATAGGTCTATGTGGAATCTACGAACCTGACGCTTGCTCTTCGATTTTTCAATGCTTGATTTTCTTTCACGCAATAGCGATTTGATAGTCTGAATCTGACATGAAGCTTTCATCATTGTTTCCTTCGAAACCGATCGTTTTCCTTCAATAATCCATTTGACGAAACTCTCCTCAATATCACGAAGTATGGTTTTGATCTCTTCATTTTTGAACACCTGCATTTTTAGAGTGATATTTATTTGAATTTCATTCAACAATATAATTGAACTAAAGCTACTTGCTAAAAATAGTGTTTCCATTCCTTGTTGCGACTGCATGATTTTGTAAGCAACTAATTATTAGCGCTCATGGGCTGTTGTAAGGGCATAGGCATAGGGGGAAAAAATCATCTATTAGAGAACTAGAGACAAAATTCTTTATCGGCACAGAATTTTCTCGATAGGGATAGTCAATATTATATAGACAAACCTAACATTATATTCAAATCACCAAGTGACTGTCACCACCTTCATGTCGAAATGGCCGATAACGATTTGATCATACCAATCCTCGGTTCTTCAGAACCGAAGATTGGAAAACATTGCAATCGTGCAGTAAGTTGCCTAGCTAGGTCCTAACTACTTTTTTTTTTTTTTTTTTTTTTTTTTTTCCTGTCATACTTTCTGAACAATTTTGGTTACGTAGGTATCTGTATATTCCGTAGGTACTTCTTTTCCTTCACAGAGCAGAACTACTATACTCAATAACAGTCCGATTTTATGGAAATTTTCAAGTACAGTTGCAACTTAGGTGGCATTGAAAACTTAATAATACCAATATAATATTCAAAGCACAGACATTTCAACATCTGTTATTCTGCTACGAGTAACCTTCTTACCTGCAGTTCACCTGGATCATCAGTATTCAAGTTTACAAAACTTGAGTCTAAACTTCGCAATGTGCGTTGGGAGCCTGCATGACTTTGGGTCCCTCCAACCCTTTTCTTTTTAGGCTCGTTCTTTTTCGAGCGACTTCTTTTACGGTTGGGAAGTATGCCGCTCATCGTTTCCTGATCCATTAGTTTCGCTGCAAAATTAAATATTGTAGTGGTTGAAGCACATATTAAATGCGTTCCTGATAAATATGATAGATTGTGTAGTTAATAAATTGGGCTTTGACAACTTTTAAAGAAACTGACCAAGACCAGATTCAACTGCGAACTTCAATTAAAGTGACTTACTCCAAGGTATTGTGAAGAAGTAAGAAAGATTTGAAATAATTTCTTAGGTAATAATTTTTATGTGAAGATTGTCTCCTACTCTTACACTCTTCAACAAAGAACGAGAATAGAAAAGAAACAAGAAGAATGCCGTTGCCACACACGGAAGAAATTGAATTCAAATAGAAGGTTTATTGCAACCAAAGATCCACAATGAAGCAATAAGTGCCTGCATGCTACTGTCATTGCGTACCTTCTGCATGCTAGGAATTGAGTTAGTTGGTAGGTACTACACCATATAAAGTTAAGTAAGATACAATAGGTACCCATTGACCTTTTCTGAAACATTACTTAAACTCCGTAAACTTCATGAACTCGAGAAGGTTTAATTTTAATCAAGTATCAAACGAGGAAGATGTTTACCTGTAAGCAGTATGAAGCCTATCTACAGACGGTTTAATTATTTACAAGTGCAAAACAATCTACTTATCTAATTAGGTAGTTTAAACCTAATTTGGAATACTTATAGGTAAGTTCCGGGTCTTTTACGCACTATGTCTATCATATGGATATTCAATAATTGTTTCAAATACATCGACTTGTACGATACCTTCTAGTTGAATGTTAGGTACCTACACTAGAAAAGTAAAGTGAGTGGGTAAGTACCTATGTTGGTAAGGAGTTCACGATACAGTCGACATCTACCAATTATGTTGTACAATGTCGTCAAAGGTTGAAAAACGTCAGAAAGTTTGTTTCTGAGCTACAATCAGTGCTTTCAGGTGTACTATAATCATCGTTTCCGAAGTATGCGGTATTGGTACCTACGTAAGATATCACTATGTAGGTACTATTCGTTAAAGATTCTAGGTACTTGATTCATATTTTTTTAAACCAAAATATTTAGTTGATGAAGTCGATGAAAAGGTTTCTAAAAATATTGATGGGAAGCTTGTTATTTTGGCTTTTGGCTAATTTCGGTGCGCAACCTCAGCAAAAAGGGTCCAAATGATGTAAAAATACCTATAAAACGGGTGCGGGGGGCTAAATTTCATTCAAAACTCTAAGAATAACGCCAAACTTCGTGAATCTATGGTTTTTACAGCGTAGATTACGGGAAAAGTCTTCGACAAATTACTTAACCGACGAGTGCACTGCTCTAAAATTGCCTATTTCGGGCATTTTTGCCCCTTTCGACATTACATGAGGGAGTGGTCGACAATTTAGAACGGAAAATTGTTTTTCCATAAGTTGGGAATTTCTTAACGGTAACCGATTCTGGCATTGGAAAACACTGAAAAGATGGGAAAATGAGGTTAACTCTCAATGAGAACCAATAATATGCAAAAATCTGGTTTAATGTTACAAAAAGGCCCAAAATGTCCAAAACAGGGAATTTCAGGGCACACGCAGGGAGGGCTTAGAGAATTTTTTGAGTAGGTACACAGTTTTATAGTGATTTGAGGTCCCAAATGCATATCTTCCCGAAGTTTGGCGCTGTTCTTGGAGTTTTGTCTCTACAGGGTGGACCACCGGTCAGGGATCGATTTTAGAGCTCATTTCTGATCGAAAGTTTCTCTTAGAAATTTCTTTTTAAACGCTTAGTTTTCGAGTAATTCAGTTTTCAAGATTTTTTTCGTGTTTTCTACCTTTTGTTACTAAAGCGATCATAAATCCCTTAATTTCCTGTGTAAATTCAAATTTACGAAATTTCAAAATTGAAAAGGAGTTCTCAAATGGTTTGATACACTAACTATTTTACTAACATAATCCACTGAATGAATGAATGAAAAAAAGTCTGCCAAGTTGGGTGTGGCACATAGCATCCTCGTTTACCTATCATGAATGTATAGATCATTAAAAAGTTTTAAACGATCTTGGAAAATTCCATAGCGGAAAAGTATAAACCAAGAAGTAGCGTGAAATTTCATAATTGGTCAATTAAGATACGAAAAAATGATACTGAAATTTACGTTTGTGCAAGCGCAGAATGAACTGATGAGTTGAAAACAATGAAATAGGTACGGGACCATCTCTACAACCCAAGCCACGCATTCGCTGACAATTTTATCAAAATCGGTTAAAAACTGTGGAAATTAAGGTCATTACAAGTATTTCACATTGGAGCTTGCACAGTAGCTATTAATGATACAATCGCGTTGAAATTAATATGAGGTAATTAACTCATCTTCTTCCAACTATCATCCAAATTTAAGCGAAATCGAACGACTAGAAAAGTGAAAAAATAGATTATAATGGAATTAACGTTTGCGCATGCGCAGAATGAAGTATTGATCTGGCAACAATGAAACTGATAGGGGACTATTTACAACCTAATCCGCGCATCCCCTGAAAATTTCATCCACATCGGATGAAAACTGTGGAAAATAAGCTTGTTACAAGGATTTCATATTGGCGCATGCGCAGTAGCTATTAATGATACAATCATGTTGAAATTGATACAAGATGATCAAATTGTTATCCCCCAACTATCTTCCTAATTTGAGCGAGATCGGACGACTAGGGTGTGAGAAAATAATGCTTGGTAGAATTTACGTTTGCGCATGGGAAGAGTGAGGTATTGAGTCAAGTCCCGCATATCCCCTGGAAATTTCTTCCGAATCGGATGAAAACTGTGTAAAATAAGCTTGTTACAACGATTTGCGGACACACGACAGACAAGACACACACACACACACACCCCCTTTTTTTTTTACAAAACTCCCCTCAAATTCGGAAGGGGCATTAAATTGAAAAATTAAAAAATAAAATAAAAAAGTGGGGAGGATGCCTAGGTTTAGCCGACGCCGGCTCTAGGGATAAGGGAAGTTGCAGGATGAGGAGGAAGAATGGGATGAAAGGATGTGCCCCTATAACCATCAGTTTAAGTAAGAACCCTCAGAACGCGGGTGGGGATACCACGGAGCACTCCTGCTGAGATGCCCAACTCAAGTAACTCCGTGGCGCTTTTCCCGCACCACACCCCGCGCCATGACACGGTTGCAGCCATGACCTTGATATTATTGGTCGCCACTCCTTTTAGCATGGAAATTGCTGGTCCACAGAGAGAGAGAGAGAGAGAGAGAGAGAGAGAGAGAGAGAGAGAGAGAGAGAGAGAGAGAGAGAGAGAGAGAGAGAGAGACACGCACGCACTCACGCCCGCTCGCACGCACACGCGCGCACACTCGGAACCAAAGTTGTTCAGAATGGTCTAAAACGTAAAATGCGAGTGGAAATTTTGATTTTGGAGACCAAAAAAATTTTTTTTTCTCCCGAAAGTGAAAACAATGCTTCCGCTACCTTTAGGTTAACTCAGAAGCAAAATTTTTATATGCTATTCAGAAAGTACAAAACAAAGGTAGTATGAACATTATGGGGCATGAACTGTATTTGTTAACTGCCCAGAAAGTCGAGAATACTTTGAATTCAACGTTTAGGTTTTTGTTTTCTAACAAATTAATATTTTTCAACATTTTAAAAAATTCTATTATTACATTCTCCAACATTTGTTTGTTATTTTTGTTTTGTTTACCCAGCTGATTATATCCATCATTATTCATATTAGTTGTTATAAATTATCGTTGTTACACGGATTAACTATATTTCACTTAAAATATTACCTACATAATCTTGTTAAATATTACCCGTTGTTGTTCGTTTACTTAAATTAATTAAATTAAATTAATTAAATAAAATTAATAAAAACTATTGTACACCTACTTTAATTCGGGCAAAATACTTAATGCTTAATACTACGCTTCTAATAGTAAGATGTTATTATAAATTATTTACATAAATATTTGATTAATTTATACTTGCATGTTTATATTCATAGTGAATTATTATTTTTATTTGTAAAAGTCTATCAGCCTACAAAATTGAAGTTTTGTGATAAGAACTCCTATATCTCGGAGCTTCTCTCAGGAAAAGGTATAGCATACTCCAAGCTTCCCACGATTCCAAATATCCCTTGCCGAAATACGTGTGACGGAACTCCATCATTATTGGACATTTGCATATAAAGTAATACATTGTCTCTTCTTCCATTAAATTACACATTGAGCAAAGTGCGCTCTAGGCTCCACCATCCCATATCCTAAGATTCAAATCTTGTTGTTCACATCTTGCTCTCGCTAACTGCTCCATTATACTAACTTTGGTAAAAAAATCTGGTTTAATGTCACAAAAAGGCCGAAACTGTCCAAAACAGGAAATTTTAGGGCAGACGCAGGGCTTAGAGAATTTTTTAGGTACATACTTTTGTAGTGATTCGAGGTCCCAAATGCGTAGCTCCCCGAAGTTTGGCGATGTTCTTGGAGTTTTGTCTCTACAGGGTGTAAACCATAAACAGGAGTGGACCACCAAGAGATTCGTTAGTGGACATTTTTATGAACCACATCTTTAATACATTTTGTGGTAGGTACAGATAAACCTGATTATAGTTATCTACTCTGTCGAAAAAATGATAGATGGTAAAGTGGAAATTTACTGTAATGGTAGACGCATAGGAGCATACGCGCTGTAATGGTGCATACGTAGTGCGAGTAGTATAAAAGGAATGGGAAAACGGAGGACTATAGGGTAAGTAAGTGGGGATGGAATTTAATTTCGAGTGTCCTGCATTTAGAACTACACCATTCTCTAGTTGCAACTATACCTGTTTTGTAGCTATGTAAAATGTCTGTATTATTTTACCGCAATATGCTTTTGTTCAATGAATGTTATAGATTACAAGCAATTCATTACAATTCTTACTCGAGATCATTTAACAGGCGGTTTTTTTACAACTTGTTAATCGCATCTGATCAATTTATTCCTTCTGTGTAGGAAACTAAGGGGAAACCCAACAACACAACAAAAAACTGCATGTCTTAAAGTATCCAGTTATTGGCAATATCATGTCGTAACTTCAGCATACAGAGAAATTTTGCGTACGTAACAAGTCAATTCATTTTGTGTCGGTGAAATTTTAAAAGAAAATTGCAAACCCTCTCAACATTAACTTCATCTTTCGAAATTGAATCGGATGAAAATTTTGATTAATAGTTTGATTTTAATCGTTATATTTTTATTTACTTATGCCTTAATGAATAAACTGCTTATAACTTAATGAATAAACTAGCTTACTATAACTTTTGTCTCCTATAAATGGATTAGCGTTGGTAGATGTTTTATTTGATCTCAATAATTTTCATTTGGGGGTCCTGTGCACAAAAATTTCTCAAATTTCAAATAATTACAACAAAGCACACAAACAATGCAAAGCATTACGAGAATTCGCTCATTGAGATACTTCAAATTTGATTATACCGCTGGAAAGCTGAAAGACTTAGGATGCTTTTCCTGTTGTCCTCATAGATTTCATTTAACGGAAACTAGATAAAAACGTTTGTTGAAATTCGCAAAAAATAAAATAATAATACATAACAAATAAATAAATAAATGAAAATTAACAATGTTGATGATTGGTTTGAAAATAAGCTTACCTTCTTGGTGGAGGGTTTAGGCACATTAGTCCAAATCAAAGCACTTAAAAAATGTTTTTGAAAACAGGTGTAGAATCGACCCCTGAAGTTGGGCCCCTTCGAATATGTGTATGATGTCATATCAAACGACACCCTCTCTTAGAATTGAATTTGAAAAATCCGTTCTTTCGCCGAAATCTCAAGCGTTCCAAATCAAAAGATGTTTGTTGGCCAGCACTTTTTGAGCACAATAAATTTGCCAAATTTTTAAAAATGCGTTTAAAAAGACGTAAAAATTTCAAAAAAGGCTAAAAATCGTTATATTTATATTTTTAGCAGAATATGATTTGGATACACTTTACCAACTATGACCTATACCATTAGGAAATTACGAACTAAATCACTCGCGACGAAGTTGTGGAAACCCATTTCAAAACGGAATTTAGTGAAAAACGGTGTCTATTTACACGAAAAATAAAGAGTTACAATGTTAATTCGATTTCTACGGATAGGCCATCATCAGTAACAAACAATAACAGAAGACTCATTAGAAAGGACACCGCTTATACAGTCACAGGTGAAGGGAGATTGAATCCCATTGGTCAAGAGAAAGGAAAAGGGCAGGAGGTACAACCAATTAAGTGCATACAAAGTGAAGGGGGATTATAGCTAATCAGATGAAGTGAAAGGGGGAAACATAACTAAATATGGTTTCAACAGTGTGAAGGGATAATTCCAAGCTTTATAGAAACGGACCTATCAGTGATGAAATATATTGAGCTACATCCTCATTTAAACATTTACCAGATCTGTCACTTTTGATAATTTCGAATTTTTCAAGTATATTCAACATACTTTCCTTTGAGCAAAAATGAAGAAATTCTACAAACTGTCTATCTGTCAAATCAAAATTGTAACCATGATTGCAAATGTAGACTTACCTTTATTTTCCCTGAAATCCTCTTGATGCTCCTCCATTCTTTCCCTGAATTTCCTATCAGTCTGACAACAATATTCGTTGGCACTAAACATTTTAATTTATAAACCCCACTTTTATCCTGAACATATTTTTAGTTTTAAAACCTTACAAAGTAGGTTTTAAAACTAAAAATAGTCTTAAAACGTTATTAGGATCCGTTAAGGACAAAATCAATGTTCAGGATAAAAGTGGGGATTAAAAAATGTTCTTGAAATTTCCTTTCTGTTTCCTTTTTGCCTTTTTCGAATAATTATAGAGCAAATGGCAACAGTTTCCTCCAACTCCATTATACATTACGTTAGAAAATAGAGTTAATTACTCAGAAAATCAATCTAATGTGACTCCTTCGGTGTCTGCAACTCATCTACCTGGTCTCCCGTGTGCGCAGGTACATGAAATGAACTGTCCTGTCGTGGTTGTCGTAACTCTGTCATAAGGCCGTAAGACACCTGTCTAAAGAAAGTCTGGTCTCCAGTGAGCGCTCAGCCTTTGACCATAAACCCCAAATAACCGTATTTTTTACGTCGTCATTTATCGAAACCATACAACTTCCCACTTTCCCATTGTTAGCCTGTTAAGATGATCAATCGACAACAAACTTACTTCTTTGTAACTTTTCAGTGTTATAAACAAATTTAAGTTTGAAGAATTACGAATTATGTTGAAAATTGTGTTTATTTCATTATTAATATTTTTAATTTTATTCATTTAATTTTTCTTTGCGTAAAACGCCAGAACAGTCAATTAAGGGCACAGGAACGGGTGTTCTATTCAAAATCAGGGTGGAATTACTTATAAGAATTTATTTTATAGAAGGCATAAGTTATATGCCTCTATAAGCTTCCAATGTAAGGTTTGTGTACATACGATTTTGTAGTGAGGTGGGGTATGGGAGAGGGTTGAGATTAGCAGGCTTCTCATAAAAATATTTATTCGTCAGCTGAGCGCTTTCGCCGCTATTGGCCTCATCAGAGCTTCATGTTGTTTATTATTAGTTAAATGCTGCTATGTAGAGTAAGTTAGGCATGTTTCTAAGGTCAGTTGCACACACACCGATTTTGGACGGTCGGTAAAAAATCGGCCGATATTTTATCGGTAGCAGGTGATTGCAAACACATCGGATTTTTATCGGCAAAACAATCAGTTGCTTGGTGTTCGTGACGCGAGATTCTTGAACAACAATGAATCCTAAACGTGTAATTGCTATGTGTTTATTGTATCGCCACATTAAGCGCCGTAGGAATATGCGCAAGTGGTGGATTCATCCTACCAATCAAAGAAGGGAACACATTGGAACATTCTACACTCTTTTTGAAGATCTGAGGCGTGATGGTTCCAAGTTTTTCAACTTCTTTAGAATGTCAATTGAATTTTTCGACAAACTCCATGAGAAGAAGGAAAAAAAATAAAAATAAATAAATTGGTGGTCCGAAATCACAAAACTAGTCCCATATCACGAGAGCACTCAAATGGAATAGAATATGCGTAGTTACTAGTAGAACTGATGAAATCGGTCGGTAAATAATAGTTAGTGTGCAAGCGTGTATTTAGTTATGTACGCTACTGTGGGGTCGGGTCTTCCCGGTACCGGCGGTCTGCAGTGGCAGTGGCCGGCTGCTCCCCGATATTTTACCGGTATTATTTTACGGTCGGCGTGTGTGCCAAGTCCCGTTCCATCCAATGGTTCACTATTGGAATTCGGACGGCCAGAATAAAACCGGCCGTCCAAAATCGGTGTGTGTGCAATAACACTAAGGGTCCCTTCCTTCAATGATTAGTGTCAACCTGTACCTTAATAAAAATTGTCTTATACTCGTATAAATATCTAACACCATAATACCAACAGGTTACCAGTAATCATTGAAAGAAGAGACCCTTAGAAACATGCCAAACATACTCTATTTAACATTAGCATTTAAATAGTAATAAACAAGATAAAGCTCTGATGAGGCAACTAGCGGGGAAAGCGCTTAGGTGACAAATAAATATTTTTATGAGAAGTCTATACTATCTCAACCTTCAACCACTATACCCCACCTCAATAGGAAGAAATGGCAAACCCATCTACCAATACATGATTTTGATAAGTAAAGCGAATAGATCATGATCTTACTGTATATTATAATCTAACATGAATGTTCTACGAGCAACAAAACCAATCATAGTATGAAAGTCTCGTTTTTTTTTTTTCTTTTTTTTGCATAACTGGACTGAAATTTGAATTTTACAAAAAATGTAAGATAAGAATAGTGAAAACATAGCGATTTACCCCAACCAATTACTCTCTCCATAATGAAGTTTTCAACTGTTGACATATGTTTGCAAACTAGACCAATCTCTTAATTGACAAAAAAAAGATGAAAAACGAAAATCTGGTGATAATTCTAAAAACGCTCTCTAAGTTTGTGCTTTGATAACCCGAGAATTGTGGAAAGGGGGGGGTTACTTTTGAGAAGTAAAGGTCAGACTCAACGAGGAAAATTCTACTGAGATATTAGCAGGTAGGTAAATTTGCTGACACTCATGTTATCACAAAAAGTAAATCAACTCGCCTGAAAGATTGGTTGGTAATTAGATTATAGCACTTCTGAGGGTGAGGGGGGACTTCACCATATCATTGACTGTCGGGATTGCGTATCACCAAGTAAGTCAGAGCTGGGATTCGGGGAAGGCAGCAAGGCGGGGACGTGATTAGGAATCATTGCACTAGTCTCCGTTCCCTCCGCTCTCGCCTCACCGCTCGGCACCTGTCTCATCCTCTGAATATGACCCTGCCTATTAAGACACCTGAACGCTGCACAGGTAGTTCGAGCTGAGATCCATTTATACCGAGAAAAAACAATTCGGTGAACATTTTGTGAAAAAAAAGAACTTCGCTTCTTTTTTATTGGTTGTTACATTGGCTGTCAGAGAATATGATATTTTCATTTGCAAGCTCATGCTTAGTACATCTTTATAAGAATAAGCAATTTCTCTGAATCCTGTAATTCAAATATTGTAGCTTATAAGATACATCCACTCCAATTCACAAAATAAGTAGTTAAGTTTCCATTATGAAAATGAACAATCCGCTTACAAACTTTTTTTATCTTTTGTTTCGCGAGGTGTATTATATTTTACTGGAACTTTAAGTTAGGGTTACTTGAATGCCAATGAGCTTTTTTTTTCTTCATTCTGTTTTCATTATTCTTCTCTTAGCAGGACAGAGGGTCCGGAGAGGTCATCTAGCCCGGATTCCACACTTCCTTGGTATTCCTGTGTAACCATACTTTTGAGTGGCTTCCTTGATTCCTTCGGCCACATGGAAATCGCTGGCTAATTGTACTTCACTCGTACCATTGCTGCCATTACAGAACATGTGTAGAGTCCAATTCATTGTAATTATTATTTTCCACCAATAAACTGAGTAGCAGACGGGGCTCCGATCTAGGAGCTTGAAAAGTACGTTACATATAGCCTGATCCGAAAAGAGTCGGGGTATAGGAGAATACGCAGGTAGTGTCTGTTTGCAGCCCCGGGAGCACGATTCAAGATCTGAAATTGAGTTCTCAGTTGTTCATCTCAGCCACTACCTAACTACGTCAAACAGAACCTGTGTGGACCACCGCAATCTCTTTAACACGGGGTTTTACGAGTCCACAGCGTGGCGGAAGGGGGCAGGTTGTATTTTTTTACAGAGTCCGTGGGAGACAGAGGCAAAATGAGTGGTGAAAGGGGAGAAATCAATGAAAAATTGAGTGGTCTTGTGCGGGAGTGCAGTTTTTCATTTGATTTACGTCATCCCGACTATATTCGCTTCAGTATTTAATTTGAATAACACCCCTCTCGAATAAAGAGTGCCTACAAACAACTACAACACAGAATGCTAGGTTCATTACTATAACATAGGTACCCATATTTCCTTTTTCAGTTTCGCTCCCTCTCACTCTACCCCCATTCTACTAGCATGATCCACGCATGTGGGTCAAACAGGATAATCCAATATTTCCACCTGGAATCTAGAAGGCCGTGTTTAGGAGTCCTTAGGCTATGTTTCTTGTGGTCCCCCCCCCCCCCCCCCATATAAAATCTGGGAAGATCCTCCTGAGCTGCTGAAGACACTGACTGCTCACACTGTCAGTGTCATTCACATACGTCTTGTGCCCGTGTTAACCTTGGGGTCGAAGCGTGAGTTCTAGCTCGCATTACCAACTAACAACGTTGGTAGGTACCCGAAATTTTACGGCCACGTATACTGCAATGTGCCAGGGAGTGCACAGGAAGAAATGCTACTTTTCAAAATGCTGGAGTCCAGTATGGATGAACAGAGGTGTCGCACATTACATGTATATCTGAACCATACGTACAAATCTGTTTTGGTTTCTTTTTCTCCGGGCAATCAATAGCTTTGTGTCCGGCGAATTTCCTCCAAATATGGCATTTAAACTTGAATCGTTCTTCATTTATACGGGATTATGGTTTTTTTTTTTTTTTTTTTTTTTTTTTTTTGCTGTCAAAACATTGTCATGTGTTGAGTCATTTCGTTCATGATTCTGTTTTCGAGCCTCACTTTAATCTATGATCTTTATTCGAAGAGCTTCTGGTTTCAGCAATTCGTCTTTTGATTCTATTGCACACCTGTCGTTTTCATACGATGTGGGAAGGCTGTACAGCATCGTAATGGTGAGCAAATCTTCGTCAATCTGCACATTCATGTCTTGCAAATTTTCATCTGCATCTATGAATTGGGACAAATGTTCCCGAATGTCATGTCCTTCAGTCTCAATAATTAGCTGTTTCAGCAGAGTTGCCTTTCTGGCAGGACCTGTTGATTGGTGAATCTCTTTCAGCTTTTCCCATGTTTCATTAGCAGTTCTGCAATGCTTTACATGTTTGATTTCAGATGGTGATAAAGTGAGTGCAATATCTGCCTTTGCATCTCGATCATCCGATTCCCATTTCTCAACTTCTAATTAATGAGTTTCAGGTGGTGGATCTACTGAAGGCTTCTTGATTTTACCAATCACATTATCCTACGACTTATTTTTCCTCAACAGGAACTCTACTTGGATCACCCAAGTATCATAGTTGACCTTGCGAAGTGTTTCAATTTTGATGTTGCTCATCTTCGGTTCTTGAGTTTTTATTTTACAAGTACGCTGCGTCTATAATCTGGTAGAATAAAGAGATCCCGAGTTTACAAAATATCAAATTATATTTTCAACACAACACACAAGACTGACGGGAACAACCTCAACATGTGATTTATTGACTTGTTTGGTTGTCATAAATCACAAGTAGAGTTAAATCCAATAAATACCAATAGGTACCAACCAACTATTTCGGCTAAGTAATAGCATTAAGTAGTGTTCATCTCATAAAACTTTAGGTGTACCCTTACTCTATTTGAGGCAAACACCGAAATCCTGAAAAAATAAGATGGCAAAGGAAAAGCAAACGGAAGTGCTACTAAACTGCTATACAGGAGCAGCACACTGAGTACATATCTTCTCAGTTGAAGGCGTTCATACTTATTTAAACTCAAATATATAGCAACCTTGATCTACTACTGGTCAGCTCAACATGAGCAGTAGTTTCAGTATCTGATGTATTACAAATCGAAAATTGTGATTTGAACTCGACAGAAAATATTTTAGAGTAGGTAGAAATGACTTAATAATGATTTCAGAATTACTTTATTATTATTATTATTTTTTTTTTTGGGTTAAAACTGGAAACGACGTTTTTTATGTTCTGATGCAGTGATCATATTTTCTGGTGTGTGCTCTACCCTGTGTGTGTGTGTGTGTGTGTGTCTGTGCGCGTGCGTATGCGTGTGTAGCCTCTTAATTATTAATATTGCCTATTAGCTCCGTGAACGCTGTTAGGCAAGCATTTTGGCGGAATTAAGTTAGATGGGTGATTGCTGAAGACACAGCCGACGAGAAGTGCCCTCTTTGAAATCGGAAGTAAACGAATGATTATTATCAATAGCAGATATGCGGCTCATATCGAGGTTGTAGTTTATTCGTCCTCTTACAAACATAGCTTTGATGACGGATGTCCAATTAAAGCGGCTCAGAAACTCCGAAAATAGAAATGTAGGATTCAGGCTGACTAAATATGTCTAAATTTGGGAATATCATAGATCTAAGGTCTTCTATGTTCCGATCTTATGTACTCATCAGATCTGTACGATTGATCTTATATGTACAACGTCAGTTACTTTTCTTTCTGATGTATTTTGTTTGTGTAATCGAAGCTATAACTCTGACAAGTGGAGGATGTTGTGATTTTAATCAACATTTTTTAAACTAGTAATTTGATTTTTACATATACCTAACTAATTTAGATTAGGAATTTATTTTTGAACAATTATAAGTTGAACTTAGGAAGTTGTATGTTCGTAATTCAGTGAATTATGTATTCTTGATTAACAATTTTAGTTAACAAATTAACCTGTAAGCAGCTTTTCACTTATCCTATGTGCTTGGCCGCTAAACGGTGACAGGGCCAAATACACACTTGTATGTCATATTCTACCTCAATCTGGACCTTGTTGTCTTGTTCTGTCAGAACGAGGATTGTTTCTCATTATGATAAGTGATAAAATAAAATGGATCGTATTATAATGTGCGGGCATGTTGAATATTTAAAGGTACCTACTATTAAAAAAACCTAGAAAAAAAGTACGAACCTAGGTATAAAGCACTAAATATTATATTATAATTTATTATAAACGTCATTTCCAACATTGTCCAAGTTCACATTGTATCTCACGTTTAGGTACCTAATGGCGATGGGGGGCACCATTTTTCCCTCAAACACTGTGAACGGCTAGCGATATCAAGCTCCGACTTGAGCCAAAACAGAGTGAATCGCGCTTCTTTATGGTTATCAGCTGTAATCCGAAAACGGAATAAGGTATCGTAATTCTGGCTTCACCGTCGTGTTCAGCACTAAAAAATCATTGAATGAGGCGACACTCGGTGACAAATGGAAAGCTTGTTTTCTGAGTACCCAATAACCCCCTCCCCCTAACCCCTTGGGTAGTCCAAAAAATCTAGTACTGATTTTTGTTTGCTTAAATCTTAGTATCAGGTACACCATAATCGCTCTCCAAGTTGCACTTCGATATCTCAAAAATTGTGGAAAAAAATAGGGGGGTCGGTTCTTCTTTTGAGGAGAATGCTCAGATTTCATTCTGGTTTTGTTTAACTTGGAGCTTGATATCGCTGGTCTTTCTCAGTGTTTGAGAAAAAAAAACAGTGTGCGTCCCATCTCCAATAGGTGCGTCGCATCTCCAATATAATGTGAACTTTGTCCGATTGATACCTATCCGATATCTATCAATGTTCCTTGTAGACGTCAAAGACCCCAGCTTGACTTCTACAAGGAAAATTGATATATATGGAAGTACCTACGTACCTAGGTACTACACTAGTTTTCAAATTATAATTTATTCTAAATGTCATTTCCAACACGTCGTCTCTTTCTTGGTACATTTCCTTCGTCTGACGAGCCAAATAACTAATAATAATTAGTTGGCTTTCAAGTCATCCTATTTCAAGACTCAAAATTAACAACAAACAACTGATGTGTTCAGGTTTGCACACCCAAACCCTGATACAATTTAGTAGACTCGGGAAATCTGGAAAAGCACAAAATTCACCCTGGCGATACGACCTGGATGACCACTATCCTATCCCTCCTTGAAAGTAGGGTTACGAAAGGGCCCACCTGGTTCCCTTGACCAGTGACCTCACCCTGCCATTGCTCATGCCAGATGGAATAGGCTTTATGTTGCATGTAGGAGAATTTGACCCTCTCTGCGTATAGGCAACATATCAATGGAGTTATCACCAATGTCTCTCCTTGCAAGGGCATCTGCACACTCATTGCCATGAATACCCACATAGCTCGGTACCCACATAAAGTGGGTTGGGGGTTGACCCCGATGTTGTGGCTTGGTGTAGCAATCCACGAAGGCTTTGTATTAGGGGATCATCAGAATATGATTCCCTAATCGCCTCGATGGTACTTAGTGAATCGCTACAAATCACATAATTCCCAACTCCCAATAATTGGCAGTGTCGAACAGCCAGTGTCACTGCCCACAGCTCTGATGTGAACACAGACGCAACTGGTGGTAGGCGTCTAGTGAGTTGGAAGTTGGGGCTCCATAGAGCTAGGCCAACACCATCAGGTGTCTTTGAGCCATCAGTGAATAGAAGAGTGTGTCCATCATATCGCTGGATTGCCTCAGTGTAGCGACATCTGAGGATGTGAGGGCATGTATTGCCCTTGACCCCGACCCTCTTGCGAAGGTCAACACGCATCCCAGACAAGGTCAAGGGAGGGGCAGGGGGCACCTCATATGGAACCAGAGGAAATCTCCCTATGCTATCCAACCTCCTCCTGAACACAAATACCCGATGGGCGAGTTCGTGTTTGCATCCTGGAATACGTCTCATACAGGGAGGGTAGGGTGACCACTTCATGCAGGGGGAAATAGCGCAATCGCTCTGCATAGCTAAGTGCTAGCAGATTTCGCCGAATTTTGAGTGGCTGACTATGCCCAAGCACCTGAAGGGAAGCCGTCGGGGTAGTACTAAAGGCCTCAGTGGCCAAACGAAGACCCTTGTTTAATATAGGTTCCAGTTACGCAGCAAGGACTTTCTTGCTGATCCATAAGCTGCAGAGCCATAATCAATTCTTGATTGCACCACAGCATGGAAAATACTTAAGAGGACTTCTTGCTGGGCGTCCCAACTATAGTTAGATAGGGCCTTGAGCAACTGTACACCCCACATGGCAGATTGGCGCACGTACTCAATATGCTGGGTCCACCTCAGCTGGCGGTCAACTATGGGTCCAAGGAAACGTGTGTGTGTGTGTGTGTGTGTGTGTGTGCGTGTGTGTGTGTGTGCGTGTGTGCGTGTGTGCGTGTGTGCGTGTGTGCGTGTGTGCGTGTGTGCGTGTGCGCGTGTATAATAAAGCAATAAACTTGGTTTAGTATAAAAACTTGTGGTTTATTAGTACTACAGGCAACTCGAACGAAAGCCAGCAGACAAGTAAGACAAGAGGCAACTCTACAAAAACAGCGGTGATTAAACAAAAGCTAGTCGCATAGCAGATGACAAGCATCCTTGATAAAGACTTGATTTACATCATTTAAAATTGGCCTCTTGTTTCTCATATCATTTAACATCATTAAATATTCTTGTATTTTATGTTCACAATTTGTCATATTTATAATATCTTCAATTCCGTATAAATCTTGATTAAAACACCGATCCAAGAGCTGCCTGGTGGTTGATAGAGTTATGGCGCATTCTATCGTTGAAAAATCGAATTGCGATCTGTATTCAGCACCTTGCAGATGATGAAAGTTTTGGAGAGGTGATGATGGTTGTAGTGATACGTTCGCCCGTGAAAAATCCTTCCTTCTGGGCCGTGGCAACAGGTGGGAAAATTCACCGGGCAAACATTAAGATAATCGAGAATAGAAGAAGAAAGTGACTGACTATATATCGGATATTTTTTTACTACATTTTTGTTGTACCGGATTGGAGCATGCATCGAGAAATTTAGTATTCGTACGGAGTATGTTTTTTGAACCAACCATTACCTTCTTCAAATAAATGAATAAATAAATAATAATAATAATGATAATAATAAATAAATAAATAACAAACACTGGAATTGTTGACTTCGTGCACGAACTTCCCTAAGTTCGGTTCAAGTTGGAATGACTTTTGTTTAGGTAACTGACCCGTTTCCCCAGATATTACTGCGGTGCATGGACCTCGGCCAGCATAGACAACTCAACATCGTATCTGAACAGCGAAACTGGAAACTCTTAATTAAAAACGTTTGCAAAGTTGGGTGTGAGCTTCCTTGTATCCGTAACATAAATGTATAGATAGTTGATATGTTTTAAATAATCTTGAAATATTCCATGGGGGGTTCTTATGGTTGGTAGAAATAGTGTGTTAAGATGTAACGTGAAACGTCAAGTCGGCCAATCAGGCATCGAAAAATATAAGCTTGATAAATTTTACTTTTGCGCGTGTACAAAGTGAAATAGGTATCAGTGAGGTAGGTGATTGATCTGACAGGGGGCCATCTACCACCCAACTCCTACATTCTCTAAAAAAATTATAAAAATGAGATGAAAAATTTAGAAATTAGGCTTCTAACAAGGATTTCACATTCGCGCATGCGCAGCAGCTACTCATGATACAATTATTCTGAAATTGATGTGAAATTATAATATATTGCTCTCTTTCCAACTGTCCTTCAAATTTGAGAGAGATCGGAAGACTAGGGCCAGAAAAAAGTATGCCTCATGATACTCACGCTTGCGCATGCGCATAGTGTAGTAATTATTTGAAAAATGAACCTGATAGGGGACCTTCCACAGCACAACTTGCTTACTACCCAAAAATTTCATCAAAATCGGATGAAAACTGTGGAAGTCGAGCTTGTGATATGGATTTACGGACCATACACAGATGTGTAACGAAAATTGTTCAGAACAGTAAAAAGTAAAATGCGAGTGGACATTTTATTTTGGAGCAATAAATTTTCAACTTTGAAAGTGAACACAATGTTTCCGCTACCTGTAGGTCGACTCGGAAGCAATAGAAAAGAATTATTAAAAAAAAAAAAAAAATCTGAAGGGAACAATTTACTCGCCGAAGCTGGATATATACACAGACACTATATTTGAACCTAAAACAATAGGTACTAACAAACACACCACGTTGTTCACCTGATTATTGTGGTCGGAAACTCAAGCTGGGTGGTCTGTCCATTGCGTCTCAGATCATATCCGAGTGCGACGTTGTTTCAAATGCAACCGGTACCACAACGAAGCCGAGTAGACTACTTTGCCAATCACTATATTAATAATTGTGAAGATAAAAAATACAAACCAAAATATATCAACAGCATTACAAACAACAAACATAAGCTCGAAAAGCAACACGTAAACACAAAGCTCACTGCATTAAACACTATCAATGCGAGTTGTCACTCAGCTGTGGAACTATTTGATTATATAATAATATACTAATTGTATACATATACACCGGGTGCCCCCAAAATGCCCCCCCGCGGCGCTAAAGTCGTAAATAATAGATGTGCAAAAAAAAAAATTTTTTTTTTCCAATTCCTTTTTTTTTCTTTTTTTTTAAAGGATTGTGCGCAATTGAAATCTACTTCGTTATTTTGAATGAGAACTACCGTTTTTTATTGCAGATTTGAATTCTACATGAAATTTCATGAGGAAATGACCTATCACTCGATTTTTTAAGTGCGCCGAACGGGCGCAATTCCGCTTCAAAAGTGCGCCATTCTGCTCTAAAAGTGCAATGAATGTGAAATACTGAGTTTCTGAAGATACTCACTTGCCTTGTAATACATGATTTTGGAGTATTTTTTCATGCTGAACCTCGTAATGGTGTCCATTTATTGATATTGCAACACCAACTTGGGAAAACACCGAAAAATTGACCAGAATTTCACTTCTCTTACACATTTCCACAAAGCACAAAGCGTACTAAAATGAAAGTTTAAACATTAAGATTTAAACAATTATTTACCCATTATTAACGATTTTAGCAGTGGAGGGGTGGGAGTGGAAGTGATGACGTTCCTGGGAACACCCTGTATATATACAGCATATCACAGAGGTGAATAATATAGTGCATAATCAATACTTTTCATGAAACATCTCAGTAGGAGGTCCATGAGCTATGCTAGAGTGAAAGTGTGTATTCCCCACTAAATGGATGGTGTCATCCGACGAGTACATGCACTGCCAACAACATTAGGTCGGTAGCTGTTGGCTACGTCGTGATTAGATAGTTTTAGTGTCTGAACGGGCAAAATTAATGTGATATGCCGTGGTAAACTGGATTCAACGAAGGGCAGCACGCAGAACCGAGTTGGTCAGGAACCGGTTCCAAAAGATGTACAGCTCCTGGGAGCAAGGTTCCGTTTTCTGGAGCCCATTCAGGGCGGTTTGCTCCCAATTTAACTTTCTGCGTTATCAAGTTGAAATGCGGCCATAGCCGGTGAGAGAGCGAGGAAGAGATGGCCTCGATAACTTCAACATGCGGGCCTCCAAGGTATTTAGATAGGTTGGTATTTATAGTGTTCCACTAACCGTTTGTTTTCTTCTGTACCAACTCATTACAGTATAATTCACTAGTTGATAATGTGGGTGTTTCCAGTATGGATACCGCTAGGTAATTCAAGGGAGTTTTTGGAATAAATGATCCAAGTTTCTCCATAATAAGATAAGCAAGAAAGTGGCAGGCATCTCCTACTTATTCTTAAAATATTCTTTAAAAAAAATTTCTTTCTTAAAAAATTCTTTAAAAAAAATGGCGGCATGGTGGTAGTTGTCAGCCAAAATAAAATACAGGAAATGAAAACAAGACGGGCTCAAATTGTGAATGGACGGAACCTACAACGATGAAACCGGATTGGATCGATGGTCATTATACCAGATCCCAATACTGGGAACAACCCCAGTGACGAATTTCAACCTTTATCTAAAGGCATGATAGTGACAATGACCGATGTATAGACGGAATAAGCAAGAGGGAACCATTTTCACATTAATTTGTGGTTTTACTCTAAACGGGATAATTTGATGGAAAAGTGAACTTGACAACTCATTTTAATATCTCTTGGTTTGAGAAAATGATGGTGTTGCTGTTTGCTGAAGATGTTGCCATCATGGCTGACTCACTCCCGACATAGAAGTGTTTCAGATGTATTTCTTGAAAAGAGCATATATGCTTGTCTAGAGCTGTGCCTGGTCATTTCCAAAGACTGGAGACCGGCAGACTCCTCCTGAAGGTTTTGGTGATCGAGAGGGCTCTCACCTTTCTGATGTGAATTTTGAAGATGAATGACAACAGCTGGCCAAAACTATGTCTGCAAGAATTGATAGAGTTCCATTCTAGCTCAATGAATTTAGCTGATTACAACTGGGTTATGAAACGTCGCTCCGTCGGCCTGATGGTGGACTGGGGAGCAGCTCCGGATTGAAATGAAGGAAATAGTTTCTAAATACAAAAATCATTGTTGGGGCCTAAATGTGGAGCGCACGCTGAACTCTGCGTACAGCGGACTATTTTGGGCTTATTTGGATTATGGTGGGAGGCAAAAGTACCTTGGAAATTTTCAACGCAAAAGAACGAGGCTCTATCTAAAGGCATGATAGGGACAAATACCGATTCAAAATCAGAAATAAGCAAGCAAGGAGGAACCGTTTTCGTATTAAATTGTGATTTTACCCTAAATGGGATGAGTGTTTTTGGTGGAAAAATGAACTTGACAACACTTACTCTTGTTCTGGGAAGAACTAGTTGTTTCAACAGCAGTAGGTATTGAATTGGATGGATTTTACAAAATAGTCTATTGTATACGTTTAACACAATCAAAACCACTCTCAAAAAAAGATTCAGCCATGCAGCATGATCGTATGAGCGAATTTTCGTAAATTATAGTATTATATCAAGTTAAATTGCAATTAAATTTGACTACTTTGAATGCAAAGAGATTGTTAGCTACAAATCTGACGGCAAAAAACTCATTTAAAATTATATTATGCGAGAAAAAAAACTTGGAATTTCAGCTTTTTTCGAGTTTTTATCGATTGTTGAGGAAATAATAAACAATCAAGTATAGTTTTCAGCTTAATTTTATGCATAACTTTCTCAATGTTCATGTTCATTGTTGATTCACTTTTTTTTAACGAGAACTGTGCTACGATATTTTGTCCCTATTGTGCTCCGATATTTTGCAGAAATATTAACGTAACCATTTAAAAAAGGAACCACTTTAAAAATATAATTTTTAACCATTTTCTGTGATTTTTTAGCATCTTTTTTGAAATTTGAGCGATTTAATGTGCCCAAAAAGTGCTGGCTAATGAACTCCTATTTAACAATCCTATGGAGAGTTATCGTCTAGAATGTCACAAACATTCATACATCTATAAGAGAAATATATCCTAGAAAGAGTTAAACCCTAGGATTCGTATCAGAATGTCACAAAACGGATTTAAACGGAGGGAAGAAGATCTTCATAAATTCCTTTTTGAGCCATTGCAATAGATTTTTTTGGTATATATATATATATATATTTTTGTTTTGTTTGTTACTGACATGGCGTTTGGTTGAAAATAATAAATAATGTCGCCGCCGTGGTTAAGCTAATTTTGGAGCCCGAGTATCGAGCAACTACCCAAGCGAAGAATTCCCACATTTCGTTCGGATAGAACTTATTCTTTTGGTAAAACAAGACATTGATCGTACTTTTAATTCGATTTATACAACATAAGACATACAGCAATTAGGTAGCTATAATATCAAATGGGGTTTTCGTAAGGGACGTGGGTGTGTCGATAATATTTTTACCTTACAAAGTTTAATCTCTATAAATACTAGACTCCCTAAAAGGAAAGTGTTTGTGGCTTTCATAGATTTTTCCCGTGCCTTCGACAGTTTAGTTCATGATAAACTTTGGGCTAAGCTGTATAATCTCAATGTCAGTGCCAACTTCATAAATACTCTGAAATCTTCGTACAGCAACTCGTCTTTCAAGCTTTGTGTCGACGGCGTTGATTCTAAACCTTATCGCGTCTTGGAGGGTGTTTTGCAGGGTGATGTATTGTCTCCGCTCTGCTTTTCCCTATTTATTTCAGATTTGGACATTTATTTGCGGGAAAGGGGTCTGAGGAGTTTGGATGTTGACGGCAATCACGAGGTTATCTCAATTCTGTATGCCGATGATCTCTGTTTGCTATCTTACAGCTATGCAGAGATGAGGAAAATTCTCGAGAGCTTTAATTCTTACTGTGAAGAGCATGCCTTAAAGGTGAACCACTCGAAGTCCAATGTGGTTGTTTTCAGAAGGCATGGCACTATATCACCTCGTTATAAGTTTTTTTGCGGAAATTCAGAGGTCCCTATTGCCAGTTCCTATACCTATTTAGGAGTGAAATTTCTTAGCTCCGGTCTATTTGTTCAACATGCTAAAGATTGCGTTGGGAGGGGAGAGACGGCGGCCCGGGCTCTGCTGCCTATGCTTTATAAAGTCCGTGGGGGCCCATTTTCATCGTGGAAAATTGTGGTGAGTTCTTTGGTTCTATCATCCTCCCTATACGCCGTAGAATCATGGGGTATTTCGCTTTGCGATGTTCTTGAAAAAATTCAACTTATAGCCTACAAAACTATTCTGTTCCTTCCAAATAATACTCCGGACTATTTCATTCGCATCGAATTAGCAATCCCACATTTGGCAGTTACATATTGTAAAATTGGCCCTAAACTGGTGGCTGAAACTTAGAACTATGGAAGATTCTAGGCTCCCTAAGCTCTGCTTTAACCGCCTCCTTGCTCTACATGATTCCCAGCCTGACCCTCAGTACAACTGGGCCTCCCAAATGTGCGCTTTGTTCTCCAAACATGATGAGAGTCGCATCTGGTCGTCCCAGGATTACCATAATTTTAACCGGGATAGTTTATTGGAAAAAATTGCGCTGTTTTGGAGACGGTCGGATGGTTTGCGTAACCAGGATTCCTCATTCAGCCCTATATACAAGATTTATTGTCCACGAGGGGACGAATCGCCCTCTTATCTCAACTTTGACATGGGAATTCATATTAAAAGGCTCATTCAGCCCTATATACAAGATTTATTGTCCACGAGGGGACGAATCGCCCTCTTATCTCAACTTTGACATGGGAATTCATATTAAAATGGTCCCCTTAGTTTTGTTGCTCATTAATCAATACTTCACTCTGTGCAGCGTATACATCCATCAAACATGAGATGGTCTATTCATCCGATCACTTTCATATTCTGAGGGTTGCTGGGAAACGACGGTTTGATTGCCCTACTAAAGTTCCATTACAATCGTATCATTATTACTGCTGATACTAAATTAGTTGTAACAAACATGACTTCTACAGATGCTGTAGATGGTATCTAATGGACTTAACAGTCCCCAATTCACTGATGGTTCTGTGCATGTGCAAACGTAAAGTCTATCAAACATTGCCTCGTTGCATATCACCAATTTTGCTTAAATCTGGATGCTAGTAAGTACGGAAGAGGCGATTTGACCGCCCAGATGAATTTAATCATGACTGTATGTCTGTGTAGTTTCAATCATACGATTTCTACGAATGCGTAAGTTTAGAGAACAAATAGGTAGGTACTCTATGAGGTTCACATTTTACATTCCGTTTTACATTCCACCCAACCCTAGGAATCCACCACAGTATCTCTTGAGGTTTTCTAAAACATTTCAATGATCTATACAATCATGTTATGGAGATGATTGACGTGTCACTCCCACCAACTCGACAGACGTAATGGGCAGTTCCAAGTATTTTATTTTAATCCATTAGAAGATTATGCCGATATTTTATTAAAAGGAAGATCCAGGGGGGGGGGGGGGGGATCTGGAAGGTATTGGAAGATGGGAAGTGGCCTAAAATATATATATAAAGAGAACTTAATGACGTCATAGGGGAACGACTACGACCTCACCCCGCATCCGACTGAGGGGGAACCTCAATGCAATTCTTTTTTTTTTTTTTTTTTAATTCCTATCGGCTTCTTGTCCAATCCATTTGGCAACCATCTGGGAGCTTACCCGCACAATCCCCTTATGGACAGGGCTCTTCGTAAGCACATAAATGATAGGGTTTGGTTAATTTTACATACTTCACCTTTTCATACAAAAAACTTATTGGTAAGTAATGCAAGCATTACAGGGACGTCCCTACGAATTGGTTGTTCATGGTTCTGCGAATGAAATACATGAAATAGCGAATAGATCGTGATTATTACTGGACATCAATATGTTACGAGCAGAACTGTTTGTACAAATTGGTTGAAAGTATCACGGTGTATCTAATTTCCCCTCCCCAACACTATGCAATTTAATTACTGAGAAAAGTTCCTCAGAAAAATTCAATTCTTCGCACAGACTAGTAAAATAATCGAACAAAACGAGAATCATCAAAATCGGTTAAGAATCGCGTAAATAGTAGGTACCATCACGCGCCATCACAAAAACTCGTCATCAAAAAGAAAAGATATCCCATCAAAAGTTTAGTACATCTATACCAAAAGATAAAAAATAATGATTATAGATAATAATAAACATAAATAATATAATGCAATTAAATTTAAAAAGATGACTAAAACCAATATGTGTCAGAATGGCCTACTCCTTTTAACCCCACCTATATTAAATCTGCAACTTCCATGGATACTTTTTACCCATGCCATATGCAAAAGGTGGTTCACTATTCCCTCCACAACTTGCGGGAGCTAATGGACTCGGACGGGAGAGTTATTGGATGGGAATCTTTCGCAGAGCTGCTGCAGCTACGGGAAAATGGAAGGACTGAACTTAGGGAACAAAATTAAAAAACAACACGTCAACTTTAAAACCAGAAAATGAAAGTAAATTTATCACACCAATTACTGAGCAGAAATGTGGCAGACGACATAAAATATTGTAAGGTAAAGCAGATTTCGGGCTTTGAGGAGTGTGAGGGTACTGTTGATTTCATCAAAATCATCAATGATTTCATTGATGTTTTAAACTCTAGAAGCATCAAAGAAAATAATTCAAAACAAGCCATCAATGAGGGTGACATTTTTTGCAAGCTTGAGAAGGCAGAGAATTACATCAAATCCTTGAGAGAAAAAAGTGGGAAACTGGCGCAGAAGGAATCCCAGAAAACTGGTTTCATTGGTTTCCTGATTTCCATCAGCAGTGAGAACTTTGTGCGATAGATTGGTAAAACATGAGAAAGTTTTAAAATACACACCCAGGCATAATGTTAGCCGGGACCATCTGTAGAGATTTTTTGGTTACATGAGAAGGAGAGGAGGAAAAAATGATAATCCGAGTGCCTATGAATTTTGCCATTTTTTTCAGAAAATTAATTATTCACAAACAATTACATGAAAGTGATGCCTACAGAGGGAAAAATCACTTAGTGGCATTAATATTGGTCTGATTTCAGTCTTCTAAAGCTCATTCTGCTGAAGATTAAATACTTTCCAAGGTTTGCATCGAGCATAGTTTAGCTGAGACCTTTCCCTATGGACTCACAGTCGAACTATTGAATTTTGTGCCATTTTACACATGAAGTTAGCAAAAACGGCATTTTACTTTGTACTTCAATGAGAAACGGTCTGAGCAAAAACTTTTTGAAGCGAACTTTTTGGCTATGCTAAGCTGAGTGTACCAGGCTTTGTGGTGAAATTTGATCCCACTGTAGACTGCCCACTGTGTAATTATAATTTGCCTGATTCAGTCTTCCATTTCCTCTGCGTTTGCCCTGTCCTTCGTGGCGAGAGATACTCTTTCTTTCTTGAAAATGAATTATCTTTTGATAGGCTTTCTTCATTACTCTCTCTTGAAGACATACTACATTGCAAAAAAATATTCTTCTTCGTTAAAAATTGTATAAGGACTAGGGTTTTTTTTCTTGAATGAGGGATTTTTGTACTAATTTTCTGTTTTCTGTATATTTTCGCCTTTCTTTCTTCTCTCACCTCGTGGGATTTTATAATGATGTAATGATGTACTTGCGTTGCTTTCTTCTTTATAATGTATTCTTTATACTACATTGAATAACGTATTGTTCTTTGTGTAACCTTTTCTTCATCTGCTTCTCATTGTTCATTATGTACCTTGCACTATGTCTATTCTGTATATCTATATCTAATTCTTGTATGATTCGTTGCACTATTTCTTTTCATTTAACGTATAGATTGTTTTTTCTTTCTCTCTTTCTGCTTAAATATTCTACCTTGATTACTTATGTATTGTTTAAACTTTTGTACCGCCGGAAGGCTTTTACAAATAAACAATTTCATTTCATTCATTTCATTTCAATATCAAATGGGAATTGTGGAGCCTTCAATTTTTTCTTTTTTCTTCTTCCATTTTTTCATGCAGAATTTTATATTCTTTATTAATTATACATCCAATTTATTCATTCAATTTATTATTTTATTCATTTTGTAAAATACGAGTATACTTAAGGAATTGAGTGATGTTGAGTTTGTATGAGATAAAATAACGTTACTACTAGTATTACAAGTATATACCTGCAAACAAAATTACAATTGCAGGATAGTTGAACAAAATAATTTAAAACATAGTTAGGAAGGGGGAAGAGGGGGGAGAGAGAGAGAGAAAAACTTTGTCGATGCTGCTTTGGCTGCCTTTTTTTCGTAATTCATATTTTGTTTTATCCCAATTTCAGTCTAGTTGTGCTACAAACAATAGGAATTCTGGATTTTCGGTTTTGATGAGGGATTGTTTCTTTCTATTTCAAACACTACCCAAGCTTCAATTCTTAACCGATTTTTGTGATTGTTTTTTGTGCATTTAACAATTTTGTTTAGTTTCGGAATATTTGTCAGCAGTTTCAAGTATCATCATGGAAGGGCGTGAATGGAGGGGGTAATATTTTCGTTTTTTTTTTTTTTTTTTTTTCATTCTTTCCATCTTTTGGTTTAGATGTGCTGAAAATTGGGGATTCAATTTTGATTTGACGGATTTTCGTGTAGAGGAGTGACAGACGGGGAAAATCATAAATCTTCTGTGGTCTGCACTTTCATTTGTTATTTCAGGGGTGACATCAGACACATTCTTTGTGTCTGCGAAACTGAAAGAAATCATTCCGTAAAGCACGGAGGAAGATGGTTTACATGCGCGGGGAGGAAGAAATAAGTATTAACCAAAATTTGCCTATCTAAAAAGGTTTTGCGTGAGTATGGAAATCGTTGGATGAGAATCTCCTTGTTAAACGGTTGCGAGTTTTCAATATTCTCCTTCGTGCCACCACTAATTTAGAAATCGAAGATTTCCTACATTCATATGAAGATATTTACGCAATTCTAATTGAAAAATCAGAGGATAGTACAGAATACCATTGTCTTTAGGGTTCAATTACTGCATCAGTGAACAGCTGACGTATTGTGCGGAAGCAAGGGAATCGCTAGGGGAAGCTCAAGCTGGCTTTACGAGACAAAATTTTTGTCTTGAACGGAAGAGTTTCTCATTGGCAACTACTCGGTATATCCCTGCATCGGAATAAATTCACCTTGGAGTGAGTTTTGGCTCAAGAGAATTGTTTTCTAAAGCAATAGTTAGATTGAAATCAAAGGCAGTGAGAGCTTGCAAGGCAAATATCAGTTAATCAAAACTGACAAAGTCTTCCTGACGAGTATTCTTTGGTTTTGCTATACAACTCAGAATAGTGGAGTTTGCGCTACAGGAATGATCTGGAAAAAATTCAATCAAAATATATCAAATCCGTATTATTGTTAGCTTAAGAACACCAGGATATATGATCAGAATTGAGACGAGAAGAATAAACTTGGTTGCACAGACTGTGATTATGCTTAGGAACAGGAGACCGTTCTAAGGATGGAGAACGGTAGATATCCCTTGATATGTTATAAACAATTCGTGAAAACAATAAAGAATGGGCATTGTGCTTAGAAATATAACTGGGCTGCACAGTTAAGAACAATACTTGGGGGACAACAGGATAGCATGAAATTTGGGAAAATCAAAATCCAAACGAAATCGAAGAGAAACAGGCCCGGGAACCCCAACCGACTCCTGAGTTGACTTGGCGAACCCAACCTACTCCCGCGAGAGAACGAATTTGAAAGGTCAACCGACTCCCGAAAGAAAGTAGTAGGACAATGGACTCCAATGTTACGAAGACAAAAAAAGAGGACTGTGAGCGTATACTGTGTTCTTTTTCATAAAGTGATTATTATTTGCATTTAAAATCGAATTGTTTGTACCAACATCATACATACTTCAAATTTGATGTTCCCGCAATACAAAAAAAGTCCAGTCATAAAGCATGACCCCATTAGCGAATTTTTGAAGAAATCTTCGACATTTCAGTCGCTATTGATCGTGTAGAGAAATTTTAGTTTATGATTTTGATAGACAAACATGGAATCAAATTATTAAAAATAATTAGGAGGTATTCATACTTTATTATTATTAAACGAATCTTGTAGATTTAAAGAAAAATGTAGGTAAATATTCATAGATTTCGATGTCCAATGTGGTCAGTATTGAAGGCAGTTGAAATCTTAACAGTATCCTATCATAACATCATCAAATCTTGACATAAAATAAAATAACATATATATATATATATATATTTTTTTTTTTAAACAAGCACCTACTACCTACGTTTTAAACAGCATGGTTCTAGGATTGGTTATACAGGGATACTTCCATAAGAGTAGTTCAATCTGAATTTGTACAATGTTTCATGCAAGTATTACCGATTTACAACTAGCGAACGGCATTATTTCGATTTTTGACTGATTTTTCAACTTTAAAATTTTTGAAAACTTGATACATATTCTTATAAGAAATTTTACGCTGATTCCGAATATACCACATGTTAGTATGCTGAAAAAATTATTTCGCACAACAAATCGCAAAAAACAGGCTATTTTGAAATTTTTGACTACATTTTTGAAAATTTCAACCCGAAGATGTAATCCGATCATTCTGGCCAACGAACTTGAACTTTCGTTTTGTGTCCTTAACATTTTAAAATTTGTTTGAAGTTTCTGGCACAATTCTACGGACAGTTATCGTCTGGAATGACACATACATACACATATACATACATACATACATAAAAAAGGACAGTTAGCGAATCGATTTTTACTAGCGAACGGCATTATTTCGATTTTTGACTGATTTTTCAACTTTGAAATTTTTGAAAACTTGATACATATTCTTATAGGAAATTTTACGCTGATTCCGAATATACCACATACTGAAAAAATTATTTCGCACAACAAATCGCAAAAAACAGGCTATTTTGAAATTTTTGACTACATTTTTGAAAATTTCAACCCGAAGATGTAATCCGATCATGCTGGCCAACGAACTTGAACTTTCGTTTTGTGTCCTTAACATTTTAAAATTTGTTTGAAGTTTCTAGCACAATTCTACGGACAGTTATCGTCTGGAATGACACATACATATATACATATATACATATATACATACATACATAAAAAAATGCGTTAAACTTCAGAATATGATTCAGAATAGCCTGAAACGGATTTCTGCATAAAAATTTTTCAAAAATTCACATTCTACAAATTTTGAGGCGAGAGCAATAGCTTAATTTTCTTCAAAAATCCGCTAAAAGAGAAAAAAAGGGAATAAAAACCTCAGCACAATAAGAAAAAAGAGTAGAAACCGTTTGTCGTTATATTCAGGTAGGGAACTAGTTGTTCAAATAGATAAAAGTGCTAATTGTATTCTTTGCAACATGTGAACAGAGCAGAGCTTGCATCATGTTTGTGAATGTCTACATTACAAGGTGTAATGTAATGCCTATGATTGGCCAATAATTTAACGTTATAAAATGTTGGCTATATATGTTATAGCGACCTATAATATAGCATTCTAAGGGATGACCTTGATTCATTGTCCATGAGTTCAAAGTATTTTGCAAATAAGGCTCGCACTGCGAGACTTGCGCCCACTCAGTGAATGAGTGTGAGTGGAACTCAATTAATTATACACTGAAAGCTTCAGTTATAAGAATTCAAGAGATCATTCGCAATCAATTCGCATTTCCACATTACTGAAGTTAAAGTATAGCATTTTAAATTTAAGCGTAAAATGCTCCTGGTGTCAGATAATATCTACACCGAGAGGAGAAGGAGGGAAGTACCTTATCAATTTTTTAGGATCTGAGACGTCTTACAGCCAACCCAGCAATAATTTATTCACATCAGATGTTGCCCAAAATTAAAACTTGACTAACACTGGAATTAAAAAAAAAAAAAAAACTCGAGAAACGAACTATAGCCAGCGTAAAAAAAATTGAAAATATTTTTTGTATTTCACCTTATCCCCCACAGATTCGTATTTTTTTTTCAGTTAGTTTGTCTCTCGTATTCGGGTTGTCACACACTCCGCTAGTTCACTTCTAAAAGGTTCTCTCTCTATTGACAAAGCCTTGCCTATATGACCTCCCTTCAGAGGAACCTCTTAAAAATTAAATTTGGCGAGCATGTAACGTAATGTGATATTGTTTTCGTTAGAATAATACCAGATGGGAAAACGAATACCAATACAGGTAGCGAAGGTGAGGGGGGTTGTAGCTAACCACACGCCTTGAGTCGGTGCGCCAGGCAACTTTCTATTCAACGGCACCTGCTTTCTATCAGCCCGCAATTTCTCTTTTATGAATTACACTACACACACACACACACACACACACACACACACACACACACACACACACACACACACACACACACACACACACACATATATATATATATATTTATCTATTACCGAAAGCGAATGAGATCGGAGAAGTAATTCCCTAATCCAGTAGCTATCCTTCATTCGTCATGACATGAAGAATTAAAACCCTCGTTCTCTAATTATATTTTTCTTTTATTTATTTCATTTTAGAAATACATATATATTTTTTTCCACAATAATTAGTCGTTGGCCGGGTACCCCCGCAGACCAGCGGTTCGAGACGGCCCTCTGATTAATAGACCATCCGCTGGTTGTGTATCTGATTTCTTCTGAGTCGCTTAGGAAAGCCATCTCAGCTCAGGCCCTCATTATAAATAAAATATAATCAATTGCGCTTCCATCGGGAGTTGTTTATCGTACATGCCTTTTATAGGAGGCCTACCAAATTAGATTTTGAAATCTCATCCCCTCTTGAAGCACTAGCATAAATCAAACAGGTGGTAGTAGGTACATCAATATAATATTGTAACAAAGGAGTCGGTAGTAGGTAGGTACTTAAGGTTACAACATCGCAGATGCTGGTAATTGGATGTTGTTGTGCTAGTAGTTCATACTTATTCGCATATGTTGCGTCTTCAAACGTTGTGGAATTTTGTCGAGAACAACAAACGGGCTCCTCCGTTCAACAGTTGTAGTAGACCAATGAATATTTGAACAACACCTTGTTAGATACCTACATACAAGTATTATACTCCTACATGTTGTGGTCTTCATGGACAATGAAACCAGCTACTCCGGGTGCGGCGTTGGAAATCCAGGGGGCGTCGCTCAGTGTTTCGACTAATGTTTCGGTTGGAAAAAAGTCAAAACAAAAGTTTTCGAAAAAAAAAAAAAACGTCTTCAGCATCCAGGGTGGTAGGTAAAGGTGTCAAATCGATTATATTTACTTGGAATAACCCTCTCTGGGTAACTTAGTGCCCACGCTTGAACGTACAAAATTGGAAACCACTGTGCGGAATCCCTAAGGACATTGTTCCCCAGAAATCTAATATTTAATTTTTCCCCTTTTTCTGATCATTTTGGTTTGGACTGGAATGATTCTTCTGAAAGTTTTAACGAATAATGTCTCAACTTTTGAATATTAATTTTTAATTCTTCCTTTTCTTATCAGAAAATCGATATTGAAAACCAATGGTATGCAGATGTTAATGTAAAAAAATATGAGTACCGGTTTGTGAAGTTTCGAAACTAGAAGCGATCTTTACAGAATTTAATGAAGAGTAAGAATTTTCGACCCGTTAATTCCTCAAACCTCTGCAAATATTGATTTTTTTAAATTTTCGGAAGCAATGTGTACAATTTGAAACAGTGAGTTTTTATTTAAAAAACGGCCGTGAAACATGAAAACAGATTGAAATAGGTCATTTATATCTTCCTAGTATCTAAATATAACATGAAGTTGATTATTTAGTGGGTTTTCATAAAATTAATGCAAAATTAGGTACCATCGTTTAGACCAAACTAACCGTATTATTATTTTTAGCAAACTTCATCAATGAAACGGTTAGGTCTCAAAATGATTTGTTTTTTCTCTATTTATCTTATTTCTAATAGTTTCCATTAAGCTTAGGGCAATAGAACTACAGTATGCATTACTTTCGATTTCCGTGGTTTCGGAATTTTTCCACCAAAACCCCCAGGATCGAAACACTGTGCATCGTACTGCGGTCAGAAATGGCTTAAAAACTGAAAACGCTGCCAATTATTACACAAAGGTTTATTATTTCTGTGTTAGATAGCCCTACAACGCAGATCAATTGGTCTATAATTATTAAACCCCGCATGATCAAAACATAGCGCATCGTGCATCCCAAAAAGGTTAAAACCTTTAGAGTTCCAAGACCCCGCAATGTTACGCTTCACAGTGAATGTTGAAAAAAGGTCGATAGGTAAGTAATGAATGTAGGTTCAGAGGCCCCTCAGCTGATCAGTGAGTTTCCGTATCTCGTAGTTGTTTCCGAGGAATCTCAAAGGAGCTCCATTTAAATAACAGCTCCTTGAGTCGATTTGGAAAGAAATTAGCCTCAGTGGTTCCGAAGCTGATCTGAGTCCCACCATGCTTTGTAATTGTGTTTCAGATCTCCAAAACGGAGCTACAGTTTACAGCATTATAAGTCGATTAAAAAACAAATTAGGCTTAGAGGTGATCAACAGGTGATGAGTGTGCACTGCTATTGAATTCTTGGTATTACGAAGGAGGTCCATTTCAAATTCCTACTCCGAAGGTTGGCACAATATGCCTACGTAGACATGCAGAGGGAAAATTAATGCAATCAGTTAAAACATCTACATTTTAGTAGTCCCTCTGACCTCACTATAACGATATTCAAGTAAGTAGATACCTACCAACCGGAATCAACATGGATGTCTAGATCATTGAAATGGTTTTGATGATCATTAAAAATCCAAAGCGGAATATAGTCACTCAAGAAGTAGGTAACGTAAAACTTCGAAATCGGTCATCTAGGAAACGGGAAAATGATGCTTGACTAATTTACGTTAGCGCATGCGCAGAATGGAGTAATTATTTGAGAAAAATGAAATTGGTAGGGGACAATCTACAGCCTAACCGTAGGTACATTCCGAGAGAATGTCATCAAAATCTGATGAAAATTAGAAATTTAAGTTGTTCCTAGGATCATAATTTCGCGCATGCGCATGAGCAACTAACGATGCGATTATGTTGAAATTAATATGGAATAACTAAACCATCATCCCCAACTATAAACCAAACTTAAGCGAGATTGGACGACTAGGGCATATAAAAATTGCCCTTGAAGTAATTTAAATATCATTATATATTTATCAATAGTATTTATGTATCTGTAAGTCATCTGAGGTCCCTCTCACCATGAATACAGGGAAATCAAACTCTGTTGTTGCTACCCCCCATTTTGGAGGTACAAATAATGAAATTCCTTTAAACACTGGAAAAGGAATCGCCGATTGCTCAGTCCCCAACTTTGTGACCCCCTCTTAAAAATCAAATGCTGTTGTGAAGGCTCTGTGCTCAACAAAAAAACAGCTTGATAAATGCCAAAAACCTAATGTGACAAGAAACTTCTTCGGTCTTTTCAAGATCAAGAAGTCTGGATTTCCCCGTTTTTATACGGTTGACATTATGGGTGATGGTTTAAAATCTCCAGTCCGCCGAAAATCGGAAATGTGTAGGTGCACAAGATAGGCAAACCAACTAAAAAGGAAATCATTTCCAACTCCAAGGTTCACATTAAAGTAACCATACGGTATTATATGCCAACGCCAATGCGAATCTACAAACGCCTTAAATTTGGGCAAACTAGCTGCGGGTGCAAGGCTGAGCAAGAAATTTGCACTTGTGGTCTTCCATGACACAATAAGGCTGAAACACCATGATCAAAGCCCTCAAAGTGTGCCAATTGCAATGGTCAGCATGGAGCATTCTCTAGAGAGTGCCCAATCTTTAGAGAAGAAGATGCCATCCAATCCATTATGACAACTGAAAAATTCCATTATCCTGTGGCCCATAGAATGTACAATGATTCTATTTCCAAAAACGAATCATATGCCACCAAGGTAAAACAATAAACAATCCGTTGAGTGGTTAAATAATCCCCCCCCCCCCCTGAACTGACCCACTCCCCTCTCCCCCAACCACCAGTATTAACTCCCTCACACAACAATCCCCCTGCCCCTTACTGAAACCATCCTCCAACCGCCCACATCAACAAAAGGGGATGGCTCGAGGAAAAATGTGAACGACACTTCAAAGGTCCTGACACAAAAATTTCGGGCAAGGCATTGGTCTCCTCGTAGGGCCCACGGTGGCATCATGATCATGACAAGAAAAAAATGTGTGAGTAGAGGAGGTGCCTCTTAACACAAACTCCCTGGCAGTGGCTGTCAGAGGTGCATCCTCACCCCCCTGATCATTGTCTCCCTCTATCTTCCAGATAGAGTGTGGGATGAGGCCGCTTTTGTGGACCTCCTTTGCCAAGTTCCTAGCCTTGTGCTTGTACTAGGGGATTTTAACATCGATAACACCTTATGGGGCTGTGAGAATATCACAACACTGGGAGCCACTGCTGAAGCCACGTTCAGAGAGTTGGATCTCCTCCTCCTGAACAATGGCCATCCAACATACTTGTCACCTATCCATGGTGCGATGTCCGCAATCGACCTCGCCTGTGCTCTCTCTCCTTGGGGGGTACTTTGGCTTGGAATCTTTTGCCGGATCTTCATCTCTCGGACCACTTCCCTATCAAAATTGTTGCAGAAAGTCGGCATTCGCCTTTCACACCACCACACTGGAAGTTAGAGGAGGCTGGCTGGGCTCTCTATAAGGAGCAGATGGTGTTCGTCAATCTCAATTGAAATATTGAGGATGATGTTATAAACTTCACCTCTGCTACCTTTCAAGCAGTATCAGCTGCTCTCCCAAAAACTGGCCCCTCCAAGGAACGCAATCATGTCCCATGGTGGAGTAGGGAAGGAAGAGAAGCCAACAAGGCCAAATGTCCGCATTGAAAAGATTCCACAGAAGACGTACTACTGAAAATTATGCTATATTCAAGCGAGCCAGAACACGAGAGTGCGGTCAAGCGTCAGGCCCAAATCAGCTCTTTTTTCTCATATTTCAGTGAAATTAATGATGTTCTCTCAAAAGGTACGTGCAATGAAGGGTCTCCTGCCACCAACTATTCCACCTATCACCACTCCTCAGGATGATGCGACTCAAGAACCCAAGCACGTTGCTGACACATTGGCTTCTCAATATAGACCATGTGTCCAGTGATGAAGCATACGCGGATGACCATAGGCAACACAAGGTGAAGGTTGAGATGGCACCTCTCCCTCAGCTAACCCCATCGTCCATTCTCTCAATTGATATTCCATTCACAATGGGTGAACTAGAGAAAGCAATGAAGAAATCGAACAGGACTGCCCCTGGGAAGGATGCAATCCATTATGAAATGTTAATCGATCTGCCACAGGAGAAAAAGCAGACTCTCTTAAGACTGCATAATTCTATATATGCCTCAGGTAATTATCGATCCTCCTGGAGAGAAAGAGGCCAAAGATCCTTGTGAGGCTGCTAGGTTCAGACCCATATTCCTTACTTAGATCCTGGAAGCAAAGGTCAACTACCGCCTGATATGGTTTCTTGACAGCAATTGCCTCATCAGCCAATGTCAGGCTCGTTTTCGCAGTTGACCAACTCTCAGCTTTTGAGAGTAACAGGACGCCTTTTTGCTCAGGGAGCATGCCATTGGTGTGTTCTTTGATCTTGCTAAAGCCTATGACACCACTTGGCGTCATAACATCTTGTAAAGACTGTGGCGGTGGGGAGTAGGAGGGTCCATGATGGGGTTCCTTCACAGATTTTTTTCCCACCAGAAATTCAGGGTGTGCCTTGGGAATGTCTTTCCCTCAGGAGAATGGCATCCCTCAAGGCTCTGATCTTAGTTGCACCCTGTTTATGGTCACTGTAAATGGCCTCACTGATAACATCCCAGAGGTTATTCGTCCCTTACTGTATGTGGATGGCTTAACTATCCTCCTGCTAGGCAGATGATTTGAGAAATGTGAGTGACACTTTGCAACGTACCATTAATACATCTATCAAACCGCTGAAGCGAGGTTTTAGTTTTTCATCTGAAAAAAAAACTTCCTCCATCAATTGTGCAGAAAGGGCAAAACACATGATGAGTATCCACTCACAATTGGTGGAGTCATAATACCTAACTCCACAAAATCGCGTTTCCTCAGACTCATAGTTGACTGCCAGCTGCGGTGGACCCAGCATATTGAGTACTTGCGCCAGGGTGCTATTCAGGGCGTACAGCTGCTCAAGGTCCTATCTAACTATAGTGCTGGGGAAATTACAAAAAAATCAAGCAATTCATTTTTTTTTTTTTTTTTCATTTTTTGTGATTCTAGATTGCTGGTCAGGCGGTGCCTACCCTGCCTACCCTGACCAGCCGAGACTGGATTGTACCTACATCTTGAAATCAGTAGCTGATGAGGAGGGACTGAAAGCGGTGAGAGAGGAAGTAATAGTTCACTTCTTGTTTGGTGGGCAGAAATCTGATAACTGCCATCATCAGGTATACTGTATCAGACCAGGAATATTTTTGCAAGTGTTAGATCAATTGATCATATGAGGAAATTCGCTTTTTGTACCTCCACGCACAAAGGGTTTGCAAGACCTCCGAAAGAAAGGCATAGGTATCACAGATGTTGTTGAAGGTTCCGATTTTGTTCAGTCGTTGATTGAAGCTGATTTTGCTGGCAAATTATATACAGGTGATGTGAAGTTGTTGCCTAGTGGTCTCGTTGCATTAGGAACTAGCTTGGGATGGACGATGATGGGTCGGCTTAATCCGACCCTTTTTGTGCTATATATATATATATATATATATATATATATATACGTTTTTTGTTTTTTTCTTTTGGCACAGATGTGCGGGGGAAATGACAGCACATATGTATATAGAAATTACGACCAGCGACAGAAAGAAGATCAAATAATGTATCTTATTATATTAGATGTGTATCCTTCTATCCAACATAAGAGCCGACCACTCACACGAACGATTCTAATCCCGGAGATCCTACATGTTTCTATGCTATCAAAGCTGTTGACATAAGAATCTTTCGTTTATTCAAATCAACTCCATAATTAAAAAAAGCATTTTTGATGTGGTCCATCGTATTCCAGGTGAGTGTGACCCCTATGATTACACTACGTGATTTTCGATGCAAATGCAACCAACGATCATCCCATTCCAAAGGCCCAACCTTGTTTTTTCTTCTCTATAGGCATCAACTCCGCATTGGATATCATTTTTAGGGCTGTGTCTATGCTTGTGATTGCGTTCCCACAACATCCTAACTTTTCAGTTGAATCAAATGTGTATGAGATCTGTAAACATGAATTGAGGTGCATCTGATCCTCAGGGAGAGCAAACCCGTATTTTTCCGGAACGACCCCCCTCCCGCCCTAATGGTTCTGGGATTATTTTAAATTCGCTTATACACCCTATCGGAAAATCCCAAAAAGATCCCCCCACTTAGATCCGGCCCACTCAGCCGTATAGACACGACAGACAGAGCGACAGACAGACGGAGTTCATTCTTATTAATAATAGAGATGGACATGCAACGAACAATCCATGTCTCATTCGATACAATGATATGAAAACTATTAATGACAACTAATAAAAAACTATTCTTACTTCGAGAATCCGATTTTTTAATATTTCAATCACAATACTTCAACAGTCTTCCTAATAGAATCTGATTGAAGATCTTCGCAAGTGTATTTATTGAAGAAACACCTCTACAGTTTGTCGGATCTTTCTCGTTACTCTTTTCAAATAATGAGAAAGTCCTTACATCACTCCAAAATTTGGTTAAAAGAATTCCAGAATTCATTGTTTCTTTATATCGGTTCATTCGGACATTCTGAAAATGTTTTGTTTACTATTTTTAAATGAAAACAGATTCCATTTTAAGAATTTTGACACTAGGTATCTCTGCTGTTCTACGATGAGTGGTTCCGCCCAGACGGGTGGGGTGAGATGACGTAGTTATTTGCCAAAACTTTGAAAAATCATAGTAAGAAAACTACTTATTGTAAAATAGTACGGTTGGTGTCTACGTTCTTAGAATTTCACACATTTCCATTTAAAAACATGAAAACAAAATATGAAAACAAACATTCAGGTATTCCTCTTTGATTAAAAATATATATTCTACGTTTTTAGTACTTGAATTTACAAGAGACATATTTTTATTTTTCAACCTTTTTATACTCGTAATAGCTCAAAAGTCAGTATATTTTTTTTATATTTACAAGCATTTCAAGTCCAAACTGTCTAGTTTTTATAATATAATATCTTTATGTGTTTTTTTTTTTTTTTTTTTTTCTTTCAAAAATTCTACTGACTGAAACCTTTTTGCTTCACTTGTGCTTACATTCATTATGTAAGGTTAGCTTTTACAAGCTGGATTTTTTATTGTTAAAAAACAAATTGTGCGATGAGGCAATAATTTGAAGAGCTTCTCAATTTGAATGGAGCTTCTTGAAATTTAGTGTGATCAATAAATTTACTGGTTATACTTGGTTAGTCTTCGTCACTTGTGGTTAGTCATCGTCAACCAAGGACAGTACCGATTCATCATCTAACCCTAGGATCCTGAACTTTCTTCTTGTACCTCGGAGTAGCATATCCACAGCTAGCATAACAGAGAACTGTGCCTTCACTCGAACCCACCCCTTAACTTGAGAGAAGGAGTGCGACCATTTTTCAGCCAGAGTGGCTGCCAACCGTTTACGAACGAACTTCTTCATATTCCCTATACATGACTCCTTCACAAGAAATTACTAGAGGGATAAATGATGCCCGGAGATCTTCGGCTACCTCGCCATATTTTGTGTGATATTGTTGCGTGGCCTGATTGGAAACAGTCTCCCAGTCCTGGGTGCGATGAGATGGAGAATCGGCATTAACAATTCTTTTGTAGAAAAAAAATGCAGCTCCCTCGCTATCCCATACACCCTAAACCTTTATATCTGCAACCAATGCTGGTGAACTCTCAGAAGGCTCTCTCAATACAGGTTTTGTTGTGACCCTTCCCAAAGCCAATGATGCAAGAGTGGCGCAACAATTTCAGACGTCGTCATGACCGTTTTTACCAGACCTTTTTTACAACTCAATGCATGGATCAAGTTCATGTTGGCTCCACATCCATCACAATTTTGAGGGAGGCCTTCTAACTCTTTCCCTTGACTCAGAGCCAGAGCGTCTCTAAACTGAACTGATGAAACGGATAGATATGTGGCAACAAACACAGTACCAAGAATTATAAGACAACGCGGAATGTTGTGATCTACAGTTGAAATCCCAGACGAAATATGATGGAGAGGAAGGGCATTGGATTCGCATGTTCACACGCCAAGTTCTGAAGGGTAAGTCTGATGCGCGGGAAATCACTGTCAGGCATTTAGAAGTGTGGCCTTGGACTTGGCGCCCACTGCGAAGCGGATCACTTGGTAGATTTGAAATGGCTCTCAAGCTGGCTTGTTAATCTTCATCTTTCTTCAGCGTTTGTGCATCTCTTGCCGCCGGATGTGCATGCTCATTTATATTAAGAGGTGAGGCTTCATTAGTTGCTCTTGAGAGAATGAGCGTGGATGCTACTGATGTCTGAAATGCGTCTGAGTGCTTCTGTGTTGGATTTCGAATTTCAAGCTCACCCAAACGAGCAGAAAATTCTAGCAGCATTGCTTCGGCATCAGAGATCCCTCTTCCCATGAGTGCTGGCATTAACTCTTTAACTTTTTGTAAGTATATATACTGAACTCTGCATCCTTCAATCATTCTCTGTACAAAAGTCCATTCGTGGTGTAGTGACTAAATAATTACAGCATGGGCTGTTTGAGGACTATTTGAGGCTGCTTTTGCCGTGTTACGATTATCCTCCAACCCATTAATTGACGTAACTCCTCAGTTAAAGTAACTCCCCTCCTCCAATGGGACGAACCGCAGGGCGTTTATCGAGGGAAACAGCTCTTCGGGCTAGCATGGCACTAATAACTTTCCACCATTGTTCGGCGTCAGTTCCACTTGGCCCTGCTCCCCCTCGTAACCTGTTCAATATGATCAGAACTGATGTCGACGTCTACCATCACTGGCGAATCGGCAGGGCTCACAAATGTTGAAACATGGGGAATTCCCTGATCTAGGTTTTTGCCGAAGGGTTTCAATCAAAGTCTGGCCACCGGGCAACACGTCTTCTGAACGCAACAATCCACCAATACTTGATCGATGCACCTTACCCTTCAGAACGTGGCGTGTGAACATGCGAATCCAATGCCCTTCCTCTCCATCATGTTTCGTCTGGGATTTCAACTGTAGATCACAACATTACGCGTTGTCTTATAATTCTTGGTACTGTGTTTGTTGCCACATATCTATCCATTTCATTAAGAACCGTCGTATCAGCACCGTCTTTTATATTCTTTTCACGTTGGCACAAAGTAGCACATAGGAAGAAAATTTTTTCCGAAGGATTTTGACAATTTGCCACGGCCTGTATATCATCTGTGAATAATGCAATGAATTGATAACCTATCGCGCCTAGAGAAAGGGAGTATTTTCGCCCTCTAAATTGCACAGCTCTTCTCCAATGATTACCCCAAACATGGACGTCTACGCCTGGAGCGTTCAGTAGAGGGGCACCAAATCCTTCACGAAACAAATCTTGAATACCTTCAGGAATGGGGTGCGAGGTTACGTCAATTGAACCCACGTAAGATCAATTGATGTAATTTTGCAGGCCTCTGCTTGTATATTTTACTCCAGAGTGTTCGCAGTTCAGCCTACCTCCCTGAGACGGCATCCTGTATCCGGCACACAACTCCCTGGCGGCTGAGACTGACGCCACAAAAATTGTAAATAACTGAAAATTTATTGTCCCGAAAACTTATCAACCAAAAAGTGAATACCGATTTGGGAAATCTATTACACCTTGCGTTTTGAAAACCCTTGCAAAATTATACAACGTTTCGATGACTTTAAACCAAGTTTTTCCACGATTTTCGGCAGAGGAAAAATTTTATGTTTAGCTCACAGCGTAACAATAGTTTTTTTTTTTTTTTTTTTACTTTAATTTAATTTAATTTTTTTTTTTTGTTATTATTTTTTTTATCGAACCACATCTTGTGCTGAGATTTGACATTGGTTCATTTTCAGCTCGCATAAGTTGTTATTGTTGACGAATGCAGGGTTTTTATATGATATACTAAATAAATAAAATAAATAAATGCTCTTGATCTGCTGTAATTATTTCTTCACATAACATAAAAATTGTTTTGACGCATCTGCATTGCTTGTCATTGAGTAGTTAGTACTAGTCTACTGGTGATTTACCGCCAACATTTCTATTCATGGAGACACTTATTTGCCGAAATTGAACGTCGACCCTCCCTCCTAGCAGATGGCAGATTATTCATGGGATTCTTAAGACCACCTAACTGATTGTTGAACATTTTCCCTAGGATAAGTCGTTGATTGAATAATATAGAATGGAAAAGATTCGTTGATGACGGAACGAACATCGAACGCTTGACCATCTAGTGGTGAAACAAAATCCCTTCGGCTTCATAAAAAGTGCTATGACGAAGATTCGGACTGACGAATGAAGGTCTATTGTGTCTAGAAATGGTGTTCGAGGAGAATCATAGAGATTAGAATCATAAGACCTTATTCACTACAATGGCGATTAGATGTCAGATTTGTTAACTTTTCGGCGAAAACAAGGCATTTTTTCCTTTTGAAATAGAAACCTAGAAACTATCATGAGATACAAATGACGTAAATTCGGATTATGAACGTTATCATGAAAAGGGCTGCAATGAAAATTTTCCTGGACTTTCTTATAGATCTCAACCTTCAGGATATGGTCCACGTCATCGACCTCATATTAGACGGTTAGATTGTTAATTAGGTTCACGCCAGCAATAGTTACAACACTGCCGCTAATCAAATTCTAATCAAGCATGTAAAAAAAAAAAAAAAAAAATAACATGAGTTTAGTCATGTAATTGTTTTGTCATTACAGAACAGAGTAAGTATGTAATGCATGCATTATAGGGACGTTCCTATGGATGGATTTTATATAAATTTGGTGAGAGTTAAAATAAGAGAAAAAACGAAAATATCATCATTTATCGGAATTAACCCCCCCCCCCCCCATTAACTCCTCCAGCAACAGTAAATTTCCATCATAAAACATCCAGCATGAAATTTGAAACTCCTGACATATTTTTCAAAACTATACCAAATTCATAATAATAAAAAAAAAAAAAAAAAAAATTAAAGAAAACAAAAAATTATCCCGAAAATCTGACGAGAATAGCTATCATGACTTATTACTATTACCCCCTCCATTCACCCCTTCCATAATGAAATTTGAAACTCCGAGACGAGATTATTAAAAAATCACTAAAAGTTCCAGTCGAGCGAATATTCGTAAGTTATCGTAGGTGCTGTATATTATGTTAAATTTTTTTGAAATTTCAGCTTTTTGAGCGCAAATAAATGATTAAATATTATTCTTATGACAAAAAAGTATTCTACTAAGTAAACTACAATTCAAAAAAAGATCATAGATTTTTAGCTTTTTTTTTACAGTTTTTATCGATTTTAAAGCAAATTTTAATGAAATTTAAGTAAATTTTTCAGCATAATTTTGTCCATGAATATTTTAATGTTCTCTTTCAAATTTGATAAACATTAATTAAGCAATGTTCTGATAAAAATTATAAATGTAAGTAACGATTTTTAGCCATTTTTAGTGATTTTTTCAGCACATTTCTTCAAATTTGTCCAACTTAATGTGCTCATAAAGTGCCAATGAACTCATCCTTTCGTTCGGAAAGCTTGATTTTTTGGCGCAAGAACGGGATTATGATCTCAATACTGAAGGAGGGTTATCGTCTAGAATGACACACACACACACACACACACACACACACACACACACACACACACACACACACACACACATATATATGTATATGAAAAAGTGCAAACTTCAGGGATCTTTTCAGAATGCCTGAGAACGGATTTCAATGAAGAAATTTTCCGAAAATTTTCATTTTAAAAATCTCCGAGCCATTGCAATAGCTTCATTTTCTGCGAAAATTCGCTAACATCATGATTTATTTCTATTACCCCCTCCATTCACCCCCTTCTATAATGAAGTTTGAAACTCCCGATATACCTACGATCCAAAACTAAATCGAATTCATATATAGTTGAACAGGAAACTAATCACGAAAATCGGACGAGAATAGTTAAAACACCATGATTTATCAGAGTTACCCCCTCCATAATGAAATTTGAATCTCCAGAAATACGTTCCGAAGCTATATTGATTTCGTAATGGAACAAAATAAGAATCAAGAAAATCGGTCGAGATTTGTAGCTTGGGCAGCGTCTGAAAGAATCGGTGATTATCCCTTCCACCCCCCACCACGACTGCAAATCTGAAATTCCCAAGGTTTGTTGCACAACTTGACCAAAATTAGAGTTGAATCAAACAAGAATCACAAAAATCGGTTGAGAGTTATAGCCTGGGCAGCGTCGACAAAATATGTCGTAAAAAACCACGTTTTTTTAGCGTTAACCCCTCCATTTTCTCCTTTCCGTCATAAGAGTCGAAATTCCCGAAGTTTGTCGCACAACGAGAATAAAATTGTAATCGAACAAACAAATAATCTCGGAAATCGGTTGAGAGAGCATGGGCAACGTCGAAATATTTGTCACACACACACACACACATAGACATACACCTATCGATTTTTTTCACGGATTCGGTTTTAGAACGGTCTGAAACGGATTTGTATGTGGTTATTTGTTGTCTCATGCTTGGGTTGTCTCCTACCCTCCTGGATCAAATCCAATAGGTCGTCCCTCTTGAATAAGAAGCCTTGCCTGTATGACCTAGCTTCTGAGGGACGGTCTAAAAATGACGAGTCAGTCATAATTCATAATACTCATGAATGGGTGTAGGCATATGGGATGTTTTAATATTTTGAAGCATCTTGAGCTCTGTCTAACTCAGAGGCTATGACCGAAAAATTATAATTCCCACCCACTTGTCGGATTTCAAATAGGACTGTGTGGACAGTACGATCCGAGATCAGAGATCCTTCATTTACCTTCCAGTTAACGGTACTAGAAAGAAATGATGCGAAGAGGAGGAGGACAAAAAAAAGCGCCTCCAAAAATGGAAACAGGCCAATGGCACTTGAAACAAATGCCGCGCTCTATAGCCTATTTCAACCAAAATCTTCTTTCGTTTTCTTTTTTGTCGAATAAGACGATCCGAGTTTGGGCAAGTATAATAATGATGAAGCGGGGAATGGAGGGAAAGAGAATGCCTGGCCGGTGGTGCTTTTTTGTAGAAGGAAATTTCTCTTGCGGAACCGCGTCAGAAATCAGGGTTTCCAATGTCTTTTAGGGCGGACCGAAAAAAGAAACCTCGCTGAGAAGTCCTGAATTTCAAGGGAACAAAAAGCCAATGTGAAAAGGGACTGGCTATCACAAAGCGAAAACAAGGTAAGAGATAATGACCTGCATCCACCACATTTGGTCGTGATGTTATACAATATGCCTACCTACGACGAAAGAGCTTGGAGTTTACCGCTGTCATTCTTGGGACCGGCTGGGTGTCCGAATTCGGCTCAGACCAAACTGGGTCAGTCTCCATCTCAAATGTCAACTTGACGCCTCCCTTTGTCCAGTCCAGGAAAAAACTGCGGGGAGCAAAAAATAAAATAAAGTGAAAAGGTGTTTGGGGATCTTTTACACACAATCGCGAGTTTGTCCTCCAGTTTCACCGGTTAATTGGTTTTAGGATGGAGAAAGGCGAATATTTAATCTACCTGTATCTACGTTTATATTGGGTGGAGTTTTGATTCTCTAAGGTAGATACATGGAGCCTTACTCTAGACATATTGGCCCGCCATTTAATTTTGTCCATGTGACGATTTAAAGACAAGAGGGCAAGGCCATCATTATTATATGATGAAAACTTAATAGTGCATGATCGGTCCGAAGTCAGAACCTCCCGTCAGAATATCACTTCCTCGGGATTTTGAGGTCGAGATATATCCTATTACTGCATCTCGAAGGTGTGAGAAGAAACGTTCAAATGGCGATAGAATGTGAGTTAGATGCACTATCTTGATTGAGATGGGAACCATCACACTCTTCCTCTTAAAAACATACTTGTTTATCTATGCAAAATGAGGTCAAGACAAGCAACAAATACAATATCATCTGGCATCAGTAATGGCAGGGAGAGATCAGTGGCTTCATGGCGTTGGCCCTTTAGTAACCCAACTCCAAGGAGTGAGCTGATAGTGGTTGATCAGGCATCTACCGAATAGTAGCTCTGCTGATTTTTCCCCTTTAAAGGGGCACGATTCTAAGGAGAGTAATGTTAATCCTCCATCACTAGACGGAGTGCTATCTTTGATACCTACCACTGGCAGATTGGAGGAAGAAATATAATAATAGTAACCCTCAGAGGATGACATCACTGCAATCGGCCACAAGGGGTACAGAGATGACCACTTTGTAAACCCTCCAAAAGAAAAATGAAATAAAAACTACACCTAAGACTAGATAATGTATAAGTCTATAACTACACATATACTACTAATATACTATCATTGGTACTGATAAGTGAAATAAAGCTATGCCTAGGTGCATATAAATATATCACAGGCTTGGAATATCAAACTTTGTAGTAGAGCCTGATGGCTCTCAGTTACTACAGCGAAGACTGGACCTTATGTCTGGCTTTCGTTGATTGTCGACCCACTGAAAGGGACCAAGCTGGGTCAGGAGATCCAGGAAGTGGTGGATTGACAGATCACCCGTTACATCTCCACACAAACCACGACCAACTACACTCAGTGGTGTGTGTTGTATGTGGGCACTACCTGATTGCTCAGTGTTTGACTCCTCTGTAGAAGGTTTATCAACAAACAGCCCATGGCCTCCTGAAGGACACCAAGGAGGCCATTGACTTTATTCAGCCATCGTTCATGTCCCTATTTCCGCTGGTAGCTAACCTAAGGCCATATCCAAGACCAGGTTGAAGAGGAGTGGCGACAGAGGATCTCCCTGACCTACCCAGACATCCTGCGCCCAATCACAATGTACCCTGACTTGAGGACCATCTCGCCTTTGTGGTACAGACAGGCAACATACTCAATTAAAAAAGCAGGTTCTCTGACACCCCGAAGACAATTGGTCAGTGCGAAATGGCTTACTCTGCCAAAGGCCTTAAGCTGACTAGAGCGGCAAAATGGTGCTGCCATATTTTTATACGGGCAAGCAATATTACAGTTTGGCAAACTGTTGGGTTCTCCGCTGTGCCATTCACTGACAGAAATGCTCTCTGGATGTTACCTATCACTTCAGCCACTTGGAAGTAAGGAACCAGAATCTTTTCAAAGTGGCAGAAGACACAGACAGTATAGGTAGGGCAGGAAGACAGTATAGAAATCGGAAGGTAGCCTCCAGGCCCAAACACCCCTTTTTTGAAATGAAAATTGTCCAGGCACAGGCCAGCGCTTTTGGGGATTCCCAACAGAGGCAACAGATTGGGAATGAGGAGTCTAATGTTTTTAGGGACTTTATTCCAGCAATGAGGGGAAATACCATCAGGTCCATCAGAAGTGGAGTTCTTGACACAGCATTTATGTGCCTCGCCATGAAGCACTGGTGTGCACAAAATGCTGCACAAGAAATTTCTGGTGGAAGCTGGGAGTACCACCGACTCATTAGGATTGTGGCTGAGAGCACTCATGAGTGGCCCCCAGTATTCCACAGAATCCTGAAGAGGGGGCAAAACTTGTTAATCCCCAGCTGTCCCCAGTACCTCCCCAGCTCTTACCCTACAGCCAGATAGAGTTTAGCTGCTCTGCAAGCTCCAAGGGACAACCGAGTAGATTCCTCAACCTGTGGGAAGATCCTTTTAACATGAGCCCTGACCTCGTCCTTGAAGCCATCTGGCCTCTCAACAGCCTGCCTTACCAGATACTGTAGGTAGACACCCTCATAATCATCACCTACCTGCTCCCCGAGCCTCAACCCCTCAGTATTCAGATCAGAAATAAGACTGTAGGTCCCGGAGATTGCTGAATCTTTTTGCCTGTAGGAAATGCAGAAGTGGCTCCACAGCTATTTGAAAGGATTGAATCTTGGACATGCCGCTTGTAGCAGAGTCTCGGGCAAGGAGATTGAATGGTAGAAAGCATGTACATGGGAAAAAATTGCTGCAAAAATACATTTATATGACGTACCCTATTACATACAGCATCTGCCTCCTCTGCTGCCATTTGCTGCAAATCCTCAGAAGCATACCTGGGCCGCCCTAGTTCTTTATCAATTGGAGCATAGGTCACTACAGGATCCTTCTGCCAGACTTTGGCACCGAGACCATGTTTGTAACTAAAGGTTTTATTTTATGGGGCACACTGGTGGGCATTCACCAGGACAGTAGCCTCCATGGTACACACTCAAAAATGTGTGTTCCACTGTATCATCGGCCATGAGGCAGTACATACACAGTGTGTCCCTTACTTTACCTATCGTTTTGAGAAAGGATCGGAAGTATCCATGTCCTGTTAGAAACTGAGTGATATAATAGTTTACTTTATATTGTTTTCTTTCAGTCTATCTGTATTCACTTCCCTTTCTTCTTCTTTTATGTTCTGTGCAGAGCCATCAGTTATGCAGATAAATCATACGTAGTTACCTAGCTAGAAGATCAATGGGAAAGCACAACATATTCTGAGCTGCACCTCTTCTATGTACTTCTGTAGGCAGTGCCTCAGACCATATCTCTGCTCCATATAGCATTATTGCATCAACCGTTCTCACCAGTCATCTTTTGGCAGCAGAAGGTCCCCCATTGTTTGCCACTGGTAGAATAAAATGCCAACAACGGTGGCTGCCCAATCAGCTGCTTTACAAATGTACTTCCAAAAGCAAAGCTAACCATCTAGCAGCACTCTCAGGTATTTTACTACTTTGCAAGTTTCAATGGGCTAGTTTGATATGTAAGAGTCTATCATAATTTAAATTTAATTCTGTCTCTAGGACGCAGTATGATTTGATTTTCTTCTTTTTTACGCCTTCTTGAAGGTGGAGGCGAGTTTGGCTGTTTGGTGGGTAGGAAGAACTTGTAGTTCTCGGGAGGGACGGCACTAAAAATTCTTCCCAAGTCCAGAGCTCGACTTTGTAAATAGGAGATAGGAGAAGTGTTAAGAATGCAGAAGTAGCCTGACGTTTTTGTAGGTGGAAAGAAGAGTGATTGTGTCAGCAATGAATCCGCGGGGGAGTTGGCGGATGGAGTGGGGCGGTCCATTCAAACTTCCTGTTGACAGACAGGTTCACTAGTGTGATGTGTGAGATCTGAGAGGAATGATAAGGCACTAAATGAGTTCAGATGATGAGTGATTTTATTCGAGCTCTCCTGCCCCATTTATACAGTAAGTTTTGATGGGAAGGGGGGTTAACCCCACTCCAAAACCAAGATACAGAGCAAAGATCGAGGTAGACTACACAATGTTTTATAATTTATAAGTAGTTACACAGTTGCTGAATTGCTTGACTGGTAGTTTTGTAGAAAGTAACTCATCTAAAAAAAAAAAAATTCCAAGTTTTGTTTATGATTTAAAGTGTAAATTTAAAACTAGTAAAACAAAGCAACAAAATCCGAACTTATATAGGTGAGTAGAAGCAAAACAAGTACGAAATTGCAAGTTGTGCTTGACACTGTAATCATACACCAAATTATTGTCTTATTAACACGATCAATCAAGTATTACCTACTGGTGTCATCAAGCCAAGAAATTGTTAAGAGAGAGTTCTCATGGTGTCACTGACATCGTGAACTCATAAAACTACCTAGAACGAAGGTGTGAAGGAGAGGTGGCGAGGAGGCGTTGCTAAAAGAATTTAAGTTGGAATAAGGATTGTTTTTATAAATAACACGAGTCTTTAGCAGTAGCGTCCGCGGTAAGAGCTTTCATAGTACCGATTATCTTCCTTGTTTAGGGTACTCATTCAAGCCTGATCTAAGAGAGAGGTCAGTGGGAGACGTTTCGTTCCATCGTCTGGGGTTTCCCCCAAGATGGTGTGCTGCTCCCGTCTTGAACAGTTTTATTAAAAACTAGTATGTTCATAACTAGTAAGTTAATCGTAACCCTACTTATGGTCAGTTGGTATCCTAGGTGATAGATGAGGGGCTTTTTATCATAGGCAATGTCTCTTCATCCTGTTAGAGATTTAGTGGTACCCATGGTCGATTTTATGTGGGTGGCCACGATTGTTCCAAGCCATGGGGACATTGTTGGAGCACTAGTTCATGTTGCTGTGACTCCATCGAAAGACTATTCCTCTTTTGCCAAACCTAACACTGGCGTAGCCTAACCTAGTCTTTGGACTTTGCACTAATCTTGGGCATGCATGAATTAGATTGTGATGTTTGCTCTGCTGTGTGCTCCTGGTTAGGCTATCCACCTGTTGTCTCATTTGCCTTCATCCTATGTGGGTGTAACGTCCATCAATCAGCTAGTCTTCAGGTGCTCCAGATGAGATATTGACCTTGATGCTATAGTGTCATGACTATAAAAAGCAGCGTGAGTGTGATGCCCTCTAGCGATACTGACCACTCCTAAATTCAGCTTTTCTACTGAACTTGTCACTGTAATGCTTAAACTAGTGGATGAAAATGAGCTGTGAGATGCTTCGAATCCTAATTTCTTGAATTTGCTTTGGAAAGGCTTTGGACCCCGTACATACTGAATTGTTTGCACTGCTTTGGTGGCCTCTCTTGCAATTCTGGTGAGATATTCAAGAGGTAAATGTGGCACAATGGCTCCACTCTTTGCCATGCATGTCAGTGTAAACACCAAAACCTCTGTCAGATAGTGCAGCAAGGAATGAGAACTCATAGTGGCCTCATAGTACGAAATTATACAGTTGTCAAGGAGATAGCAAGTTTTTAGTAATCAAGTGGCTGAAATAGAGAGAGAGAAACTATACTGAATACTGAGTAACCCAGGCAAGGATGTTTCTGTCAACTCGGATGGGTCTGACATAGTCCTGGGTGTCTAGGTTGTTAGTGGCAGCATGAACATGTGGTGTGCCTAGTGGTTAAGAAACACGACAGAAATTATTATTAGCACGCGGTACCTAAAATTAAAATCATAATTCCCGGCCATGTGGGCTGTGATCATGTCATGGGGGCTGGGGATCATGTAACTGGGAAATGTACTAGGAGTTAATTGAGTTGGAAATCTCTGCAGGAGTACACTATGGTTTCACCACTTCCGTCCTTTATCCTGATTAACGTTCTGCGGGCTAGTGGTCTTTCTATAGAGGTACTTCCTTCCAACCTTATTTTTCATCATTCTTTACTTCGTTGAACCCCAATACCCCCCAGGCCGGGGGGGGGGGGGGGGTCGTTCTTGGTTCGTCGTCCCCTTCAGGGATACCAGGTTGTTCAGGGTGTCTTCCCTTCGATTTTCTTTTCTTTATTTTTTACCCACACCGTCTTTGAAGAAACTTGTATTAAAGTGTATATAAGTGATCCAATTTTGATCAGGAAGTATAGACTCTAGACTTTCTATCGACCTACATTACTATATTTTGTATTTCCACCTACTATTAGGAAAACGCAAAAAAATAGTGTTTTGATAATTTTCATTCAGGCTTCCCAATCCCCCACTTTACAATAATTTGCGAGTTTGTTTTTTGATTGCGTCCAGTAATTTTTTTCGTTTTGAATTGCATCGCTGGAAACGTGATTTTTGTTTTATTATTTTCAATAATTAACCAGTGTAATCGACCAAGAAAAAAACAAACATTTTAACCCCCCTGAAAATTGGTTTGTACGAAAAAGATTCGTAGAATCCAAAAATCGAATTAAAAAATCCGTCCGTCCTTCGTCCAGAGCTTTTCTCCGGAATTGCTGTACCAAACTACATGAAACTTGAGTTAAAAATCGTATTTGGGGTCTGATCCTGGAAGCTCGGCATCAATTTTATAAACCCTAAAGGGTAGCATAAAGGGCTAAACATTCAAAAATCGAGATCTCGAAAACTTTCGAGGAAACAGTAATGATTTTTTGCTTGTCAGTGATAAATATAATCCCAAAGAATCGATTAAAATAATCCACAGCGCTGTACCATGAACGGTTCGCTCCCTAAGAAAAAAAAAAACACCTTCGGATTTCTAAGCGTGAGCCCATTGAGAAATCATACGCTACTAGCGAATCTGTTGATTAGCCAAGCAAGCTCTAAATTCCATAAATGATCGCTATATAGTGGGACCGGGAGACATAGAAATAGGCCTGGTAAATATCAGCTGATATAATGCTAATAATGTAATTTTCAGGTTTTATAGTTCCAATGTAATTTACTCTAACTTGGCGAAATCGAGTTCATAACCTATAGGTAGCGGAGTCATTGTTTTCACTTTTGAGCGATGGAAACGTTTTAGTCTCCAAAAAATCTAGGGTATATTTTTCTTCTCTTTTCTTTTCAGTGGTAAAATTTCCAATCGCGTTTTACGTTTTATACCATTCTGAACAACTTTCGATCGGTGTCTTTGTGTGTGTGTCTGTCGTGTATCCACAAATCTTTGTAACAAGCTTGATTTCCACAATATTGAACCGATTTTTATGAAGTGTTCATGGAATGTGCGGGTTAAAGTGTAAATAATCCCCTATAATTTTCATTGTTCCCAAATCAATACTTCACAAAGCTCATGCACAAACATAAATTTCATCAAACATCATTTTTTTTCTCACTCCCACGTCGTCCGATCTAGCTCAAATTAAGATGATAGGTGGGAGAGATTGATTTGAGCATTTTCTAGCAATTTCAACATAATCCTATAGCTACTGCTCATGCGCATTCCTTTTAACGAGCCTAATCTCTATTATCTCTATCTCTATCTCTATCTATACTATTTTATAAGAATGAAACTCCGTCTGTTTGTTTGTTTGTCTGTTTGTCTGTCGTGTCTATGCACGGCCAAACGGCTGAGTGGGGTGAGTCTACGAGTGGGGGGATCTTCTTGGGATTTTCCGAAAGGGGGAACGAGCGAATTTCACATTTTCTAATCCCACCCGAACCATGGGCCGTAGGGCGGGAGGGGGGTCGAAGTAAGAATTACTGTGCGCTTTTTCCACTTCCCCGCTTCCTCTACCCCTCTAAACGGCCGTTGAAAATTCCAGAAAAATACCGGTCTCGTAGGTTTTTGAACGAGGAAGACGACGGCGCGATCGGATCGCGAAAAAAGTATAGAGAAATGCGTCAAAAAAATGCGAGAGTACGGACCCGTTTTCTCGAAAAGTCCGACGAAAAGCTACGTTTTTTCCCATTAAAATTTACTCCATAAACGTACGTTTTTCGGGACGGTTTTCACAGGCGAAATAAAGGTTTGCTTCCGCCGAATCTGAATCCGAAATCGGATATCGAAAAAAGTGACGGGAAGTTGGTCAAAATGCGAGGGGAAGGGAGGCGAAGCGATTAAAATGACAAGTTAATCGAGCGCGCCGCCGTTTCACAATGTTGCGAGCAGGCCTACGCACCCGCGCGTTGGAGGATGGCACTTTTCCGTTCGACATTTCAACAGAATAAATACGGGTTTTTTCCTACACATATACAGCAATACCTTGTGAGCGAAACGAGCAACATCCCCAAATAAACTTTTTTGTGGTTCCACGTAGTTTTATAAGATTTATTTTGTTTGTAAGAATTTCCAACAGAAAAAAACGTCTGCCAAGTCGGGTGGGCAGTATAACTTCCTCAAGCTAGCGAAGCGAGCAGCATCCCCTACAGAAGTTAAACCTACTCTTAGAGATCTACCGCTTGCGAGCGAAGCGAGCAACATCCCCTACATGTTTCAATTATAATACATCGCATGTATACAGCCACACCTTGCGAGCAACTTAATTGGGGGGGGGGGGGGGGGTCCAGGGTTATCTCCTACACATATACAGCCGTACCGAGCGAGCGAATTGAGCAACATCCCCTACACACGTTAAACCTACCCCTAGAGATCTACCGTTTGCAAGCGAAGTGAGCAACATCCCCTACATGTTTCAATTGTAATACATGGCATGTATACAGCCACACCTTGCGAGCGAAGCGAGCAACTTAATGGGGGGGTCCAGGGTTTTTCCTACACCTATACAGCCGTACCGAGCGAGCGAAGCGAGCAACATCCCCTACACACGTTAAACCTACCCTTAGGGATCTACCGTTTGCGAGCAAAGCGAGCAACATTCCCTACATCCCACACTTTGCGAGCGAAGCGAGCAACATTTCCTATATGCCACACTTTGCGAGCGAAGCGAGCAACATTTTCTACATGCCACACTTTGCGAGCGAAGCGAGCAATCCAATGGGGGGCCTGGGGGGCTTGCCCTCCGGCTGGACGTGGAGGCGAGCGAAGCGAGCTGGAGCGGCTAGTTTAAAATGAAATCAAGAGTTAATTCAAGCGAAATTCTCAGGGATTGTGAGGGTTATGTTTCATACGTCTCAAATCATTCATTTATTACCTATTAATAAGGGCATGCCCAATATTAATCTATACTGTAGTAATTAAAAGAAAACAATACTAGTAGGAAAAAGAAAGAGATCTACAATGTATCATTACTTCATTCTGCGCATGCGCAAACGTAAATTACTTCTACCAAATTTTTGCACACCCTATTCGTCCAATCTCGCTCAAGTTTTGTTCATAGTTGGGGAACGATGTTTTAATTATTCCGTATTAATTTCAACAAGATTGCATCGCTAGTAGCTACTGCGCCTGCGCGAAAGTGTTATCCCAGGAACAAGGTTAATTTCTAGTTTTCATCAGATTATGGTTACATTTTCTGGGAATGCGCAGATTAAGCTGTAGATACCTACTTACTTAAATATCTTTATACTGAGATCAGGGGGACAAGTAAAGTGTAGATGTTTTAATTAATTTCATTAATTTTCCCTTCAGGAAAATCAGGTAGATATAGGCAGGTGCCTATATCTACGCAGGCATATTGATGTCAACCTTCGGATCTGCAATTTGAAATGGACCACCTATGTAATATCAAAAATTCAATATCAGAGCACACTGATCAGCTGTGGGGCCTTTGAGCCTAATTTGTTTTTAAATCGACTTATGATGCTGAAACCTGGAATGTAGCTCCTTTTCGGAGAGACGAAGTATGGAGGGACTCGGTACAGCTCCTGGACCTCTGATGCTAAAAAACAGTGTTGTTTTTTAAGTGTCAGATGTGCATAATATCTCTACTCGAAAACATAATGACATGTGTCAGCAATACGTAAGGCATTCTGCATCATTCGTCGGGAACCCAACTCAAGTCGGGATTAGACTACATAACCCCCTTCCTCAGAGGATTCGTGATCTAAATCCTAAAGCCTTCAAGTGTTTTATGGAAAGTACCTTAATATCTGCTGAGCTGTATAGTGTTGACTGTTTTTTCAGTTATAACTTCAATATGTGTTTTTAGTAAATAGTTACCTATCTAAAATAATTTAATAATCGACATGAATATCATATTAATTCATATTCATTTGCTATTGACGACGTATATCATTGATAATACATATTAGTTATATAATGCTAGTTAGCCTATCGTGTAGCCAATGTAAATGTTCATGTCATCAGCTGAGGAATTTATTTAAAAGTTCTCGATCTAACTTTCAATTTAATTCACTTTTAATAGAGTTGTTGTTTACTGTTATATATTCAGATTATTTAGTGGGCTTACAGTTACTTGTTAGATTATTTATTAGTTGTATGAATGAAGCTAATCAGTTTTAGCTCTCAGTCGGCCCGGGGGCGGTCTCACCTGACGTTTCGTCCCTATGGTTCGATTTTATTAATCGTATCTAAGGGTGTTCATACAGAAATGTGTGGGCACCCTCAGGTGGCCGCCATGGTAGGTCGGGTCCGGGCTTGGCCGGGACAACCTGGCCGAGCCGCCCATTGGGCGGTAAATGAAATGGAGTGAATGTTTTCTGCCAGATCTCAATTTTCTTTTGTTTGTTTTTACATTGCCATTTTCCCCCATTTTCCCTCTATTAGTTGGCTAAGCAAATGATATAGATTGGTACTATACTTATTATTTGATTTGTTTTTTTACTATTGTCCGACATTCTGTGTTTTGGCAAATATAAATGATTTGATTTGACTTAGATGGAGCTCCTTTGGGACTCTTGGAAACAATAGCCAGGCACGGAGGCGCACCGATCAGCTGAGGGGCCTTTGTACCTATATTCTTTCCTAACCTATCGACCTTTTTTTAACATTTACTGTGAAGCGTAAAATTGCGGGGTCTTGGAACTGTAAAGTTGTTACCCCATTTGGGAGGCACGATGCCGCATGTTTTGATCATATATTACATACGAGGTTTAATAATTTTAGACCAATAATCTGCAAAGAAGGCTATCTAACACAAAAATGATAAACCTTTGTGTAATAATTTGCAGCGTTTTTCGACGGTTACAGTACAGTACCTACGGCTCGCCGTGGCACCATGAGTTTTTGACTGAATTCTGTTGTTGTTTATTGTTGTACTTCAAATCTTTTCGCTGTGGATTTTTCTACTTTGTCGCCGTAATTTCAAAATCAACTTTATAGAAGAGATGCCAGTCGGGGAGGTAATGGGAAAAAAAGTTGGCCAGGCCTCAAGTGGCAGTCGTTTTCCTCAGTCCACCTACGGTATTCGATGCATTGTTTTCTTTTCTCTGGAGAAAAAAACAACTTGTTTGTCACCGAAAGAGACTTTCCTGCGATGCTCACACATGTTTTGTTGTAGAATAACAAGGTTGAGACCATCACTTTTCATAGCAAGGACCTGTTCTAAATTTCTCTTCGTAGACTTAACTTAAATCGCTCTTGATTGGACCACGAGTGTCTCAGCTTAGTTTTTTTTGTCAATTTGATATTAATTTTCAATTTAGTAATATTTAAATGTTTTGTTTAACCAAGGATCCTCTCGGGCGGCATTTTGTACCTTGATATTTCTAAATTGTCTCACAAAACATCACCATTCATCAATAATCTTCAACCACCTCACTGAACAACATGTCTCTTCTGATGTGTTGTGCTGAGTACAGCACAGTACTTTAGATTTGTGAAATGTATCAATACTTTTGTACCAATTCCATGTAAGCTTATAACCAGGTTATCATAAGCAAATCATCCGATTTATATGGCATTTTAAATAAATATCTAACTAAGCAAGACGTAAAATAACGACTTTTATTATAATTCATAGTAGTCTTTCCAAATTATTTGATAGTAGAACCAATTTCTCAAAAACCAGTTACTTGCTACCACTGAAATTTCCAGTTACTTATCTTGTTGATATGGGTTGATGGGCTTCCATACCGATTTCATTAGAAAGTGATAAGCATCCGCGAATGTGCATGTCTGGAATAATATAATATTCGATATCTTAACAAAGAATCTTAAGAATACACTGAAACGTATGAAGTTCATTAGAAATCGGTTTCTCTGCAGTATTGTTGGCCACACTTAAAATCTACAGACGTCGATGACTAATCTCAGCACCAACTACTGATACTATGCGTGTACGATGACGCGTTTGTACAACTGATGAATATTACCATGTTGAGAAAATACGAATACGTAATTGAGGAAAGAGGTTTATACAGTAGGTTCATAAGTAGGTAAGTGCAAGAGCCGATGAAAAGCGGTAATTGAGCTAGTATCCTTTAGTCGCTGTGTATTTTTGATACGAAGTACTTCGCATTTAAGAAGAATCTCCCCACACCGTTCAACCCCTCCCTGATCTCCTTCATCACTCTCCTTCTCCCTCCTTTATTCAGATTTTTTCTCGTCGTATCCTCCTAGTCGAGGTTGACCTTTTCGATAATTTAGACCACCTGTCGGGACCGTCCAGAATTTACAGCAACTAAACTCCTTCCACCTTCGAGAGAAGGTCTCCACTCCTCCGGCCAATTTACGACTTGTGTCTCACTATCTCGAAGAAATCAGAAGAAGAATCTTAATTTTGGAGCACACGCAGGGGGTGAGGGAGGTAGTAGGAACGAACTTCTTGTATGCAAATACCGCGGCATTAATATATTTTCTTGCTTCTTCCTTCCACAAATATTTATAATGCTACCTAATCCTCTTTACTTGTTATCATATCAGTTCAACGTTTCGTTGCGCTGTTTCTGACGTCTCCTCTTTTATCTTTCGAGAGTTTTGAATATTTATAAGGAGCTCAATCCAGGTGAGATTGATTGCAATATTACGGGCTTTACCTTCAAGCCAGTGGACTTTTTTTTCTTTTTCTCCGTGGACCTCCACAGTTATATAATGACAACAAATTGTTAGAAGCCAAAATCCACAGACCTGATAAAGAAAACGGTATCTAATTATACGTATTAGATAGTGTTTCAAGATAGAATTGCTTACATTTATGTTTTTGACCTAACCATGGTAGCTAAATATTTTATAGATGTACGGAAATGATCCATTTCTGCTTGTTGAAAAAACCCGTCTGATGATGTTCGAGGTTGAACAACAACATTCCACTAAACCTATCAAATTGATAAAGTCTTATTTATTGAAACCATACTAAATTGTCCACATAGCACAAGAATTGGCTCTAAGTTCCCAGCAAACCTTCATTTTAGGTTGGTTCTATGTTTATGTTTTCCAGCCTAGGATGAAAATTGCTAATGATATATGTATGCCTTTTTTGAGCGTCCCAAAATTTTTAGAGAACGAAGGGTATATTACTTTTCTTACATAAGACTAGAGGACATTTAATCAAGACTCTCTAGTCTAGGATTAATTATCTTTTGTATGAAATCAATTGGGCTATCAAAGTCCTTCAGTGTACAAGGTGTTCCCAAAAATGTACACCTCCCCCCCCCCCCCCCCCCCGCCACTAAAATCGTAATTTATGCTCTACATGGAGTATGAGGAAAGCTCTCGAGCTAACATTACAGCATATGGTATATGATATATATATATATATATATATATATATATGTGTGTGTCTGTGTGTGTGTGTGTGTGTGTGTGTTCTTATGGAAAAGCGTAAAACTCAAGGACTCGTTTCAAAATACCTCAAAACGGATTTCAATGAAGAAATTTTTCGAATACTTTTATTTTAAAATTTTTGGAGCCATTTCAATAGCTTAATTTCTTACGAAAATTTGCTAAAAGTTAGCACAGTTTGAGATGAAAATGTTCGATTGTCAGTATTTTACTCCATTATGGATGCACAGTCACCCATTTTTTTGTCGAATCGGTCAGGAATCGCCCTGTATAAATATATACCTATAGGAGAGACTAGGGTTAATAGGGTACCGTTGAGATTTAAATGCCATTACTCTAATCTTATATTTTTGCAACCGAACTAGCTTGGTCAGAGTGATTGGAATAGTTACTGACTGCACCAGGGAAAGGTATACCTACCGATTGCAATCTACTTGGAGGGAGTATGGACTTTATATTATTACGATAGGTAGGTTCTGAGTTTTGTTTATGATAATGAATATAACGTTTATGAATGCGCAGTAGCCGTAATTGATGTAATTATAACAAAATTCATGGGAAAGTATACCTCAACTAACCTACAACGTTTGATTTGAAGTTGAATTTGGGACATCAGATTTTTTTGAAATTGAAGTTTGCGCATACTCATACTCCCCTGTTGGTTCGATGGACATATAACTTATAGGGGACCATCTTTCTACTTGAGCTCTTGTCAGCTATTTTTCTCATAACCGCCAACATCTGAATCCTACTCAAATTACCATTTTACATTGACCCTTGAAATGAAAGATTATCGCAGCTTCAAATGGTTCACACCAAGTACTAATCCTATTTGTGAACGACCGCATACCATCCGCCGCATAATGTGAATCCATCCATCATCTGTGAACATAGGTAATGCTGGAAAAAAACTATTTAAAATGTAGTCGTGTAAGTAAATAGCGGGTCTTCACGAGTGTCATCAATGAAATGAAAGGTGTGACAGAGCAGTCAGAGACTGTGACCGACCAATAGAGTGCATCTCACTTATCGCAATGATGAATTTTTTTCTTCTAGCGCCCTTAAAATGCAGTTAACCTTGGAAAACCTACGAAAGGAACTTCTGATAGCTGAATATTATACACTTTAAGTCTTGTTTTAAGAATGTTTTAATTCGCCAATTAGCAGTTCTTAATTTTCTTCCTTCTCTAAATTTAAAATATATTTCTAATTGATTCCAAGCGCCTCTGCCTTATTATTTCTTTTTCAAGGGTTATATTCCTTAATTTTAATTTTCACATGTTTATATTTATTTAAATCTCCTCTGAGAGTCCCTAAGTGGGCAAACTATTATTCCAAGTCTCCTAAGTGAGCAAACCAATGCTAAAAAGCTTTACCGAAACTTTCACGCTGTACCTTTGATATCGGATTCGTCCAAATCCCCTTCTAAATAGCGATAAATATATAATTGGATAGAATTATTAGGTCCAATGGCGTCATATGGGTACATACTAAACATTATTAGATGTTTGAAATGGAAATGAACTTGCCTAATTTTTGAACTCAAATGAAAGGAAGGATATGAGCTATGAATAGATTCATTCGAAGAATAGCTACAACACAGAGCACCAGTTATCACCACTAGAATCTACTTTCAGTTTCTCCATTGATCGATTTTAGCTTTTTGCTAGAGAGTTTTTAGAGACTGATCCACATGAAAGAGTTCAATAGGCTTGGGAACCTACATCCTCCGCTGATTACGGGCAATCACTCTCCAGCACGCGACCATCCTAGACCATCAATTTTCCCTCCGAAATCTGGATTGATTATACTAAAAAATCCGGAGCACAACCGGAACTTGTCTCTGACACACACACACACACTCTCTCTCTCCCTCCCTCTCTCTCACGCTATTCCTCTTATAACATTCACCAATAACAGGACAATTAACGTTAAGGCTACCCGGAACTTTAAGACGACTCTGAATCGTCTAAAAATATACCAGCAACCGGACTACCTACCTGCTTGATTTTTTCTGACTGCCTGGCGGCTGTAGGGTCGATAGAATCTCGCCAGTTTCAAACTGGTTGTTTGTGGTCCAGTTCGTTAACATGTGACCGACTTCGGACAAGCAAGTACCGTTTTCATCCTACTACCGCCAGACAATCTTTAATGAATATCATCTACGCTCCTCCTCGCAGCCAGGCCCAATCACGACGGTTCTTTTTTTCTTCGGTGTTCTCTCTCTCCCTTCTCTCTGTTTCTCCGTTAATGGCAGCCTCTTATGAATGCTTTAGGCAACCAATTAGATGAAGACGACGGTCCACTCTTCAATCTCTTTTAATGGACACTTTGGAAGAGCTCTCTTTTTTTGGTATGCACAAAATAGGTACTAGCCGACGTGCTGCCGTTGGCCTTTTCAGCTCATATTATCGGGCGATGTGATAAAATTCATTAACTCAGGAATTAATTATTGCAGCATTCTTTATCATTTATCCTGATGATTGGGGAAAGCATGAGTTGTTATTGAACAAAAAATGTGACAACATGTGTAAGCAGTTAATTTTTAGTAAGAAATAACTAGGTACCTACAACAATTTCAATTGTTCTCTAAGTATCCTAATCCTTGATCGACGCTCATTTGTAAGACTCTTGAAATATACCTCGTACAGAAATTTGAAAGCAAATGTTCGAACCTGATGAAGGAGGTCCTCAAAAGCAGCCTCATTCCACATTCCATCAGGAAGTTAGAGGGCGGCAATTGTCAGGGGGGGTAGGGACTGCAATTCAAGTATCAGCCACTAACTGAGGGTTTGTATTGAGAGGCACCTCCTCTACTCAACTTTGCGTTTCTTTATTCGGACAGTTAAATTATAACAAGACTTCACAAAAAAAAGGGCCTTTCTCCTTAAATTGGTTTTTATCAATGTCCAACGTTTCTCCCCAGGAACTGGGGCTTCTTCAGGGAGACAAAATTCAAAATATCAAATTCAAAATTTGTAAAATAAATACTTATCGTTTTATTTTTTTGTCATAAAAAATATCGAATTCAAAGTTATCAGTTTAAGAAAATAAAATTAAAAATTGTTAATGTTATGTAGGTAACAATGTTTTTCCGTATGTTTTACCTAGTACGTTGGTGACGGTAATTATAAATTTAGAGTCCCTCAATCACATTCGAGTAAATTTTGCTCATGTTTTGAGGGTCTTTTCGGAAGTTCATTGAATTTGAATTTTTATCTTAACTATTTCTAGAAATATTTGCTTTTGCAAATTGGATTCCCTTTCTACAATTTTGAAATTGTCGAAGTCCATAGTATGACCTAAAGATTTGCAATGGACAACTTCCTCTACTCGCACACTATTTCTTATCATTATCATTACGCCACCTGGGGCATCACGCATTTTCTGAGAAACTGATAGCCACGCATACTGAACCCATCAAGGGGTTTCGAGTGTGTCTCTTGTAATGCTACTGCTCCTAGCGAGTATGATCCTAGCATGGATTGCATCTCATCACATCGTCCATACACATAACAAATGAATTTCATTATCAGAAATGGTGTTATTAGGTTGTGTGGTTATAACAAAGTATCTATTAATTATTTGGGAAGATCAATGATGCCGTCAATGCTGCTTTCTGGACTTGTCTTTTATCCACCTCTTCTTTTTCTTGGTGTGGGCCTGAGGGGGGTGGTGATGCAGACCCCGATTAGGTATATTTCCTCTTTCGAACCTGGGTTTATCCACTACGGGCTGGATTCAGGTTGAACTCCATTTCAGAGCAAAAAAGAGTTAGGGGAGGAGGATTGTAATGAACTGTGTCGCTTTGCCTGGCATTTTTGTGTGAGTACTTAAGAAGGGGCCTTCACGTCTTCAGTAGGGGGGTGGGGATGGTTGGGTGGGAGTGGTTATAGTGGGGAATTGGGGAGAAGGGAGTGGGCCAGTATTGATGGCTGGGGAAAAATTGGATAGCCAGTCTTGGGCTGGTGTCCTTGAACATATTGTTTTTTCTTGGAGGCAGATGATTCTTTTTTGGAAACAGGATCACTGCAAATTTTACGAGCAAAATGGTGATTTTGATGTGCTAACCACGTTGAAGATGGCTAACTTCAATGAAAGAGTCCTCTTTGAGGCATTCAGCAGAGCACAATATAAGGTATTGGGAACGAATCGAGCCCTGTGTAGTGTAAAGCTTCCGGTACAGAGAGACTGTATCTTCAGCCTCTCCCAACTTTACCAGTTTACCCAGTCTTATTCCCTGTTCCTCCGAGACGACTTTAACGTGAACTTAGAGTTTGAAATGATCTTCATTTCAGTCCTTTTGCCTATCTGGTGCATCAAGGAATTTCCAATTTTTAGGGGACTGGAGATTTTAAAACCATCCCCCTTGATCCGGATATCCGGTCTTTTTGAAAAGGTCAAAGAAGTTCTTTGTCACCTTAGGTATTTGGCATTGATCATGCTGTTTCTTAGGTGAGCTCAGAGGCTTCACAACGGTATCTGATTGTTCTGTGAGGGTCACACTGTTGTGGACTCAACAGTTAGAAATTCCTTTTCCAGTTTTTATTGGAATATCCGTGTTTGCACCTCCCAACAGGGTTTGATTTCCCTGTCTTCATGGTGTGGATTTCCTCTCCATTCTCAGGTGCCTCCACTGCATGAGGCTGAGTTGTCAATGCTGACAACAGAGACCTTAGTCTCAGTATTTATGGTGACGTGAAGCTCACCATTCCTCAATGTCTACGCAAGGGAAGGAGGTGTTCCTCAATGTCTACGCATTAGCGTGGAAGGAGGTGTTGGGGGAGGCGGAGTGGAAACATCTGCTGCTGGGGTGGGAGCCTCAGGGAAGTCGCAGGTGGCAGTTTCATTACCCGCAATAATTGTGATGGAAATTTTCATTTTAAAAAAAATTTTAATTAAAGAGTTGTGTAGGTGTGTGTGTGTGTGAGTGTGTGTGTGTGTGTGTGTGTGTGTGTGTGTGTGTGTGTGTGTGTGTGTGTGTGTGTGTGTGTGTGTGTGTGTGTGTGTGTGTGTGTGTGTGTGTGTGTGCGGTGGGGTAGGGGTTGCTGGGGTAGGGTAACTGTTGGTGTTTTTATCTCTTCGGAGCTCCTTCAAATCCCTACCCAAGTCAAGGTCATACGTCCCCGTCGTGCAACCCAGGCACCCTCCAGTTTACTGGAGGGTGGCAGAGTGACCCAATGGCGATTGGGGGGGAGGCTCGTGTCAACGGGTCTCCCGACCCTTCTAAACTTCGTCTCCCCCGTTATGGCACCAATAGACAATGAGCCTCATAACCCCCCCGGGCCCATTGGCTCGCGGGGTTCTAGGGGAGGCGCTCGGGGGCGCCCCAGGCAGGGGCGTCGGCCATCCTCTCCCTCTTCTTCATCCTCATCTTCCTATCCCTCCTCCTCATCCACGACCCCTGTAAATGTCCACCAGTGTGCCCACTGTGAGAGAGCCTTCAGCACCAAGCGTGGCCTCAGTGCCCACGTCTGGCAGAAGCATCCTGTACAGGCCAACGCTGCAATAGATATAGAGCGAGAGCGGCCTAGGTATGCTTGTGAGGATTTGCGGCGAATGGCAGCAGAGGAAGCAGAGGCTGTGCATAATGGGGGTAGGAAATATTAATGTTTTCTTGCAAGCACGTTTTCCCATGCACACGCTTTCTGCCATTCAATCTCTTTGCCTGAGGCTCCACTATAGGCAGCTTGTCCAGGATGCAATCCTGGCAAATAGCCGTGGGGCCTCTCCTGCATCTCCAAGAGACATGGGGCAACAGCTTGCCATTCAGCAATCCTCCCCCGGGACCACCGGTCTTCTTTCAGACTTGAAGACTGAAGTATTGAGGCTCGGGGAGCAGGTAGGCAATATTGCTGGTTATGAGAGTGCCTACCTGCAGGATCTGGCGAGGCGGGCTGTTGAGGGGCCAAATAGCTTGGAGGACGAGGTCGCGGCCTATGTGCAGAGGACCTTCCCGAAGGTTGAGGAAGCGACCGTGGCGAGGCACCAGGGAGAAGTTCCCCCTAATGTGGTGCCTCGTGGAGGTCGCAGAGCGGCTAAGCAAGCGAGAAGGCGGGAATACCAGCGTGTCGAGATTGTGGAGGAAGCATCCGGCTCGTGCAGCTGCGGAGGTACTGGAGGGAGCTGGGGATGAACAAGTCATGCCCCCCCTCCGGGAGTTTGTGGATTACTGGGAGCCACTTATGAGTGCTCCCAGCCACACCCCAGGGTACCCCCAGCTTCCACCAAGGATTCCTTGCGCAGCATCATGTGCACACCGGTGCTTTATGACGAGGCACATAAGTGCCGTGTCAAAAACTCCACTTCTGCTGGACCCGATGGTATTTCCGCCCGACGCTGGAATAAAGCTCCAAAAAATGTTAAGCTGCTCATCCTCAACCTGTTACTTACTATCTGGAAGGCCCCCGTAAGCGTTTACCCGTGCCCGAACCATTTTCATCCCAAAGAAAGGGGGAAGTGGGCCTGGAGGCTACCGTCCAATTTCAATATCATCGGTAGTTTTCCGCCACTTTCAAAAGATTCTGGCATCTCGCTTCCAAGTGGCTGGTGTCATAGGTGACGTCTAGAGAGCATTTCGGCCAGCAGATGGCACAGCAGAGAATCTAACAGTTCTCCAAACTGTCATTTCGCTGGCCCGTATCAAGAAACGGCAGCTCCATCTTGCCGCTCTGGACGTCGCTAAGGCCTTTGACACAGTTAGCCACTTTGCCCTGATTGATTGTCTTCGTGGTGTCGGGGCACCAGCTCGTTTAATCGAGTATGTTGCCTGTCTGTACCACGAAGGTGTGACGGTCCTCGAGGCACAAGGTGAGATGTCAGGGGATGTTGTTATTGGGCGTGGGGTACGCCAGGGGGATCCTCTGTCGCCACTCCTCTTCAACCTGGTCGTGGATACAGCCTTGGGTAAGCCACCGGCTGAAATATGGTTTTATCTCGCCCCTGGGGTGCGAGTAGGTGCATTAGCTTTTGCTGATGATGTCATCCTACTCGCAGAAACCCGTGAGGGCTTGCAGATCTCCCTCAACGCATTTGCTGAGCAGCTAGCCAGGTGTGGTTAGGTGGTCAACCCAGCTAAGTGTGGGTCGGTCTCCTTGGTCCCGTCGGGTCGCCAGCATAAGGTGAAGGTAGTGGATGAGGAGTGTTTTGTCTTAGGACAAACTTCCATCCCTGCCCGATCCGTGTTGGAGGTCTGGCGGTACCTTGGGGTCGACTTCATGGGTGTGGCCACTATAGCCGCAAGCCGTGTGGACCTTGGTGGAGCATTAGCTCGTGTCACCAAGGCTCCATTGAAGCCACAGCAGAAGCTGCGCCTCCTTCGCACGTACTTACTGCCAAAGCTAACCTATGTCTTTGGCAGGCTTACTGCGGGGAGGCTGCTTGAGTTAGATCGTGAAGTTCGCTCTGCTGTGCGCTCTTGGCTAGGCTTTCCACCTGGTGTCCCAAGTGCTTACATCCACGCACCGGTCAAGGCCGGTGGGCTCGGTATTGTCTCTCTTTCTGCCAGCATCCCATCTTTACGCCGCCAGCGCCTGCTTGCCCTTAGGGGCTCGAGCTGGGAGGTCGCTCGCACTGCAGCAGTTGTTGTGGTGCGATCGAGCAACACCAACTGCTCCAAAACCCAGCTCATCTGCTGAGTTCGCTGCTGCACTGCATGAGTCAGTAGATGGTAAAGAACTCCGACAGTGCTCTGAATTCCCGATTTCTACCCAGTGGGTGGAATGGGCTTCAGAAGGCATTGGGGCCCGCGACTATCGCCATTTTCACGCTGCCCGGGTGGCTACACTAGCCACCTCGGTGAGGTGTTCGAGGAATAGTCGCGGGACAGTTGACACCCTTTGCCGTGCCTGTTGGGGTAAAAATGAGAATCTGTATCATGTAGTGCAGCAGTGTCCTCGTACTCACGGTGGCCGCATTTTATGTCACGATGCGGTTGCCAAGCAGATAGCAGGTGTTTTGTCATCTAGCGGTTGGGATGTCAAAAGGGAGAGACTATACCACATGCCGAGTGACCGGGGCAAGAAGCCAGATATCGTTGCGATCAAGCCCGATGGGTCTGCCATAATCCTGGATGTCCAGGTTGTCAGTGGCAGCGTGGACATGGAGCAGACCTGGCGGGCTAAGAAAAGTAAATATGATAGAAATGATCTGCGCCAAGCGATATCTGACCTAAAAGGAGTGGCGCCTAATAACATCAAGCTCATTGCCACGACCGTGTCATGGCGCGGGGTGTGGTGCGGCAAAAGCGCCACGGAGTTACAAGAGTCCAGGGAGACCTGGGCGTCCTCCCCACTTTTTTATTTTATTTATTTATTTTTCAATTTAATGGTGTGCCCCCTCCGCCTTTGAGGGGAGTTTTGTAAAAAAAAAAAAAATAAAATAAATAAAATAAAATAAATAAAATAAAATAAAATTTAAAAAAAGGTGTGTGTGTGTGTGTTTGTGAGTGTAGTTTGTTAAGCGTAGTGTACAGTGGTGTCGCTTCCGACATCAGAGCCAATGTTACCTCCTCCAGCCTAATGATTATAGCCTCCTCACTGGTAGCCGGCACTTCAGGCTATAGGGGATTTTCTTGCATGTTACTCTGGGTCAGCCCATGGAAGTCTGGTGAGGCGGTGTCAGGACCCACAGCTATCGCCGTTGCCAGAAGTATCCAATCTGCTGCACCCTCCTCCATATTCCGGGAGACGAGATGATGCTTACAAGCACATAAATACTACTAATACAAATACTGATCAATACTATTATAAATCTTAGTTAAATGAAGTTATGACTATTACTACATGAGTAAAATTACAAATATATAGCAGATCAGGAATTTCACAGCTCGTGGTAAAGCGCAGCGGCTCTTAGGTATACGAACAGGGACAGGATCTTGCCTGGTCTGGACAGAACATCCACCCACTGAGAAGGTGCAAGCTGGACCCAGAGGTCTATGAGAGCCGGGCACTCCTCCGAAAAGTGGCGGAAGGACAAATCCCCCCCTCAACACACAACACCACGAGCTACGGAGTCTTGCAGCTGTCTGTTGGTAAGATGGGTATGACCAGTGGCACCGGGTCATGAAAGGGCCTGATGGACTCCATTCGGACCAGTCCCATGCCAGCCCATTTCTTCTGGATCAGCATTTGTGGTACCAGAGTGTTCGCAGCGCTCACACTAATGGGATTAAAAACTGTCTAATATTCCAAAAGAATGTTCCTGCAAGTGACGATACCAGTCTATTCATTCGAATTAACATCTGGACCCTGTATCTTTGGAAAATCGCCCTTTCGTCCCATTGAAGGCCAAGAACAGCCATATCTGTATGTAAACTCAACGTTGGGTCATTGAACTCCCACCCTCGAAGTTCCATTTGAGCTATGTCATGTATCGCTGTGAGCTCTTAAATAAATTGCGTCAATTCTTTTCTTTTCTGTAACTTCTTTAAAATATTCATCGAGAAGTGATAGGCTCCTTGGTCTACCACATCAAGACATCTTTTTATGTGATGGTTCATAAGGTCAAACTCCCATATCAAGTTGGCTCTAAGATCTGGAACGTAAAATGTATTGTTCAAGTTCATGTTGCGGGTTCTATTATTGATTGGTGGAACGGTTATTGTTATCACACTACCTTGCTAGATTCACACTACCATTCTCTATTTCTTCTAATGAATTAAATATATACTTATTAATACACATATGTGAGCTATATCCACTGTCCAAGCACAGTTAGAAAGTTCTTATTTTTGTTAACATTAATTTCCAATATTTTCTCGTTTTGCTTCAGACAGCAAGGCAGCGGAAGCTTTGTTTTCACTTTCGAAATGAAAAAAAATTTGTTGCTCCAAAATCAAAATTTCCACTCGCATTTTGCGTTTCAAAGCCTCCTGAACAAATTTGGTTCCGTGTCTGTCTGTCTGTCTGTCTGTCCGTCCGTCCACATTTCCTTGTAACAGCCTTAACTTCCACAATTTTGATCCGATTTTAACCAAATTTTCATAAATCGTGCGGATTAAGCTTTAGATGGTCCCCTATCAACTTCATCATGATCGAATCAACGGTAGCTTCTACGCAGGCGCTAACGTGAATTCCTTGTGACGGTCAAAACTCGGCCAATGTTGAACGGATTTTGGTCAGATTTTCAGGGATGATGTGGGTAAGGTCCCTTTAGGTCCCATAAGACAATTATCATAATTGCATTAGCGGTACGCTCTGCGCATGCGTGAACGAAATATTCTTGTTACGGTCCTTGTAACAGCCGTAATTTCCACAATTTTGATGCGATTTTCTTCAAATTTTTAGGGATCATGCGGGTATAGCTCTACATGGTCCCCTATCAGTTCCGTCATGATCGAATTAACGGTAGCCTCTGCGCAGGCGCAAACAAAATTTTCTTGTTTCTGTCATAACTCAGGCTATTGTGAACGGATTTCGGTCAGATTTTCAAGGATGATGCGGGCAAGGTTTCTTGAGGTCCCGTATCACATTCTTCGCGATCATCAGCAGCAGTACGCTAGGCGCATGCGCGAAAGTGATGTTTTTGTTACGGTCACAGCTTAGTTATGAGGAACATGCGGACTATATCCTTAATGGTCCCATATTAAAATCAAAATTTTCCTTATTAATTTCATTTATTATATGTACCTACCATTCAGTTTCCAATTTCCCACCTTATTAATTCCCTGATGCCAGAACCGATCGTTTCTAGTTTTCTGGAATTTAATGGTGACTTACTGTGAAGGTCACGAGGAAGCTCATGTGCCATTTCCTTGGCAGTGTATTTTCTATATTATTGAGTAACACTTGGCCCCCGTTTCTTGCAAATTTAACAAAATTGTAGTTTATTCCGATTTTACTCACTGTCATAAGTTTTTGTAGAACTGAACAAGTCTATCTTCTTCTGTTATTCTTCTGAGTAACGGTCGTTTCCTTTTCTGGATAATCTTGATCCTGATCATTTATGGACTTGGCAGTACGTCTCGGGACTCTATTGCGCATCGAAATGTGTCTTATGAGTAAGGTAGGCTGAAGAGAAACATTTTAGACGACAAATCCGGATGTATTTTTACGTCTATTGTCCGTGATTTGTCGATTGCGTCAAAAAAATTTCTAAGATGATCTTGCTCATCAGCGTTGTATCTCATTTTCCCCAACATTATTTGTTTGAAGAGCGTAACCTTTCTTGTAGGTCCTTTAGATTGGAATATGTTTTCTATTTTGAGCTCTTAAGCCCTCGATGTAATCTCATATTTTAGATTTTTTAAATTTCGGATGAAGATATGGCAAGAATTATGGCAGTTCGCACTTTCTTGTTCTTTAATCTCATTCATCCACGGTTTTTTTTGGTCTTTTGATCTGTTGGGTCTACAGTGGGCCTCTTTAAAGTTCTATCTACGTATAGTATTTTGTCCAATTTCACGAGTTAGCGGGTCCATGTGGACTCTCCACGAATCATAATTGCCTCGCGTGAGTTTTCCTATTTTTTCACTCATTATTCTTCGTTTATTAGGTAGTATAGTGTATTTTGTACCTATAATTTGAACTTAGGAAGCTTAGCTGAGCTTCATAACCTATGAAATATAGAAGAAATACAGTAATATTTTTACAAGAACGGAATTCATATTTTATTTTAAGAAGAATTTTTGAAGGAACGCAATGAACAGGTGTACACACTAATAATATATGAGTCCAATATGAGACCAATAATGTTGGATGTTCAAATAAGTAATTAATTTGGAATAGGCAGTTTGCTTCTTCATAAGGATGCTTACAAGATATATATATATATATATATATATATATATATATATATATATATATATATATATATATATATATATAATAATTAGGATCGCATCTTTATTCAACATTCCACAATGGTCAATCAACGCCAATTTAATAACCAAAATAAAACTGAAAGAAAGAACAATAATAATCAGAAAATAATAATAATAAACCAATATCATATCAAGAAGAAAACCTTGTATATTTTTTCATAGAAAATAAGGTGAGATCAGAAATGTCAGATTCATCTGTGTGTAAACAATTGATTCAAATAACCATGCTCATAACTCAGGTTGATGGCCACGCACTTCGCAGTAGTTAACATAATATGGTTGGATAAATCAGGAGCTTTCCAACGAATGGTGAACGATTTCTGTGCGATTAAAATTGCGGAAGTTCCATTTCCCTACCAACGGCTCGGTTGTACGTGAAAATCATAAGAAAATTTACAAGCGGTTGCAATCATGTTGACAATATCAATTATTGAGAATGATCATCTGTGTGTAAACAATTGATTCAAATAACCATGCTCATAACTCAGGTTGATGGCCACGCACTTCGCAGTAGTTAACATAATATGGTTGGATAAATCAGGAGCTTTCCAACGAATGGTGAACGATTTCTGTGCGATTAAAATTGCGGAAGTTCCATTTCCCTACCAACGGCTCGGTTGTACGTGAAAATCATCCGTCACACATTTCGTTACCATCCCGCGTTCCATTTTCGGCTAGTTAGTCCATGGCTAAAACACATTCTGTGTTAAAAATCAAGCATTCCAAACGAAAGGATGAGCTCTTTAGACTGCATTTTTTGAGCCCAAAAATTGTTCAAATGCCAAAACAGTGCTCCAAAAATCACTGAAAATCACAAAAACCGGCTAAAAATCTGTACCCACAAAAAAATTATAAAAACTCACATAAAGCAGGCATTTCAACTGTGAACTAGAACATTCAAGAACGGATGTTTGAAATTATGCTTCAAAAAGAACTTAAATACCATTAAAACGAAAATAAAAAAAACTGTGAAACAAATTCCAAAACATGTTTTTTTGTAAAGCTGTAAGCTGTAATATTAGGTATTTTGAAAAGTAGTTTGCCATATAATTTGTAGTCTTTAAGAATTTCTTTGCAAAAACTCATAACAATTTGCTCAAATTTCATAACAATTTAACATAATTGACCATCAATAAGACTTGGACCTCAGCAAAAGACGCGATTTTCCCCTTCCTCTCTTTCATCCCCCCCCCCCCCCCTTCACTTCCCACCACAAGTGGTCAGATAAACTTTAAATATCTAAAAGACGCTTCTCCTCTTTTCAAACCTTACCTTTGTTTCAAGTACTATGCTTTTCTCCCCGCCAACTCTGTTTGTTTAAATAGATGACAAGTTACATTCTCCCTTGCGTAGGGATCACAGGAGCGCTGATAATCCCAATGTTGTCATCAACAAGTAAACATGCAGAGGTGCGAGGTACGAATTTATACTGCAATTTTTTTTTTTTAATTTTTTTATTCTGATGTGAGAAACGAGAGCACTTGTAAAAAATGCGGGAAAAAATTCACTGGCTCAAATATTACAAGCCTTCATCATACTACTTGCCACGTGGGAAAAAACCGCAAGGTTTTATACGAGAGAGTTCTCAGTGAGTGGAGTGACAGGGACAACGAACCAACGTCTTCGAAGAAGAGAAAAATTCAAATTGAAATTTCTGAGGAGGAGTTCGAAACCGCTTGTACTGAGACGATTACTGTGGAAGGTAAACTAACTTCACTCTTGGACAGCAAGTCATTCCGGACCTTCGTGGACCCAATTTATGAAGGGTTGAACATGAGAACCATAAACTCACAAAATCATGGAGCTCACCTATGAAAGTTATAGCCAGTCAATTCATACAATTAAAATCAAGCTTGCTGGAAAACTTTTATTCTTAAAAATCGACTCCCCACGAAAACCAATTATTTTGTGTGAATGCACAGATACCTAGTGCTGTGGGAAAATTTAAAGTTTCATACTTGGTGTAATTGTGAAGCAAAAGCGTCTCACGACCAAAAACCATGAAAAATGTATAAATACTTAACGACATTTCACATGATCAGATATTTACAGTCACATCGGACAACGGACGGAACATGATAAAGACAGCTAGTTGATCCCAGCCGAGTTTACAGAGTCCTCCACTGACTCAGAAGAAGAAACGAAAGATGATCCCCTCGAAGGCTTAAGATGGGTCCAGTACTTTTAGTCCGATGTGCTGCTCAAACCAAACTACTTCCTGTACACGATTTTTTCACACTTCCTCGTGTTCAAGAAACAGTAACTCTAGTGCGGTAAGCAATGAAAAAAATAGTCTCCAACTGTTAAATTTGAGCTAAATCTCCTTGAACTTGAGACACCTGTTTCAGATGTACCAAATCGCTGGCACAGTTCGTACGATATGTTGGAATCGTTTTTAAACTTGAGGCCATTTTGGCCTGAATCCGATCAATTCGAGTTACCGTCCTGGGTATCGGGTTTATTGCGAACACTTGGTCCTGTAAAAACGACCCTTGGGAGATTTTGTGAAACTGTTGTGGGCACTGAAACTTCAAATCCAATCCGATATAGATATGCCTCCAAAAGGAGTTCAATGAAGAACATTTTCGAAATTTTTAATATTATTTTTGGAGCTTGTGAAATAGCTTCATTTCCTACGAAAATTCACTAAAATTAGGTATTGGCCATGTTCGGACGCTACCTAATTAGTTTTTAAACCAATTTCTGACGTTAAGGGTATTCTTATACATATTTCATACCTACCGATAGACTAATAATTTTCAACATACAAACGGTTGCCCCTGACTACACACCCTCCCCTAACACCATTATTGGTGGTTCTACACCCCTTCATATCCTGATAATAACCAAAGATTTCCTTTTAATCTTTAACGAATTGATTATCCCCACCCTCACAGTAAATGCTATTTCCCTCACGATACAAACAGCTGTCGAGAGGGAGTGGTGGAGGGTTGATGCTTGCTGTTTGTGCACGTGCGATCTAGTCCACCTGTTGTGCCAGGCATTACTCACGGCTTTCCGGGTCCTTTTAAAAGTAGGCGGAACGCGATTACAGACACATTGACACACCAACGCACATACAAACACAAACGGACAAGCGTCCTTATCCGAGAGGAGTTTAGCATGGTTTTAGCGCCTTGGTGCGGGCCATGGGAAATACTACTCCGGCTGCCCTTTCATTTTCGATTATTTTCAATAAAACCTTTGTATCGACGAAGGAAAATAGTTTATTTACCTACGTATTAAGAAACGTCCGTCCGTCCGTCATTCGCTGACCGCCGCACTGTGGTAAATTTACCAGATCTAGGAGGAAAAATTTTAAGTCGAAACATCAGATTTTCATATCACTTATTTTTCACAACATAGTCTAAATTCGAAAAACATAAGTATTTTTCACCTTTTCACCTGTTTACAAGGTGGTATAAAATCGTGTTTGAGCAACTGTTTTTGGTTTACTCGCCGAAATCGTCCTTATCACTCAGTCGCGTTGCCGATGTTCAGATGAAGATGAAAACTTCGCAATGGACGTTATGGAGACAGGTGCAATACGGCTGTATTGTATTAATGAGTGACCAGATAATTTAATTGGCCGGGGATTTCGCCAATTTTTAAGATATTGACAACTTGACAGCACGATGTTGTAGGTTCCACCAGGTGCCAGAGACATTACTTTTTCTAGGGGGGGGGGGCACCCTTCAGGTCATACATAGTAGAAAGCTCTCGAGCTAATAGTACAGCATTTATAATATACTCTATCCAAATTTCTTATAAGTTAGTGCTACTTGTGAAAAATCTAAACTGTATACTACTCCATGCCTTGTGATTGGTAATAAACTTAACCGGAAATTTAGCAAATCAAATGACTTATGACTGATCCTCAAGAAAACCACCTCTATTATATATATATATCGACTATATATATAATATATATATATCGACTATATATATAATCTATATATATATCGACTATATATATATAATATATATATATATCGACTATATATATAATCTATATATATAATATATATATATATATGCATTCTGAAATAAATCCTAGAAGTTTAACGTTTTTTCATACACCTATATATATATATATATATATGTGTGTGTGTGCGTGTGTGTGAGTGTGTTGAAAATTCCTTTTTACTTGAAGTGCTGAATTTTCTGAACAAATTAACATAATATAGTACTTACGATAATTTAAGAAAATTCGCTCATACGATCATCTTATCTTAATGGAACTTTTTTCTTTCCATGTTATTTCATTAAGTAGGTAGGTACTACGATAATGTCTTTATTTTGAAACGGATTAATTGATTATGATTTAGTATTGTTTTCTCCTTTTTAATATCAATTTGGGATAATAAGTATTACCTATTATGTACCATTCAAGGCAGTCCCTGACCTAACTATTGGCTAATATGGCCAATCCTACATTTTTTCTTTTTCACATACCTACCTGCCTACAACAAACTGGAGTATATACTTATGCCTAGCAATAAAACATTTTTCTTCTTCATATTCCTAAAAAAAAGGCACCAAAAAATTCTAAACCGCAAATTGTCAAAGAATTTCGTCTAAAAATCGTAGGTAAGTATCTACCTTACCTTGTATTTGGTAGGTAAGTACCTACATATATAACAGTCACATTACTCTTCCCAGTGGGGTATTAGTAGTGCTCTCTATTGACGCTGACTCGAACTTTACTTGGAAGACCGGTTCGTGTGCGAGGCGTTAGATCGCGTCAAAAGTTACACAGCTAGTTGGCCTCCCTACGTGTAACTTCTGCTTTTTTCCCCGAAAATAAAACAACGATTGTAAATCTTATCAATATACAATGTTTTCCAAGTTCTTTATAGTTTTACAGTTGACGAAAATTACCGAAATTTTGTTGATAGATCCTCTCTGGAGTCCACTAGGCACTTGAAACATGTCAATTAGGTCAATCAGGGGTAAAAGATTGGAGTAGACATTTTCAATATATATATATATATATATATATATATATATATATATATATATATATATATATATATATATATAATTAGGATCGCCTTTTTATTCAACATTCCACAATGGTCAATCAACGCCAATTTAATAACCAAAATAAAACTGAAAGAAAGAACAATAATAATCAGAAAATAATAATAATAAACCAATATCATATCAAGAAGAAAACTTTGTATATTTTTTCATAGAAAATAAGGTGAGATCAGAAATGTCAGATTAAGCTAAAATTCGTTAAAATAGCATAGTTCCATTTAACTTTTCATGCCAGTGTGTGTTGAAAATGTCTACTCCAATCTTTTACCCCTGATTGACCTAATTGAAATGTTTCAAGTGCCTAGTGGACTCCAGAGAGGATCTATCAACAAAATTTCGGTAATTTTCGTCAACTGTAAAACTATAAAGAACTTGGAAAACATTGTATATTGATAAGATTTACAATCGTTGTTTCATTTTCGGAAAAAAAGCAGAAGGTACACGTAGGGAGGCCAACTAGCTGTGTAACTGTTGACGCGATCTAACGCCTCGCACACGAACCGGTCTTCCAAGTAAAGTTCGAGTCAGCGTCAATAGAGAGCACTACTAATACCCCACTGGGAAGAGTAATGTGACTGTTATATATGTAGGTACTTACCTACCAAATACAAGGTAAGGTAGATACTTACCTACGATTTTTAGACGAAATTCTTTGACAATTTGCGGTTTAGAATTTTTTGGTGCCTTTTTTTAGGAAGATGAAGAAGAAAAATGTTTTATTGCTAGGCATAAGTATATACTCCAGTTTGTTGTAGGCAGGTAGGTATGTGAAAAGAAAAACTGTAGGATTGGCCATATTAGCCAATAGTTAGGTCAGGGACTGCCTTGAATGGTACATAATAGGTAATACTTATTATCCCAAATTGATATTAAAAAGGAGAAAACAATACTAAATCATAATCAATTAATCCGTTTCAAAATAAAGACATTATCGTAGTACCTACCTACTTAATGAAATAACATGGAAAGAAAAAAGTTCCATTAAGATAAGATGATCGTATGAGCGAATTTTCTTAAATTATCGTAAGTACTATATTATGTTAATTTGTTCAGAAAATTCAGCACTTCAAGTAAAAAGGAATTTTCAACACACTCACACACACGCACACACACACACATATATATATATAGGTGTATGAAAAAACGTTAAACTTCTAGGATTTATTTCAGAATGCCTCAAAACGGATGTCATTGAGGACAATTTTCAAAAATTTTGATGTTTGAAAGCTTTGCTATCTACGAAAATTCGCTGAAAATCCAAAATCTGTTTTTAATTACCAAATATTATTATTAGATCGAGTTTTTTTGCCATAAAATTGGTAGTTAACATCTCTTTTTTACTTAAAGTCCTGAATTTTCGACACAATTTAACATAATAAGTACGATAGTTTTACGATACGATACTTTTTGATATATATATATATAATAGAGGTGGTTTTCTTGAGGATCAGTCATAAGTCATTTGATTTGCTAAATTTCCGGTTAAGTTTATTACCAATCACAAGGCATGGAGTAGTATACAGTTTAGATTTTTCACAAGTAGCACTAACTTATAAGAAATTTGGATAGAGTATATTATAAATGCTGTACTATTAGCTCGAGAGCTTTCTACTATGTATGACCTGAAGGGTGCCCCCCCCCCCCCCCCCCCCCCCCCCCCCCCTAGAAAAAGTAATGTCTCTGGCACCTGGTGGAACCTACAACATCGTGCTGTCAAGTTGTCAATATCTTAAAAATTGGCGAAATCCCCGGCCAATTAAATTATCTGGTCACTCATTAATACAATACAGCCGTATTGCACCTGTCTCCATAACGTCCATTGCGAAGTTTTCATCTTCATCTGAACATCGGCAACGCGACTGAGTGATAAGGACGATTTCGGCGAGTAAACCAAAAACAGTTGCTCAAACACGATTTTATACCACCTTGTAAACAGGTGAAAAGGTGAAAAATACTTATGTTTTTCGAATTTAGACTATGTTGTGAAAAATAAGTGATATGAAAATCTGATGTTTCGACTTAAAATTTTTCCTCCTAGATCTGGTAAATTTACCACAGTGCGGCGGTCAGCGAATGACGGACGGACGGACGTTTCTTAAAACGTAGGTAAATAAACTATTTTCCTTCGTCGATACAAAGGTTTTATTGAAAATAATCGAAAATGAAAGGGCAGCCGGAGTAGTATTTCCCCATGGCCCGCACCAAGGCGCTAAAACCATGCTAAACTCCTCTCGGATAAGGACGCTTGTCCGTTTGTGTTTGTATGTGCGTTGGTGTGTCAATGTGTCTGTAATCGCGTTCCGCCTACTTTTAAAAGGACCCGGAAAGCCGTGAGTAATGCCTGGCACAACAGGTGGACTAGATCGCACGTGCACAAACAGCAAGCATCAACCCTCCACCACTCCCTCTCGACAGCTGTTTGTATCGTGAGGGAAATAGCATTTACTGTGAGGGTGGGGATAATCAATTCGTTAAAGATTAAAAGGAAATCTTTGGTTATTATCAGGATATGAAGGGGTGTAGAACCACCAATAATGGTGTTAGGGGAGGGTGTAGTCAGGGGCAACCGTTTGTATGTTGAAAATTATTAGTCTATCGGTAGGTATGAAATATGTATAAGAATACCCTTAACGTCAGAAATTGGTTTAAAAACTAATTAGGTAGCGTCCGAACATGGCCAATACCTAATTTTAGTGAATTTTCGTAGGAAATGAAGCTATTTCACAAGCTCCAAAAATAATATTAAAAATTTCGAAAATGTTCTTCATTGAACTCCTTTTGGAGGCATATCTATATCGGATTGGATTTGAAGTTTCAGTGCCCACAACAGTTTCACAAAATCTCCCAAGGGTCGTTTTCACAGGACCAAGTGTTCGCAATAAACCCGATACCCAGGACGGTAACTCGAATTGATCGGATTCAGGCCAAAATGGCCTCAAGTTTAAAAACGATTCCAACATATCGTACGAACTGTGCCAGCGATTTGGTACATCTGAAACAGGTGTCTCAAGTTCAAGGAGATTTAGCTCAAATTTAACAGTTGGAGACTATTTTTTTCATTGCTTACCGCACTAGAGTTACTGTTTCTTGAACACGAGGAAGTGTGAAAAAATCGTGTACAGGAAGTAGTTTGGTTTGAGCAGCACATCGGACTAAAAGTACTGGACCCATCTTAAGCCTTCGAGGGGATCATCTTTCGTTTCTTCTTCTGAGTCAGTGGAGGACTCTGTAAACTCGGCTGGGATCAACTAGCTGTCTTTATCATGTTCCGTCCGTTGTCCGATGTGACTGTAAATATCTGATCATGTGAAATGTCGTTAAGTATTTATACATTTTTCATGGTTTTTGGTCGTGAGACGCTTTTGCTTCACAATTACACCAAGTATGAAACTTTAAATTTTCCCACAGCACTAGGTATCTGTGCATTCACACAAAATAATTGGTTTTCGTGGGGAGTCGATTTTTAAGAATAAAAGTTTTCCAGCAAGCTTGATTTTAATTGTATGAATTGACTGGCTATAACTTTCATAGGTGAGCTCCATGATTTTGTGAGTTTATGGTTCTCATGTTCAACCCTTCATAAATTGGGTCCACGAAGGTCCGGAATGACTTGCTGTCCAAGAGTGAAGTTAGTTTACCTTCCACAGTAATCGTCTCAGTACAAGCGGTTTCGAACTCCTCCTCAGAAATTTCAATTTGAATTTTTCTCTTCTTCGAAGACGTTGGTTCGTTGTCCCTGTAACTCCACTCACTGAGAACTCTCTCGTATAAAACCTTGCGGTTTTTTCCCACGTGGCAAGTAGTATGATGAAGGCTTGTAATATTTGAGCCAGTGAATTTTTTCCCGCATTTTTTACAAGTGCTCTCGTTTCTCACATCAGAATAAAAAAATTAAAAAAAAAAATTGCAGTATAAATTCGTACCTCGCACCTCTGCATGTTTACTTGTTGATGACAACATTGGGATTATCAGCGCTCCTGTGATCCCTACGCAAGGGAGAATGTAACTTGTCATCTATTTAAACAAACAGAGTTGGCGGGGAGAAAAGCATAGTACTTGAAACAAAGGTAAGGTTTGAAAAGAGGAGAAGCGTCTTTTAGATATTTAAAGTTTATCTGACCACTTGTGGTGGGAAGTGAAGGGGGGGGGGGGGGGGGGGGGGATGAAAGAGAGGAAGGGGAAAATCGCGTCTTTTGCTGAGGTCCAAGTCTTATTGATGGTCAATTATGTTAAATTGTTATGAAATTTGAGCAAATTGTTATGAGTTTTTGCAAAGAAATTCTTAAAGACTACAAATTATATGGCAAACTACTTTTCAAAATACCTAATATTACAGCTTACAGCTTTACAAAAAAACATGTTTTGGAATTTGTTTCACAGTTTTTTTTATTTTCGTTTTAATGGTATTTAAGTTCTTTTTGAAGCATAATTTCAAACATCCGTTCTTGAATGTTCTAGTTCACAGTTGAAATGCCTGCTTTATGTGAGTTTTATAATTTTTTTGTGGGTACAGATTTTTAGCCGGTTTTTGTGATTTTCAGTGATTTTTGGAGCACTGTTTTGGCATTTGAACAATTTTTGGGCTCAAAAAATGCAGTCTAAAGAGCTCATTCTTTCCTTTGGAATGCTTGATTTTTTTTTTTTTAAATGAAAGAACGGATTTTTTTTTAAATCTCAATTCGAAGGAGTGACAGCATACTCACACACATCTATATATATATATATATATATATATATATATATATATATATATATATATATATATATATATATATATACGAAAAACTTTCAGTGACACCAATCACTAAAACTGTACATTTCACTAGGTACTTTCTGCGTATACTATCACTTGTTAATACGTATCTATATTTTACAGGTTAGTGGCTGACTGGTCAAGTATCATTTGATAGGATTTTGGCTGGAGGACTTTGGTTGTTGAGATGCCGGATCCAACTTGTCACCAAAGTGAGCATGTCTGCAAATTTCCAGATAAATTTAATCATTTTAGAGACAGAAACCCATTAGTTCACTCAGAAACTACATTCTCTCTACCAGATGCTTTAGACCGGTTTGAAACCTATCTTATTCCATTCGACGTCCAATATTTTATAGATATGATACCTCCTCACATGACCATAATAGTCTAAGAACCGGAAATTAAGGGGGGGGGGGGGGTATGGGGCTGTGGGATTATGGGGAATTAACTAGGTCCCAAACTGAACATGAATAGTAAATTTCAGATTATTTTGATCAGTTTTGAAGCACAGAAGGCATTTTGAGTTTTATTTTCGGGTCGAAAAAATATCACTCACAAAATCAAACTCAAACCAGTGAGCAGAAAAATAAAACTCAAAATCAGATGTTGAGCTATTCCGAAAGATTAATATAACCCTACCCCCTTTCGAACCCTGTTCGTGAGAAACACTCCTCAACAGATCTAATAAACTGTTTCACTGAAGTAATCGAAAACAGTCTCAAAAAGAAACAAGCTTCTGCCAGTTTCTATTTATTTTTAATTGTCTCACGGGCCTTTGACAAGGCCTGGCAAGAAGGAATATCACGAAAACTTGAAAGAGATTCAAAGAGAGAAAATAGATTGGAATGAGAGTCTGGTAATATTGCTACCAGTTGTTAAAGTCATACCTGGCAGAATGAAATTTCAGAGTGAAACATGGAGGGGTGTAAAATTAAGGCTTAATTAAGTGTTCGAACCTTTGCTGTATCTTCCCTGTACGATTGAAATACCGAGCAATGAGGATACGATCATTGCAACTTTTGCTAATGATACTGCCCTACTAGCGGCAGGTAGAAACAACGAGAAAACTGCAGTGTACTGTTAACATTGAATAGAATCCAATCAGTAAGTGGTCTAATGAATGGCGTCACGAGGTGAATAAACTAAAATCTAGACACATTAGTTTGTACGCACAAACATATTAACAATTTGCCAATACCATTAGGGCCATAGCTAATACATCGGTATACTTGGGAATGACTTTTGACCCAAAATTGAAAAGGGAAGAAAATGTTTGATGAAAAGGATAGAATTTTATATATTTAGAAAATTGTTTGGGTTAGTCGCTAGTCATTCTGAGCTCTCCTTACACAATCAACTGCTAATAAACAAGCAAGTTCCAAAACCAGTTTGGGCACATGGCCTCTGGAGTTCGAACTTCAAGACTATACAAATCTTCTAGAATTAGGTATCAAGAAGCGTTGTCATCGCCCCTTGGTATGTGCGTAATGGCGATCGTGATCTAAAAATGGATAGTGATCACGCTGCTTAAGTGATCAAGCTACATGCGATTGAACACGAACCCCGCCATCGTAGACGCACACACCTCGAAGTTTTTCGTCTCCGAAAACACCAACGTCGTTCTGCGGCTTGGATCAATCTTCGAATCTAGTGACATCTTATGACACGTTGTAGAGTTGGTTTCTCCCTAGAGCATAGTCATTGGACTTTTATCTCTGTTAACATGGACATAGGTTATATTGTTGGGCTCCTTTGCTCGGTTATGTTTTTGATATTTAATAAAAATAATATCGACAGGGGAAAAAAGTCTGCCAAGTTGGGTGGGCAGTATAGCGTCCTCACATATTGTAACATGGACGTATACAATTAGTTGAAATAAAAAGTACTGCCTAGTCGAGATGATTAAATGCAAAATAGAGCAGTATCTAATATACATGTATTAGATATTGCAAAATAGAGATATAATTCATGATAGTATGTGCGCAAATTGATCAGAAGTTAACTCACAAAGGAATTGCAAATGTCATCAAAAGCGATCCACTTTTCTCAGATGACAACCAATATTAATTTTGTGTATGCGAGTTACCTTTTATTCAACCACATACGATACCATCCAAAGGGTATCACCGTGGACCCAACCACCCCTTGAGTTTGAACTAAATAGGTCCAATAAATGATAAGAAACCGTCGTTATAAGAAATTATTCATGGAGGATTGTCCTGAAGCCCAACTACTCCCCGAGTTTGAACGAAATCAAACTGCTAGATGATAGGAAATTGACGTAATAACAAATTAGGTACTGTTGCACATGCGCACAGACTACCGTTAATGGGACGATAATAAAAGTTATAAGGGACTGTCTAGAAGCTAACCCGCACAATCCCTAAAATTTTCATCAAAATCGCTTCATTAGAATCGGAGTTTTGCCTTTGTAAATCGAAATCAGTTTTACGCATGCTCAATGGTTATTACTTTACCAATTGCAATATATTTTGTAGGGCCTTTTTCTTGAACAAATACCCAACTACCTACCGAGTTTGAACGAAGTCGGACCAATAAATGATGAGAAACCAACGTAATAAGAAATTGAATTTTGCTCATGCATACAGGCTAAAGTTGATTCGACGGCATTGATAATTGTAGGGAACTGTCTAGAAGCTGACCCACACAATCTCTAAAATTTTCATCAAAATCTTACAAAAACTTGGTATAGTTTTTGGCGTCACAAGGACTTACCACAGACAGATGAACAGACAGATACGGAATCAAAATTGATTAGCTAGCTCTGAAAAGCAAAAATCAAGTGGAAATTTCAATTTGGGAGAACAAAGTTTTTTTTGACTTATTTCTCGAACACAGTTTTCCCACATACATTAGTGATTAAGCAATTACAATCATTATAATAATAATAGGGATGAGTCGATTCCCGATACCGATTCTCGATACCACCGATTCTTAGACATTGGTATCGGTATCGAGAATCGATCGCCTAAAGCCGATACCGATACCGCCCGGTGATGGGCGTTTTATTACACTGCGGTACTATTGCAACCATCTAACAACGAAGATGGTTGTACCGTGCAACCGTTGTGTGAAGTTAGCAGTTGCGAAACATGAATTGTCCAAAACACAACTTACAATTATAACTTTGTTTACAAGTAGGCTTGTGTTATTTTGTTTGTGACAACAGAAGCATTAGACAAAGCTATGTTTTCCAAGTATAAAAGCCTAGAGCCAGTCTTATTTGGAAATACCTTAACGTTACCGACGAAAAACTAATAAAACAAGTCAGTCTGCTTAACTTGTTTTATTCAAAAAGAAATCAATCCTAGGCAATAAAAGTTGCCTATTAATTGATACTTGATAGATACGGAAAAAATATCAAATTTTGTATTTGCACAAATCAAATTAACTAAAACCTTGAATGAAAATATAAATCTGAAATTTAGAATTTGTAATAAGAATTGATCTTTAAAATTTATTTAATTTATTTTAATAAGTAACTAAAGCATTACATCAGGAAACATCTGCGACCAGAAGAGAAATCGTCTGGACCCAGACAGAATTAAAATGTTGGTCTTTTTAAACGAAAACCTTAAGTAGATCAGATGGAGAATAAAGGTTTTATCATCCATGTTTTGTTTTTATTTAAAAATTACCTCATTTGCAAAATATTGGGATCAATTTTTTGTAAGTATAAGTTATATGTTGTACAAAAAAATTTGAATATATTACTAGTTCAAGAGGAATTTTTGTTTTTCACCTACAGGTAAGTTAGGTATTATGCGCCGATGGTATCGGTATCAAGAATCGGGAATCGATTTTTTAGGTATCGGTATCGGGAATCGATAAATTGCGGTATCGACTCATCTCTAAATAATAATAAAAGTCGCAATGAAGATTCAGGTTGGACGGCGTTTGGGCGGGCGCCAACAGACATTTATATTGTGGCAACGTTGAGATGAAAATCTTGAGTCATGGTAACCGTATGAACAGTGGCTTTATAAATGTGCAATGTGAGACCTATTGAAGCACGTGAGTCGCTTCAAATAATTTTCCCAAAAACACAGCGGATGAGTACTTTGTACTTTTATTTTGGTTTATTGTTTACACAAAGCAATCTGTCATCGGCTAAGGAAAACGAAATGTAAAGTCCCGTCGAAATTTGTTGGTTTACGTTTCAACGCACGTAGATTCAATTTTAATAGAAATATATTCGTTCGTTCCTCATACGAAGCTTTTCTCCTAACCGAGTGGATCAGAATGATAATATTTGGCTCAAAATTCACAGATTGGCCAAGGATGAACTTGAAATCTCGGAATCACTTTCTTCAACCCAATGGGGTTGCACACAATCTCTACCTATCTTAAAAGCAGTTTAAGATTGAAAATCTGTCAATTAAAAACTGAATATATATGTGCGAAAATCAGCTACTTGCCTGCTCATTTTGGCACTGCCACGTAGTGGTGACACGCGGAACTAGTTGCCGGGCTAATTCCTCTTCAATATCTCGCAGACTGTTTCAATCTTGAGATCCTTACCAGGGTAGGATCTCTAGATTGAAACAGTCAGCGTAGTGTTGATTTCTGTGGAGCGTATCTTCAATTTTAAGAAAATTTTTATTAAACGTTACTGTTATATCAAGATCATCAATAGCTCATTTAAGTAGAGGGGAAATTTCCTTTTCAACTCAGGCGCAACCAGTAACCTTTTAATCATCCAAATTTCGATTATGGTGTCAACATGATTTTTTCCGAACGTTTCATTCGATCACTGCGAAGGTGAACGAAAGCATCGCCGGCACACGACCAGAATTGTGAATAGTTAATAAATTGGATTATGATAGGGCATAAGAGGTTTGTGGACGTATAGTGGAAAGAGGAGGCAGGGGGCCAGGAATCAATGTTGACGAGCGTCAACTGCTCGGGTTCCCACGGGCACTGCGCAGGGACTCAAGCCGCACCTGACGTCTTCTCATGCCGTGTCCCGTTGGCTCAATACGCAGCTCAAGCTCCAAATTACCACCTTCAAAATCCTGCAGTGCCTGTTGTACATGCTAGAAGAAATAGTGAATACAAATTATTTGAATGGATACATGAATGGTAACAGCTGACGATGTCATACCACAGCAATATTCTGTCATGATCGTTTCAGCTTTATCACCTCACCGTACAATACATAGTAGGCACGAATACAATGCGTATGGATTCTCTATAACAGAACACAATGTTACAGCAACAAATATATAAAATATAACATTCAAATTCGTTTGTTTTTATTTATTTGGGTTGTATATTTTTTCTATCCCATACTTGCAAACCCGACACACGTTAAATCCGTAACTAAAAAAATTAAGATCCACTTAGCAACCATAAATATTGGAGCCTTCAAAACCAAGTTGGTAATTATTCATCAAACTATCAGTTCGTAGGACGTAGTTTATTAAAAACATATAGGAAAAATTATTATTATTTTTGTGAGTGTGAAATGAAATTATCAAGGCAGTTCAAGAGCGAACCAAGACTAGCTTTGCTAAAGGCTCGCACACTTATCAACCACTGTTGTTTATATTTAGTTATTAAGTTAATGTAATACATACTACAAATAATAGGTATCTACAATTTTTGGAATCAATTATATTGCAAAATTTTGTACAGAAACGAGAAAAAATAAACGTTATTATTTTTTATTAGTATTTCTGAAAAAACAGGAGTTTTCTCTCACCGCAAAATCAATCATCTTAAAATAATAAAGAATGTGTTCAAAGGAGAGATCTAATCGTTTGAATAATGAGCACAAATTTCAAAAAATGCAGATAAGACAAAAAATGGCTAACATCATAAAGATTAATTCAACTTCTGAATATTATTTAGACAACAACCGTTTGATAGGCATTAGAGTTAATGTTACAAATTAACAAGGTAATTTTCTGACACACAAATAGGCATAAATTCAGCTCATTAAGCCCCATTCTACATATTTCAGTTTTGCCTTTATGCTAATTGTTTACTATTATAGCTTAGAAAACAAATTTTTCACGCAGTTCTATTCGAAAGGCAAGGTCATTTGAAGAGTAACAGACTCAAACGGAACCTCTTTCTTTTAATGAATTTTCCTAGAAAATGAAGGTATTGCTATCTTTCCAAATGGAAGGATGAGTTTGTTGGCCAACACATTTTGAGGACAATAAATCGGTCAAATTTCAAAAAATGTGCTAAAAAAATCCCTAAAAGAGGCAAAAAAAGGCTAAAAATCGTAAGATTTATATTTTTCAGCAGAATACTGCTCAAATAAAGTTTATGAACTATAAAATAGAACATTAAAAAATGGATATACAGAATTATGCAAGGAAATGTTCTTAAATTTCATTAAAACGTACTAAAAATTCGATAAAAACTTCGAAGTTCAGTGTTTTTTCAAGTTGGTACTACGAATATCAATATATGAATATCACCACATGATTCAGCATGAAAAAATACCACAAATTCATGTATCACATTTGACAATTAAATATCCTCAAAAACTCGATATTTCGCAATTTGTGCTCTATTTGAGTGTGATTGTGCTCGTTTGTGCGCACTCGAAAATTCAAGTGATGGGTCACTTTTTCATAAATTTTATGTAGAATCCAAATCTGCAATAAAAAAAGGGGGGTTCCCTTCACACAAAAAAAGGGTGTCGATTGCGCATGGATGTGCACGTGCGCGATGCGCGAACATTCAGAATTTGAATTCTTTGGTAAAAGTTATACAAAGTCCGGTATTTTTGCTTTGACAGGTATGGAAAATAGAAGGTGTTGTGCGGAACCAGTTGAAGATGTGTTGCCAAGTTCAAGATTGTTTTTCATATGTTTATTTTGACAAACGGCTTACTTTATTTTGAATAAAATCACTCTTCGGGTTCGATTGGTGCAAGTCAGTATCATTTCATTTCTTAGATTTTCCTAAATTTGGCATCCATTGTGGAGATGATCTATTTAAATGATAATCCAAATTGGTTGATAACATAAAAGGACTAGGGGCTACCCCAAAAACCACTCTGAAGTGTCGATATATCTTAAATTTGCCTGCAGTATAATCCACGCACCACAAGAATCTGAGGAAACCTCTAAGGCTAGTCACTAAACATATTCGTAAGATATCCTTCTTGATGTCTTAGGTTACTCCAAACTGACCGAGTTTAAATTTAACCAACAGAGTTGGAATTATTGCAATCAAATTTGGCCCCTTTTCCAAACATTCTAGCCCCCCCCCCCCACCCACACATCCACACAAACACACACACACCTTCCGCATTCTGTTTCCACCACCTACCCTCGCTGAGGCATCAAATACTGGGCGAATTTTTGTTGTTGCACTGCTTTCCTTAACTACAACATGATGCGGCATATAATGTTTTCCAGGCCCAACACTTATATCATTTACTGTTTCAATAATGCCTTTATCTAGCCATTCATTAAATATCTTCTCATACTCGAAAAACAAACCTAGTTTATGTAGCCTCTTAGAGATACTTCTTAAACGTTGCTTAGCTAGTTCTAAATTGTTGCTGATATCCAAGTGTCCAGGCCTCCACAGCAATTCTACCTCATATCGAACTTCGTGGTTTACTTTTATGGTCCTCTCAAAATTAGATATTGTATCAGTAACCGATGAAACTACTGGCACCGAACCGTCATCTGTAATTCCTAATGCATCGAGCTCCCACAGATCCGATATCATGAAGTTAGTATGGCATATGTTATTGTGAACAAACTTTTCTCCATTATATTCTCCCAGCACCATCCAACCCAACAACGTTTCTTGAAGAATTAGCCCTTTTTTTCGTCTATCCGTCAAAATGTGACCTATCACATCCGGTCCGAGCAAAGTATCAATTTCGGGTGCGTCGAATCTCACGTCGCTTAGCTCTACATTTTTATAATGTAGGCGATTCAGCAATTCCACTCTAATTGATTCCAAAATACGCGGAACTCTTAGAAAATTTTTTTCTTGCTCGAGGAATTTTAAATTTATAGAAAAATTCGAATCATCATTAGATACAGGCACATCAAAGAAGGAGTGTTGCACCTCCTTTGATGGGACATCCCCAAAAACTACAAGCGTCAACGTTTCTCTTCCAATCCGTTTCAGTTTTAAATGTCTGGCTAATTTGGACAATATATACGAACGCGGATCTAATATTTACTTATTAATACCCTCGCGTCTCTTGAACTATGAAACCCATGTACTGTCACTATCAATGTTAGAAGCAAAATTTTCCCCGACATTTGGTTAGATAAAGAACTGTTGGTGTGACCGCGTTCCGTTTTTTCCTTTTTTATTTTTATCGGCTTCTATGGCAATGCATATGATAGGTTATAGTGTTGTCTTGTACATACTATGCACTTAACGACTGGTCTACATATTGCAGCTTTATGGTTCGGTTTTAGGCAAATATAGCACGCGTTCCTTTTGTAATTTTGTTTGGCTTTTTTCATCAATGGTCATTCTTTGGGCTTTAATACAATCAAGACTTTCATGCTCTCGCTCGCAAAATATTTATATTAGTGGAAGCTTGGAATGACTTGGGTGCTCTTCAACTGATATACAAGTAGCTGCTGTTGGAACTGGCTCACCTGATACCATCGTCTTACCCATGAGCACGGTACCCATGATCCGCTCCTCGTTTTCCATCTCCGCTTTCATGAAGTTCATGAGCGTCTCCAATTTTTATTTGGAGGCTCCGTCTGTATTCTGCTGCTCACAATCGTCCTGTTGCTCCCTTGAAGTTCTACGTCGACCCCATGCCTTCAAGACCTACATGGGAAGACAAGACTCCACCAAGGGATACAGCATAGCTACGTACGTGTCCGATGTTACCACAAGCGTTTCCAGATTTTTCAGATGCGTTTCAATGCTATCATACAGGGCGGAGAGCGACATACGGTTACCAGATGAAGTGGCTTGTTTAATGACTAGATGCATCAGCTCTCGACATGAACTTCTACTAGACTTTCATCGTTTGCACACCAACTTTTCAAATGCTTAAGTGCCTTTTAGTAATTATCACCTGAGAGTGGAAATTTTTCCATTATAATTCTTGCCTTTGAACCAGGGACCGTGTATAAAAGTAAAATTTTCCCAAATTTGGCATCCCTTGTGAGGTAGTATGGGTATGGAGAGAGTAAAGAGAGAAAGAAGGTTGGTTCGTCGTTCGCTTACTAGAACACTAAAGACATTCTAGAACGAGTTCGATAAAGATGGGCGAAAATTAGAATTGCTTGCACCAATATTTGTTCAACTGGACCAACACGCCATGTCCTTATTGCTCGAGGACATTTCGACAACTGACGAGGCTCTTGATGAAGAAGCAGTCCGAATGGATGAGTACGATTTGCAATATATCACTTGTCGTAATGATCTTGAAAAACATAGAAAAGAAATTGATATAGCTAGCAGTATGTATTCAGATGCTCAAGTAGTAACAGGCAAAGGAGGAATCAGAAATATTAGGTTACCCAAGATTAAACCAGTCAAGCACAACGTATATTTAAAGAGATGGCTTCAATTTTGGGAGCAGTTTCACAAAATAGATGAAGACCCAACGATAGATAACGATGATAAAATGCAACTTTTTGCACGTAACCAAAGTTAAGACTTCTGCGGGTAGCTACGTACTTATTCCACATAATCTTAATTGGATTGCCCTTCTACGCAGATAAGTGGCCTATCTTTATTGAACCTAATAAACTTTTCATGGAAATAACATAGAACACGAAGCAAATTATTACACACATGTCCCACACAACAGTAAAGACCATGACATCTATTCAGCCATACTGAGCGAGCGAAGCGAGTAACATTCCCTACATGTTTCAATTGTAATACACGTCAATGGGGGGGGGGGGGGGGGGAGGCGAGCGGCTAGTATATATATATATATATATATATATATATATATATATATAAATATATATGTGTGTGTGTGTGTGTGTGTGTGTGTGTGTGTGTGTGTGTGTGTGTGTGTGTCATTCCAGACGATAACTCTCCTTAGGATTGAGATAAAAAATCTGTTCTTGCTCCAAAAAATCAAGCTTTCCAAATGAAAGGATGAGTTTGTTGGCCAGCACTTTTTGAGCACATCAAATCGGTCAAATGTCAAAAAATGTGTACAAAAATTACTAAAAATGGCTAAAAACGGCTAAAAAATTTTAAATTTATATTTATTAGCAGCATATTGCTCAAATAAAGTTTATTAACTGTGAAATAGAACATTAAAAAATTCATGTACAAAATTATGCTGAAAAATGTACTAAAATGTCATTAAAATTTGCTAAAAAATCTATAAAAATTGCAAAAAAGCTAAAAATTCCAAATCTCTTCTCGAATGGCACATTGTTATTTAAAATACGTCTTGGCCATAAAATTAATAGTTACAAATTTCTTCGCACTCAAAAAGCTCAAATTTCATACCGATTCAACATTATACATTACGATAATCTACGAAAATTCGCTCTTACGATCATGCTGCATGACTGAAACTTTTTTTTTTTTTTTGCCGAACATTTACTAGGTGCTACTCATTAACACGGTATGTTACATAGTTTTAAACTAGTATATTCCTATGATATGAGTAAGAATCAAAGTAATTAGATGTACTTGAACTTAATTTATCCAGAAAGATCCCTTTACAGAATAATTGTAGCCCAATCAGCTAAGTCAAAGTTACGAAGTTACTATTTCTGAGTTATTGTAGGATGAAAAAATATCTTCCTTTCCTTGCTTTGTCAGAGCTTCCAAGAAAGATTTAAATTCACCTTTGCGCATGCACACACTTCATGATTGATCCGACAGCAACGATATTCATAGGGGAGCATCTAAGAGCTAACCCGCATAATCCCGGGAAAATGATCAAAATTAGACTAAAACTTGGTATACCAACCTAGTTTTGGACTTGACAAGGAGTTGGCACAGACACACGAACATCAGACTGGCAGAAAGCTCTGAAATGTAAAAGAAAGTGGAAATTTTGATTTCCGAGGAATAAAATATTTTAGACTTTTTGTACGAACATAAAGCTTCATTGTCTTCAGTAAAGAGGAAAGGAAAAGTTATCAACTATCCATTTAAATGCGGAGAATGCGGGGATTTAACTGCTACTTTTATTCTCCATGAAACGGGACATGAATAGATCACGGAAAGCATTGCTAATATACACTCAACCCTTCATTTCATCTTGTCACTAACATACGTTTATATGAAAGAAAATACCGAAAGCTGATTAAAAGGAACGGTGTGTGGAGCGACAAGTGAGTAGTGCACACTTCTATTAGATGGAGCCCTACTAACGGCCATAACTAATGATTATAGGTTTGTTGAATTTAACTAATAATAGATAAAGATACGTATCTGGAATTGGCACACCATAGCACACTACCGCACCGGTCTCGCCGGCGAAGACCATGAAACATTCATCCCACACGTAGATCGTGTGAGTAATTGAGTCTCAACGTGTCTCCGTACCATCGAGTGGCTAAGTCACGTCGTTTACACGGAACCAGGAAAGAAAAAATTTCAAGACAAAAGAATGATGCAGGGTCAATGCATAAATAGAACATTGCGAAGTAACATTACCATAGCGACAACCTCACACTTCAAACTGAATACGTTATTATGGCGGTGACCGGCGACAATCGTAGTCTGCCGATCGCACGAAAATCGAAGGTCAGCTACTTGTGAAGTTGTAGGAAGAAGGCAGGTGGTTTTTTTCATTAGTTCGGTCCGTCATCATGTTGTTAATTATCTTCAAGGTGTTTTTGGTTGTTTTTAATAGATATTTATCTTATCAAATATTTTAATCTCATTCAGAACTTAGTTCACACTATGCGTAACATGATTTCAAAATTGCCAAACTCAGGAAATCAGAAAGAATCGTAGATGAAACACGGATTAGACTATTTGGAGGGCAAGGTGAGTCGGTATTGAACAAGCTATCGGAAAATAACTAGGTACCTATTTCTCGCGAAGGAAATAATTTCTCATGCAATCGGAATCATGTGTAGGACTTGAATCATTAAAAGCACGAATGAACAACTCAACATCAATCCATGCGTCGCTTCGTCGGAAAAAATATCATCCTTCGAGAAAAACACAAGTTGCCTACTCATTTGCAATAAACTAATAAAATTAAAAAGTTCTAGTCATGCAGCATGATTGTAAATGAGCGAATTTTTGTAAATTATAGTACAATATTATGTTAAATTTATCTGAAAATTCAGGGTTTTGAGTGGAAAGAAATTGATAACTACCAGTTTTATGGGGAAAATGTTCGTTCTAAATAATATTTTGTGATTCAAAAAATATTTTGGTTGTTTAGCTTTTTTGCAGTTTTCATCTTTTTTTCGGTAAATTATTGAATTGAAGTATATTTTTCAGCATAAATTTGTGAATAAATTTATTCTGCTGCTATTTATTAAGCTGTTCTACTTTATCGTTTATAAACTTTTTTTCACTAAACTTCTGCCATAATTTAACGATTTTAGGAGTTTTTAGACGCTTTTTTGTGATTCTATACCTATCCCTTTTTTTTATGTTGACCAATATAATGTGCTAAAAAAATGCTGGCCAACACACACACACACACACACACACACACACACACACACACACACACACACATATATATATATATATATATATATATATATATATATATATATATATATATACATATAGTTTCGGATCGCCCAAAAATCCCAACTCATACACATGCAAAGGGTCAGCAAATTGCCAGACATCAATGTGTGTGTATGAGTTGATTTGTAGAGTGTCCTGCATTTTATGTAGGGAAGGCCGAAACACAACTCAATTTGAGGGTCAACAATCATCAAGCGTCTGTGGTGAGTGTTAACGAAGACCTTCCTCTAAGCCGACATGCCACAACCGATAACGCGACGTTTGATGACTGTTTCGGCATAAAAGTTTTGAAAAAAATGAGACCCCACGAAAACAAGAGACTGCTTCACGAATCCGAAAAAGCACATAGCAACGTTTTGGGTGCTTACGATCCTCCAGGCCTCAATATAAAACGATGAAACTAAATTCAAAGTTACCAAAATTCCTTGTCAACGTTGTAAACAAATTCCCTACAATTAATCAATTTCTTTGTTAGTTTGAAAAAGGCAAAAAGCCGAAATATAAAAAATAGTTTTGTGACGTTATTTCTGTTATCTTTTCTAATTTTGTGATTGTAATCAAGCTCTTATAGAATAATTTTTAATAAGTGATATAAATAAATAAATATATATATACTTATATATATATATATATAAGGTTAACCTATCGAAGATCAACGTATTTTTTTTTCAAAACTACATTAAAAATGGAGTAAAATGCCGCCAATTGCATATTTATATCTCAATCCATTCTCGAGATATGATTATTTAAGGGTTTGTCCCGGAAAACCGTGTATTTTTCGTTTAGTGTCAAAGTTCTCTAATTTACTTCATTCAATTTTAGCTTTTGACCACATTTTCAGAATCAGCATTAAATTTTCTATAAGTGGTGTACATTGATTCTTATACTTCTATTGAATTTTTGTAATTGTTAAATTATTTATGCCATTTACACCCATCGTTCTCGCATGGTTAGACTAGCCTGGACTAGAGACTGTTTGATTGCAACCTCGTCCATTCACAAAAATCACTGATAACCAATTAAGCAGCCACCATAATGAATCACAACGACAAATCCCAATTACTCTTTTATTTCTGTATTGGTTTGCTATTTTCAAGAATTCATCCAAGTATATTTTATATTCCTAAAAGCAGACATATTGGGAAGGTACAAAGCAGAAGTGGCGAAATACCATCATGTAATTCTTTATTCGTAGTTTTTTAGAACTCCTTAGAATGCTTTGATTTCAATGCCAAGATATTCTGCTTATTCTTAGGGATCAATTGCATAACAAGTTTCGTCACTATTCATCGAGTCTTGAAACTTGGAACAACAAACTTTGTGGGTTTTACAGTTTTGTTTCTTTGGAGTAACACAAAAGTTTGTTCTTAAAAATAATAAACTAATAGACCTGAAAAGCTTGATGTGGGATACTCAATCAAATCGAAAACCTCGATAGTTAATTGTAGTTCTGCTCTAGTCATTTTTAGTCTTCCTGCTTCTAAATTAAGTCAAGGTTAGCGATGAACGAAAAAAAAGACGAAGATCACATGGCGGACTATTTGGAACGTGTCCACACTGTCTGATACCCCGCGAACGTACAGCCTTGATAAGGTTCGGCTCACCGTATAGAAGTTCCTTGGCGCAGAACAAAGACTCCTGAAAAATATATCTTTTTTTGCTTCCTCACTACCGAAGGTTGGGAAGCGTTGTATTCGTGATTGAAGTCAAAATTAAAATTTCCACTTGCTTTTTGCGTTTCAGAGCTCGATGATCAATTTTGGTTCCATTTCTGTCTGTCTGTCTGACGTCTGTCTGTCTGTGGTGAACCTTCGTCACGCCCAGAACTATACCAAGTTTCAGTCCGATTTCGATGAAGTTTTCAGGGATTGTGCGGGTTAGCCGCTAGACGCTGTCTCATCAACAGTAGCCTTTGCCTATACGCAAACGTGAATTTTTCATAACGTTGTTTTCTCACCATCCGTTGGTCCGATTTCGTTCAAAATCGGTAGGTAATTGGGTATATGTTCTAGAAAAATGCCCTATAACTTATATGTATCGCAATTGGTTGAGTAATAACTACTGCGCATTCGCGAAACTAATATCGATTGACACAGGCAAAACTCCGAGTCTAATGGGCCGATTTTGAAGAAATTTTCAGCGATTGTGCGCGGTAGCTTCTAGACGGTCCTCTATAACTATCATTGCTATCACATAAATAGCAGTCTGATGTGTGCATGCGCAAAAGTTAATTTATTTGAACATCGATTTCTTATAACCTATTGGTCCGATTTCGTTCAAATTCGGAGTAGATGGGTATATGTTCCAGGGAAACCCCTACGAATCATATTGCGATTGGTGGAGTAATAACTATAGCGCATGCGCAAAACTAAAATTGATCGACACAGATAAAATTCCGAGAATAATGAACCGATTTTTATGAAATTTTCAAGGATTGTGCGATTTAGCTTTTAGACGTTCACCTACAAATTTCATTGCCGTTGGATTGGCAGTAGTCTGTGTACATGCGCAAATTAATTTCTTATAACGTCAACTTATCAATCATTTCGACTCGCAGTTTGATCTTCAACAAAATATATATGCCTGTAACGTGAAATTTGTGGGTGATTCGGGTATATACTGTTATGATGTAAACACACGCGTATATTACCACTATTTAACGTTATTTATTTGAGTACGAGTAATGTTCATAGATTCCACCACAAACTTGTGAGACGTGAAGAGTAAAGGTTCGCGGTGGGAACTTGGGCTCGACTGACTAGGTAGGAATTGCTCGTAAATTAATATTTTTCCGAACGGACGGGGACCGGAAAATCAGGTCGCGCTGTGCCATCACATCACGACGCCTCTGGTCAACGCCCGTAACATGTCCATGTTACAATATGAGAGAAAGAAATACTGCCCACCCACCTTGGCTGACGTTTTATATCCGTACCACGCCAACATCGGCCATAGGTATCCTTGGTTCGCTGTCCAAATGCCATTTCAAGTGAAATAGAAGGACCGGAACCTGACAACTTAATCACGGGTTCTTCCGGAGTTCCCTCTATTCGATCAATTACTATCGAATTATGAAGGGCAAAGGAGAGCCGAATGACGATCCAGACAGTGGGCAAGAAACCAGTAATTATGGGGAAAATTACCTATACATTCAATTATCATAATCATTTTGTGACCTGATTAGGTTTTTGCTTAGAGATCCATCTCTGCTTATTTTTTCCGGCACTAGTTGTTCAATAGGTATGGAAAATAACCACGGAAGTATAATAAATTCGTAATGCTGTGGTAGCTTTTAACATCTGCACTCCTACGAATAGATTGAGCACGAACATAGTCAAGAAAATCTAAACCCCCAAAGCAATTACTATGATCATATTTCACAAAAAATCCAACACTGTAAATTGTTATAAAAAGTTCAAGTCATGCAGCATGATCGTATGAGCGAATTTTCGTAAATTATCGTATTGTATAATGTCAAATTGTTTTGAATTTGAGCTTTTTGACTGCAAGGAAATTGTTAACTATTATTTTTATGGGAAAAAACGTATTCTAAATATTAATCTCCTATTCAAATTGAGGTTTTGAATTTTTCGCTTTTTTTGCAGTTTTATCGATTTTTTAAAGCAAATTTAAATGAAGTTTAAGTACATTTTTCAGCATAATTTTGTACATAAATTTTTGAATGTTCTATTTTATACTTAATAAATTTGATTTGAACAATTTCTACCGAAAAATTTAAATTCAACGATTCTTAGCCGTTTTTTAGTCATTTTTAGTGATTTTTTCAGTACATTTTTGAAATTTGACAAATTTAATGTGCTCAAAAAGTGCTGGCCTACGAACTCATTCTTTCGTTTAGAAATCTTGATTTTTTGGCGCATGAACGAAATTTTGATCGCAATCCTAAGGTGAGTTATCGTCTGGAAAGACACATAAATAAAAAAAAGTGTGTGTGTGTGTGTGTGTGTGTGTGTGTGTGTGTCCCCTTCCAGACTCTCCATAGGATTGAGATAAAAATTCCGTTCTTGGGATCTATATATATATATATATATATATATATATATATATATATATATATATATATATATAGTCTTACGAGGGGTCTTTCTGGGCCCTCTCGTTCAAGCAGCTTTTGGAAAAATTCTTATCTTCCGGGCTCCGATTAAACTCTAGGATTCGTTTCGGAATACTTCAAAACGGGTTTCAGTTAAGAAAATTAAAAAAAAAAAATTATTTGGTTTTAAAATTTTCCGAGCCATTGCAATAGTTAATTTTCTACGAAAATTCGCTAAGCGATGAAATATGGAAACCCATGACACATGGTATAGGAATTTGCTCAGAATGAACTAGTGGATATTAATCTTCTCCCTCCACCAAATACGAAAAGAAACGTTTCTGGGTCTCGGTAACATCGTATTTTGTACATCAGTTACATAACATAGTAATCTTAAAATCGGTAAGGTTTCTATCTGAATGGGATATCTAAACGGGAGGCCAGTGATCAAATCGAAGGTCGAACGGAATAGTGGTTCATAATTTACGTTCTTGATGCGTACAATTATTGAGTTGGTTGGGCTTAGAAACTAATGAAGTTCTCAACGGATCAATACGTTGCTTCAATGTTCTTCCGATGCCCAGTGTGAATCCTAATATCTTCTCCCGAGTAAAATGCGCAGGAGGGCTGTTGAGTTGCACTTTGTGTTCAATAACCACTAATCTACTCGTACACGTGATATGATGTGGGAGGCTCTTTTCTGATTGCGCAAAGTCTAATTAACGATTACCTCTATTTACATACTTCGGACGAAAATTATTGAAACACAGAATGTGTTTGCGTTGTCGCGCAACCAAGTGACAACCAAACAAGCGTCATTGTTTACTATTCATTAATAACATCAATTTATATAGTTATAGTATTTCGAAATAAATTCGGATAAATCAAGAGCGATTTATCAAGTAAATGTCCTAAAGAGGCTATATATATATATTATTTATATAACCATGCTCATAACTCAGTTTGTTGGACACGCACTTCGCAGTAGTTAACATAATATATATATATAAGTACATGAACCAGAGCGCTATTGGTGAGGCTGAGTATATAAAATTGAGAATTGAGAACTAGAATAGATGGAGAGCATGAAAAGTTTTCAGTTGGACCTGAAAAATACATTACCCCATGAAATTTTCATTTTTATTAGAAAGTTAGGGCTGAGTTACAGAGACAGTCAAAAGGTGTTGGAAACTTACAGTGTTTGAAAATAGTAATAATCGCATAGTGAGTGAAGAAATTGTTATAGGTGCTGAGAGGTGCTGCAATTCACTTCTAGAGTGACTTCGTCTTGAATATAACTCCGTGAACACCAAACTTTACTAGTCCCTTTGTATGAATCAAAAGCTGATAAAGCAATAAAAGCTGAAACGACGTAGAAATCCACTGTTAGATCAACTGAATTTAAACGGGATAAAATAGAACACCTACCTACGCTTCACTTGTCTGCAAACATTTAACGTAAGTCATGAACCATTGCTATTATATCAGCTGATTCTTTCGTCTTTTGACGCTTGGACGCTTGGACACTTGGCCGTCTTTCGTCCACTTGACGCTATTCCCTCAGGGTGTTATTTTTTTTATTTATTACTGTTATTTCCAAAGTTTTCGATATTCTGATTTTTCAATATATCAGCCCTTTGATTCCACCTTTTATGACAAACAGACAGCGATGCCTCGAACTCTGTCTTAATTAGACCCCTAATGTGATTTTTGATAATGGGGGCCTAAATCCACACACATAGAGAGAGAGGTGGGTCAACAGTACAATAAGAGCTACAACTCGTACTAATAGCATCTGTGCTATGTTCGGAGAAGATCATTTTCTGTTTCTCGGATCCTCATCTATCGCCAACCATAGCAATTCGACAACGTATATCGCATCATCATATGGAATAAATTAGCTGAGAAATTTTTGTTATCAGGTAACGGGGAATTCCGAGATATTCATAGGCCATACGGGGGTGGGAGTGGATTGTCAAAGTCACGCAAGTTCAGCCGGCTACTGGTAGATGGTATTATTGCGCTCACTGTTCACCCCGTGTCCACTACCTTCCCCCTCCCAGGGGATTGTATCACCTGCCCGCCCATGACGGGTGCCTGATCCGTCCCCTCGCTACCTCTCTATCTACTCATCTTCGGTGCCTGGATTTATTGACAAGCTCGGTTCACTTCACTTTTCTTCAGAATAGACATGTATACATAATATCGGTACCTACCTACCATTTTACTACCTCACTACAGAACTCACACAAAAATAATCTTGTCTCCAAAATTACCAGTGCATTGTTCCCGCCAAAATGGCAGACCAACAGCAGACGTCACGGCAACACTCAACAGGGGGTCCTCTAAGATCATCCCTCCCCCTCCCCCTCTTGCAGACTGCAGATATGAAGGTTCCCTGTTTTGATTACGAGTACAAAGCTTGAAAACTGAACTCAAGGGTAGATGGGGGAGGGCGTGGAGAGTTTGGCGCGAGCTAGGGGGGTTAATGATCTTAGAAGACCCCCTGTTGAGTGGTGCTGTGAAGTCTGCTGTTGGTCTGCCGTTTTGGCGGGAACAATGCACTGGTAATTTTGGAGACAAGATAATTTTTGTGGGACTTCTGTAGTGACCAAGCGAAAGGTAGGTACCGATATTATGAACACATATCTATTCTGAGGAAAAGTGAAGTGAACCAAGCTCGTCATAAAATCCCGGCACCTAGGATGAGTCGATAGGGAGGTAGCGAAGGAACGGATCAGCCAGCCGTCTTGGGCGGGAGCATGCGTGACTTTGACAATCCACCCCCCCCCCCCCCCCCGCGCGGCCTATGCATACCTCAGAATTCCCCGTTACCTGATAACAAATTTTTCTCAGCTAATTTATTCTCTATGTTGATGCATAGATGGTATTAGTTTTATTTTTAATATTACCTACTGAAAACCACAATTTTTTTAGCCATGGGCATTATTTATTTAATTCAAATTACAAATTCATGCAAAAAAAGATTTTTTTTTTTTTTTTTTTTTTTTTTTTTTTTTTTTTTTTTTTAGAAAATTTTCAAAAATTGGATTTTAAATTGTGATTTGCAGTATGGTACTGTTTCCATAGGAAAATGCCACTAACTCCATCAAAATTGTCCTAAAAATGGCTGAGAAAAATACTTACCAATTTTTTACATAATATCCGGTCTCCCCTTAACCTGTATGTTAGTAGAAGAAACTAAGTGTGACTTGGTGAACTAGGTGAAACAAGGTGTAGGCACTTCTCCTTCTTCTTCTATTATCTTTTAAATGTAGGTCTTTAGAGACTTATGTCGGTCACAGGGCGTTTTTGTGGTTGGTGTTGAAGTAGATCTTACAGTTGTATATGGTTTATTATTTTCAATAATGAACCTTTCTAATCGAACAAGAAAAAGCATTAAACTCTAGGATTCGTTTCGGAATACTTCAAAACGGGTTTCAGTGAAGAAAATTAAAAAAAAAAATTTGGTTTTAAAATTTTCCGAGCCATTGCAATAGTTAATTTTCTACGAAAATTCGCTAAGCGATGAAATATGGAAACCCATGACACATGGTATAGGAATTTGCTCAGAATGAACTAGTGGATATTAATCTTCTCCCTCCACCAAATACGAAATTTCTGGGTCTCGGTAACATCGTATTTTGTACATCAGTTACATAACATAGTAATCTTAAAATCGGTAAGGTTTCTATCTGAATGGGATATCTAAACGGGAGGCCAGTGATCAAATCGAAGGTCGAACGGAATAGTGGTTCATAATTTACGTTCTTGATGCGTACAATTATTGAGTTGGTTGGGCTTAGAAACTAATGAAGTTCTCAACGGATCAATACGTTGCTTCAATGTTCTTCCGATGCCCAGTGTGAATCCTAATAGAGATTTCCGAGTTCGTTCTACACTATACTGAACAGTTAAACATCCTTATTGTTTATAAAGGGGGAGGGGGGGTTCCGTTTGGAATTCAGGGAAAGATGTTGGGGTTTATATGGTAAAATTGGTAAAAAAGCGAGTCCGTGATATTCTGTTTAGATATATCTCATCAAATGACTCACCAGATGAAATTAGGATAAAAGAGTTTCGGTAAAGGAAATTAGAATGTAAATTTCTGAATAAATTTATGTTTTTTTTTTCCTGAAAATCTGAATTCGCTGGCTAAAGGCTTCACGTTGAATTGTCTAGAATCCTTCAGAATTTTTTCGGTTTTTGGCACATATTTTGGACAAGAAGTAGCCCGCAAAATGCTCGAAGTGAAAGAGCTTTAAAATTTTCATCAAGCGATCTTTCTAACAAAGATATGCGGTCGCAATCTCGTTTTAAATTTTTGTGAATATCCTATGATATATATTCATGAATTGATGCTAGTGACTCCGAAATAGCCAAGTTATATGAAAAACATGTAGGAAAATGTTGTGGAGCATCAAACTCTGCATTCAATGAGCAATAAAATATTATATTACTTATAAAAAAACCTCGTTTTGCGGGTTATTATTATTATTATTATTATTACTATGTCTCCCTAGGGTAGTTAAAAAAAAAAAAAAAAAAAAAAGCTCTGGGATTTCTGGTCCCCATTGTATTTTTGCTTCCTCGGTATGTCAGGATGACCCTCCTAAATTTTTAGCAAAAAATATTAATCCATACACTTTACCTGGGTCGATTTTGGCCAGTTATTGACCGCTATCGTAAACCAACCACTAAATTGGTGCCGACGTGATGATTTGAAGGACGGATTTCAATTTTTTTGGGTCAATTTATGGGTTTTTGCATGCGCTGAACACGATAAACTTATTTATTTTACGCTCCGTCCACTAGTTATCCGGTATACTGGCAGAGGGCGCAGCTAGAAGATAAGTAAAAATCGAAAATTTCACCGAAAATGCTGTCGCCTGGTTAAGAATTGTACTAGAAACATGCTATTATGGTAGGATAATATGCTTTGGCATGTTCTAAACATGATCCCGTTTTTTACTATACTTCGGCGCCGATGCTTGCTTCGTTTATCGGCCATAAACCTCAAACTAATTGTAGGGTAACAGACAACTTCACCCTAATTTCACCGGAAATTATGTTGCGTTGATAATTTAAGGTCCCGAAATACCTTGAGCCGATAAAATTTGGTATTTTCCAGGATACTCGGTACAACGCCGTTGGTTATTTGGCAAGGACTTGAACCGGCATTGTACTTATTCCCCAAATATAGTGGCAAAATGGAGAAAATAGCTAAAATTTTCCCATTTTTCTGTAAAATTGCTTAGTTTTCATCGGTTTTCCGGGGTCAAATTCGTAGTTCTGAATTGTCTGAACTGTGATTGGATCGTTTGAGCGTAGGGTTAGTTAGCTATTGACAGCGGTATCGGTCACGTGTAAAAGCTCGACTCAAGTAATGTCGGGAGCGTGAAACGCACATAGAGGTTTTGCGAACTCCAATACAAAAATTAGAATTTTGTATGTCGCCAAAAACCCCCATATATATATTCTCACCATATATAGGTATAGTACGTTCATAAACAGCTCGAAAAATGTCAAGTAATATCTACAATTGAATTTACCTAAGCGCATAGTTGAAACTTTGAAAACTGATTGAAATTCTTTTTTTTTATGTTTCGATATTTTATTGTGGTTAATTATTTTTTGTATATTTTTATTATGTGTTATTTTCGTTAAAATCTTATGTTCTGTGCTCCACGATCATGGATTCTTTCAGCTTATCGACCAAATTACAGATTATCCCTCGAGCAAGTGAAACTGAAATTATATTACATTATTTTCAATCATATTTCTCATTTTTTATTTAACGACCAATCACAGTTCAGAAAATTCAGAACTACGAATTCGATCCCGGAAAACCGATGGAAACTAAGCAATTTTACAGAAAAATGGGAAAATTTTAGCTACTTTCTCCATTTTGCCACTATATTTGGGGAATAAGTACAATGCCGGTTCAAGTCCTCGCCAAATAACCAACGGCTTTGTACCGAGTATCCTGGAAAATACCAAATTTTACCGGCACCAGGTATTTCGAGACCTTAAATTATCAAAGCGTCATAATTTCCGGTGAAATTAGGGTGAATTTGTCTATTACCCTACCATTAATTTGAGGTTTATGGCCGATAAACGAAGCAAGCATCGGCGGGGAAGTATATTAAAAAACGGGATCATGTTTAGAACATGCCAAAGCATATTATCCTACCATAATAGCATGTTTCTAGTACAATTCTTAACCAGGCGACAGCATTTTCGGTGAAATTTTCGATTTTTACTTATCTTCTAGCAGAGCCCTCTGCCAGTATACCGGATAACTAGTGGATGGAGCGTAAAATAAATACGTTTATCGTGTTCAGCGCATGCAAAAACCCATAAATTGATCCAAAAAAATTGAAATCCGTCCTTCAAATCATCACGTCGGCACCAATTTAGAGGTTGGTTTACGATAGCGGTCGATAACTGGCCAAAATCGACCCAGGTAAAGTGGTTAGGATTAATATTTTTTGCTAAAAATTTAGGATGGTCATTCTGACATACCGAGGAAGCAAAAACACAATGGGGACCAGGAATCCCAGAACTTTTTTTTTTTTTAACCACCCCAATGTCTCCCCCTCCGATCTGCCAGTGGAGTCCGTGATGGCAGTCCGTTTAGTGATGGACGGTCAGCATGGCTCCCCTTAGAATCTTGATCGTTGCAGTGCCCTTTTGACACCCCTTCTTGATTGCCGCTAATGACCCTTCCGGTTGAGACGCGGCTTAAATTCTAAAAAAAAATATATATATATATATATATATATATATATATATATATATAACATTTAAATAAAAACCCCACCCATCTCCATCAACTTCCATCTCCACCAGCCAACAACTTTCCAAGCCATTGGCTAAGAACAATGTTACTTGGGCAGTTATTTTCCTTGCAATTGAAAATGGAGGCCGTTACTTTCTGAACAATCTTTGGTGCTAAAATTTTAACTGGACCTCCTAGAGGTTTCTGGGTGACAATAACAAAGTGCTGTGATGCCGTGATCTGCTGAAGTGGCTCTCGAGCTAATTAACCTCTCATTCAACCAACAAGGATAATGCAGAGCCGTCTTGGTGTAACTCCGGTTATAAATTCGAAAGGGATGACCTAAATTCGCTCAAACATATTATATATTATATGAATAACTGTACAAACAATAGTTACCTTGATAACATGTATGGAACGAAATCTATTTCACCCTTAAGCCATGTCCATCAAATGTACAAGGTTTTGAATGCTTGGAGTTAAGACATGTGTTAATTTTAATTAATCAAGGTTGTTAATTATCAACCAAATATTCAAGCCACAACCCTGTGAAGAGCTAATCAAGAAGCTGTTGATTTCTTCATCGTAGCCAGTCTACTACGCTTTTGATAACATTTTCATCCACGAAAACTTGATTCGGCCTTTTGGTTACTGAGAAAATTGCACTGAAAGGTGAAAATCATGGTAAAATTAGACGAGATTTCCAGATTTCCAGCTATTGCACCCATTCCAATTTTTCGGTGGTTATATAAAAGCTATATAATCCTTCTAAATCTAGTAAAAATTTCAGAATTTTAGAAATGAAAATGAATCAGCTATATATAAAATAATGTGGAAAAACAGACTGAGCGCTCGCTCGCGGCTCAAGGGTGGAGTGCTCCCCTTAAGCGTACTTGTTCCCATCAAATTTCTTCCACAAAATATCCAAAGTTGATGACACAAGTTGATGCTTTTCTTTGAAGTGGAGGGGCCCACATGGTGATGGTGTGACGTATACCCCTGGTATTTGTAGGAATTCACTAGAGTAATATCATTATCCTCCACTTTCCACTTTTCAGCGATTGAAAGCCTACCTACGTAAAAATAAAAACTGGAAAAAAAAAAAAAAAAATTGATGGCTAGTTTCCATTTTTTTGCAATATTCTGACAGATCATTAATCGTAACCTGTAAGAAGCTCGGGTCTCTTGTCATTAGCGCGAGGTCATCTGCGATGATTAGAAGTTTCAACTTTCTCTTACCAACCCGAAATCATCCTCCCATGCCTTCCTAATTAATTAGTAAAAAAGAATGACTAATATTGTTATTTAACGAATCAAACAAGTATTTGAAAATCACACAAGCAGATATTTTGAGTTTTTCTCAAGCTAATGCTTACTAACCAATAAATTGGTTTCTCAATTATTTCAGTTCACATGTGTCGGAAAGACAAACCAAGTACCAAATTGTATTGTTGTAATATTGTTGTTGTTGTTGTATTGTTTGTGTTGTCGTTTATACCAAATTGTTATAAGCACAGTAGTGACTTCCAATACCCCCCCCCCCCCCCCCCCCCTCATTATGGTGCTACATCAAGTCCCATTCTTCTTTTGAGATCAGCTAGTCTTGAGCTCTTCAGAGCTTTGGTGAGCAGATCAGCAGTCATGTGGTTTGTTTCGAGGTACTCCACCTTGACATCGCCTTTCTTCACATCATCTCTTATGATGTGCTCTTTGATGGCTGTATGCTCAGATTTTGAACTGATAATGGGATTCACAGTTAGCTTTCGTGTGGCCTGGTACTCATTGTAAATAACAATTACAGCTTCCTTGGCAGCATCTCCTGCATATGTGAAGCAGATCCCGGAGTAGGATTTCCTGTCAATTCCAGTTATTGGTTTACCTGTTTTCTTTTTTTTTTTTTTTTTTTTTTTTTTTTTTAAGGGTGAATGGAGGGGGTAATAGTAATAACTCATGATGTTTTAACTATTCACGTAAGGTTTTCGTTTCGTGATTTTTTTTAAGTTCAATTATCAATGTGGTCTGGTTTTGGAAATTACGTCAGGAGTTTCAAATTTCATACTTATGATAGGAATTCACTGTCGGTAGAGGGAGTCATTGTGAAGGGAGGGGGAGGCCGAGAAGTCATAATATTTTTGTTTTTTCTATTATTTTAATTCTCTCCAAAATTATATAAAATCCATTCATAGGGACGTCCCTGTAATACATGCATTGCTTACCAATATGTTTGTACGTTAGGACATGACTTTTGGATCCATGCAAGTATCTCAGCACACGTTTTGCAATATTAAAATGGATTGTGTCATAATAGTTGTTGAATTTCCCAAGGTAGCTTACTGTATAAGAAATGTCAGGTCGCGTTGCAATGGACAGGTACATCAGCGGACCTATCAAGTTTTGATGGGAAATTTGTATTGCAGGTTTTCGCTTTCTCTAATTTGATTCCTGGTTCCATTGGCATTTTTGATGGCCTACAATCATTCATATTGAATTTTTTCAACAATTCTACTATATATTTTTTCTGATGGGCCTTAATAATTCCGTTTTCTTGTTCAAATACGATTCCAAGACAGAATTTCAATTTCCCTGAATCTCTCTTGTCGAAAATCAAATTTCAATTCCTTTTTTTATGGTAGCCAGGTCGTCATCATTTGAGGATGCAATAATCAGATCATCGTCATAAACACCTATCAGCATGTCTCCTGTTGGTCCGCTGCCTAAGCACTACGAATTTTTCAAACTTTGGTATCGTTAGTAGCTAGGCTGATTGCTTGAAGTTTGAATGTTGATTCGTTTTTCTTTTTTTACCGACATTCACCATGATGAAATTTTTTTATATGGCTGATTTTTATTGATGAAGCTATTGTTTGGATACGAGTAATATTGTTTTTTTGATTTCCTTTTTGATTATTTTCCCCGTAGAACGCACCTTCTTGAATCGCAGGTTTCGATTGTTTTCTCGCTTCATGCTCTTCTAGAATGGTGAATGGCAGAGTGACACTGCAAGCATCGCTGCTAGCTGCGGAAACCAGTTTGTTTTCGCAGCTCGCATCGATGCTCACAGCGTCACATCTCTGCATCATAATCCTACGAATCATTCCGCATCATAATGTTAGGTGATAAATGAGCAACACAACTCCTACAGTTACTATCCGGTTTTGATGAATCTGGTTACGGTATGACGATAAATAATTAATTTTTGAACACAGCATAACTTAAACAGTTTTCATACAATACCGATGAAATTTTCATGGATTTTGCAGGTTGGGGTAGGCATGGTTTCCAATGGATTTAATTGTTCCCAGAATACAATTATTCTCCTCGCATTCGCAAATGTAAACATTTGTAAACACTCTGCGTCTACTTTCAAGATTAATGAAAATCTGTAACTATAAATAATTGCATAAATTAATCTTTACAGATTAATTTAATAAACAAACTTTTCATCATTCCTTCAAGTTATCCTCTGCATAATAGATGAATTGCTATTTTATAAATCCTCCTTCTTTATAAATTTCAATGGCCTATAAAATAATATGATAGATAGAAGGACTTTTTTTCTCATTTGTCTAGTTTACTAGTAGGTATTATAGGTATTACTTGTTTATCTTCTCGCCCATTTTGATTGGTGGAATTTGCTCGGGAACCGTTGAGGGAATTGAGATTTTTCCTTTAAAAAACCCCAACAATATTTGTTTCACCTCAATATTGTTGAACCTTACTAATATCTGTTCGTTATTGAAACAATAAACCTAAATAGGAACCGGTGCATCAGCTAACAATTTTTTTACGGAATCTAGGTCGTAGCAAGAAATTAGTAAAGGGACATTTTGAATTACAAGTAAAACGTTATTTCTTTATTTTTCATTTTTAACAAAATCAAACAAGTTTTTCCTATGTATAAAACGTACAACTAGAAACTTATGTTGAAGCTTATTAGTAGAGGCATGACAAGACAGGCATGACTTAGATTCGAGTAGTTAGGAAACATTTGGTGGAGTATCAAAATATCACAAAACAAATCATAAAGGTACAAAAAGGAGTGTATGCGAGATTGAAAAATAAATAATCAGTAAACATATAGAAGGTCGTATTTTTACGAACGAGGAATTAGTGATAATATGTGAGGCATATGCCACTCATTTTCACCTGTTGTAATTGTGAATACCACAAACCACCATGGAATCTTTAAAAAATGGTTCTTAATTAAAGGAGTACATATCATAAAAGTTTTAGAAAGATAAGCAAATTGCCTAACAGCCATCAGTCCTTTACAAAAAATTAAAGGGAAGAATTTCTTTCAATTATTCCACAATAGAAACAATGCAACTTGGAACTCGTACCGTGATAAATTGATAAGTAAGATTAAGATGGCTCTAATTATTTTTCATCAGATTGTTTAAAAGATGTTGAAGTGTTACTAATACCCAATTATTATAGTTTGTTGTGCAATAAATACTCTATTCATGCATTTTTAGGAGTTTAACTCTAGTTATGCAGTTCGCTAGAACCCCTCAATGTAGAGCAATGTTGACTGATAGGTCGGTAGTTACTTATTTTCTTAAACGTGAAAGCTAAGTAATTGCTCTAAAAACTCCGTTGAAGAAGTTTCAATCCATTCTTGAGTAACACTTTTTCTTACATCGAATTCCTGTTGATATAATAAGAAGTATACGACGTTACGACAATGACTGAAACCTTGTTGACATTTAAGTAATTGTTCAACTTCGTCAAGATGAATTGCTAGTCATTTATTTCATTGGCTCTGGAATAAGTTTTACGACAATCTATTGGGGGAAAAAATAAAGGAGAGTTGAGATCCTATTGGTCTGAAACGTCCCACGTCCATAAATGTACTTCGCTTCTTAAGAAGAGTCAAGGCAAAGTACTGCAATCGGCCTAAACATAGTTTTCTAGAAATCTGCCAGGATGTGGAATTTAAGATCATCTGAATTCATATGTTCTGTATGTTTCATAAAAGTGTTTGTATAAGTCTTAGGATGAGGGGGTAGCTGCTGAGCTTGGTGTGCTTGATTCACGCAATAGCTCAGATCTCTGGGCTCAGTATCCCCGCCCTCTCAGCCATCATTCCATCTTTACATTGCCAGCGCCTGCTCCCCCTTGAAGGAGTCTTTATCAGGCAGCAGTTGGTGATGTGCGACCAAGCAACACCAATAACTGCCCCAAGACCCAGTTCGCCTGCTGAGTTTGTTGTTGCCCTGCAAGAAACAGAGAATGGTAAAGAAGTCTGACAGTGCTCTGAAACCCCATATCCACCTAAATTGATGGGAAGGGCGTCAGTATTCAGCCCTCCAAGGGCTACCAACATTTTCATGCCGTCGGGATGTTTCAAGGTAGTCGTGGGCAGTAAATACCCTTTGCCGTCTTTGTATAGGAGTAAAGTATCCTATCAGTGTAGCAATGTCCGCGGATTCATGGTGGCTGCATCCTACGTCATGGAGACAGCAGATGCCATCAGGAATATGGAAAGAGAAAGACTGTATCATATTCAGAGTGATCAGGGCAAGACACTGGTTACCGTTGCCATCACTCCTTGAATTTTCATTTAGTCAGAGAGACTGAGGTCACTCTTTTTGATTATAACAAGCTTGGCAGAATGGCGACAATTAACATCACGGTTATGGCAACGACTTAATCTACTCTTTAGACCACGACTGGTCAGTGACGCCTTCTCAATTTATGTATTCATGTAATACCTTTGTTTCGCTTGTTGGTTTCGCACTTTCCTTTCGCGGTCAATTTGTATTGATGTGCATTTCCAAAATGATTAATTTATGGTCGTATAAAACTTTGCTGAAAACCCAAGTGTTATATAAAATTGGGTAAGCCCCTATTTCTTCTGCTACTCACACAGCTGCAACCATTTATCCATACAACTTTCACTATTATGTTATCAGAAATTTTTCTCAACGTCCATACAGGCTCCCTGTTCATATCCTTGTTTCGGAATGAATGAATCAATTGAAGTTTCTGAAGTGGTTAATATATAGAAATCTATTATTATACTATATCCTTGGAGTATTTCATTTATTGTTCATTTTTGTTTGTACATACCTACCTATATTAATATATGTATGGTTTTTTTTTTGGCGAAGCATTGAAACCTTCGAAAGTTTGTTCCTTTGGAAACCCAACTAGGAGGAACTAGTGTGGTAATGAAAAGTAACCACGAATCTTCTTAATTTTTTATTAGAAATAGGGATTGAAATCAAATTTTACCGACTTTGGTTTTTCGAGAAACGTATGCTGGTTTAATTAAAAATTCAGAAATATATGATGAGATCACTATTGAAAATATAGAGCATCAATATTCAAACAACATTATCCCTACTTGGCGAACCTAAAAGATTTTGGAAAAAACCAATTTAAAACCCATGGGTCTCATTCTAGTACTCCTATTGCTTAGTATGAAGTTCTAACAAATATAATTCCCTACCTTGAATAACATAGAAATACAAATTATATATTCATGAAAACTACTTAAATAATTTTTTCAAGTCCCAAAATGGAGGTAACTACGTAATTGAACCCCAAAGAGGTGATTACAGGACGATGGCCTATTATCCAATGTTTATTTTATGAACTAATAAAGCATATATGTACATGTACCCCTACCATATATTAGAAGTTAATCTGAAACAACTCACTAGCGTCTACAGGCAGTGTTTCACGATGGAATAATAATAATGAGATGGTTGGAAAGGCGATCGTTAGACTTCGGATCTCAACTACAATATGAGGACTTGCGTGCGCATCATGAAATCCTCCAAAACATACTTCTATTAACTAAGAAACATTCCCTTACCAAGCTAGAGTAGTACAGGCACTAAGGGCTGGGAAAGTTCTCACTCCCTTTTCAGCCTATCTTCGAACCCATCCTACGATCTCACAGCATCGAAGGAAAGTGCCTTGTCGAATTAAGGTAGGTAATCAATTAATACCTAATTGTATTGAGCTCAATGTCGTAATATTTCAAATAAAAGTAAAATTATTGCGTAATGCGAAGAATTGATATAAATTATTGCTGTTTGGGTGACGATGAGTTTTGTAGACTGTCTCAGCTATTACTGAATAGCCGTTCATATGGACTCGTAGCCCGTCTTCGTTCTTGGGTCAGCCGGCGTCCACACCTTGGCGAACATCACCCCTCGCCGCCCGTTCTCTTTGTCCGATGACCACGACAGACTATGGGCAGCATAAGGACAACCATAACTACCTGTAATGCACATGTTTTAGCTCAGCTGATATTAGTTGACACAATCACTGTTCAGATTTGGTACATAATGAAGAATGGTTATTAAATAGAAAGGTAATAAAAGTTAGGCAGCTGATGTCATGATAGCGAACGGTATTGGGAATGAGGCAACCCTCTATCTTCTCGATTTTAACGATTTATAGAAAATGTCGCTATTGCAATGGCTCCATAAATATTAAAATAAAAATTTTCGAAAATTTTCTTCATTGAATCCCTTTTGAGGCAATCTGAAACGAATCCTAGAGTTTAGCTTTTTCATATATAATATTTACCGGACGATAACTCTTCTTTGGATTGAGGTAAAAAATCCGTTCTTGAGCCAAAAATCAGCTTTGCAAACGAAAGAATAAGTTCGTTGGCCAGCACTTTATGAGCTCATTAAATTGGTCAAAGTTCAAGCGATTAAGCAACTTGGCTGTTTCGTATTATACTCGTATTCACGTTAAATTGTTTTGAAATTTGAGCGCTTTGTATGAAATGAAATATTTCTGTATTCAGTTAATGGTAACAGAAAACGTTGTCTAAACAATATCCAGCTTTACAAGGTTTTGGATATTCACAATTTTTTATATTTTTTTATAAGCATATTAATGAAATTTAAGTACATTCTTCAGCATGCACAAAGGCATGAAACTCAAGGAATTCATTCAGATTGCCTCAAAACGGATTTCTATGAAAAAAAAAGTTTGGAAAATTGTTATTTTAAATTTTTTGGAGCCATTGCAATAGCTTAATTTCCTACAGATATTCGCTAAAACATTTGAAAATCGTTATATTTATATTATTTAATAGAATATTAGTCAGAAAACTATATTAACTATGAAAAGAAAAGAAAAAAAGTCTGCCAAGTTTGGTGGACAGTATAGCTTCCTCACACCTTGTAACATGGACGTATAGAATAAGTTGAAGAAAAAAGTACGAGCCGAAATGATTGATAAGTCGACGTTATAGGAAAATAATGTTTGCGCATGCTCACAGACGACTATTACTCCAACGACAATAAAATTCTAGTAGCTAAACCGAACAAACCTTGGAAATTTCATAAAAATCGGTCCATTAGTCTCGGTGTTTTGTCCGCGTCAATCAATTTTAGTTTTGTGCGTGCTATAGTTATTTCTCCACCAACCGCGATATAATTTATAGGGCAATTTCCTAGAACATATATCTAATTACCTACCGAGTTTACACGAAATCATAACAATAAATAATAAGAAATCGATATGAGAAATTCACGTTTGCGCATGCTCACAGGCTACTGTTGATTCGTCGGCTTTGCAAATTATAGAGGACCGTCTAATAGCTAACCCGCACAATCTCAGAAAATTTCATTGGAATCTGAATGAAACTTGGTATAGTTTTGGGTGTGACAAGCATTTACCACAGACAGACAGATAGACATCAGACAGACAGAAACGGAGCCAAAATTGATCTGCAAGTTCTGAAACGCAAAAAGCAAGTAGAAATTTTGATTTTGAAAGAAAAAAATGTTTTTGACTTCAATCACGACACAAAGCTTCCCTACATTAGGTACTGAGAAAGCGAAATTTGACCACAAAATCGTGCTGAAAAATGTACTTATATTTCCTAAAAGATTATTAGTGCTTAAAACTCTATAAAAACGGCAAAAAAACTAAAATTGGTGTATATAGCCAAATAACACTAATAAACCGTGTTTCCACCTTTCCAAAATACTCAAATTTCAAAAAAAAAAAAAAAATTCAACGAAATTAACGAGAAAAATATGAAAATTTGCTGATATTCCTGCCGAATGTCTGGAACCTATTTGGGTTGGTGTGGGAAGGGGGGGTTACGTCGGGGTGCTTCCTGAACAGCGGTTGTGCCCTTGAGTTATTTTGCTTCCTCTCAACCGAAGGTAGGAGAGCCTTGCGTTCGTGATTGAAGTCGAAAAAATTGTTGCCCTCCAAAATCAAAATTTCCACTTGCTTTTCGCGTTTCAAAGCTCGCTGATCAATTTTCGTTCCGTGTCTGTCTGTCTGATGTCTTTCTGTATGTGGTAAATCCCTGTCACGCCCAAAACTATACCAAGTTTCAGTCCGATTCCGAAGAAATTTTGAGGGATTGTGCGGGTTAGCTTCTAGTCAGTCCCCTATCATTTTCAAAACCGCCGAACCAACAGGAATCTGTGCGCATGCGCAAACTTGAATTTCTCATAACGTCTGTTGGTCCGATTTCGTTCAAACTCGGTAATTGGGTATATTTTCTAGAAATGGGCCTAATAAATAATATCGCGATTGGTAAACAACTATTGCGCATGCGCGAAACTAATATCACTTCACACAGGCCAAACTCCGAGTCTAATATTACTCCCAACTCCCTCTAATACCCCCAACTCATATATTCTATAGTGACTTGGGGAAACGCTGTGAAAACGCATGAAATCTTTATTTTCGGTGCAGAAAAGCTTGTTTTAAGGATTATGTCTAGAAGTAGTTACGGGGTACGGTCAGCCGAATTATTCGTGAAATTGAAGATTTTTCCATGAAAGATATTGTATATTTGTTCTTTACTCTTTTTTTCGAACTCAAGAAAAAATCAGTTAATTAAGATTAGACATGGCATGGCTACGAAAGCAGAAATTGTAGGCAACTATTTGGTTCCAAGAATGAACTTTGTGATGGGGCAGAATAGTTGGAAATTTATCTGTCCGAAAATCCTGAATATTGTTAATGAGTTAAAGGAGGATTTTAAGGGATATAATAATGTACAGTTCAAAAAATGGATCGATAAAAAAGTTACCAATGACGAATTCATCAGAAGACTTGAGGCATTATTTTGAAAGTTGAATTTTTAATTTTAACTGCACTTGTATCTGCATTCTGAGGATTTGTATAATGTAGGAGAGAACCTTGACGGATACATTTGACAGTGCTATTGTCTTTGTTTTTTCTTGTCTCTTACTCTTATCAACATTTCATTCTTATTAAAAATGAATATCGGAAGTTTTTATTTTATACATGAACTTACTATAGTTTAGTTTTTGAAATACTAATACTGAGGTGTAAGAGTGATGAATCCCCACTCCACAACACAAGCTTGCTTACAGTGGGGGGGGGGGGGGATTACTTTGGATAATAAGGGGTATGTTTTTCAGTATTCATTATTTGTATAATAATTTTGTAATGGAAAAATTTTTTAATTCTTTATATAAAATTTAAAAAAATAAATAAAATAAAATAAAATGGAACGATGTTGAAGAAATTTTCAGGGATTGTGTAGGATAGCTTCTAGACGGTACTTAACTTTTAATGCCGCCACATAAACATTACTCTGTGCGCATCCGCAAACGTTAATTTATTATAACGTTCCTTATAATCTATTGATTCGATTTCGTTCAAACTCGCGGAGTAGATAGATATATGATGATGATGTTCTAGAAATATTCCCTATGGCTTATATCGTGATTGGTGGGGATAATAACTATAACGCATGCGCAAAACTAAAATTCATCGACACAATCAAAACTCCGAGACTAATGGATCGATTTTTATAAAATTTTCAAGGATGGCTGTTAACCTCCTAGACGTTTCCCTATAAACTTCATTGCCGTTGAAGTAATAGTAGTCTGTGCGCATGCGCAAACGTTAATTTATTATAACGTCGAATTATCAATGATTTCGACTCGTACTTTGTTCTTCAAGTAATCTATACGTCCAATGTGTGGGGAAGCTATACTGCCCACTCAACTTGGCAGACGTTTTTATTAGTATTTTCCCTTACTTAACAGTATTTCAGGTTAATTCGGTAGGTAGTGAGAAGTTTCAATTCTTTTTGAAATAGTTCCTCAACATTGAGCTAATAACTTTAACCTAACTCGGAATTATTAAATATTGATTTTCTTTTTGTTACGGTATTGAATCACATCCAATGGTTCAGCAGATTAGCCTCAAAGAAACAGTTCGTGCGAAATCGATATCGGGTTTTATGATTGGTGGATAAGTGCGCTGGGAAATAAAGTGAAATGGTGATGTTCGGTCCGTACGTAAATGAAATTGTGTTGAGAATAATCGAGCAGCATCATCGTTGAATGTTGTTGAATGAGAGACAGCGAACCGTGACCGCAGGCCCCTACGGTAATGACTCTACAATATGTCCCACTCCGCCATATCCAGTGAGAAGGTTTATGTTTAGGGGGCACTTGAGATCACAAGGTTCCGCTCCCAGTGCGTGAAATGCCCTAATTGCTTTGTAACAGAGTTCGATCCTCCGTTGTTGGACTGTCTATCAAAAGGGGACACGCAGGGGAGGGTGGATGGGGAGCAATCCCTGGGCCGCGGCCTCCCCCACGGCAGCTGATGTCTCACCCCAAAGCATCCGAGGGCTCTAGCGCCCGTATTTGTTCCGAATCATCACAACGTGCTCATCTTTCACCAAGGGGATGTGGAAGATCGGAGAGAAATTAGGGAGACGAGTTTAGTTGAGTGTTTTCACCCCCGCCTCTCCAGCCATACACTACCCACATTAGTTCTCCATTTTCCCCACGCATTTCAGACGGAACAGATAATTTCAAGTGCTTACCAAAAATAATTCTTTAATAAGTGGAAATTGAAACATACCTACCCAAACTGCAATCAATCAATTACACTAGCGGTTTCCGAATCTGAGCATTTGTGTGATATAAAGTAACTGTCTCCAGTATGATGCACATTGGAGTGTAGTATACATATTAATTACAGTGCTAGATTACGTATTTTGTTTTGAAGAAAATGTTGTTGTCTGAAGAACAGTAAACTATTGATTGCAGTGGATCCAAAAACATTGGAAATAACATTTTCAAAAATTGTCTGCGTTAATCCTTGAGGAGCTCTGAAATGATTCATTTTTGATATATGTGTAATATAATATGCACGTATGGATGTGCCATTCTTGGCATCATTTTTGAGCACAATTAAGTGCTTAATGTTCACAAAATGTGCTTACAGAATCACTAAACATGGCAAAAACGGTTAAAAATCGATGAGTTTATATTTTGCTGCTGAACATTACGTAGAAAAAGTGTATTAACTATGAAATGTAACTACTATGTTGATTTATTTCTTCACCACTTTGTTGATTCTCAAGAGTTGGTTCGGAAAAAAATATTTCTTTTCTCAGCCAACTTCTTAATACATTTATTCTTCTTCATCAGTGCTTAGTTATTGTGACAGGTTTACACTTAAAATCTCACGTGGTTAGCAAACAGCCGCTTAATCTGACAATTATGTCTTTATCGATCCCAAAACAAGCAAGCTTACTGAGGATCCGGAATATCACTTAATACTCGGGCATTGGTTTGCATCCAACTGAGATTAGCTGGAATCAAGTGCACGCGTCATGCACGTGCGGCGAACTGTTGACACAACCAAGTGGTCACGTGCCGTCACCACCTAACCCCTCGCTACGACTGGAACGAAGCGGAATCGAGGATATTTTTGGAGTGATAGGATTCTTACAAAATTTTCCAACTGTAAGAGAGAAGAACCTCTCAGCTTCCCCGAACTTTCCAATCAATCAGAATAATGGACGCAAAGCACACAGGGAAAAAATGTGAATGGTACATTCATACCAAATTTGACTAATTGTGCCAGTTGGAAAACGTTGAGAAACTTACTGTATTTGATTTTGTACTCGTAACACAGAGGGGTTGTTTTGGGGAAGATGTGAGAGGTGAATCATAGATTTTTTGTCATAATGGGATACCTAATTTTCGAAATAAAATGGTTGTGGCTCCGGGTTTCGTGGGTATCCGCGGTATATATTATACACAGGAGTGCACTATTAGACGTCTAGTATTCGTGGTGAGTACGAAGACTATTACCATGCGCCGTCAAAGCAATGGCCTTTTCACAAAAAAGGTTGGGCTAATACCTAATGGAGCGGTATCATAATCTTTCCCTAGCCCAGCTGAACATACATACCATCGCTGGGTTCACCTCAAACACGAGGGCGTATGGGGTATGGACGTGGGACATTTCCATTCACTTCCTAGTGCGGAAATGACTTCAGCAATCCCTCCTACCATCGTAGCAATCCATCCTCCCTTCTTCTTAACAAGATCATCGATGTCACATTCCGCATCAGGCCCCCATCTAGGAGTTCGTACACGCTGATACAAGATGGTTCCCGTACAAGGGAAAGGTGGGAAGAAGATTTTGGGAGACTGTTCCAGGTATAGTCTGCATGAAATTTGCAGAGGCCTTTACATCGAATACAACGAGAACTTTCTTACAATAATTTTTTAATGCCCGAATGCTTGTCATTGCCTACATACAATGAATTTCGGCTTTGGAGATTCAACTTTAATTGTCATCCAAATATAAAGTTTATTCGTTGGGAAAACAGCCCCAACTGCCGGACCCAAGACCCGCCAGCCCCGTACTCTCAGCCCCGGACTGCTGTTCCGGGTTGTCGCTTCCGGATGTATTATTGCAATATTATTTTCAACAGAAACCATGGTGGGCATTTTCGAAAACTCACCTTTAAATGTGATCAAATCGCACCCCACTATTATGGGACAATGGCTTAGTATCTACTTCTAAGTGCTTGATAAAGGATTTAGGATCTATTAGTTTAGTGAGTACCCTCAGGTTGTGTATCGTAAGATTTTCTTCGACTCAGTCTATCGTGATTCTTTTCTTCTAATAAACTGTTTGAACCAAAGGGTATCACTCAGTCAAGAGTAATGGTTTTTTTTATACCTCGGAACTGGCGCAAACGCGGAAGTTTTTACCAATGGTGGCAACTTATATGGTGGGGAATTGCTCAGGATGGTTTTGGTGACATGATAGTTTACCCTGACTGTGAGGTACCACTTACGAAACTCATCTGCAAATTTGAACTAAATAGTATCACTCAACCATCTGATATTACTTACCATTTCACGGAACTTCAGCAAATACGAGATCATTTCAATCAATTGTGACTGCTTATGTTGTCGGTGGGCAGCCCCGGATGATTTTATTCTGATAATTTATTTTACTCGGACCTTTAGAGACCTCTTCCTCAAAGATTTTCTTTCAACTTTCTTCCCAATCGACACCACCGTTTTTTATGAAACTTATTTTCACTAGTGTGAAGCTAAGACTAATTTATTTATTATTTTAGTTATTAATTATTTTTTCTATTTCAATTTAATTGGATTTCTAATGAAACATGGTTTGAGCCATAGTTTGATGATTCTTATTTTGCAGGTACTTTCAATTAGCTAAAGTTGTGTTATTTTACTTGGATGGTTTTGGTAAGAAATGAAATACTTTTACTGTATGGAATAAATTTACCTACACTAGATAACATTTCAATTAGATAAAAAAAATAAACAATAGAAAAAATCGTGTTTAAATCAATTCAATTGCTCTTTGCTACATGTGACAGTGAACCTATTCGAATCGCTCACTCCAGTATCGCTCGCCGTATGTGTAACGCTACCATTCCTTCGTTTACTTCACAAAATTTTGCAAAACTCGAACTTTCGTAGGACCGACTGTCTAGAAGCTTAACTTTCTAATTGACTGTTTAGAAAATTTCAGCGAAAATTCACCATAGTATGTCGAATGAATGGTTTCGATAGGAAACCATATAGCAAACGGTCATCGGGGAGAGGCAAGTTATGGAATAACGTGACAACTAACCGACAGATGTTTCTACGGGCAAACCAAAAACGGAATGAGTGCATCATAGATGAGTGGAAGGGGGAGGATGGTGAATAATGAACGTGAACAAGGAACAAGCGATATTGCAACGTCCAGACCTGTCACCTGCCGCCCCCAAAGCACGCGAGGGTTAAACACTCGTACTTCCGGGGCCAATGCGACCATCTTCTCTCTTTCGGTTTCGGTTTGTCTATATTCACAGCACTAAGCTAACTATGCTCACCTTTACAAACTTTGTTTTTAGCGAATTTTAAGAACAATATTGAGCTATTGTATTGCCTACAAAATTTTCGAAAATGATTTTTACGGAATTCGTTATATGTAGGGCATTCTGAAATAATTGCCAACGTTTTAACAGATTGTGTGCGCTTGTGTATGTGTATAATACACATACGACGTATCTCCTTAGAATTAAGAGAGAAAAAATCCGTTTTTTCACAATTTAATAAAGACTGCCAAGTTGGGTGGGCAGTAGTTTCCTCAATTATTGTAACATGAACGTATAGAATTAGATGAAGAACAAAGTACGAGTCAAAATGAGTGGATGCCAATTCGAACAATTGTGTGAGTGGGTGTGTTAATGTGAATGTGAAAGGTATGCAAAATAGGGTTATGATTCATGCACATGCGCGTACCCTACCATCAGTCCAACGGTATTCACCATCATCTAAAGAAACCAACTGAGATTAACTGAAGAATATTATATCAAAATCGATCCATTAGTCTCTCGTCCGTATCAACCAATTTTAGATTTGCGCAAGCGCAATAGTTGAGAAATAACTATTACGATCAACAATCACGATAAAGTCCATAGGGTACCATTCTGAACTATAAATATACCAATCTACTCCCCGAGAGCCGTACCCACGGGTTAGGCGTAGCAATGAACCGTTTCTCATGCGATTAGCGAAGTTAAGCAACGTCGAGCGTGGCGAGTAGGTACCTACTTGGATAGGTGACCGCCCAGGTGACGATCTCCCGTCCAAGTCATTTCCACGCTTCTGTACGACGAACCCCTCTCCACTCAAGGGGGCAAGGTAATGAGTAGCTTTAAGCGAAATCATCAGAACGAATTGTGGTCCTCCTCCATTTCGAGGACAGCTGATGACATCCACGACGCCTGAGGCAGTCGGACGAAAAGCCCCAAATCTGGAATGGTTGTTTACTTTACTCCCCGAGTTTGAACGAAATCGGACCGATACATCTCTAGATATTGATGGTATAGGAAATTCTCGTTTGCCTATGTGCCTACTACTATGATATTGAACCTATGAAACTCATAGCACATCACTGAAGAGCTTACTCGCACAATCCCTGAACATTTCATCCAAATCGGTCCATATAACGTCGAGAAATCGACTTTATAAGAAATTAACGTTTGCGCATGCTCACAAGCTGCTATTGATCCGACGACAATGAAAGTTATAGGAAACCATCTAGGAGCTAACCCACACACTCACTGAAAATGTCATCAATACCGGTCTAAAACATGGAATAGTTTTGGGCGTGACCGAACTAAAATTAATCAGCAAACTTTGAAACACAAAAAGGAAGTGGAAATTTTGATTTTGAAGGAGAACTAATGATGCACAAAAATATGCTACAATTGCATTAAAATATTCTCGAGAAATGGCATAAACTCTACTATTTGTATTTTGTAGCAGGAGACCAGAAAAAGTTTGTTCGTAGATTGATCCCCAAGACCTTTATCATTTGCGGAAGACATTTTATTTACAAAACCACTAACTAATCTGTCACTAACTAATTAAAATGTCCATATTACAATTGGTGCGGATGGAATATTACACACTCAATTTGGCAGAATTTTTTTCTTTTCATGATGAGTAAAATATAAAGATATCCTGACTTAATTCCTAACCTCACGAAAAGTCAACCGATCTCTCATGGCTGCAATTTACAGATTCAGTTTTCATGCTCACCAAGAGTATGGCCCTCGCCCAATAGATGATGGTCATGAGAAAAGTACAAGTAAAGTGTTAAGTGAATTAGCTCATTGATTCGAGATGAGTAACAAGAGGAAATCGCAAAACACTCACCTCGTATTATAACTTTCTTTTGCTCTTTCGAAGCGCTTCGAACTTTCCCCAACGTTTTTCCAACTTCCTGGTGTGATTTGTCGTTTCGTACCAACTCGCTGAGGAAATTAATGTAACTGTGAACAGAGAATAAAAAATCTTCGTTGATTATGGAATAATTTATCAAATATTTAAGAACTACCTTCTTTCCTACCGAAAAGATCAAAACATACAAATGAAATTTTAAGTGTAGAGCACAAGATGTGTAGGTACTACCCCTGATTTTGTCTATCAGTGAACATAATTGAGCCATAATATGGTTGAAGAAGATTGGTTGCCCTTCATTTACGAGTTCTGGAAGTGCTGTCATAGCAAATAATTTTGATTGTATCAAGAAAAATAATCTATTTTGTGTCAGAATTAAGGGAGAAATAGAAATTTCGAATAGAATTGTTCACTCGTGATAACGATACTTTCTGAATTCTTCTAGTTATAGACTTATCGTTAAAAAGAATTCTGAACCAAACAGTAGAACTTGTATGTACCTCATAATACAATATTTGTAAAGGTGATCCATAAGGTAGTACCTACCGTCTTGTACACAAAAGGGGTATGTAGGAGGGTCGAAATGTTCCGTATTAAACGTCAAATTCAAATTTAGCTACTGTTTCCAATTTTTAGCATGTAATTCTTGATCATGTACTCACTAAATGAGGAAAAAAGCTTATGACTAGAGAATCTTCGGGAGATAGGGTCCCAACCAGTCCGACTGGATGACGAAGAACCTCAGAATTTCCGGCTCAGTTCCCACTCATTGAAAACCTTAAATATTCCACCTTTATAGAATGATTTCACTGAATCCATTTTATTGAAATAATAAAAAATCACTACGAACATTTAGTTTTGAAGAGATCCGGACATACTGTTTCATGGTTAAATGAGAAAATTGGTTTCTACAAAAGGGAAAGCCATGTTTCGGGAAACTTCCGGTAATTTGTGCATAGAATAAGGCTATTGAAAAGGTCCAGATGGTGGCTACTCTCCAAAACATTTTCCCGTGGAAATCCGTTTTCGGATATCCCACACCGAAATCTGAATCTTTACTCTTTCTCAGGACACTATGTATAAAGAATAAGATCTTTAACACTGTTTGACAATGTTATTGTTGAAAACAAACACACATATTTAAAAACTAAACACGTATTTCTGAGATTTGTCGTTTCGTCAACGGTTGCTGATGATAATATTATGGGTGCATCGAATCGGATCGCTCTGAACGTCGTTTCAATACAAAAACACTATCGAAACCCATACCAAACACGCATTCTTTCGTTCAACATCGTCGACGATATCGCCGCTACATCGTATCGGATCGGCCCCAAAAACTATGCAGCATTTCCAAATGTCTAAAACTTTCAAACTGATAGCTCCAAAATGGTGGCCTTTAGTGCGGGATAGACAGATGTATGCAGGCCGAGGTCAAAGTCAATTTTGAAATCCATGAACCGTTTCAGAATGCATCTAAGCGAATTTCCATAGGGAAAGTTTTAGACAATTTTATTTTAAACTGTTTTGAGCTATTGCAACAGGTTCAAAATTTTCTCCGAGAATTTGCTAAAATGGATTAAATTAATAAAGGAAATATAAGGTCCTATATGATTATCTGAAGTTTCTATCTACTGTAGGTTGTTGGATACATTCTCCAAGAGGTTATCTGAGAATTATAAAACATTTTCCCATATTTCTGATACGAAAGTAGAGCCGAATCGCTTGTCTATCCATTTTACCAAGTTATTTATAACGTTTACATAACATGTTGCGATAAAATAAATAATATCTATCCTTTTTTCTCACCCTATCCGAGTTATTTTGTTTGCATTGTAAACATGCCAGAGGTAAATTATTACACTTTTCAAGAGCAAACGTGAATAGGAATAGGTTAAGAATCTTTTGCAATTTTGCCAAATTTTCAAGCGGCATCCCCAAAACCGTAAACGTACCTAATCCGTGCCACCATCGCTGGCCGTACAGGTTGACTGGGTGAGAGACCTTGTTTGGGTGTAACTCTACCCAGATCGTCCTTCCTTCAAGGTTGTTTCGAAAAGAAAAACTACCGTCCCGTTCTCAAAATACTTCCAAAATTATACTACCAGCCATTCAGGACGTTGCGTAACATCGCTTTACGCATCCAATTGGGTCACCCAGTTCGAGACTCGACAGCTGATTTGAAAAGACTTGAATGAAGATAATTTTTTCCTCCCAGCAAAATGACTGAACATATAAAACCTCAATGTTTCGCTAATGAATGCGGAGCAAGCAAGATAATGTGAGCTCACCCGATAGCTAATTTGAGGGTGTCGACCTTGCTGAGGCGTTTCTCGTAGGGCAAGGTGGGGATGTGGGCTCGAAGACCGTCAAATGCTTCATTGATACTCTGCATACGACGCCGTTCCCTAAGGTTGGCAGCTTGTCGCTGCTGTAGCTGCTGCACTGCACACCGTCCCTGCCGCCGTCTCGTCCGTTCTGATCCTTCATCTTCAACACACAAGAAATGAATACATCTCATTGATCTTTTATACGTGATAGAGGCACATAGGAGATCAGATATATTATATAAATACATCTATGTTGGATACAAACGCATAGGTGATTTGTATACGTAGGTGAATCAAAATGTTTATTGAGTGCTTCCGTTCATCACTCCAACTGAGTTAAAGCCAGGTTGATTTATTCATTTATTTATTTTTACAGGTGAGATTTCAGGTGGAGATTTTTACTTTAACAGATATTATAACCTATTACAGGTTCCGAACGTTCGCGAGCCGTTCGTTTGCCGTTTTTGCGTTTTATCAAACAGATTCTGAAATAGAAGTTGAATGAGATGGATTTGTCAGGTCACTGAACGAAATTTATCTGGAAAAAGAAATACGCAAAAACTGTTCAAAATATTGGTTTTGGTTCTTCATAGCCTCGTCGTTCTCAGCCCATGTATATCCCTCCAAAAATAGGCACCGCGAACAAAAGATGCCAAGCCACCAAGTGCATGATGCCATCCAATTGAGGCCAAGCCATTAGTCGGATTCTCTCAATCTTTTTGACTGCGTTTGGGAGTGAGACGCTTTTTCAGCGGCTTGGCAGATTTTCGCCTGTTGCCCAACCGTACTGGTAATTGTGGAGGTGGATTCACACACCTCATCGAGACTGAAAATATATTCTTAATATTGAATAAAATTATATTTAATTTATAAATTATTTGGGGATGCGAACCGTTTAATGTTACGGCGGATTAGTAAAACGCTCTTTACAACCCACTTTAACCCTGCGTTTATAAGAAGTGAACGTAACCTAAATGTCTTTGTATGATATAATTTCAAGAGAACGAAATTCACAATGGAATGAAAGTATTTTCACAAAGTAGGATTAGAAAGGTATAAAACAGTGTTAGATACATCGTACTGGTCTCGTGCGAAAAGTTTTAATTAAATGTTGTGATCCGCAATAGTAAACAATGCGGCGGTCGTAGGTTCTGTTCCTTACATAGGAATATCAGGGAAGTCCATTTGAAGGAGATATTCCTCCACCACATTTGGAGAACAGCAATGGTGATTATTGTGCAACTGGCATCTTATGGAACGTATTTTTGGTGGTCCAGGAGGAAAAGGTTGTGCGGGATGCTCAGGATGAAGTTAGTCTTTTCATTCGACTTTTGTTGTCCAAGAGACTTTTGTTGTCCCTGTTGAATTTAAATTTCTTAGGGTGAACAGGAGAGAATTTAGCTCACATAGCTGATCAGGATAGAACCCGTAACTTTGTTCATCCCTTTATACCCTAGAGAAGCTCTCTATAAAATTTCACATTCCTAGGTTGAATATGAGATAATTTAGCTAACTCAGCTGATCAGAATAGAGCCCATCAAGTCATTCGTCTCATGATGTTCCGGAGCCTACCAACCGAATTTCAACTTCCTAGAGTAAATAGGAGAGAATTTATCCCACGCAGCTGATCAGGAAAGAGCCCCCGAGTTTATTCGTATATTGATGTCCAAGAGAGTCACACTATCTAATTTCTGCTTCCTAGGATGTATGGGAGATAATTTAATTCACTCAGCTGGCTCGTAGCGGCTCCAAAATCCCAAAAGGCACTTCGTCAGCCTATGTTTCAAATTTCACAAAATTGGCTGAGGAGAACTGTTAAAAGTGAGTGGGCAAAAAAATAAGGCGAGACGAGAAAAAATAAAAAAATAAAAGTCCGAAAACATGCATTTTGAAGCCTCGTTTTAGCTTATATAGAATCGATCTATCATTACATATTTGGCATCAGGCGAATCAGGGGGCATGCCCCTCCCAGGGTATGGAAAGAAAATTAAGTTTGTGCCAACAGGGTGAGGTCAGGCCAAAGATAGCCGAAGTTCTACTTTGTTATTTATCTCGGCGCGACTCGATTCAAAAGGACAAACTAAACAACATTATATGCCTCGTCAATGGAATTGCGGAATATACTAGCAGCATCCGCAAGTGACGAGCCACGAGTTCAGGACTTATGCAAGTATATATGATGTTTGTAAGCATGTACAATACGAGAGAGGACCAAAAGTAAAGAAACTTTCTTTATAACTTTTTTATTTTTCAATTTTATCAAACCTATCACTTTCATACCTTCATAGAGTTCTCCGTTGACCAATATGCATGTACAAACATTTTTTTCACCACTATTCAAAAGAGTTTAGAAATTCACTAGTTTGGCCTTTTATTTCACCATTTCTACTCTCTCAAATGATTACTTTACATATCCTTTTTGACTCTAGGGATCAGAAACGAGTCATAAGAAGCCAGATCAAGTGAATATACGGCGGGTGAACAATCAATACCTATGTCATTTCTTTATTGGCCAAAACTAGGTACCTACTTCACTCATTACGGGGTGTGAGCAGGTGTGTTGTGGGAAAAAACTAATCCCCTGTGCGTCCAAAATTCACTCTATACTTCCTGATGCCCCGCCGAAAACGTTTGAATTTAACTCCACTCTCAGTTTAATCAGAGAGTAGATGAATTGTTTCTGAGGCTCTTCACGAACAAGAGTGCAAACTTTTTTCGACTTCTTTGTCAGTCCTTGAAGTTGAGGGACGCCCGGAACGAGATCGGTCTTCAACGGAAATTGGGATTGTCATTTCGCCCTTTTTTAAACCACGAAAACCAGTCGAAGACCCAAGCTGTGTGCTAAATGATTCATCCTTATTGTCTGAGTAATGAGGAGTTTCCGTGGCTGATCCCCCTAATAGAAAACCGAATTTAATAGCGATGGAGGGGGATTAAGATTTATCGGTATTCCCCCCCCCCCCCCGCCCCCTAAATCGATATGAAATGTTTATTTACTGAGAACGGTTTAACAGAATCACCAAATATTTCGACCAAAATAGTATAATAATTGAAAAAAAATCTTTTAGCGAATTTGCACATTCGCAAATCTAAAATTGGCTGACAAAAGCAAAACTCCGAGACAAATGAACCTATTTTAATGAAATTCTCAGGTATAGTGAGGGTTAGCTCGAAAATTGTGCTACATCAATTTCACTGTCATCGAATAAATAGTTGCGCATGAGAAAACGTGATTTTTTAAACGTCAATTTCTCTGATCTATCAGTCAGATTTCGTTCATAATCCGGGCATGGAAGGGTATAGGTATGTCCAGGATGATGCCCTATGCATTTTATCGCGATTTGTTGAGTAATAACTACTGCACTTGCGCAAAATTAAAATGGTTGTCACGGACAAAAATTCGACACTAACGCACCGAATTTGGTGAAATGTTTATGGGTTGAGCTAGTTAGCTCTAAGATGATGCCCTATGAAGTTCATTGCGATTTGATTAATAGTAGTCTATGCGCATGCGCAAACGGGAATTTCCCATTACGACGATTTCCATTATTAGATTGACAGACTATCAATCAAATTTAGTTCAAACTCGGGAAGTATTGGGGTATAATATGTTCCAGAATGATTCCGTGTTGTGGATTTTATTGCGGAATGTTGACTATTAACTATTGCACATGTGCAACTAAAATTGGTTGGCACAGTCCGAACTCCGAGACTAGTGGGCCGATTTTCATGAAGTTTTCAAGGTTTGTGCGGGTTAATAGACAAAATCTCCTGTCGCTTCAATCACCCACCATATACATATATATCTTAGATGATTAATGCCGTTAGATTGATGGAACGGTATGCGTATTTATGCGCAAACATGAATTATAGCCCTATTTTGTATATTAGCATCTCTAGTGCCTATAAATATATATCACTCTATTTCGCACTCAAACACGGGGAGTAGTGAGGTATAATATGTTCCAGGATAATCATATCAACTCGTACATCGTTCTTCAAATAATTCTATTCGTCCAACAAGTGAGGAAGCTATAGTGCCCACCCAGCTTTGCTGACGTTTTCTCTCGTGCTTGGGTTGTCTCACAACCCTTTGAATAAATTCTAATTCGCCATTCCTCTTACTGTCTTTATGAACTACAAAGCTTCAGGTGTGCTTTCTAAAAGTACTCAGTCATGGCTAAGAGAGCGATTTTCCAACGAAAAGTTGTGATTAAAATTTAATTGGGCAATAGCTTCATTCTGATCATTAAGGCCAATCATGTCCTGGATTAAATTGAGGGGACAGCCGTGTGACGAGATCGTAGAGAAAATTCTAGAACACGCAGCCGAACTCGAAAACAATAGGATTTTAGTTAATTATGGGTTTTTTTTTTTTTTTTTCCTAAAAATCGACTTTTCTCACTTATTATGAATCTTAGAGATCTGGTGGTGGTCACAATCGACTCAGCGCTGAAAAATACATCGACTGTGACTCCCCACATACCCCATTGTCAAAATACCGACTTTTTTGTTACTTTTTGGGTCACGAAATTGTAAATTTTAGCCTGAAATTCCGGAGGGATCGGGTATAACTTGAATGATCTTTCTCGTTTTATGACCAGACTAGCCGGGGTATAGAGCTGAAAATTGTATTTCGGGAGTTTTCAATGGAGTGGAAATCGAAGTTGAGGTCAAATACACTACGACATATCGGAAGAATAAACTAATCCGGGTAATAACTACTATGGCATTTTGTTTCAATCATATTATGAACCTAAATTGGAAGTAGATACCTATACTATAAGTTACAAGTCGGAAATGTGTGTCATATCCCTAGTATAAGATCTTAATGAAAGTCTTCTGGGAACACAAGTCTAATCGGTAACTTAGTTCTCCTTGTCTCACATGGCAGCAGCAATTCAATAATTTCTACAATGTTAAGTTGGCATATTACACTTCATTAACAGGTTTTACGGTCTCATCTCAATCTTTAACTGTTGGGGCAACTCCTCTACCTGACGCTTATTTCTAAACCCTAGGTAATGGAAAGAATCCAGTCTGTATTGCATAGGGTTAGGTTCTCAATGCAGCACATCTCTTCCCCCATATTATAGTTCGAAGTGACTATAATCTTTTATTTATTTAATCTTTTATACTTTTATCTTTTATTTACATACAGCAGTTACAAATCAGCCAAGGTAGGCTGACCCTTTGCAATCACACTTCTGAAATCAAATTTTGTCTAACAAAACCAAAATTGTATACCAATATACTGAACACAGTAGGTAGTCTGAGGCTGGTCAAAACTTCAATTTTTTAGTGAATCATATGCGAAAATTAACATTTTAATTTTTCTGTATATTTAAATATGTCAAACAAGGCGTTTCAGGTCTTTGAAAAAATTGTAAACATTATCATTATTACTCCGTATCTTTGGAAAGTAGAACATACTGTTGTTTCGTGGGTTTCAATTGTGAGTTTTACCGTGTGTGTGCATTGGCTCAACATTATTACTGATGCACTTTAACGTCAAATGTAATAATGTTGACAGTTTTGCAGATCATAAACAACTTTTAAAAATGCCAAAATTATTATGTTTGATTAAAAAATACGTATGAATTTCATTCATTCCGATGTAAGATACTATCACTAGAGTAAAGAAACTTCAAGAGAGAGAAACATGATGTGTACTAATGTGCGCCTTAAGTGTTTTTGACACAGAAATATTCATCAGGACCTGTTGAAACAGAGGAAATTAGTTCTAGTGGCGAGAATTTGCGGTTTACCTAAACTTTATTAAAGCATGGACCAACCAAACATGGTTTGAATGTGTTAAGTGGACAAATGTGAAATACGTAATACTGATTAAGACTTAATCCATGTGGATACATCTATAATATCCAGTCCTTATTGTGTATCTGATGATATGCACGCGATAGAAAGTCAGTGAAAGTCAAAAATAAAGAATTAATTTCTGGCAATATCTACCTTCAAGGGTTTTCTGTTGTTTTCGAATTCTACGGATACTAGATGGGTGACGAAGTTCACCGGCGCGCGGCGGGGAAAACCCAAGCCGTCTGACCTCAGGTTCGCCTTTCACCCAGCTCGCTCTTGAGTTATTTCAGCTAGTTGTCATTTATTCGTGTTTGATGTGTGTTCATGATAGTTTGCTCTGCTGTATGTGGATGTTCGAATCATAGTGATAAGTGGAAAAAAATTCAGTGGCATTGAAGAAGACACGATGATACTTTGTCATTGCTGGATACATCGCATATAGGGTTAAGAACGAATTTCCAGAAAAAAAATTAAGGATGTTTCACCAACGATGTAACTTCATCGGAAATGAACTGTTTACAAATATTATCACTAGGCCGTTTGATGAAGCCATCCGAAGACTACCTCAATAGTCTCTCTCTCTCTCTCTCTCTCTCTCTCTCTCTCTCTCTCTCTCCCTCTCTCTCTCTCTCTCTCTCTCTCTCTCTCTCTCTCTCTCTCTCTCTCTCTCTCTCTCTCTCTCTCTCTCTCTCTCTCTCTTTCAGCGAATTTTTGTAGAAAATGAAGCTATTGCAATGGCTCGGAAAATTTTAAATTAAAAATTTTGAAAAATTTCTTCATTTAAATCCGTTTTGAGGCATTCTGAAACAATTACTGGAGTTTGCGCTTTTTCATATATACTCGTATATATATGTCATTCCAGACGATAACTCTCTTTAGGATTGAGATAAAAATACCGTTTTTGCGCCAAAAAAACAAGCATTCCAAACGAAAATATGAGTATGTTAGACAACACTTTTTGAGCACATTAAATTGGTCAAATTTCGAACAATGTAATATAAAAATCACTAAAAATGGCTAAAAACGGCCAAAATAATTAAATTTATATTTATTCGCAAACTTTTAGTCGAATAAAGTTGATCAACAACGAACTAGAACATTATTAAATTCATGCAAAAAATTAAGCTGAAAAACGTACTTGAATTTCGTTAATATTTGCTGAAAAATCGATTAAAACTTCCTAGGGAGGCTTAAATTTCCTAATCTTTTTTGAATCGCAGAATATTATTTAGAACAAGGAGAGTTTTCCCAAGTACTGGCAAACCTGGTTCTGCTAAAATCGTTTGAGAAAAAATTCGATTTCAGGTGATTTTTATTATTCTGTTCGTCTAGGTTGGATTGAAATTCCGTTATTTTAGCTTAAACAATAATAGAATGGGTTGATTCAGACACAAGTATTTTAAAAGTGGCAACTTCGGAGTACGTTAAAATTTGTTTCACTGAGAAATTTCAAGAAATAGCAAGGTTTTAGTTAAGAAGAACCCGATTAATGTGTACCCTAAAGTTTCAGAAAAATAATAGAGTGACACTCCTCTAAAGTCGTAAAGATCCAGAAATTATAAAATAAAATTATAGCTGAAGTGAACTATCTGTCCGGAGAAATGAAAGCGTGTTACGATATCAGTTGAACGGATCCATGTTATTTAGCACTACGTATCATGGCCACGGGGTTTCACAGTGATTAATTCGACTGAATCACAATAATAGCCAAAGTAGTCATCAACGCTTACCTCATCGTAGTCTTAACCAGTCCATCAACTTGAAAACTTCCATCGCCCTAAAAACTTCCATCAACTTAGTGAAACAAGGAAAGCATTAGTCGCGTTCATTTACCTCTGTGATGATATCAATTGGAGAACAACAGCATACCTACTCTTCTCATTCTCGACGGCATTCAGGGGTAATTGACTACCTACTGGAATTTCGGTTCGTGGAAACCACCGATGAACTGTGTCGGCTCGCTTTGTTAATCACGGAAAACTTTTGGTGCCCACAAACAAGAAGCCGCCGAAGGTCAGTAATTCTCAGGTAGACCAGTCATCACTTGTTTTGACAATTGGTGCTCTTATTTTACATCCGATTCTATCAATGGAGCGAAAGTATTTTATTTACTTCCAAGAGGTTACAAGTTGTTTTGCTCCAAAATTGAAACTGCAGTCGCAATTACGTTTTCAATCCTTTAGCGTGTTTATCCTAAAATCCTTTTCTCTACCATAACTTCAAAATTTTCATTTGGTCATGAATGAATACATTTATCGTATCATTTGTAGTTTAATTAAGATTGCAAAATAAGCAACTCAATAGTGTGAGATGATGACAATACTAAACAATGAGAAACGTTTCAGTCATGCAGAATGATTGTATAAGCGAATTTTCGTAAACTATTGTATCATAATGTGTTACATTGTTTTGAAACTTAAGCACTGAGACGAAAAACATTGTTAACTACTAATTGTATGGCAAAAAAACTACCTTGTTCTAAATAATATTCGGCGAGTCAAAAAAGATTCTGAATTGTTTGAAGTTTTTTTTTTTGTAGTTTTTATCGATTTTTCAGCAAATATTAATGAAATTAAAGTACCTATATTTTAAATTAGGATTTTGGGCGAATTTGTGTTCATTGTTTATACACTTCTTTTGACTAAAATGCTGTGTGAATTTATAAATTTAATCATTTTTAGCCGTTGTTAGCCATTTTTAGTGATATCTTTAGCACATTTTTTTAAATTTTTACCAATTTGATGTGCTCGAAAAGTGTTGGCCAACGAACTCATCCTTTCATTAGGAAAGGTTGATTTTTTGGCTCAAGAACAGAATTTTTATCTCACATCAATTTTAAGGGGAGTTCTCATCTGGAATGACACACACTTTTTCGTTTATTTTACAAAACTCCTCTCAAAGGCGGAGGGAGCACACCAATGAATTGAAAAATAAACAAATGAATTTTAAAAAAGGGGAGAGGAGGCCCAGGTTTACCCGACGCCGGCTCTAGGGATGAGGAAAGTTGCAGAAAGATGAGGAGGAAGAGTGGGATGAAAGGAAGTGCCCCGATAAAATGACCACCAGTTCAAGTAAGGACCCCTCAGGACGCTTATGATACCACGGAGCACTCTCGCCGAGATGCCCAGCTTGAGTAACTCCGTGACACTTTTCCTGCACCACAACCCGCACCATGACACGGTCGCGGCCATTACCCTGATGTTGTTGGTCGCCACTCCTTTTAGCTCGGAAATCGCTTGTTGCCACTGACAACCTGGACATCCAGGATAATAGCAGACCCATCGCGCTTGGTGGCAACGATATCCGGCTTCTTGCCCCGATCACTCGGCATGTGATATAGTCTCTCCCTTTCGACATCCCAACCGCTGGATGACAAAATGCTATCAGCTTGGCAACCGCATCATAACGTGGAATGCGGCCACCGTGAGTACGAGGACACTGCTGCACCATATGATACAGATTCTGATTTTTACCCCGACAGGCAAGACAAAGGGTGTCTACTGTCCCACGACTACTCCTCGAACACCTTACTGAGGTGGCTAGTGTGTGTAGCCACCCAGCCGGCATGAAAATGACGATAGTCGTGGGCCCCAATACCCTCTCTATCCTATTCCACCCAATGGGGAATTCAGAGCACTGTCGGAGTTCTTTTCCATCTACCGACTCATGCAGTGCAGCAGCGAACTCAGCAGACGCTCGCTCGCTAGGGGTGGATTCCTCGCTCGCTCGGTGTGGGATGTATAGAATCGATGGTACATAGTCCCCATACCTTCAAGACCTACAGCCCATGGTTCGGATGGAAGTGGATAATTTTAAAATTGCTTACAATCCCTTTCTATTTACAATCCCAAGGGAATGGCAAAATAATATCTAATAATAATCTTATAAAAAGGGCAAAATAAAAATAATAAAATGCTGTGTAATAATTTGCTGCGTTCTCTAATTGGGACCACGAAAAGCTCATGAGGTTATTAAAGATAGCCCATTTATCTGCGTAGAAGAACCCAATAAAGAGTAGGTGGAACCATGAAAAGTTTAGTTTTAAGAACATTTCAATTCGTCAACTAATTGTATGACAGTAAGTTTAGTTTTAAGAACATTTCAGTGCTAACAGAACTCCCAAAAAAAGGGTTAAGTGGGCCTGGAGGCTACCGCCCGATATCTATATTGTCTGTAGTCTTCCGCCACTACCAAAAGATTCTGGCATCTCGCCTCCAAAGCGACTGGTGTCATAGGTGACGTCCAGAGATCATTTCGGCCAGTGGATGGCCCAACAGAGTACGTATTTATTTAGAAGAGAAGGTATTTATTTAGCAACGGAGAGGTGCCGTTTGTTCTGGAATGGGCAAAACAACATCATTGTCATGGGAATATTCAATATTCATGTTCTCTCCATTTATTTATTATTCGCTTACTTCAGTACTCTGCTACCAACGTATTCGTTTGTGACTGAATTTGTTTATATTATAATATCTAGGTGAAATCTGCAATTTAATATAACTTGTATTCAAACAGTTCTTTTGACTTGCATGCAATCAACTCATTGTTGATCTGAGTCAAGTCTAAGGTCCGATGAATCACAAAACTCCAATAAATTTTCATAGAAACAAATTTTCTAATCCGCTACACCTACGAGCAGCTAAGTCCCAACCGTTTTAAATACGCAAATTTTCCCTCGAGGTTTACTAGCCACGAAAGCTCTTGCATGATTATAGGAATTGAGCTCATTATTTTATTTCAACATCAGTAACGAAATTGAGTTCCATTCGAGGAATGAAATACAACTCTGATATTTAAGAATAGCAACACAAGTATTTAGAACGCTTACATTCACTGTAACCCCGAAGGTCTACAAGGACCCCTTAATAGGATCATCAGATCATTTTCAAAAGCACAAAATCCTCGGGGTTTATCCCTGATCCTCTCGTGATTTCTATTGTTAGTCGTCTAGTGCACCTTGCGTTCTCTGGAGTGGTTGTCCATCCTTTCATCGCCCTCTCCCTAATGCCCCTTCATTGGTGGCCGCTATGCAAATCATATTAAGCCCCTCACACCCTCGACGGCTTGAGGAATGTTGGGAGGCCGCTTAAAAAAATATATATATATATATATATATATATATATATATATATATAGGGTAAACCACTCGTTGATGCAAAAAATGTGTGCGTAGCGTAAGGCTTTATAAAATATGGAGTAAATTACCGCCAACTACTTTTTTTTCTCAATCCGTTCTCAAGATATGTTTATTTAAAGTGTTTTTTCTCACAGAAAACCCCTATTTTAGCGAATCATTTACAAAGAAAAAATTAACTAAGTTTAGATGGCTTCGAAGTTTTAAAAGTGGGTAGGATGGGTCGGGGACCCCCTACAAATCCGTTTTATACATCAAAGAACATAATCCTACATGTATGTATATATATATATATATATATATATATATATATATATATATATACATATATATATAAGATAAAGCATTAAACTTTAGGATTCGTTTCAGAATGCCCAAAAACGGATTCGAATGAAGAGAATTTTCGAAAATGTCGATTTTAAAATTCTAGGAGTCATTGCAATAGCTTTATTTTCTACAAAAAAAAGCTAAAATATGCAGTTGGCTGCAATTTACTCCATTTTTGAAGCGGTTTTTACGTTTTGTAATTTAGTTATCTTATTTATTAGTATGGTTTATTTTTTTATAAAAATAAAATAAAATAAGACACGTTGAACTCAGTGATGCAATGATGTTGCATTACCTTATGCGCAAATTTCATCATCTTTACGAATTATAATATGATTTTTTTTTTAATTTTATGGTAAAATTTGTTCCAAATATATTTTGCTTCACAAACTAATTTTAGATCTTTCAATTTTTTTGCAGTTTTAATCAATTTTAGGCACAAATGAAATTTGAGTAAATTTTTCAGCATAGCATTTTGCGAAATTTCCGAATATTGTAGTTAATAGTTGATAAGCTTTTCCCTAGTAATATTCTATGAAAAATATATATTTTCTATAATCTGGAATGGCTAATTTACGTGATAGTGTTGAACTCTAGGTCTCTGAGGTCTCTGAGTGCCTCTAAATTTTCAATTAACGAAATTTAGGAAAATTTTATTTTTAAAATTTCTGGAGCCTCTGTATAGCTTAGTTTCACATTTTCACATATTAATGAAAATCAAGTATCTACATTTTTCATCATAATTGTATGCATACATTTTTTATCGTTATAGTTCTTGTTTATATTTTTTTCTGATCAATACGCAATTCGCTTTCTTTTAAAGCATGTTTTTTGCCGTTTTGAGCTTTTTTTTAATCACTTTTGGTATTTGAAACTTGACCAATATATTGTGCTCAAAAAGTGCTGCCCAACGAACTTATCCTTTCTTTTGGAATTTATGACTTCTTGGTGATAGTGCGGATTTGATATCTCAATTCTAAGGAAAGTCAATTCTCTCGGTGTTAAGCAAACCGATTGCGTGAGCACTAACGTACCATTTTGATTGCTAGCTGAATCAGCTTCTTGTGTCAACCGTTTAACCTCTAATACTTCTAAATCATAACCGTTAATGTCACGGATGTGAGTTTTGATTTCATCATCTGTTACTGATGTGTCCACTCCTCGAATGACAACTTTTCTTTTACGCAAATATTGTGGTATATAAGTTTTAAATTTATGAGATCGAAGATGTGTCGATTCAATGAGCTTATTTGCCGACATATAGTTATCAAATTCGGATTCGTTATCTATTTCGACCAATTTTCTGAATATATTTTATGTGAGTACGTAAATCTGGATGGCTTTCATGTAACATTCTGCCTTGTGCCATTGGATGCATTCGAGATACACCACTTTCTTCGAGATTGTCACTTTTAACTAGCAATTGAAACGGTCTTATGTCTTCCATACGAAATTTCATTTTAGATATATCTTCATTGATTCTTTAAGCCATTGTATTGCCTTCTCTCATTTCTACATCGGGAGGTTTATCTTTTCCGTTCCCATCCATCTCAACATCCAAAACAGGTCAAGTCAACCTCTATTAGAATCTGATTTCCCTATCTGATAGCGACCGGCGGATTAAAGTGACGAAGAAGTAGATAAGGAAACAATTACTCACTTGTTGGCGAAACAGGTGAAACGACCGGAGATCTGCACACAACAGTGTGTGTGCGCGCGCGCGCGCGCGTGTGTGTGTGTGTGTGCCAGACAAATGCTGGTGACGCTGCCCAGGCTACAATTCTCGATCTAATTTCGTGATTTTTTTTCTATCCATATTTTAGATTAATTGTTCAGCAAACCTTGGATATTGTGGATTTGCGGTAGCGATGGAGGGTGGAGGGGGTAACTACTTATTTATTCATAGGCAGCCCTATCTACAATTTTCGACCGATTTTCTTGATTCTTTTTTGTTCAATTAGGAATGAGGTCTTGTTTTGGAACATTTGCCAGGAGTTTAAAATTCCATTATGGAGGATGTGAGTGGAGGGGGTGATACTCATAAATCGTAATGTTTACACTATTCTCATCTGCTTTTTTTCCCTTTAATAAAGACGGTCTAGTTTTGGAACCTATGACATGAGTTCCAAATTCCATTATGGACGGGGGCGAGAGGAGGTGGTAACACTGATAAATCATGATGTTTTCACTATCGTCGTCAGATATTCATGATTCTCTTTCGGTCCAAATATGAATTTGGTCAAATTTTGGAACACATGTGAGGAGTTTCAAATGTCATGTAGGAAGTGGTTGAATGGAGGGGGAAATAAAGAAATATCCTGATGTTTTCATTATTCTCATCTGATTTCCGTGACTGTTTTTGTTCGATCCAGATTTGAATCTAGTCGCTCAATAAACCTACGGCGGTTCAGATTTACTAATGGTAGGGTAAATGGAAGGGGTGATTTCGATCAATCATGATATTTTCGTTTCTCTCACTCTTTTTTTCCCCCAGTCATTTGGTTTAGATGAGCTGAAAATCGGAGGTTTCAATTTGATGACGGAGGAGTGATAGACGCGTGTGGAGGGAGGAAAGGGGGTGATTCCTCGCAGCACATTCATGTTAGGTTATAATCGAGATGGTACATGCAGTAAACTACATCCAAGTAAATCCAAATATATGCTAGTACATCCAAATCACAATCTATTTTCACCAAAATAATATACAAAATATACATAGGAACGTCCCTGTAATGCATTCATCATCGTTTCTGTTCTTAGTTACAGCCGAACATTTTCAAAGGTGATGATGATTATTTGCTTTATGATGATGATTAGTTTGGTAGGTAGTTGAATGATTCAATTCCGGAAATTTGAGCATTGCATAACGTCTATTATTATGGAAGTAATAATAAATTTTCCAGTTAGATGCTAATGCGCATCGATGTTTTCAGACTCATATACCTGACTTGAAAAAGCAGTATTTTTCACTTTGAATAAGTAATATAAGGCTATTTTTTTATATTGATTTCAATCATTCAGGCTAACGCATCGATAAGAATCATTACATCGCCAATACCGACGTAAATTTACGAGTAAATCTGTTGCGTTACTACTCGTACTTGAGCATGTGTTGAAAAAATATTTTTTTCGTAATTTTGTGCTGTGAAAACTGTGTGTGTGTAATTTTGTCTAACATAAGTAAATATAATTTCAACAGGTTAAGGGCCCAGCACCCTTCCACTGCGCAAATTAAAGAATCTATAACATCACAGGATATTTGGGAAAAATTACACACGATATATGCGTCACATGGTCCTGCGCGAAAAGCGATGCTACTCAAAAAGTTGATCCCACAAAAATTGAAATACGAGGAAGATATGAGAAATAATCTTGCAGAAATTTTTGAGACTGTGAATATACTAAACGAAATGGACGAACTAGTGACCATTTTATTATTATGTAGCATACAGACTCTCAGCCTTCAAGCATTAAACATTAAAATTCTAGAAGAATTTGAGAGCAGAAAAAATAAAAATGGGCACGAGTCTGAAGCTTCAATTGCTCGTCGGAAGAGATCTAAACCGAAATTTAAACCACAATTCACCAACGAACATCGCGAGAAGAAGAAAATAACATGCTTCCGTTGTAAGAAAGAAAGGCACAAATCGTTCAACTGCAAAGTGGTCTTGAAAAAGAATGATGAATCTTCTCGTCATGCTGAATTTTCGTTAAAGGGGTCGAAAACCGAAAATATGCAACAATGACGTTTGGATTCGCCCCTTCTCACGTGTGTCCAGATAAGAACACATTTTCTGAAGTGAGGAGCTCACATTGTGAATCGTTGAATTTGGCTGACAGCAGCACAACGAAAATAGTTGGCGTCGGAACTGTGAAATTGCCCCTGAATGTAATTACGAAAATGCACTTTACTAGTACCAGATTTGAGATTTAATTTATTATCTGTTTCTAAGATGACTGATCACAATATGCACTTATTGTTTACAAAAAATGAAGCTCGTGTCATCAACCCTGAAAATGAATGTTATTTAGAGCGAAGCGGGTCGAAAATTATATTTTGTTTCTGAAGCAAAAGAAACAGCTACGAAAAGTAGCGAAATGGAATTGCCTGTTCAGAAAGAATGGTATGAAAGATTGGGACATTTATATGAACAAAATTTGAAACACATGATGAGAAAGGATAAAAGTCCATGGAATCAGTTGCAACACAAAGGGAAAACTCCCAGTATTTGACATTTGCTTGAAAGGAAAACAAGCAAGGAAACCACTTCAGTTTTCCACATCAAAGTCAAACAAAGTTCTTGAAATTGTGCACTCAGATCTATGTGGACCATTTAGGGTCAAATCTATGAGTGGAGCAAACTATTTTGCAACGTTCACCGACGACAAAAGTAGATTTTGTGAGGTGTTCTTAGTGAAAACGAAGTCCAAATTCTATGAGGTGTTCAAAGTATTCAAAAACTATGCTGAAAAATAAACTGGACAAAAATTCAAAATTTCGAGGACAGAGAATGGTGGAGAGTTTGTTGGGAGAAATTTGGAAGACGAACTTAGAAAATGTGTAATTGAACATGAATTTTCGGTGACATACACTCCTCAACAAATGGGGGTAGCCGAAAGAGAGAATAGGACATAGGTCGATATGGCTCGTTGCTTATTTCTGTAATCAAAATTGCCAATGTGCTTCTGGGCTGAAGCTGTTTCAACCGCGAATTATATTCGAAATATGTGTGTTTCAAGAAGTATTGATGGGGAAATTCCATACACACATTGGACGGGGGAAATCCCAACATTAAGTTATTTTAGGAAATTTGGACTTAAAGTATACTCTCCTGATAAAACACCGAAGAAAAGTAAATTTGTTCCAAGGTCAAAGATGGGCATTTTCATTGGATATTCAACAATATCCAAAGCTTATAGAATATGGGACCCTGAGAAAACAAAAGTTTTTCGAAGCAGAGACGTCAAATTTACTGAAGATTTTTTTGAAATTTTAAACGAAATGGAACCCTGAACGAAGATGGAAATGAGAAACCTAAGCCGACCTACATGATTCATCCGGGGAAAATACGCCAAAGTTATCTATCACACGTGGCAAATAAATATCCTAAGGAATTCGATACACATTTCACAATTTGCGCGCAATTCCACCGATTTTCGCATTGCCCAAAATTCAAGTCATAGGTCCTTATTCCATGAAGTTTCATATTCCGTATCTGCAATACAAAATGGGGATTCCCATGATAAAAACGCGAGATAAAAGTTGTAGCCAACTATGACGCGTGATATTCAAAATCTGAATTCATCGAGAAAAAGTTCTAAAAAAATAAAGGGAAGTTACCGTTTGTTGTTTGATATCTTAAAAAATGAAAAAAAAAAGTCTGCCAAGTTGGGTGTGGCACATAGCTTCCTCGTTCACCTATCATCTTCTTCCAACTATCATCCAAATTTAAGCGAACTCGAACGACTGGAGAGTGAAAAAATGGAACATGATGAAATTTACGTTTGCGCATGCGCAGAATGAAGTACTGATTTTGCAACAATGAAACTGTAGGGGGCCATCTACAACCTAACCCGCGCATTCTCAATTTCATCCAAATCCGTTGATAACAGAGGAAATTAAGGTCGTTACAAGGATTTCACATAGGCTCATGCACAGTAGCAATTAATGATAAAATCATGTTGAAATTAATATGGGATGATCATCCCCCAACTATCATCCAAATTTGAGCAAGATCGAACGACTAGGGCGTGAGAAAATGGTGCTTGGTAGAATTTACGTTTGCGCATCCGCAGAGTGAGATATTGAGTCAAGAACTATGAAACTGCTAAGGGAACGTCTACCCCCTAGCCCGCACATTCCCTGAAAATTTCATCCAAATCGGATGAAAATTGTGGAAAGTAAGCTTGTTACAAGGATTTGCGGACACGCGACAGACACACACACACACACACACGGAACCAAAGTTGTTCAAAATGGTTCTAAAACGTAAAATGCGCGTGGAAATTTTGATTTCGGGGACCAAAAATTTTTTTTCTCCCGAAAGTGAAAACAATGCTTCCGCTACCTTTAGGTAGACTCGGAAGCAAAATAAAGGTGGTAAGTGAGGGGGGGGGGGGGGGCAAGTTCAACTGGGCCAACCTGTACAGTATGTTCATGATCTTCTAGTAAGCGTTATTTTTGTTTCCTTCAGTACAGATAAGCCTTCAAGATGATAAATAAATTTATCGAAGTCAGCTATGGACATTTGAAGACTTTATCTGGAAAAAAATCCAATATCCTCCATTCCCCAGTTGCAAAAATAGGGTCGAGAACTTCATCACTTCGTAATTCCAGAGTAAACTTTTGGTTGTTGAGTTAGTATTGTTGGTTTGTATCACACAACGTGCATGATGATTCACGCCACAAAGCGATTTGGCTCACCTTCTCGCGACTCGGACTCCGAGTAGTCTGACGTATCAACGACGGACAAATGATCGCCATCATAGAACAAGAGATCGGGGCTGTCAGGTGGCGCTGGGCTGTACCTCAGGCCGTAGCTGTCCATTTCTCTCACTGTGAAGATCGTAACCAACCAGACCGTCTAAATACACATAGATAACATCCCTAAAGCCGGTCGGATAAGCCCGATTTCACGACCGTGGGAGAGCGCGCCTGTCGAATGATCTTCCAGTATCACCCCTCCGGTCATCGGCACGACAATGACGGTTTTCCGCGGGGGTGGCTGGCAGCTTTAACGATGTAGGCGTGGTCTGCAGAGGGGCGGTCCGCTCTTGCGCTTACCCGCTTCATATACGGATAGCAATATACCAACAAACATTTTCAGCAAGACTTCAAGATGTCTGGTGAGAAGATCACACTCGTCATTTCCTTATTAATTGTCACCCTGAATTTTACTTACCAAGTATTTTAAACTGTCATAAGCAATATAATTTGTATGAGTAAAAGAGAAAGTAGGTATTGGTTATGCAATTTTCATAGTTGGCAAAAGATATTAATGTATGGATTGAACAGAGTTTTTTTTTTTTTTTTTTTTTTTTTTTTTTGGAGCCATTATTGATCTGTGATTATCATCGATTCAGGATGATAAAAATTAATGTGTTTATTCTCTCTCGAAAAAATGGTTAAAAGAGGTTTATAGGGACGGGAGTTCCCAAATAATTTTGATCTGGGCTAATTAAATTAAAATTTTATAGATCGAGAACAGAGAGAAATAGATTGATTAATTCAGATATTTTATACTTCCTTTGATGTCCAGCTTGACAAATTTAGGTGCTCGTTCCATTATCCGAAATGGGCCTTCGTAGGGTTTGGCAAGAGATGGTTTTAATTTGTCTACCTTTACGAAAACATGGGTTGAACTTTTTAAATCTTTAAAAACAAAAGGGGTTAGTTTACCCTTATGGGTTTTGTTTATGGGTTTAACTTCGTTCGTTCGTTTTCTAAGTTCGTCACAACATTTTCGAGGAGATCTGTGTTTTCGTTTGAAGATTGATCATGGAAGAAATCTCCAGAAAGTCGAAGAGCAATTCCATATACCATTTCTGCGATTGATGCATTCGCTTTCAATTCGATCGAAATTCGAATGCCTAATAAAATAGTGGGAAGAGCTTCTGTCCAATTTATTTTTCCATGAGATCTGATGGTTGCTTTCAATGTTCGATGAAATCTTCCAATTTTACCCAGGGATTGTGGATAATAAGGGTAGTTCTCTGCAACTGAATCCCGCATACCTAATTTAGTCAACGAATGAAATAATTCTGATTGGTGAAATGATTCGGATTGGTTTTCTGATTTCGTCTTGGTGTCCCGAATCTCACAATCCACCCCTTATAAAAACTTTTTGCTATGTTACCGCGTCAATGTTTTGTATAGGCAACCCAACTTGTTAATCTATCAATACATGTTGGACAGTAACAATAAAACTGGTAGCGGTCCAACAATATCGATATGAACATCTTGAAAACGTTCATCGTTTTTGGTAAATTCTCCTAGGGGTGATTCACATGGGGTGAATATCACATGTCGAGATATTTTACTTTTTTGACATGGAACGCATGCCATAGCCCATTTCCTAACATCACTGTTTATTTTTGGTCATACGCACTTACTCGAGTTAATTTTACTGTTGCTTTAACACCAGGGTGTGATTGTGAGTGTTATTCTTAGAATGCAGTTTTTCAAAATTGTTCAGGAATGTACGGTCATGTTTTTTGTTAAAAAATCACACCATAAATATTTGTTTTGTTGAAGAGGGTACGTTTTGAATTTAAGATTTGTGTCAGATTTGAGGAGATTCTCGAGCTCAACATCAGTCTCTTGTGCAGTTGCTATTAGCATGTAGTCTAATGCATTCATTTCTTCGACAGGAAGGCTTGATAAATAATCAGCTTCTTGGGTTTTCTCTCCTGTAACGTGTCAAATGTCAGTTTTGAATTGAGAAACGTAATGTAAGTGACGTAATTGACGAGGCTGACGAGGCTTCTTCTTTGTTCTGTTGGAATGCAAAAGCGCTGTGGTCAGTGAAAATTTAAAAGATTCCACCTTCAATGAAAAGTTTGAAGTATTTCACTGCCATGTAGATGCTGAACAACTCTCTGTCATAAGTGCTATAATTCTTTCCTACATTGTTCTACTTTTTGGAGAAGAAACCAATTGGTCTCCAACCTAATTCTTCTTTTTGCTGTAGTACCACTCCGATTGCAAAATCGGATGCGTGTACAAACAATCCGATTTCATACTTGGCACTAGGTCAAGTTAGTACTGCTGCATTCACTATGTCGTTCTTACATAATTCGAACTGGCGATTAGTTTGGTCTGTCCAGTCAATCTGCCTGTTATCTTTTTTTGTTACACCTTTCAAATAATCATTTAGAAGAGCTTGTGTTCTGCTGCATTTTTAATGAACCGCCTGTAAAAATTTAATGCCCAAAAACATTCGCAATTCTCGAATGGTTGTTGGACGCTTTAATTTTGAATAATTTCAACTCTATCTGAATCAAGTTTGATTCCATCTGCAAAAATTAAATGACCAAAAATATGAATTTCTTGACACCAAATTCAGATTTCGACTCGTTTATTTTGATTCTGTATTTGTTTAGACGTTCGAAAATTGTTCTTTTTGTTGTGCTAGCTTACGAGAAGCAATGCAAATGTCATCAAGGTACGCATAAGAGAAGTCTTATCCCTGCAGTATGGCACGCACCTTTGAAAGGTGGCAGGAGCATTTTTGAGACCAAATGGCATACAATTATACTCAAATAATTCAAATGGGGTTATAACTACAGATTTGATTTTGTCCTCTTCAGCCAAGGGAATTTGAGGCTTAGCCGAAAGTAGATCAACTTTCGAAAATATAGTTTTTCTTCCAGATTTTGATTTACGTCACCGATATGGGGAATGAGATAGTGCGGTCATTCAACGTACGGTAATCTCTACAACATTGCCAAGTTCGGTTTTTCTTTTTAAACATGTGCAAAGGGCTTGCCCATGGTGATTTTGGAGATCTAATAATTTTGTTATCCAGCATGTACTGAAATTCTTGTTTGGCTTGTTTTAAACGTTCTGGGTCTCGTCTACGAGATCTGGCAAAAGGCTGGAGAGCCGGTTGTTGTAGTAATGCAATGTTTAACATCGTGGCGTATATCAATGGGTACCATGCTTCTTTTGGTAAAATCTGGGAAATTTCTTAACAATTCGGCAAATTGAGTGCTATTTTGGATGGTGCAGATATTATCAGCATCGGAGATTTCAGCAACGTTAATCAAAATGCCTAATTAAGTTTTGTTGTCGATCAGTACTCTTTTTCCAAGGTCAATTAACAATCAAAGTCAATTACCTGGTTCAACTTCATTACCTGTACTTAGCTTTGGTTATACCGTTGAATATACTTAATTTCCGTTAGGAATGACTCTTCACGTTGGGGTCACCAATGTTTAGGGACCGGAGTCCCCAAATAATTTGGATGTGGACTAATTAAATTAGAATTTCATTGATCGAAAACTGAGAGATTTATTCGATTGATTAATTTAGATAATTTAGACTTGGCATTGCTAGGAATTATTTTTCAGATAAGTTACTTGGGAAAGTTTAGTGATCGAATGCAATTTTTATTGTTTTCATTAGAAACACATGGCTGATTGCCATGACCAAAATAATTAAACCGAAGAACTAAATAAAAACTTGATGTAGGTAGATGACCCCCACAGGGTCGTAATAAAAAACACACCGTGTCTGGCGACCCTCAAGTTTAGTTTGTAGAAACTAAATACATTTTATTCTTCTGGGAAAAACTAAAATGAAATTATGTATTTTCCTACCTAATCAAAACCGCAAAGTTCCGCGATGGTCACAACCGTGACATCACCCCTCCCCTAAAATATGAAGGATTTGAAAAGCCTAAAATTGACTGTGAGTTTTGATGCGATACACGATTGGTTGGTAATGGAACTAGGTGCCCTAGCGTCCTAGCGACTACTACTATTATGAGGTCCAGAGTGTAGGACTGTAGAGCACACAAGAGCAGACAATAAATGTGGGACTGTGGGAACAGCTAGTGGATTAAGGTTTCTAGGCCTAGATCCCACCGCGTTTTGTGAGATTTCTAAACTGTTGCAAAAGTTAGGGAGTTTGTCGAAAAATTTACCTATCTGCCTAGGCATTTACGTAAATGTATTGAAATTATGACAAAAAGGCTGACTTTCAGATAGGACCCAAAAGCTAGGTATATTGAATATATTAAAAACAAATTTTACTTCACCGAGTAATACAGGTGTTTATAAAATCGAAGTAATGGCATTCTTGTCTACAAAGCGGGATAGTAGCATGAACAGAGAACAGCAAATAGGTAGGTAACCAATGGAATAAAAGCCATTGAATTTTAAGCAAATCCAACAAAATGCCTGATTTACCTATGTGCCTGCGACATTTCCATACGTTCAACGACTTCATGATCAATTAATTGATATAAAATTTCCTTTATTGCCTGTTGGCGTACTGGCCCTACGCTATACACAATCTTCAAGTTTTTTAGAATATCCCCAGGTTTTAGTTGACAATTTAAAATATTTCTAGTACCCAATTTATACGTAAGTGCCGTTGGGCGTTGATATTTAAAATATTGGATGAGTATTTTTTCTTCCACTGCACCCTATGCACATAATTTATGTGGCATCGACCATTGCCTCGTGAAGATTAAATTAGCGGCTCTTGGAAAATTAGAAAGAAAAGGTGTTGGTAGATTGGTCGAAAACTAAAGTGGTTGCTTTCATGGAGTCCAGTCGTAATAATATAATGTCTTATGGTGTGGTATAACATAAAACTGTGTAGGTCTATGAATAATCTCAATTTTAAATTCTAATGTTACTTTACGCATTAAATGCATTTTATTGAAGTCACCCAGTGTAGTATTAAGGATTGCTGGGAATAATTTTATGTCTGAATATCTCAGTTCAATAGTTTTTAAGATTTGAAGTCAAATACAAGAGAAGGTCGATCATTGCTGATGCTCCAATGCAGTTATTCATAAGTACCCTCGTTAAATTTCATTTTAACCCTTCGTTTATTTTACCCAAAAATCCCGTATTGGTATTTATGTTGTTGCCTCGAACTTCATTTATTAGTGTTTTCCCCTTGATTTTGGGTGGAATTACGTGTATTGGTTTCTTACTTATAACCTATTGGAAATTTAGTTTCATGATTAATTTCTTCAGTTAAATTCATGGTTGATTTTCATAGAATTCCGGATCTGCGCTGAGACCCAGCTGACAAGGAGCTTTCCCGACTTAATTTTCGGTCCATTATTCGGAGTTTTGGTGATGTTTTTTACGTCGGTATCATGTGTGCGTATCGTAGCACGAATAGATAGTAGAATTGTGGATACATGTTGTTGCATGCAAGCATATTGTTGAAACATCTTATTGAAATTCGGGTTATTCTTCTGAAAAGTGCTACTGTGTCCCTGGAATTTCGTATTTCCATTTGTTTTGAAAATGTTAAGTGTATTGTTAGTTGGGTAGGGTCGCCTGCGGTGGACCCAGCATATTGAGTACTCGCACCAAGCTGCCATGCGGTACAGTTGCTCAAGGCCTTTTCCAACTATAGCTGGGGTGCCTAGCAGGATGTTCTCTTGAGGATTTTCCATCCAGTGGTGCAATCCCGAATTGATTATGGGTCTGCAGTATATGGCTCAGCAAGGTAGTCCTTGCTGAGTAAGCTGGAACCTATATTAAAAAACTGTCTTCGCTTGGCTACTGGAGCCTTCCGTACTACCCCGACAGCCTCCCGTCAGGTGCTTGCGCATAGTCAGCCAATCATAATTCGCCAAATCTGCTATCACTTCGTTATGCAGAACGCTTGCGCTATTTCCTAGGACACCCCCTGCATGATGTGGTCTCCATACCCTCCCTAGATGAGACGTATTCCAGGCTTCAAACACGAACTCGCCCATTGGGTATTCGTGTTCAGGAGCTCACAAGGTGGGATAGCATAGATAGATACACTTTGGCTTCATATGAGGTGCCCCCTGTCCCTCCCTGGACCTTGTCTGGGATGCGTGTTGGACTTCATATGAAAGTCCTGGTCAAGAGCAATACCCCCCCCCCCCCCCCCAACACATCCTCAAATGTCGCTACACTGAGGCAATCCAGCGATATGTTGGACACACCCTTATATTCACTGATGGCTCAAAGACACCTGATGATGTTGGCCTTGCTCTATGGAGCCCAAACTTCCAAGTCACTAGGTGCATAGGTTACAGGTGTCTACTGAAGCGAAAAACTGAACATCTAGCTTTAAAGAAAAACTGAAAAGAAGAACAAAACGTCAAACTCTATGGATAGCGAACACACTTTTTGACTGGTGCTATTCGCTAAAAAAACAAAAACAAAAACCAATAGTTATTGGTCTGCTTACGAGACCAAACATCTAATATATGTATGTATTAATTGCTATATATATATATATATATATATATATATATATATATATATATATATATATATATTAACTGTTAATTACCTTATGCGGAGAGAAAAAAATCTATTAGCTAAACATCATGAAGGTCATATGGGAGTAGAAATAACTAAGGCTAGAAAATTAGTTTTTTGGTCTGGAATGTGGGTTTATATCAATGACTAATATCATAATTTCAGGTTTGTTATGATTTCATTTTTTTCATTACTATATTTCATCATTTCAGCTTTGTCAAGAAAGTCGGATTGTCCTTTCTGGAGACCTTGATGAATTAATAATGGATAACAACCCATTTAGCAGTGCAAAATTCAAAAAATGTTTAGCAAAAATGAAATGTTTGACCATTAGTATCCCCCTTTATACACAAGGTCATTAGCAGAAATGGGAGTGATGTTAGTGAAACAAATTATGCAATAATGTGAGAAAACGGGACAAAATATAAACGTTCCCCTCCTAATGCAGTATAGAAATACTCAACTCAACCCCCCCCCCCCCATCCTTGACCATCTCTAGACGTCTCTAATCATATTTCCCCAATGGTTAACAAATCCAACATGACATTGACCGCCCCTAAACCTATATGGCCTACCCCGGTACAGGCGCAAGATGCGCAAGTGTTAAAATATGCGATAGCAAGAGAAAAATATGATGCAGTCCCACGGATTCGAATCTAGAAACTCATGGATGTGAATCGAGTGCGCTATCCCTCGAGCTAAGGAGGCGCTTGATAATTTGCGGTGAAACGAGGGCTAGTCACCATTCAGGGAGCCGTGGTATCTTTCAATGTTCTCTACACTTTCGTTCATTACGATCGGAAAACACATTTTCGTGCAATCAAAATTGAATCTGACCTATATGAACCATTTAAATAAGCACTGTTGGCAGTTTTGGCCATCTGGCCAATGATTTGAGTAGGAAAAGTTTGCATCATTTCAGTTATTAGCCACCCAGCCAATGACTGGAGGAATCACTCTTCTTGTCATCCAGTTATTGGCCGGCCTTATATTTTCTACAATTTATGATAATTTTCTGTGCTGGTGGCAGCAATTACTATTGTTACTCGAGGACGACAATTAAGAAGTTTGCTTAATGTTTGTCAAATTGAGGTTATTCCACTGAGAGGTGCTGTAATTCATTTTTGAATGTGGCTGGGTTATTTTTGGCTGTTCCTCGTTTGACTTTTTATTTGGTTTTTGAAGTTTTCGATGTGCGGGCCTTGATTTTTGCATGGTTTCTATTGGCTCGAGTTTTTTGACATCCTCCAAAAAGGTAACGAGTGATCTGGTGCTGTATGCAAACCCCCAACACCCTTAACTGAACACAACTGGGTTCGCCTGGAGCGGGTGCCGAGCGTAGAGGCATTACTGGTAACAAAAAAGCGGACAAGCCCTCAAGAAGGGATCCCAAACCCCATTTGTAGGGCCCGAGCCAGCAGTTGGTTTACCAAAATTTACCTTCTGAAGGACCATCAACTAGAAGATGTATTTATTCATCTAACGGGCAAGGCCCAATTACATGATTATTATTATACATCACGTTGCTTTGGACATCAAGATGGTCTATAATAGTGAGGGTCATGTCCACAGTAAACTCATCGTGGCCGAACCCAACAACAAACCTATTGAGGTACTACTCATCAGTAAAATACTAGGGAACTAAAAGCAATTGTTGGCATCATAACCGGCTTTGCTCCCCTACAATTTTACCTACATGGCATTTTTCCGTTGTGTTGAATGAAAATCGAGTTTGTTTAACTTTGGCACATATTTCGCAAATTGTACGAAAATCGTTTGATTAATTTTTGAGCCATTACTGATCTTTATCAATTTGCGCATTCCATCCGGACTAAGATGGCCGGATATTATCACTTCATGAAGGTTTGGAGAAATCAACGCATTGACGGCACGTTGCGATTCGACTTCAAAGAGACCATCTTCAGTTTTATGGCCCTCTAGAATACACACACTCCTTCTTTCAGAATCTCTACTTTATCATCGGTGAACAACACTGTTCCTCCATTTTTAGTAATGCAATTTATTGAAAGCAAATTTGTACTATGAGTTGGTACATATAGAACATTTTGAAGCAGTTTTCTGCTTTCACGCTTCCAATGCCTTCAGCTTTCATAATTTCTTGTTTTTTCGCCGTGCCAATATTTTTAGTAATTTCTTGAAAATTGTTTAGGAAACTCGAATCATTTGTTAGGCGAGAGAATGAACCAGAATCGGCGATCCATTTTGTTGAGTTATTTTCTGCTTCAACTAAGGTTGACAAAAATGCGACACTTGATTAACCGTTTTTATGTTTTTTATACATTTCGTTCTTATTTTTGTTTCCATTTCTATTATTATTGTATTTAGTTTCGGAAGAAACAATTATTTTCCAAATGGTTTCGATTTTTACAAATATTGCACTGGGAGTACTGATTTTGATTTTTAAAGCTTTGTTTCGGCTGGTTTTTAGCATGAAAGGCGACATTTTCGTTAAAACTAGAGCCATTTGCGGCTGAAATGCTTTCCTCTTTGATGAGAAAAGAAACAACCTCCGAATATTTTCTTTCATCTGTGTTTTTAAGGATCCAAGCTGTCATGAAACTGCTATAAGACCGGGACAAAATCGAAAGTACTCTCCCTATCATGTTCATATTTTAGGTTTTCCAACTTGCTAAGATTTGAAGCCATATCTAAGCAAAGAGCATATTTATACATGAAAAACTGCTGCATTATATCAGTATTTTCAAGTTCTGCATCTTGTTCGAAAATACAGCAGCTTCATGTACATTTCGTTAGAATCTTTGCAATTCATTACATGTATCATTATTTTTCGGTCGATCGCTGAGAGAATTTTATTCCACGTAACTACTTCAGCGACATTAGCTGTGGCTGGAAGCTTTTCAGTACCATTAACCATTTCAAAAATTGAATGCGATTTGAAAATTACATTTATATGGAACAGCCACAACGGAAAACTCACTTTTCTTTCAATTTTTCGACGAAGCCGATGTCATTTGAAAACGAATCTTTCTTGGCCATCACAACGGTACCTACCTACTTACGGTTTCGAGTGTATCTTCGAATTTCTCTTGATCGATGAAACGTAGTTTTAATTATTGTCGTCTTCAGAAAGCATCTGAGTCCGTAACCTGTTGGTTTTTGGAGTTTTTATTTTTGTAATAATACACTTTCACTGTGTAAAGGAAAATATTATTCGAACCACGTTTTACATACCGGGAATAACAACAATGATATCAAGACGAGATAGAGAGTGAAGGTGGGAGCGCGTAAACACACGAGCTCACACGAGTAGAGTCGAACCTCCTCGAATAGCGGCAAATTCAGATTGCATTCCACAAGGATTGTTTTCATTAGTACTTAGAACCATTGTGTGTGCGTAGGCGAAGATGAGAGTCGTTCAACAGCATTTTGACGACCTAATGGCTAAAATCCGCTCAAAATTGAAGGGTAGTTGGAGGACAGTACCTAGGTTATTGGTTATGAATTTCATTGCAATTAGAACAGAAATATGACAAATGAGCATGCGCAAAGATAATCAACACATTGTCAAAGACGAAACAGGAAACTTTTAGAGCATTATTGATGAAATTTCGAAATTTTGATGAAAATTATCGAATTAGCACGAAAATTCCCTTAGGTATTACATTGCCGTCCGTTGCCGTCGCTAAAATAGGGCAGGCAATACAGTTGTTTATGCGTAACGTAGCACTTCTAAGCATTTCGCCTAATTTTGTCACCAACTAAATTTGCACGTCCATGGTATGTAAGTGAAGATGCTATGATGCCAACTCAACTCATGAATTTCAGGGAAAAACTCAAATAAACTCAACTTAGATAAATCATTCATTTGAGGGTCTAAGGCTCTACTTTTAGGACAAGAGGCAGTTGAGACTTCTATTTCACTATACAAAAAAAAGTAGCAAGACAATTAACATGGAAACAAACATGCTTATTTCAACTTGAAATATGACTACACTTTGGACACAGCTAAAACATTCCAGTGCAGTCAGATCCAAGAATCATTAGTTGATATCGGTTATAGGCATGAAAGTATAAAAATTCTCTAGGATTATTTGCTGTTTTGATTGAGTCGGGTTAAAGTTACGATGTTTGGGATAGGCTATTGGTCATCGAACAAAACAAGGTGTGCTCAAGTTACCAACATCCGTAACTCCGCCATCAACTTATCCATTGGCTTGATGACTAAAACTCAAGACACTTGACTGATCTATATGTTCCTCGAGTCCTCGTCGGCGTTGTGACCCCAGGTAATTCATTCTGTCTTCGAACGCGAACGTCCTTAGATGGCAGGCTGGTGGGGCGCGATGAGGAGGAGTGGCGGTGGCGCCCTTGCTACTTAAGACTCCGCGCTTTGCTTTTCATTATCAATACAAGTTACGCTGCTAACCGATTTCGGTAGAGCTTTGCCCTCCGTAGTCGACAGAAGTCTCTATCTCACGTCGAGCTGAAGTGACGTCATTAACCCATTTTTCAAAATGATGAAGTCAGTCCTCTTCGTTTTCGCGTTTGTTTTCGGCACCGCTATCGCTGGGTCCTTGCGTAAGTTCAATAAAGTTTAGCGAATTTTTGAAGAAAATTATTTCAAAAGTGAATTATTCAAAACTTTCATCATAGAAATGTGTTTTCAGACATTCTGAAACGACTACTTGATTTAAATACTTTTTTCCGTAGTTTATACATAGGTATATACATAAAATCGCAAAAAAAAAAAAAAAAAAAAAAAAAAATCAACCAATCATTCGAACAGAAAAGATGAGTTCGTTGGCAAGCACTTGAATCATTAAATTTATAATTTTAAACTGGATAATACTGAGAAAAAGTTTAACAACTATAACTTTCCAAAAAAATTTCACAAAATTGTGCGGAAAAATGTACATAAATTTAATTGAAATGTGCAGTCAATAAAAACTGCAAGAAATTATTGAATTCAAAAATTTGTTGGTATAGTGGAATGTTATTTAGAAAAAGATGTGTTAGAAAATGATGTATGACGATTTCTGAGAACACGAATTACTCAAATTTAAAATAATTTAACAAAAATATAATGGAAAACTTCAAGGAAATTTGCTCATGTGGCCATGCAGCATGGCTGGATTTGTTCCCCCCTTGAGAAAATCTGGTCATTTCACAAGTCATGCTCAAAAACAGTGGATTTCATTCGGTGAACGAATAATATCAAGGTATGATTAAAACGTGTCTGCATTCGTCTGGAAAGATCAGTTCTTTACATATTTTAGTATTTTCAGATCTATGATAAAGACCCCTCAGCTTGAATCAATAATTCCTAAACAATTTCATTACTGTTCGCAGGAAGAAAATCAAATTTTCTATACCCTCGAAACTTGTAGCAGATTCGTTGATTAGGAAATAAATTAGCTTAATAGCTCATTCAGCTGATCAGCTCCATTTATATAGCTGATGTTACTCGCTGGAACTTGTTTATGGTAATTTAAAACAAAAAACAAAAACATTAAAATCTAGCCGCCTAGTCACCACATACAAACATTGAGTTTTTAGTAGGTCATTTTGACTGTCCCACTTGGACGTATTACAACTCGTCCGTTTGTTTAACTTAGAACTTGAATTTTGCATAAAATCGCTACGAAATTCCTCCAAGCTTAGGAAATAAGTTATATATATACAACGTCCCTATTTTATTATTCCTTAACATGCGTGAGGTGTACCGGTTGATTACAAGGCAATGCCTGTGGTCCCATTCGATTCATTGACCTTAACTTAATATTACCAAAATCTATCTGTACAATCTTTTTGGAATAGCTACTCTTTAATTGAATGTTCATGATGTACCATATTTATGTGATCACGACTTTCTTAAACGACAGCTCATTTTTGATCTCCTACGAGCTCAATATTTCTTACTTAATATATGAACGAATTTTACCTCGATACCAAGATCAGATATCGTCATGAATGAAGCATATATATAAAAAAATCGAAAAATAATTAATCGGTTTAGTTTATTCCAAAATAGATTTTATGCGCAGAAAATATCTGGATATTCCATTTGCTATACGGGTACTGTTCGTTTGTTCAGAGTAACAATGACATGACCTCTTAATTCCGATTCAAATGCAAACGGATCATGTTTTTCTGTGTTTTCAGCTCCTTTCATCAAAAGATGCAGAGTTGGAGCCGATTTAGACAAATGCACCATTACCAGCGCAAACGCCGCCATCGCCACATTTGCCAAAGGTATATTAATAATATGAATTATACATACATACCTACAAATATTCTTATTCATACAGAGGTACGTCAGTATTCGGGAAACATATTGATTTTAATTCAGTTTCATTTTGAATAGTAACATGATCATTATTATATTTCACGAAATTCGCTGACCTTGTGGTTTGTTGAAATTTGGGGTCAAATAATCTTTTACGGGCATTGCTGAGACGAAAACCTTTGACGAGACAACTTATTAAAAAACATATTGTTAAGTAATGCATGTTTACAGAAAACTCCCTATGACTGGTTTTTAAATGATTTTCGTGAGAATAGCGAATAGACCATGATGTTGGTGAATGTACCCCCTCATTATAATCTAACATGAATGTGCTACGAGTATCATTAGCATCATTGCCCCCCCCCCCCCGTCACCCAATCACTAGGAAATTTGAGTTTATTGGGAGTGGTTTCAAAGAAAATCGGTTGAGAATAGTGTAAATAGTTCAGCTTATTTTTCCTCCGTTACTGCCCCTCACAATCAATGAAACTGATTTTTTTATATCATAAAACATATTATGCCAATATTTGACCCTCAAGTTAAACTGTGTTAACGCAAGCTTTGAGATATCTTTCCAGGGAGAACAAAAAATTTCCTCTCGCATATTACTACGTACCACTTTCATCCTGAACAAATTCGGTTTTGTGTCTGTCTGTGTTGGGTGTCCATTAACGCTTAAAACGGGCAAAACCTCTCAAAATTAATGTACAATGCTGATAGCATTTTCATGGATTGTGCGGCTAAAAATTCATTGGCAAACTGAAATGCTTTTCAACAGTTTTTTTTTTTTTTTTTTTTTTTTTTTTTTTTTTTCACAACTACTTCAATTTGCATGGATATTATCACAATATTAACAGGTTGGATTTCAAATACTCTTGTATGAATTGTATGGCTGCCGATCGATCATTCGCAGTGAAAAATTAAAATGATTTGAACAAGCTTGGTCTTTAACTTTTTTATTTGATTTCGATTAATCTCTCGGAGATTGTGCGGGTCGGGATCGAAATGCCCCCCTATGAATTCCATCGCTGCTTGTGTATTACGTATAATCCACTACAATTACATCGAGAGTTTTCATCCGATTTCTATTAAATTCTTAGGTTGTTCTGGTTAGGATCTAGATTCTACACATGTATATGTCGCAGCCCTGTTGTGAAATCAGCCTTTTTTTAAAAAAAGCCTAGCCTTTTTACAATACGCCGCCTTTTCGTAATAAAAACGTGAGAAGCCTGGTCTTTTTGTAAAGAAGCTGGAATAGCTCAGCCTTTTTGCAAAACCAACCTATTCTATTTGACAAAAAGGCTGAGCGTGATCCGCCTTAGTTTGGTCGTCTGGATGCTCGCAAGCTCGCATCTCAAGATTCCACAACATCAAGTAGTCAATCCCTTAGTAAAAATTCAGATTAGTTGGACAAATAGGTCAGAATGCTGGGTATAGTTTGAGATTCCAACGTTTTTATTACGAAAAGGCGGCGTATTGTATAAAAGCTAGGCTTTTTTCAACAAGCCTGCGACTTATAATGTCCTTGGTTAAGGCCCATACATTGGAGATTTCGAGGGAAATCTTTTCAGGAGATAACCTACGTAACTAACCTCTGACTCTTAGTTGAATTGAGGATGTAAAACTTTCTTGAAACGAATAAAATATCATCGAGGCAACAATTCTCTACATCAATCTTCGCTTTTAGCGAATTTTAGTTAAGCGAACTTTAAAATGAAAATGTTTGAAAATTTTTTCCATTGAAATCCGTTTTGAGGCATTCTGAAACAATTTCTGAAGTTTGCGCTTTTTCATATATATATATATATATATATATATATATATATATATATATATATATATATATATATATTTTTTTAAATTCATATGTATGTATATATGTGATAACTCCATATCCATAAATATGTAATCCAGACGATAACTGACCTTAGGATAGAGATAAAAATCCCGTTCTTGCACCCGAAAATCAAGTTTTCCAAATAAAAGGATGAGTTTGTTGACCAATAATTGTTGAGCGCATTAAATTGGACAAATTTCAAATAACTAGGTACTCAAAAAATCACTAAAAGTGGCTAAAAACGGCCAAAAATCGATAAATTTATAATTTTTAGCAGAGTTTCAGTGCAGCAAAATTATCATCAAATAACTTACTTAACGTACTTATGTTTAAGTCATGAATATTTGCTGAAAAATCTATAAAAACTACAAAAAAACCTAAAAATCAAAAAAAAAAAGTTTCACCGAATTTTAAATTGTACGAGTTTTTTCCCATAAAATTGGTCTTTTTCAATTTCTTTCTACTGAAACTGCTCAAATTTCAATACAATTTAACATTATAGATATATACCTGTACGATAGATAATTTAAGAAAATTCGCTCATACGATCATGCTGCATGACTGCAACTCTTTATAATATGGCGGCTCAATTTTACTTTCCCAACACAAAATGTGTCAAATGTGATGAAGCGGAATTATAATTCACAACGAACCTTTCAGAGACCAATCTCCCTGATCACAGTGAGTGAAAGTGAATTTACACGGTTATCTCTAAGTGGATGCTTACACTACTTGTTTTCTTACTTGGGTTTAGACTATAACTTTCAATTCTATTCATTGTGTCTTTAATGATGCCAACATACAAATAAGTACTTACCACTCATAATAAAATCGAGCATATAATGAACTGTTGTAATGATATAGGGGATGAAAAATACAAAATACCATCTACAGACCCGATCTTCGTTAGAGAACTCTCAGTAAAAGAGACTGCTGGATCAATCGCCGTGAACCTCAAGTTCAACGATGTTGTCATCACAGGGCTGGCGAACAGCAAGCTTGTCAACTCTAGGTATGTATAACTCGAATGCAATAAAATATTACGCTGAATTTCATTTTAACGTTTTATCCCTAGTTAAATTGTTAGTTACGTTTCACCAACTACGTACGAAGTTAACCAACGGCTGGGAAATATTGTCCAAAATATCGACTACAATTATATACATCAGTACTATGACATTTAATTTTCCAGCAGTCTGCGCATGCGCAAACGTAAATTCTACCAAGTATCATTTTCTCACGCCCTAGTCGTCCGATCTCACTCAAATTCGGATGATAGTTGGGGCATGACAATTTTATCATCTTATATCAAGTTGAACTTGGTTGTATCATTAATAGCTTCTGCGCATGCGCCAATGTGAAATCCTTGTAACAAGCTTATTTTCCACAGTTTTCATCCGATCTGGATGGAATTTTCAGAGAATGCGCGGGTTAGGTTGTAGATGGTCCCTTATTAGTTTCATTGTTGCCAAATCAATACTTCACTCTGCGCATGTGCAAACAAATTCCATTATGCTATATTTTTTCACGCTCTAGTCGTACGATTTCGCATTAATTTGGATGGTAGTTGGAAGAAGATGACTTGATTACCTCATCTCAATTTAAACACGATTGTATCATTAATAGCTACTGCACAAGTGCCAATGTGAAATACTATTAATGACCTTAATTTCCACAGTTGTCATCCGATTTTGAAGAAATTGTCAGCAAATCCGAGGTTTAGGTTGTAGACGGTGCCGTACCTATTTCATTGTTTTCAACTCCTCAGTTCATATTGCGTTTGCACAAACTTAAATTACATTGAGTCTCGTTTTTTCGTTTCTTAATTGTTCAATTATGACATTTCACGCTACTTCGTGATTTACTCTTTTCCGCTATGGAATTTTTAAAACTTTTCAATGATCTATACATTCGTGATAGGTGAACGAGGAAGCTATGTGCCACACCCAACTTGGCAGACGTTTTTGCTTCCGAGTCTACGTATAGGTAACGGAAGCATTGTTTTAATTTTTGGAGAAAGGAATGATCGGTCTCTAAAATCAAAATTTCCACTCGCATTTCACGTCTTAGACAATTCTGAACAGCTTTGGTTCCGTGCCTGTCTGTGTGTGTTTGTGTGTCTGTCGTGAGTCCGCAAATCCTTGTAACAAGCTTATTTTCCACCTTTTTCGTCCGATTTTGATGAAATTGACTGGGTTAGGTTATAGAGATAGTCCCCGATCAGTTTCATTGTTGCCAAATCAATACTTCAGTCTGCGCATGCGCAAATGTAAATTACATTGAGTATAATTTTTTTCGTTTCTTAATTGACCAATTATGAGTTCATTATTAGTTCATTATTTGCTCTTTCCCGCTATGGAATTTTTCTAGATCGTTTAAAACTTTTCAATGATCTAAACATTCACGACACGTAAATGAGGAAGCTATGTGCCATACCGAACTCGGCTGACGTTTTTAGCTTTTTACTATGATATGTAAATCTGCGATAGAAATAAAAAATAATTAATGAGTAGATATGGCTTTCGTGAAATATTACACAATACATTATGGGGAATCACTCATGAAGCTGAAGTAGTAGTAGAAGTAGTAACAGTCGTAAACAATGGTTTTATATTCGAATTTTCGTAATTATTGCTCCAGAGACTACTTGGTAAAGGTGGCATTATGATTACCCTCAGGAGTTGGGTAAAATCCTCCAGTATCTTAATTTCCACTCGCATTTCGTTTTTTACGCCGTCGAAACAATTTTGGTTTCATGAGAGCCCGTATGCGTGCTCCGTAAATCTTTTTCCGTAAAGAGACAAGCTATACCGTCACTTACAGTCTGAATCAGATGGAATTTTGGATTGTGCGGATTAGGCTTTTTATGATCCCCTTTGAACTTTATCGGTGCCAGAACGAAAGAAGCATTTGCAAAAGCGCATAACGTCAAATGCTTTTATGCATTCTATAATTTCCTTATGATGCTATGTGCTGTCTGTGATGACGCAGGGCTGCAATCATACTCGTGTCCAGGCTGTACATGGAGCGGACTATGACTATTAAGTTAGACTACCTAATTCTTAACGGAAATATCGTTTGTAAATATCTCTGTTAATATCTCAGAGTGAGATCATACTTATAGGGCAGGTACCTTCTGGAAGAGTATTATATTTACCTACGTGATAGTATTTAAGCCTATATGATCTATTTATGATTTAGGTGTAATAGTAGTAAAGAGTAGTACTAGGCGTAAATTATAGGAGCTATCCGACTCAATTCCTGAAAACGTAATTCAAATTAGTCGAACAAACAAGATTTTTTCAATGGTTTCCTTTGGAACAGAATTTAGCGTTTGCGCATGAGCTCTAGCTGTAGCTCATTCAAAATGCATAGAAAGTTATGTTTGTTTTCCATTTATTAAATTTATAGAAAGATAAATTTTATCGAATTTCGGAATTCAATTACCTACTGGTTTTGTAAACAATATCTATACAAAATTGTAAAAATGCACACCTTATTAAAATAATAAAAATAGATACACCATGAATATTAATGTTGATGAAATTATTTACTTCATCATAGTGTAATGAGAGAGCACTCATAAAACATACTCGAAATGAGGTCAAAATAAGACAGTTTATTGCATGTTTTATTGCATGGTGGTATTGGAAACATAATTTTAGAAATATATCAACGGAATTATCCAAGACTCAATCTCAGCTAAATTAATGCACCTACGTCGTATTTAACGAATAATTAAGATCATTTGTGGTATCCTGTACTAGGTATTAACAAATTGAATCAATTTTGCAGGATTGATTTGGACAAAAAAGTGATCGATTGGACGTTTGAAGTACCTAAAGTCACTATGGACTCACAATATAAGGTTGACGGCCGCATTCTCATTCTCCCTATCACTGGGAATGGAAAAGGACATATTGAACTGGGTAAGCGTCTTCTGAAATGATTTATTGAAGTTTATGTTGCCATTGCATGTATAGTACGTACTATACGCACACTTACACTTCGATCAAGGCTTTGGAATTTGGTATTGAAAAAGTCGATAGAAATTTCAAATTATTTTGGACAAATTTCGGATTTGCAGAAAACGTGAAGCTCAAGTTCACTCTTACGTTCAAGCTGTTAACCGTCAAAGGAAGGGAAGTCGTGAGAATTGAGAAGGTTGACGCCAAGCACTTTACTCAGAAAATGAAGCTGAACTTCGAAAATTTATTCAACGGTGACAAAGCACTGGGTAAGATAAATTGGCTTATTGGATGTATTTATATAAGCTGACTTATACGCGTTCTTCATTATATGTGGAGCTCAATAATGATACAGGCTGATATGCAAAACTACTTATTTGCGTTATGATGTATAGGTAGTCGGGAAGAAACGACATAATAGGCTTCATGCGATTCACTTTGTACCTAGGACTATTAAATTTGCATACACAATCACAAAGAACAATGAACCCAATGCTCAGTCCATAATATATATATATTAATTGCTATGCAATTCTTAGGCCGACCCCCAACAATTTTTTTTGTAACGTCCGTAACGAAAAACGTCCGTAACGTTCCGCATCGTGAGTTCGAATCCCAGACAGGCTTGAAATTTTTTTTATTTTATTGCATAGCAAATTATCCTCGTTTTGTACGCAGTACAAAAGAGAAAAGATCCGGGGGGCCCAGGGGGGCGAAGCCCCCCGGCGAGGCGCGAAGCGCCGAGTATATATATATATATATATATATTTTTTTTTTTTTTTTAATTTTAAGTTGTGGGTATTTTTGAGGGTTGGTCTGAATAAAATTTTCTTTGTAAATGCCAACAACAACGTTTCGATAAATCTATTTATAATCTTCAGGGCTATGGAAGAAAAGAGGTTTCAGCATAGCAGTTATGGTGTATAAATAGCAACAAACATGATACAGGCCAGGTACATACCTTAGATTTAGTGAGGACCTTATACACACATCAGGTCATACTCCTTAATCACTCACTAACTTCCTAGTTAGTTGCAATTCAGAATATTGAATCTTGAGTATATTTAAATGCAATGAGTGATACAGAATCATGGAGTGTATAGTACATGACCAACCCTCAAGAATACCCTAAACTAAGTCACAAGTGGTCGAGAAATTAACCAACCTTATTCATTCATATTTTAATGACACGTTTATATTTTTAAATTAGTAATTGCTTAGGATAGCCAAGAACTCTTACAGATTAAATTCTACAACATTAAACATACCGAATCCAATTAATGATTTTATACAAGAAAACCTCCATCGCTTGCCCCGGCAATGTTTGAGTAACTTTCTATCGCAATACCTAGAAGAAAAGTTTGAAAAGAGTCACTTGAATTCAATAGTATACAGAGAATTCAGTATACATGAGCAACGCCAGTACCTTGGTACTTTAATTACCTAATTAACTCGCATTATTAATATACTAAGTATACATATACATACCTATATCGGAGAGCAATGCCAGTATATATATATATATATATATATATATATATATATATATATATATATATATATATATATATATATATATATATATATATATATATATATGTAAGAATTGCATATAATATATATAAATATATATATATAAATCCCTACTCCCCTAGGTTGCTCTTAAGTATAGAACGGCTGGACCGATTTCAAAATGTGTTTTTGGCAAATGATCAGCAATCTGCAGGTGGTTTGGGGCTACTTTTTACTACCTCACTACCGAAGATAGGGAAGCTTAGTGTTCGTGATTGAAGTCGAAAAAATTGTTTACCTCCATAGAATTTCCACTTGCTTTTTGCGTCTTTGAGCTTGCTGATCAATTTTAGTTCCGTGTCTGATGTCTGTCTGTCTGTCCGTCCGTCTGTCTGTGGTAAATCCTTGTCAAGCCCAAAACTATACCAAGTTTCGGTTCGATTCCGATGAAATTTTCAGGTTAGTTCCTAGACGGTCCCCTATAATTATCAATACCGTCGGATCAACAGTAGCCCGTGCGCATGCGCAAACGTGTATTTCTCATCATCTGTTGGTCCGATGTTCGAACTCGGTAGGTAATTGGGTATATGTTCTATAAAAATGCCCTATAAATTATATCGCAATTGGTAGAGTAATAACCATTGGGCATTCACGAAACTATTATCGATTGACAATAGCAATATTCCGAGTCTAATGGAAAGATTTGGATGAAATTTTCAGGGATTGTGCGGAATACTTTCTTGACGGTCCCCAATTACTTTCACTGTCGTCGCATAAATAGTAGTCCATGCAAATGCTCAAACGTTAATGTATTATAACGTCGATTTCTTATCGTCCTATTTCGTTCAAATCCGGGGAGTACATGAGTATATTTTCCACAAATATTCCCTATGAATTATATCGCGATTGGTGGAGAAATAATATAGCGCATGCGCAAAACTGAAATTGATCGACACAGACAAAACTCCGAGACTAATGAACCGATTTTTATGGCATATTCAAGGATTGTGCGTTTAGCTCCTAGACGTTCCCCTATAAATTTCATTGCCGATGGATTAATTTTAGTCTGTGCGCATGCGCAAAAATTATTTTCTTTTAACTTCGATTCATCAGTAATTTTGACTTGTACTTCAACTAATTCTATACGTTCATATTACTACAATATGTGATGAAGCTTTACTGCTCACCCAACTTTGCAGACTTTTTTTCATTTTCCTCCACTCCTTCCGGTCGAAAAAACAAGTTCCTCCTCTATCGCAATCGAACTGAACGGTACCAATATTTTCCCAAAACCTGATTGAAATCAAACATAACGTAAACAACTGAAGCAACTTTTGAACATAAATTGAAATTGAAACCTATATGTACATCGTAAGTAGGAAAATTAGTTCCTGACTGAAAGGACGAATTACCGGTAAGGGGACAACCACGGGTAACGGGACAATTTATTGGTTACTATAAACGGTGAACCACTATAAACAGCGGTCATAGATGATGGATGGGTCATAGGTTGCTAATTTGGTTCATTTACAGCTCAAAATGCTGAACTTTTGAACGGGTACCTCTGGGTGAGGTACCTATACATATTTACAAACGGTGAACCACTGTAATCAAATTACTGAGCTCTGTAAATAATTGCACAAGTGATTCAACCACAATTTGCCACAGTGAAGTGTGGCAGGGTGCAGCTAGCGCTAGATAAATTTATAACTCATAAATATCTCTAGCTTTTAATACAGAATATTTTAGTATTTCATTGAACAATATACATGTTTACAAGACATCAAGCTCATGAATTTCTGTAATCAGTTGAACTTGAATAGTTTCTTGTTTGTGAGATCTATGAAATCGATGTGCATGATATGAAAGGTTCTTGATGAAAATACATAAATGATACTTTCTTTGTTATGTACCCTACTTCTTTACAGTAGATCTGCAGAATTTGATTTTCTTAAAATTAAAGTAATTATTCGGGTTTATTGCTACAGGTGACAATATGAATGCAATTCTAAACGACAGCTGGGAAGAGCTCAACAAGCAACTTGGACCCCCTCTCATCCAGTCAATCGCCTTGTACGTCCAAGTTAACCTCAACAGGTTCCTCAGCCAAATCCCCTACAGCGAGATTTTTGAATTTCAATGAACTTCTCCTAGTCGGTCTTCAATTGCAGTCGGTGGTAAGAAAGAGCAAGGCGAACCTGTTCAACTCACCTTCATGATGTTGAAAAATGACAGTCCACCAGGTTGCTGCAAAACTCTACATACCCTTTCGCCACAAAGGTCAAGGAAGGAAGAGAAGTTTAGGTGAGCTGGGACCTCGAAAGTCAAAAAATAGGTTACCCACTCCCAGATCTCCACCACCTCTTCAAAAATACTCACGGAATCAAATTGACATAACTATGTACATACATGCTAATCGATAAAACTGTGATATATACCCTTTATGCAAATGTGTCTGTTGGCGGCTGATAGGTACGTCTATAACAGAGAGTCACAGTAGACACGAACATTGTTCCGTCTCATATATTTACTCAAGACTGAAAGAATGTGTGTTTTCTAATTATTATAAATATATTAAATTATTATTACATCATCGTTTTTATTCCTTGCATGAAGCAACGAAATTTCCATTTACAATTTTAATTAACTATCAGTCGTTGGTATCACACACTGAGAGAAGAATTCTAGCAGACTGAGTTGTTTTAAACACACGTCCTATTATAGTTCTATCCGTACGGTAAGAAGCGAAAGACTCTGCTTCGCATTCATTGAGTTTTACAGACAATAGATACCTACTACGTAGACTCTTAGTTGAATAATAGACGTATACTTTCGAAGTTATACAAATCGGACTAATCATTTGGGAGTTAGGAACGTCAGGAGGATTTTCGCACGGACAGCTTTCAAAATATCAAACATAATAAATCACAATAATAAGGCATAATTTGTAAATCGAATTTACTCAATGTGGTAATCGATGAAACTTTGATCATGAAAGTGTGTCTGATAGTGGCTAAAATGTCTTAAATTGGGAGAATCACATTAGACACCAACATTGCCTCGTTTCATTTATCTACTCAAGACTGAGAGAATGAATGTTTTCTAACATTTCCTGCATTCAAAAGTGGTAATAAAGTAAAAAATGTGGTGCCAAGTGTCACAAAAATTGCTTAATTTTGTTAAGGGTTGTAAATAATCTAGATTACATAAATGCAGGAGTGCTCCGTGATGCCACCACCCGCGTCCATGGGGATTCTTACCTCAACTGGAGGTCATTTTGTAGGGGCACATTCCTCCATCTCTCACTCGTCCTCCTTGATCTCTAGGGCCAGTGACGGGGGCCGTCTCTAGGGCCGTTTTTCATTTATTTTTTTATTTTTTGATTCAATGGCGTACCTTCGCTTTTTTATTTATTTTTCATCATTATTTATTTATTTCGCTTTTATTTATTTTTTTATTTTTATTTTATTTTATTTTTATCTGAAAGAGAGAAAAAATAAAAAATAAAAATAAACGTGTGCGTGTACGTTTGTGTGTATGAGACGATATCTCCACGGAATTGAGAAAAAAATCCGTTTTCGCCAAAAAATCAAGTATTCCAAAAGAAGGGATGAGTTTGCTAGTTAAGCATTTATGAGCACAATAAATTACTTTAATTTCAAATAAATGCGTAAAAAACTAAAATGGAACAAAACGGCCTAAAATCATCAAATAATATTTTTCGCTGAAAGTTACTTGGAAAAAGTTTATCAAATACTAACTAGGTATCTAATAGGTATGTTTGTCAAATAGGTTATGTAAAAAAAAAAAAGCTCGATATTTCGGTTCCATTTTTTTCCAAAAATGGCTTTTTGAGTTGGTGGATTTTCACTTTTTTTTAGCTTTTCAATTCATCTTTGTCATCCGTTCCATCGGGCACATGATGCGGCGACTTCCTTTCCGCAAAATGAATGGGGAATGCGAATGGAACATGTACGGTCAATCCCAACAGGCTCAATAGGATTAAGGTGTTGGCATATGATCATTAACTGAAGGGGGAAAACGGACGTAATCACATGTATCAGTGGGGGGGGGTTCTGTAACTTTTAGAAATATAACCAACAGCGGACTAATTTTCCACCAACAGGCAAAACACGGGCAAAGCAACAGTAGTAAACTAAACAAGAGTATTTAGTTTCAGGAATTACCGCCATGGTTCAACTCTTTTGGCAGCAAAGTGAATACAAATTTCTTCATTTTTTTCACTTCACCATTAAGCACCACAAATCTCATAGATTAAATTTATATTCAATACATGAAGAATACAAATTATAAATCAATGAATTACAGAGTGATATAGGACGAGGAAACACCAAAATCTTAGTGTAAATACCTCATCTTCTAAATCTTATGACCAGCTATGGAGGTGGTGAGAAAGTTTACTAGAGTGAAGAAGATAACCGCCTTACAGAACACCTGGAGAAGTTTTCCACGACAAAACTAGTGGCGTTTCTCTACTATTGACAAGTTTCCCCATTGAAATAAAGTTACAGAATATCTTCCCAGAGCTAAAAGGAATGGGGTGTAGTGCTGGTGAAGTGCCACGGAGTTGGTGGCGTTGAGCATCCCAGCCAGAGTGCTTTGTGTTGTTACCCCTCTTAATTTAATTTTGGTTTATTATTTTCAAAAGTGAACCTTTGTAATCGACCAAGAAAAAAATTAACCCCCTCTCCAAATTTGTTGATTTACGTTTCAAGATGCCAAAGAATAGGCACCTACTCATAGAATAGGTACAATGAATAATTGTTCCCCCCTGGGATTCATAAATCCCAAGGTTGATTTATAAGGGAGTGTCCCAGCACACTGTGCTTACGTCCCCCCTCCCCCCCCCTTGCAAGCAAGGAGCGAAATTCCCAGTATGGGAGACTGTTTCACCCACAGTCAAGGGCTTCGCAAATGCGAATACCTGTTCGCACATGGCACTACAGGTGGAGCTGGGCGTTCTAGCTCGCCCTACCAACTAAGCAGGTTGGTACCCGAATTATTGTCGAGCCACATAACTCACATGCCGGCACTATCCTGGGAGACGAATCTACCAGGAGAGTGCCTACCTCTCAGCTTTCAGGCGTAGCCTTCCGGCCTGGGTGATCAACCACTGCCACCACGAAGCCAACTGCTATCGGGGGCAGGCAAGCGACACTTTGGCGGCAAGCCGCCGATGTGCCTGTAGCCTGGGGCTCCCCCCGCCCGTGGTACCAATTTTGTCTCTAAGATCTATCAGAGAACTGGGAGAACGGCCCTGTGTCTGCCACTTTGTCCTCAGCTCTGCCGGAGCAGAGTCCAATCATTATGGATGACTGAGGAAGGGAGACTATGTGTGGCTCACCAGAGTTGGTCGTGACCAACTGCAGGCTCAAACACCACCATAGTGCGGTGGCACCCGTTTTTCCCCAGTTGGTAGCTCTCGGCGACAGAGCTTCCTCACCCCACTGGGAAGGGATGGAGTTGTCTCCGAGTTGCCCTCACTTGCCTTTGCCCTTCTTCATCTTCTTCTCTCCTAACCTCACTTGGCTCAATCCCTCATCATCTCTTTCTCTATCCTGTCTCTTCCGCCTGGATGTGCTGCTCTCGCAGGATGGGTATTACCGCATCAGCGAACATTTGCAAACTGGCTGCCCTGTTCGGAGAAGCCAGCAATCCGCCAATAGGCACACCCACCAGACCACACTCCTCTCACAGTGCATTGTAAACGCTACTCTCTCTCAAAATGTGCTCAGCCAATTCTTCCTGGTGCCCACACTCGCATGGCCGATCGGCCATTAGCCGAAAGCTCGCCAACTTACTTGCGAACTCGCCATGCCCCAACATCATCTGTGAATCCAGTCTCTCACGCACGTTCGGGATTATCTTGTGGGATAGACGGCCTATTTCCCCCACATCCCACTCTTGTTGTCAAACCTCGAGAAGGGCATTGTTTAGCTCTTCCAAGATCGTGCCACTTGGCCTACTATCGGTCTCTGGATTCTAAGACCATAAGCACACACGCCTACAACGTAAGACCTTAGCCTCTTGCTTTTTCCCGATTCTGTAGGATGCCCACCTTCGCCATGCCTCCCATCGCACAGGGAGAACACCCGCCAGCACTGGTAGGCGCAGTGCGATACGCCCTGCACACCTTCAATAGTGCACGCCGTCTGGGCTCCAGTACCTATCCTTCAGTAGGTGAGCCCATACCTGTACTCCATAAAGAAGGATTCCCAAAAAGAGGCCCTTGTATATTACTACAAGTTCCTGGTATCTTATGCCCCATTCAGAGCCAGCTAGTCTGCACACTTCCATGAAAGCTGCAAGTTCCCTATCACAGACTAAGGCAATATGGCTATCTATAGACATTCTCTCTTGTAGCGTAATGCCCAGATACTTGAACTCACTCACATATTTCATAGGTCCTATGTCAGTTGTCACTATGGGGTTACTACCTGGCAAACATCCCTTTAGGAGCATCATTACCGTCTTGTCTTGGGCAATTGTGAGCTTAAAAGCACCACAAAGGTCGACCAGACGATCAGTGACTCGCCTTCCTGCCAGTTCCAGCAGTGACCTGCTCCATGCCTGAATCACTACCACCAGATAGTCGGCGTATGCAATTACGTCATACCCCTCCTGGTTCAATGCAGCCAATATTACATCAAATAGGATGTTCCACAGATAGGGTCCTAGCACGGATCCCTGTGGACATCCCTTTGTGATATTTTTGCTCACTGTGTGCGATCCTTCACTATACACAACCCTTCGCCCGTCGAAATAGTCGAGCAGGAGGTTGTACAGCTGCGGGTCGCACCCTCTTCTCCTAATCTCACTCAACACACCAGGCCACCACACATTGTCAAAAGCTCCCCGTATGTCAACGAATATTCCGAGGACATACTTCTCACTGGCTTCCGCTACAGTTCTTTGAAGGGTGGCCAACGCAGTGATGGTAGACCTGCCCCTTCTGAACCCATGTTGTGCTGGGGAAGTATGAGTCAGCACTTCATCGAGCTTACTGACCATAACTTTCTCAAGCAGCTTGCCTGGTACACTCAGCAGACAAAGCGGTCTCTATAAAGCTTTGTTCCAAAATTATCGGACTAATATTTACAAATATTGGCTCAAAAAACATAGGTATTTTGGCCGGTATCTTGGCAACATTTTAAGGATTTTTCGGAATGAATCCCTAGGGATTTAATTTAAGGGTAGAAAGCAAGACGCATTGCATGCATTACAGGGACGTCTCTATTTCAGGTTTGTTCAGGCCATGTGCATATCAATCATAGGGCTGGAAGTGGTGGCAAACATAAGCTTGGGTCCAGGTTTGGTCTTCCAGTAAAATCATATTCGTCCTTGCTTCGAAACAGCATGGACACAATTTATTTCAAAAAACTTTGTGTCCAGCTTTGGTTAGGTAAGGAAGAATCTGTTTAAAGTAAAGAATTTTTGTTTTGGTCCATCACATTCTACAAAGTTTTGAGCCTGATCGGATTATATTTCATTACTTATAATTATAAAATATCTTTATTTCTGAAATATTTACTTAGTAAATGTACGGTAATTGTGTTGTTGGTTGTAATGGTCGACCCGATGACCCAACAAATATAATTTCGCACCACATGCAGTACTATGTAAGTCTTATGACCAGCTATTGAGGTGGTGAGAAAGTTTACTAGAGTGAAGAAAATAACCGCCTTACAGAACACCTGGAGAAGTTTTCTACGACAAAACATGGCTTATTTCGAGTTATAGGCTTACAGAACACCTGGAGAAGATCACCAGGGCAAAACTGAGAGACGCCTTTGTAATGCATGCAATGCGTCTTACTTTCTACCCTTAAATTAAATCCCTGTGACGATGAGGTTCCTGGTTGATATATTGTGACGGTTCACACCAAATGTCTGTTTTCCACTTGGATAATATAATATTTATGACCTCTGTTTGAAAACTACCCACCAATCAAGATGATAGGGCATGTAATTCCATATTCGATTGGTAATCGCGTGTCTAATGAATTCTGTTATAATGGTTGACGCAAATTTAATCACGATTCAATTAAAACGAGGTACCTACGTGGAAATGCCAAGGCAGGTATATAATAAAAACTGTTTAGTTCGAACGCATTACGAATTATGAACAATGGACGTAGGTACCTAGGTGTGCTAGAATAAACAGGTGTAGGAAGCGACCTACAGCAATGATGATGATTACACAATAATACACGTATAATCCGAATCAAGTCATGCGTGACTTGTGCGGAAGCAGGTACCTGAGAGATGAGAGAACACCTGCAGATTTATGCTTCACTGAGTTTCCAATTCTAGAGTTGATAGGGACAGCCAAGGGGAATCTTTTAAAGTTTGAATAATACTATCAGTAAAAAAGAAGAATTTTTATGGTCAGTAGTTTCCTGTATATATGCAAGATATTTTAGTATAATGTTAGGAAGGTAATGTTATACAAGTAGGTAGGTACCTACTTAAGTTAACTTTAAGGGTAGCAGGAGTTTTATTGATGACGGTCTGTTGCAAAACAGAAACAAATGCTTCTCTGTCATTACCATCAACAGCTTCGCAATGATATAATAGTACATTACCAACATACAATAACACCTTTCTGTTCATCTTTCATTTTTTCAAACAAAATGCAGATAGCGAAATCAGAGAAAAACGCTTTTTAAATTACCTAGGTATAAGAGACATCTTCAACTCAGTCAACAACTGAACTGCCCACTGTCTTAGTTTAATCACAAGTTGGATGAACAGTTTGGTCATAATTCTCCCTTTGACACTTTCAAGTATGCTGACTGGGTCGTCATCAAACACATTCTTTGGGCACGGAGGAAAATGTCAACAGCCCTTTTCAGGGCTACCAAAAAGAGGTAGTTACAACACAAAAATATTTACAAGACGTCGAGTTATAACTCCGTCAAACAAAATATTTCACCAGAGAGAAAATACTAAATTCTCTCTCAAAAGTGAAATATTAAAGAATAACACACGAGGCGACCTCCCCAAACATTTACTGGGCGAGAGAGATGCGAATTTCATAGAAGATAAATACCCCGCTGGGAACAGAAGTACGAAGAATTCTACACGACTGGATGAGGTACCTACCCGCGTTTCGCTGATAGAACGCTCTCGTTTCCTGTCTATGCACGATGCCTGAAAGATCATGATTTTTTAGATGTACCTACCCTCGGCTTTCAAGCACTTTTAGAGGAGATGGGAGATTATCAAAAACCAATCTTCCAGAAGAAGAATATCGATCGTGCACTCGCCGAGTTCGATCAATACTGCGTGAGAAAACACCTGAGAACGCAAAACGAATGCTTCTCAGCTATATACAAGTGGGTACCAGAAGAAATGAGAGAAGCTATCGACTCAGCTTACCTCACGGCATACGAAGAGGCCAAACAGCGCCTCCAGCGAGAATACCTTACAGGACAGGCTACTCGAGGACCCCGCATCTCTCGCCAAAAAACCCAGCACCAAGTACCACGAAATGTACTCGAAAGCTGTTGGGTACTTTTCGGAAGCTCTGATCACTCAAAAGTGGATCGAGACTCTCCCCATCGAAGCACGAGGTATGGTCGCAGCTCAGCCTACCACGACCTCCCGGCTCGACCTAGCTGATACGCTACACGCGTACAGAACAGAGAATACTTCTCTGAACATACGAGGAGTAGAATCTACTCCGAAACCCATAAATACTGGTTTCAAAAAGGCCCTCTCGAAACAAGCTGAGTTCAAACCTCAACCAGTTTTCTACCGAAAATACCTACAAGAAAGTACCGTTCCAACTTCCGCGAGAATTCGGAAAACGAATAACTGCCAGTGTATCTGAGCCTATACGCCGGCAGTCTACTGAGTATAAAAGGCTCTTTTTCAAGTGCGGCACTGAATTTCTCATTGACACGGGAGCAGAAGTGAACATTCTGCCCCACAATGTCACAAAAAAATTGGGCTTGAAAATTCTCAAGTCCAACGTTAAGCTCACAGCAGCTAACGGAGCCCCTATAGACACACTAGGGCGAGCTGACACAACAATTAACATCGGCCTCGGGGACATGACCACCGAGTTTATGATCACGAAAGTTGATCTAGCGATCCTAGGTATCCCATTCCTCGAGTCTTGGGATATCGGAATACGGGTCAAACACAAGTACATTTATAAAGATAAAATAAAGTGCATGAACAAAAAGTTCACTGACGAACAAATTGCAGCTAATATCCCTCATCGTGACAATACCCCTCAACCAGAGGACGTGCAAATCACGGAGGACGAAAACATTCGCTCTATCATTAACAAATACAATGATAAAATGAGCAAAATTCATGGTAAATGGAAAAACAACGGGGTTTACCACCGTATCACCACGGAAGGAACACCAGTACACTTCCGAGCAAGACCCATGGCAGGCGAAAAACGGGCTCAAGTCAAAAGTACTTTTGACGAAATGCTTTCAGAAGGCATAATTGCACCATCGGATTCCGAATGGGCATCCCCGTTACACTGTGTGCCAAAAAAAGACGGGTCATGGAGAATCACCGGCGACTACCGTTTCCTCAACGCGAAAACGAAGAAAGACGCCTACCCTCCTCCTCACATTCGCTCTTTCCAAGCGAATTTACATGATACGCAAATCTATTCGACAATAGATTTAAAATCAGCGTATTATCATATTCCGATGCACCCAGATGACGCTCATAAAACTGCGATTATTACACCTTTCGGTCTTTATGAGTTTAAGAAAATGAGCATGGGTTTGGCCGGAGCGGCTCAAACATGGCAAAGATACATGGACAGCATTATGCGAAAATTTGATTTCGCATTTGTATACCTAGATGACATCCTGGTGGCTTCTAAAAATTATAACGAACACATGAACCACCTCAGACAAATTTTTGACAAACTAGGGGAACACGGACTTCGAGTAGGTTTTGATAAATGCATTTTTTCAAAACCTACCGTCGATTTCCTAGGTTTCACTATCTCGAAGGAAGGGATTATTCCTAAACGAGATAAAATAGAAGCCATAGAACAATTTCCTAGGCCAGTAGACGTACGAAGTCTACGCAGATTCCTAGGTATGTGTGGTTTCTACCGAGCATGCTCAAGCAAATTCGCTCACACGGCACAACCTCTGTATGACTCCATTCAGTCAAACAAAAAAAATGACAGAACACCTATCGAATGGACATCAGAGAGAGAAAAAGCTTTCAACAGCTTAAAGCAAGCAATGATCAAAGCAACATTGCATAACATTGCTCACCCACACCCTACGGCGGAGTGGAGATTAGTCTGTGACGCGTCCGACACACACATCGGAGCGGCACTAGAACAAGAAATTACAGACAAACATGGCTCGAAATCGCACCAACCATTGGGATTTTTCAGTAAGGAAATTCCAGAACAATGGAAGAACAAAGCATCGTTCGACAAGGAAATGTTCGCCGTTTACCAAGCGTGCATTCACTGGCACAACGACTTGGACGGCAGATCTTTCCATATTTGTTCGGATCACAAGCCTCTGCTAGGCACGATGCTTAAGAAGAATGCACATTTTTCTAAAATGAGACTAAGATGGCTAACGTACATCTCTCAAATGACGAGTGACATTCGTCATATTTCCGACGCACTCTCCAGACCCTTTGATCCGGTTGAAATTCAAACGAAATCGATTTCAACCCAGACGGACGAGGGTCCACCCATAGCCGAAATTTCGAAAATTACGGCTGCAATAGAATGCAATCTTCTACTGCACATTTCAAATTCACAAATTCGTTCTCCCCCTACCGCGGAGGACAAATCGAAACTCACACGAGTTGAATTCTCTCAAGGAGAAATTTGGTGTAACCTAGACTTAGGACACCCTAGACCTTATATTCCAAACGAAATAAGGGAAGAAATAATAAGCCAAATTCACAATTTGGGACACCCAGGTATACACTCTACAGTGTATAAAGTCAAACAACGATATTTTTGGCACGGACTACGTGCAGATGTCTCGAACTGGGTCCGAGCGTGCGAAACTTGCCAACGAGCAAAAATCACGCGCTCCGTGAAGCTCCCTTACTCCGAATTTGAAACGGCAAACAAATTTTCACACGTACACGTTGATATTACCGGACCCTTACCTTTAGCAAAAGGAGGGAAACGTTACATTTTGATGATGGTTGATAGAGCAACGGGTTGGCTAGAGGCAGTCCCTCTTAACAACATCGAAACAACCACAATCACAAATGCCTTTATCAATATTTGGGTAGCTTCAAAGGGCGTACCTAAATACATCACAAGTGATCAGGGCACTCAATTTGAATCAGATCTGTTCAATTCCATTATGGAACGTCTCGGAGTAAAACATACTCACACGTTACCATACAAACCATCAACAAACGGAATGGTAGAACGCAGAAATAGATCTTTGAAAGAGGCTCTCAAAGCTCAAAACGAAAATTGGCTCGACGCACTTCCCAAAGTTCTACTCGCCATGCGTACGGCAGTAGACCCAGCGACCGAAACTACGCCTTTCCAAAAAGTTTACGGAATTGACGTACCACTCCCAGGAGACATTTTCGTAACTTCTACGAACCTTTCGGAACCTCTTTTCTTCCGGCCTACGCATATTAAACATAATAATACGAAATATGCCGTAAACATGGATACATGTACTCATGTCTATATCAGAGTGCCCACACAGCTCACCTCTCTGCAATGTCCTTACACGGGACCATTCAAAGTGGTTAAAAGAGATAAGTTTTCGGTTACAGTGCAAATTGGCGAACATACTAAAAAAGTTCCCAAACAGCAAATCAAACCAGCTTATACTCTACACTCGGAAGAAGCTGTATCATAAGGACAATCTGAAAATCTGCCAGAAGGCACGTACCCTCTACCAAATTCGACGAGAGGTGGGTAACGGCGCTCGAAACACCCCAGCCGGCGTCGTCGTTGATAACACGACGTCTTGGGAGGGCCCCTGTGGTGAAATCCACCCCCTCTTGTCAACAGCCCTTTTCAGGGCTACCAAAAAGAGGTAGTTACAACACAAAAATATTTACAAGACGTCGAGTTACAACTCCGTCAAACAAAATATTTCACCAGAGAGAAAATACTAAATTCTCTCTCAAAAGTGAAATATTAAAGAATAACACACGAGGCGACCTCCCCAAACATTTACTGGGCGAGAGAGATGCGACAAACATCTCGAAACAAGTCGCCTTGAATGAGAAACCTCAAACAGGAAAACTCAAGGTCGTTCAGCCACCCCCGGGGACCCCGTGGACGACGACACACTCTGAAGTACGAAGAATTCTACACGCTCTACGCTGACGAACCTTCTGCCTTACGAAGTCATCTCAAGAACGGCTTCCTACTGCTTTCTACAAGCCAGACCTTCTCTCCACACAGATTTCGCATTGGCATCTACGGTCCAGTGATTATTCATCCTGCTCATTGCCCAACGTAGTTCATCCTACCTCTTTAGCTCGCACGCCCGAGGGACGTTCCGCGTTTCGCTGAAAACTTAGAGCGAGTCTTATAATTTTTTTAAGAAATTCTGGGTGTCAATTTGTCAAGTGTACATCCCTGAATGGAACCAAGCAGCTCTTCATACTGACTTAGGGTGGATATATAACTGTCAATACAAATCAGTGATCCAGGGGAATGAGAAACCATGCATGGGAATGAAAAACAAATTTCATACGGTATCACATTGTTTATTCAGCGATTTATTAAAGTAAGTTAGCCTCCAGAAATATAATTGTAAATATTAATCAATACCATTTGGCAACTAACAAGATCTTGAAACATCACAAATTACGTTTAAACATCACTATAATCACAAATTAAGTCTTTCGATTAAATCACATCAGGGCTGGGGTCATGTGTTTTTTATCTAAAATTTTAACGCGATACTGAGTAACTACCTCTATACTTTCTGTTCATCCAAGGAAGTTGAGATTTGATAGGTAGGGAGTTTCCCTGGGATATTAAGAGACAATTGAAGTGATTGGTTCATTCCTAATCAGCTCAGTGAGCTAAATCCTCTCCTGTTCATCCTAGGAAGCTGAGATTTGATAAGGGGACTCTCTAGGACAATAACAGACGATTGAAATGATTGGGTCTTTCTCAATCAGCTGAGTGAGCTGAATTCTCTCCTGTTACCCCTAGAAAGTTGAAATTTTATAGGGAGACTCTCTGGGACACTAAGAGACGATTGAAATTATTGGCTCTTTCCTAATCAGCTGAGTGAGTTAATTTCTCTCCTGTTACCCCATGGAAGTTAAAATTCGATACAGCGACTCCCTGGGACATTAAGAGACGATCTAAATGATAGGTTAATTCCTAATCAGCTGAGTGAGCTAAATTCTCTTCTGTTCATCCAAGGAAGTGCAGATTTGATAGGGAGATTCTCTGTTTTTTTTTAATTCTTCAAATATGTTTGGCCCTAATGGCTTTGTAAGTAAATCGGCTAGTTGCTTACTTATTGGACAATATTCTACATCTATGGTTTTATTTTCAATCAATTCCTTTATAAAATGAAATCCTACATATATATATATATATATATATATATATATATATATATATATATATACATATATATATATATATATATATATATATATATATATATATGTTTCCTTTTCTATTAAAATTCCCTTTCTTCATCAAGGTTATTGCACTCTGGTTGTCAATAAGTGAAGTAGCTAAGTGTAGTAGTGCTAGTGAGGTAGCACTTTTTCCTAACAGTTCTTCAAAAAGGCTTTTAAGGTAGATTACTTCTTTGCTGCATTCTGCAGCCGCACTGTACTCACTCTCCGTATTAGAAGTGGCGACGATTGGAAGTTGCTTCTTTGAACTCCAGCTTATTGGTCCTCCAACGAAATAAATTATGTACCCTGAAGTACTTTTTCTAGTTTCAGGGTCACCTGCGTAGTCAAAGTCACAATAGGCAATGATATCATCAATGGAGCCTTGGAGTAGTAAATCCCTTCATTTATAGTCCCTTTTAGGTATTTCAGAGTCCTTTTAAGATTAGTAAGATCATCATTAGTTGGCTTTTCAACTTGTCTACTGCTCATACCAACAGCATAAGCCAAGTCGGGGCGAGTTTTCGTTGATATATAGAGCAAACTGCCAACGGCTTTTCTGAATGGAAATTCTGTTAGTGCATTTCCGTTTTCAGTCACAGGCTTTACAAACGGAGTTGTGACTGGTTTGGAATATTCCATGCCATATTTCTTGAGTACCTGCAATGTTTTTGGATTGTTAACAGCAGTCATCTCAAACTCTTGATTCAGCTGAGCGAGTAGCTTTGCTATTTTCTCTTCACTGTCTGAGGCAAGGATACCATCATCCACATGAATGGCCAAGAGCAGGTTTGAGTCAGTATTCTTGAAAATGCAGGGTTCATTTTTTAGGGCTCTTAATCCATTTTTAGTTAGAAATTCGGAGAAACGCTTATTCGAACGAAGTGGAGCTTCACGAAGACCGTAGAGGGCTTTTTCTAATAGGCAGATTTTATTTTCAGATCTTTCAAAACCCTCTAGCATCTCCATAAAAACTGGATTCTCCAATTTTCCGTAGAGAAAAGCAGTTCTTATGTCGAACTTTGTTACATGGTAGGTAATTTTTCTTGGCGATCAAAGCATGTATAAGTCGTAAAGCATCGCTGCTCACTACAGCACTGAAAGTTTCCTCATGGCAGCCAAGCCTTTGTTCACAGCCCCGTGCGACGAGTCGTGCTTTGAATTTACTACGTATCATCTTATACTCGAAAGACCCACCTGTTTGTTTGAATTCTCTGTTGTCCAGCTGCTTTTCTATCTATAATGGTCCGCGTTTTGTTTTTAGTGAGAGAAGGTTTCCCTTCATGAATCGCCTGAAGCCTGGCTGAGGGCCTGGATGCGGCGACTAATCACATTTAGGCTAACAATAGCGGGATAGGAATCCGCTTAAATATGAAACTTCCTTCAACATGTTCATCCAAGTAAGTTGGGATTTGATAGGGAGATTCCCAGGGATATTTGGTGGTATACATAAAGGCGAAACAAAAGCTTTTACTCCGAAATGTGAAGAACATGCTTCGTTTCATATGCATAATTAGCAAATGCTATAGGTAGTACTTGCTACTCCCCTGTTACTTCGTAGTAAAGTAAGTGAAGCTAATACTGTAGTCTTCTATTCCAAATCCTATACACAAAAAGGAGGTAATGCTAGTGGTCTGAAGACAATGCTTCTACTCTGAGCATGGGGGTAAGCATCTACTTTTACCTTCAACTACAAGCATGCACTCCGTTTTTATGCATACCACCCACTAAGAGACGATGAAATTATTGGCTCATTCCCAATCAGCTGAGTAAGCTAAATTCTCTCCTGTTCAGCCTAGGGAGTTTAAATTAGATAGAGAGACACTCTGGGACACTAAGAGACTATTGAAATGAGTAGGTCTTTTCTGATCAGCTGACTGAGCTAATTTAATTGATACATTTTTAACTTAAGACACAAATAAGACATATCCATATACCGATGTATCTGCGTGTAGTGTAGATACTCAACATCAGTTTACCTCCTCCACTCTCTCTCTCTCTTCCATCACGGAATTCAAAATTTTGGTTGAAGTATTTTAGTCCTGGCGATTTTTTTTTTTTTTTTAAAGAAAAAAAGCATAAAAACGAAGTACCTGCTTGAAGTAGAAAATAAAAGCAGATGCTAAGCCCCATACTCCGAGTAGAAGCATTGCCTTCAAATCGTCATTCAAAACTGGAAGGCTTTGTTTCAAAGGGGGTAGCAAGTGCAAAGCATTTGCTTATTATGCATGGGGAACGAAGCATGTTCTTCATATTTCGGAGTAGAAGCTTTTGCTTCGCCTTTATGCATACCACCTTACCACCCAATACTGCTCGTCATGCACAGACTTTTAACTACCTAAGTTAATTCTCTAGAGGGTTCTCGGTGTGAACACAGCAGTCTTTTCACTCCACTCTTTTCCTTGGTGCCATTCTTCAAACTGAGAAGGGGGGAAATAATGAATTATCTCCATCAACGGTAATAATGAAAGGAAGCTGTAGTGCCTATAGCAAAAACATGCAAAAATTGTATTGAGGATTATCATTCCCCTATGAATTCATCATTCCTCTGAAATGCCCAAAAGTCTCATTAACCAGGGGAATGAGAAATCATGTTTTTTATTTTCCCCTCCATGGACGTTTCTACTAATAAGTATGCCAAAATTTTGAATTTTGAAAAAATTTTGAAAAATTATGAATGGTTTTTTACCATCTAACGTAAACAAAAGTGAAAAGAAAAAATCTACCTTAAAAATAACAGTTATTTGCAGCTGGGGGATGAGAATCAATAAAAATACTCACCAATATTTCCACATGTAAACTTCACCCATGGCCATCACAAGCACTTCTGAGCTGAGAGCCAGGTTAATGTATATAGCCTGTATATAGGTGACAATAGGTATACCTTCCTTTTTGCAAAGTTCAATTATTTCTTCCTATAGAAAATTAATATTTATAAACAATGCAAGATGTTCAACAATGCTTCATTTGAGAACACTGCAGCTTTATAGGTAAACTTGAGTAAAATCTTTTGAATTTCTATATTTTGACTGGATACTAAATAGGTAGGTAATATGTCCTTGAATTGATTTCTTGGTAAATGGCTAAGTTTATTTAAACTTTGTAGAAAACATTAATCTGAATATACAAGGGCTTGGATAACTTGACGAGATAATTATATTGTATCCGATTTGAGCTAATTTGAATTCAAACCTAAAATGACCTAAAATTGAATCATCTCTAATGCTCTCGGTACACGGCCACTTTTCAACACGGCGGACAAATTGAGTCACTGCGCGATAACGCTGGTACTAATGCTTGAATTCACAAAATTTTTATTTAACACCCCGAAAATTCTTTATTTCGCTCCGATATGATCTTTTTCAAAGCTCTCAATATTTTCGAGTTATTCAGTGATGAAGGGCGGATCGTCAGTTCTGTCACGTGTCCCCAGGACACAAAGGTGAACTGTACTTTAAAATATTTACTTTGAGCACTGAACTTCTGAATGTTTCTGATATACCGATAATATATTACATATGCCCTCTCTTAAATACAACAGAAAGTTGGCGAGGAATATTTTTTCCCCAATTTATATTAGGCTCGGAAGTGTTGTCACCCAAACGTTGAATTCAGGGGCAGCCCCTTTTCGGCGGCGCGTGTGGCGGTTCGGGAAATATCCGGAAGAGCTCCCTGCTGCTATCAACATCTTTAGTTGAGTTTGAAGTTTCATCGAAAAATGCCATAGGTAAGTTCAACAGCAGATTTTTCTCGTAATCAGGGTATAATAAACGCAAAACCGTTGCGTACCTTTATTGTTCCATATTTAAGCATTACAAAAAAACGTTTTAAGCAGGGGAGGTAGTATTTCCATGGAGCACGAATTCAACCAGTGACTCAGAACAGTTGTAAAAACCAATATGGCTGCCAACTGAACAGTAATGTGCGAAAACGTCATTCCTGTCACGGTTAGTTCTGTCACGTGACAGGACCTGACAGTGTGTGACAGGAATGACGATTTTTATTCAGTTCTCTCGTTCATTCTTTTTGCTCCTTTCAACAAACATTATGTTTCCGTTTTTCAGCCTTTTTTTTTTACGGGTTATTGAAATCTGTAACGACTGTTCGGAAACGTGCTTTTAGCGAATTTTCTTAGAAAATGATGCTATTGGAATGACTCCAAAAATTTTAAAATAAAAATTTTCTTCATAAAAATCTGTTTTGAGGCATTTGAAATGATTCCTGAATTTTAACCCTTTTTTATTTGTATATAAATGCACATATGTGTCATTCCAGACGATAAGTCTCCATAGGATTGAGATAAAAACCTCGTTCTTCCGCCAAAAATTAAGCATTCCAAAAGAAAGGATGAATTTGTTGGACAACACTTTTTGAAAACAGTAAATTGGTCAAATTTCAAAAAATGTACTAAAAAATCACTAAAATTACAGAACCGGCTAAAAATGGTTAAATTTATATTTTTTTAGCAGAATATTACTCAAAAAAAGTTTATCAACCATGACCAAGGTCATTTAAAAATTGAAGCTCAAACTTATGCTGAAAATTGTACTCAAATTTCATCATAAAGTGTGCTAAAAAGTCGATAAAAATTTTAAAAAAATCTAAAAACTCAAAATCTTTGTATAGAAGATTATTTTTTACAACAAGTTTTTTCACAATAAAATTAATTGGTAACAATTTCTTTGCGCACAAACTTCGCGATAATTATGGGAAATTCGCTCATATGATCATGCTGGAAGACTGGAACTTTTTTTCCTGTTAGTAACCCACGTTCTACTTCAGTTCTTTGATATTAGGTATGGATATATAATTGGGCATTACATATTTTCCAGGTTTTCCTTTTTCTGCGCATCTTAATTCTCGTTTTTACAATTTTCAGTCTTCAGAATGGCCTCTCAGAAGAAGAAAGAAACAGCAGAAAAAATAAGAAGAAGAAGCGAAAAAAGATGTTTCCCCTTTGTTTTACTGGACAATGACACATTTTTGTTGGTTCTTTATACTCAGTAAAGTGTTCTATTTTTGATCTACCTATTAGGTGAGAATTTTTAAATGTTAAACTAATTTGCTATCCTGTAACTTTTCTTGTCTATTTTTGATATTTTTGCGTTTTGTTCCTTTTTATAGTTCAGTTTCCTACATATTTCTCAGTAAATCTCTTTATAAATCTTGTTCCTTGGTAAGTTATTTATATTTCTGCAAGAGAATAGATTCAGACTGATCTCTACAGTTGGTCGCATCTACTGTCCTTCCTATATGACTGAACTTCTCTTCGTCGTCAATAGTTGAAATATTTTAAGTGTTCTAAAGAATTTCGTAATGAATAAAATATTTTCTACGAACCTCCCGTTCACTTTGATCTCCTTTCAGGTCTTATTGTATGTGAATGCATACATTAAATTATGCTGGACACCCTCTTTAGTTTAGATCCGGTCATTTCTGTCACATGTTAGTCAGTTCTGTCACACTGCATAAAACACTCATAAGTATTCTATAAAATGAAATTTCAAATGATCCCCTATCACATCTTCTTCCAAAAGATCTTCTTTTGTAGCTACCGTCTTTGAATGAAATGTCATCTTCTTTAATTGTACTCTATATGTAATATAAGATATGTGAGAATGAAATTGACCATCAAAACCGTAAAAAACTGAAAAATTCTTTAATTGAAAAATTATGCTCAGCAGACATTGCCGCAAGTAATACCAGACTTAAGCGAAAAACCAACAACGAGAACTTCAGAGTGACTTTATCATCAAATACAGGCGTGACAGGACTGACACTTCGCAACAACTTTTAGAGCTTCTACTTGGAGAAAAAAACACACTCACTAAGGCTAAGCGAGAGAGGGCGTGGAAAGACGACTTCTGTGTAAGCTTGGGTCACCTCTAATCTGCCCACCTATTTTTCCCCCCTTAACACACAAATCAAATTACTCAAGGGCCACTCATGTACGGGATGCACTGCTCTGCAGACTTAGGGTTCCATTGGGCTCACATTATTTAGGAGCAACCGAAGCAAGCGTGGACAGGAACATGGGTGCCAGAAATTTTAGATGTAAATGAAAACAATTTCTGCTATGTTCATCGCACTTACTTGAAAAGTTTACAGAAATCCTCTATAAACGTCTTTCTATATTTACCTATCACACAACATCTGATAAGAGGCTTCATACTACTTTCTTAACATGTATCTTTCATGGGTACATACATTCATAACATGTACCTATTCAACTTTCATGGGTAGGTACTGTGTGTTAACCCATGGAGATAGAAGTTTTTAACTAGATTTCAGAATCCTTTAAAATACAACAAATAGTATAGTATAAAAGGGGAGGAGAGTGGGGGGATACCAATCCAACTTCCATAAAGAGTGCCTAGGAACTTAACTCACATAATTTTAATCGAGATCATTGTAGATGTATAAGGAAAAAGTGGAAAACCCAACAAAAAATAATTTTCTTCAACCATTTGGATTTTTTCATTCATTATTCGTGATTCTTAAAAAATCGGACTCTAGGGTATATAGAAACCGAAACCCGAAATATGAATTTTCTTCAAGAGAGGTAGGTATTGATCTTCACCAAAGATAGAGTGGCAGACAGACACACATTTATATAATCAATTCAATTCAATTGTGGGAGCCCAACGATTCGGAAGGACCAGTGACTTACGTCACTGACACACATGTATTTATCGATGATATCATTTCTATGTGGGTGTAGAAGAATGACTTCTTTTTTTTAGGATAAGTGTTTAGGTCAATCACGTAACTCCCCTTTGGCCCTTTCCCCTCAGCCATAGAGAGTAATAAAAGAATATCTTCAGGTCTCAGCTGTTCAGAAGAACAAATATGATAAATTCCATACCCACATTATCATTATGATATTTATTTATTTTTTCCTTAGATTTTATATTTATAATAAAATGTGTAGAGAAAATTAAATAGACAGTCGAAGAAAAGTAGAAGGATATAAAAGCTTTAGTAAACCATTATACTATTATTGTAGCTACTAAAACATTTTAAACTGTGATTAATTTACCTTTTGTTCGTTTATTTGAATATACTAAACAAAAGGTTGTAGTCTTTTACATGTATATCTAGGAACAAAATTTTGTTGATTAAAAGTTGTAATGCATTTGTAGTTAGTTTTAAATGTGATAGGTACCTACCCTTTGTCCATGTCAAAGGCAGTTCCATATATATCTTCCTTCCTGGGATATTATATGTACAAGTTACTAATGTAACTATGAACTAGAGAAATAATATCAATAAAAAAAAAGTAATACATGTATACCTACCTACCCAGTGTTCGCAGACAATATCCATCCATGATGAAGAATCTCCGAACTTAAGAACGAAATTCCGTCTAATGCAATGAATGGTTGTATGACTTTTTAACCATAGGTACCTATTTTTGGAATGCAACTCGTAAGAACACATCAGTTGTATAGAATTTGAAATGCTCAAATATTGGCATACTGTTCTTCAACGTTGTAAACATGATAAATTTTCAGACTTTTGAGCTTTTTTCACGATTTTGAGCAATTTTGTTTACAACCGAAATTCGGAAAAATTAATAAAATTCGGTGATAAAATTAAGAGACCCAAGATAAAACAGCCCATATCCTAGATATTTACTGGAAAAATAATTGGTGGTTTTAGTGCATAATTCCTTCGATAACTGAATCTAATGCTGAATGAAATCTGGAACGTCATTTCAAGAACTGCAGGTTGGACCTACAGTACCTACCAAACAATCATTTGGATAATATTGCCAAATAATAAATTAGGTAACTGGATGTAACATCCAGTCTAGTTGGTTTATGAGAGACCAAATTGCGGGTGTTCATAATTAATATTATTATTAGTTTATTTTTAATTTAGATTTTTAAGCATGGCAATATTTGATCAAAATTATGGTATGATCTTCATAGAAGACTATTTACATTGCAGCTCACATGCTAAACACTGCTTTGTAGTGAGTTTTGAAGACATTATTTGATAAACCCCGCCAAAGCGTGGTTTTTCTAAATTATAAGGAAATTTTGCTCTCGCGTGTTATCTACTCTGCGCTCCCAGTGCTCCGCCATCATGACCACCTCCTCAGAGCGGACAAAAGACCACAGAACTGACGATTTACTTCGAAAAATGTTTGAAATCGAATCTGTAGAAGAAGTATTACCTTGGTCGCCTGCGGAAATTGAAGCTGACAAAATGTTCAATGAGCAAGTTCAACGTGACGAAAATGGTTGTTACATTGTACCCCTCTAGTTCTCGGAGGACCGCTGCTCTTTGGGTGTGTCTCGTCACATTGCATTAAGACAACTCTATCGGCTAGAGATTAAACTATCACGCAACCCCATTCTAGCCAAGGCTTACACAGCATTTATGTACGAATATCTCTCACTAGGGCACATGAAGCCCATCCCTCCCCCATCTGGCGATCAGCCTAACTACTATATTCCTCACCATGATGTTCACCGTTCTGATGATCCACCTGAAAAAATCAGAGTTGTCTTTAATGCTTCTCAAAGAACTACTAATGGACATTCACTCAACGAGATCTTACATGCCGGTCCTAAGCTCCAACCTGACATAGCAGATATGATCACCAGATTCCGTTCCTATAAGTATGTGTTCATTGCAGACATACGTCAAATGTTCCGGCAAATCAACCATTTTGGTCAGGACCATGATATGCTCCGCATCGTTTGGCGAGCCTCTCCACAAGATCCAATCAAGGACTTCGCTCTTCAAACCGTTACATATGGCACCGCATGTGCTCCATTCCTTGCCAACAAAGTTATTAAACATCTTGCTCAAGAAGGTGCTCAGGAGTTTCCAAGTGCATCTGAAGTGCTAAACTTCCATACTTATGTAGATGATGTTCATGGAGGTGGAGAGATGCGTACGGAAGCTGTCATTGTCCGGGATCAGCTCATTGAGCTCTTAGCCACTGCTGGGTTTGAACTAAGAAAGTGGGCTTCTAACTCCTCCAGCGTTCTTAGAGGCATTCCAGTGGAGAATAGATTGGATGTTGCTCAGTCCGTCAATTTCTAATAATGATGATCAAAAACCACTTAAAATGCTTGGCATTGCATGGAACCCTCAAACAGACTCTTTCTTTTTCAAAGTCCCTGCTACACCAGTCGTCAAAACTAAGAGAGAGTTGGCCAGTCAAGTGGGTCGTATATATGATCAATTGGGCTGGGTCATGCCTGTGTCTGTTCATGCTCGAGGCATACAACGTTAGGTTTGTCAGTCTAAGTATGAGTGGGATGATATTCTTCCACCTTACCTTGTTCATGAATGGTCACAGATTGCAGATTGCTCTCACTGAACTAGCTATTCCACGTCATATAAATGTCACCTGTTCAGAACAATGGCTCATTGGCTTTGCTAATGCATCAGAAAAAGCACATGCGGCAGTCATCTACCATGTTAGCAAAGTTCAAGATCATTGTACTGTTCGTCTTGTCATATCCAGAGCTAGAATTGCTCCTTTGAAATCAGAGTCGATTCCCAGGTTGGAGCTTCTTGCTGGGGAGTTGCTCTCAAAAATGTACACAAAGCTTCGCCCACAGTTTAGTCAGGTTCCGGATAATCACATAGTAGCATGTTCTGATAGCACTATTGTTCTTTCTTAGTTGACTGCTGACCCTTCACCAGTCTGGAAAGTGTTTGTGGGAAACCAAGTGTCTAAAACTCTCAAGGGCATTCCTTCAGCTCATTGGTTTCATGTTCCAACCAAAGACAACCTGGCAGATATTGCTTCAAGGGGTGCTCTTCCCAAACAACTTGTCGAGAACCAATTTTGGTGGCAAGGACCTGCTTGGCTCCAATTACCCCGTTCAGAGTGGCCGATCAAACGCATATGTCCAGACCTCAGTTGTCCCACTGTTCATGAGGAAATACGATCATCAAAGGCATTATATGCTCTAACCAGTTCCACATTTGAATTTGAAGAATGGTATAGTTCATACCCGAGGCTAAGAAGGATCACAGCCTGGATTTTACGATTTATTCAGAACTGTCGTCAACCACATTCAAGAACCCGTCAGCTCAATACTAAAGAGCTGCGATTAGCTGATAGGGTACTTATTCTTCGTGCTCAGAAGCGTCACTTCCAAGACATTTATGGTGCACTGATCAATGATCGACCGTTCACAAAGCTCAGGAAGCAGCTGGCCTTGTTCAAGTCAAATGATGGCATCATTCGAGTGGGAGGCCGTTTAGAGCTGAGCTCACTTCGCTATGAGACCAAGCACCCTGCTCTTCTTCCACAGCATGATATTTTGACCAAACTTTTGATCCGTCATGCTCACGAGAGTTGCCTTCATATAGGCCCTCATGCCATGCACCAAGTATTTCAATGGTCATAATCTCATAACAAAAGTTCTGTCCAGATGTAATAGATGCCACACGTAGATTAAGCCACATCCATTCCAGCCACCCATGGATCAGTTACCAGCTGGTCACATAGAAATCAGCTATCCGTTTGAGCAAGTTGGCATAGATTTTGCTGGACCGTTCACTGTCAGTGTCTCAGGTCTACGAGGGACAAAAGCCATAGAAATTTACTTGGCTGTATTTGTTTGCTTCTCGACCAAAGCCGTTCATTTAGAGGTAGTCATGGATTTGACTACTGATGCCTTTCTCCAATCGTTAGAGAGGTTCATGGGTCGTCGTGGCGTGCCTTCAGTTGTCTGGTCAGACAATGGAAGAAATTTCGTTGATGCTGCCAACCTTCTCCGCAAGCTCAGGCTTGCTCTTGAGCAAGGTATAGGAGATGTTCTCAGTGAGCGATTGTCAATGAGGGGAATAGAGTGGCGGTTTATCCCTCCTAAAGCCCCTCATTTTGGTGGGTTATGGGAATCTGCTGTCAAGTCGGCAAAGAGGCTTCTTCGTGTTCATTTTCGCAACCAGACTCCCACACTCCAAGCTTTCACCACTGTCACCACCAGAATTGAGGCCATTTTGAACAGCAGGCCACTTGTTCACCAGTCTGGATCACCTGATGACATAGAAGTTCTGACACCAGGCCATTTTCTTATTCAGCGTCCACTCACTGCTCTGCCTGAAAGTTTCGTCACAAACACCAGTCCCAGGTTTGTTCCTAAGTGGAACTTTGTCAATCAGCTAGTTAATCAGTTCTAGCAAAAATGGCAGAAGGAATACCTTCTAGATCTACAGTCCAAACTGAAGTGGAATACTCCAACCAAGCCTGCTCAAGTTGGTGACGTTGTTCTTATCATAGAGGACAATACTCCTCCTTTACAATGGCCTATGGGAGTCATCACCCAAATTTGTCCAGGCAAAGATGGAGTTCCAAGAGTCGCTGATCTTTGTACATCCACTTCATCACTTCAACGCCCGCTTGTGTCCACTGCCCAAAGATGAATGACGAATGCTCTAGTTACCATGTCAGGCGAGCCGATACGCGGGGAAGTCCATTTAGTCTGTATCAGTCTTTGTTGTGCCAACCATCTGTCAAGTCGTCTTTTGTTTGTTTTTGTCAAATTGGCATTCTCACCTTTTTTGTTCATTCCGCTCGTTGCTTGCTTTCCAGCACCCGTTTTTTACAATCCGATTGTTCTATCTGTTCTTTTCACATTCTAGCTCTAAAAATGTTCTAATAACCGTTCTAATGTTCACAAGTACGAGTATTATATGTATACTACCAACAAGCTAATTGTTCTTTCTGTGAGATCTTAAGTTAACAATAAGAGATCGCGACTGAAGTCATGCACTCCTCCTATATTTCTGGTAGTTCAACACTTCCGCCCATACCTCTCCTCCGTAAGCATGGTGGCCATGATGGCCTCTGCTGTCTTCATTAGAAGCCTTCGTTTTGCTGGTGATGGCCCTCCTACATTGGCCATGAGCCTACTAGGCCTTCCAACCACAGCAGCAGCCTAATTGGCCACTCTGCATATGTGCATCCACAAGAAGCTGTTCGCCCAACATCACACCTAAATATCTTATGGCCGCAGATGTTTCAATCTGCTGTTCATCCACGACCATGGTTATTGACGTTTCAATGGGCTTTGTTGTAAGGTGTACAATCTCTGTTTTCTGAACCTCTAAGTACCGAGATCTTGTCTCCATCCATTCGGAAATTCGTCTCATTGCTTGATTCAGTTTAAACTGGAGGAACTGTACAGTGTGGGCCGTTAACACCACCATTAGGTCGTTGGCATATCCTACCAGAGGTTCAGCTCCAAATAACAAGCCCCGTACAGCCTCCAAAGTGATCCTATTCTTTTTTATTCCCTCCTTTGTATCATATATCAGCCACTGATGGGTAAGGTAGTCCTGCAAGACTCTAAATAGGCATGCAGGTACTTGAAAATCTAGTCTCAAAGCTTTAAGTATATCTCGCCACCTATCCAAATTGAAGGCATTCTTAACATCTAGTGTCACCATCTTGCACAGGTCCCTAGACTGACGATTCCCTATTCCCTCTGACTTAGCTGCAGTCACTTTTTCATTCATTGCATCAGCAGTTGACCTTCCCATGGTAAAACCATACTGTCTCTGGGATAATCCACCAGCCTCAATGACTGCATTCAATGTTCTTATATTCAGCATTCTTTCGTACAGCTTGTCTGCTATATCCAACATACATAGAGGTCTGTGTGCGGATGCAGTGGTGGGATCTCCCTTCCCCTTACCTAAAAGAACGAGTCTTGCCGTTTTTCACCTCTCTGAGAATGTCCCTTCGATTAGGCAGGGTTTGTATATATCCTCCAGAAGTTCAGCGTGGTTTTGCACAACCATCTTCAATATGTCGAATGGGATTCTGTCAGGTCCTGGAGCCTTCTTATCATGCATTGGCATCACTACCTTTTTTAATTCGCTCCTGGTAAACAATGGTATCTCCTCGTTCCTTACTCCTAAGGGCATTTGGTTTTCAATGTGGTGAGCAGGAAAGAGCTCATCCACTATATTATCTTTCACTTCAGTGGCCATTTCCGAAGTTGGGTCCAATCCTTTGAGTTTCTGTAAAACCAATTTATAACCTGGTCTCCATGGACCATTCTCAATATCCTCACACAGTGTTTTTCACTTCTGAGCCTTACTCCATTGTATAGCTATTTTCAGAACCGTCTTGCCATTGATGACAGCAACCTTATAGGGAAGTGTGGACAAGGCAAGAAATTTCCTTTGACCTAGCAAACACCTTATGTAAGTCATTATCACCATCCACACTATATCAATACCCATTAACGTACAATTTATGGGATGAATTTGGCACAGCCCAGGGCTGGGATCCCACGTATGTTACCATATTAAAACTTTACAGTTATTCGAAAACATACTGCGTTATTTCACCCAGTCATTCAGCTCCTTCAATGTCCATCGATCAGTGCTGTCCCTAATCAGGGCAGCTAAGAATGAACATACATGGAATCCCATAACTGTGCTTTTATTTTTCTAGATCAACAGACAATTTCCTTGCATTTCTAATATTTAAATTGGTTATGCTACAACTATAAGCTTCAGGCCAACGCCCCCAAACAATCTTAGTTATAGGGAGATCGAATATAACTCTTGAGGTTATCGGTGTTCGTATTTTCGTATCGTTATTGCTAAAGGCATCATGTCCCAATGTGCAAAGGAACCATCTCTTTTCTTCCCATTCTTACCACTAGATCCGGTGCTGCGTGCATCACTTGCTAATAACGACAAGTTGTCTCTTCCGCCTGGCAGCGTGGGCTACCTTAAGCAGTTGGGTATCGACCATAAGTACCACAGGAATTGATATGGACAAATTTACTGCTTATTCCACCTGTCATTCACCTTTCTCTGCAGCAGCACACAAAGGGGTATCACCACCAGTCATATTTTGTGATAGAAGTGTTATGTCAGCCGTGAAGTTATTGACATTAGGTATAACGGGATTCAGCCTAAATCTGTTGGCCGAATCCCGAATAAACCTAATATAAAGTCATCTTTTGGGCGACAGAGTGGACATCCAATTCCTCGATGTTTGCCAATGTCTACAACAGACTCTTTCTTTCCAGGGAGAATTTTCTTCTACTATTTTACGAGAAGGAAAAAATGTACACAAGGGATCATCTTGAAAATATTTTGGTACTCTATGTATATAGTTAATCTTGCATACAAAGTTTTCATTTTTAGCTTAAATAACCTGATTCAACTTAATACTAATCTTTTCCAAGGTTTTTCCTGTGTTTACACTCAGAATTCGCAAAATTCCACAATAGATTTGTTCACACCCAAGACTATTGGTGTTACTCAGGCCTCCAACAGTAGAATATTAAAATGAAGGGAAAGGGGGGAGGGGGAGAAGTTACTCACTAGTGGCCTAGGTGATTGTGAGGGATATTGGGCGTTCTACGACGGGTCCCCTGCACTTGAAAATGTGTACCATAAGCACGGTAATGAAAATGAAGGTTTTTGGTCTTGGATCTACTGCCATACCTGCACCCTCACCGCTTCCTCCTAGTTGAAGGTGAATGAGATCTCCAAATGTGCTGCATAGTAAGCAGTCTTCTACGAAGACTGTACCATAATTGATAGCTCAAGTTACCTTTGGAGAAAGGATTAGTAGAGTTATGATAGGGATGAGTAGAAGATGATTTAGTGCCTGCCCAGGTTGGCGCCTTTTCTCCCACCCAGTTATTCACCTGTGCCAATCAGCGATCTTTGAACTAAAGTGAATGGCGTCACCCCAAGATGGGGCAGCGCAGAGAGCCCAGAGTAGATAACGTGAGGGAGCGAAACTTTGTATCATTTTGAAAAACTGCGCTTTGATGGGGTTTTCAAACAGTATCTTCAAAATTCACTGCAAAGCTGTGTGTAGCATGTAAGTTGCATAGTAAATAGTCTTCCACGCATCCCTGCTATAATTCCACTCATACTACCCCAATAGTAAGTTGAGTAATTTTTGTCTATTCCATGCTTAAAACTCACAGTGATTTAGAGATTGATTTTGATCTGATCGAGCTCTCAAATGGTGACTATTATTAGCCCTAATAACCTCAGAATCTTGTAGGGTACAAAGTTTTCTGCTACGTGTTCTTTAATGAACTGCAAATTTTACTAATTTATAAATTCACGAACCAAAAACACGCATTGAGAAGATAGAAGATAAAAATTTTATAAACCAGGAGAATTTAATTTTAGTACAATGCGGTTGCCATTGCTTTACATACTTGTATATTCAATAGCGTTTAATTCAATAGGTTTTGACAAAAAACAGTAATTTTTCACCAGGAAGTAAAAAATGGAATTCATGAAAGGGAGTAAAGTCTCCTACTTTGTATGATATTTTCAAAGGTGGTTTTTTTTTTTTTTTTTTTAATTTTAATTCTCAATTTTTAGCCTTATGAGTGAAGCAATCATTTCAATATTTTTTCTGAATACAATTTATTTTATTATTAATAATTTTCTATCGTTCCATTACTCAACCATTTATCTTGAAGCTCAGTAGATCAGGCCTTAGATCTTTGTTCTTCAGTCAACTAGCAGGATGCAACTTGAAACATGATAAATCCATGAAAATTGTCCCAATGAACAAGTAATAAATGGCTACATTTCCCCAATAACTTTCAACTTGTCAACCAATAATGACCAGTACATGGATGCTTTATTTCCATAAATAACCAATAGAACAATGAATTGATGTAGTTCAAACATAGATAACACATTAAATTGGCTCTTAAAATCATCAACAAACTATATAGGTATATGGCCCCAATTTGTCAGAAGTTGAGTTACAAGTCAAATGTTGACTTGAACTGTATTTATGAAAAATGACCACTTTGACACGCAATATAAGCTAACTAGCAGTACACAATAGCATGGAAGGCACAGCTTCTTAAAAATAATGAAATTGTAACTAACATCTACATAGTACACGTTTAAACAGTACCTACCTCCCTAACCAATGAATTGATCAGGCAGTGAACTCATATCATGACTAGTTTCATGTGACATCGATGTACAATAATTGAAATGGAGTCATGATAGAGCAATATGTACATACTTCTGCATTGAAATATCATTTAAACCACCACATTTTTCTCTTTTTATATTATCAATACTCTTCATAAACACAGTTATGATGACCCGAACTGTCCAAATTGATTTTTCATCCATGTGCCAACAAGCGCATCTAAACGTCTTTGCATCCAAGATAAAATGACATCTATTGGTGAGAAATTTGGTGGTTTATATGGTGAAGGGTAGAAACGTATAATTACTGAGCGATGATGATAACATTTTCCATTGAAAGCCACGCCAACAACGTTTTCTATAGAAATTAACTGAAAATCTTTAGAATAATTATGTAGGAGGGTTGGAAAATTGCAAGCAATGTTTCAATAATAGCATCAGAATCTGAATTCTATACTCTTGGATGATAAATAACTTTCATACATAATTGGTGATTAGTTGAATGAGATTCATAATTAATAAAACATCAATTGGGACTAATTTAACCCAGCAATGCTTAAATTATCAAAATTAGTTGTGAGTCGAGATGTGTATTTCCTGTGGTGGAAAGTGACAAAATAATCAACAAATATTTGTAAGTATTTAAAAAATTCAAGAAAAAAGGGGCAATAAAAACATTTATTATTTAGTAGGTAGATAATAATTTCGCCAAAACAATTTTCTCATCTCATCAAGTACCTATTCAAGATAATTGATAAATATTCATAATTGAAATCGATTCTCTAAAGCCTTGATTTGTAATGTCAAAAGTAAATACTTGGTGAGGGGGTGTAATGAGATTATTACGTATTGCTGTATCATACTGTACAAATGAGTTCCATAAGCTTAATAATAAATAACAAGTTAATGTAAGATCTTTAGTAGTACAAAACTATCATTTTATTTTATTTTTTTAAATCAACACTTGCAAATATTCTAAATAGAAAATTTACTCAGTAGTATCACAGATAATTTGCCACCTAGGTATATATTCTAGGCACCAATCTCAAACTCCAAAGATAAATATATATCACATGTAAGCTATGGTTCATCACAAAACGTTAAATTCAATTAATGGTCCAAGAAGAAGCAAACAAAACTGAACACGAAGCGATGATGGTAAGAGTAGAAAGGAAGTGGCAAGAACCATGGCCACAAAGTTCAATTTCTTCTTCCTGTAAAACACATGAAATTCGACTAGGATATTGATACTATTTTAATACCTTTATTATCTAAAGAAATATAATGAACAATGAGAGCTGATAATACAAACAAATCTTAACTATGTTCACTAGGTGATTGTGATTGAATATGACCCTAGTCGTACGCAGTAGAGTGAATGGATTTCACCACAAAACTTTTTTGGTCCCAAAACCTCAAATCATTCCTTTACCAATCTTAATAATAATAAATGCTTTTCCTCCCTCCATTTCTCAATTTAATGTTGAAATTGCCACAATACTGACACCCTTACATACATAAGGAAACAACAACAGGACAATGAGTGATAAAACCACCAGATTTCCAAATTTTACCCTAACAAATACGACGATACAAAGTACTTTCTGAGATGTTGAGGAGCCCCAAAACAACTATGAATATGAAGTACAGCACTATTAATCTAAGCTCTGACAAGGCCGGATATGGCGAAAGCGCTCAGTAAAGGAAATTTAAAAACTTGAGAAGCCTACTAATAATTCTCAACCCTCAAAAAACCACTACCGTCTACGGCATAGGCAACCCCCCAGAATAAAATAGCCTTATAAGGAAGAGCTTGAGATAGCACAATCTTACCTTCGGGTGATTATTGATACACTCTTTAGGCCTTCGTCGTGATAATTGGTTAGCCATAACTTTATAACAAGACAGAGTGGCATTGTACATTATCTCTGTAGGCATGACTGATATCTTCTCATCAGCAACTTTGCATAGCTTATTAACAACGACAATCACCAGATTACTATGTGGAACATTATGCACAATGTAGGGCCTATGAACAAAATTAGAATACAATAAGGATAATTAATCTGAAAATGACATTGAATGAACAAGCATCTTGCTACACAAGTGATAAAAAATACTAATCACCAATAAAATTAGGAAGAAGAATGATTGGAAGTTCATATTGGTGTTATTAAACATGAAATAATTGAATACACAAACTGTCTGCATGGACTTAGGAGTGAATTTCTATAAGAAATGGGGTGTGAAGGTGGTGTCCCTCGGGGAAGTGCTTGGAAGGTGAAGACGTGAAGGCAACTTGGTGAAGGGGGGGGAGAGAGAGAGAGAGAGAGAGAGAGAAAAGTGTGGCCAGTTTATCTAATGGCTGGTTAAAGTGGTAAGTGGGTAAGAGAGTCTACTGTATTTGCTATTTCTATTAGGTGCGACGAACCCCTTGTTACCACTTGTGGGAGAATACAAAGAAATTGAGTTTACATGGAAAATTTTGTTTTCAATAAATATACTGGTCGTGGTCCACGTTTCAAAACATTTTTCTTCTAAAATTCCCACAGGAAAAAATTGAAAACACATAAATCCGTATGGCCATGTCATGTCACTCCTCTGAGACACCAGTCATGGGGAGAATAACTTTTTGTCTCAATTTGGTCATGGCAGCTGAAACTCCATCCTGGTAGAACGACATGTCTCCCACATTGATCTCTTCACTCTCCTACAATCAGGGCTTTGAAAAGTTATCCAGCTTGAAAACTCAACATTCAGCAGTAACAATAGGTAACTGTTTGTGCATGTGAAATTGCAAACTACACTGTCACTTCAAGAGAGAAGAGTTCTTTCATGGAGTTACCTTGGGTTATGGCCCAGTATGGAAAACTTTACTTATCCTCAGCGCCAGAGAGGTGGAAGCAAAACTCATCACCGCTAAAACATGGTGATGTAACATGATTTTTTTGGAGCATTTCTTGAACCTTGATCAATGTAGCTGGCATTATTAGGAGACAGCAATTCTTGGACAATCATGATATTGTAGCAGAGGAACAAAAATTATTCATTGTGAATTCATCTTCCTTAAGGAACGATCAGTCATACCCAAAAGAATAGGAGAATCGCGTGATTCTCCACTCATGATGAAGCATCTTGATGAATGCTGATTTGCTACCCTCAAGCTAGCACATTTTTGGGTGTTCTCATCTTTTCAATACATCCAGTTGATATAGGACTAATGGGAGACCAAGTTATTTCCAACATACAAAACCCAATGTCCTTTATCTTGGCATCAAGAACTGATTCAGAATGCAGCATGTTGAAGCAAAAGCAAAGATCCCTGCATGCAAGTGAAGAAAGAATAGCCAATTACGAAAAATGTCCAGAAGTCAAAACCACGAGGCTCAGAATCCAACCCAACCAACCCATGGTGGAAACTGAAAATGGAACCACGCCGGGGACATAATGAGAGCACTCCCAACTTCCTAAACCTACTCAAGGCCAGGTTAGAGGACTTCAAACCAACATGTCACACATGCCACACCCTTGTGTTCTTGTTTTGGATAAAAGTGTGATTAGCTCAAGAGGGATGACTCCAACTTGTTTTCGTTCATCATTAAAAATATTGGGCCCATTTCTTTAACACAGTAATTTGCTTACATTGAAACAACAATATTTCAACACACCTTCCACAACCATTTTCAGTAGAATGTCGATGGGTAATTCGTTTTTCATCAGGCATGAGAACGAATAAACCAACTTCCATGTCACATGGCTGAGGTCGAGTACGATTTATCATCATTTTCATCACTTGCCTTTCTCTGTTCACATTAACCACAGAACTTGGTGGCTCTGAACTATCTTCATAATTTTCTGGATAGTTCATGTTAGCTGGAAAAATGATGTAAAACACACGATGAGTAAGTAAAGAACTGTACAGTCATTGCCACACAATATGAATAAAATATATTTGTGAGTAGAAGTAGGTGTATTTCATTTGGTTAATAATTTATCGTATAAACAAAAGTAGATAGATCCTAATTAGTTTGCCTTTATGAGTATTTTTTACATTTCTTTCAAGATTGACCAAGTTTAGGGACTGACCGGAGTTTCATTTTCATCAACGTTTCTTCGTTTTTATATTTACAAAAAGCAACTGAATTCTTCGTATTCCAAATTTCCTCAAGCAAAAAGAAAATTGCCCATTATAATATTACATGCTAATAAATTGTTATAAATGGTGGTTATTAAACATTTGAGGGACGTATTTATAGTGATGGAATTAATGATAAATGCTTCTTTCATGCTCATTCTCCACTACCCACTTGTCTGGAATTGAGTAAGCCTCAAATATCGAACTCTTCCATTCTTCTATTCCAAAAAGTAAATATAAACCAAGAAAACGTATCTCTTGATGTATGATTACCTGAAGGATCAGTTCCTGTAAAAAATAAGGTTTCATTAGTTTCACAAGGTCATTGCGTGATTAAATGAGTTTGAATTAGCCTCACACCAAATTTTGAATTCTAAGGGCACCGAGATCCCACCCTTGTTTCACTAAAGCATAGGAGATTTTGTGATTTATAAGACTGTTTGGCTTGTTTGGGCGATGACCTGAAGCTAGTAATAGCATCACGGCTAACTTTCTCATTAGAGAAAAGACTGATTCATAGAAGAATGAGTTGAAAAACTACAGTACTAAATCCTGGTCCCAGGTATTTTCGTATTTTGTGGAGGGAGGTTGTAGTCGAAAGACTGCCTTTAAATGCCTTTTGAAAATAGGGTCCGACAATCCATTCTGAGAAATCAGTGACAAGGTAGCTCGATGTATATTAAACGAGCTAAATCATTGTGAAGTAGATCATAAAATATTTTCAAAAAATAGTATGTCGTCCCCTCTTGTATTTTATAAGGAATTTAGGTGCCCCCCCCCCCCCCCCCAGAGGTGCAATGGGGGCCTAAATCCTCATAAAAAGGTAGAGGAGAGTAAAGAGCATTCCGTCAGAGAGATACCACTCCTACTAATGAGCTTTTAATGAGCCATGTTCAGAGTAGATTGGTTTTCCAGTCACCTGGAATCCCATCCAACGCCAAACCCAGCTGCTAAAATGGTCGAGAACGGCCGAGGCGCCCGTTGTTTCATCAACCGAACGCCGACAGCGCTATCTCTGGAGCCCTGACAGGACCTCGATGAACCTCACAGGAGGTAACTCTGTTACACTCCTCCCCTTAAAGACATCCTTGATCTTCAGTCAAGGATGTTAACTGGGTGGAATAGTTAATAGCTGAGAACTGATGCTCATTCATTCATAAATAGCTGCATTGGCGATTGAGGATGGGAAAAGAGAAATTAAAACGGGATGGATTGTCAATGAATCTTCATAAGAAGTATTCATTGAACAATCGGGACAAAAAATGGAGGCTCAAATATGGAGACTTATACCTTAGGAAAATAAAATATATATAAATTAATTTGCCCAACATTGGGGACTGTAAATTAATATGCCCAACTATGGGGACTTTAAATTAATATGCCCAACTATGGGGACTTAAATGCTTGCTCTAACCTGGTAATTGACATATAGCAATACTCAGGTGGCATAAAATTTAAAAAATATAAAATATAAATGGGTAATAAAAGAGAAATTATAAGTCAAAGACCAATGAAATTATTTATATACCAAAGGGTGATAATGGGAATTCCTTCTGGAACCCCGGGCCATGTTTCTTCTGAAACATTAACGCCCCAAAAATAGTGGATTGGACTACTAGGTGTCAGCCGTGCATAATCCAAACCACGCTCTGCTACCATATAAGGAATTTAGGTGTCCCCCCAGAGGTGCAATGGGGGCCTAAATCCTCATAAAAAGGTAGAGGAGAGTAAAGAGCATCCCGTCAGAGAGATACCACTCCTACTAATGAGCTTTTAATGAGCCATGTTCGGAGTAGATTGGTTTTCCAGTCACCTGGAATCCCACCCAACGCCAAACCCAGCTGCTAAAATGATCGAGAACGGCTGAGGCGCCCGTTGTTTCATTAACGGAACGCGGACAGCGCTATCTCTGGAGCCCTGACGGGACCTCGATGGACCTCACAGGAGGTAACTCTGTTACAATTTGTACTGCCACTTGGAGTATTGCCAAGGCAAATTCTCACTGAGAGGCCTGACCAAACCCTTGGGAGGCCTGATATGATGGCTTTCTTAGCTTTGTTCATGTTGTCCCCTCTTTTTTCATACTGCCCCTTGGAGTATTGCGAAAGCAAATTTTCCCTGAGAGGAAAGGGGCCTATTGTCGATGTTTGATCTACGGATTGCTAGTATCGTTTGGAGGCATAGTCCTGATGTTAGTAGTGGTCAATCGGGTGCAACCACTATGCCTCTCGCATTCCTTGCCTTCATGTTTCTCAACAACCGCGGTAATAATACTGGCAGGTTGGTGGAAATGCATATGAAATTTTATTATCCCAGATCTGGATGAATGCATCCACTCTCAACGTGAACGGCTTAGCTCAATTTCCAGTCTGCTGACCTTTGAGTTCCAGCCTATACAGTGCATCGGATACACCATTTTTGGATGTAGCCACGTTTCTGGCATGTATCCGTAATTTACGTCTCTCGCTAAAATTCCCAATTCGTCCCATTATCTCGTGTAAGTGAGGGAGCAAAACCAAGCCCATCTTATTGACGTCACTGCTGTCCAGTTATCTACACATAGTAATATACTACGGGAGGACACATCACTTGCAATTAATAAGTAAATTCCTCTACGGAGGTCCCTACCAGCCATTGACTCTGTAAGGGGGGCAAGTGCCACTTCACCCCAAGTCCGACCTATCGCCCAGATAGAATTATCATAATGGTAATTACGGATCGGGTTAGGTCCACTCTGTATCGCCCATAGCCACTAGTGCAGAACTAATCTGGCTTGGCTATATAAAGTGCAGTCACCTGCAGATTGCTTAAGGACTTCCATTTTACTGTTTCTAGATGAGATTGGTGTGGACAGTATAATATCACTGGTAGTATCATATATAGTGTCATTTGCTTGAATAAAAGCTCGGGTTCTAGTGTTTTTCTCAACTAAGAATTTAGAGTTTGACATTTTGTCTTCATTAATGCCCAGGGTCATTGTGATAGAATCAAATTCATAAACCCAGAAACTTGAATTTTCTAAGATGAGGTCAATTGACTTTTTGATTCATGTGCTATGAACCCTATGTTCTCAAAAGTGATGCTGTAATTTGCATTGAACGCATACATCAATTAGTCGACTGGGCTAGCTGATCTCTTCATTTTGCCATTAATGGGTGGAGCACTTTGTGGAAAACAAATGGCGCCAATGCTAATCCCATAGGTAGTGCTGTGAACACGCAAATTGTACTTCCTAGGGTGGAGGGTAGGTACTTTCTGTTCAGGCACAATGCGAGTCATAAAATAAGCACCTCCAAGGTCTAAACTTTTGTTGTAACCATCAACTTGTACGGACCCATAATTTCCTGCAAAGGTTGGGCCGTTTGTAGATTCCACATATCCCATTGAAATGTGCAAAATGTCCTTTGCTCAACATCCGGTAACAAAAGGAACCAAGGCAAGGTTGAGTGCTTCGGCTACGGCTGCAGAGCACTTCAACTGACCACACCTGGGACCCCCTAGCCGACTCATCTGCTGGTGTAATGATCTATTTTTACGGATCCAAGATTACCTGTAAAGGTTAGCCGTTGATATATTCAGGGCATCCCTCCCAACAAATTGTGCAAAGTGTCCTTTACTTAGCCTCTGATACCGAAGGGTACTGGGGCGAGTTTGAGTGTCTCGGTTACAGGTGCAAAGCAATTGAGCAGACAACACTTGGGACTGCGTTATAATATTAATTCTCATTGATCGAAAATAATAACAGACTTTCCAATAGCAATGTAGTATATGTTTCATGGAAATCCATAAGAACGAAGAGGGGGCTGACTAGATGTCAAAATGATTCACCTATTCGGCTCTGTCTCATCCTTTTCTCATGGTACCTCGCCATTGTGGGATGGAAGAAATTCGGACGGGCAGATTGGAGGAGTCTTGTTAATTAATCAGAAATGAATTAATTGACTCAGATCAGAGGTGTCTCGTTAATTAATCAGAAATGAATGTCGAAATAATGCACATATTCGGCTTTGTCTAGTCCTTTTTTCATGGTACCTCATCCTAAGAAATTAAGGTGATGAAATTAATAATAAAAGGAATAAAGTAAGGAACTTTCATCCATAAAGGTGGGAACCATATGTTCTTATGAGTAATAAAGATTATTAACCCAGATCAGACGCTAGCGGTACCAGTAGACCCTTCAGAAAATAGTTCATTTTATTACTATTATTCTCTAAGTTAACGAAGTTAGAAACAATAACTGAACTTGGAAACATTGTTTTTCACTGCCCGGTGCCCTTATTTTACATTAACAAGTAAAATAATTAAAGCAAGCAAACTTTTTCTTTAGAATTCATACATCAAAAGTAATGTTGTCAAGGGTCTTACCATCTCCAGCAATGAACGACATAGCAAGAGCTGGTACATTCATTTGAATGATTAGCCATATTGCACTGCCCAGAATCCAATTCGCAACATAAGCTAGAAGATTGAATGGCTGCAACAAGAGAATAAATTATGACCTGAAATAGTAGCAACTAGTAGTACGAGAATACATTTTGTACACCACGATTCAAGTTTTAGTATATTGTATGGTGAAGTAGCTTGCCACTGAGAAGGGGTTGTTGTTGTAACTGCACATAGTAGATAACCATTCTAAATAGTCATTCAATTCAAAGCTTTTAGTCGTGGTAATGAGGGAAAATAATTTTAATACCTACTTAAAAGTTTGAAACCCATGCGATCTAGGACCATCAGGCTTAAGCTCTATAAAAATGATGGTAAGGAGATAGACTTGAAATTTTTATATTCAAATTATTGTTGCTCAATATTACGACTAGCACAAGCTTTGAAATGAACAGTAACAAAAAAGATGATAAAAAAAGTAAATTAAAATAATAATAGAAAAAATGTTTTTGGAGCCATTGCAATAGCTTAATTTTCTACGAAAATTCGCTTAAAGTTACCCAAGTTTTTTAATGGAATTACAAAAAATAATGGCTGAATATTAGTAAAACTAATGTTCCCAAATCATGGTCATTTGCAAAGGCAACTCCACTATAGTTTTGACGTCCAAAAATTGAATAAAAAATTCAACTCTTATTTCCATATTAATTTCAGTATCTAAATAATTGTAAAATACCTTTCAAAAAAATAATAACAAAAGAAATGAATAAATATATAAAATAAAATGAAATATAATAACAATACTAATGATGATGCTCATTCAAAATGTTTAAAACCTTTACTTAATGCTTTCATGATTTGCTTTACACTTTTCAAGATATAAGCATGAAATAAGAAAACTGTTAACTAATGATGCTCCCCAAAACAATCTACTAAGATTGAATATAATAATTGCTCAAGGGAAAATGAAATGAAACTCACTGTCAGCATCTTGTTTGAATTGCTAGCTTCGTTTTTATCCCCTCTGAAGCAAACAGCTTGGTAGTCAAAAATTTGTACTTTCATATATACATTGTCCTCCACCAATTTGCTCATGACATTGTCTTCCAATTCCCCATAAAATCTTCCTGTGTCTTTTCGATCTTCACTTACAACCACATAGCCATTGTTGTCAAGTATGTAGCAATCAATCTCTGGACTAGCACAAGTTTTGTCACAACCAGTGCACTGAAAAAGTTAAAATGAGTTAGAATTAGACCACATTAGGATGATAAGCAACTAAAAATTTAATGATGTGAGATGACGATTCATCTAGAGGCAAAATCTGAGCTTATAAGTAGAAAAATTTGACACCTATCTAATCAACTTGATTACTCCTGAATTAATACTTTTTTCCAGTCAACCATGAAACTATTGAGAGATCAACTCCAGCTGGTTCAATGCTTGGAGGAAATGGCTGCATTATTACCAAACATGTAAACAAATTTCAGTCAGACCAAGCAAGAAAAGTCGAACTGATCGGTATCCTAACACTTTGTCAATAATCAGTGTCTGGTGTCGGTGTGTTTTTCGGTGTTGGTGTCCTGTCATTTTGTGTGTATTTTGTTTTGGCCATGTTATTTTACAAACCAACATTTTATCTTGAATGGTTCTAGGACCAGGAGGGTATTGAACCGGGAACTATGAAATTGCAGGAAACATATATCAAGAAAATGTCATGTAATTGAGGAGCTGAGATGGAAAAGCAGTTAAGTCCAAAAATCTAAAGAACATTTTTTTTCGTAGAAGTTCAAGTAAACAGTCACGCCAACGGCCTTAGGTCCTCCCGTCCTTGCTAGATCGCACCCTGAAGAAGAGATTATGTCCAACAAAATCTGATAAGAGTTCAGAGGGAGTTCCTATGAAATTTGATTTTTGGACTTAACTGCTTTTCCATGTCAGCTCCTCAATTGTGTTGGTTGGAAAGCTATTAGGCCTGAAAAGTTCCAAAAATGTATGAAATGTGTCAAGGATAATTTAATAACCAAAAGGGACTGGGGTATAACTTTATTGCAAGTCTGTTGATTGATGAATAACAAGAACGGGATTGTTAAGTGTTTATAATGGTTAAATGAAACCTTTTCATCGGAAAAAAAGAAAGAAAGAAAAGAAAACACTCAAGTGGTATGTTGCTGAAACCATCTGAAAAGATTGTGATGAAAACTATACAAAGCTAGTTCTTTACTTTCAGTCCATTAAAAACTGTTTGAGAAACTTCTCAATAAGGGATTCATTGGGATCAAAGAGTCAGGGACATTCCACCATAGAACGAGTTTACAATATGACTGATATGTTGATTATCAATTAACTTATTTCATGTTATGTTGGTACAACTGCTCTGTCTCGTACTCGCATGTCCTTTCCGCTAGGCCTACATATATATATATATCCGCCACCTGTAACTTACTAGTTTCTTTTCTATTTCTTTCCCTTTGAGCCCTTTTATTAACAGATTATGGGCGTTCACAGCAGGTAAAGTGAGTAATTTGTTTTCACTTATTCACGACTTTTTTATCAGTTTTTTTCTGGTCAAACGGTTTGTGAACCATCTGTTGGCAAATCGGCGTATATCTTGTGGATAATCCTAGATACTAACAAAAATCTCCAGTAGTATTCAAGAATCCTAAATAATGACCGAAGAAGACAAAGTCTCTGTCCCTCTGTTCGACGGCAACAATTTTTCTAATTGGAAATTGCAAGCATACATCAAGAAGTTGCTGGAGCATTTTGGAATGGAGGACAGCTACCCAGTGCATACACCTATGGAAGTTCGTCCCATTGATGCTGAGGTGTAAGACAGCATTTTAATCGGATGTGAAACACAACAGGGAGCTTATAGGCAGTCTTAAATACATCTTATGCTATGCACCCATCCAAACCTAAGTTATACTATTCATTATTTCAGAATGAAGCTACAGAAGCTCATTGGACCGGGTCGAAGAGAGTTCTTCCTTATCCCCGGGGAACTTCACATCTGAAATTGAAATTTCCAAATGATGTGAAGCTGCCACTTGCCGCTTATGCAGAAGCTAATTGGGCAAATTATCCTGATCGGAAGTCGCCATCTGGTTATTTTATTCAAGTCTTTGGATCCACAGTTTCATGGACTAATTGTGAACAGCCAACTGTCGCCTTTAGCACCAGTAAGGCCGAGTTTGTTCCACTGGCCGCAGCAGCTACTGATGTCGAACGGCTTCAAGGCTTGTTGAGAGAGATTGGAATGAGCCCTGGTCTGCCTGTGTAGTATGATGACATCCAATCAACTATTGAATGTTTGGAAAGATTGGAACATCGTCGTTTGAAACTTTTGTGGGCGATTTAGTTTGTGATAGGAAGTTGAGTAAGGAATATCTCATGTGAATTTTCATTAGCCAATATTTTAACGAAAAGTTTGTACAAAAGAATGATCTGCTTGTTCAGTGTTTGGTTGTTTATCTAGCTCTAACACTCGCCGATAACGTTCATAAAGGCGGATCCAACTTGGCCATAATACCTCACTCAGGAACGAAAATTTCTCTGGCAAATTCACCTTAGCTGTTGCGGTGTTTCTGTTTGCGGTACTGTCATTTGAGGTTGGTGGCGAGTTTGGCATCCTAAAGGATTTTATACTGAACTAATATCACACACCTGACACCATATCTTGTAATTATATAATATAAATTCAATTAGAGATCGGGAATAATATATATATAAGCCACGTTCATTATGGAGTTGACTGACTGCTTACTTCGACGCAGGTTATATCGTACATGAAGGCAGTGATGTATCGGACTACATAATTATTGTAAGTCTATACCATAATTATCGTTAGTTTTTAGTATCAGTATAGATACCACTGGCCACAGGTCATTCGTTTCCACATCCCAACTGCTGTTTGCTTGGCAACCACGTTATGAAAAAGAATGCAGTCACGTTGAGTTCATGAACACTGTTTTACTACATGATACAGGTTCTCATTAAACCCTGACAGGTGCCACAAAGGATGTATACTGTACTGTGACTACGTCTCAAACACCTCACTGAGGTGGCTAGTGTACGATAGTGGTGAGCCCCCTATGCCCACTAAACTCCATTCTAGCCACTGGGAGAAAATGTAGGATTCAGAGAACTGTCGGAATTCCTTACCATCTACTTACTCGTGTAGAGTAGATAAGCTGGGTTTCAAAGCGGTTGGTAGTGGTAGTGAGGTGTGGGTTGATTATATACACATATGAACACAAACACAAAAACGTGTTGAACTCCAGGAATCGTTTCAGAATGCCTTAAAATAGATTTCCATGAAAAAAAAAATCAAGGTCAAGTGTCGTCTGAAATCACACACGCATATTTATATAATATGTTTTTTCGAATATACTTTGCATACTATAATGGTGGTGGTTTATATACAGTGACAATTCAGATCATTTGTTAACACCTACTTTCATACAGATAATACAAATAAGTGTGCAACTGCAAACCGCCTGCAACACACATAACCTTTTTTTTTCTTTCTTTTTTCAAAGTGAACCAAGTTTTAGAGCGTCCCTGAACAGTAATTTATTCTCCTTGTTTAAGACTTAAAATCTATCTAGTCGAGCACCAAGTCACTGGAAATTCAAATTTCGCATATTTAGTGGTTCTGTGGAGGAATAGGTGGGAGGTATGTTAGGAAGGTAGGAGTGAGAGGGAGATATGGGGAGAACTACAGGGGGAGAGAAAGGGAGAACGGGACAGGAGTGAGGGAGGGGGGAGAAAGAGAGGGAGCGAGAAAAGAGTGTGAATATTACGTGTTATTTATGTTTACTGAAGTTGTTTGTTTGTGTTGAGAGTTGTTTTTTCTGAATTTTATTTGTGGTGCTCAGTAGGAATTATTAAATTCACTAAATATTTTTTCGTTGCCTAACGATTTTTCGCCTCAGAGCTAATTAATTGGCACTTATCCCTTCGTAGAAAGAGGGTTGGGTTGGATGGGGTGCAGTTCACCTTGGCTCCAGAAGGTGGTGACACACTTACAACATACTTTGGAATAGGAACTCGTTTTTTGGTACTTCATAAAGAGTTAACAATCAACAAGTACATTGTATAAGTTGTTTCACTCATGTCCATCATGATCTGCAATCGTATGAACGCAATATTATGTCAGATAATGAAGTGAAAGCTGGAACAGATGCCTAAATGCTTCATTTAACGAAAGCACCTTCCATACTAGCTTGGAGAGAATACATTTATTGAGAAATTCTTGCATTTAATTTTCTAATTAAAAAAAAAAGTGAGAAGAAAACCACAACAGAAAAACACTGGAAAAAAAATGTAAGAGTGACTTGTCATCTACAAGGATTTGAGAGCCCATAGACACTAAGAAACTGCAGATCCAATGCAACAAATACAAACCAAAACTGCAAAGAAAGTTTCTCCAAGGCAATGTATTCAGGTAGGTAGGTTCATAACGTCTAATGACATAAAGTCATGTTAATGAAACCATAACAACTTCATAAATGTATCTTTAATATGCCCAGGTAAACAAATTAAAAGACGAACAAACGCAGTTCATTTAAAAAATCATTATCCTTTAGAAAGGGGTTGCCAAGGCCACCTAATAACATTAACCTTTCGCCAGGCGCAAAGCAAATCCTAACACGATCATATGCAATTCATCTCACAGATAATGTTTTACAATAAGGGTCAATACCATTAAACTAGGGGCTGGAACTTAGGTATTTTAATATTATATGAGAGATGAATAGAGGTAGTAATATTGTATGACAGATACAGAGAAATATCGAAAAACATTTTGAACTTATTAAAGCAAAAATACTAACATGATCGGTCGCAATTCATCTCGGGGATTAACGCGCCCCTGATGGTGATCAGGGACATGGTAGAGAAAAACCGAGGCACGTTGGAGAGTGATAAGGAATGGGGAAGCTACAAGAGGACCCAACCACCAACCCCTCGATCTACCTCCAATGGCTTTAAAAAACATGTTATTTCATCTCACAGATTAATTGCGCCCGTTGGAAGATTAAAAACAGCTTTAGCCCAAAATCGCATCAGGGCAAAAGACATCCTGTCATTTTAATACTGAATGTGAAGAGTATTGATGGTTTCAAGTGCTTTAGCAGAGCTTTAGAAGATGGTAAGTGATGGGCAGGTGTGAGAGTACTCAGCGATATTCACAAAATATTTTACATTTTAATGCAATCAGGCTGGTTACACAAAGTGAAAATTTTAAATATTTTTAGAAATATTTACTTATGAGAACTATTTTGGTGGTACAAATACGATCAAAATGATAACACAAAACTGGATAGGTGAAACAATTCAATTCCTTATACCCCTATAGTCATATTATCAATCTTCAGGTGTCTTTCAGAGGTTAACTGAGGTGTCTTTATCAAAATGACTAAGCCATTTGGCACACCAAGTTTCCTAGTTTGAATTCTTGAGATTTATGACACGTAAAATGCATTATACAGGGTGTCTCAGGAGTTATGCAACAACCGCTTATCTCCGTCAAGATAGGTATGAGTTTAAAAAACCAAAAAACTTTGAATCCCCCCATAATTTTTTAGGAGGAATTCAACCATAACATTTTCGCGTACCACGCAATTGCACAACCAAGCACAGCTAACACCAACTTTGTTTTTCCAAATTGGAACCCCCATTTTTTATTGCAGATTTGTATTCTACACAATAAGTATTTTATGAAGAAAATGACCCATCAATTTTGAGTGCATAGAGCACAAACTGTGAAATGTAGACTTTTTGAAGATATTCATTTGCAATAAATAATTTTGCGGTATTTTTCAAGCTAAATCACGTAATACTGTTTATTTATTTATAATAATACTAACTCCGAAAAAAATATAAAAAAACGAAAATTTAGGGCACGCTTTGGGCTTTGTAGAAATAAGTGGGGAAATGTGTGATTCTGATGGTTTTTCGGTATTTTTCCAAATTAGTATTGCCGAACTGGGTAGTAAGGAGTTTCAGAAGTTCCGAAATAAAAGTAATTGAGCTGCCGAGCTTTCAATATAATAACATCATCTTCAGGGCATTACGCACTGGATCAGTGTAATCCCCCATCAGTCCTCCTATGCTGTGCCCTTCCGGGATGGGAAGGATTTACACCAGGTGGAACATTTGGTCAGTGGCACCTGGGCCCAGAATGGGAGGACGGATGGGGGATTATACTGATCCGGCACGTTATGAGAGATACACCCTAAACATGATGTTATTGCATTGAAAGCTCGGCAGCATTGAAACTCCTAAATCCCTTACCAACCTAGTTGGGCCATAAAAGCCAGGGAAGATGGATTTAGATGGAATCTATGAATGAGTATTACGAATTTAAAAAAAATCATACATCACATGTGGCAATTGAATATCTTCAAAAAGTCGATATTTCACAATTTTTGCTCTATTTGCGCGTGATTGTGCTCATTTTTGCGCACAAAAATTCGAGTGATGGGTCATTTGGTCATTAAATAGTATGTAGAATCCAAACCTGCAATAAAAAATGGGGGTTCCTATTTAAAAAAAACAAAATCGGTGTTTATTGCGCAATAATGCGGTGCGGGAAAATTTTATAGTTGACATCATTGCAAAAATCATGGGAGATTGACCGAGATAAGCCACTGGTGCATAACTCGTGAGACATCAGTACATCAATCAGTTGGCCATTAAGTGCAAGAAGGTCCATGTCTTCAATTAATGACCCAGGATTAGTTTTTTTCATTTAATGAAAAATACTATTAAAAATAAAACTTCGTGAGTTTTAGTACAAAACAAAAAAATAATAATAACTTAATAAATAAATAACAATAATAAATAAATAATGAAATAAAATAATGAAATAAAACTTTCATTTATGGGTTTTCAGGAATTTGGGGAGTAGAGGTTTGGAGTAAAAATATCAAGTTTTCTCTCTGGAAATTGTCACTCATCGAAGTATTTCCACCCATTATTGTCCCATGCAGGTTAACACGCTGATGACACGCTTTCACACCTACCTCTATACCAAGACCATATATGAACATAACATTTTAGAATATCAAACCATTATGTATTGGACAGATTCATCCTTGAATGTTTCCATCTAGGATATACCTGTCAACCCAAGGAAAATTGCAACACTGATAGCATAACATGCAATGCATAGCATATTTTGTAGCCTTGCATTATCTTCATAAAGAGGAACTGCTAGATTTTTGAACAGTAGCATGTTTTTGAAGCTCAGGATATAACAGCATAACACAAAAGGCAAGTAAGGCAGATTTGCAGCATACAGTCAGACCTTACCCTAGTGTCACAACAACACTGACAGACCTAAAATTGGAAGAAAAAAAAACAACATTGTCCTAGGTATCTTGATGAGAAGTTTCATTATGTTGATCAATAGTCAAACCCCCCCCCCCCCCCCCCGCCCCGATAGTCTCCCCCGATGATTTCAAAATGGTGATAGCTGTGTCACTGACAGATTCTAAATTAAAACAGTAATTCATCAGTTTCAAATTGTTATTCTTTGTACGAAATTCCAAAGATGACCGACACTTTAATGAAAATCCAATATTTTTAAATAGGTGTGAATAGGATCAATGGCAATATTCAAGACTTTCTTCGCTACAAAAACGAAATTATCTTCTAGTGGATATATATATATATATATATATATATATATATATATATATATATATATATATATCTTCTCAGATAATACGTGATAGAAAGCTCTGTCCTTCAAACTCAGACTAATGAAGCAAAATAAGAAAGGGTGGTATTGAAGTACATAACATATACATATGTACATGAACATGTTTATTTATTATCCTAATTAGGTGGCAAATCCTGCGAAATTGGCCCTGCAGGGGCGAGGGGAGGGAAGATGAAAAAACTTCAGTCCTTTCTTCCCCTGTGAGGGAGCGTTAGTTTAATGGTACTGGTTTTGGTCAGTGGTCACAGACCTTCTTCAGCTACATAACCCAGAAAGCTCTGAGCACCCTAGGATATAAAATATAACAGGCATAAGCATCAACAAAAGAAAACAACGCATCAAGGCTAACTAAAAATAGAAGAAAATGTCAATACTATACCTTGAACATCATCAACAAAAGAGAATTTATAGAAATCAAAAAAATCCTCTGTCAAAACTATGTGAGGAGAGAGGCAACAGTGCTACAACCTCACAGCGTCTGTTGTTGTTGTACTGTTGAGGGGTTCTCCTTTTCTTTTGTTTCCAGACGCTGTGAAGTTCTAGCACTGTTGCCTCTCTCCTCACTATAGTTTTGATGGAGGATTTTTTTGATTTCTATAAATTCTCTATTGTTGATGATGTTCAAGGTATAGTATTGACATTTTCTTCTAATTTTAGTTAGCCTTGATGCGCTGTTTTCTTTTGTTGACGCTTATGCCTGTTATATTTTATATCCTAGGGTGCTCAGAGCTTTCTGGGTTATGTAGCTGAAGAAGGTCTGTGACCACTGACCGAAACCGGTACCATTAAACTGACGCTCCCTCACAGGGGAAGAAAGGACTGAAGTTTTTTCATCTTCCCTCCCCTCGCAACTGCAGGGACAATTTCGTAGGATTTGCCACCTAATTAGCATAATTCATTTGTTGACCTGCGTTGTTAGGTATATATTAAGTATTATGTTTTTTATGTACATAGTACATGTACTAAAATGTGGTAGACTTTATTATCTCAAAAGAAGTGGTCATTATAATTAAAAATTTACTCCTGGTCAGGCTGCTCGATTGGGACTTATTTCCTCCCTCCCCTTGACCCATTTTCACTATGATAATCCGTAACAACACTTGACGAAGAGTTATATCTAGTCCATGCTTTATCGATTATTTACTATTTTTTCAAAATAGAGAACATGACGTGATAGGTTACAATACTTCCCATAGAGGCAATGATATTGATACCAATATTATGACAAAATTCAAAAATTAAATTTCTATAAACTAATTTATTCAATTTTGAGTAGCATCTAATTCTGATTTTCTGATTCATTCATTCTAATTGTTCTTTTCTAGTGCCATGTAACAGTTTTTCTTGAGTCCTTAATAGGTGGATCTGTACTCAAACAGAAGATATAAACATACGAGAGAAATGTGGATATGTGTGTTTGCATGTCTGTAGCACAACCTGGAACTGGTGAAGTGCAATTTCTGAACCCCAGGAACAGGGCAAACAAATCCTGTTACAGGAAAGTTTCTATACTCCTTAGTAAAGTACTGTATGGAAATCTGCTCTTGAAATTCACAATTGAAGGGTGAGACAAATAATACAGGACAAACATCATAATATAGAGTTCTAAACGAATCGTTGTAGAAAACTAGGCTACCAGTTATTGGTATTGGATAGTGGCTCCAAAATGTGAGAAAATGAAAAGTCCATAAATATGCACAATCATCCTTTGGAATATTCTTGATATATTTATAGATTTCAACATAGGTACGTTATATATTATATATATATATATATATATATATATATATATATATATATATATATATATATATATATATACATACAGGGTGTCCCACCAGACAAATACCCCCCCTCTAAAACCGTAATTTCTGGGGTAAATTTTTTTTCTTCGAATCTGAATGTTTTTTCCAAGGATCTCAATGACCACGTTACGCCTTGTGCAATTGACATCAACTACGTTATTTCAAATGGGAACCCCCATTTTTTATTGCAGATTTGAATTCTAAGGAAATTTCATGAAAAAATGACCCATCACTAGATTTTTTTTAGTGCGCGCAAACGGGCGCAATTCCGCTCTAAAAGTGCAATAAATGTGTAATACTGAGTTTTAAAGATTGCCACATGTAATACATGATTTTGGAGTATATCTTCGTGCTGAACCTCGTAATGATGTTCATTTATTGATATTTGCAACACCAACTTGGGAAACACTGAAAAACTTCCATTTTAGCACGCTTTGTGCTTTGTGGTAATGTTTAAGAAAAGTGCAATTCTGGTCAACTTCAACTTTTCGGTGTTTTCCCAAGTTGGTGTTGCAAATAACAATAAATGAACATCATTACGAGGTTCAGGATGAAAAAAGTACTCCAAAATCATGTATTAAGGGGCCTATAGAAAACCAACTAGGTTGTCAACCTTGTTAGCAACTTGCCATGTTGGAAGGAGAGGTTGCATTTATGTGGCCAGGTTGGGGGTTGTAGTAAACGGTTAGTCTGATGGTTCGTGTGAGATCAAATCGTTGGTCGTCTATGGGCCCCTTTACATATGGTAATTGAGTAACTTTAAAAACTCAGTATTTCACATTTATTGCACTTATAGAGCGGAATTGCACCCGTTTGCGCGCACTTAAAAATCAAGTGATGGGTCACTTCTTCATTAAATTTTACGAAGAATTCAAATCTGCAATAAATGGGGGTTCCCATATTTTATGTCAATTACGCACGTTTGCATATATACGTGCGCAATGTGGTGATATTTGAGATCCTTGGGAAAAAATGCAGATAAAAAAAAAAACCCAGAAATTACAGTTTTAGGGGGGGGGGGGGTGTCTTTGTCTGGTGGGACACCCTATATATATATATAAAATAATACTTGTTAGTGTGTGTGAGTGTCATTCCAGACGACATCTGACCATGGAATGGGGATCGAACATCGTTTCTTTTGCCAAAAAATTATGAATCCCATTGGAAAGGATCAATTAAGCTGGAGGAGGGATCTGCAGAGAGCAACAATCTCATGAAATCTACTCCCAACTCATGAAATCTACTCTGCTAATGGGTTGCAACAATATTTTGGACACCCGAACCTAGAAGATGACACGTGTGAGGAGGATTACTGTTCCTAAACTTTGTCCCCTGGAGAGATGAGACAAGGCAATGGTGTTCTATGTGCAATCAGAGAGAGGACATCTGCCATTTCCTTTGCTATTGTTTGATACTGAAGGAGTTCTGAGTAAGATGACTGGGGGAAAGAGCAATCAGTGGGATGGAGTTTCGTTAACTGCTGCGAGACTATGAACCAGGTAAACTGGGAGCCTACTGCTGGGAGGCATAGATTCACCACTGGTTTATGATTCAACAATTCAATTGATGAATGTTCTAGTTCTTTTCTTTCTAGTGGATATACACTGCGATTTCATAGAGTGCTTTGGTTTATTAAGTGTTTAAATAGGTATCTGTCATTATAATAGCATGTATATTGATAATTTCAGTGCCAACTAAGTAGATGGCCTGCATGCCATACTCGAGTACAGCTTGCAATTTTTCTCTATGTAACAGAAAATTAATTCAATTTTTTATATGAAAATCTAGCATTCATTCAGATGGGATAAGTTCAAAAGCCAGCACTTTTAATGCGCTAAGATCTGCTCAAAGGCCGAAATATTTGCAAAACAAATGGCTGAAATCGTTCATTTCATATTTTTTGCAAAACAAATTACTTGGATAAAGTTTTTTCAACCATTGATCAGAATTTTAGAAAATATAAAGCAAAAATTGGTCACGAATATCAATAAAATATCCTGGAAAGGGTAAAAAGGTACCTACTTGTACAAACCCAAAATTTGATTTTATGGCAGAAAATTATTTAGAAAAATTTGGTTAGATGAATCTAAGCATTATCAACTTTTGTGAACAAAAATTAGGTGGGGAATCAAAATTATATTAATTTTATTTATTACTATAATTAAATAATAATTATATAATTAATTTATAAATAGTTAATTATCTGACAATTCAACTATATTAATCATTTAATTATAAATTAACTGATTAATTATATATTAATACAATTACAAAATATAATTAAAAGGCTAACAAGTTGGGAGTGGAACATAAAAAGATTGGAAGATCATATCTATTTAAAAAAGGTATAGATTCATTGAATTGAACTGCTTTTGAATAAAACCAAAAATCATTTAATTCTGCCACTTTCATTTTAGACAGCTCCAAGTGACCAAATTCTATGTCCATGACAAGTTTTTTTGGACATAATGTGGCCTGAACTTGTACGTACCTATGCCTACGCAACTGCAACATAGATGCAACCATCCAGCTCCAACTCTATGCTTATTAGTACATACTACTGAATTTCCCTTACAAGAGCAGAAAATGATTCATTTTTGATGGGATGCCAGCTAATATCCCTGAAATATTCAAGATTCAGAAGAAATCTGAATATTTTTCTAGGATGTTCTCGTAAATGAATCTTTGTGCTTCATTTCCACAAAATAAAGAGTTCCACTGTTATATCAATTTCAACGGTTCAGTCATCATCAGTAACAAACAATAAATGAACACAAATTACAAGGAATGCAGCTAATATAGTCCCAGGTGAAAGGGAGTGTGGTGAATTAACCACCCAGTTTCACCAGCCCTTTTCAGGGCTACCAAATTTAAATTCTCAAGGTAGAATTACACACTTAAGACGTCGGGTTACGCCCACGCGAAACAAAATATTTCGCCCGAGAGTTTTCACAAAAAACTCTCTCACGGACGAAATATCCGCACGAAATCAACAAGCCAAACACCCACTGCGGGAGAGAGGCTCGACAAGACAACACAAAAAAGTTGCCTTGAGAACAACAGCTCAAGGAAACGATCAATTGACCTCTACGGAGCTCAAGGGCGAGGCTAACAAACCAACTCGACAATCTTTTGCACAGATTGTGAGAGAAACTATGCGAACCAATAAAGAAACACCTGTTGAGCTAAAGAAATTAAGCGGACCAACCAGGAGACAGCCCGGATGAGCCGAGAATTTGAAAAGCTAATTTGCATACTAACCATAAAGTGGCCACCCGATCGGAGGCGGCCCCCCCCCCCTATAAATAGCACGCACGGAACCCAGCGTGCTCATTCGAATCTCAACCCTCAAGCTGATGACATCTCTCTCTACAGACGAAGTGTCTACACGCATCGAGCAAGATTTTCTACCTTCCCAATCTCATCGACTTCTTGGTAGCTTCGAGTGCGGACTCCTCCACTCACTACCCAACGAAGTTTTCTTCAGTCAGGTCATCGCCCGGTGCAAGCTAAGATTTCTATCTTCCTTGCACGCCCGCTGGGGTGACTTAGACGTGCCACCCGGACCTCGCAGCCCTAAGCTCTTGGTCGCCCGCTGGGACACGCCGGTTAATCGCACTTCTCATACGATCCGATTAACTGTCCAAGGAAGTCCTTCTCAGGACTCGGAGAGGACCCTAGCATCGATCTGGGAGAGAGATCTGCTAAGCGAGTCCCTCCTCTTCACGAAACCCTTTTTCAGAGCCAAAAAGGTATTTCCGAACCAATTTTATATTTCGTTCGTACGATGGAGAGAGGCCCCTCTTTCTTCGGAGGAGCCGGGGCGGAGGATCTCGGAGCGGGCGGCAAATGCTCCGAGACACGCGATCCACCCGCATTCCAACGACGATCCACAGCTAGTTTCAGTGATGGGATCGACGCGTTGCCTACCAACTCTGCGACAGACTTGGTGATTACGCATTCACCTGTACAACAGGTCGAGGATACTTTCCAGACCCTTTCGGAAAGTAATCCATATGATTCTACCTACAAGCATGAATATCCTCGATATTCAACGCACGGTTACTCCGCCGACACGAGTGCATTGCACACTCCCGTCATGCATAAATCACATGATCAAAACGGTACTTTTCAGTACTCTGATCAAGCCAACTCGGCTCCGCAGAAAAATATCTGCCTAAAACCCGATTATTACACGGGAAAACAATACCCAGCTCGACAACCCCAAGAGGCTCGAGCCGAGCCTAGCGCTCCTCGCGGCCCGACAATGAACGAGCCTTATAATTCTACGATCAACCCCGTTGACCTTGACAATGCTGCTTATTTCCCGTCCGGAAACCACCTAGGGTTTAACCCTCATAATCAAGGCATGGCTACTTTTCATAACACCCCACTTGGTCTACCTACACCAAGTAAAACGTACATAAATCCACTACAGGGAGCTTGAATTCCATTAGGCATCAGTAAAGAGCTTTGAGATACAAGCAATCACGATGAAAGAGGGAATTAAAACTAATCAGAAAAGGCGAAGAAATAAGTTAAAAAAGATACGTTTTAAGTCTCTAACTTGAAACCGTTCCAATTCATAAAGAGAAAATCTCAAGCCTTACCTACGTAAAATAAATATATATGAGGCTTATCACTTTTAATACTTCGAAATTTGCAAAGTACATTCAAAATCCGATCTTGAGGCAAAAATCAAGGACTCAGTGTCTCATAAATGAATGTGTGTTGCATTCTGGTAGTAGTAGATTTCAAATAATTAAATCCAAAAACATCTCACGTACAACCCCAGAAAATGGGTCTTTATTAAAAATAGGTTGAATTTGTAAAACTAAAGAAGAGTACCTAACATCTCTACTCGAAATGCAAGAAACCAATCGAAACAGGTGATTCCAATATTATTGTAACGAAAATTCTGCTAAAAATGTTCAGTGGAGAGCGAGAATAAAAACCATTCGTTTCAATTTACTTTTATATTTATATTCAATTATATCGATGTGTGGTACCTAACTAATGTTCCACTTCTACAAGGTAAAAATGCCAGATACAAGAACATTTCAGCTAGTCCTGGGACAGCAGAACTATGATATACTAATAAACTACAAAAGTAAATTTACCTCTGATGTTATATTCACGAATCTTGCATGGAGGGCTGAATGATGGAACTGAAAACCGACCACTGCTGCAGGAGCACTTCTACCACCATGTGTATGGAAAATAGCATTTGATGCCATCACAAGGGCATCGTCTGCATCGCCTAAAAAATACCAATAATGATATAGTATGACAGATTTGATAAAGGAGCAAGGCCCACATAACCAAACGTGACATCAATAAAGCTGGTATATGAGTGTGACCGCTCTGTTATAACCTTAATAATTCACAACCTGCCGATATCAGGAGTTCCATTCCTCAGTAATTCAAGGTTGAGGTATCCCCAATTACCACATCAAGAAGGTATTCTAAATTTCGCAATAGGCTACGATGTGAACGCATTCGCTTGTTTTATATGGGAAATGGCATCCTTTAAAAACACACTTATTTGAAGAATAAATGTGTGAAATGGGAACAAAAGTATATAGGTTCTAATCCAGAAAATGTCAACTGGAAAACCATAAAGCTAACTAGCTTCCTTCATAAAGATATATATCTAGAATAGATTTATTAGTAGAGAACATACAATCCAAGGTAAACAGACGCAGGGGTGTTTAGGGATAATAATGCAAAACTCAAAAAGTTCCAGTCATGCAGCATGATCGTATGAGAGAATTTTCGTAAATAATCGTATTATACTTTGAGCAATTTGAGTGCATATAAATTGTTGACTACCGATTTCGAGGCAAAAAAAAAAGGTTCTAAATGATATTCTGTGGTTAAAAGGTTTTGAATTTATAGTTTTTTTGCCGTTTTTATCGATTTTTTAGCAAATATTAATGAAATTTAAGTACATTTATCAGCATAATTTTGTGCGAAAATATTTTAACGTTCTAGGTTACTGTTGATAAACTTTTTTTTTGTCTAATGGTCTGCTAAAAAATACAAATTCAACAATTTTTAGCCGTTTTAAGCCATTTTTAGTGATTTTTTAAACACATTTTTGGATATTTGAGCAATTTAATGTGCTCCAAAAGTGTTGGCCATCAAACTCATCCTCTTATTTGAAAAGCACCATTTTTTGGAGCAAGAACGGAAATCATCTGGAATGACACACACACACATACACAGGCTCACACACCAAAACACGCATGGAAATATGACTGCATGAAGTTTTCAAAAATCGCCAAAAAAGCAAGAACTTCCATTGTTTAAATCGCTCTAGGAACTTACCAAATTGAGCTAGAGAGGTGTCATTTTTTAACATATTTTGTGCTCTTTCCAGGGATATACAACGTGACATGGGTCCTAATAACTTTTTTTTTTTTTTTTTTTTAACAAAATACAAATTAATATTTTGATATTCAATTTTTTTTTTACTAGATGTACATAATTTAAAACTATCAAAAAATTTCATTGTTTAGAAAATACTTTCTTAAAGCACTTTTAAAATATAAATCTAGGATCAGGATGGGTTCCATAAAAAAGAAAAAATTATCTATACTGACACTTGTTTTCTACAAATAGCGTTTAATGACGGAAATGTAGGTATGCCTTTAATAAATAGATATGCAAGTTAATTTGAAGTTGAGTAAAAAGTTAATCAGAAAGTAGTGTTATACAAAAGTGAATGCTATCACTTCAACTGGAAGAACGTACACTCTTAAAGAAAATTATGTTAATCTAACACAATCGGCTTTTTAAAAATTTAATTAAAAAACACAAGTATTTTTATTTAGCTGTTAACTTTTTCAAGAACTTTAAATTATAAATCTTAATTATTCATTCAAACATTTATTTATAATTAATTTATTTTGTTACATTTTCCTATTTCCCTACAGGAAACAGACTCATAAGCAAAAATTTCTTAAAACATTCTCTTTCATCATTATTTAATCTACTGTTATTTATGTAGCTTATATGAAATAAATACATATATACTCTTTATCATTTTACTGAATCGAATGATTTTACTATTACTATTAAAATTATGTGAATATTATTTGGTCATTCTTCTCCCACCTCTCTAGCTTAATTAGGGCAGCTTGTAGAACGAATTAAAAAAAAGTAAGTTTGTGGTTTTTGGCTGACTTTTTGAAAAAAATTGGATAGCTGTAATTCAAAAATGGGTAGAGATATTTGTACATTTCCAGGTTTAGGTAAATAGATTTAGGTAAGTAAATAGGTAAATAGTGTCAAGTTTAATCAAAATCAGACAGGGTGAGGTAAATTGGGTGTGTTGAGTTGACATGGAATGACCCAGTTATGTGCTGACGCAAAGATGTTGTGGATTATCTGGTTTTCAGAACTGTTCTTTGAACCAATTAAAAAACTAAAAATCTTCAGAGTCATGTGAAAGTGGTTGTGTGAAAGGATGTGCCATGAGAACTCTGCCAGACGGTAAGTACATACTTTCAAATGGTAAGTACATACTTTCAAATGGTAAGTACATACCTAGAGAGGTAGGTATACCTACCTACTTTCCTTATATATTATTACTATTTGTTGTTCATGTACTTCCATAGTCAAAGACTTCGGTACCTCAGGAACTTTTTTGTCATTTTTTATTAAGTTTTTTGTAAATGCAAAACTGGCGTAATAACTGCATTGAGAAATGCCAAAATCTTAAGAAGAATGAATTTCAAGGTTTTTTCCTCACAGCTAGGTTTTAATTCATGTTGCACATTTCCTGATTAGATATTCGACAAACCTGCTGATCTGCAGTTGTATTAGCCGGCAGAGCAACAACCTACCTACTTTGTTTAACTTTAACCAACAGTGAATCTGGTAGGCTGTACGTACGTCTACCTACTTAAGTGGTTTCGTTTCTTGGGGTAACAATAACCTGCCTTGTTTACTTTGACAAACTGCCAAATCTATTCTTTCGTTCATCCAGTATAACAAGTAAAGCTTTCTCAGCCAAAATAATACGAACCCGTGTTGCCAGACTCTTTCTGACAGAAAGGGGGACAGCCAATCATAAAAAAGGGCACAAAGAGGTACATGGTGTTTCCAAAAGGGCTATTTTTGGGGGTACACATATTTTCAGGCATGTTACCTAATTTCAACCTACACATTATCAATGTTAACTCAAAATTATCAGAATAAAAATATGTTTAATTAGGTTGATACATGAAAGACCCATAATCGTGATTCCAAAAAGGTGGTGGAGGAAGAAGCAACTTCAAACTCCGCCCCTGTGGGGAGTAAGTCCCTTTAAGTATTTAAATAGGTATACTATTTATACTTGAAGGTATATCCAGACAGCCATAGACTGAATATGAGGATGAATGACTATTGCAACATGTTCTACACCCTCTGAAAAGCAAAGAAAATGCATCCCCCCCCCCCCCAACCCCTTGGGCCGCCGTGCCGACGGCTGTAATGCCCCCTTTTCCTTACCTTACAAGTTGGGCAATAGTGCATAATGTGCCCGTATTATGTACGAGTTTTCTTCCTTGGTTATACAAGTTGAGATACCTCCTATATCTGCATCTGAAGGCTTGAGAAGTGATATTCAATTTCTTAGAAATTGACTTCCAACAACAGGGTTGAATTCCTCTTGCAAATTACTTCAATTTTCCAAATAAAAATTTAAGAAAGTCTACAAAGCTGTCCAAAATTTGCTGGGATTTACCATTTTATAGAAGCGGATGACAGAGGAAACTTATTCACCCAGTTAGGTGTATTAATCGGAAACTAATTACTCTAAAAGACACCATCGATATGTTTACTATTTAATGGCTAAATGTTAGATATTCTGTATTTCATATACTTAATCTCATGAAAATGACGAATAAACGAATTTAATTTTAACTGGGCCCACACCTGCTTCAAACGGTACAGCATACACAAAACTATCAGGGTCAGTAAAGTATTGTTCAACTGCGCGCCTGTACCAAACTTCATCAATAGCTCGAGGGTGCACTTCGCTGAAGTGTCTGAAAATGATAGAAAAAATATGTTATGCAATATAAATTGTGAAACCTCTTCCGTGATTTTTTTTAACTACTGTTTTTATTTGAGTATGGTTCTAATCTACTAAAATTATACCAGGCTTACAGAAGTTCTTCTTCCTCCTCAGTGGAAACTGGAGGTCGTCGAGGTGGTGGTGAATTTTCTTTCTCTTCGTGGTTGATATTGGGGATATCTTGCCATCTGGTAAGCCCTGATCTAGTAGCCATGAAAACTATGGTAAGCCCAAACCGTTGTTGCATTTCTTTCCTGCAAATAATTAAGAGTTTAAAATTGTCATGCATTGATGGATGGACACCCTGTGAAGCAATCACCATCAGACATTCAAAGAAATCACATCATAGCAACTGTCGAATGAGTGGAGTCAAATATAGGTTGATCATGATAAAGGCTCAGACATTGGAATAGTTGAATAATGCAGTAACTATACATAGCTTGTGAAGTGATGACAAACCACAAGGATTAAAAACCCCAGCTCTAAATCTCAAAAATAATACTGAAAAAAATTGTACAAACAAAAAAGGTATGGTGGAAACATTTTAAGCCTGCTTTTAAAAATACATACTCTAGCACGAGAAAATTTCAGTTAGATTGAAGTTTAATGACTCGAAATGTAACGATGGATACCTACACTGTTTACTATATACATGTTGCACACCTTTCAATGCCATCGTAGAACCGAAACACTACCTATACGTTCTTAATGTATGTAGTAATTAAATTTGTAAGAATTTCAACTGAACATATATTACAAGCACCAGTGGCGGCTCCTGTCTTGCAACTCAGGGGGCGCACTGAGATCAACAAGGGCTTTCGAGGGGACGATAGAGGTGCTTTTATACTAAATACGTACACCAGACACGAGAAATGTTCTCAAATGGAAGACAGAAATTCTGAAATACTTAACTATCAAAGGAGTTAACCCAAGGAATGATTGCAATAGCTTAAATGTATACCCGCCCAGCAAGAAACATCGTGGAGGTGAAAGCAAATCTTGCCATGGAGGGGAAGGAAAGGGAGAGGAGAGGTTCATGGGGAAAGAGAAGGGTTAGTCATCATCTAGATAAATAATGGGGAATATAAAAATAAAATCTATCACATTATAGGGGTTGAACTTAAGGACCGAATCAGAACGATTTTTGATTTTCAAAGTTTGCGTTAGTCCTGCACTTTTTCTTCGATTGACAAATTGGACCAGTTCAACTTGATGGACTCAACTGAATTATTCATCGTAAAAGTATCTACTCAACACTCAATAACCTCAAAAAATCGTAACACTAAATGAAATAACACCGGGAAAAATAGAAGAAGTGTGACTGATAAAAATGAGAAGGAGAACGGAAAGTACTCTCGGTGTCGCTACCTAGCGGAAGAGCATGCCCATAAGTATGCTCATCTCTAGATGTTACGGGCTCTCTGATTGGTCAATCTCACATGCCCGCTTCAATTCAAACTGAAAATCCTCAGTCCGGAGATAGGCGGTCAAGTCTCAGGTTGAGCACTTAGGAGTTGTTGCTCCCGCACGCTTCTGATTAGTCAGGTTGGGTGTGCTTCCCCCTTCAGCCCCTCCCTACCTTCCCTGTTTCCCCCCCAACCTTCTCTGTTTCGCGCGTAGATTTAGATTTCCCGTCTTCTGTCACTAGCTAACTTCAAATGAGAGTGGAGAAATTTTGAAACATTATTATTATTTTGGTTTGACTGGGGGTGCACGTGCGCCTATGCTACTATCAGTAGCCGCCCCTGACAAGCACCTTCAATAGCAACAACTATAGATTACTAAAAATACGACTTATATTGCAAAAAAAATGTATGCAAATGATTTGTTTTAGATTCGGATTCAGCATGGAAAATACCATAAGGATACCACTAGGATCAGAGTTTTTGTAATATGCTAAAATAGGTAAACAAAAACTGTTCATGTGAGCAGCAAAAACTAGTAAATATGAAATGGACAAATACTTACTTCTAATCAAACTCCAGACAGAAACGAGCGTTACCCACAGGTGTTAAAAAGGTAGGTAGGTACTTCAACTGTTTTTAAATGAAAGAAGATTCAACCCTAAGAAGTTTGCAATCAACATCACTCTCCTACATTGAGTGTAGTTTTCTTACTACGATTTTTAAAAGTTACTGGTAGGTACTGGGTGGGACCTCCTTGTTAAGTGTGACGTCACCAGTGCCGGAAACTTGAAAACATATAAAAAGAAAACAACTCATTGTAGAAGAGCTCGGATGGTATCAAATTTCTTAGAATGGAATCTATTTTAATTTATAAATATAAATATAACATGAATACGTGGGTAACACTCATTCATTTAAGACCTAACATCAACTTTATTCACTCTTGATAATATTTTTGTAGACAATAAGTATTGGAAGTAGCCTATCTGAAGAAAAACAACCAATATAATCGAAATACGATAAACAGTATCATGAGCCATACTGATGAGCTAATAATGTAGTACCTATCAACTCAATGTACAGCGTTGGATGACCTGAATGGAAAACATGTGGATTTACAACACCAGATCTTAATTTTCCCCCTGTTCCTTAGAGGAAAAAGAGATACCTACTTTATGAACACAACTAAAAGATATAAGAAACATAAATATAGTGAGCATTGCTAATCATTATTATAGTGCAGTCTTAGTAGAAGACTGTTTACTTATGCAGCTCTCATGTTTACGATGTGTTGCGATTAATTTCAAAGAAATCATTTGAAAAGACCCACACAAGCGTGGTTTTTCAAATAAAAATGGAATAGGTATTCAATCTCTCATGTTGGTCACTCTGTGCCTCCCCATTACTTGGAAGACTCCACTTCACTTCGTTTTTTCACTGGACTGCGTTTGGCTTCAGTGCCCTTTTCCCAGATTATTTCCTATATTTTTTTTCGCAAAAATATCCATTGGTATTTTAGTTTGGGGTTGTTTTATCATTCTACCAATCATTTTGAACAAGATTTGAGCCGAAAATGTGCGCCCAGCTTCGAAATCACCTGCGGATATGGAGGCGCAACATGGGTACTGCCTGTGTGAGGAATTCGGTTTCCACAGTTATTTCTGCGACTCTGGCTTCCCCAACAGTACGAAACTCGGCCTTTCATCCTTTCCAGGATGTTAAGTTCCTGGACGACCATCATCGGACACCACACTCAATACCTGAGATAACCACCGAGAAAATGTCTAACCTCATTGGGTCTTCTGACTCTGATCGGGTAAGAAGCAAACGAAGGAATATTAAGCCTAAGAAATTTCGTCATAGGACGCATTTCCATGTAAAAAGATACGAAAAGCTGTACCAAGGGTTTATCCTTTCCTGGAAACCAATTTCTGACACCACGAGGAACTCGGACTCCACCATTCTTCCTCGTTCGAGTTCCTATGCTACCAGAAACTCGGACTCCACTGTTCTTCCACGTAGTTCGGTTTCTCCAAGCGGTCTTACGACTTCCATTAGGAACAATTGAAGGAATATTAAGTTTACTAAACACTCTCGCAGAACGCTTTTCCATGCAGAAAGATAGGAAAGATCTGATGAGCCAAATTCTATCCTCGTCGAGCCTTCCGACTCTGAGTGGATTAGGAGGAAAAAGTTATAGAAACTCTTTCGGAAGTATTCATTCCGGACTAATTAACGAGGCTCCTCAGTTATTACCTCATTCCTGATAAATTAACGAGGCTTCTCCAGAGGCTAGAATGTCTTCCTTCCCACAATTCAGGGAAGAGGGAGAGATACCATGACAGATGGGCTAGAAAATGTCAAATATGACCGAGAGGCTGAGCAAAGGACACTTTGCACAATTCTATGGAATTCCTCGAATCTATTAACGGACAACCATTGCAGGGAATCATGGACCTGTATGAATAGATTATTACATCAGCAGATGAGTCAGCTCGGAAGTCTCAGGTGCTGTCGGTTCAAGTGTTTTTCAGCTGTAGCCAAAGCACTCACCCTCGCCTCAGCCCTTTTGGTACTTGAGGCTGAGCTAAAGACACTAGGCAAAACTCGATGGGGTGCTTCGAATCTACTAATAGCCAACCTTTGCAGGGAATTATGGATCTGTAGAGATAGACGGTTACAACATATGTTTAGACCTTTGAAGATGCTTATTTTATGGTCCGCGTTGTGCCGCAACACAGAAAGTATCTAGCCTTTACCATAGGTAGTACAATTTACGTGTTTAGGTTTAGGTAGAGTTGGTGCCTTTTGTCTTTCATAAATTGCTCCACCCAGTATTGGCAAAATTGAGAGATCAGCTAGCCCTAGCGACTGAGAGATGTTTGCATTCAATGCAGATCACAGCATCACTTTTGGCAGACTTAGGCTTCATAATACATGAAACAAAAAGTAAATTGACTCCATCTTCAAAATTCAATTTCCTGGGTTTTGAATTTGATTCTATTGCAATGATGCTGGGCATTAATGAAGACAACATTTCAATCACTAAATTATTAGGGAAAAAACACTAAAACCTGAGCTCTTATCCATATGAATGCTAGCAAAAACAATAGGGTTTAATTATGAGACTATGTTCACCAGCACTACTATACAGTAAACTACACTCACGTCATTTAAAAAGAGTAAAAGAGGAAGTCCTTAAGCGATCTGCAGATGACTGCACTTTATCTAGCCAAGCCAGATTAGTTTTACACAAGTGGCTAAGGGCGATACAGAATGGACCTAATCCGATCTGTAATGACCATTATGATGATTCTATCTGGACGGATAGTTTGGACTCGGGAATGGCGTAGCATTTGCCCCCCTTTAAGAATCAATGGGTGTTGGGATCCCCAGAACAGGAATTTATAAATTAACCAGGAGGAGTAGGGAGCTGTCTGGGAGGTCTTAGTTCACTAAGCAAGAGGCTGGTCCTCCCACATTATATGTCTACGTGTAGAAAACATGACAGCAGTGACCTTAATAAATAAGATGGGCTCGGTTTCATTCCCTCACTTACACCAGATAGTGGAAAGAATTTGGAATTATTGCGAGAGAGGCAAATCAATGGATATACGCCAGATAAGAAGCTACATCCAAAAATAGGGTAGCCGATGCACTGTGCAAGGCTGGAGCCCCAAGGTCGGCAGAATGGGAATTGAACCAAGCCATTTTTGACCACTAGTCGATATATTGGGAGCCCTCTCCATTGATCTGTTCGGATCAGCCTGTTCGACTACACCAAAGCAGTTTGTTTCCTATAAGGAAGAGTTTGTTTGTGCACCATCCGCTAGAGGGTGAGTATGGTGATGGGAGATAGTTTGGCACTTTACTATGAGCTTGTCTGGGCTGCTGATGTCATTGAACCTTGCCCGGTTCTAACTATGGGCTCCTTGGTAACTAGTTGGTTCTTATTATAATTTCAGTCCAATTGTATAGTAATTATGTGGTATGACAGAGAAGCATCATGATCCTAACTTAAGTGCTGATGATTGAATTCAACTGGTCAGTATGTACTGTTATGTTGGTAGTATTGGGGATATTCAGGGGAAATGTGAAACTGTCCGCCATGCTGTTCCGGTCCCGATCGTTTTTGCACTTGCGGTTCTTATGCTCTTGGCCTATCAATTGTAGTTAATTTTGTAAATCTGAGTACAAATTTATTAGTTCTGAATGTACATAATTCAGTTCAAGTTGTGTATCAGTTCAGTATAATACTTATTTCAGTTCAAATTGTGCATCAGTTGAAGGCATTGTATGTTTGTTATGAAAATGTTGTCGAGAGTATTGTGTTGGTTTGTCCATATACCAGTTCAGTTGGCCAGTACAAACACTTTGCTGTCGATACCAGCGGATTTTGTTCATTTCTTGCCAAGTATATTCCAGAAGAAACGGCTAATCAGCTCATGTACATACTTATTCAGTTCAAGAACGTGCCATGGCTACAAGTTACAGACCAATCTCAATCAATGGAGCCATAGTGGATAGCTTACCACCAGAAGAAACGGCTACCTAACAAAGCATCAGGCTTGATCAGTGAATACATAATATGACAGCTTTTACAGCAGCAAATTGAACTGGACAAGGTCAACAGCTTTAGAAAAGTCAAAAAGCTGTAAAGATACACACATTTTACGCTCAAGAGAATTAAGAGCCTACAGAATCACGGAACAAGCAGCTGAGCTGGTACTTTTCTCCTTCCTGAACCCAAATTGTCTGCTGTGAAGAATTTTCTTCTCCTCCAAATAGTTCACTAGTCTCTCAAGTACGAATTTTTCTATAACTTTGACGAACATCGGAAGTTTTGATATGGGACGGAACTCATCGTACCTACTGCTTTTTCATTTCTTGGGAATAGGAGAGATGGAAGACACCTTGAGGCAGTTAGAGAAATAACCTTGTGAAAATAACTCATTAATTAGGAATGACAACGGTTCAGCAATGAGGTCAGCCACCAATTCGATCGTTTGTGAATTAACTACAAAATAATCATACGACTGCCACACGAGTTGTCAAAGGGATTTTTTTTTTTTTTTTTTTTTTGGCTTAACACCATTAGGAAAAGATTTTCTTACGACAATTTGACAGGACAAATCAAAATCTTGAAGGAATATTCTTAAAAATTCACTCATGGAGCACTCTGAGTCTTTTTCCTGGTACAACAAAAACCAAGACACTGATGCCAGTAAACAAGGAAATTGCTGAATATTGAATGGTTTTTCGACCCTGAATTGAACCGCTACCCTGGGTAGAGAACTAATATTTTTGAAGATCTTACATTCAACACCAAGGTGGTCAGAATACCAATTAGATCTGAAGTTAGTTATAACAACGTCCAGGCACGATGGAGCACCCATCTATGCGAAGTGAGGATTTCTCGTAGTCTCCCTAAACGTGACATGGAGATCATAAACAGGCAGTAATTCTTCACACGTTCTCTCAATTCTTCTTTTGAGCCCATTTTCATCCCAACTTTACCAAAGACTTCATGACAAAAGGCAATAGCTCCATAATTTTTCTCCCAGTGTTGAGACGCTATTTGGACGCTACGGTGGATTTAGATCATCAGGATGGTTTATTGTTACACATCCCCTCCTTTGACCAGCTGCCAGGGCCACCCTAAGCCATTGGTATCAACAACTCTACAAGTGACAGGAATAGATATAACAAAGTTTTCGGCCTACTCCACCGGTCATGCCTCAGTACCAGCAGCTGCTAGAAAAGGTGTACCCTTACCAGTCATTTTTAAGGTGGCAGGGTGGATGGGTAACTCCTCGATATTTGCTAAAGCGTACAATAGATTTCTTGGAGGTCAGGGACATTTTGCATCTGCTATTATACATGGGACAGGGCATACCACAAGGAGGTGCTTAAAAAAAATCAAATTCGGATCCCAGAGATATTTCTAACACTATTGAAATCCCTGCGCAAAGCAAGGTGTGTCAGCGATATACATGGGTCAGTACAGCCACAGAAGGGTACATAAGCCGTTTATTACAACATTCACTCCTGCAAAGCTAATAAGCACAGAACAGTTTAACCCGGCATAGGCTTAAGGATCTCCATCCTAGAGCATGACTAAATGCCAAATGTCTCGATTAACTCGAGACTCCGGTCCTTCTAAAAGTGCAGAGACATCACCATGGCCTAGAGATTGCTAATACCCTAATTTCCATGTGAATTAGGATCTCAACTCCTGCCCCTTGAGCCACCCAGATTTTCATTTATGGCACACACCCCGAATGTCTGAAAAAAAGCGGGGGGGGGGGGGGGGGGGAGCGCTGCTCACTAATGGCATAGGTGGGTATGGGGAGTTGGACGTTTTCACAGGCCCCCTACTACTCACAAAAGTTTGGACCACAAGTGAGTTAAAAGGCTTGATTCTCTCCTTTTTACATCCATATCATGTTTCACACCCACCCCCTTTTTCATGCAGGTGAATGAGATCTTGGAATAAGATGCATAAGTAAATAGACTTCCGCGAAGACAGTACTATAATTGATAATTCAACTTACCTGTGGGAAAGATTGAGTAGAAATATAGTAGGTCATAGTAGAAGACTTTTTAGTGGCCACCCAGACTGAAGCCTTTGTTTTCTGCCACCCATTCATTCACCTGTGACAAGTAACGGTCTTTGAACTGAAGTGAGGTGGAGTCATCCAAGATGGCAGAGAATGGGGATTAGCAGAGTGGCCAACATGAGAGAGCAAATATTCCATTTCTATATGAAAAACCATGCTTTCGCGAGTCTTTTCAAATTATTTCTTTAAAATTTACCAAAACACATTGTAAACATAAGAGGTGCATAAGTAAGTAGTCTTCTACTAAGACCTACTAATTCTACTCAAAATTTCCCACAGGTAAGTTGTTTATCAATTATAACTAATAGACTATTACCATAATTATAAATTTCTTAGCATTGTAAAATAATTTAGAAGAAATCTAGAGTGAACAGTAGATCCAGTTAATTTAATGGGAAGTTCTGTGTGGATGATGTATTCCAACACTATAAGAACAGTAAGCAATGGTAATCAAGGCAAATAAATTATCCCCCGTCCTGGATCATAGGGAGCAGTTAAAGTTGAAATTGCGAGAAATGGGGTTAGTTAAAGTTGGGGATGAGACTTACAGACAACAGAGAAAATTGATTAGGATCACATACATGCCGACATACTTGTCTACCATAGGAGGAAAATTACCTTTTCTCCATTTATAGTGTATCAGGAAGACTTGTTAAATTCAGAGTGGATTGGGACTTCTAGTTTTTCCGTCCACTTTTTTTTGGAACCCAACAAATAAGGTGATTTTGAAGTAGGAGGTATGTACACTTTTATTTGTTAAGGCCCAGACGAACTGTGGAGGAAGTTGGTTTACCAAAACTTGCACATCCACATCTGATACACAAATGTTGATATTCACTGGTTGATATCAACATTCACTTATGATACTGGTATTGTTAGTCGAATCACTTCCATATTACCTATCTAATAACAATACAGTTTTGTTGACATGTAGGTACAAGTGCATAAGCTAAACACAAAAAATGAATATGTAAGCTGAAAACAATGTTTTACATTACCTGGTATTAAGCTGAAAACGGTTACATTTGTAAATTGTTCATAGCCTAACCTAATCAATCAAATATAGGTGATATGAGGGTATTAATTTATTGACAAATTACACATTGCAAAGTACCTAATAAATATTTCGTAGAAGACCTGAACGAGGTATTTCATGTTTTTTTTTTTTTTTTTTTTTTTTTCCATTATAATTTATACGTACCCAGCTGCAGTAAATTTCTGACCAGGTAATTTGTTCAGCCTCCAAAATACAAGCATAAACAGGTGGGAAATAACTAATATATTCTAGGGGAACTCACAATCAAACCAGAATCAAATACCTGTCTCAATAGATGAAGCTATGAATTATAGTGGCTTCTGCCAAACCCAGGTTACATATTTCTACAGAGTAGGGGGGTCATGGAGTAAGTTAGATTCCAATAAAAAGTGGGAATTCGGATTCTGGGTAGGACTAACGCCTTTTGGAAGCTTCCAAACCAATTCTTGAGAAGTGCTAGTAAGTATAGGATGAAGCACATTTTTATATTCCGAACACCCCAAAGTGTAAAATTGCGATATTGGGTTACCAGTCAGAAATACTGTTCTAGAAATGAAAAATTGAGAAACCACCTGGGATGACATAAAAAAATTCCAATTAATTATGAAGTAGGTACCAACAGAAACAAGGTCAAGGGGTGATAAAAAATAAATAAATGAAAACATCAGAAAAGGTGAAGGAACATAATCATTAATGAATAACACAAGTGTAGACTCCTAAAGAGCGACTGGTCTGTGACAACTTGCGCTATGGACCATGAGTTTCTGGAAAACCTACCATTTACTAGCAACTTGTGTCTGGATTAGCGAGTGACTCGTTTACCGTTTGACGCAGCAGTTTGTATGGGCTATGCAGTTTTTATGTTCTCGTTTTCATCATCAGTCATGTTAAGATGGTGATCCGATTAACATACAGCAGATAGTTTTCTTAGGTGTTAGCAAAGACCTCTATGTTTTTCTATCAGGGGAATGAATAACTCATTCTGAACCATTTTCCCATTCCTCCTTAAGACTACCTCAATGAACATTCTAGAGCAAGCACGAAGACTGACTTGGAATTCAAGCCATAGGAGCTGTTGTGGATACAAAACAAGAAGCCAAACCAACAGGAAGTCTCGAAAGGTGACAAAGACAAGGGAAGCTACCTACGCGGAAGGAGTGCATAGGGAGGGGTGATCTGTGATTGGGAATGTAAGGTTTTTGCTTGTGGCATCCGAGATTGTGAATTGTTTTAAATGGTGTGTCCACTTCTTCTTGACAGCTTGAACCTTTTTTTCTTGAAAGTTTCCACTACATCTAATTTTTTAAATTAATGTTTAGTTTCATTATCATTATGTGTTTTGAACTCAACAGATAGATTTCCACTTTGACATATTTAGGAAAAAAACTGTTGCTCAAAGATTTTATTATTATTTATTTTACTTTTTTATTTATTATATAGGTGTATATAATATATGTATATTTAGTTGTATATAGTTGTATATTTTTGTGCACCCTTATCTAGCCATGGGGAACTTATTTCCATTTCAGACAGCAAATATTGGATAAGCAAATTAAATCAATGATTTATTGTTATCATTATTTTAATTTGTTGCCAAATCATTATTTGTAAGACTTTATCGTACATCAAACGTATTACCTATATACGTCCATAACATTGTGCGTTTTTTACATGTTAGAATCCATCGATTCATGAATATTGTTTTTTGGGTCACAAGTACGATTGAAAGAGTTGAAGTCGTCAGTTGAAATACTGTTGTACCAGTAATCGTATATTATAAGACCAGCTACAAGGTATGGTGCTGCAGGATATCTACATTCATATTTCATTTCTCATCATACTTATTATATAGGTACCTACATATCTTTTTGGAATGGGGAAACTTATCATAGTTTTACCTTGCAAGTCTTCCATACTAATAGTTGTAATTTCAAATATATGATACTCATTTGAAGCACAATTTTATGCAGTTTAATTAAGCTGTAGTGTACCTCAATTTCCTGTTCTGTATCTTAGATTTGGAGTGGGTTGAAGGGGAGCCTAAATAAATCACTCATACAACTGCACTCGTTGTCTCTCCTCTTCCCGAAGATCCGCATAACACATTGGTGACTCCTGACTGTCTAAACAGCAAATCGAAGGCGCTACTCCACTCTGGCAGCTTGATCCCACAGCCCTCTCCACCCATAACAGGACTACACTTCTGCATTACAAATACATTCAACCCTCAACTCTCGTGCTGCCCACTTTGTGGAACCAATACTGCTCTTCCCTGATCTTTGAGCCTACCTGACGCCTTCTGGGAAGCTTAGTATTCTACCCAAGCTCGGGAGTTGAAAAAGTTTCAATGCAGACCTTCCGAAAAATTACAAGTCAGTAGTTCCTGAGAAAATGTATCTACATTGAATGCCCAAAAAGGTTATTTTTCAGAAGAGCAGTGGTAATTTTGTGTTGTTTGATAATAACCCTCACCTCCTTTGCACTTCTATGTCAATCGTGATCTTCCTACCATTTATCCTTCCAACGGTCTTTTGTGCTGAAAATTGTTACTTGGGAGTTTCCAAGTACGCTGAATCCAAATCTGAGGTCAAAAGTGTGAAATTCCAAAAGATTAAAGTTCCCTATCCAAACATGAGTGGGAGAGACGCTTCTCCCAGACGCTCCCATGAATTCCTCTCTTCAGCGTCTGGAAGCAGCATTTGGGAACTGGCTGCTGGAAACCGGGAAGCGAATGCTAGACACAGACAAAACTGCTTCATGCAGAACCTCATTAGGGTTCCTCACTAGTTCAGAGGGCACATCCACTTCCAACGTCGTTTCTTTGGAGTCGACTTTCAATTTTAATTTAATTAGTGTATGCAGCCACAACAGTAGAGACTTGGTAACTTCATAACATTGCTGTCAATACTGTAGCAAACCGCCATAACTAGTTTTGTTAAGACTGAAGATTATAAAACTTGTATGGTAAATTCAATTTTTTTTTTTTTTAACTTGCAATTAGTATCAACGATTGTAGCTTATTATACAACGAGTCTGCTCTACCCATTTCTTAGAACATCACAGCCCAGGAAGACCCAACAAATCTCTTCTTCAACAAAATTTTGTGAAATCATTGGCATTCACTGCAACATGTTATTGTTAAAGGATGGTACCTATAAATGTACATGGTTGCTGAAGATCTCTAAGCACCTGTCTAGGAATATAATATGGGTAAAATCAATATATATGTGAATATGATTACTCAGTTGGGAAGGTAGGTAGTGTCTTTTCCAGCATTAATTTTAATAGGTACCTACATTAATAATACATTGCCACCAAAATTTCAGAAGATTTGTTTTTTTTTTACCAATTTTTCACTGGAAATGAAAAGTAAATCTATTATTTGATTCAGGATAATATTTAAAAAAAAATCTATCTGTAAACAAATTTCATGATTTTGCCAATAGTCATTACAGATATTTTAGATTACAATCAAAGGGTTTGTTCGGACACGTAGTTCCGAACCAGTTCGGAATTCATCTAGTTCGGAATCGAACTGCTAAGGGAGGGGATGGGAACCGGTTCAGAACTCTTAGTTCTGAACTCCCAGTCCGAACGCCATTTCGTGTAGTTCGGAATTGATAACCTGATAACCTCTCCGCCTTTTTCCCAAAACGTGGTTACATGTTTGTAATTTGTGTTATAAAAACTATAACTCAATATTTTTGTTATACTTTATCAAGTCTGTTAACCGCCTGTTAATGTTTATGAGGCCTGTTAGTATCTTGTGATACTACATTTAAGCAGCAATACCTAAATTGTTATTCAATAAAATGTTTTGAATTTAATTGCATACTTTCATGTTCAATGTATTTCCGCCCAAGGTTTGACTTTGATGTGTTTTGAAAATGGCTACTGAACACATAAATCTGAACTAAACCTCTTTATCATTAGTTGAGAGTTGCCCTGTCAGGAACTGAACTTGACCTCAGTAACTCCTGTGAATTTCATTGATATCCCTCGAGCCATTTTGGAGAAGTGCTAAAACCGATTATTCCCCCCCCCCCCCTAAATTAGCCATTTGAGAACTTTTTTGCTAATTAGGTAAGTACCTACCAGTCTTACGGGATGAGGGGAACTGAATATAATTTGCACCAAGAAGAAGAATAACTCCTATGAATTCCATCAAAATCCCTCGAGGCGTTTAAGAGAAAAGGCAACAACTGCTAAAAAAGACGTTTTTTCACATACTTCGATTTGTTAACCCTAAAATAATAATTTTAGGCTATTTTAAGTAGGGGTATAGAAACCCATCTCTAGAGTCGGAATGTTTTTATGTCGTACCGTAAGGTGCAATCGTGTACCTACACGAGTTACTAACAGTTGTATGAAACGTTAAGGGCAAGATAAATTGAAAAGACATCAGATAAAAATGTGAGCGCGAGAACGGGAATTAAGAAGGCTGATGACAACTTGAAAGTTTGGCGGGAGGTACGTGCATACAGGGCGGGGCCAAGCTTGTTTACTGCGCATGTCTAGAACTATTAGTTCTGGAAAAAAGACAGAACTGGTAGGACTGGTTCGGAACGGTAACAAACGACTACGTCCGAACAACGAACTGCTAGTTCGAGGTCTTCCAGAACTGGTTCTCGTGTTGTCCGAACAGCCAAAAGTGGGCGTGTCCAGTTACGAACGGTTACGAACTACGTGTCCGAACAAACCCAAAGTCTAGCCAGTTGCACAGAGATGTGTTGGCAGTTAGAAGAACCCATGTGAGCTGGAGGCCTGAAAGCGAAAATTTGGGTTTGAGGAAAAGAAGACTGCCCTAGAGGTTCTCAATGAACACGAAGCTCTGAAGTGAAACTTGAGTGAAATAGTTTATGATGACTGTTGCTTCTATTAAAATAATTTGGATTTATGCCTGATGCTGCGGGTGTACTGTATGTGATACTCTATTGTATACCTATGTGTTGTGCAGGAAGAACTACAAAGATGAAAGATTAGGTAACAAAATAACAAACAATTTTGTTAGTGATGGTTGAATAATACACAGCCTGCGAAATTTAATTTTTTGAAAGCCATTGTGCCATTGCATCTGATTGGGGGGGGTGCTGAGTCTGACAGTGAAACCCATTTTTCTCCATCACCCACCATTTCACAACACACAACAAATGTCAACCACTGAATAGTGGGACTAGTGGGTTACAATGAAAAGTTATGCAAACAGGTTGCCATGACTGCACTATCGTATTCAATTGATTCTTCCTTTTTCTCACATTAATCGATTCTGATCAACAATAGAAAGGTTTTTTTGTAAAAACATTTTTGTTTTCGAAAACGTTGATAGGTTTGATCCATAATGCGAAATGATGAAAAATAAGTTTTTCAAGGGTCTGAATACGAAATGTGTTTTGCATTTTGTAGGGTGTGGTGATGGAGCCAAACGGGTGTCATTTTTGGATTCAGTGCACCAAAAGACACGAGTGAGGTTTAGGTGGAATGGTGCAAAAAGTTTTTTGGTCGCAGGCCTGTGTTATTGAGCACACTGTACTTCACAATGAATTTAATCACAAACAAGTGCTGGGGTTCAATACATCAATGAAGCTGCTTCAACCTGTTGTCGAAGAATGAAAACTCAATTTTCTTCATTATTCCACATCTATTTTTGCCTCCTCTTCCTACTTCCTAATCCTTCATGTTTCTCTACATCGCATTCTGCCCCACATTATAAGCAAAATTTACTTTCTTTTAACATTGATATTCCGTGAGGGGAAAATAACCATTTGCTGTATACCATTCCGAGTAATTTGAATCTGTTTGTCCTACAGTTCAAACTCAAGTGTTGCCTTGGAAGTAATATAATAGTATATTGCAGAAGATATGGATTCGTGATGAGTCATGATTTTTGAGCTATGTGCATCGCCCATAAGCTTGATTTCTAATTCAATTGGTTATACTCACTCCAAATTATACAAACGGATTCAAACCAAAAGTGTGTCATTTATCATTAGCGTTTGAAGTGATCATATACCTAACATATAACCAAAATGTTATTCGACTTGGATTTGATGAAGACTCATTCTATCTCCCTCGTATTACTTTCATGTCGAATTTTCAATTGCTTCACCAAACAAAATATTTACTGCTGTCCAAGTATATTCAAAAAGATATGTTGAGTAATCAATGAAAATCGTGGCAATGATCCATTTTAATGTAAACTTTAGTGACTATGGTAAGGACTACTTTACCTTGACATTTTTGCCATCAGCTTCGCTATTGGCCTTAATAATGCAATAGAAAATAAATGTTAGTGCAATTTATTCTTGATTGTGTGACCATGAATTTCAACAATAATGAAAATGTGAGATGGATAGCATTGCAGGAGACTCGAGGTGTAAAACATGCACTACTCGTAAGACAACAACACAATGAATGAATCTACAGGATTCCTGGGAATAGTCAATGATTTTTGTTAAAGGAGATTCCAGCGTTGGTTCAGAAGTGATTAGGAGGTATTAACCTAGAAGCATGCAAATACTGGAGACTTGACGATAGCTCAAGTAAAAAAAAAAATATTGGAAATGAAAAAGTAAAACTGTATAAACAAAGTAACAGTAATTGAAGCAGGAAAATGTTGTTGTGTACGCTTAAAATATAGTGGCTATCAGTTGTGGTCAAGTATTGTACAAATGTGGAATATTTCCTTAAGACCAGATAATAAGTGAAATTATTTGATCTTTTGTATTTATTAATAGAATCGGTGATTATATTTTCCTAGACTGAAGGAATTGTCGTTCCTCGATTTTATGAATCATCTCACAACTCCTCTTTTTTTCTAGTATCTACATATTGTTGGAATTGCAAAAGGGCCCCGGATGATGTATCACAGTTAGAGATGACATTAACATGAAACTATCGACATATCTCTCGAATGCATCATTGTATTTATTATGTATACAGTATGCAGCTCACTAACTGTTTCCTCAAGTTTGGTCATATTTTACAACTTGGAAGAAACCTAGGATACAGGGCGTAGGCAGGGGGGAGCAGTGTGGAGCCGTGGCTCCCACTAGATGTTTGGGACGCAAAACAAAAATTAAATAAAAATAATAATAATACTAATAATGATAAAAATAAATAAATGAATAAAAATAAATGAATAAACGAAAAAGTTCCAGTCATTCAGCATGATCGTATGAGCGAATTTTTCTAGATTACTGTATTATATTATGTTATTATGGAGACTCCAATCTTGAAAATTTCATTAAATATGGAAAGAAAAATTTGAGGTATTTGCCTTCAACAGCACAAAACGAGCTTATATATTTATGTGGGAACGTAGTGAACAGTACTGTAGTTGAAGATATTACGAAAGCTTGTGCATTTTCTATAGTGACCTATGAGACAGCCAATATATCGGTTATTGGAGTTAGAATTTTCAACAAAGAAAAACTGTTGGTGCGTGAGATATTCTTTGGCTTTGTTGAATTTGAAACTATGGATGCCACAACTATTGCTAAAAAATTTCCTCATTAAAAGTGGTCCCAACCATTGGCTAGACAAATTGTTTGATGGTGGCATCCAAAAAAAATCATAGGGAATAAGTGCCAAACTGCCTTATATTTTCATAGTTCTATAAGCTAAAACTTGTTATTTCAGGCTGAACAATTTGAATTCTGTCGTGGAAATCCACTATACTTTTTCCACAGTAAAATTATTTTTTCGTGAGTCAATGTTACGGAGGAAACACGTTCCTAATATACACAAGATTGTTCCAAATGAGTCGATGCTATGGAGAAGCAAGTTTCTAACATACCTCGACTTTGTGAGACAAGATGGATCTTGTATTTCTACCCTTCAGCGCCATTACACGACCAATTTTAATTATTTAAGACTGCAGTATATCAAAGTACTCAGCTCACTTACTACCTATAATGAGTATTTTGCAAGGGAAACCATGGGGCTGATTTCTGCCCCCCTCCCCCCCCCCCCCCCCCCCCGCAAAGCGAAATCCTGCCTACGCCCATGATATGTAGGTACCATATTCTTAGTGTCGGATCAGAACCAACATCTCACTAAGGTAAAGGGTATAACTTTTTTGAAGGTTTCCATTAGTCTGCACATTCTGCAGATATCTACAATTTACAGATTATTAGGTAAAGCTAATGAGAGGTTAGTGGATTAAGTGAATACTTTAAAAATTTCACTGAACGTTAAGAACCTGATATTTTCTCAGGAGAACTTCGGAATAGCTGAATTGTAATAACTGAATAGCTACCTACTCATTAAATACTCTAATAAATGTAAGTGTGCACTAAGTGCACTCGTTTTGAAACAATAATTCTAACACATTTACAAGTGAATCAATGATGCGATAATATTATGAATAATGTTCAGATATGAGAGCTCAAGGAAATTAAAGCGCTAATATAAAACAGAATGAGGTGGCTGTCGCAGATAAATAATAATGAGGGAGTAGGATTCATGAACTACAGCTGATACTAATCAATACATTCACTGTGAAGAAGCAATACTATTGTGGATTAAGGAGACACAATTTAAAAATAAGTATAATACCTATAGGTATCATCAGTAACGTTAATATAATGACAAACTTACATAATGTTAACAGCCTACATTTTTGCTTCCCTGCTACCATAAACAACAAATGTTATGTATGAAGTTATCAACTCACCCTTTTTCTTCGTTCGACACTCCAGTGATGTTCCCTGTGAACCACTGGGTGGCTTCCGCGTCAAATGCAAGGGAAAGAATGAGGTTCCGGTCACCTGGTATAGGAAAAAATAGTATAACACTTGGCAATTAATATTCAAATAGAGTGTGCGAGTGATTAAGAATGAATATCAGCAAAACGGAGAAGAGGGAGAGGAGGCGTCTTCCATAGTCACCTCAACCTGGCTGATGAAACGATTATTACCAAAAATTTGGATGTACATAGAATATGGTCGATGATTCGCAGTTAAATTAGTGAAATTCAGTATAGGACTTTGTAGTACTGTAACTTCCAAAACATATATACAGGGTGGTATCACTGTCTCTATCTCCGTTAAAATGGGGGTTGGAAAAAAACTTCAAGCAGTAAACCCCGTTGTTTTCAAGCAAGGAATTCAAATATCACACTTTCGCCCACCGCGAATGCGCGCATATTTGCGTAACGGACATCAACTTTATTATTTTAAATGAGAACCCCTCACTAGATTTTTTTTACCACGCAAAACCTGTTCCACCCGCTGCCTAACTACGAAAATTGCGCAAAACATGGATTCTGGTAAACCAGAAGTGTGATACATGAATTTTCATTGTTTTTCCACGCTCATTCATATGGCCGTTTCTTGATTTGATTCGATTTTAGAGGAATAATGACAGACATTAGGTTATTTTGCGTGAAAAAATCATCTTTTTAGGCGCGTGGTACATGAAATTTCATAATTTTCCTTCCTCCTTCCTCAACCAAGCTGGGGACTGGATATGAGGTTGGAAGAAAATAAAAATGAACATTTCCTTTTAAAAGAAATTCAAAATACCATCTGGTGGGGAAAAAACACGAAAAAAGGAGTTTGAACGTTCATTTTGAGCAACTGCTTCGAAGTCCTTTTTTTTTCATGTTTCCCCCCACCGGATGGTATTTTTAATTCTTTAAAGAAACGTTCGTTTCTATTTTCTTTCAACTCCATATCCGGTCCCCAGATCGGTTGAGGAAGGAAGGGGGGATGGAAAATTATGAAATTTCATGTCCCACACGATTAAAAAGATGATTTTCGGCCATTATTCCCCTAAAATCGAATCAAATGAAGAAACGAATATCGCCATATTGAATCGGCGTTGAAAAACAATGAAAGTTCATGTACCACACTTGGGGTTTACCAGAATCCATGTTTTGCACAATTTTGGTAGTTAGGCAACTTTGTGCGTTCACGGAACAGGTTGCGCGTGGTCAAAACAATCGAGTGAGGGGTCGTAAATTCATGAAGTTTAACATAGAATCCGAATCTGCTATAAAAACGTTTTTTTTTTTAAATAACAAAGTTGATGCGCGTTTTGCGCATGCGCGGTGCGTGGAAGTGTAATATTTGAATTCTTAGCTCAAAAATAAGGGGGTTGTGGCTTATTTTATGTCTAATGTAGTAAAAATGGTGGAGCCGTGTAAAAGAGTGTTGAAGGAGTTGAGATGAGGAACGGCGTATTGGTCCGGGATTGTTGAGGCTCAGTTGTCTACAGTTTCCGCAGGCTCTGAATGATCCGTCGGGTTTGGTGACTATATGTAGTGGGTTTCACCACAGAGATTTCGAAGGTTCTATGATTCCGGCATCCAGGAGGGCTTAAAATCCTTTTTTAGCAGCTTTCAATTTGTTGGGCGATAGTGGTCGTGCTTTAGTACGTACCAGGGGGCCTCGTGTTTCAATGAAATGGCTCATTCTAGGATCTTTGACCATAGTAGAAGGTTTGTAGGACTGGATTTGTTGTGCTGGAGTAGGCGGCTGTGAGACTGTTACAGTGTATGCTGGAAATCAGAGCTGACTTGAAGGGTGGATTAGAATCTTATTCTTGAGATCTGGTAGCGCACCATAATGAGCGAGGAAGTCGGCCCCCAAAATGGCTTGGGGTATGGCAGCAATGGTAAATGTCCAGGGGAACTGCCATCTCTCATGATAGTTGCATAGCTTGGTCCTAGGTGGTGTCTGTCCAAGGCCGGTTCCAATTGCGAGATGGTGGTGATGTGGAAGGCATCCGGTTTCTGGTTGGAATCCTAGGGCGGTTTGGGGAGGCGCTCCGTGCTCTCCTTGTAAGGTGGTTAAGCTGCTGTTGTGGTGTCTGTAATTGTGACTGGACCTGAATAAGCGGGTTGTCGATGGCATCGATATAAGGCAGAATTTATTCATATATTCTGTCTGCCATTGCAGCTAGGGAGTCGAGTTTTTAATTTGCGCTGGCTGCAATTAGCTCTTAGGTATGCTGGGGTAGCTGTCTGGACCAGAGTATCTGTAGAAGGCTCTCTGGGACGTTCGAGCTGGCTTGATACCAAAGATAAGAGAGTAGGAGCGAAGGCTTCTATGCTCTGGGGTCGGTAGACGTGAGTAGACTGTCAAGCCTTATGTGGGTTAACCTGTCTCGCAGAGTGTCGTAGGGGTTGAGATCTTCCGATCTGATATCTGAGATTGATTTAATGACTTCCATCCAGTAAAATTTGTAACAGAAAGCCAAGGTCATTTCATATTGTTACATCTTTATAAACAATGCTCCCAAAGACAACAACAGTGATTTTGGGAAGGGTCGTGTTCAGGACAAAGGTGGTCCCGTTTCTCCGGATCACGCCTCCTCTTAGCCACTTTGCTTCCTAATAGCTTCATTTCTACATAGATTTACCAAAAACATGCTATTTCTTGGTACATACGGAATTATATAAGAGGGAACATTGATGATCGAAAACTGGCTAAAAGATAAGAAGTGAGATCACATTAGAAGGAAATGCCTATTAGTTTTTTCCGTTCAAATTAGAGATGGGTTGGTCGTGAATGAAAGGCACCCAAGTGACCGACTGAAAGTGAATAATCTGTCCCACTCCCTGGAATGGTTACATCACTGCTCACCCCCTCGGGTTTTGTGCCCCATGGAATATTATCTAGTTTATTACAGATGAGTCCATCTAGATTTATCTTTTTTCTTGTGAATACCTAAACCCTTACTTAATTAGTTTAATTTGAGATGAAAGAAGAGCTTGAGTGTTAGATTTAACTTCAAGAATGTACGAATGGTGAGTGATGTCTGGAGTATTTATGGGAGGGTTAGGGGGGAGGAACATGCAAAGGAGAGTGAGTAAACCAATGAGTAGGTAACCAGCTCTCAAAGACTGGCTCTTTGCGTAAGGCATAAATGAATGGAAGAGCAGAGAGCCGTGAAAGCAGGTTGAAAGACCGAGTGGACCAGTGAGTAGCTACAAGACTAGCTCCGTATGAGGAGTTGAGCGGGATCCGCTCAGTAAAGTGAACGATGTTTACCCAACTCTGAAATCACATGTCGGAACGAGCTAAAAATTGACACTCAGGTTTTTTCAAAGGTGAAAATAAACCCGATTCTTAGGTAAAAAAAGGATTCACAAATTATATTAAAAGGTAATACAAGATAACTTGGGATATTATGATAATACATTTGTAATTACATCATTAGACATGTTATAGTACCTACCTATATAAATGAACAGAGGAAATAAATTAGACTAAAAATACCAAGTTCAACTCACAATAGTAGGATTTGTAGTTGGCCTCATTCTTGCTTGTGTTGTTCGAACCTGAAAAATAATATTCGTACGAAAAATTTTAATGGTTCAGCACACCAATTTCACTGCAACATAATATTTTATAATTCTGCTACAAGTGGGGTTTTGGGGTTTTTTTTTTTTTATGAACTATCACTCCTCTCGAATCGTGCTTTGGATTTACTATATATTCAAGTAAGAAGAACATATGATTTTAAGCTACACATAACCTGTAATCTGCCTACAAATTCCAACACAGAAGTTAGTGAAAAACGTTGTCTATTTCCACAAAAAATAAAGAGTTACAATGTTAAATCGATTTCGACGGTTAGGCCATCATCGGCGACGGTTATTGTTTGTTACTGATGATGGCATAACCGTCGAAATCGATTTAACATTGTAACTCTTAATTTTTTGTGGAAATAGACAACGTTTTTCACTAACTTCCGTTTTGAAATGGGTTTCCACAACTTCGTCGCGAGTGATTTAGTTCGTACAAATTCCTATGATACACTCATAAATTATTATCAACAAAAACCCCACACACTATCTTAAAGTGACATACAACTGAGTTGAAGTCAATTTACCAGGGCTGCCAGCACTAATTGATGGAATATGAATATTCGTTGAAATGCATACATTGACAACATCAAAATAATGCACACACATTTACTCAACTGTACTCAATTAGATGCTGTTGAACATTCAAAACAGGCATCGGAGCTAGTCGGTTATGAGTCAGAAAAATTTGGAGGGGCAGTCCTACTGAGGACCTCTTCCCGAATCGTCCAGCCCACCGAGTCCAACTAATCTGCATTTTTACTAAGGGATTGACTACTTGATGTGTACAACTGATCTAAGCAAATAACTGATCTGTATAAGATCTCTCCAAGAGTAGATGTAGACGAACTTACTCTAGTTTTGACTAGTTACACATAGCAGTGGCTTGGATACATCGATTAGTCATCCATAATACCAACTAAATACCAGGCATAATCTACTGAGTGAATACAGAAAGAGCTGTAATGAGTGGAAATTGAGACCAAGTGCAGATGCGATTTCGACTTTATCAGTAAGTTTGTGGAGAACACTGGAGAGGATAGTGGACGGTTTCACAAAGGTTTGACATGCTTCATGCATCTGATTCTTTGCCGGTGAATCACAATATCATTGCTGACGTCTCTCTACTCAACCACTCATCAATAACATACCAAACAACCTATTACGTACTGCTCTTAATCTCTAGTTGAACCACATTTTGATCTCTGTAACGCCTTCGTTTTGTTACTACCCGTACTGATCAACTACTATAGTATTATTGTACCTAGGCAGAATTCAAACTCTTGCTAAGCTCCTTGAAAATGGGAGTAAGCACATCAGCAGAAGAGACCAAAAATTACTCAAGTGAACAGATATCCTTCGGAAGATCTGAGTAGAAATGACAATTTTTGAAATGTATGGTCGAATTTAATACCCCCGCAGTATTAATATCCAATGTCATTAAGAATGGCTAACCGGGGTATCAAGAACAAATTTCAGTGAGAATTTACTGTGCATAGGTACTCAATTGGGTACTTGATATTAGCTGCCACCTCAGTACCATCTACAGTAATAAGGCAGGAAATTTTCCTTTTTTTGGAACCAGTCGCATTTTCCCCACTACGAAGAAAGTAATTTATTTGGAACTAGATTGGCCTTGAAAACTGTTGATCTGGGAATGAGTGTAAGAGCTTCATTTAGATAGTATACGATTAAGATCATTGAGAGTACCTACCATACCTACCACATATAAGATATTTTCCTGGGAAACAGGAGTATTGGACTATGTTTCAAGTATAAAAGGATTACATTAATTATTAAAGCCACCATCTGTTCATGAAAAAAAACACATTTTTTTTAATTTCTTGAAATGATTTTAATGCGACATTTTTTCATCAATTTAGGACTATCTACTCCTCAAATACAGGCCCCAAGTTATTATTCATGCATTATTGGTACCTATTAGTTAACATTCCTGTCTAAAAGTCGAGTAACGCATATGATTGCAGTACAGTGGCTTCATTTTCTATCACATAGAAAGAGGTCTTGATTTTTACAAATGAGAACTGAATTATGAAGCAACTCTGATTCTTATGAATGTTACGTACTAAAACACGGGCTCACAATTTTCTTTTTAAAAGAGTATGTTCCAAATCAGTACCTATTCTTCTACTCTTTTCATTCCAGTCTTCCACTCTTCACTAGTGAAATTCTCCTTTTTTTTAGTATATAGCGAATTTTCGTAGAAAATGAAGCTATTGCAATGGCTCCAAAAATTTTTCACTGAAATCCGCTTTGAGACATTCTGGAACGAATCCTAGAGTTTAACGCTTTTTCATACATATATATATATACCTGTGTCATTCCGGACAATAACTCTCCTTAGGATTGAGATAAAAATTCTGTTCTTGCGCCAAAAAAAAATTAAGCTTTCCAAACAAACGGATGAGTTTGTTGTCCAACACTTTTTGAGCACATTAAATTGGTCAAATTTCAAAAAATGTTATTAAAAAATCACTATAAATGACTGAAAACGTCTAAAAATCATTAAATTTATATTTTTATCAGAATTTTAGTAAAAAACAATTTATCAACGATGAACTAGAACATTAAAAAATTTATTCACAAAATTATGGTGAAAAAATTACTTAAATTTCATTGATATTTGCTGAAAAATCGATTTAAAAACTCTGAAAAATTGCTAAACAACCAAAATTTGTTTTGAATAGTACAATATGATTTGGAACGAGTTTATTTGCCTTAAAATGTGTGGTTAACAATATCTTTGCACTCAATGTGCTAAAATTTCAGAACAAAGTTACATAATATCATACGATAATGTACGAAAATTCGCTCATACGATCATACTGCATGACTGGTTTTTTTTTTTTCCTTTAACAAATATTTTCTCTTTTATAAGTGTTTGTAAAACGTGGAACGTGTTTTCAAATGTAATAACATAAGAATTATCACAAATCAAACATTCTTGTGTTATTTATTGCAACCTCTGATTTGAAAAAACAATGTTAGTACCTGTGCTTGAAACAATGCAAACAAGAACTCGTCAGACATCCTAGCACCCACTAGGTAAAAAAATGTTAAAAATTCAAACCAAATCTTCTCTCCCATCCATCTTTGGCTATAGATTGGTCCATTAAAGATTGTGACATCAAGCTAGCCATAAAACATAAACCGAATAGGGACTGAACATGAACTGCTTGCCCCCAATTATGGAAAGGAGCAGCTTATTTAAAGCTATAGATATAGATATATTTTTCGATTTCCTACGATCTGGTATTTTATTCTACAGGACTATATTGCCTTTCCAAAACCTACATAGCTCTGAAATATTTTTCTAACTCTTTTTAAATGTTTGTAGATAGGGATAATGACCTCTATTCCACAATTAAAATATTCCATTCCACAAATTAATTGTGGAATAGAAGTCATTCTCCCTATCTACAGAAATTGAATTCCACAAAATAACCAGTGACACCATCTTTTTAAATGATATTCTTATCATTTTTCAAGTTTTCTACTGAGAACCGAATCAACCCAGAGAAGCCCATGACCTTGCCCCATCCTCTTCTGTCTTCATCTGAACGTGTTCAGCTCATACACCTTTACAATCTATTTTTACCTTGTTTCATCTTTCATTTTTTTCAGGTTTTTTTTTTTTAAAGAAAATGCCAGCGATCTTTAGAGCAAAACAGTCTTGCACGATATTCAAATTCATAAAGGGGAAACGACATACAAATGCGAAAAAATAATTCCTTTAAAATTATTATTGTGTTAATTTTCCACATTATACTGAACTCTGAGTAGAGTTTAATTTCTCAGAGGTGGCACATATAAGAAAGTTCAACATTCAATGGGTTAATGAATTTCTATTGTTATAATGACCATCAATCACTAAAACCCATGAGACCACGAACTTAGAACGCACTGATTACAGAAAATTGTGAGCAATTGCAATTTCGTAATCAAAATCCAATAAATGTAAAGAAATGCATAGTAAAGAAATGCATTAGAATTCATGAAATTTTGAAAGCGATAAATGATGGAATGAATTCTAACAACATACTCGTAAATAGGTATATTTTCATACGGGTGAGTGATTAGGTAAGTAACATAAAAATTAGAATTTGAGGACAAACACCATCTACCAATAAAAGACAGACAGGCTAACTAGCAAGCATGATAATCTAACTATAATTCCTATTCGCAGTCAAGAAGGTTTTAATGGATGGAATAGGTACTCACTGTGATGCTGTTCTGGAGGTGTGTTGTGGCGATTAAGTGGCCATTTCCAACCTATGTCTGAGGCTTTGGTGAGGAAATGAATCAATTCCTCTTCTGGGCTCTTAAAATCCTGAGCATCACCGTACAAGTATTTACAGTAATACCTGTCAACAAAACAAATTATGGAATAAAAAAATAAGACACAACATCAAAGGCAACGAAAGGCAATTTGATATTAAAATACGTTGATAAACCTAGTATAGGTAATGGATGAAACAACATAGATAGGCAGGAGCTAGGTTTAAAAACAGCTGATTGAGTCTATTCATGTGTTGTAGGAACACTAATGTGGGAAAATCATTCAGTTGAGGAAGGACGCATAGTCTAAGCAGGTGGATATAGAGCTTGGCAGTTGGTGATTGATTTAATACAGCCTAGATTTAACTTTATTGCCATTTTTCCTTATGTTCCCAACGATAATCTTATACTGATCTTAGTCTGTGAGTATATATATATATATATATATATATATATATATATATATTTATATATATATATATATATATAATGTTTATTTGTAGAGGTCATTGACCGTTACAAGAGTTCGTTCAAAAACTTCCGTGAACAAAATAAATTTATACTGGCATTATATCAAATAAATATATGAAATAAGAAAATTTATAATAAATACTTCATTACAGTACATAAGAACATAATTGTATAAATCGACAGTCTATTGGTGGCAAAACAATTCACTCATTTGCAGAGAAGGCACGCAGCATCAGAGATTGGGCCACGAAATTGTAGACTGCGAAAGCCTTCGCACTGTCTTCACCCACGTCCAGGATATCACAAAGAACCGATTCCAGCTCGCTGGTACTCATGCTTCCAAGGGGTAATGGCGCCGATGTGGTTCATACAGCGGGCATAGCAGAACCCAATGGATCGCATTCTCTACAGCTCGCATATTGCAGTGCATACATGGCATCGTGCCATCTATTGTGTACGCCACTCTCTTATGGCAAAAGCGGGTAATATCCTTCGACGCAAGGCGCATCTGTGCCAAGAGCCTTTCCACATGAATGTTCCTGTGGTTCCCCAAATAGTGCTGTCTTCCTCCAAACTCGACTATCCGCCTGTAGAGCGGATTGAATGCAGAATCGTAAGTCCTCTGAATATCAAGGGACCAACAATGGTTGATGTACCGCTGCAGTAGGCCATTAAGTTCCGCACCCAGCCTGTCAGAGGTCATGTCCTCCAAGAGATCCGCCGCTCCAATCCCTAACAGTGAGGATTTTATTTTGGTGAACCAATTGTACCTTGGATCATTATTTGACCCATCAGCATCCGACCTCATCAACTCCTCCAAGCAGACTCTCGGCCACCTCCCACTGCTCATCTTCAAGATCTTAGTTAGATATTTGAGCGCACGTGAAAAAATGTGGGCGCTAAGACGAACTCGTCCACACTCAAGCCTAAGGTAGTGTCCAGGGGTGTTTCTCGGCAAACTCAATTGGGATTTTAGGAAAGCTGACTGGACAGCTTCGACTTCTTCTCCGCACCATATACCCCAGACCTCCGCCGCATACAGCAGGACCGACTCGACCATGGTCTCAAAAAGTTTATTCTTGGCATCCCATGACACTACTCTGCCCCTCCAGAAGATTTCTCCAGTACAGCCCATCGCCATTTTGCTCTTGGATATTGCCTGCTTCGCCTGCACTTTGAACTGACCTGAGCTTGAGAGGGTAACTCCCAAATACTGGAATTGACGCACATATTCCAAGGAGACCCCTCCACAGATTATGGGTCTCATCCTTCCACGGCAGAAGACCATAACTTTGGTTTTTTTGTGATTAATGGTTAGCTTGTTCACATCACAGTATTCCTTAAAAGCATTAATTTTCCGCTGGGCGTCTGGCAGAGAGTCCGCCAGAAGCCCCAAATCATCGGCAAAGGCCAACAGCATAGCTCCCGCCCACCCATCGATATACCATGGCAGCCCCTCTCCCTCATAAAATTGACACAGTCAGACATGAAAATGATGAATAACAAGGGGCTGAGTGAATCTCCCTGAAGCACCCCCGCCGTTATATCCTGGCTGAACTCCACGCCCACCAGTGGCTGAATCTTGAAACAGGCTCCTCCATAGAATGATTCCATCACCTTAATGAACCGAGGGCTCACTCCCAATAGTCTCAACTTGGCCCAGAGTAGCTCGTGCTCTATAGAGTCAAACGCGCGGTAAAGGTCGACCATAGTTGTGAGTAAAGGGTGCTTCTTCTTGAGCATCGTATGGCATGCAATGGTATGGAGAGCGAAGATTTGGTCAGAACAAGACCTCCCCTCCCGAAACCCCGCCTGTTCCTCTGGAAGAATTCCATTAGTCTCAGCCCACCCCTTCAGCCTATTTGCCAGTATGCTTGTAAAGAGTTTGGCCATACTGTTAATCAATGCTATGCCTCGATAGCAAGGAGGATCCATTTTGTCACCTTTTTTTAACAGAAGCCGCAGTAAAATGTCTCCCCATCCATCTGGCACAGCTCCATTCTTTAGAATGTCATTGAACATTAGGAGGACATAATGCCTCCAGTTCTCTGGTAGGACCTTCAATACATCATTCGGGATCGCATCATTACCTGGAGCCTTCCCATTGTTGGTTCTCGCCAGCGCTCTGTTCAGTTCCTCAGCACTGATTTCCTAGTCGAGGGCCTCCACATATATCTCTTGAATCTCGTCTTGGTGGGGATGAATGCCTGTCCGCTGAACATCATCTTCCCTCTGACCCCTCAGCTGAGGTTCATCAACCAACCGGGGCAAACCGTTCAAGCCCAGTTGATCAGGAGACGCCTGCGGCAGCTCGAGCTGATTTTCTAGCCCATTTGGGGTCGCAGGCTGGAGTGAGTCCCCCTGCCCAGGCAGACAGCCCGGTTTACTGGTGCCGTAAACCTTGGCATAGTATGTCTTCCGAATCTCACAGGGTATAGGATTGTCATTTATTTTTCTCTTTTTTCAATTGCCGAACAACACCCCAAAATTCCCCTGAGTTCTTGCAGTTATTTATCTGTTCTCGTCTTTTAACATAGTAGTTGGACTCAGCTGCCCTCCAAAAAGCATCGTATTTACGCTTAGCCTCTAAATATAAGACCAGTAGATCATTCGGGTATCCCTTCCTCTTATATTTCCTGAAACTCTTCCTGGCTTCATACTTCAGAGTCCTACACTCTGGGCTATACCAGGGCTTGTGCAAAACCAACTTGCCTTTCCCTCGGATTTCTTTATTCTTAATGAGTCCAACCTCTGTGCCAGCCCTCTCAATGGCTCTCTTCAGACCGCCATACCAAGCGGAACGCCCATCCCCATCCAACTCAGGAGGACTCACTCCGCCCAGACGCACAGCGAATTCCTTCAGGAGCGTAGGGCTCCTATCGTAGTATCTCCTCATGCTCCTGGGGGCGCCGCACTGGGACTCGCTTTCTGAAGAAGCAGCTCCAAGACCGGACCCGATTGGAAATTCAAGCGCCACAACTACTGGCAGGTGATCCGATATCAGAGTGAAATCTTCAACCATCAAATCAACAACGTGATCAGCCGCCTCAAGATTGACAAGTACCAAGTCATTGACGCTGCTTCCCCTTCCCCCACCTATATAAGTGTAATTTGCCGGACTGTCAGCCACGGAGCGCCCATTGCAGACCAGCAGGCCCACCTCCTCACAGATATCGTTTAACATGAGGCCCCGTCTGTTCGTTGTTCGGTCCAGCGAGGTACGGCAAGGCTGCAAACGAGTACTAGACATTATGCCAACATCCATATTTCCAAGCTCCCCCACCCTCGCGTTAATGTCACCCCCAAACAGCCAGACCGAGTGCACAGGCATAGCACTCTGCACATGCCTTATAGCGTCCTGCATTAATCCAATAGCACCATCATCATCCAGGGAGGGGCTGAAGTAAAAAATACCAGCCGCTAATACCAGGTGAGGGAACACAAATTTTAAAATAATCCAATAATTAGTTTTGTCAATCACTGTGCAGAATGGCTTATAATATTTCTTGACAAACAGCAGTAATCCACCACTCGCTCTGCCATAACTGCTCTCACGTACCGCCGGCACTTCATAACAATCATATTCCCTCAGGCTGTCAGGGATCAGGAACTCTCGCGACTCATGCCAGGTTTCAACAAAACCAAGGATATCATAATTACATTTATTTAATTGCAAATTCAAATCTTCATCAATCATTTTCATTTTTCCATTTACATTCAAAAAACAAATATTAAAGTAAGTTGGGTGTCCATTTTCATCAACATTCAGGCACTCCGAGGTCTTTCTCTTCCGTGGTTGCTATAAGTTTGACTTCTTCACAGGTCCTCCAGGGCTTATCGCCGCCCGTTTCCTCTTGTTGCCGTAGTTACTCTTCAAATCAGCCAAGGAGTTAACTTTTCCTTCAATCTCCAATCCAAATCCCCTAATTTTAGCGTTTAATCCCTCGTCCGTAACGATCTTCCTGAAGGCAAGTAGCTCCCTCCTCGCCTCCCGCTGTGCGTATGTGTAGTCCTGACTTATAGAAATTTTAATGCCCCTGAGATTTTTAGCTGCACCAATTGAACTTCCCATTTTGTCCTCGAGTTCAGAAACACGACACGAACCGGCCTTGTATGGTTAACTCGTCTGGGCCCGAGACGTACGACACTCTCCACCTGGTTGAAATCAATATCAATTTTAAGTTGATCCTTGAAAAATGACTGTAGAACTAGCCTAAGTTCCTCTGTACCTACTTCGGTATCATAGAGATTAAAAATCATAATATTACGGCGTTTGGATTATATTTCCATAGTCTCAACACGCCCATACTGGGTCTCCCCTTGTTTTACCAAGGTGTCTACCTTACAACTAAGAATGTCGTTCTCTTTTTTGTATTCAGCCACCTGTTCTGATAGAGTTTTTAAATTCTCCCTATTCTCCTTAATTTCATCCTTCATAGTGCCAAGCGTTGTCAGAATGTTTGACATCTGAGCGTTAATAGTGTCGATTACTTTGAGGCGTTCGAATATTTGTTCGTTTGAAACACTCCCCATTATCACCGGACAGTGATTCGACTCCGACGCACCATTAGACAGAGGAGATTCAGCGTAATATTTCGAGGATTACTCGAACAGATGGTCTCCACAGCTCCCACCTGACAGCCCTCTTGGAGCAGACTAATTTTATCCGTATGAGCCAAAGCCCACCCACCACCGACGCAACCACGTATGAGTAGCGGGGAATGATAACTGAATGACAAATACAAAGAGTAGGGAGATCCGACTGACCTTGACAGCTGTCCCCTCCTCTCCGTGACCTATGGCAGAGACTCCCTGAACCTGCTTCTCCTCGTATTCAACCGAAATCACGAAAGAGAAAAAACTATCAGAAAAGGCCCAATTCACGGTGGAACTGATCACTATTGAGGTCACTAGAACACAGGTACGAAATACGTAATTCAAGCCACAATTTGGGCAAAACTGACGATTTAAACCACCTTAATCAAACTTCAGAGCACAGAGCTGTTCACGATACGTCCACTCGTCACCGGCACTAAACTTGAACTAAATAATCGCGAAATATTCTCTCGATTTTGTAAGTCATATTTATGTTTCCTATATTTTCCAACCATCTGTATTTAATACCTCAAATTAATATATATATTTTTTTTTCTTTTTTAATTGGGATACTTAAATACAAGTATTTATGAACCATGAACTAACAATCCTGGTCACCCCAGGAGAATTTTTTATTGAATAGTTGAAAATAAAGCTAATGCTCCAAAAATTTTAAATTGAAAATTTCAAAAATGTTCTTCATTGAAATCTGTTTTCAGGTATTTTGAAACGATTCCTGGAGTTTGAACTTTAAGCGATTTTCAAAGAAGATGAAGCTAATGCAATGGGTCTTAAATTTTAAAATAAAAGTTTTTGAACATTTTCTTCGATTAAATCCGTTTTGAGGTATTCTGAAACGAAAACACTTTTCCATACACATTTGACATTCCAGAAGATAATTCTTCTTAGGGTTGAGATAAAATTCCATTCTCTCGCCAAAATATCAAGCTTTTCAAATCAAAGGATGAGTTTTATGGCCAGAATTTTTGAGCGCATTAAATTGGTCACATTTCTAAAATGCATTAAAAAAATAACCACTCAAAATGGCTAAAAACTGCTAAAAATCGTTGAATCTATATTTTTTAGTAGAATTCTAGTTAAAAAAAGAAATGTTCATCACTGATGAACTAGAACAATAAAAATTTATGAACAAAGATATGCCGAAAAAAGTTCCAGTCATGACGCATGATCACATGAGGAAATGTTCGTAAATTACATAACTATCGTATATTATAACGTTACATTGTTTTGACGTTGTGTGTAAAGAAATTGTTAACTACCTACTGATTTTATGGTCAAAGAAAAAAAAGAACTCGTTTCTAAATAATATTCTGCAATGCAAGGAGATTTTGAGTTTTTAGATTTTGTGTGCATAGTTTTATCATTTGTTAGCAAATATTAATGAAATTTGAGTACATTTTCAGCATAAGTTTGTGTATACATTTTTTGATGTTCTAGTTCATCGCTGATGAACTTTTCTTGACTAAAATTCTGCAAAAAATATTAATTTAACAATTTTTAGCTATTTTCAGCCATTTTTAATTATTATTTGAGCACATGTTTTGTAATATGACCTATTTAATGGCCTCTAAAGCTGTTGGCCAGCATTGTAAATTTCATTTGAGGGGGAAAAAAACCACAAAAAAACTAAAAATTGATATGCAAGTCAACGTTTACAATGAATTCTGAAATATTGTGTTGGGAATTTATAAAGTTGAGAGGTCGAAACTCTGGCACACCAAAGGAAATTGAACATATATTTACTGCCGCAAAAGATTGAAAAACGGTCGGTCGACCCTCAGCAGGAAGGCACACGCCTTGGTGGGCGGAGGACGGCCAACAGGCCTATCTCAACTACCCGGTTTAGAAGCTACCCTTGGGGCTTGGCGAGGAGTCTAGAATGCATCTAGTGGATGTATTTTAATGAAGATTCCACTTTCTTAACAATTCATCTTTTTCAACAATAATCATATGTTCAATTTCCTCTGATGTGCTAGAGTTTCAAACTCTCAACTTTATAAATTCCAACACAATATTTCAGTATTCATTGTAAACGTTAATGGGCATGTCATCAATTGTGTGTGTGTGTGTTTTCTCTCAATTTGTGAGTTAATGTGTAAAACTTGGTTTTAACGGGGTTGGGGAGATATGCAAGTGCATATATAAATATTTGGTTTCGAAAGACATTAACGCAACACCGAAGTTGAAATTAGTTGGCATGTGTTGAGGTAAGGTAGAGGCTAGTTGCGATTCGGCCGAGGATGAAGGATAGCGACTACCCATATTGATTAATCAAACAGTAGAACCACTGATCTGCTTCAAAAAACCTCATTTTGAATGAGCCTCTGTTTGAAGGTGTAGTTGATTGACTACAGTTTTATCAATATTTATGTCTGACAATGGGCATGGATGTGCCAAAAAAGTCGACTGAGGTATTACAAAAAGAATTTAGTAAGGTACTCGTAGTTTCCACCATTCATCCTTGAATTAATCTATTCTACACCAAACTGGAAAAAGTGAATATAGGAACAATATTAAAAAACTAACCACTCAGGATGGATTTTCCAATTTTTCCCTCGAAAAAAGTCTGTAACCTTTTTACCTGAAATGAAAAAAATAGCAATATTAAACAACTGGCAGATTTTCAGTGTTATCAATTTACTTACTTAACTTTGGTTCACAAATTTTCAGTAAAAGCTTTCTCTCCTTACAAAAGGAAAAAAAGAGAGAGACGGAGAAACAAATGTGCTGGTCATCCAGCATAATCGAATGAAAAAAGTTGTTGAATGACAAAAAAAGTCAATGAATTGAATGACAAAAATGATTTCATACCGAGATTTTGAGGTTTGAAGATTTTTCGGTCATATAATTATTACTTACTTACTTACGTAAGTAAAGTAAAAGTAAAAGTAAAATAAATATTTCTAAAATTTATGTTCACAGCATACATCCATTTAAAATCATATTCTTTTCAACACTTCATGTCCCTAAACAACCTTCTGCAATACCTAGATCTGGCTAAATATAAAGAGAACAAGGGAAATATTTTGAACTAGGAGTTAGTTTGTGTTCTAGTTCAGAGTATAATCTTTATATGGTTAATATAAACTTTATTGACGCCTTTTAAGTGGTGATAATGGCGGTATATTAGCAATACAAAATATTAGCATGGAGTGGGAAAACAACAGTCAGTAATGCGTGAGGCAATCAGAGGCCAGCTCTGACATTCAACACATAAGCAGATGGCCAGGAGTTGAAAAGGCAATTGCAAGGGAGAGTCATGACAAACGCAATCAAATTGTAGAGTAAAAGGCGAGGTTTCTTTTTTGGCCTTTGCCCTTGCGATATTGTGTGTTTTGAAACATCTAGTAGATATATATTATGAAAAGGAAACCTTCTACACAAAAATTCAATAAAATAATCAGTATAACGCAAAAACCCTGGAATCATTTGGTTTTCCTTTAAATGCAATTTTACTAGGTTTTTTAAATTTTGATAACTTCATAAAGTCATCTTTGCTTATTCAGTGGTAATAGCCTATGCTGATAAAAAACTGATAGGTTTGGCATAAGAAAATTCTACAGATAAAGTAAAACCCGCGATTAAATTCTTTATAGCACATTTCGTTGGAATTACACTTGATGTTCAGGCTTTTTTAAAGCAAATTTTCGTGCTTAAAAGTGCTTTTCTCCAAACTGATGATAATAGACTCAGCTACTTCAAAAATTTCCGAAATTTTCAATGATAATCACTAGCTTATTTATCAAGTAAGCCGAATGAGTTCCTAAAATGTAAGGAAAACAATCTCAATTATATTGAAAAAACGGAACTCCGTTTGTCTGTCTATGGTATGCACAGCCAAACGGCTGAGTGGCGGGAGTCTACGAGTAGGGGGATCTTCTTGGATTTTTCCGAAAGGGGGCATACTATCTCTATCTCTATTATACTATTTTATAAGGATGAAACTCCGTCAGTCAGTTTGTTTGTTTGTCTATCTGTCCATGCTATGCACGGCCAAACAGCTCAGTGGAGGGAGCCTACGAGTGGGGGGATCTCCTTGGATTTTTCCGAAAGGGGGCATAAGGGACAAGGGCTGGAGGACGGGAGGGGGGTGGGAGCTCCCTTTTAATGCGCGGTTTTTGCCCGAACACTCGATCTTCTATCCGCTGCCACACTAAAATTTGACATAGAACACTTCGTGTGTCAGCAACAAAGTTGCATTTCAGGACCCGTAGAACACGTTGGTGCCGTCAAAATTGCTGAAAGATGCTGTCTTCCCAGAGAAATCAGCGAAAGAATGCGGGAAATTACGAAAAAAATTTGTACCTCGCTATGGTTTTTTCCGCCTTAATCGAGTAAATTTCGACGGTTTTTGCTCGGGTTGGTCATAAAATGTTCGTTCAAGTTCCAATTTGATCCCATGCGAGTTTCGAGATATGAAATTATTTTTTCCGATTGTAGTGAACGAAAAAGTAGACGAAAATGTTTGTTTTCGAGCTACCATTGGTTTTTGGTCTTCCATATTTAGTCAAAACGTAGTTACACTGAACTTTTTATTAAAACATCTCTTGATCTCAGAGAGGTCTCCGGTTCGCCCTTCTACGCACATAAAATAATGGCCTGCCTTTGGAAAAATAGAACTGGAAAACGAAAACGTACTCATATTCAACATCTGACTGTACTGTTAGTGCTGAAATGTTCTTAAAACTATACTTTTCGTGGTTCCACATAAGGTGCTGCGTTCGATAGTCATTTCCAGAAGAAAAAACGTCTGCCAAATTGGGTGGGCAGTATAACTTCCTCACATATACAGCCAACTTTTGGTGGTTCCACATGATCTTTATTGGATAGCTGTTCTACGTAGATAAATGGCCTATCTTTATTAAACCTTATAAACTTTTTGTGGTCCCACATAGAAAACACAGCAAATTATTACACAACAATCTATTATGTTCGTTTTGCCCCTTTTATAAGATTTTATTTTTTGTTTTTTTCTTTTCATGGCTCCACATAATCTTAATTGGATTGCCCTTCTATGCAGATAAATGACCTATCTTTATTAAACCTAATAAACTTTTCATGGTCCCACATCCCATTGCATCTATACATTCCAAATAGAGCCTGCGAAGGGAGCGAGACAACCCACCTCAAACGAGTGAAGCAAGCAACATGGCAGGATGGCATAAGCGCTAATCCACTGAAGGACGGTGTACAAAGCGCTAATTTTCAGGGAACATGGAGAGTACGAAAGCGCAAAAAATAAGGTGCGAAAGCGCGAAAATCTGCTTGCAGTTCTAGGGATAAAATGATTACGCGAATCTTACTAATGTTTTTTATTTGACAAAAAAGGTCAAGTCAAGTCGGTCTCACAAGTCATATCTAGATTAATATTCAACGTATATAAGAGTATCCTTCTGTGGTCTTTTCTGTTATATACCCGCACTTACAAACTATTTTCTATAGAATGAGGATTGAACGGATTGATTATCCCCAATCATTTTTACGTCCACTGTGGTAAAATAGATCAGAATGCTGTGTATAGTTTGGTGGTCTGGATGCTTGCAAGCTCGCATCTAAAAAATACATTACATCAAGTAATCAATCCCTTAGTAAAAATTCAGATTAGTTGGACATGTAGGTCAGAATGATGAGTATAGTTTGGTAGTCTGGTTGCTTGCAAGCTCGCATCTCAATAAAACGTAACGTCAAGCAATCAATCCCTTAGTAAAAATACAGATTAGTTGGACATACAGGTCAGAATGAAAGAATAGTAGAGAATTAACGGAAATATGCGGGGATATAACAAGAGTCTTTTAGCTTGAGGTATTTGAAAAAATCGTGTAACATTTTTTTAGCCCGAAAAATGCTGCCAAGTGTTTGCGCTTATGCAACTGACATCCTGCCAAAAATTTTCGCTTTTTTCGAGCATTTGCAACTTACTTTTGACCGTTCTCGAACACATTAGCGATTTCATACTCTTCCGAGCAACACACCATCCCCTACACACGTTAAACCTACCCTTAGTGATCTACTGTTCCCAATCATTCTACAAGTCCCACTCGACAGTAAAAGACCATCGCATCTATACAGCCACACTGAGCGAGCGAAGCGAGCAACATCCTCTACATGTTTCAATTGTAATACACCTCAACGGGAGGGTCCGGGGGGGGGCTTGCCCTCCAGCTGAATGTGGAGGCGAGCGAAGCGAGCCAGAGCGGCTAGTTATTTATAAGAAAGAAACTCCATTGGTCGGTCCGTCATGTCTATGCACGGCCAAACGGCTGAGTGGGGGGAGTCTATGAGTGGGGTATCTTCTTGGATTTCTCCAGAATACTGTATAAGCGATTTTAAAATTTTCTAATCGCACCCGAACCATGGGCTGGGAGCGGGAGGGGGTGGGAGCTCCCTTTTAATGTGCGTTTTTTGCCTGAGCACTTGATCTTCTATCTGCTGCCACATTAAAATTTGATCGAGAACACTTCGTATGTCAGCAACAAAGTTAGATTTCAGGACCCGCAAAACACGATGGTGCCGTCAAAATTGCTGAAAGATGCTGTCTTCCCGGAAGAATCAGCGAAAGAATGAAGGAAATTATGAAAAAAGAAAAAAAGCGTTCCCCGCTTTGGTTTTTTTCGCCTTAGACCAAGTAAATTTCTACGGTTTTTGCTCGGGTTGGTCTCCAAATGTCTGTTTATGTTCCAATTTGATACCATGCGAGTTTCAAGACATTAAGTTTTTTTTTTCCGATTGTAGTAAACAAAAATGTAGACAAAAACGTTGGTCACTCTTCCTTATTCTGTCACAATGTAGTTATCTTATCTTTGCCTTCGAACCTCTTGATCTCGGGGAGGTCTCCCGTTTGCCCTCAACGCACATAAAACAATGGCCTACCTTTAGAAAAATATTACTGGAAAACAAATACGTACAAACATTCAACATCTGACTGTTTTGTTAGTACTGAAATTTTCTTAAAACTATACTTTTCGTAGTTCCACATAAGTTGCCACGTTTGATAGTCATTTCCAACAGAAAAAAACGTCTGCCAAGTTGGGTGGGCAGTATAACTTCCTTACATATACAGCCATGTCGAGCAAGTGAAGCGAGCAACATTCCCGACACACGTCGGATTTCAACGAGGTTTTTCCTACGGACTCGGGATGGACTATACTATATCCCATCGCATCTACACATTCCACAAAGAGCCTGCAAAGGGAGCGAGACAATCCACCTCAAATGAGCGAAGTGAGCAACATCCCCTACACAAGTTAAGCCTACCCTTAGTGATCTACTGTGTCCAATCATTCTTCAAGTCCCACTCGACAGTAAAAGACCATCTGCATTTATACAGCCACCCCGAGCGAGCGAAGCTAGCAACATCCCTGACATGTTTCAATTGTATTACACCTCAACGGGGAGGGGGGGGGGGGGTCCGGTTGGACGTGGAGGCAAGCAAAGCGAGCCAAAGTGGCTAGTAATAAATGATCACATTGTGCTCCAATGTTCAACAGAAAACCATCGTCTTCCTAGTCACATAACAGTACCTTTGCTAAGGTCTTTCCGTAAATGGCGGCAGAAGCTTGGTTTCTTCAGTCAACAAACGTAAAGCGTAATGTTGTAAAGTAAAACGTAATATTTTATTGTTAAACTATATTACTCTGTTGTTCCAATTGTTGTACAAGAAATTAGTAAAGGAATTGTGAACGTGTGATAACATAAACAAAAAGGATACCTAACACTAATAACAATTATCTCTTACTTACTGTCATTCAAACGGTATTTGTGATTAAGTAGTTTAATTTCTTGCTGAGCTTCAACACGGTTGAGACCATAGCCATCAGGTAGAGCCACAATCAACTCGAAAGGAGTTCCACTTATAACATTATAGTAATATCGCCTTTGGCCTCGAGATACTCGACGCTGTACAAAAACAAGATAAAGACAGATATTTTAACGTTCTAACCTCTCTCAAAGTTGAAGTATCAATATTGAACCAGTCACCAGTGGTTGAGAGAGGGGTATCAATGATTCCAAAATATATTTTCACTTTTCTCTGCCAATAATTCAATAATGATCTTTATGAAGTGAACCATGGGCCGACTCACTCACTCATCAATGTAATGTGAAGGTGGAAGGGATTCGAAGTGGATCTGTATTTGGCCCCAGGGCTTATAAACTGGTGTAACATAAGCGTTTCCATTAAGGGGGTTGGGAAGGTTTAATTTTTTTCAAATTTCTTTATAAATTATTCAATGAAAGTACAACAATTTTAACACCAACGGAATGTACCTACTACAAATATTAACGAAGAAATGAATTTTCAAAGTTAATATCCTCTCGTGTTGCACAGCTGGGATCTTCCTGCTGATAAACGGACAGTATACTTTTTTCAGCAGAAAACAAGGAAAGTTTGTTTTCAAGAAGGTTTTCTATAAACATAATCTTCTTATTCTTCTTATCCAAACGTGAAGTCAATAATTTGTATCATGGAAGAAGCAAATCTGTGAGACAAAAGGTTTGTTTGCTGAAGACACCAAACTAGTTTGCAACCCACTTGAGGTGTTTGATGAGTTCTCTGATCATTGGACCACCCTCCACCCTCAGTTATAGTCTGTTCGCTGAGATTTCCAAACTGGTTTCCAACCGGTGGTGGTCAGAGCTGACCAATTTCCAACAGTTTGCCGCCATTCTAAACTCACAGCAGCTAATGAAATCATTCGAATTTTAGATTCTTCTTTCGCAACTGTTTCACACCTCTGAGTGTTAGGCTCAAACATTCTATTATTATAAAATGGATGGACTCCAATCCCCAACCAGTTTGAAATCACTTTGAGAGTAGGCAGAAGTTGCGCATGCGCACTTAACCAGTCTCCAACGAGTTTGAAACGGTGTGAAAATCACTTCAAACCACCTCAGCAAACAAACCTACTGTCGTGAGCGAAGAATAATCCTCAATAATCGCTATAGAAGGAGAACTTCAAGTGTCTTTCCCGAAAAATCTGTTTTTTTTTTTTTTTTTTTTTTTTCAATACATTCACCCCATTTTTTCAAGATACACTGGACGGAATCAAATACTACTTTTTTGAATTTATTTTACTGGCAACAAGATTTTCTTTCGATAGTTGGGTTTGGATCGATTTTGTTTGGTATCGACTATGGAATCGGTAAAGTTGATTTTTTATAGATAGTTTTACGCTAGATATCTCTTCTTATCAACACCAATATTAAAATTTGGACAATAATAAAGAGAACCCCCCCCGACTGCTTGTTCTAAATGTTATTGGAAACAACTAGGAACAGTCGGGGAACTTTAAAATAATATGGTAAGTCAGGTAATGGGGATAATATGAAGGTAGTAAATGTGATTTTTTTCCCGATAAAATAAGGTGATTTCATTTGACGATTGGGAGTCCAAAAATGCTTCAATCAGTGAATAGTGCAGCTTTTTGGATACTATATTTTCTATTGAATCTAATGATATAACAAAATAAATTTACTCTATTTCAAGTAGCCAAATAATGAGTTTGTGTAGAAGGGTACAACTTTGTGGTGCCCCAGATAGTAAACCTTCCAAAGCCCCTCAAACCTGAAGACCCTTAGGGGTCCCGATAAAATAAGGTGATTTCATTTGAAATAAGGTGATTTCATAACAAACTAAATTTACTCTATTTCAAGTAGCCGAATAATGAGTTTGTGAAGAAGGGTACAACTTTGTGATCCCCCAGATAGTAAACCTTCCAAAGCCCCTCAACTTGAAGACCCTTAGGGCGAAACCAGTTGTTTCAAACAACCCTAAGGGTCTTAGGTTTAATAGAAACGCTTCAAGTCTGACGAATGAATAATTTATATTGGACAAATCAGAATCCCTTCAACCCTCACCTGTTTCTTCAGTGAATTGGAAAAATTACTAGAGCAAGTCAATGTAAATGAAATCCAAAATTAACCAGGAAAGAGAGAAAAACGTGCCAATGCCCACAAACAAAGTTGGTCTGAAGATGAGTGGCGCCAACTGTTACAAAACATGTATTGACTTGTTAGTAATGGGGATAGAAACAAAGGTAAAGAACATGACAAGCCATTACACATCAGAAATAGAAACGTTAAAATTGATTTAGCACACAACCCCCATCAACAGTGTAAGAAAGGTACTTTGTGCATTAAACTGTCATTAAAAAGATTGCTAACAAGAGCGCAATAATAAAATGACTCACCAATCCATCATAATGGTATTTAACTGCAAGTGTTTCACTGCCGTTCGATTGGTTTATCAATTTTTCTCTGAACTGAAACAGTGAATAGGTTTGATACAGTCATTAAAATTACTGTCATTATTACTGATGATTAAAAATGATCAAGATTGCCAATTTCCCATTAGAATTACAAAAAGGGCAATATTTGTGGTGAATTAACCACACCATATCACCAGCCCTTTTCAGGGCTACCAAAATTAAGTTCTCAAGGTAGAACTACACACATAAGACGTCGGGTTACGTCCGCGCGAAATAACATATTTCGCCCGGGAGTTTATGCAAAACACACACCCACGGACGAAATATCCGCACAAACTCGACAAGCTAAACACCTACTGCGGGAGAGAGGCTTGACAAGACAACACGAAAAGGTTGCCTTGAGAACACCAACTCAAGGAAGCAACCAAATGACCTCTACGAGGCTCAAGGACGAACCTAGCAAATTAACTCGACAATCTGAAACACAGATTGTGAGAGAAACTAAGCGAACCAATCAGGAAACACCTGTTGCGCGAGAGAAATTAAGCGAGCCAATCAGGAGACAGCCCGGCCGAGCCGAGAATCAACGAGCTCATTTGCATACTAACCATAAAGCGGCCCGCAATCTGGGCCAATCAGAGACGGCCTCCCCCTATAAATATCACGCACTAGACCCAGCGTCTTCATTCCAATTTCTACACTCACGCTGATGACTCTTCTCCTCCGACGAAGTTTCTACACGCATCGAGGCATTTTTTTCTCTTCCAGTTCTCCCCGACTTCTTGGTAGCTTCGAGTACGTGTTTCACTGCTCACTACCAATCGAAGTTCTTCAGTCAGGACATCGCCCGGTACAAGCTAAGATTTCTATCTACTTGTACGCCCGCTGGGGTGTCTTAGTCGGGCCACCCGGACCTTGCAGACTTACTCTCTTGGTCGACCGCTGGGACCCGCCGGTTAATCGCACTTCTCATACGATCCGATTAACCGTCTAAGGAAGTTCTTTTTAGAACTCGGAGAGGACCCTCGCATTGATCTGGGAGAGAGATCTGCGAAGCGAGTCCCTCCTCTACACAAATCCTTTTTCAGAGCCAAAAAGGTATTTCGAGCGAATTCTATATTTCGTTTCGTACGATGGAGCGAGGCCCGTCCTTCCTCGGCGGAGCCGGGGAGGAGGATCCTAGTGCGGGCGGCAAACGCTCGAGCTATGATCCACCCGCATTCCAACGTCGCCGTTTGGCCGCTAGTCCCAGTGACGGGATCGACGCGTTGCCCACCAACTCTGCGACAGACTTGGTGATCACACACTCACCTGTACACCAGGTAGAGGATACTTTTCAGACCCTTTCTGAAAGTAATCAATACGATTCTCCACACAAGCATGAATATCTTCGATATTCATCACACGGCTACTCCGCCGACGCGAGTGCATTGTACACTCCCGTCATGAACAAATCTCATGACCGAAACGGTACTTTTCAGTATTCTAACCAAGTCAACTCGGCTCAGCAAAAAGATATACATCTTAAGCCAGATTATTACACGGTAAAACAATACCCAACTCGGCAGCCCCAAGAAGCTCGAGCAGAGCCTAGCGCTCCTCGCGGCCCAACTATGAACGAACCTTATAATTCCACGATAAACCAAGTTGGCCTTGACAATTCCGCTTACTTTCCGTCCGGAAACAACCTAGGGTATAACCCGCATAATCAAGACATGGGTACTTTTCATAACATCCCACTTGGTCTACCTACACCAAGTAAAACTTATTTAAATCCACTACAATATTATTGACTACGTGATTGTTATTTGTTGAGGTTCAGTGGTATTCAGACAGTAGAGAGAAAAATCACTAGGTTGATATTAGGTCTTTATCCCTTGTCGTTTCAAGTATCACCTGAACCCATGACAAACCATCTAGGCTCAGGAGGAACATTTTCAATGCCTGAGAGCAAAATTTTTGCTATATATATATATATATATATATATATATATATATATATATATATATATATATATATATATATATATATATATATATATATATATATATATTGTTTGTTAGTTAGAGAAATAAAAAAAAAGATGGAGATTAGTAAACACATAAAACTAAACCCCCCTTTAGAGGACAGATGATGATGTCCTTGATAAAGCCAAACCTGGAGTAGTAGCTGTGATATATTTGAATTTGAATTATTTACATGCCAGCGCTATTTTTCTTCTTAATGTACTCTATTAGCAATGGTTATAATAATAGTACGATTTTCCTAGAAGACTGTTTACTTATGCAGCTGACATATTACACACAGTGTGCAGTGACTTTTCAGAGAAAATATTTGAAAAAACTTTGACAATGCAGATTTTGAAAAGAAACCGAAGTTTCACTATCTCGTGTCCCCCCCCCCCCCCCCCCCCCCCACACACACACACATCATGTTGGAGCTCAGTGTCCTCACTTTGCATGTTTACCGCCTGTGAGCCTCATCATTTCAGGGTCATCCTCGTCTTCAACCTTGACGTTTTGTGTCCAATCGCAATACATCCTAAGATTATCAACAAACGGCGGAAGGGAATGCAACACGGGCCAAACCGTGATGTCTTTAAGGACTTACAAAAGAATTATGACCCTGAGGTCCATGGGTTGGCATTCCTGCCCCCGAGGATAGACCCCAGCCTCGCAGAGTGCTTTCCCTCCTATGCTACAGGAGAGGACTCGTCATCACAAAGGGACCAGTTCACGTCAGTCCACTCCTTGTTGACAGTGGCTGAGGCCTTAAACATACCTTCGCCCTCCTCAATTCCCGAGCCAGAACTAAGAACGCTATGCGAAGCACTCTAGACGCATCCAACCTCATCACAGCGAATCTCTACACGATTCTGTTTCCCGGAAGACTTGGCTCGCACAATAGTTGATACCAGAATACTGGCCTGTGATCAATCCCCGACCTCCAGAGCAGATTTTCTTATTTGATGAGGTGGCGTTCAAATGGGTAAAGTGACAACATTAATAAATCCCTGATTAGGGTAAAATCTAGGGGTGATTCCTCCACTGCACCAGCCAAGAAGCCGACAATGTCTGCCCGCTCTGCCCCCCCCCCCCCCCTCACCATGTGGGGAGCCATCCTCACCGATATTAACTTCGACGGTGACTTCTGTCATCACTCCTACCCCCTCATTTCTCTTAGCAGGGAGACTAGCATAATTTATTCATAATTGGAAACTTATCACGTCATCTTCTACTTTGTTATCTTGGCTATCAGAATATAGGCTGCCCTTCTCCCACGAGCCTCCAATAAGTAGTTCACGAATCACTTCCACGTCCCTCCTGCGAGGGGATCACGAGTGGCTCCCATCATTCAGTATATATTACAAAAGAGGTAGTGGAGATTTGACCAAATAATCTAGCGTTTCATTTCTCCAATTTATCTTGTCCCCCCAAAATTGGGAGGAGACTCTCTAGTTATCAATTTGTGACGACTGAATAAAATTTTGATTCTGGATCATTTTAAGATAGATGATTACTGTTCAGTATTTACACTTCTCTCACGTGGAGATTTTGGGGCTGGCCTGGATCAAAAAAATGCTCAGTTCATGGTACGGATTGATCCAGAATATAGATAATACGTAGCATTCTCCTGAGAAAACCAAATTTATGTTTTCACAACTCCCACAAAAACCGCTTCATTTAATATTCTTTCCACCAGTATAGTCAATTTTACTTTTACATGATAAGTAGAGCAGAAAACTATGTTTTAATGTTGAAGAAAAAAAAACCCTGTTTTTTTCTTTTTGTATTCAATGAAATCGTGGTTTTTCTTGAAAAATGATCCTCTAAGAACCAACGTGTTTGGGGTCAGTATCCACGTATTTTTATTTATTTTAATTTTATTTTTTTAAGCAGAGCTCTTGAACTCCGTTATAACCGAATTTTACAATTCAACAAACTAGTTTTAACCCTAAAACACGTACAATTGAGTATACCAAATAAACCAGAAATGTGTGTGTTATAGCGTAAAACTCGGTTATAACCTTAAAACAAAATTTTCTCTCGTATTTGGCAAAGTAAAAGTAAAATTGACTATACCGTAGGAAACAGTATTAAATGAAGCAGTTTTGTGATTGTTGACAGTCTCTAAGATAAACATTTTTGAAATTTCCGAATCCCCAAAAGAACTAATGTTTGTTTTTTAAATAAATGAGGCTGAATTTTGACAATTCAACGCCCATGGTTCCAAAAATGTGGTAAAAAGTTGGAAAAAGTTTACTTAAAAGGGAGAGATATGGGTTTTCATGTCAAATAAGTGGTTTTCTCGAGAAAAAATCTTTAAAAATCATATCTCTGACACGGAATGCTATTGAGAGGTACGGTTGGTGGCATTCTACTCCATTTTCTACCTATTTTCACTCAATTTTGTATTCAACTTCGACCATTCTATATACCTACCTAGTGTCATTTCTCCCTTCTGGTTGAGTTCCAGTTACCTGCTTCTATCATAAATCCCAAGAGGGTTTTTGGATGATGTTCTATGCGTTATTCACTGTATCATCTGATCTTAATGACGATTACGTTATGCAAAATGATGAGCGAATGAGTTTCCTAACTTGATACTCACGGCAATTAGGGATGAACTATATTCTCTTGCAGGCTGATCATCATCCAATATCTCAACATCAACAACATCAATGTTGTTGTAACTTGGTTTCAGTATCCCTTGAAACTATAAAAAAAGTTATTTAATAAAATTAATAACAAATAAAAACAATTTTCGTAAGAGGAACAAGAATGTTTATTATATAAATAATACAGGTATATTCACTGATTTAATAAAGTCATACATACCACTGGCCGTAAATCTGGATGGATTAAAATGTAACCATTATTTGTAACAATGAATGCATAAGCATTGACACCAAGCTGGAAAAATCATTACGTATTTAATTAATTATTGGTGAATTTATTGTTGTGAACAATTGAACCAGGACAATCAAGTGAAAAGACTACTCCCATAGTTCATTATTATTATGGCCATGATTGTTATGTAGGTATACATATATTTTTAAATCTGAATATATTCCATAAAAATAATTGATTAATTCACGACTATATCAACGATTCTTCAATAAAATTTGATTTTTGTCTCTCAACAAGAACTGTTAAAGCATATAATAGTGAAGAATTACTTACCAAATGTTGTACCATAAGTTTTTGAATATCTGAATTCGGAACATCTATTCCAGCAACACCAAGTAAATTGGCTACTTTAGTCTGAAACAGATAGATTCCAAACCATATAAATTCAAGCTTGTTCAACACATTAAGAACAGCGTCGAACAATGAAGATTTGGTGTGTACATAATCTACAATCTAATGACCAAACATTGTTGTGCGATCACTTGAAGTTAATATCAATTGAACAGTTGAATATACTTCCGAATCGATATCATGATTCAAGCAAAACGTAATGTTTAAAGACTAAATAAAGAAAGAAAAAACAGTGGAATAACGCCTGTCAAAGTAGGAATCCAGCATATATTGTTAAATTCTCAAGTTACCTACCAACAATTAATAATCATATTCAACAATTAATTAACTTAAAAGGCCACAATTTTTTAGTCAACTATTTGTTCATTCTGTTAATCCCGCCTTACCAAAACAGTTTGATACAACAGTTACCCAACCGAGAAGGTCACAGAGTGAGTAGGGAATGGGAATGAGTATTTAAGTGGAGTAGATGTTGCTGAATATTTTCTGCAAGGAACAAATAACTATAGGTTAACAGCATCTATATTTGGAAATTATAAAGCCCATATTACATTTTTGTCAGTAAAATTTGTAAAAGTTTGATATCAGATTTATTACACTAAGCCATTTGAAATTCTGTATCTTTCTTGGAGTATGAATGCTGGGCCCAAGTATTGTGTTTAAAGGATTCCTTCAAGTGCAGTATGTCAGGCTATGTCTCATCTACTTGAAGTTCAAGTAAAAATGAATTTTTAACAATCAACTTTATAGCAAAAAACTTGTTCTAAATAACATTCGGCAATTCAAAAAAGATTTTTTAGCATTTTTGCAGTGTTTATCTATTTTTTAATGTCATAGTTCATCTTCAATCAAGTTCTTTTGACTAAAATTCTGCTTAAAAAATAAAAATAACGATTTTTAACCGTTTTTAGTAATTTTTAGTGATTTTTTAGCACATTTCTTTTTGAAATTTAACCAATTTAATGTACTCAAAAAATGCTGGTCAACAAACAAACTTATACTTTCGTATGGAAAGCTTGATTTTTTGGCGCAGAAAGGGAATTTTTATCTCAATCCTAAGGTGAGTTATCGTCCAGGAGTATATATATAGTAAGTAAGTATATATAGTAAGTATATATACTATATATAGTATATATATACTTCTTGATAAATTCAATAAACTGTTCTAATGAACTATATAATTTGAAGAATGAAGAAAGGAAAAAGATGTTTTTGATATTTCGAATATAAATCTTTTTCACAAATTAGAAGTTGAAAATTGAAATGAAAAAATAATTTATAAATTGATCGGGAGATGAGATGGCTTGTTTACAGGGAGATGGATTGAGATAATTTCAATCATTTATGCTGAGGCCGGGAGGTATGTTTGCTTTCAAAACCCACTTATGTGCCTTTTCTGATTGGTGGAGAAGTCGTTCAATAGAACCTGGTGGCATCTTTTTCAAAACCTTCACCCCAAAACATTGATCAAATGATGCATCATGAGATCCCGCATGCTCGTTGATAGGGAGTGGCTGGTTATGAGTGACTGAAGCCCGGTGGTTGTTCATCCATAGATTCATTTGCGATGCTTTGCCAATATAGAAAGCCTCTTTGCTATTGCATTTCTTGCATATTAATTGGTAAACATACATTTTGGACTGGCACTCTGCTGAGCCAACACATTTGTAGGAATGTGTGGTGTTCACCGAGGAAAAATGTGTACTTTCAATCACTCAGTCTGTAGTTGCCTGTGGCGTTGTTGTACACTGCAAGTGGGCGGGCACTAAACGATCTTTAACACATTTCTTTTGGTAGCTCCTTTCGACCAGCTTGTATTGTAGGCTTGACAGATAGGATTCAAGATTTTCTTTCTTTATTAATTCGATGACCACGAATTGATAACGATCTCGGGATTGATCGTTTAGTATTTCGAGGGTGGCAGCTGTCATAATGCAAGTATAATTGTTGATTTGTGGGTTTGATATGTATAGAGGTGATGAAATGTCCTTCTTGTAAAGTGATGGTGACGTCGAGAAATGTAATGGCTGTTGATGAATTTGAGTGACGGAGTATCGCGAATTGATGTCTGCCAAGAAAAGCTGTAGTTCCTCCTCACCATATGGCCACACTAGAAATGCATAATCTATAAATCTTTTCCACAGCAGGGTTTCATTTCTCTCGATGCTAGGAAATCTTTCTCCAATTTGGCCATAAAGAGACTAGCATACGATGGATTTTTCTATTTCAATTTTCTACTTCAAATTTGTGAACAAGATTTATATTCGAAATATCAAAAACATCTTTTTCCTTTCTTCGTTTTTCTATCATTCATACAAAACAAATTATATATATATATATATATATATATATATATATATATATATATATATATATATATATATATATATGAAAAAGCGTTTAACTCGAAGATTCGTCTCAGAATGTCTGAAAACGGATTTCAGTGGAGAAAATTTTCGAAAATTTTTGGAGCCATTGCAACAGCTTCATTTTCTAAGAAAATTCGCAGGACGTTATCAATGTTACTGTGATTAAAAAAATATATAATAAAATTATGATAAGAGAAAAAAGCACTAAAGATCTTTTCAGAAACATTGTTATAGTTCATACATGTTGATAAACTTACAAACATAATAGTTTTAATTCCTCTATACACTCTGGTTTCTCCTCACTGGCCTTATAGTGATATTAGTAAATTATGAAATAACAGAAGGGCGTACACGATCTTGAGTGTATTTTTGTTTGATGCTGAGATTTTTAATGACTTTTTCAGTAAACTTTTCTGCACTTTAAAACCGTAAATTCGAACTTCATTGGTGAATCAGTATTTATACATGAACTAGGTAAATCACTCACGACGAAGTTGTGGAAACCCATTACAATGAAGAAAACGTAAGTTATGTAGTGATTTAACGTTGTCCATTTCCATGGAAAATTTTGCTGCCAAATGGTATGACGTGCAAGTGAGTGGGTTGAGATTTTCTTGTTGTCAGGGTATTTAAATGAAACTTTTGAAACACGTTGCATCTTTTGTAGGTTACAGTAACAATCATGGAATTAGCAATCCACTCACAAGAATGATTTTGATTTTTTAACGACAAAACGTAGAAATGGTTATCATCAAGCTTTGAGCAGATTTAGACGGTGTTAGTAATGACTCACGAATAAGAAAAGCTGATACTAAATTAAGAGCTTCGTGGGAAATGGTTGACAGCAAATTGAACATAAAAACTAAAAATGTACCCTCCGTTTCAGATTGGACCTGTCAAGAAAGTTTTTCCGAAGTGTTCTCCCAGCAATCTCGGACCACCTTTTCAAAAAACGTCCTCCAATTTTTGGGAAGTTTCCCAACATATGAGTGTAAGTTTACCTTAAATCCTGCCTCCGTAGAAGAGTTCCATTCTGTGATTTCTAAAATGAAAAGTACCAGCTCTTCAGATTACTTCAGAATTCACTCGTCATGTAATAAATGCATATCAGACACCATAATCGAGATTGTAACACACCTCATTAATCTTCCCTTTGCTGTTGGTGACCCAGATTGTTTAACGTTTGCAGCAGTGACTCCTATCCCAAAAAAGGGAAAAATACAAATTATTCTGTCTTTAGGTCCGTGTCAAAGCTTCCTATATTCGCTATGATTTTTGAACTGATTTTCTTGGAGAGATTAATGTTAGTTTTGGAGAAGGAGAAATTACTTTATAGTGAGCAACACGGATTTCGCAAAGGAAAAAGCATTTGTTCTGCTGCATGATATACTCCAGGCAGTTGAAGATAAGGAATTGGCCGTTACTAAAGTTACACGATCCAAGGCATTCGACTTAGTACCTCACGAATTATTTCTACAGAAACTATTATGGATTTAACGATGTTGTCCTTCTTCATAAGTGACCTTGCAGGTTACAAGTTGGAAGAAAGTGATAACTTTTGACGTCAAAGTTTCCAAGGGGACTTTAATCCCATGTGGAGTAAAACAAGGGTCCTCAACTCCTGAAGTTTCGTCTTAATGGTCGTCTGGAGCATTCGAAGAATTTCTTGGGGCTCAATCTGGACGGAAGACTTTCCTGGTGGAATCTCATTGAGGCTCTATCATCAAAGCTGAACTCTTGTAATTTTATGCTGCGTTCTCTTGCTAATACTGTGTACCCGGAGATCCTAAAGTTGGTCGATTTTGCATGTTCTAATAGTAGATGTCATACGGTGTGGTGCAATTCATAGTGAATCGATTTTTTGCTTCTAGAAGCGAGTAATTCGGATTCTGCTCGTCGGACTGAAAAGCACTGTGCTTTTGCCATTTCAGAATTCTGAACTTTTTGACACTCTCAACCCATCATGCCTTCAACTTCTTGATGTTTGTTAGAAGCAGTCTGGAGCTATTTAACAGAGATTCAGACCTCCACACTTATTCCACTAGGAAGAGAGACCATCATTGTCCTCCTTCTATATGCCTCTCTGCCTCCATGATGCATAATCAAATTTAAGTTTGTTCACTACTATTTTATTACCTCCCAATGTTTATACGAGTGCAACCAATCAAAAAGTTTAGGACCACTACGAAGAGCGTACTTATTTTTCATGAACTGTACAACATCTCAGAGTTCTTCACTATTGATTTTAACGTCCTGCCTAATACCGTTTGACAACTGATTTTTTTATATTTGTGTATATTATTTATAATTGCATAATTTGTTATGACTTTTGTAATGCCATATCAATAAAAACTTCTGACTTCTGAAAAATAAAGGAGTTACAATGTTGAATCGATTTCACCATCAGTTTCAATGGTTTGTTGCGGATGATGACCTAACTGTCATAATCGATTTAACATTGTAACTCCTTATTCTTTCGTGGAAATAGACAATGTTCTTCACTAACATACATTTCCTTCATTCAATATTTTTTCTACACTCAAATACCACTTTCAAGGCTGAGCTTGGTTTCCGAAATGGTTTCATATCACAAACGTACGACATGAACATGAACTTAGAACAAGTTTCATTTTTTTCACCTTATATATATTTGTGTACCTCAAATGCGTGCCAATAAAACTTTTCCAAAACGATATTCTGTTATAAAAACCAATTTTAGGATTTTCATTTATTTTTATTTTTGAGAACTCACGTAAAATTTGTGCGAAAGAAAGAATTTATAATTTCAGTTCCAAGGTTTTTAAAATTTTAAATATTTGTTTAGATAGTGTCTGAAATTACAAAAACACACACAATAATAGTAAGTTTGTATATCAAAAATTAGAACGTTGAAAATTATAGGACAGTATTATAATTTCATTCCATTTTAAATTTCCTTATGCTACAAAGCCGCTAATATAAAATAGCTTAAATTGTAAACTTTGTTCCTAATGAAGAACATCATTTTGAAAAATAGTAACCGGCATAAATGCTAATGTTATACATTTGTGTACAATGATAGGGCTCAAAATTATGAATTAAGTATGTACATCAAATGAAAGATAGTTGAAAAAAAGAGCTTCCGAAATTTTGCTCACTTAGACCTGCTGCAAAATAGAAACGTTTTTAAAATTCAATTACCATTGAGGTAGTAAGTAATCAGTCCAATCCATTTTAGTGTTTTATTCAACGCAATGAATAAATTAATTGAACCATTTTTCGAAGATTTCAATTCTATTGCAATAACACAATTTTCTTTGAAGATTGGTTTTCCTGAAATATATATGCCTATCCATACCACCTATTATTTTAACGTATGTCTCTTACTGTCGATAACTGACCATTTTAGTTAAATCAATTCAATTCATGCTTTCCATAAATGTCAACCGAAACATGTTATCTTTTCTACATTAGTTTTCAGTGGTTTTAAAAATAAAACTTAAGTCACGACAATGGATCGAAAAATGTTAAAAGCCACTTTTTGAAACACAAGATTTTCACACATTTTCATGTACTTATTTTATTATTTTTATCTTCCCTGATTATTTCAGTTTCAAGCCAGGTAGAATCTACATATCGAATGGAAAAATCAGTATGTACGCCACTCAGACAATAAGTTCTAACATGTGTAAAAATCGGACCAGGGGAGACCAGAAATTCGTACCTTGAGGCGTCGAAATCAAAGCTAAAAGGTTTAAAATTACAATGAGTGTTGTTATTTGTGCTAATATTTCGCTAATTCTACTTACAATTAGTTTCTTGCCAGTAAGAATTCCGTTACTAGAAATAACGGACCAGTGTGCCACACATAAGAGGAAATGAACCAAAACTCATTTGTAAGATTCAACACTCTAGTCATGTTCTTGGTGATTAATATATTCTTTATCACGTCCAAAGCTCTCTGATGAGCTATGCACCCATTCCCCTTGCAATGTGCTCTGTGTCTAGCTCCTAGTTCCTCACATAAAACACATTCTTCAACTTCTTGGTATGATCCACCTTGGTGCCCATCTCGTCCACATACGAAGCCTATTTTTCTTTGATCTGGGGCCGTTACACTCCTCTGTCAGGTACCCATAACCTAGACAGCTGAAGCATCTGAGAACCTGGGCACTTGTCCTATGCCGCAATTGACAAAATCAAGCAAGTATGAAAAATCACATCAGTCAAGTGGTGTCCGTTTTTGGTGATGCAGTGCAGGAGGCGTTCTTCCTTAGCTTCCTTCATTTGCCCAGTGTTCTGGGCTTGTGCTGGTTTGCACGTGCCTCGAGGTGACCCAACAGGAATAAATCATAAGTGGCTAAATCCCTTACATTTTCGAAGATGGTACTGGCAATGCTGTTACCGTGAACTCCGAGAAGTATAATCCAACAACTGTCTCAGGAGGATGGGGCAATAGCCCATACAAGGAGAGCAACGATGAAAATTATTAGCCTTCTCTTCCCTGGTCGCCTTATTTCCCAGTTTGGTGATGTTCATTGGCCTTCTCGGTCCCCAGATTTAACCATCTATGGTTTTTTCCAGTGGGATCACCTGAAGGCACGTGCATACCAGTACAAGCCTCAAACACTGGATGTTTGACAGTTGGCAGAGAGTTGGAAAGAGTTCATGCAAACTTTGAAGGACTCCTCCAGCAATCACCAAAAGAGGAAAACACTTGACTGAAATGATTTTGTACGCTTCTCTTTCGGAAATGGTATTTAATTACGAAGTCGAATCTGTCAATAAATTTTTTTTCAAGTGAAAATAATCGAATTTATGATTTATTGGAAACTGTCCATTCTTTAAGCCGCACCCTGTATATATTTCTTTCTTGCGATCTTTCTTTCCTTGCCAAACTTGTCTCTATGGCCCACAGCTCTCTTGTCCTACTATGTCACGTGTGATCTTCCTACACGTTTATTGGCCAAACTAAATGGGTTTTTGTACGCTGTTTCAAACTGTTTTCAAGTCCACAGAATTCGAATATAAGGAAGAAAGTGTGAAATTCCACAAATGGAAATTTCTCATTAATCGATGGGACAGTGATCTAAAACGCTAATTTAATATAGAACAAATTTTACTCCCCACTGAGAAGGATTCTGAAATGCACTGAGCTTTTTTTTTCTTTTTTTTTTGTGTGTGTTGAATGCGATGGTAATGTCAAATTTCAGCATCATTGAGCCATTTATGGAATACACCTGCAGAACAAAAGGATAGTTGGATAGAGAGTAGAGGGGGTTGATTTTTGAGCTGAAAATTTTAGCGAATTTTCGTAGAAAACGAAGCTATTGCAATGGCTCGGAAAATATTAAAATCAAAATTTTTGAAAGTTTTCTTCACTGAAATCTGGTTTGAGGCATTCTGAAACGAATCCTAGAGTGTAACACATTTTCATACACACACAAACAATCTTTTTTTTTTTTCACACTACAAACAATCTTTTTCCCAGTAGTTATGAGCAAAACTATCGCTTTCCCTTCCTCAACGAAAAGGGGGTTCAATTTGATGAGGATGTGAGGAATAAGAGTGTGACTCGGGAAGAGGAGGAGAATTGTCTCCAGTCACCTGCACCCATTGAGAGTGAAAGCACACCGCACCAATGCGGAGGCACCCCACTAGCCATGACCTCAGTTCCCACTGCCCTAGTTCCACTAACAGCTGATCCCGAGGAACCAATTTTGGGCTCCGCTCCCGCCATCATACGCAATTTATATTCAGTGGTTCCCCCCTTAGTTAGACTACCGGAATCCATATCATTGTTTGCTATTGCCAATAAGTTACACACCCCCCAGGGAACTAGTGTCATTCCCAAACGTATTAGTTGTCAAGTTTCCACCCTTGGAGTCAGTTGTAATAGTTCAACAGACTTTCAAACTAATGAACTACTTCGTCGCATGTTCGAAATTGAGTCAGTAGAAGAAGCTTCCCATTACACTCCCGCTGAGCAAGAAGCCGAGGAAATTTTCCTAAATTCCGTTTCCCGAGATTCGTTGGGAAGGTATGAAGTAGCCCTCACGTTTTCGCAAGGCAAGGCATCCTTGGGTGACTCCCGTAACATTGCCCTCCGACGACTATACAGTGTAGAAAGTAAATTCAAAGCTGACAATCAGTTAGCATCCGCTTTTAAAGAGTTTATGTTAGATTACCTAAATCAGGGTCACATGAGATTCGTTCAGCCTCCAAACGTAGGTCAACCCCATTATTACATCCCGCATCATGCCGTTCATAGAGAAGGTGACCCCCCGGAAAAAATAAGAGTAGTTTTTGACGCCTCGCAGCGCTCCTCAAACGGGAGATCCCTCAATGAGATATTACATGTAGGTCCCAGTCTTCTCCCCGAAATATCTACAATCTTGACTCGCTTCCGTCTCTTTAAATTTGCCTTCATAGCGGACATTAGACAAATGTTTCGACAAATAAGACACCCCCCGCAGGATCAGGACATGCTCCGTATCGTATGAAGGGATTCTCCTCAAGATCCCGTTAAAGATTTCACTCTCTCAACGGTTACATACGGCACAGCATGTGCTCCGTTTCTGGCCAATCGTGTAATAAAACATTTAGCTGAGACCTCCGCTGATGAGTTTCCATTAGCATCCAATATTTTACTCCATAACACTTACGTGGATGAAGTACACGGTGGTGGAGATTCTATAGGGGAAGCTCTCAGAGTTCGAACTGAACTTCAAGCACTTCTGGCTTCCGCTAGTTTAGAGCTCAGAAAATGGGCTTCTAGTGATCTCGCCCTACTAGAAGGGATTCCCGAAGAACATGTCAGCCCGCATACGGCCTGTGTAGACATGACCGGAGAGGATGAGAAGCCCCTCAAAATGCTGGGTGTAGCTTGGGAGCCCAGATCTGATTCCTTCTTTTTCAAAGTACCCGTTACACCAGTAATTCGTACAAAAAGAGAGCTGGCTAGTCAAATAGGCAAAATCTATGATCCCGTAGGTTGGGTGATTCCCGTGTCCGTCTTCGCAAGATCTATACAGCGAGAGGTTTGTCGCTCAAAATGCGACTGGGATGATCCTATTTCCGACCACCTCATGAAGGAGTGGGAAAATTGTCCGAATCATTGGACTTGTTACAGCTCCTGAGGATCCCTCGTCACGTTCCCAGTTCAAATGTTCCACAGTGGATCGTGGGATTTGCTGATGCCTCAGAGAAGGCTTACGCTTCAGTGGTATATGTAGTTAGCACCGTGAATGGCCAATATTTTTCCCAATTAATCATGGCCAAGGCTAGAATAGCCCCCTTAAAGTTAGAAACGATTCCCCGTTTAGAGTTGCTTGCAACGGAATCATTAGGAAAAACTATCGCTAAAGTACGCCCTAATTTCCCCGTCAGTCACAGACGAGCATGTTGTCACCTGCTCTGACAGTATTATAGCTCTGTCTTGGATTACCGCTGATCCCGCGCCTATTTGGAAGGTCTTCGTGGGGAATAGAGTAGCTAAGGTCTTAAATAACATTCCGCGCGATTCATGGTTTCATGTGCGCTCTCAGGATAATCCCCCAGGCGTGGCGTCGCGTGGATCTCTACCATCCCAACTAGTACTCCCTATGGTGGAGTGGTCCAGATTAGCTGTGTTCACCGAAGTCAGATTGGCCCATTAGAAGAGTACGCCCCGACCTAGCGTCCCCAGATGCGAGCTCGGAAATCAGAGCTTCACATGCTATAAACGTAATCACCAAAACAGAGGACGTACCCCTTGATATAGAATCCCGCTTTAGTTCATACTCCCACCTACGAAGAGTTATAGGTTGGATTTTGCGATTTGCACACAATTGCCGGGCGTTTAAGAAACGCACAGGACCCCTAACCACAGCTGAACTTAGTTCAGCGGAGAGGCGGTTAATTTGCCGAGCACAACAGAGGCACTTTCGGCAAGTATTCAAATCCCTGAGGTCCCGCGGAAAAGGGGAAAATTTGCTAACATTTGTTTCACAACTTTCAGTATTCCTCGCTTCCGATAATTTGCTCAGAGTGGGGGGCAGATTGGCTCTGAGTGCCCTGGAGTATCAAACTCAACATCCCGCCTTGTTACCTTCCGAAGATAAATTGACTGAACTAGTAATTAGGCAGGCACACGAGGCCTGTCTACATGTAGGTCTCCGCGCCACGCTGGCATATCTCCGTTCCCGCTTATGGATCATCAATGGTCGTTCCGTAGTATCCATTGTCTGAAAGGTTGTGTCAGATGCTTCACCATTAAACCTGTGCCGTATGAAACGTCAATGGGTCAGCTTCCCGAAGGACGTATTGAACGAACGTTCCCGTTTCAAACAGTGGGTATCGATTATGCCGGTCCCTTCGACATCACCCTATTAGGAAAGAGAGGATCCCGCTCACTACAGGTATACTTGGCCGTTTTTGTTTGCTTTGCCACAAAGGCGGTGCATTTGGAAACAGTAATGGACCTTACAACCGATGGTTTCCTTCAATGTCTGGAAAGATTTATGGCACGTAGAGGTGTACCCACCACCATCTGGTCAGATAATGGCACCAATTTCGCCGGTGCTGCTCGCCTATTCTCGGAAATTCAAAAGGCTATGGATTCCGGTATCGCTAACACTTTACAAGTACGGTTAGCTTCAAGGGGAGTCGAGTGGAAATTCATTCCACCCAGAGCTCCTCATTTCGGGGGTTTGTGGGAAGCCGCCGTCAAGTCAGCCAAACGGTTGCTTATCCTTACATTACAATCGCACACTCCCAACTTGCAAACGTTTTCTACCATAGTATCCAGCGTCGAAGCAATCCTCAATAGCCGTCCTCTCGTTCACCAGTCAGAGTCACCTGACGATTTTCTAGTGCTGACCCCTGGTCATTTCCTAATTCAGCATCCTCTCACCGCCCTTCCCGAATCCTCAGTCGCTGAATTCAGCTCCCGCCTCACTCCAAAGTGGAAATTAGTAAATTCCGTTGTTGAACAGTTCTGGAAAAGATGGAAAACTGAGTACTTGCTGGATTTGCAGTCCAAACAAAAACGGAACACTCCCTTCAAACCAGCTAAGATTGGTGATGTTGTCTTGATCATGCAGGACAACGTTCCCCCACTCTCTTGGCCGAAAGGCATTATAGTTGAATTGATCCCTGGCATAGATGAAGTTTCCCGTGTTTTTTTCTCAATAAGACAACCCGGTCAGTTTAACTTTTGAACCGTACAGCCCTTCATGCAACGTAAATGGTACACTCGGGTATTTTTTACGGGGGTCTTATTTTTCTTCTAAACCTCTCATTACCTGTTTTTTTTTTCTATTTTAGTTTCGAATATTAAAATGCTTTATATAATAAATCATTTTATAACTTTATGTAATCAATTCACCACCACGAGGTAAAAATAATATTACTTGCACACCACTTTCAGAGTAAACTGCAGTAGATTTTACCGGTGAAAGAAAGAAACATTCAATGTATTTTATACTGTATTTTATACCTACGCTGCTTTATGAACAAATGGCAGAAAAACACTGGTACTCACGCTACATTCCTTGCTGACAACCAGGAGGGTACTGAGGAGAAGAACAATCCAACTCATGGTGGAGGGGAGAAGAGGGGTAGAGAAGGCGGGAACCCCGGTTTTATTTACCGGTGTAGGGCTCACAGGTTAAACCGCATCGTGGCAAGTGAACAATTGACTATTTTGATGCGACCTCGCCTTCAATTATAATCTTTATTTTAATATATACTCAATAATTGTAAAAATTTTTTCTTGTCACTATATTATCTTAATCTTATGTAATGTTTTTCTTATTTTTCTAATCATTGTTCAATTTGTTTTTCCAATAATGATATTTTCTAGTAATGTTTTTTCAAATGTTTTCTTGTTCTTATTCTTTTTTCTAAAATGATATTTTTGTATACTTATAAAATGTTTTTCATACTTTTGTATAATGTTTTTCCTGTTTGTATTCCATATTCTGTAATGATATTTACCATAATGTTTTACTAAATACTTTTAAGCTTTTTTACTATCTCACGTTGGTCCTGTAATCACACCTTTGTATAAATTGTACTTCCTTCCTGGGTTTAAAACAATTCCCCCACCATTATATGATGACTTCCATCATCAAACTGGGACATTTTTTTTAGAAAGGTTGCTTTATGTCGCATTATCAGTGGTTTTTTTGACTTGTGCCTGGCCAATCCTCTCTTGGGTCGTCAGAATGCTTGGGGAGCTTGATCATCACCTTCCCTCGTCTGCTCGTTGATTCTTTGGGGCACCCTCGTTCAAGTTTTTTCTCTACAAGTACAAGTTAAAGGGGCACCCTCGGTTCATTAATAGGTTCCTTAATAATTCCTTAATAATTCCTTAATATAATAATAGTTCCTTAATAATTCCCTATAAGGGAACAAATTTCTCCCCTGGGCATCGATGAGACTCGATCGTATTAACCCCCCCCCCCCCCCCCCGTAACGGAGGACATCTCAATATTCTAACCCGCATTATTAATAACTTATCAAATAAACGACAAGACGTGAGCTTGTAGAACTTTATTTGAGAATAGACTCAAGTTGGTAGAACGGAAGGCTAATGACGCAGTTAGGGGCGTCATCCCTTCCCTTCTCTACATTCCTCAAGCACGACACCCCGAGGGTCCCAAGCAAGCTAGTTTAATTCGTTTTCAAACATCCTTCTCACTAGAAGACCTAATAAACATTTACCTGTTTCCAAAAATCTGAGTATTATTCTAAAACCCATTCTCTGATACCTATAGTTTTATTATAACTGATATATTGTGGGTTGTGTTGGAGTATATATATATATATATATTTAAAAAAATTGTTTTATATATATATTGTTCTGCATATATATATATACTCGAACTCCATATATATATATATATATTAACTGGCTGGTTCCCCCGTCTATCAGTCGTAGAACGATGATTGTTTATTCTCTCGTTTAACTAGCTTTACCAATGTAGAATATATATATATATATGTGTGTGTGTGTGTGTGTGTGTGTGTGTGTGTGTGTGTGTGTGTGTGTGTGTGTGTGTGTGTGTGTGTGTGTCTCAATGCCAGAATGCTTCAAAACGTATTTCAATGATTTTAATTTTACTATAATTTATCTCCTCTCTCTCACTCTCTGATCTGCTAATTCTACTCCACCTTTTTGATAAGGCAGTAGTTGCATATTACACAGCAATTATATATAGATGACGAATTTTTGTACTAATATGTCCCAAGGAAAAGTGGTAAAATCCAGGACCTGAAAAACACAAGATAAACTGGTAGGGAATATTAGAGGGTACGGATGCTTAATTTGTGGGCCCATACTACAGTATTTTCCTGTGGATCTAGGGCTCAGTAACAATAGGTTGAAAAAGAATTAATTATTCGTACAATTATTATTAATCTATACAACTAGATAATATATATTTCATTATGGAATTTGATTTTAGGAGCACGTTTCAGGGAAACAATATTGAAATCCCAGATTCTCACAACACATGTTAAATGAAGGGTTAGGTGTGCTAACGTGAAGCAATAGTAAGTGAGAAAAAATAACAGTGAGAGTATCCGAGAATTTTCGGAAAGGGGTTTTTCCAGGGTGATGATCAAGTTAATGAATAAATTACCAAACCTTCTGAACACACGTTAAATAGGGTGTATGTATTTGGAGTAACATTGGTTTAGCCTTAATATCAGACGTGCTCTAGACCCACCAATTTATCCCCACTAGGCTTTGAACCATTCAAAACAAAAATAAATCCTTCCACCGTTTTCACCATTACTAAAGGCCTGTAATTTAAAGACACCAGATTTGCAAGGGCAATTCAGTTTCCGATGCCATAATAAAATGGTTAACATTGAAAAGAGATTTATTGCACATCTGGCCCAAATCACGGAAGCATCACTTAAAAAATATTAGACTTTTTAGTTTAATGGACAAATGATTGTGAAATTTTCAATAAACCCATTAAATTTATTCTGTAACCCAAAATTTTGCTCTCATGATTCATGTTACTCAAACAGACATCCCAGCCTATGGTATTACAAAAGGTACTGTTAGATACAACAACGATCACCGTACCAAAGGAGTACCAAGTATTTATGATAATGAAACTGGCTGTCTTGAAAAGTAAATAGCAATCAAAGTTCGTAATAAAAGAAATTAAAACTGTGAAGAGACGAAAAAATACATAAATATTACAAAAACTAAATAACAACAAACGACATAATATTTACATAAGACAAACTATTGCCATTAAAATAAATACCTACAACTCGAAATGACTTTTCAAACAAATTTCTACAAAGGTTTTAAACCTGGCATACAAAATATTACCAAAAATGGATTTCTTCATACGAATTGTTTACTACTACTTCTATCTTAGTGCTCTAAGACTATTTACTATCATTAGAACTACATTATTGGTATGCCTAGTTATTCAATTACTAGTTGAATGAATTTTAAGAAACCTCAAAGCATTTCATACGGAATTCATAACTTTCCAATTCTATTTTATAAAATATACCTATGCCACATATGGTTTCAGGATTAAATACTAAAACACACAAACTATGGTAATCTATTGATAAACTTATATGCACTGGAACCCTAGCATTAATCGACCCTTTGGATTATTTGAACATATTAAAATACAGAAGATGAACATTCATAATAAAAACACTTTTCTATTTTTTTGGAATCTACAGTCTACCTATTCTACTAGATGACTATCTATATTATACTGGGTCGGGCAACACTATGTGAAAATTTTATACAATTTGACAAGTATACCTCTCTGGTTCTTAGAACCCAAAACGCTTCGTTAATGAGAACACGTTCAGTTAGATTCTGTTGGCAATTTAACAAAATACAGTTAATTATTGGAAGGAGACGACGAGAAAAACTACATATTTTCAAACACTGGGACTGAAGAAAATTATAAATCTGGAAATACGGGAAATTTAAAGGGATACGTTTTTTTACTGAGAAGTATTGCCAAACAAAACTTTGAATCCGTAAAAGTAGCCATTTTGAAATTTAGGAACTTCCACAGAACTTCATTTTTGGTAGGCCCAACAAGAAATTAGGTACTACTGAGCAATAATATTAACAGAGAAAGTGCATCCTTACCGCATTCTCCCGCCTATCATAAACAGGCATAGATACTGATGTCATCATTTTGTATGGATAAAGATCGTCATTTTGATTTTGTAACTGAAATTAGGAAAACATGACGATGATGATTATAATGACAGATAAATCACTCAGGCTAAAAATCAAAAAGTTAGCATCCTTATTACAAACAACTTGAGCATAGAAAGAAAATCCCTTACAAATTGAACTCACAAGCTGTTCTTGCATGGCAAGTCTTTGTTCTTCTTCCTCGTCCAGGGCCGGTCGTCTAGGCTTTCTATAACTCATTGAACGTTCCTTTTGTTTAGCTCGCTCTTTTGTTTCCCATAACCAATCTGTCATCTTGGGATCCTAAAATGATTGAAAAATGTATATTTAACTGACTACTTTGAAGATTCACCAACTACGCATGCCAGTTAGAGAGAAACAACTCTAACAGGGTGATTTTAAACCAGAGAATTGATTTTTAAATTCAAATTGAAATTTAATATATTGTTGTTGCGTTGCCGTTGTGATATGGTAAGTAGCCAGCCAATAAAAAGAGCTATGAAGTGATGAGGTATGAGAAACAGTGATGTATAAAATTAGCCACTAAACATTTACACCACAGTAGTGATTATTATGGGAGATAAGACTCCAAGGCTTCGAAGAACCAGAAATAAGGTTATAGTTATCTAACATACTTCAGATTGGTATCTCAACCACTAAAAAAATAATTAAAGTGACTATTTCCAGTAACAATTCCCTAGACCCCTTTCCTCAAATTTGGCCTGAGTCCAAATGTGAGATGGTGCGAGAGCGATTTGAAAGAATTGATGGATGGGTCAGGAGAGAGGTTAGAAAAGCTAAAAGGAATCATTTCATGAAAAATCTTGATCCCACTCTTCCCTCAGCTAGGCTATGGAACAATGTAAAAAAACTGGGACTTTCTGAGAAATCTTGCAATGCCAATCAGGCAGGTTTTGATTTGAATGAATTAAACTCTCATTTCACTGATTCTCCCATTTCTCCTACTGATACTTGCTTGTCTGATTTACTTACTATTTGTAGTACAGTGCCGGAATTTGCTTTCAGAGGTGTTGAAGATCATGAGGTAGCAGTTGCATTTTCTGAGGTGAAGTCTAATTCGGCTGGGATTGATGGAGTTCCTTTAAAATGTCTTTTTATGTTGCTCCCAGTCCTATTGAATCATATAACCTATTTTTTCAACCACATAATTACCAGCTCCAAATTTCCATCTGCCTGGAAATCAGTCATTGTCATCCCTTTGCCAAAAATTTCTAATCCATCCAAGCTCTCTGATTTCCGCCCTATCAGTATCCTTCCGATTCTCTGCAAGGTTTTTGAAATTTTGATTCTCAAGCAGATCAATGAGCACATTACCATCAACAATCTCATGTGTTCACTTCAGTCTGGGTTCCGTAAATCCCACAGCTGTGAGACTGCACTATTGAGAGTGGTTGAGGATGTCCGGGCTGGGATTGAGAAGAGAATGTGCACCTTTTTGGTCCTTTTGGATTTCAAGAATGCATTTGGTTCTGTTTGTCACAATCTTCTCATTAAAAAACTAAGTTTCTACTACAATTTCTCCTCATCTGTTTGTCGCTTGATTGCATCCTACCTCAGTGACAGGTTTCAAACTACTGTGAGTGGTGACAAGCGTTCTAATTCTCTTCCTCTTGTTTCTGGTGTTCCCCAGGGGGCTGTGCTGGGACCGATTCTATTTTCACTCTTCATCAATGATTTGCCTTATGTCCTCAAATTCTGTAATTATCACCTTTTTGCCGACGATTTTCAAATTTACCTGGCCAGTGATCTTGGGGAAGCCATGATAGAATCCATCAGCTTACTTAATAGTGATCTAGTGTCGATATCTAGTTGGGCAATCAAAAATCGCATACTTATTAATCCTAGCAAATCTCAAGTTATTGTGTTGTACAAACAAGATTTACCTACTAATTGTCTGCCCCCCATCTTAGTTGAAGGGATGGTGGAGCCTTACTCACCACATGTAAGAAATCTGGGACTTTATTTTGACAAGGCCATGTCTTGGGACTACCATGTGGTTCAGGTGTGCAAGAGAGTTTATGGATCTCTCCACAGTCTCCGACGTTTATCTAAATTTACTCCTAATAACTTCAAAATACGACTTGCCATTGCTTTAGTAACTCCTCACTTCTTTTATTGTTGCTCAGTTTACTCCTATGCTATTTCCGCTTCTTTGAAATCGAGACTCGTTGTTGCCTATAATGCCTGCTTGAGATATGCATATAATGTTAATGTACGCCAATCTGTATCCCATCTCACCCTTCTTTGCCTTCCCCTGGAGGATTATTTCATTTTCAGGCATTTAAAATTAATTGCAGAAATAATTAATGGTTCAATGCCAATGTATTTGTCCAATTTAGTTAATAGAGCCTCTTCTTTTAGATCCCACTCTCTCTCTCTGTCATCAGGCATACCAGTCGAACTATGTCCAAGTCCTTTGGGGTGGCAGGAGCAAGGATCTGGAATTCTCTTCCCTTGTCTGTGCGTGCGTCCCCCTCCATTGGTCGATTCTTGAAGGCTATTGTTCAGTACCTAGACAACCGATAGTAGCCAGCATTTAGTGCACTCCCCTTCGTTCTCCTCTCCCCCTTCTTCTTTTGGTGATGCAGAATATCTTCAAACTTTCCTTTATCTTTTAATTATTTTCTTTATTTACCTAAATATTTTTAATTTGTACTTTATGTTTTTCTTTTCTATGCCACCTCATGTCTACTTTTGTCTTTTGTCTCTGTTGTTCATGTGTGCTCACATAAACATATTGTTTCCTGCACAATAAATTGTTTGAATTGAATTGAAATTGAAAACATATGCGGGGGAATCAAAAGTAACGGTAATGAAGGGAGTGGTGGTGAGGAAGAGTGGGGAATCCTACAATCAAGTAAAAGACTTATTAGTGTGGCTCTTCTTGAGTCAGTGTGAAAAATTTGGTCGCTGTGAGTAGATAGGAAATTCGTAGTGTCACAATGTTTTTCTGTTTTGGCGAAAACATGATAGGGCTGACTGCTGGAAGCAATGCACGACTGTGAAATGTTATTTCAGTTGAGAAGCTCGGTTAAGCTAAAAACTGCTCATGGAAAATCTACCTTAAGTACCCATATCTATGACTGGTTTTTGCATTCTAAGAATGGAGAGACGTCGAATGAACGCCAAATCCTGCTCTGGCAGGTGTCAACCTCAATAACTAACGACAACGTGGAAAACATCACCACACTTGTTCTTGATGTTCTTCCCTGAATCAACCATCAGCCTTGTGAGATATCTGGGAGTTCGATAAGAGGATTTAATCCAAAGATTTGCGCATGAGACAGATCGCAGCCAAACTTGTCTCCCACCTCTATGGATTGGTTCATCCACCATCACAAGCCAAGATAGTAGATACATGACATTAGTAGTATATCCAGTGGATGTTGGGCTGCCAGTTGGTCAGTGGTGACGAGAACCTGAAGCTGAGGAGATGAGAGAAGCTGGTGATCTGGCTTTAGCTACTTTCCGTATTTATACAGATTGATGTAAAATAGATCAGGGAGTTGGAGCAGCTATGATTTTGACCATCAATCTCCATCACACATTGAGCAAATCAGTCATTCAGATTGGTGGCCCAATAACAAGCTGAGCTGATAGTTATCTCAACCCTTTAGCGTCAGAATTTTCGAGAGCGTGTGCGGGTGACAAAGCCTGAATTATTTCCACTTCTCAATTCTCGTTGCGTAGCTCTCGCTATAAATTAATGAAACTGTGCTCATGCCAATAGACCAATGCTATTCAAATTTGTATATATTCTATAGTATATTCTACTAACCCTCTAGTATGTACCCAGATTTCATTATGGTCAGATCAGTAGTTCATGATTTATTGCTGCAGTTGTATGCTATAGTTACATTAGGTACATTATATACACTAAAAGTAATACAACAGTAGTTGTATTACGTTAAATCACACTAAAACGGGAAGTTACAGTGATTTATTGATTAGTCCATGATTTATTGCTGCAATTGTAGGTACTAAAGTTGTCTAAACAACACCAAAACGGAAAGTCACTATTTTTAGGAGTTCACAAGAAAAAATCTCGTATAACTGAGAATGAGACTTCCAGGGGGGGGGGGGGGGGGGGGCATTGTGAACTTTTGATCAATGTCCACTGGAAATGAGAAAAACAATCAATTTTCCCCAAACTTAGAACTAAAAGGCAGCATTCAGAGAGTCTATTTATTTCACTAAAACACCAATAAAGTGCAGGAGTTGCGATAAATGGGGTGTTGTTGCAGAAATAGGCAAGTGACGAGTATACTCGTCACAAGACACTTGCCATTTCCAACGTAGCTGACGCGTATACTCGCTGCAAGACGTGGAAGGGATAAGAGCCGTGGAGTAGTTAGAAGGCCTAGAAGAGGGACTTGTGAATCAGAGAGCAGTCATCCTTTCAAACAGTCAGGAGTCACTTGATAGATTATTTGAGGGTAGAGTTCATACCTTTGAAGCTGAGGGGATCAGAGCATCTACGGACTGAGGAGGCCATTTGGTCAATGTCGTACTGGCATGGATTAAAGCACACAATGGCGAGTGGAAATGAGGAGGTGATTCTCGGGCCACGTGTGTGGCTCGTAATCCAGATCTGGAGTAATCTATCTCCAGGGTTCCCATTTTTCATGTAAGTGGTGGGATTCGACGCACCATGTTAGAGTAGTGGGAAGGTATAAGCACAACATATGAGCACAACTGGCTCGCACATCAGAAGACTTTTCCCTACTGTCAGCTCCTGACTGGGGGATAATCTGAGTTTTTAATCAAACATGGCGCAAGTGCTGGCTGGCCACAGGAGAAACAGGGCCTATACTTTTCGGTTTGGGATCATTGCTACCTAGGATTGCCCATGTACCTGCTCGATGGAGGTGGAGCAGTCTAAGGACCTCCTTATTTTCAATTGCCCAAAGCACAATGCAAGGCAATGTAGGAGGGTTTTTAGGAAAGCCGAGTAGTTTCCATGTTTTCGTTTTTTGACCAAAAACTGCATGAAATCGATTGGTCAGCCCCAATCCCCCCCCACCATATTCAATAGCTCTGACCCCTTGCGAGTTGATATTGTTTTCCAGACACAAAAAAGACATGAAAGAAAAACTTTTGAGGCAGAAGAAGAGGTGAAATTAAAATCACTAGATGGTCTCATGAACATACCAATAGATATATTAAAAAATCGTTTTGAACAAGGAAAACATTATTAGATAAGTACATTTCAGTCAATACCTTGAGAGAGATCAACATTTGGTGTATAAAAATTGATAAATAAAAACGTTATTAAGAAATTGCCGTTATTTTCTAGTCCCCCTTGTACCTCCAAATACCTTTTATGAAGGAAAACTACTTTAATTATGAACTTGATGACTAAGGACATACCTACTTGATTCCAATCAATTATAATGAGATAGGTATCTAAATTATTTGTCAGTAACTAAGCCCTATTAATATTTTTTATAGTGACGATAATGATGATAATAAAAAAATTACACATGCAAAAATTTTTAGAACTACAGACCAGGACTTCGGAGTGAAGTGGGGTAAGTTCTCATTAGTTATATTTCACACTAACTATATGGTTGCTGGTATGCAGCACTAATTTAGAGAACCCAGACGGGAAAACGATCTTAAGCTGAAGTGAGATTAAGGGATATGAATGGGGTGTGATATGTTTCTAGAAAATAACAAAAATGCTTGACGTTCTCGTAGTAAGAAAATAAGAGTGTAGTGAAGCTAGCGGCTAACGAAGGGACCTGTTGACAACACGCAAATCTCAGCCGATCAGCTTATATAGTCACATGTGGCAGGGAGCATAATTTAATAGGTCGAGAGAAATGAAGGGAGATGAAGCAATATGTGAAAGTGATCATTATCATATCAGTTCTCTAAGTCGTACAGAAATCTCAATTTTGTTCATTTAAGATTTGGTTCATTCAATAGTGCATATTTCACAGAGCCATTACTAATCTCGTTCACGTTCAGTGTAAACATCCTACAGGATCAGGATTGTCAACTCCCGTTTGTGAAGAGCAAATTCCATGATTAGTACAGTGTTTTGGATACTGCACGGAAAAACTACGCTACATGTTTCAAGGACTCATCAAAAATTAAAAATCTGGCAAATAGAATCTAACCGAGTAGAATGTAGTTGATGAAGCCCAGCACAAGGGATTGATTGACTATACAAGGTGAGCTGAAACAACTCTTAGGAACCAGAAGCCTGCTTCCAAAAACCCACCCCTTTGATCAGCCTCTCACAACTTCTTCAAGAAAGTGGTGAACCAGTCGGATGTCATATTATCACTGACTGATGAATCACTTCTTGAGAAAGGGTGGAAGCATAACCTGACGTTATCCCTGGAAACTACAATGACTAAGGGCATCGGTTTCACCAGAGAAGCATCGAACGAATCTGGGGTAATAAAACCATCAATAATTACCGAACGGGAAAGAAAAGACCTGAACAGCAGGACTGATGAAGAATTTTGTAAAAAAAAAAGTAATACCTAGGTACTAATTTTAATAATAGCAAGCATGATCAAACTCTTACATTCCTAAAGTATAATCATTTGTCAACTCTTCCATCAGAACCAACTTATAAATATCAAAAAGTAGTTCATAAAGTAGTTAAAATCAAAATAAAGTTTATTTAAAATATGTTCATTCCAATCTTTTCAGAACCTAAACTAATCTTTTCTTCCAAAACTTCAGGCAGAGACTCACGTCTATTTTGGTTGCTATAGCACACGCTGTATATAGTTTCTCTCCAGTCAGCCTCCATTTTGGACATACCCTAACAATTCATACACAGCCGCTTGATTCAATCCACCAGAATTGTGATGATAGTCAAGACCACAATTTAGTGGTAACACAACAAACATTGGCGTAGATTTGACTTTCTTTTTAAAGACAAATTATCCATATGTATCTTATAACTTACATGTTTTGGGTGTGCAACTATACTAATTACACTCGGTCACTATTGCAATATTATTCATCAGCATGGTTCCAGAATAAGCTATGTATTAGGTTTTCCACAATCTATCAAAATATTGACTTACTGTAACATCTGCGTACACTGGGGTCCAAATCACAGGATGAACAGATTTTCCCAGCACCATGGGGCGAGCCATCACAGGAACATACTGCAGAACTTGTTCCCTGACCTCAGCCATTGTACTCAAATGTACATAGAAACCTAAAAATTGGATTCATTTTCAACACAATTACATGAACAAGCATTAAAAATGCTTGCTAACCATCTTATAGGTCGTACCAACGAGGCTGCAACTAAGGCATAGGCTACTAACATACTCGTATAATGAGCAACCGTCATGATGATCCCTATCTGACAACTAAAAACACCTCCTTGCTATGAACCTGTGGTCATATAAATATATGCAATACATTCTCAATTATTCTGTAAATGTAGTAGATTCATTTAAATGAATCAATATTTCCAAATTACATACTTCCGGTGTCGACCCATAAACGATTGAAAAAGACAATTTTATGACATTAAAAGTTACAAAAGAGAATTTAGTGAATTATTTTTACTCGGTTGCAGTTTTCTCAAGTGTATAAAACCGCATGATTTCCTAGTATCAGGGCACACAAAAAATTTATACATATCACTAGGTACCCACCAAGTTTATATATTTGCAACTGTGAGAAGAAATTTTCATTATTAACTACAAACAGATTAACAAATACACAAATACCTATTTCTCTGATTGGTAAAGATAGAATTTCAGTTTGGGTCTGTACCTACCCATGTTCTGGGGAGCTTTTTTTATTAGACAAATTACAAATTTAATTAATTTTCTGTATTACACTGTATTAGACAAATTACAAATGTTATTTCTTTTTAGCCCATCAGGGCATTGGGAAAATAAAACCATAGAATAACTTAAACTCGGTTTTCCTGTGATCACCTCAATCACAACCGTCACTACAGATCCAAAATCGTACCACCCACTCATCCCTGCAAAACTTGAGTTTTTTTTTTTTTTTTTTTTCATATTGCTCCAAAGGGGTGGATATCTTGTAAGATAATCTACCATGGCTCCAAATGAACAAGGTAAGTACATCTCTGTTTCATGTCAATGAACTTTGCAAGACTGTGGTCATAGGGTTTTTTATGCATGGTGGGGGTTAGAATGTTCACAGGTTGTTAATCCAAGCATGGGAAGACTATGATCAAAGCTGGTTTTGTGACACCTGTAGTAGGTACTTTTCTGTCTAAACGCCACGTTTTACTCGGATGAGTCACGTTTTCTTGAAAGACATTATTTTTCAACGTTGGTCATTATTTGCAGTTATTCATATATCTTTTCATTGTTGCCGTGTTGAAACACTGTATTCTAGCCTAAGACAAGATTTGCTAAAAGAGCCATTTTTCTATTGTAAGACATTTTTTAGATGTAAGACGTTATTTTTACATCTTGATTGATAATTATTGTTTGCTACTTTACGCCATTGTTCTCGCCTGAGGCAGTTCAACTTCACCCCTTTCCCCCTTAGCTTGAAACTGCTTACAAAATGGTGGCCATTTAGGATTGAAAAAAACGGAAGTCAGTGAAAAGCTTTGTCTATTTCCACAAAAAATAAAGAGTTACAGTGTTAAATCGATTTCGACGGTTAGGCCATCATTAGTAACGAACATTAACTAGTTATTGTTTGTTACTGATGATGGCCTAACCGTCGAAATCGATTTAACATTGTAACTCATTATTTTTCGTGGAAATAGACAACGTTTTTCACTAACTTCCGTTTTGAAATGGGTTTCCACAACTTCGTCGCGAGTGATTTAGTTCGTTTTAGGATGGACTGTACTTTTAGTGTAACAATTGAAAGTAAATTTCTATCACACATCACTACCCTACCTTTATTAGCACATGCCATCCACTTCACTTCTCTCACATCAGCAACTTCTCTTCCAATCAAGTACGTAAATACTCTAACTGGCATACCATTTTTCCAGTTGTACTCTTCAAATATTTCTTTAAAATTATAAGGCACACCATCAGTAACCAACATGATTGCTTGATTACATTGAGCCCCCAGTTTTTCTTCTCGGTACTGCAACAATAATGTTGTTAAATTTAAAAATAGAGAAAAATATATGAGTCACCCAAACTAACAAATTATCAGCACTAGACATAGGTAATTTAGTGAAAAATATTTAAATAAATATTAAATATTGTAGCTCACCATCTCAAGAAGTTCAAAGGCTTTAGTCAAAGCCACAGAAAAGTTAGCAATGTTGCTGGCCATATCCATTTTTTCCATTCCTATTTTAAGTTCCCTAACGTTAGCTAAATTAGCCTGTAAATAGTAAGATTCCACATTTCAGTATTCAATGAAAACTACAATTTGTCTTGATAAGGAAGATTTATTAATTAACATGATCTGAAATTATTTATTTTAGACCAACGAACCTGAACCAATTTGTCTCTGAAACATTCAACTATTTCGTTTGTATCTTTTACAAATGACATCACATTTACAAAGTCGTTGTTTCCCAATGTGTCAAGGATATTGTTCACTACATGTCGTGCAATTTCCTTTCGCTGCCCCATCATAGATCCTGAGTTATCAACTAAAATCAATATGTCTTTGGGACTTGTGGCAGCTTCTATATACCAAGATCTCGTACGACAGTCATATAAATCCACTGGAGCTTGTACAGGACTGTGCTCCCACTTCATGGCTAAAACAACACACAAAGAAAAATAATTTCACATTAATAATAATCCACAGCATGAAATTAAGCTTGACTTTTAAAGGGCCAGCAAACTCATATGTATTGAGAACCAATTGAAAAAATAATAATAATAAAACTAATTTAAAAAAAAAAAAAAAAAAAAAAAAAACATGCTTTAAGTTCAATGTTACTCCTCACGAGTCACTGGATGAGTTTAAATAAAATTGAAAGTTGTAACAGAAAATCTCTCAACCAATGGTGGTTATAACACAATAGGTTTCAATGAAATTGAGATAGAATGTCAATAAACTAGGTAGGTCGTGGCAAATATTTCTGGCAAAAAATCTCCAGATAGTTGAAGAAGCATACTGAAATAAAATTGTAATTACCCATTGGGAAACAAATACTATTGCTACTCAACAACTAATATGCTATTTTTAATAGTAACTATTTTAAAGCACATGTAGTAGAGAATTTCGGTATTGTTGTAATGAAAAATTCCGAGGTTTGGATATCTAATAGGTACTTGACCCTGCATCGTGCATAAAAATTTTAGTGTTTGGACTGGAAATTGTGCAATATGATCACTCTCTTCCAGCTATGTCCAAAAGCCTAGTTGACCATCGATAAAATCCTTCATAACAAATCTCTCTGCTGAGCCGAACCACTGTGGATCTTCCTGATCACACACTCTTATCCTGGAACCCAGTTGCAATGCAGGGGATTCAGCAATGCAGGAGGTGAGTTAAAAACGTCGCTGCAGTTTTTTTTTCTTTTTTTTTCCCTCACCTTGCTGAATATATAAGTTCAAATGGTGTTAGTTTAGACGTGGCGTCAATCAAGTTGTTTTAGGCTAGCACGGCATACCTAACATCCGTGTGCATACTGGATTTTTGTATTCACTACATTCGTTTAATATGCGTATGGATTCTACTAAAGTGGAGTGGAAACGTTTGATTAGACCAATGAAATTTTAGTGTTCAGAGGAAGTAAAGTGAATGTTATGCAGGATAATAAATTCTCTATCAAATTCTGAAACTCTGGGCCATTTTCTGCTACAACGTTTTTGGGTATTCCGTTATTGGTGACATGAGTTAGTAAGAGTCAAACACGTTTATTGCGTTTGATTATTTTATAAATTGTAGGCTTGAGCATACCTGGAGAACGAGTCAATGATAGAAATGTTGAGCCTTTATGTGGTAATTTGTCAATTCGTGTAATTTTAGGGGCTGCAACGAGGTAGGAGTTACATTATATTATACGTTGGGGTTTCGATCGTACTTGTATCTCACATGGAGAATCTTTAAAAATCTCTCTCTTTCTTTCACACACACACACACACACATACACACACACACACTTTTTTTTTTTTTAACTCCCCTCAAAGACGGAGGGGGCCATTAAGAAAAAGAAACGAAAAAACTAAATTAAAAAGTGGGGAGGACGCCAAGGTTTACCCCCCTAGGGATTAGGGAAGTTGAGGAAGATGGAGGAGGGAGAGAGGGGTGAAAGGAAGTGCCCCTATAAAATGACCACCAGTTAAGGTAAGAGCCCCGAAGGACGCGGGTGGTGAAACCACGGAGCACTCCTGCCGAGATGCCCAACTCAAGAAGCTCCGTGGCACTTTTCCCGAACCACACCCCGTGCCATGACACGGTCGCGGCCATGACCTTAATGTTATTAGGCGCCACTCCTGTTAGTTGCCGCATCTCATTCCTATCATATTTACTTACACACACACACACACACACACACACAAACACACACACACACACACACACACACACACACACACACACACACACACATATATATATATATATATATATATATATATATATATATATATATATATATATTTATACATATAGAGTTCTCGACCACTTCATCTTAAAACAAGGTGTTAAGGTTCTCGAAAAAAACACGCCTTGTTTTATATTTATTGTTATTAATTTTCTATTTTCTTTATCAAGATCCAAGATCCAAACAATCACACAGCTGAAAGTTGAAATTAAGCAGAGCATTAAATGGATACCATTGAAAGGTTGCTTTTGACATTTGTGGAACAATTACAGCATTACTTATCAGCACAAAAAATGCTGACGAGTGAAAGTCTGAATTGAAAATCCTGAGAGGGGTAGAATCTTCTTGAGAACCAAGTGGCAGCTACCTAAATCATGAATAGTGAAACTTACCAACCTGGAAACTGACGCATGAAGCCAGTAGAACTCCCAAAATACTGCCATGACAAGGAAGGGTCTTGCTTGTAGTTGCTTATAAAAATATCGTCCAAGTGGGATGACCACTTGATGCCAGCAATGACCTCTGGAGCTGTAAAAGGAGACAAAAGAAGTCAGTACAAGAGAAGTAGTAGAGAAGTAGTAATTGATGGACTACTTCCCATCGGAACGCACATTGAATGTAATGTAGCAAATGACTACAGTTCACAAATCATCTCACACACACACACACACACCTTTTTTCAAATTTATACATTTTTCAACATATTTTTAGTTTTTTAAAAATGTTTGCGAGCGAATAACAGTGGGACGAAACAGGTAATTTACTTGACATGGGCTTTTCACCCTCCCGTAAAAAATTTGTACATGATTCCAAGTGTTTTTTGTGCTGAACTTATTGGTAATTTCCACTTATCGATAGGAGTGAAGAAAAAAGGACATTTCCAAATTGCATTGCTTTAAATAGATTGCATGTAATATCTGATGAAACATGTATGTGTTGCAGAGGAGGGAGAATATTCAAACACGAAATAATCAGATAGATAACGAATGAATTTTACCTTTTTGCTCCTAAATTGAATGCATTCAGTTTAGAATTAGGCAGCAGGATAGACATTCCAAATTACATCTTACAGGATCTCCTATGCTTACATCTTACCAAAAGTTGTGGGGAAAACTGCACTAAGTATGCCTCCAACATCTTTTTAAAATAAGTGGAAGAACCTCTTGGGTGGCAGTTAAATCAAGTAGGTACGAGTATAAGTGAAAAAATCAAATTGAATGTTGTGATGACTACATATAGGAGCGAAAAGGTTAAATAAAAGGAAAAACATATTGGTAAGTAATGCATGCATTACAGGACGTCCCAATAAATGTCAAAATGTTACTTATTTCGTCCTACTGAATGACTCATGGTAGATAACCATGTCTTCGCTACTGATAAAAAGAGAATAAAGTAAAATAATGAGTAAGTTGGTTTCAGTTTCACTTTACTTGTAAAGTATCATCATCTAATGGTTGCTTACCTCTGTCGTAGACATTTGTCGGCACATGTACAGCACTGACACTAGTGTTAACGGGTATGTTGAATAAATTGGCGTTTCTAGTAACAATGAGCGTGTCACTAGTATTGGGCTGCATACCCCGCATAACAGTTTCTAATGATTTGGCATTATAATATTTGTAATCATCAAGTTTCACATCTGGAGTATTAGATGCTTCCATTGCTCTGTTCTCAGCTGTATCCATGATTCTCTGCAATAAAAAATATATTGAATAAGTAAATAATAACATGAAATTATTTACATAACAGTGAGCCACATGGTTCCAACCAGTAATAGATTATAACTAGAAATCAAAGTAAAAGGCACGGCAAAGTGTATCTACTGTCCCACGACTACCTCTGGAACACCTTAACGAGGTGGCTAATGAGGCTACCTGAATGGCATGGAAGTTCTGGAAGTCATGGGTCCCAATATCCTTTTAAGCTCAGTTTAACCACTGGGAGTAAAAAGGGGTCTCAGAACATAGACAGTGTTCTTTACTATCCACTGAATCATCCATTGCTGCAGGAAACACAGCAAAGAGTCTGGGTATTGAAGTCGTTGGTGTTGCTCAGTCACACCACAAAAAGTGCTGCCTGACAAAGACAACATCAGCAGTAGTGTGGGTGGCATCCCAGCATGAGCCCCATAGGGCAAGCAGGCACTATGGGCTTTGAGATGGTATGTTGGCTGAAGCAGTAACAATACTGAGCCCACCAGACACCCGGTGGTAAGCCTAGCAAAGAGCTCACAGCAGGTTGAACGTCACGGTCTAATCCAAGGTAAGGCTGTCAAAGACTAGCCCGTAGGCTAGCTTTGGCTGTAAGTAAATATGAAGGAGGTGCAGGTTCTGCTGTGGCTTCAATGGACCTTTGGTGATACAAGCAAGTGCTCCACCAAGGTATCAATCGTCCTACTACATGGATTTGGCAGAGATGGGAAATCGTTCTTTGACAAAACACTCCTCATCCACCAGCTTCAACGGAAGTAAGTGAAAAAACGTTGTCTATTCCACGAAAAATGAAGAGTTACAATGTTAAATCAATTTTGACGATTAGGCTATTATAACTTATTGCTACTGTTTGTTACTGATGATGGCCTAACCATCATCACCTTGCAACTCTGCCATAACATTGTAACTCTTTATTTTTCATGGAAATAGACGTTTTTTTCACTTACTTCCGTTTCGAAATGGGTTTCCACAACTTCGTTACGAGGGATTTAGTTCGCACCAGCTTCACCATACTTTGGTGACCTGATGGGACAAAGAAGACCTACCCATGCATATCAGGGTTGACCACTAAACCACACCTGGCTAGCTACTCAGTAATAGTAAGCTGGTGATCTGTAAGCCCTCATGAGTATCTGCAAGTAGGATAAAATAATTGAAAAATGGCACTACAACTACTCAGACTCCAGGGGCGATATCAAACCCTATTTCTGCTGGCAGCTTAGCCAAGGCTGAGTCCACCAGGAAGAGACCAGGTTGAAGAGAAGTGGTGACATAGGATCCCCTGGCGTATCAGACCTACGACAACATCCCCTGACATCTCACCTCCCCTCGTGCCTCGATTGGGATAATATTTGTGGGATAATCAGAGGTATTTATGTGCAGGCAATCAATGAATACAAACAAGTGTGTGAGCGGAAAAGTAAGGATTTTTATTTGGACATTGGCGAAAAGTTGCGGGTAATGAATGATGCTGAGGAATACTGGTCGTTTGTCTTCTCATTTAAAAGTAATAAAACCAGTAAGTATTATGGATCCCCCCATGGATGATCAGGCATGGTATGATCATTTTAGAAATTAATATAGAAATTTACTTGCGCCAAACTTGATTATAGGTTCTGTTCAGTAAGCTGAGCGATTGACAGAGGTCACTGAGTTACCTTTTGTAGTGTCGGAACTGAAGAGGGGGGAGGCCGAATCTGACAAGACTCCAGGCCTAGACCAGATCCCAAACGAACTTTTTAAAGCAATGGACGATTACTGTCTAAGAATCCCACTCCTATTTTGTAATGAGGTTTTTGGCTCTGGAAATATTTTTCCAATATTCAAGAATGGGCTGCCAAATAATTACAGAAGGTTTTTCTTTTATTAATCCATTCGCAAAATGTATGTTGGTCTGCTGCAATCAAGACTGACTACATGGGTGGAGAAAAGTGGTGTGCTGATCGAGTTTCAAGAGGGTTTCAAAAAAATCACTCAACAATCAACATGTTCAGCCTGATTAGTCTAGTCAAAATTAAGGTAAGTATGAAAGGAACAATGCCTTTCTTATTGATTTCACTGAAGTTTTTGATAGATGTAATCGCCAATACCTATGGTACCTTTAAATTGTCCTGCATCAGGGTTTCATTCTATCGATTCACACTTTTTATCAATGGTCTTACTGACTCTCTGGTTAAGGGGGGGGGGGGGGCTATGGTCGGGAGACACTAACAAACCAGCACTGCTTTTTGCACATGATGAGGTACTACTGTTGTCTAGTGTGGTGGAGTTGCGCAATATGTGGGATCTAGAGATCAACACACCAAAATCAAAGATCATTGTTTTTCAAAATGATGGGAGGCCGGCTTGGAGGGAGAAGTGGACTCATCAGGGTCCGAATTTTGTGGTGGTGAATAAGTTCAAATACTTTGGTATGACACATACACCATCTCCCTTTTTTGCAGCTCACATTGAGGACAGAGTCACCTGTGCTAAGCTTGCAATCAGTTATATGTGGAGTGCATTCCTTTCGCACAACTATATACCTTTTTCTAACAAGAAGAAGGTGTTTGAGGTGGTGGTCAGATCTAGTTTTGTTACCGTGCACAGATCTGGGGGTATTCACACAGTGATGAAGTAGGTAGAATCTGTGCAGCGCTCTTTCCTCAAAATGGTATTTTCACTTCCAAGTTGTACCCAGAACTATATTCTGTATCTTGAGACCAACATGCAACCTGTTCATGTGCACAGTTTGCACTTGCATTACATTTTGAAGGATTCAAGTATGCCAAAACATCCTTTGCCTCGTATACTAGCAGAGAAACGACTGAGTCTCAATGTCTTTTGTGTGAGGGATTGGATTCAGTAGAAACATTTTCATAGTACCTTCCAATTGACAGAGCGGGAAGGCAGAATTTATGGCTCAGAAAATGGTACGATCAGTTGAATTTCGAACATAGGGCTTTGTTGTCAGATAGGCACACAGGTACAGAAGGTATCGAGATTTAAAGTGGGGAAACCTGAAGTAAAACCTCCCTTGAAAGTTAGGACCCTTATAGCATGTAGGTAGATCATAAAGCAGAGGGGGAACCTTTTGGCACTAATGTATAGGCATTACAGCATAGAGGAGGTTTTTAAACTTAAAGAGGAGCATAGAGGTTTTAAAACTGTCTGCTACACAGCACCTTTGAAATTAGGATGCATATGATTTCGTAGATAGATGCACAGCATAAATTAGAGTACGACTGAAACGTGACAGTGCCGAAGAACTATCTCGACTTTGTTTTGAAGAATTACTGAGAAAGACAGACTGAGAAAGAATTACTGGTAAGATTTTGTACTGTAGCATGGCCCCAGAGATACAGAGCTGTCAGAGAGTACAGTATAATTTAATTTTCGGCGGCATGATACTAGCGTGGACAATATTTGCATTTTTGTTATAGGTACAAGATTAATATTGAGCCTATATTCAGAATGTTTACCATAATTCCTGATGGATTACAATCACAGTATACATTATGTTTATGTACATGATATGATGTGTTTATCATTAGCATTATCCTATTCCCACTAAAATGATCGTATTCTATCGATGCAGTGTGGTTTGAATTGGACAAAATTACGGAAATCTGCACTAACTTCCTTTATTTCATATACCCAAGAATCTATATTTTTAATTGCAATGTTGTGTTCTGTTCAGGGTTCTTCATGAAGAAAACTTTTCAGTAAATCTAGGAACACAGGAACATTTATATTCTGAAAACGTGAAGAATCAGGAAAGATCAAGATATACAGATATCTTACAAACTAATGATCAAGTACAATACAAATCGGTTTCGGTTATACTACTTACCCTTACTGCACTTATTTTCAAATCCATCATACTTTTAATGTCCCTGGCAATGTCACGTACCAGCTTCAGTCCTTCCCTTGCTTCAACTTTGGCATCTTTGAAACTCTGTGGAAAAAATGAAAAGTAATGATTCGTGCATTTATTTTCTCAACAACGCCGTGTGGTTAAATGGGCATTTACAAAGGTTTCAGTTAAAAGCGAATATTAACAAGAAAAGAAGCTGTTTCAAAGACTCGGAAAACTTAGGTTGCTACTTTCAAAGTTTATGAATTGCAACACATTTTTTCATAAAATATACGTCAGCATGGATATTACATAGCTTAACACACATCCAGGAGTCGATTTTATTTACATATCATCCAAGGATAGCTAAACTATAAAATACTGTTTTTGGTATATTATTTTTAATAATAAACCTGTGTTCCTCCGACGGACATTTAAGAAAAATTAATTTGATGTTTCACGTTTTATAATACGTAAACTCCAAGTTAAAAATTGAATAATTTTATACTCGCCTGAAGGTTAACACAGCATCATTAAATATACATGCGACCAGAGCAAAATATACAGATAAGTATCATAGGAAAAATACAAACTCCCTACCCATTAACACACCACTGCGCTCAGGGGCGGCAAAAGGACCAGCCACACTTGTAGGTTCAAAGACTATCAACAGGAAGTATCAACAGGATTAAGAGTATCAACAGGAAGCCGTACCGCTCATGCAATCTTTCTTTATATCTTGTGTCATCAAATAATAGTTTTTCTTGGTGCCTTGGCAATAACTGGTTCAGTGAAACGGAGCGCTGGTGGCCTAATTACCGCCAGTAAGAAAAGTTTTGATTTTATTTTACTTATTCTTGTTTTCAAAAAATTTTTTTTACATTCCCAAATAATGTGACTAGTAGTTGTCTTCCATGAAATTGAAAAGGTCAGATACTGGTAAACTAGGGGATGGATGAACTCCAAATATGAGATTGGAGGACTTTTTCTACCAATAACTTTAGTTTTGTTGTAAACGTATCTATGTCAGTTTTGCTATTCATTCGTTTTTTATATTTGAATTTACTATCTTACAAAAAATATTCTATTTGAAGAAATGAATTAGTTATTTTTACTAGATAAGTGAATAAAGAGTAAATAACAACTATATGAAATAAATTACCAATCCTACACTTTTCAATTTGATTCGAAATTTTAATAAAAACTGTTAATTAAGTGTTGTGAGTCATCCCTTCATCTCAGACTGTAAATTTTGTGGAAAAAAATCAGCAAAAAATGAATGGCGGGTCAAATGCCGCCCTGCACATGCACTCAATGACAATCCCATACTGGTACATTTTTGATCTGGGACCGCAACTCCCTCCCATCAAGCACCATTGCTCCACTTAATTTCCATCACCAGACACCTGATCCCTCTCATCAGGCACCCTGGCTCCACCTACATTTACAGTAACTTAACTAGTATAAGAGCAATATCTCCACGAACCTAGCTTGTGGTAGGCAGGACCTTGATACCTCTTACATACATTCGTTTTGAGCAGGGCAATTCACCCAGTTTTCAGAGTGATAAACGCCATACCAATACAATGGTCCTACCGTGCTTGTTTAAATCTAGATCTCAAGGTTTTCTCCAGAGGCAGTAAGGCAAGGACTAACAGCCTTACATTCATCTGGGATTCGTTCCACGGTTGGGTAGAAAGTCGAGCTGATGCAGAGTTTTTGACTGGGAGGTAGATGTGCCTCATAGTTATGTACCACTGGTTGTATGGTTATGAATAGGACTATCAAGAACTGGTACGCAGACAATGAGGATACCAGTCATCGTATTGTTAAAACGGGACCTAATAAGAATTCTGTATTATGTAATAATTCTGTTTTGATCATTTCACAACTCCACCTTTCAAACAAATCACAGTACTTAAAATGGGGTTGCTTTTATTTCAACAAGTTGATACAAAAGGCAATGCACGAGTCACGACTTTTATTTTCGGATCCATCTCTTGGATTACTTAAATTACCACAAAGAGAGGTACAGGAGAGAATAAAAGTACCCCAATCCGATCGGTTTAAAAAAAGTATTGAATAGGTTCATCCGTTTTTCTTTTTTTTTTTTTTAATAATTTATCCACAGCAATGTCTGATTTAGAAGGACCCGCACGCAAGGTAGGTGCAGTGGAGGGGGGGGGGGGGGGGGGCTGTAACTTTTCGAGAAACAACCCACAGTGGACAAGTTTTCCACTGGAATAATTTTCCACCAACAGGCAAAACAACAGTAGTAAACACTTAGTTTCAGACATTACTGCCAAGGTTCAATTCTTTTAGCAACAAAATGAATGAAATTTCTTCTTTTTTTTACCTCATCATTAAAGACCACTAAACCCATGGGTTAAATTTATATTCAACACATGATCAATAAAAATGTAAATCAATGAATTACAGAGTAATATAGGACGAGGGAACACCAAAATCTCAGTGTAAATGCACTTAACCTCATTATGTATATCTTATGACCACCTAGGTGGTGAAAATTTTTCCAGAGTGGAGAAAATTCACAGAACACCTGGGGAAGTTTTCCACGGCAAAACATAGTGGCCTTTTTCCAGTTAGAGGCTCACAGGACACCTGGAGAAGTTCTCCCAGACAAAGATAGCGGTGAATCTCCTCTGTGGAAAAGTTTTCGCATCGAAATAAAGTGACAGAACCCCCCCCTCTTGCAGGATGGGAAACAGCAGCGGGTTGCATTTATAGGTTATACCTTGAAATGCTGTGGAAAGGACGTAAGATGCTGGATGGCGGCAGCCATCCCGTCCTATGCCCCCTCTGTACATTAGGCAAGAACGGGACGGAAAACATCCACGCCCAGGTAGTGGCATTTTTGCTCCCAGAGCAGTTGCAGGGTGACCCGTCCAGAGCCTGGCCATCACCGCCCCCTGCTCTTGCCTAGTGTGTGGGACCTTAGGTCATACTAATAGGATCACAGAGTGGGTTACTTCCTCTTACCGATGCATATTCAAACTACTTGAATTCTTTGAATTTAATAAAATTAATTATTTTACATGGTTTTGGGTTAATAAAGACTCAAAATTCGGTAATGTGGTTATATTTTACGAGTTTTGAACAAAGAATAATACAAAACAGCATTTTATTCAGAATGGAATTAGGTTTTAAATCTTACAATGTGTAGACAAGCAAATAGATTATCTCCCTTGTGTTCGGGGTGAAATATTTGTGAGGTATTCTGTGATCCTATTCACCCCAGTGTTGAAAGAAAAATCGTACATTTGAAACGAACCTGCTGCTGACCTAATGCACATATTAAGAGTTGAAACTAGTCATAACTAATAGAAAATGAGAAAAGAAGCACTGTGAATGTGACAGCAAACATCACGCCACGCTATCACGTCACGCTATCAATGGGCGGGAGAAGTCTTGGAGGTTAAACGAAACAGCTGATTCGGCAGGTCGCCCTGGAAGAAGAGAGAAGGAAGGCTCAACGCCTGTGTTAAACCATGGAAGAAGAGAAAAGGAAGGCTCACTAGATAGGAATGAGCTTGCAGCGTTTGACATGGTTTGACGTTTGACAATAGGTATAATAATACAATGCCTTTATTATGTGTCTTCCTTATGGACACGGACACGAACGTTATGGTCTGCGCTAGATCGCAAAATATGTTTGCCCTCTTCCTTTATGTAAAAATAATAATTATTAATATAATTTATTATTTATACTCAAAGCTCTCTTATTATTATTACTCAAAGGCTTCCTCTGTTTATCTGTTATCACTGTGGTTATCACAGTGCCTACGTTAAGTCTAGTTTTCGTTTCTAATTTTTTTTTCTTAACGATACTAGTTTCTGCTGATTGATTGTAGGTATGTATATATTCGTGGATTGATTTTTGTAGGTAGGTAAAATATCACATATTAGGTTTGTTCGTAGTGCTGGTTGGAAACGGTTGCTGACCATTGGCGGCGAGGTTTGTGGTTGGTTTAGTGCGTATCCTTGACCACCACCTAATTTCAGCACCACTAAATTTGTTGGTAACCAAATCCGCACTGCGAAAGGGTTTGACTGAAGTAAATCGTTGTGTTGAAATAGGGTCTCCAAATGAGACGCTTCCATGAACCACAAACAAGCTATGACACTTGTCCTATTGTAAACTCCATGTTCATGAATCCAATAGGAAAATATTTAGAATTGCTCATAAATAATACACATGAGTGTGTAACTTGTTCTTAATATTGTTTCTGAGATTAATACAGTATCAGTACATATTTTGCTTAGTCATGTATCAATTATGATATTTTGTGGTCACTATGAATGGTAACACTGACTCGTGTTCGATTCGATTGTATCGAATCACTTACTCTACCCCACTTGCTCTCAAGCCTTTGTCTCGACTGTTAGCCTAGTCCTCCACTGGAAGCGACTTAAGCGACTTAGCGACAAGGCGACTTCCGCGAGGCGACTGGGACGCGACTGAGCTCCTCCATTGGAGGCGACTTAGTCGCGCGAAGTCTGTGGTGATGTGTAGTAGACTGCATTTATTTTTGGTAAAATGGACGACATAGATAGTTACAGTGGAACCTGGATAATTCGAACTTCTTTAATTCGAAATCTTCTTTAATTCGAATGTTTCTCTTTGTCCCTGGCATTTTGTATTTAAACAATGCTAAAAAATCGTGGATAATTCGAATTTTATTTTGGATAATTCGAATTTTAGGCGTGCTTATTAAGGTATAAATTTTAAGCTGCGACTCAAAATAATTGTAAATTTATCGGGAAATACGTTTTAGTGACGATATTCGGCAAAAGGTTTGCGTTAGACCAAGTGCATGCAAGTCAGTGCCATCATACAGTGTGATAACTCTCCTTCCCCTCCCGCCCACCGACCGTCCCAAAACAGGACCAGGCCAAGGCTGAGCAATTCGCCAAAGAATTGGGAAAGCGAAATTTCAACACGATTTCGATTTTTACTTCATTACGTTTTTACTCTGGAAAATTAACATAATAGTCCTGTAGATGTTGAGGTTCGCCGTTCACAGTCGAAGGGTGCGCCGAGAAAACATGGGAGGGGGGAAGCCAGGTCGCTCGAAGACAAGCGACTGATCCCATCCGGATGGGATCAGTCGCTCGTCACCTCAAAAAACGCGAAGTCGCGTCGCTCAGGTCGCTTGCAGTGGAGGAGCTCTAATATGTTTCAAGCTTATGGGATTAGTCGCTTAGTCGCATAGTCGCTTCCAGTGGAGGACCACCCTTAACGCTCTTGCTTTGCATCCTAAAATCGTTTCTATTTGTTGCTGTGAATCAAGTTTTTCATCTGATTTCCTTCAATAAATCAGTATCATTGAAGTTGTGCTCATTGTGTAATTATTTGCGTCTTCCCCTTGACACGGATACCTACGACAAGACTTCTCTTGCGGTAAGTGACTTCGGGCATATGAAACCCGCTACCTAGTTAGTATTCATTCTGATAGAATCAAAACTTGTTACTTAGGACGGCTTTCTGACTCGATACGATATCGTTATTGTAGTGGATTTATATATGTTCTACTTGGTGTAGGTAGACCAAGTGGGACGTTTTGAAAAGTACCCATATCCTGAATATGCGGGTTAGTCCCTGTATTATTTCCGAAGGAAATGTGAGCGAAATTGTCAAGGACATTTTGCTGGGTGGTTGAACCTCGTGGTTCGTTCATTGGTAGGCCGCGAGGGGCGCCAGGCTCGGTTCGAGCTGTTTGGAAATGTGTATTTGGGTATTGAACCGTTGTGTAATATTCCGGTCTCAGATTTACATCTGTAGGAGGAACGGAATGTGTTTGATTGAGGTGCTGAAAAGTACCTGTTGGTCCGTGCGGTTTATGCAGGATAGGAGTGTATTTAACACTCGGATCGGCTGTGCGATCGTGAGATGAATATTGAGGATATCCATGTATATAGGTAGAATCGTAATGACTACCTTCCGAGAGAGTCTGAAAAGAATCCTCGACCCCTTGTGTATGTAAGGCTGTAGCTAACAAACCCTTCGCGGATTTGTTAGGTAAAGCTGCGATCTCGTCGAGAGGTTCGAGCTTGGGACACGGAGCTGGTCCGTGTAGTTTGTCACTACGTTTTGAGTGAGTGTCGAGTTTCGGATAGGGAGCCGTTGTGGGGCTGATGCCCGTTCCAGCGCCGAGCTCTTCTTCCTCGAGCCCGAGGAAGTAAGAGGGGCTGCGCTCCATCGAGATATCCGAGTGTGTTTACTCGATTAAAATACCTTTCCGTTCGGATGAAGGATTTATGTATAGGAGGGACTCGCTCGACAAAGCTCTCTCCCAGCTTGATGTCGGGGTCCTCTCCGAGCCTTGATATAGGCTTCCTTGGACGGTAAATTGGAGCATATGAGCTGTGCAATTTCCCGGCGTGCCCCTGCGGACAATCAAGAGCGTAATGCTGCGAGATTCGGGCGACACGACTAAGGTATCCCTGCGGACGCACCGTTTTAGACGAAGTCTTAAACGTGCCGGGTGGTACCCTGACTGGAGATCTACGTTGGGCAATGAGTAGTGCAATGACTAGACTCGTAGATGCCAAGAAGATCGATAGAATCTGTGAGGAGAGAAGAATATGCCTTTCTGAGCCTTGGATGCGTGTAGAAACTTCGTCGGAGGTGAGAAGAGTCGTCAGCGAGAGCAGAAGGTGGAATGAATACGGAGGGCTCCGTGCGTGGTATTTATAGGGGGGTGGCCGCCTCCGGATGCCCCCTGGTTGGTCCGCTTAATTTCATTAGCTCACCAGGTGTCTCTTTATTGGCTCGCATAGTGTTTTCTCAGAATCTGTGAATACGATTGTTGAGTTGGTTTGCCAGCCTCGCCCTTGAGTTCCGTAGGGGTCGATTGGGCTGTTGTTCTCAAGGCAACTTTTGTGTGTTGTCTTGACGAACCCTTCTCCCGCAGTGGGTGTTTGGCTTGTTGATTATTTGTGAATATTTCGTTCGTGAGTGAATATTTCGCATATTCTCTCGGGCGAAATATGTTATTTCGCGGAGTTGTAACTCGACGTCTTTTATATATAATTGTGTCGTGAGTACCTCTTTTTGGTAGCCCTGAAAAGGGTTGTTGAAATGCTGTGGTGGAATTCACCACAGTTATAACGCACCGTCTTTATTTCTTTGTGACTCGGTGGTCGTTCAAATTATATCCAATTTCCGCCAGAAGCCCTACTGGAAGAAAACAAGATCGCTGGAATTTCGGTTTTGGGCTTGGTGTGAGATCAGTCACTTGACGCTGTTTTCGACCCCTCCCTGCTAGGTAGCGTCTGCATCTACACAGGAACTTCAGGACGCCGGAAGATGGCCGCTGGAAAAACTTCGATTTATTTTGGAATATTTTCGTCGAAAATTGTTTTTACCCCCAGGGCACTAGGAGTCGCTCCAAATCAACGAAGATCGATGTCGTTGTAGATTTCTTTCATTTATCTTGGATTTTTTGGTCCGAAAAAGGTTTGTTTTTGACTCATATCCGTGATCGAGCACATATCGGGACGCCGAAGGCATATCATAGTGCTGTGCTCGAGTTCGTTGCCAGTAGAAATCCTCTGTCTCCAGCGTGGTAGGTGAAGTCTGAATATTCCTGATCCCAACAGGAAATTCAGGCGCCGAGTTACGCGATAGCAGTTTGAATCGCTAGCCCGAGTCAGGGAAAGGTTGATCTAGGTGTGCACACTTTTCTTTATTTTGAGTCGACCACAGATCAACAGTGCACAATCGTATCACACCTGGCGATATACAGGGTACCTGGAATGTCTGAGTACCAGCTTTGTGACCTGGATATTCCTACCAGTATTCCCCAAAGGCCGTAACTCAACAGGGTATGTGAATCGGGCTAGACCCTCGGAGCTAAGGCCTCACTGAATTAACCTTTTAAAAGGTTGTGGCGCAGAGTAGATTGCAACTAAATTTTGATCTCGGAAAGATGATCTCACACCAAGTACTCGACTCAGTTTTCAAAAATTTCATTTGGGACCAACCCTATCTACTTACTCCATTCCTTCTGAGTTAGTAAGGCGTGCGAAACCAGGTATGCCAAATTTATTTGGAATTAACATATTTCAGTTCAAACTCGAGACTCACTCTTTGAATTTAGGGAAGGGACGGGTTGCATCTTTCTGACTTGTATATATATATCAGAATAATGTCAGAAATTAATTAGATAGCGGTCGGAGATCACGTTTTCTTTATGACGGAGCTAAAGACGCACATCGGATATCTTGTCTTCGGGGTGTGCACCCCCATGAATATATATGTAACAAGTAAATTTTAAAAACGAATACGTTGAAAAGTCAAGTGCCATAGAATTAAGGTGATCAAATGTGAATATGTGTAATCCTACCTTTTAGAATTATTTACAGAATAAAAATTGTGAAATTTAGAAATATGCTGTGTATGTTCTGTGTGTGTTATGAAACTGGTTGGCCAACCGTCATTGAATTATAACACAGAAATCCGGGTAGTTTTTGCTTCTGTGTATCTGCGTACCTGTGATCTTGCGAATCCTGTGAGTCTATAGGCTCATATGCCTGGGAGGCCTCCCCCTCTTTGTAACTCTACCCAAATATTGGATTTCTTTGTGTTTATCACAGCTTTAATAATTCTATTAATGGAAAAGGTAGATATAAGATTGTGAAATTGTGTTATAGGCCTGATCTAGAATCTATCGGACTTTATGAATAAACAATAAGAATAGAAAAGGGTATTTGGACAGATAATTATATGAATTAAAATTTCAGGTCAAACTATGTCTCGAACTGAACTTGACTTTGTATTTGGAGGGCTTTAAGTCTCAGATGGAGGTAAATTTTGGTTTACTACAGTCAAGGTTATCCGACTTGGACAGCAAATAATATGTCTCGCTGTCCCAACTTGTGAAGTCAAACCAAACCTCGAATCCTACCCCGTCTTGCTCTTCCCAAAATTCAAATCCTGATGATAGGATTCCTTCAGTTTCCCCGACTGGTTATGTTTTGGAACACCCAACTGTTCAGAACCATGGCGTAGCTCTGGTGAACCAACCGGTTGTGTTACTTGAAGATCCCAATATGGAAGTGGAAACGAGTTCAGGTTCTGAAGCTCAGATTCAGCAGGACCGCAACACTTTTTCCGACTCATCTTCAAAGAAATCCGGTTTTTGTGTCTACTGCAAACGGAAAGGTCACACTAGAGCAACGTGTTTTAAAGCTAATAAGATTTGCTTTAATTGTGGCATTTCCGATCAGCATTTTGCAAATGAATGTCCTAATCCTCAAAATGTCCGAACTCCTCCTTCCAAAACTAGAATTCCCAAAACCTCCAAAGCGGCCCTGCATTCGAATTGTACCAGGACCTCGTTTGTTTCTAAAAAGCCGAAGCTTTTTACGATGCCTCTAGGTCAAGCAAAAAGGCTGGCTCAGGAATTTAAGAACCACCCAGACTCTGTTTTCGCGATTGCCGGTTCTTGTGATGGGGATGCAAACGCGCAAGTCTGGGTTACAATGGGAGATGAAGAGGAACAGGTCGTAAGCACAATTAACTTTGTTAGCGAGAGCCAAGGACAAGGTTCTGCCTTCACAATTTCCGAAGGTAAGCGGTATTTCAAGGCAATTATTGATACGGGTTGCACAGAACATCTTACTTCAGACAAATCACATCTGATTAATTTTCAACGTTTGCCTCAGACCCGTGTATTTAAATGCGCTAATAGCGATGATGGCGCAGACTTGTCTGTAAATTATCGAGGAGATCTTAATTTTATGAATAACGGACAAGTGTCTATGTTGGTAGATGTTCTGTACACTCCGGGCTTATTGACTAACTTGTTTTCAGTTCGTAAGGTCACTCAGGCTGGGCTCAATGTTCTATTTTCAAAAGATAAGGTAGAATTCATTCAACCCTCCTCAGATGAAGTACCTAATCAAAACTGGGTATTTTCAAAACAATCTCTGGTGGATTGAATTACCAGTAATTCCCCCTCCTCCTGTCAAACGAACCAGGGTTCAATGTGCTGACTTTGAATTTAAAAGGCAGAAGTCGGGTTTAGTGTTCAATGCTTCTCAGAATCAGCCTTGCAGCCCCACTGACCCATCGGCATCGGGCTCGAAATTTGATTCGATGGGAGGGAGCGATTTATCCTGCTGTCCCCAAAATTTTGAATTAGCGGGAGGGAAAATCCTCTTTTAGTTCAACCCGCTGGGATCTCTGCAAGTCTGGGAGGGAGAAGTTCTGAGAAGCACAATCAAGATGACCCTTTAGAATCGAATTTAAAGAACTCTGAAATACAACAAACTAAAAGCTCAATGGAGCCAGACCTGATTGACTTAAAAATTCCCAAATTTGATAAGGAGAACTTAGATAAGAATTATAGTTCACTGCTCGATTCCGATATTCTGTGACAGAATCTATAATCTATCTAAAATAATCTATAAAAACTGCGAAAAATCTAAAAATTCAAAATCTCTTTTGAACCGCCGTATTTTATTTAGTATTTGTTCTATGCCATCAAATTGGTCTCCAAAAATTTCTTTCCACTGAAATAATACGGTTATTATAATATACATATTACAATACAGTAGATAGTCTAAGAAAATTCGCTCATGTTGCTTGACTGGAACTTTTGTTTGCTTTTTTTAGTTTTTCCCCGGCTTCCTTTGCCTTTTGCGGTTGGTTCTCAGCCGGGTGCTGAGTAATTGATACGGTAAGGGGTAAAATGGGTAAGGATAACCCCCATGGGGGTGGGATGGGTTGTTGTTGAGGTGGGTATGGATTTTCCACCTGATTGAAGAAAACGAACTTTTCCTTAAAATTCCTTTTCCAATTAGGAGTTCTATTTAAATTGTTGTTTTGAAAAATTTCGCCCTTTATCATTATTTGGTTGAGTCGAGTTATTTTTGGAATGCCACGGATTGCCATATTTGTGACTAGTAGGTTGTTCATTCCTACTAGTCACAACCAATTGTTATTCCCATAGTTTCCAACCAATTGTTTCAAACCCGATTGTTATTCCCATAGTGGTTTTTATTTTGTTTTTTCTTATGTTTATAGTAATAATTTCCCTTTTTGTTTACAGAATTTATGCTTGGTTCAGGTTTTGCATGATTAGCGAAATTAGCTAGATTGCTCAGATCTTCTTTTGTTTTGGCTATTGATTTAGTGTCTGCATGTTTCTCTAGTTTTTCAACATGATCTATCAATGAATCGAGTTCTTTTATACTTGTTGGTGTGGTTTGAAATTTAAATCAGCTTCTGGTTTTTATTTAAACCCCAGCCAGAATTACTTCGATTACTTCAGCTGGTTGGTGTGATTGAAGTATAATACTTTATATAATAATATCTTCCACGAATTCTCGGAAAAATTCGCCATACCTCTGAGGTTGGAATAAGTACTCTAATTGGTAGATAATTCTAGTTTTGATCGAAGTCAACGATTCTAAAATTATTTTGCATACCTACTGGAGAAAAAGTTAATTTTTTGGCTGCCGGCGCTTCCGCTACCTTTCAAATTGGTGCAGTTATTTAACCTGGAAGATGAAAAAACGTGTTACCTTTTGGTTGTTTTTTTCTTGATGGACGGGCTGGGATGAGAAAACAGATAAAAACACGGCAACGGAAAAAACGCAATTTCAAATAAAAATTACTCCTGGATAAAGAGAAAACAAATTCACTTTTACATTTACATTATTGCTTCAAATGCAACTCAGAATTTTGTGTTTTCGAAGTGGCTCCCTCGACTGTGGATGCACGCTCTTGCCCTTTTTCGGACCGACCCCACCGTCACAGAGTGAATAGACGAACTGACTCATTTTCTTCAGTCAAAACAAATTCCAACGCGTTATAAGCAAAGTGATGAGAGACAGAGTTCAATATTCAATGAGATTAGGAAGTCTTCGTCGTTTTTTACAGCCGCCGTGTTTTTATCTGTTTTCTCATCCCAGCCCGTCCATCGAGAAAAAACAACCAAAACGAAGCACATTTTTTCATCTTCCAGGTTAAATAACTGCACCGATTTGAAAGGAAATTTCAAAAGCGACTCCATCGTTTGAAAACTCTTTGAATGAAGAATAAATTTGTGAGGTTTGATAAGTCTCAGACTATTTATTGGGAGACAGTACAGCTTCGAAGATTTTTGGGAAACTTGGTTTTTATAATTTTCTCACGTTCGAACAAGGATTATGGTTTAAGGATTAAACTTCTAAAGATCCAAAGAACAATATTCTTATATGAAATTAATTGCTAATTTCAGATATGTGGTCAACAATTTAAAAAAGTGTATCGATAGTGGAGAAAATGAGGTTTTTATGGTCTAAAACGTGTTTTTTGTCGAAAAAACTTTAAAAAATCATATCTCGGCAACGGGTTGAGATGAAAAAGTGCGGTTGGTGGCATTCTACCCCATTTGGGGTCTAGTTTCACCCAATATTTTTTACTGAGCCCATAATTTAGGTTGTTACAACACCCGAAAACTGAATGTTTCATTTGTATCGTGTACGAGTAATTATACGTTGCAACAATTTCAAATTTTGGGTCGTTGCAAATCGTTCAATCATAGGTACAAAATATTTATCTGTTATTATGTTGAAATCATATAGTGCTTCTAAAATTTTTAAAATACTGTTGTCATCTTGTTCCTCGAGTTTCGGAACAAATTTTAATTTGTCTTCTATGTACCGTGGAATGTTGCCGAAGTAGCTTTGGGCGGATGAAGAGAACGGGTAACGGGTAATCCCCTCTCCTAATTAGCACTTGGTAAATTGACTAAACCATTGAGGAAGTTTTAAGGAAGTTCGTTTCATGGAGTAGCTCTCAAAAATAGCATGTATGTATTAAGGCGAAAAAACAATGGAATTCTGGCAATATTTCAAAGTTTGGGCTCAAAATAGATTGGTTCGGTGTCAGAAATATAGGAAATTTTTGCTCCTTCCAATGGTGTCTTTATTTTTGATTTTACAGTAACCATAAGGAGAGTCATAGTCGTTTGGTAGTGAAAAAATATCACTAATCATCTTGAAAATTGAATTACTCGAAAGCAAAGGGTAAAAACAGTTTGCTAATAAAAATTTTAGAATGTTATTTGTAGTTATGGTTTATGGTTTTTCTCAGTTATTTGGAAGAATAATACTTCAAAATATATGTATATATTTTTTTTTCTTCTGAATTTTTACTCGAAACCCCATTAAAGTTTTCTGAGATCCTTAATACATTTACCTGCATTCGTAATTGGCATGTCATTTCCTACTATTCTGCAATTATTTGGATTTTTTTTTTTCCAAGTTCTCTGTACAATTGACGCATTTTGCGGTGCTTCGTTTTCACCTAGAGATTTCCCTCCCAAGTTCTGCAGAAAACAATTGATCAGCTGAAAATATCGTACTATGTTACACGTTAACACTAAAATACTTACATCTGACATTTGTTTGCGCCTTGTTACTACGTCGCCAAAATGCCATAACTCGACCCCTAATTTTGTTCCCCATTGTTGCACTCTGTGAACAGAAGATCAATAATAGAATAGATTATAATTGTTGAAGGTGTTCTTTAATAAACATAATATTGTTAATATTCGTTATAAGTATGTTTTCAAGGGCGGGCCTTGGACCTATGGCGTGTGTTGGTTAGCGATGGAAGCTCAGCGGCTGACAAACACTTCGTTTTCTAAGAAGCAATTTTTGAAGCGATTCATCCTCAACTGCATTCTATCAACTGTCGGGATAGTTTACACCTCATTTATTATAACATGGAGTTATTTTAAACGGGAAAGAAAAATGTGACAAAAAATTGGCAAAAAGAACCCGAGTTTTTCCTTTATAAATCGCTTTACACGAAAATGGAAGAGGATACGAATACGTGGGAGGATAAGGGAGGGGAAAGAGCGGAAAGTAAAAATTGGGATGAACTCTTGAACATTTTTGGGACGAACGGATTTCAACAACAACATTCCACGCATCATTTGCCAAATCCAAATGATGTCAAGATCGACCCACGATGAATAATGAATAATCAGTATTTTTACTAAGGGATTGACTACTTGATGTAATGTAATTTTGAGATGCGAGCTTGCGAGCATCCAGACCACCAACTAGTTCAAATCACCCTTTAGTACATAAGCATGCAGCCTTCCATAGTATGATCAACCGAGCACTATCTATTCCAATGAGTGAACAAAATTTATCAAAAGAAAAATCCATTATCAAAAGCATAGCGGCTAGTAACGGATATGGAGGAGATCTCGTTCATACCATATGGGATAAGGTTCTTAGGAAAAAGAGTAGGGAAAAAGTTTCCAATCTGGCTCGGGAAAGTGGAAGATGTAACTTTAGAAGAAAAGCAATGGATAAGTTTACCTTATTATGGGAAAATTTCTGATAAAATTGGCAAAATTCTATCATCGAGAGGTTATAAAGTAGGTTTTAAAACTAAAAATAGTCTTAAAGCATTACTAGGATCCGTTAAGGACAAAATTAGTGTGCAGGATAAAAGTGGAGTTTATAAATTAAAATGTTCTTGTGGCTACGAATATTGCGGTCAGACTGGTAGGAAATTTAGGGAAAGAATAGACGAGAATATGGAGGATTTCAGGGAAAATAAGGGTAAGTCTACATTTTCAAAACATCTTAAGGAATCTAATCATAGTTACAATTTTGATTTGACAGACAGACAGTTTGTAGAATTTCTTCATTTTTGCCCAAAGGGAGGTATGTTGAATGTACTTGAAAAATTCGAAATTATCAAAAGTGACAGGTCTGGTAAATGTTTAAATGAGGATATACCTCAATATATTTCACCACTGATAGGTCCATTTCTGTAAACCTTGGAATTATCCCTTCACACTGTTGAAACCCTATTTAGTTATTTCCCCCCTTTCACTTCATCTGATTAGCTATAATCCCCTTTCACTTTGTATGCACTTGATTGGTTGTACCTCCTGCCCCTTTCCTTTCTCTCGACCAATGGGATTCAATCTCCCTTCACCTGTCTCTATATAAGCTGTGTCCTTTCTAATGTGTTTTCAGTTATTGTTTGTTACTGATGATGGCCTAACCGTCGAAATCGATTTAACATTGTAACTCTTTATTTTCGTGGAAATAGACAACGTTTGTCACTAAATTCCGTTTTGACTCAGAGCGTGGTGACGACATGAGAAAATATGTTGGCAATAATTTGACTGGAAAGGGAGGTAAAATGACGCTTACCGATGTGACAGTTAATCACAGTTGCGGAACAAACCTTCGTTAGTAGCATGGTACAGGAATAAGTCGAGAAAACAAACTAGAAATCACTGTGAAAGTAATCAGTTAAGGAGACGAAAGAAAAAATGTGCGTGAACACTCACGGAGAGCAACTAAAACATAAGTAACATCAATAAGTAAAACATAAGTAACAATGCAAAGTAAAAACACAAGTAAAAATGCAAAGTAAAAACATAAGCAACAATGCACTAAAACATTCAACTACTTTTTACTCTAGTGCCTATTCACCCTCCCTTTGGTGGAGATTGGTAAAGGTTCACTTCAACTCCAAATAGTTGCTTTATAATGTTGCTCCAAGTAGTAGCCATATCAAACCCATATCAAACGATTTATCGCGGTGCGTATTTGCCCGTTGCGAAGGGCTGCCAGTTCGACGATAAGGAGTAGGTTTGAGGAAGATTCCGATATCCTACGATCGTCACAGGAGTGCGGGGATTGATTTGGAAAAGTTTCGTTCCAATCGGGCTAAACAAATGTTTCAAAACGGATTTCAATGAAGAAGTTAGTCAAAAATTTTGGTTTTAGAAATCCCCGATCTATTACGATAGTTTCACTTTCCAATAAAATTCGCTAAAATGTAGGGGAAGGACTATGGTGCAGCATGTTCGTTGGGCGATTTTTCAGCAATCAAACCCTGGAAAATTGGAAGTAAGTTGGAACACGGGAAATTATTTTTTTCAAGATGATCCCACTGCTATCGAAGTTTGACGGGCGTCTTGTTGTTTGTTGTTGCGATATTGCTATAGGAAGTCCAGTTGTTTAAAATTTCTTCTTTGGGTGATTTGGGCGATTTCGAAGCTACATAATATGGGTTTCATCATGAGCCATTGTTTTTTTTCGTTTCGTTTTCATGATTTGAATCGAGGGATGAACATATTATTGAAGTAATTTCCGTGTACCTTGAGCAGCTAAGTATCGTGTTCCCGCCTTGAGCAATGTGCTGGGTGTGCCCAAGGCTCCAAGGCACAATCTTTCAAATATCCTCTACATTCTGGCTAATTATTTTAAATAATGAACCTTTGTAAACACCAAGGGAAGGGGGGAGTAACCCCCTCTATCGCAAACATCGATGAAAAAAACAGTCCGCCAGCGCGCCGTCCGAAGCTATTTGCGAAATTTGTAGAAAATGAAGCTATTGCTACAATTTGAGCACTTTGAATTCAAATAAATTGCTAACCTCCAATTTTATGGCATATGAACTCGTTCTGAATCGTATTCTACGATTCAAAACAGATTTTTAGTTTTAGCATGAATATGCTTTAGCCGTGACAACTACCGAAAAATGTCCCACGAGAGTGCAACGAAAGTAGCGCCAATAATTGTGATGATTTCCGCTTACAACCGAGTCGTTGCTAGGGATATGATACTTCGTCGTTTTTCATCCCACAAAATTCGTTGACCATTCATTCGAAAGCTCTCGATTTATCCAACCATACTATATTAACTACTGCGAAGTGCGTGGCCAACAAGCTGAGTTATGAGCATGGTTATATGAATAATTGTTTACACACAGGTGATCATTCTCAATTATTGATATTGTGAACATGATTGCAACCGCTTGTTAATTTCTGATGATTTCATTGAGCTGGTGTTTCGATTATGTGATTCATAGCAGGTGATCCGAATATTGCGAGAACGGTTAGATTTGTGAAGCGGTGGTTAAATTATTTTAATAGGTAATTTCTATACTTTACACTATAGGAAGCTGTAATTTCGTATGTAGCCTCTTTAGCCTCTTTCTATAATAAAGTGAATGTTTACTCGCGAGTTTCTATTAGGAGATCATCATCTCACAAGAGCTCAATCGTCGTGATCATTTCTATAATAAAGTGAATGTTTACTCGCGAGTTTCTATTAGGAGATCATCATCTCACAAGAGCTCAATGGTCTTGATCATTTCTATAATAAAGTGAGAGCGAGGAGCTAAAACATGATTCCATGTTTTAGGATTGATGGCAGAATGATAAACAGAGTTCAGAGGCCGATTGGGGGTCGGGTTCAGAGAATCGACGAGGAGTGAGTCGTGTAGCATAGCATAGCTAAAGCATATTCATGTTTTTTGATTTTAGCCGTCAGGCTCAAAGGAACTGTGGCTTTTTTTCAAATCGATTTTTCAGCAAATATTAATGCAATTTAAGTCGTTCTTCAGTATAATTTTGTGAATACATTTTTAATGTTCTTGTCCATAAACTAAACAACTAAAATTCTTTTAGCTAGATTTCTGATAAAAATATAAATTTGTCGATTTTTAGATGTTTTTAGTCATTTTTATTGATTTTTTTTTTAAGCAAATTTTTTGAAATTTGACCAATTTGATGTACTCATAAAGTGTTGCCAACGAACTCGTTTGGTTTTTTTCGTTTGGAAACCTTGATTTTTCGGCATAACATCGGATTTTTTATCCCAATACGTAGGAGTCTTATCTTCTGGAATGACACACATACACACACACACACACACATTTTTTTTTTTCAAAACTCTCTTCAAAGGCGGAGGGGGCACAAACATTATTTTGAGAATATAGATAAAAAAGTGGGGAGGACGCCCAGGTTTACCCGACGCCGGCTCTAGGGATGAGGGAAGTTGCAGAAGGATGTGGAGGAAGAATGGGATGAAAGGAAGTACCCCTATAGGATCCAGTTCAAGTACGAACCCCTCAGGACGCGGGTGGTGATACCACGGAGCACTCCCGCCGAGATGCCCAAGTCGAGTAACTCCGTGGCGCTTTTCCCGCACCACACCCTGCGCCATGACATGGTCGCAGCCATGAACCTGATGTTATTAGTCGCCACTCCTTTTAGCTCGGAAATCGCAGATCATTTCTATCATACTTTTTCATTTTTGCCCGCCAGGTCTACTCCATGTCCTGACAACCTGGACACCCAGGACTATGGCAGACCGATCGGGCTTGACAGCAACGATATCCGGATATAGTCTCTCTCTCAACAGCCCAACAGCTGGATGACAAAGCGCCTGCTATCTGCTTGGCGACCGCATCGTGAAGGAGAATGCTATTTCATCCAGGATCGCATCGTGGACAAGCTGCTTATAGTGGGGCCTCAGGCGAAGATATTGGATGGCTGAAAGCGTGTCGTGGGAAAACGTTGTTGCTAAAATACATTAATATGACGTACCCCATTGCGCACAGCCTCTGCCTCCTCTGCTGCCATTCGCCGCAAATCCTCAGAAGCATACCTGTGCTGAACTTTTGATAAAAGGGAAAAATACCTCAGTATTTCGGCGACTTGCCCTGATCACGAGTTAAGAGGGAAAGAAGTTAAACTCTAGGATTTGTTTCAGAATGCCTCAAAACGGATTCCCATAAAGAAATTTTTCGGAAATTTCAACGTGTGTGTGCATGCGCGAATGCGTGAGCGCGATCGTGCGTGTGTGTGTTTGTTTGTGTGTTTGTGCGCTCATTTGTGCGTGCGTGTATACGTTCTTATGCCTGTTCATGTTTTCGTATGTGTGTGTGTGTGAGTGTGTGTGTGTGTCATTCCAGAAGATAACACTCCTAGAAATTGAGATAAAAAAATCCGTTCTTGCGACAAAAAATCAAGCTTTCCAAACGAAAGGATGAGTTTGTTGGTAACACTTTTTGAGTACCTACATCAAATTGGTCAATTTCAAAAATGTGCTAGAAAAATAACTAAAAATGAATAAAAACATTTAAAAATCGATAAATTTATATTTTTATCAGAAATTAAGCCAAGAGAAGTTTATCATTAATGAACTAGAATATTAAAAAATGTATTCACAAAATTATAATAATGAACGTACTTAAATTGCATTAATATTTGCTGAAAAATCGATTTAAATAACTGAAAAACTACTAAACATCCAAAATCTCGTAGAATACGATTCAGAACGAGTTCATATGCCATAAAATTTGAGGTTAATTTATCTGCATTCAATTTGCTCAAATTTTAAAACAAAGTAATATACCATAGTTTAATAATCTACGAAAATTCGCTCATACGATCATGCTGCATGACTGGAATCTTTAATTTTTTTTCGGGTCATTGAAATAGCTTCATTTTCTACAAATTTCGCTAAAAGCTTCGGACGGCGCGCCGACGGACTGTTTTTTTCATTGATTTTTGGAATTTACGTAGGTATCTTCTAACGTAAACCAACAAATTGCGATAGAGGGGGTTACTCCCCCCCCTGGTGTTTACAAAGGTTTATTATTCAAAATAATTAGCCAGAACGTTGAGGAAATTTGAAAGATTGTTCCTTAGGGCCTTGGGTACACCCAGCACGTTGCTTAAGGTAAAAACACGATATATATTTCATCGTCTTTGTATTGGACTATCGTGTTAGCCTATCGAACAAATTGATTAAAGGAGGAAGTGTAGATGGGTGGCCAAATTAGAAAATTATCCATGTAGAAAGATAGAAGAGGCATAGAAGTAAAAAGTAATATGGATGAACATGAAATCTCCTTTTTCGCTGAAGTCGGTTTATAATACGCAAAACTGGTGTGCCATCAAGGTGTGAGACTTTGCGGCCTTTACTGAGAGCTTGTTTACACACTATGTTCTGTGTAACGATACTTTCAACCTATTCCTTCTCTCTCCCTCAAAAAACTAGCATTGTATCGTTTTAAATAATTTACTCAGAAATGCAACCCATCATCACTGAAACCGAGGGACCCTTCATTGTGCGTTTCCGCGACCAATGAGTCATTCATTTCCGCATCTAACCCCCGTTATTAGTTGAACATGTGCAATACTCGAGTTAGTTAAGTTGAATGAGATCACACACTGATAATGATAGTGATTCGAAAAATTGGAAAAGTAGAAAATGTCCACTTATTCAACTTTTGTAATATGATTTCAGAAACTGCTTGACTTGATTATTTTTAAATTGTAAATGGTGGCACTCTCCCTAACTACTGGAGCAAAGTTTATCATATTTGGATCGGAACTCACATATCGCCCAGTGATGGTCCTGAAATCTTGGTATCTCTTTGAATATATCACATTGGGTGAAATTAAAGGGTGGAAATGTTGAAAAAAATCATAATCACGAAAACCCTCAAAAGAATGATGAAGTTCGTAATTGATAGATTTCATTTTTAAAAATTGAATGAGACCGCTACATCAGATTTTTCTGAGTTTTATCATCCCGATGAACGAAGAGATTACTGTTGCTTAGATTCATCAATTAGAACTCTCAACTTCAGAGATAGTAATAATAATATTTGAGTTCCAACTTGTAACCTCGTAACCGGCAACTTAACCGTATCTGGGTTTCCCACAATTCTTTTCAAATGTGGCCATGGACGCTTATTGAAAAATTCAATAATAATCTAGTTATTAGCTGTTTAAGGCACATAATAGATAATTTATTTCAGTGCCCAAAACAGGAGCAACAACCCTACAAAGCCATCGCACACTCTTCCAGAGAAGCTCAAGTTCGGAGCAACACTGAGTAGTCTCGTTTCTTCATATGCATGTAATTTCCAAGTTTCGCATACTGGTGAAGTCAAAGCACCCCTCCCGCCTGAGTGGGACCCCACTACCACCCAGTGTGACGTCTCCAGTACAAATTTTGAAAAATCTATACCTTAAAAAAAAAAACTATCCAACGTAGGAGAGTGCGGATGGTATCAAATTTCTTACAATGTAATCTATTTTAATTTAAAAATATAAAATGAACACGTGGGTGACGCTCATTGGTCCTGAGAACTCCAAAAAACCAAACCAATGGCCTCAACGGCATAACGGAGGAAACGATTCAAAAGCTGTTCAGGGAATTCTTAATTCACCTTGAATGATACTGTCGATTTCCTTCAAGACCCTTCAAGAATTTTCAACGAGGATGAGTCCCGTTTTTTTCTTTCTGTTTTTTTTTTTTTTTTTTTTATTCCCAAAAACGGGTGCCACAGGGCACCTGGGGGGAGGGGGGGGGGGGGTGCGGTTATGGTGCCACAGGGCTGGAGGAAAACATCTACGACGTGAAATTCAGCAGCATAGGGGCCTAAATCACCGTCCTTATTTTTTTCTGCGGATGGGAAAACGCTAAATCTTATGGTCAGAACACTCAAGATATTGTGGACGAACTGCCCAATGGTTGGTTCATTGGAAAAAGTGAAACTGGATGGATGAAAGATGATTTGCATTACGAGTACGCAGCAAATAGGCTCGAACACTGGGTTCTCATGAAAGGAATAACTAAGCCAATTTTGAGTCATTTTTATTTCGACAATGGCATCATTCTCTATGCTCCTCCACCAAACACAAGTCATATAATGTAGCTTGCCGATGTCAGCGTGTTCAAGCCGTTAAAAAGAGGATGGCAGAACGCTTTCAAGTTCTGGCAAAATCAACCAACCAACTTTAACCGATCTTTGACAAAAATCTATTTTTTTCCACTACTTGCTCAGGTACTGGAAGATCCTAATTTGAAAACTTCCATAGTGATTGGCTTCAGGAGATGTGGGCTAAAACCCCTTCGATCCGGATGCTGAGGATTACAGCAAGTGCGTCCAAAATTATCTTGAGAGATTTGATTGGGGGGGATACTCAGCCACCACTCTCCAACCTCGCTCAACCCGATCTCAATACCAGAGTTGAGGTCATTTAACGCTTCGACGAAGATCTGACTTCTTATTATATTCATGTTGCAAAGCTGATGGAAATACTTAATCGGCCAACCTTCGAAGGATGAAATCCCTCTGACTGTTGTAGGCTATCATGAAACTTCAACAGAAGCTGCTGATTCATTTATTGCTATTACACACATCCAATAGGAGATTATCACATAAATAAATACAACTTTGAATGAAACAGCTCAGATGAAGAGGCTCCAGGTTTGATTGTGGGAAGTGAAAATGAAGTGGCTTTCGGGGAGCTCATCCTCCGGACAGAACAATTGCCAGGAAAACAAGTGAGCACATCGTCTCCTGAATACGTTCAGCATCGCTCAACTAACTTTCGAGAGTGTAGAATCATTTTTTCCTGACTTTTCGTTGGGGATTTCGTTAGATCTATTTTTTTCTTCATTAAGTTTAAGTTTTCACCATTACTACATATTTTTGTCGAGACTGCAAAACCAATATTCACTTAATGATGAGTGTTTTAACAAACCCTTTTTTGTGGCCTTTGGTACAACAACACCCCATTTCTCCCAGGATAACGGGATGTTGAATCCAAGGGCAGCTACTTATTGGTGAGGAAAGCTTACTTGTAATTAACTGAAAACGAAACTTCATCATTCAAAACTTTGAAAGAATAAATTTCTAAATAAATTGTACGGTTTTATTGTAGATAACTTTTAATTATCTATCTGACTTCACATTTTTGTAACAGATATGTGGATTTTTAATACACAAAAATATCAGGAAGATAGCAGTAAATATCTGAACGCTATTCCATGTGGTATTCTCCGAAATCGAAATTCTAATTGTGCTGGCTGATGGCGGCTAAGTACTGCCTGTTGCATGGGATAGAGATAACTTAATAATTATACCGTCTGATGATAACTCGTACCTACTCACAAGAATAATTGTAGACGAAAGTAAATTTGTGATCACCACCAGAAGGGTGCTACTTCAGGTAAATCATGTTAAGATCTCTAATGTGATGCGACTCTTCTCTCTATGGGGCTCCGAAATAACAAAGTCCACCGCTAGGGGCCAGTGCCCTAAATAAAATAGTCGTTGACATGATTTTCCCCTTGTCGGTACCTTGCGTCGCCCCTTTTCACTCTGTAATACTTTCCCCTCACCACCAACCACGTCAATCCTTTTCAAAAATGAAAATGATATTATTAATAAATAAATAATTATAATAAAGAATCACACCAACAAACAAAAAAACCGACAAAACAACAAAAACAACGTGTCCATCACGACTGCCCTTGCAACACAAGAGTCGGTAGGGTCACTGTTTACGTGCTGCGCTCTATTTCGAGTTTCTCTTGTTCGGAACCCCTTTGTGATGTGAACAGTTCCTTCTTCTTCAGGGAACAAAAACACTATATCCATACCCACTTGCCGAACATACCTAAGGAGACTCAACAGCTGCCCATTGGTACAACACCCATATATACGCTATTCCGCTATTTTGATTGCTTTCGTTTTCTTTGCCAATAGATCAATTTTCAAGTGGATGTTAAGCACTGAAAAACTCTTTGAAACACTGACATCGGGGTGAATAGCTGAATACAATGGATTTTGTGCACCTACTGGTTGTGACAAATTCATAAATTAGGGCTTATTTTTTACTCAGAACCCCTGAGAATCAAAAACTGAACATAAAACTGACCTCGTGTTCTGAACTTAAAAAAAAAGAAAAAAAGAATAACTGGAATGTCTGGAAGCTACTGCCAACCTTTGAAAGACTATTTTCTGTCATATAGGAAATGAGATAATGCAATTGTCCCTTGGTAAAACTGTCCTTAAGTACTTACTGCAGTCTCCCCTACAAGAAAAAGCTACTTTACCTTCAGCACTTGACTTACCAACACATCGTCTTACCATTGTTACTTAATCATTTGTTTCTCCCTGGAGCGTTGAACAAAACTCGGATCAAAAAAGGAAATCATTAGAAATGGTAATTAACGTATTTTTTAATTTCGTTTGAGGCTTTCCGAAACTTCCATCGCTCAAAAAATGAAAAGAAAAAGCTGTTTCAACAAGAAAAAAGGTGAAAGAAGAACAACGGGAGACGTTAAAGAGTGAGAAACAATATTGAACGCTAAGGGGAAGAAAGGTGTGAGAGCCGAAGAAGTGGTGACGAATGATGACGTTCCATCTGAAGAATATCCTGGACTTCTGCTGTAGAACACCGATGAATGCTCTCAGGGATCTGCCCCAAACCTAGTATGGAAATTCAGGAGATCCTTTGGTAGCGTTCAATCTGTTCCCTTGACTGGGTTGGGTAAGCGTGGCGTTAGACTCCGGCGAACATCGGAAACGAGTTTGAGTTGGACATATCATAAAAAAGAAGAAAATGGGGTCAATATCGGCACTTTCCTTCGTCCTCCAACGTCCAAAATGTTCTGTGGTTTCATATACAGATACCCTAGTGTTTCGGACAAATACCCATTCGTGATAAAGCAAGACATTTTTGGAGTAAAAAAGATGAATTTTTGATGAACACAAGTTTGTCTTTGAACAAAATATTTATTTACAATACATAATATATATCCCACTATTTTTGAATATTTATACTACTTAATAAATCTCTCAGCATCTGATATATCGATGTTAAAAAACGCGGCCGACTACTAAATCTTAACTGGTTGGATTAAAAAATCCAACGGCCGACTACTGCCATTTCAGGTTTGGTGAACTTTTGGATATAAAACGTTTTAAAATTAGGAAAGACTATTTCAGCCTGCAATACTCTATCTACAATTCATCTCGGAGCTAATAAAACAAGGATCTAAGGGCTCTGCCGTTGATATTGACTTAACAGAATGCTTTTGAAAATAGTTAAATCCTTAAGTGGCCGATTACCAGCCCCTTTGCCTGTTATTGAACTGTTGGCTGGCGAGCTCCTCACCTCATCAGAAGTTGCCACTCCTACGAACCGTTGAGTTAGACCACGAGGTTCGCTCTGCTGTGCTCTCATAGTTAGGCTGCTCCTACATTAGAGCAGAATTTCTCGGTTTGGACTGGTCTGGTCTGAAGAAAACAAACACGGCATGAGCTGTGCACCCCATATACTGGGGCTAGATCACTGGCAAGACGTCCTTCCGGAAATGATCGAAAGTGCAAAAAAGCGCTTAAAACTCGATTTTTTTCCATGCATTTTTTCGGGCCCGAAAGTAGTAAATACCTGTTGTGTACTTCCTCATTACTCGATTTCGGGAGCCCTGGAGTTTATGGAGAGGCTGGATAATATTAGAATAACAAAAAAAAAGGCAAAATCTGAAAATGAACTGTTAACTTCTTTGGGTTATGATGTCCATTTCTTAAATCGAATCTTCGAAAATCGAATTCATCGAAAAGTTCATTGAACTCACCGCAAAAATATTCCCCCACCAACAATTAACCTCACGATAAATTGTATGGAAAAATATAGGTTAACGGTAGAAAAGGAAAGAAATAACGAAGTGTAATACTAAATTTTGCTGGGACGTTGGGGTTGTAGCTGGGACGTTGGAGATCAGTTTCCCTAAACGAAATATCTCTTTGAAAGCCATTTGCAGGTTTCCGTATTTTAGGAATTTGGCCAGCTGATGTGGAGATTTCCCATGAAAAATTGGGTTGCGGTACTATACATAATTCATTTTTCAATCCACTAATGTCGAAAATGGAGGGGTAGAGTGTTTTCAAGACAGAAAGAGCGTCAGGGAAACCGTTGGTGTTCGAAAAATTAACAAATTTTGTTGGATACAAAATATCTAAAAACGTAATTTGTTCCAGAGAAGAAAAACGAACGGTCAAGTGTGATATCAAGTTGCCAAGTACCAAAAAACGAACAATAGTGTTCGGTACCATTGTTTGGGGGAGATACTAATATATCTGAATGCCTCTTCTTCGTATGTGGTGGTATTCCCGATGAAGATACGGTTTTGTCCCACACCAACTGAAAATCTCCTGGTTGACATTTGTCGCTCGCAGTGAAGTCCCTTCCAGAATATTTCGTTTTACATTGAAAGCAGTGAATAAAACCTTGACGCTCACTCTTCAGGGAGTGGTGAAAATCCCTAACGAGATTTAGGCTCATCATAATATCTGAGTTTTCAGTTTGTAAAATGTTGAATAAAATGTCAGATTGAAAGAACAGCAGGAATTCTGCAGGAATACTGTCTCAAATTGAGTAAAAAACTCAGCGTATCTGTGTGATGCACACTTGTCAACACCATTCCACTTCCCACTGCATATCACGGACGTTATTAAGAAACTCACAGATGGAGCCACGATAAGCTTCATAGAGGATTCCGTGAAATAAATAAGCTAAAGTATTGGTAACCAGTTTTTAGCGATCTCTGTTGTGAACTGTGTGCTGAAAATGTATGTAGTCATAATTTACTCTGTGGACATTATATGGCCATTATTCCCCGTTTTCAATCTATTTTAAAAATGTGTAAATTTGAAAAATTTAGTAGAAATCTGGAATAATTGTGTGAGTACAGAATCAGTGAAGGATTGTGACACAAGAAGTCGAATTTAAGGGGAAAAAAAAATGATTCCGAGAATGGTTCTTACATTATCGGGGTGGCGCTCGACTTGTTAAGATTTGTTGGAAATTAAAACATTCATTGGCAGTTACATACCTCGTGTCTTAAAGTTTTATTGTGATTTGATTTGGAATTTTTGTTAGAATAACGGTTTATAACTCTCCCAAAAAGTATTTTCCTTTCAACCCTCAGTGTTACGTGCAAGGAGAAAAGTGGGATTGCTATACTGATATCGAAAACAAGGCTTTTAGATACGAAAATATTCCGTACCAAACACTTTACTTGACAAGGAGAGAATAGTACAACTTTGATAAGTTGCTGATGTCAATTCGTGGCTGACGATGTTAGAGATGAATACAATTAGGTATAAGGTTGGAATTGAAAGGCTACATTTTAAGATACTAAATTAATGAGACGAATTGTATGTTGGTACAAATGAAAATGTATGAAAGCTGTATCAAAGCCATCCATTCCGTCGGTATATATGCAATGAATACAAAATATTTACATATATAGATTACGGATATATAGGTTATAATACCCTATGATGGATGGAAACTTCCTTGATTCAGCTGTGAGAATGCTCCTCAATGCACAATTGGTAAATGGACAACTAAGTCCAAGCTGCTTAACATAACCAAAACTGCGCAAAATAAACTCCTAGATCCTTATGTGATAACAAAATTTGAGTATACATTCTATGAAATAGTAATTAGTTTTAGAATGGAGCAGAAACGGCAGCTGACATGCATTTATTTACTGCAAGATTTTTGTCTAAGTATACTGGGAATCGAAACTAATCTAATTTTGCTCTCTTCGAATGATATAATCATTCCCTGATTTTTATACAACAATGCGTTGACAGTAATGGGAATCGAAAGGAATTTTCGATAGTTTTAAATCAATACTATGGCTTGAAAATCATTGCTTTCTTCTAATAAACACTCCACAATCTTGGGCAAACAATGCGTAAACCATGGTCGAACATTTAACAGAGTAGAGTACCTTATCTCGGAGCACAGTTCTTTAGTAGGTATACATTACTTCATACCTCAACATTTAATGGTCACTCGTTCTTTCACGCAAATATGCGTTGTTTGAAATCGCACAAAAATACATGGACACGTATCGTTCCATTGCAACGGGCAGGTTTTATCAGCAGCACGGTTTACCTTTTTGGGTAGGGGGAGGGTATGCACCCTACCAGGTCAACTGCGAACAATAGGCTATGTAATTTTTAACAGAACTTTCGTGTTTAAAAAATAAATAAAAGTATTTAATAGTTTCTTACTCACAATTGAGGAGAAATGCCGCTGTTGGTACTTCGGGTGGGTGGAAAATAAAATTGAAACAAAAACACGACGAATAGAAAGTTCATTCTAAGTGATGCGGTGAGAGACTAGCAGGTTATTGACTGAAATGATAGGGGGGTGCCGCCTGCCATGCGCTCCGCTAACACAATCACCTCGTCCCTCCACCAACCCCGCCGCAACACTTCTCCTCAAAAATTGATCACTTCTTCTCCCAATCTCACTATCCGACTTGGCGAAATTAGAATAATCTGTATTGCAGGGGGGCTTACAAAAATAATTGAGTAAGATCCGCTACTGGATATTTGTCAGTGATGTTTTATGTCTTTGCTTTGATTCGTTCCGCAGCAATTGATTTTTCAGCTGAGCGATCTGAGATATGGATTTAGAAGGCTGAGAGCTGATTGGCGCCATCATTGTGGAGCCAAGACCTTTCAAGTGTTCCTTGACTGTAGATTTCAAATAAAGTCCGATTGATTAAAACTATACATTTTACATTAGGTACTGGACATAGCTGAAATTTATTGGTAAAATATGGATCTCTTCGCCAAGGAATTAACTAACTCTTAATATTTATTAATAAGACGCTAACGTCAATATACACCGAAATCATAGAGTTTTCGCCCCGAAAAATCGTGGAAGTTATATTTGTGTTTTACAAAATGAGCCCATATTCCAGCAAAAACTGTAATAAAAAATAGCAAAAAGAAATTATGAAAATACAGAGCTGCTGCATGATTGGAGATTTTACTAAGTTCCTTTATACTTCGAAATTTTACTATAGTTCCTTTAAATACCTAATTTTAACTATAGTTCCTTTATACAGGGTGATTCCCTCGCAGATGCAAAAAAATTTGGGTGAAACTACATCAAAAATGGAGTAAAATGCCGCCAACCGCATATTTTTATCTCAATCCGTACTCGAGATATGATTTTTTAAAGGTTTTTTTTTTTTTCAGGAATACCGTGTTTTTTTATTTTAAACTCGGATTTCTCCACTTTGCCTCATTTAATTTTAACTTTCAACCTCATTTTCGGTATCAGCATTAAATTTCCTATAAGAATAGTGTACTTGGGTTCTTAAAAAGTACCATCCGAAGACCCTCACATCAGCTCAAACATTGACGATTTTGAAAAAATAATATTTCTGAAAATCTTTAAAACTTTACTACTCTTTTATAAAGAATCCTGGAAACTGGCAAATCTCATGAAAACTGCTTCATCTAATATGCTTTCCAACGGTATTATCAATTTTACTTTTATTTTGTTATTCAGGGGAGAAAATAATGTTTAATGTTAAAAAATGTGGGCTTTTCAATGAAATTGTTGGTTTTCTCGAAAGATGACCCTCCATGAACCAACGGGTATGGGGTCGGTTTCTATGTATTTTTTCTCGCTGGATCAAATGGAAACTCTTGCAGATCTCTCAACTACGTTATAATCGAGTTTTACACTTAAATTAACTAGTTTTACCCCATAACACACATACATTTAATCGTAACAAACAAACTAAACATTTGCGATTTTAAGTGTAAAACTCGGTTATAACGGAGTTGGAGAGATCTACAAATGTTACCATTCGGTACAGCGTGAAAAAAATACATAGAAGAAAACCGACCCCATACTCGTAGGTCTATGGAGGGTCATCTTTCGAGAAAACCAACAATTTCATTGAAAAACCCACATTTTTTAACATTAAAACATAATTTTCTCCACTAAATGACAAAATAAAAGTAAACTTGATTATACCGTTGGAAAGAGTATTAGACGAAGCAGTTTTCACGAGATTTGCCAGTTTCCAGGATTCGTTTTGGAAGAGTTGTAAAGATTTTCAGAAATATTCTTTTTTCAAAATCGTCTATGTTTGAGCTGATGTGAGGGCCTTTGGATGGTACGTTTTAAGAACCCAAGTACACTATTCGTATAGTAAATTTAATGCTGATTCCGAAAATGTGGTCAAAAGTTAAAATTGAATGAAGTAAAAAAAACACGGTTTTCCTGAAAAAAACCTTTAAAAAATCATATCTCAAGAACGGATTGAGATAAAAATATGCAGTTGGCGGCATTTTACTCCATTTTTGATTTAGTTTCACCCAAATTTTTTTTTTTTTTTTTTTTTTTTTTGCATCTGCGAGGGAATCACCCTGTATAACTTAATTGTACTAGGTATAGTAATATAACGTAATTATATAACGTAATTTTTACGTTATACGTATTATATACCTAACGTAATTTTTACCATAGTTCCTTCATATAACTTAATTTTACTATAGTTCCTTTATATATATACTATAGGTACTATGAAAATTTCACTATAGTTCCTTTATACTACGAAAATTGTCTTTCGTTCGTTATTTATTTATATTCAAGAATTATCCTAGTAACCACTTGATTTGCTCAATTAGGTGATTACCTAACCTTTGTGTTTCCAACGAAAAGTTGTTTTTCGAATTAGCTGGGTTCGTTATCAAAATAGGCGCTAATGAAGAGAAAAACAAGCCCCCCAGGGCCTGTTTCACGAGAAACACGCCATCCTAGAAAATTACAGAAATAACATTGTTTTCGAGGTATAATTGCTTCAAGGGCAGTCGAATCTATTGTTTCCTTGACAATTAACTCGTTTAGATTAGTCTAGATACACTACTTTGGTGCGAAGCAGGTTTGACTGACAGCATCTGCAGGAGTTGTTGCGTACCAGCTAATGTCGTCATTCACGTACGTACCTTCGTACGTGTTTATTTCTCATATGCATTCATTGTTTACACCGTAATCCATGACATCCTTTAGTCTTTTGAAACTAAGATGGGCAATATCGGTTGCATCTACTAGATGCCAACTAGTATGCTTGTGGTCACATTGTAATGGATTATTCTCAGAAGTGTTGTGATAGGGGTGATTGCAGCAGGTAAAATAATTATAATGAGCAGAATTAATGGCATGACCCATTGTGTTGTATACCATTTCGAACAAGGGAGTGCATCTATTTCGCTACTTATTTTATAGTCGAACCTAAATTATCGCGTGTTTTAGATACCTACTTTAATTGGAACTAACTCAACCTTGAATAATCAGGGAATAGAAGTCTTGGAAGGTTATCTACCGAATCGCTGATGCCTGAACTGGTGAAATGGGTCTTGCGCCCCTTCACCCATATATACGTTATATGGTAGCAGAGCGTTGTTGGTTCCCTTGAGAAACCATTCTGCCATTTGAAATTTCATTGTGCTGGGTGGGAAGTAGTACCGATATAGCGGATGGCAGTCCAGAAGATGATTGACCCGATCATAGAACAGTTAGGTGTGCTCCAATAGTCGTAACTCCAAGGAAAGATGGAAGGATAAGGTCAATAAAGTAAGGAGGGAAAAACTAATACTTCCTTCAGTGGAAGTGCTTGCTAAGATTTAAAGTAAAATTTTTCTCAAAATTAGACGCTGCAAATGGTTTCTGGCATGTCCCATTGACAGAAAGACATTTTAAAATTACTAGGTACGTTTTTTCTTCTTATGGCAGGTATTGCTTTCAAATACCTACTACCATTTTTGGAATTTGTTCGGCACTGGAAGTTTTTCAGAAAGGGTGATCAATCTTGCAGATGACATCCTGATCTTAGGGGAAACTGTGGAGGAACACGACGAGAGGGTGAAATTAGTAATGAAAAGGCTACAAGATAATGGAGTGGTCTTGAATTTGAAAAAATTCGAATTCGGCACAAACAGTGTAATCACAAATAGTGTAATCACAAATAGTGTTATTTTCCTTGGCCATTTGATTAATCGGGAAGGAATCAATCTGGATCCGGTCAAAACTAAAGCAATCAAGGATATGAAAGCACACACCTAGATTTCGAAACTGCGACAGTTTTTAGGTACGGTTAAATATTGGACAAAGTTTCTACCTGATTTGGTAATATCAACTGAACCGCTTCACGGGTTACTGAAAGCCGAATCGATGTGGATGTGGAGACAGGCCCAAGAGAAATCGTTGGAAGACGGCAGTCACGAACGCTCCAGCGTTATCAACATAACAAGCATCAAGTCACTACAAGAGTGACTGCAGATGCATCAGGAAGCGGGTTAGGTGCAGTAATTGAACAGCTTGATGATGGAAAATCGCGTATAGTAGCATACACTTAGTGCAGCACGTCTAAAGTTAAATCTAGGTACACTCAGATTGAAAAACAACCCCAAGCCAAACTTAGGCTTGTGAAAAAATTTCAAATTATTTAATAGGCGTTTTCAGCTTTTACAGACAAGATCATCAAAATTCTAGGGTCCGAGCCAATCTCAAATCTTTAGGCTAGGTTACCAAGATTTCGGATGAGGTTGTTGTGGCTTGACTTTATAATTAAATATCTCTCAGGTAAGAAGAATCATTCAGCCAATTGTTTGTCCCGACAAGGAGTCGTGGAAATGAGGAAGATGAATTGTTCATTCAATGTGCTGTGAAGGTCTTGCCTTATTCGGACCAGAGGTTTAACTCAAAAAACCTCAAGACGAAGGCAGAGAATGCCAAAACCTAGAAAACTGTATATTGAGGTGTATCTTTTCTTGGGATTAACTGGAATACAATTGACTTTTTAAATTTTCGCTGCCACCACTGCTTATATTTAGCTGAACTTTCTAAAAAGGCAGATTTTAAAGAAAAACACAAAACTTCTACAAACAAAAAAACGAAAACTTTTAAAACTTATTTGGAAATAAAAAGAACACAAACACCCCACTCTCACCAGCGAAACAATAGGTGTTATAAACTATAAAACATAACAACTATAGTAATGTGAAAAACAAACAAAAACTGGCCAGGGAGAAAATGAATGAGAGAACTTTGTTCTAATTACTAATGAAGTTATTATGGCTAAGGTTACTAGCCAGGGGCTCCCAAAACAAATAAAAAAGGGCAAATTCAATAAATTGCAGAGTAAAAACTTGATAAAATGGATATTCACTTCTCAGACTCTGTCTATTGTTTTTTTAAGCCGAGTTGTCAATGGAGAAACGTTTTCAAAAACCTCAGTCTAAATTCGCAGTTGTTGGATGTTCTAGAGGATGATCCATTGTTGAGGATATGTCAGGAAACAGTCACTTTATTGAATGAGGGGTTTCAATATCGATGTACACTTCGTAAGCTGTAGGCGAGTGCTCCACAAACGAAAAAAATATAACTGTGGTTAGGTTGTACTCAACGAACGAATGACCCCACAGCTCCCTTTACAGCCACATTTTACTACCCTGTTTTTTCCCAGAGTTACACTCCTCTCCCCTCTCCGAAAGCCAATGCCTTCTTCAGTCGGCTTCCCCTTTTCCTCGGCTACCAGATTGTTTGAGTGGTAGCCTCGACACTGTCGTGCCTACTCCTGCATGGCTGTGTGGTTTGGGGCAGTTCACACTCCCCCTGGGTCAGTCCCTCATGTCAGTTCCTCTGTAATCTTGATCGGAAAATTCGGCATGCTTCGCACCATTGATGATTACTCTCGATGGGACGCTAACACACTTGACAGCCTGGAGATTGAATTGATGTCGATTGATCACTTTCCCCATCGTCCCGCCCAGGTGGCGGATTCACCAAGATCGTCGCCACTCGAATTATTTGGCTCTGTTGCGCAGGGTATATGTTATCACCCCCTTCTGTTTCATCCGTTTGTCTGTCTCTTCTCGATCCAATGCGGGAACCCACATTACATCGGAAGACTTTAGAAGATTCGCGTATGGATGTGAATTTGTTTTGTAACATCTGGCTCTTATTTCCCCCACCCAAACGGAGAGGTAGAAAATGCAGTGGTCCTCGCATGAAGAATCTTACCGTAGAGGCGGGTGACTTGAAACGCTTTTCAACTTTCAATAACTGTAGTTCCAGTAATTTTACACACAACAATTTCGTCATGGTGTTAAAAGGTCAGAGAACAAACCCGTAAAAAAAAGAAAAAAAAAGAAAAAAAAAAGCAGTGTGGCAAAATCTGGACCTATAAAAATGATCAATCACTGGTTTTAGAATGCACTTTTCTTTTAATCTCACAAAAATTAAAAAATAACAGACAGGAATTGGTCAGGTTTTGTTTGTTTTAGGAAATCAGCGTCTTACAAAATTCTACAGATCAGTCTTTTTCCTTTTTAGCCAATTTTCAAACAATAAAGAAACAAACCCCATTGCAAATGAAGCCACATATATGAAACAAATTCAAATTTTCTCCGCTAGGACGGAAAAACATTGAAGCCTGTATATGTTTTTGGGCTATGTTACCACGTTCAATACTAGTGTGTTGCGTACACCAGACCCATGAAGCCTGTTATTGTAAACAGCAGACTTGCATGTAAACCAGCCTAGGAGCCCTAATAAATCATTCCATGTCCATCAACTGAGTGTTCTCATTTAGTCACACTGGTGACCACGATGCTTTAACGCCTGCTCTGCTGCATGTAAGAAGACGTCTCTTTCTTCAGCACCGTCAACCATGCTTCCCAGACAAAGTCAGATGACCCGAGCCATTCACCATTGTGAATCAACGCCTTTCCCACCCTCCGGCCACACGCTGTCGCAGGAACAAAATCACCCGCACTCTCCCACCACGAGATGCTCCCGCTTCAAGCGATGAACCCCCTCCAGCACTCCCCGGCGCTTTCCCCTCTACCGTCTGAGTCAATGATTCAATGATTCCTCTCTCAAACGCATTCCATCTTGCAGCACCCGACTGAACACTTCAACTCTCCAAGCCTTCCGGACTGACCAGAACGCCCAGTTCCTGCCTTCTTTCTCCGGCTTCTCTCCATCTTTGAGTCAAACTACAATCCAGCTACCTCTACCAGCATTGGCAGCACTACCTCTGCGGCCTCTCTCCCAGTACCGGCTTGTCTCACAGACCTACACCGACTGCCATTGGCAGGGCTCTCTCTGTGGCCTCCTCCCGTTAAAGAGACCAGCACAGTGCCTACCTTCCTACGCCTGGCATTTCCTCAACGCTTGCTGCCTTGGGACGTCTCTATAAAGGACCACTGCCACCCACGCTCTATTGCAAGGCCCTCACACTTCACGGTCGCCTACCCTGCCTCCTCTTCTGCACTGAGCTTCTGCACTCCTCAGGCGCTCTGCTGCCATGCATCGACTCACTCGCTGCCCCGGCTTCCCACTTGTGGAACCTGCCTTCTTCACGTCAGGCTCTCCGCACCTACGCCAGTGCATCTCCGGCCTTCCGCCCATTGAGTTTGCCTTCTCGTTGCACACTCCGCTCTCTACGCCTATTTTGGAGAAGCCGCATCGCTAACCTCTTTGGCCCGGTCTTTTTTGTCACTCGAGCCTGCCTTACGTCTGCACACCAGGCTCGCTCTAAAGGCCTCCTCTCCAGGCTGTCTCCACTCTCCCATTCTACCACATAGACCTTCTTCCAGCACGCACAGAACGCCCAGAGACACCTGCTCCTCAAGGCCACTTCTCACGGCCTCTCAGCCTGACTTCCGCTACCAAAAAATCTACGAATTCCAGCCTTCCTTCAGACTTGAACGCGTCCAGAGGCCTTCATTCACTTTTAAGTCGAGAATAGTGACAAATTCCAAGTTTTTCAGACCAGAAAACTTAGAATTTTTTCTCCTCCTGAATCGAGCTTTTCCTCGCAGATCCTCCCAACTCAGTCGAGACCAACTCGGTTGGTTGAGTGGCTCAAGATTTTTCACTGTCTATGAGAGATAGCTACTCCCTTTGCAGTTGAGACAGGTCCGTTGACCGTCATCCGTCTCTTAAGAGCGGGCTGCCAAAACAGCGCCATGTCCTTCGGCGTGAAAAGCTTTAACTAGCCAAGTTTGGCCAAGAGGAGCGAGTGACAAGAAAATCCGGTAGAGGTAGCTGGGTGATGAGCAACCCTGAAGGTACCTGGTGATTGGGGTGGGTCATCAAAGCCTCTTACCGAAAATATACTGGGCCTAGGTGAGGCAAACGCCCTCGGAGCCCAACTGAGAATCCGACTCGGCCCTCATTCCACACCCTTGCCGGGCATATATTGACGTTTTTCACCGATTTGTCGTGTCACACAAAAATGAGTTTGACTTCGGGCTTCCATGTTTTATCCACGCTGCATAAAATGGCAACACTTTCCAACCTCGTTGACACATACCTAACAAAGCTCATGAGAAAACCTTCTTTCTGAAAAAAAGGGGTAGAAAAAACGTTGATAGGTATTAAAAAAAATTCAGATCTTGCATGAGTAAACTGACGTTTTTTTAACTAATAAAAGCTGGTCTAAAAATGTTAATTTGATATATGTAGGTAACGGTTCTAGAGAATTAAATAATCTTTTCAACGATACCTTCAGATGATACCTTCAATATTAAAATTACAATGTACTTTTGATTTGTATTTATTAACCGATTTATCTATTTCAAACTTCTTTTATTTTCACATTTAAGAATTCTCTCGAGTTATTACATTGTGCCATAGAAATGGTCATAACTCGAACGCTTATAACTACGCATCTTGAAACGCAAAACAAAAAAATTCGAGGGGGAGGATTAAAAATTATTTTTCTTTGTCAATTACAAATGTTCATTATTGAAAATAATAAACTAAAAGGAGGGAGGTATTCAATGCGACCTGTATTTTTTTAATGTAACATTTTCTCCAATTATTTTCCAATGGCGCCGCGTTTCCTAATATTTTCTATTAGATACCTACCTTTTTCTCACATGCTCTTTCCCATCACGGTATGGTAGAAAAATAAACCTTATTCAATTATTAGTGTACCTATTTGAATTTTCTGTGGAAAATCGCTCAAATACCGATCACTCAAATACTGATTTTTGTTAAACTGAACCAGGTGTGCTGCACACCCTTATCGGATTAGCTCAAGTCTTCACTAATGGACTAATGACATGTTTATTACATAGATGCCTTTTGGGGTCTGTTTACTTAGGTACTTGAGTTAGAGTTTTTCTAACAGCTTATTTTTCATGACCATAGTGAGATTTCTCGTATCAGTCAATCTTGGGTTGCAATCCCCATTGTTCAGAATACGGGCACACAAATAAATAGGTAGTAGGTACCTGTACCTACCTATGAACTGTCAAAAACGCTTTGGTCTCAACAAATACGGTCAACAATCCGCGATTGACCGCGTGGATACCTGCAGAGGGCTGGGTCATCGGATTAGCTCAACTCGTACTAATTAATGACAACTCGGACTAACGAAATATTTATTACATAGAAGCCAACAAGAAAACAAAAATCCGTCCAGAGTGCAACTCGAATTAGGTATGCCGATTGCAGGATGTAATAAATATGAATCCCGGAAAATATTTCCCAAAAACTGCGAACAAACTACAGTAAAAATTCGCAAGAATGTGAATCTGACGATCTGTGGAACATTGAGAAATTCTCCATTACGGGGCAATTACACACACATCGAGTTGTTTTCAAGTACGACTGCTAGCTCGAATTGTTTAAACACCCCTCAAAATTCGTTGTTTTAGGTTTCAAAATGTTTAGAATCCGAAAATCCAGTTGAAACAAATTCTGTATTAGATAGCCCTTTTACGTAGGTAAATAACTCATACATGTTTATTAGACGTAGTCTACGGTACATTACCTAAACTCAGCGCCTTGCGCATTCAAACCTTGTAATGGTAGTCTAGATGCCTTGAAAATATCTATATATATTTCAGCACGGGAGCTCGATTAGGAAAAAAAAAATTATAAAAAAGTAAGGACAGGTTACGTCAAAAACATCGTTCCCGACATAAACGTAAACAATTTCAAATTTGATTTTTAAAAAACTCATAACTTCGAATTCAATTTTAAACAAAAATTTATATTATTTAGCAGTATTTTAGTCGAAAGAAGTTTGTAATCGATGAAATAAACCATTAAAAAATGTATACGTACTAAATTATGCTGAATAATGCACTTCAATTTTTTAGATTCGCTTACAAATCGTAGGAAAACACATGGGTACATCAATCATACTTAATCAACTACATGATGCGGCATATTATACAAAGAAAGAAGGTAAAGTAAAGTGTAAATCAAGCATTTTAATTTCTCCCTTGATGGGAAAAACAAAAGATCATGGATATGTCTAGTACCTACTGCTTACCAGTTGGTACCTACTATTCAATTGTATACCAACCATGTAGTGCCTTCTTTTCACAAGATTATTCCATTATGGTTACAAAACAATATTAGTTTTTAACTTAGAGCAATAAATCAGCATTCCTTGACACTACAATGGCTTAGAGGTCATGAAATGTAGAGGTAAAATGAGAGCATTAAAAAAAGTGGCGAACGATTTTCCTACTATGAAAACTATGAGAGTTACTCTTCCCTAGTAACGCCTTGGTTGTACGTGAAAATCAATAGAAAATGTGCCGGTCGGGAAAGAAAGTGTCGGTCGGGAAAAAAAAGTGTCGCGAAAAATTCCTTGACCCCCAGCCAAAAGACATATCCATGTCAAAAAATGGATGTCATTTTGTCAAAGGGATGGTACATTGTTTCATCAAAGAAACGAAAACTGTTTCTTCAAAAGCCCTAGTGACCTGATCTCAGATTTTGGGAGAAACGGGTCCCGATTCACAGTTAGCAGGCGGGAAGAGTGGTCGAAGTTAGTGGCATCTAGCGTAAAACCCCTGAACTTCCTCGACGCCCGCCTCGCTTCGGAAGTTTGAAAAGCCATCGAATCGCAAATTCAGTTTCCCGGTCACAGAACTTCATGAAAAATCAACCGATTTTGTCGTTTGAACACTTAAATTGAAGCGTGAAATCTAAGGAAGACACCCGTCAGGGCAGATTTGCGATAAATCATCATCCAATAAAGCAATCATCACTCGAATAGAGTAACCCTCTTAGCTGTGACTTTGTTGATGAATTGCAGCTTCTAGTGACATTTTTCTTAAAAAACGCCTCGACGGATTGCTAAGATTGGTTTCACTTGAAGATTTAAAAAAACTCGGCGCTCCGCGCCTCGCCAGGGGGCAAGCCCCCTGGACCCCCGGTTACCTCTATTTACATACTTCGGACGAAATTATTGAAACACAGAATGTGTTTGCGTTGTCGCGCAACCAAGTGACAACCAAACAAGCGTCATTGTTTACTATTCATTTATAACATCAATTTATATAGTTATAGTATGAAACTACGAAAATTGCGTTGTTAAAAAATCAAGCCTGGCTGGGATTCAAACCCACAACCTTCGTCTCACGAAAAAAAAAAAAAAAAAAAAAAAAAAAACGACCTTCGTCTCACGAGAAAAAAAAAAATGTCAGGCCTGGCCGGGATTCGAACCCACGACCTTCGTCTCACGAGAAAAAAAAAAAAAAAAATTGTCAGGCCTGGCCGGGATTCGAACCCACGACCTTCGTCTCACGAGAGAGAGAAAAAAAAAAAATTTTCAGGCCTGGCCGGGATTTGAACCCACGACCTCTCGCTTCCCGTCACACATTTCGTTACCATCCCGCGTTCCACTTTCGGCTAGTTAGTCCATGGCTAAAACACATTCTGTGTTAAAATGATGGAAATCGGTGCATGATTGGAGGATTTATGACGTCGGGAAAATAACGTTGATTCCTTATGGGAACAGAAAACATGGCCGACACCACAGCCTGCTCTTAAGGTCTATTAGTGCCTTCCCGCTGGGAATCAACCAAAAAATCACTATCAGTGGTTTATTAGGCTGATATCTCAGCCCCTGTCCTGTATGTTTCAGGAATCGTTGTCCGTACTAGAAAAATGACCATCACGGAGGCCTCTCCTTCGGCTACACCTATCCAGGTCAAGCTGCCTCCCTTTGATCCAGCTAACACTACGGTCTGGCTCAAGCAGCTCAACCTTGCATGACGTCTACCTGCCGGCACTCTGTCCTCTCTTCTCCGCCAACTCTTCATTAGAGCCTTACCTGACTCTATCCGGCCAGTAGTCGCCTCCTCTTCCGAAACTGACATTTCAAATGGGCCACCACTGCAGAGAGAATCCTACCCCAAGTCCTACCCTACCTTTTACCAATGCAGCCTCCACTCCTAGTCAAGATGATAGCCTAACGATGCAGGATATCACCCCTCTAACACGCCCTTCTACCACACAAGCTACCTACCTACCACAGGAGTCATACTACCCACTTCAACAGTCCTATTACTCACCACAGGGCCATTCTACTCTCAAACTTCAGCCTCACAACCTCGCTACTTGTCGAGACCACAGGCTTCCTCTACACACCCCAGACAGCGTTTTTGATGCAGGAACTCTCCCTTCACACCTTCTAGGCCAGCTATATGTTATTACGTATCACACACAATGGGGATCAGCAGCACGCAACTGCCTTCAACCTTGTGCCTGGAAAACTTCTCAGCTTTCGGAAACCGAGCTAGCACGGCCCAACCAGTGATAACGTCCATGCTTCATACCTCTAAACACACCTCTAAACACCACCTCTTCATACAGTGCCACAATCAAGAGTCTCCTTTTTGGTCGACACAGGCAGTGACGTCCCACTCTTACTTAACACTCTGCTCAAATGAACCAAGATCTCTCCCAACGTTTTCTACTCAGCGAATGGTGGCACAATCCGGACTTACGGCACTCACCTTGCTTCAGTTCACTTGCCTTCTCTCCCAGCTTACTGATGGGACTTTACCGTCGCAGATGTCACTTCAGCTATAATAGGAGCAGATTTCCTAGACCATTACGGGCTCCTTGTCGGCCTTCACAACAAACGCTTGATCTACTCCTCCACACAAAAATTCGTCAGCGGCACAGTTCAACTCGTCTCTCCCACCAAGTCATAATGCTCTACTATCCATCCAGTGGCACCAAGATTTCACAGGTTCCTGCAGGACTACACTCCAGCTCGCAACCCGAAACCTAATCCGATTTTTCACCATATCAAAACCACTGGTTCCCCATGCCACGCTTGTCTCCGCTGTCTGCCTCCAGCTCTCTTCCAACAAACCAAGCAGTACCTCGAAGAGCTACTTCAAGGCGGCAAAATAGAACCATCAGACCACCATGGTCCAGTCCACTACATGTAGTACCCAAACCAAATGGCGAGGTTCACCCAGCAGGGGACTACAGTGCTCTCAACGCTCATACGATTCCTAATCATTACACAATTCCTCACCTACATGATTTCACGAACTCTCTCCATGGTACAACGATTTTCTCAACATTAGACATTTCAAGGGCATTCCTCCACTGCAAAACTCACCCAGACGACGTTCCCAAAATGGCTACAATCAATCCATTTGGCACCTTTCATTTCACTAGAATGAACTACCGCCTGCGTAACACACCCCAAACCTGGTACAGATTTATCCACTACTTTCTTCGAAATCTACCCTACGCATACTCATATTTGGATGACATCCTCATTGCTTCAGCAGATCCCACACAGCACTATACTCACCTACAAGCAGTCCTTTTGACACTCTCTCTCACCACGGTCTCCTAGTCAACAAAGCCAAGTGTCAGCTGGCCAAAGACTCCGTTCAATTTCACGGACACACAGTCTCCTCGAACGACATCTCTCCTCTCCCTCAGAGAATCGAGCTCATCAAAAAGTTCCCAACACCAAAGATAGTTCAAGATCTCGGCACTTTCCTGGGACTCATTAACTTCTACAGACGGGCAATACCACACGCTTCACAGACTTCTGCGGCTTCAACGCCTCGTTCCATCAGACGCTCGGAAAAAAGACAACCGTCCGATCACATGGACTACTGATGACAAACACCACTTCCTGAGAGCTACAAAACTCCTCTCTACCGCCGTTTCTCAGGCTCATCCGGACACCTCAAAGCCTTTAGAGCTTCACACGGACGCCTCAGACAGTGCAGTTGGCGTAGCTCTCCACTATCAAGACGGTGCTACTCTCCGACTCCTAGGATTTTTCTCAAAAGAACTCAACGCCCAGAAAAAAGTTCCAGTCATGCAGCATGATGGTATGAGCGAATTTTCGTAAATTAACCTACTATATTATGTTACATTGTTTTGAAAATTAAGGACGTTGAGAGAAAAGAAATTGTTAACTACCAATTTTGTGGCAAAAAAGCTCGTTCTAAATAATATTCTGTAATTCAAAATAAGATTTTAAATTTTTTAAACTTCATCATTTCATCGATTTTTTAGCACATTTTGATGAAATTTTAGTACATTTTTCAGCATAATTTTATACATATATTTTTTAATGTTCTATTTTACTGTTAATAAAGTTTATTTGAGCAATGTTCTGCTAAAAACAGAAATTTAACAATTTTTAGCAAATTTTTCAGCAGTTTTTTGAGATTTGACCAATTTAATGTGCTCAAAAAATGCAGGCCAACCAACTCGTCTTTTCGTTTGAAAAGCTTGATTTTTTGGCGCAAGAACGGAATTTTTATCTCAATCCTAAGGAGAGTTATTGTCTGGAAGGACACACACATACACACACACACACACACACACACACACACACACGCGTATATATAAATATGAAAAGGTGTTAAACTTTGGGGTTCGTTTCAGAATGTCCCAAAACGGATTTCAAGGAAGAAAATTTTTGAAAATTTTGATTTTAAAATTTTTGAAGCTATTGCAGTAGTTTCATTTTCTACGAAAATTCGCTAATTATTCTGCCTATGACAAGGAACTCCTAGCTGTCTACTTGGGAATCATACATTTCAGACAAGTAATTAAAGGCCGTTCACTCATCATTCTCACGGAGCACAAGCCTCTCACTACATCTCTAACTTCACTCTCAAGTGCAATGCTGTCTACACGCCTTCGACATTTGAGATTCATCTCAGAATTCACATCTGACATCAGATACAAACCTGGACCTGATAACGTTCCAGCTGACTACCTCTCTCGCCTAAAATTTAACTCAATTGACAGCCCGGCACCCTTCACTCCTCAGAAATTGAGAGAGCTACAGCTCCTTGACCCCCATCTCACAAAAATGAACCTTTAGGAGTTCACCATCGATGGAGTGCCTCTCTATTGCGATCATTCTACTGGGACACCTAGACCAAATGTGCCATCTCCGCTCAATGCTACTACTTCCTTGATTAGAAGCAGGTTTTATTGGCCAAACATGTCCTCTTCTATCAAAATCCTGACACGCTCGTGCCCATCTTTTAATCGTGCTAATACTACTCGGCAAATCAGAGCACCACTAGGCAGCCTTCCAGACGCTCAACCCCTTGAACACGTCCATCTGTATATTGTGGGTGCCCTGCCAACATCAAACGGCTTCAAATACTGTCTAAACATGATTGATAGAGCAACAGGATGGCCGGAAGTGACACCATTACGTGATATCTCCACAAAATCGATCACTCAAGCCTTGAATATTACCTGGATCACACGTTTTGGGCCCCCCGGAATTTCTAACAGACAACCAGGGAACCCAGTTTACTTCTAGTTTTTTCTCAACTATATGTCAACAATTGGGTATTGAGAATAAACATACAAACACATACCATCCTGCTTCCAATGGAATCATGGAGCGCTTCCACCAATCCCTAAAAGGGGCCTAAATGTGCTCCTCTACACCGTCGAGATGGGCTCTAGGCCTCCCGTCTGTTCTCTTTGGACTCTGCAATAGGCCTACACAGGATGATATCTCTTCTTCTCAGTGTCTCTACCGGGTTACACCATAGCTGCCCCATGACCTCGTCACTCCACCCACTCCACCTGCCGTCCCGCAGCTATCACACGACTCCTACCGCAAATATGCCAAATCATATTACCTGGTGTCAATGAAAACAGCTAAGGCGATTTTCGCATGAGTTGACACACCACAAACAGCCCTTGTACCTCCCTACACCGATCCTTACACAATTCTCTCAAACGATGGAAAAACAATAACATACTCTGGTCCATCAGGTCAGCCTCTCTCCATTTCAGTAGACAGGATAAAGCCTGCTCCGCTCTCTCCAAACAACAACACATCTCAGCCATTCTCTTTACCCGAAATTTCATCATTGACAACAAAAACTTGCCTATTTAAACGGCCAGCTTCCCGAACATTAATACATTCTCAAGATGACTACATACCAATCTCATCTCCTCAAGCCTACATGGCCAGCTCCCCCAGTCGGACCTCGCAGGCAGTCTCAGCCGTTTCCTCGGCACAACCTCGGGCCTTCTCAATGGCTCCTTCCCTGCCACTTCCACTAGTTTTCCCACCGGGTCTCACGGTGTTGGAAATCGCATCAGACCTTCGACGCCAGCATCGAGACAGATACCCCTGAGTATTCTTCCTTCTCAAAGACATTACTTAAGGCCCCTATTTCACCGGCACTTCTCAGGGCTACCAAACATTTTTCTAAATCTAATTGTCGGCGTCTCGATAAAAAAAGGGCCTCTCGCGTTTATCCTATTTTTCAACCAAGACACTAAGATAATTTTTATTTTATCAGATGGCCCCCTGGCACCGTTGATTGCCCACGGGTCTGACCACCTCCTCCTCCTGCTCGGCACTGCCTAATCACTCACCATGGCTGTTCACACTATCCGCTTCAATCCTCAAACTCGCAAAACAATTGTAACCGGTCAAGTCAAATACCGTTCCATTGAAAACCACAGAAACAAGAAACACAGGAAGAAAACTATATGAAATTTAATTTATCGCTAAATAAAATTCCAGAAGGGGGAGGTGTGATGTGAACACCAGACCGGTGGAGCCTGTTATTGTAAACCTTGAGCGGCTGGGAGACTACCGCCCTTCCAGCAGATTTGTATATAAACCGGCCCAGGGGGCCTAATAAATCATGCTATGTCCATCAACTGAGAGTTCTCATTTACTCCTGCATCCTGCTGTCAAAACTCGTAAACCATTATTTGGATCGGTTGTTATTGGAAAATCAGTAAACATTTAACGCTACTAAGTGAACTTGTTGACTGGTTTTTCTGTTTCAAAAATGTGACGGAAATTTCTGCAAGACCCCCGCCCAAAAACGTACGCATGGTAAAAGAGCTTTTGTAAAATGGAATTAATGTAAAGTCTTAGCTGCTTAGGCTATAAAGTAGAATCGGACTCTTCAATGAAAGGAAAATGAGCAACAACATGACCATTTCAAGTCACCCGCGAAAATCCACTTTTACAAAACAATGTTTTAAATGATCGCCCAACCATTAAAGCTTCGATTTGGGACTGGGAACGGCGAGTCAACTCGTTAGAGAACACACAGTAAAAAACTCAAGTTATCAACTCTACCTATATCGGAGACACAACCCTTAGCGTTTTGAAGTTAAAAAAACACCCCTTTACACATAAAAACTTTAACTAATTTTTAAAGATGAAAAAATGCTTGCCAGACCGATTTTTTGCCACCAGACGCCTTCCGCAATCATCACAACACAATTCGGAGTGATAACGAACGGGAAAATCATCACCGAGGACTTCCAACAAACAAATAAAAAGATCCCCAATGTGTTTCAAGTCAGCTGTCCGTTTCAAGTCATCCGCTTCTATGGTACTTGAGAACAAAAATCCAAATTTGGTGCTCCTCGCTTACAGGACTGCAAGGCTCCAGTCTGGACTGTCTCGAGCAAAATTCATGTACGGTAGGAAGACCACCAATAGCATATAAGCTATTTGAACACTTATTGGGAAATTTGTGTGATGTTCCGAACTAAATGTTTACAAATTAATATGTAATACTCGAATAAAAATTGAATGAATTAATTTGAAAAAAAATTCAATGTTGAAAAACAATTGTTTCATAAATAGTCCACTCATAATATATGCAACATGATTGTTTGGACTCTCACAAGCCCCATCCCCCTCCCCATCACTCTTTTTAATAAATGAGTTTGATGTGTCCAACTAGAGCGACCTGAGCATGAGCTCCGGTCATGAACTTTACTCGGAACATTTCAAGACTCCCCCACCCTATTCCCCACTCGTTGTACTAGGTGTGGGTGTTAGCTTTGCATAAGCAATTTGCAGCATGAGAGTGAAATTATAAGAATCTCATTCACAGAAACATGAAGAGCATCGTTTACCAAAACGTTATTTTATTGACGATACATAAACATAATTGGTTAAGCATATTTAACGTCATACACAGAAACGTGTACATTTAAATGAATCGTCATACGCTCAGTAATTCGTCAAACTAAGCAGACAAAAATGAAGAATCAAAAATTCAGAAATACTTATTTACGTATTGTCATTTTTCTTATTGTACGAAAAAGATACATCCCGAAGGACAAACTTGCTAGTTATTTACAGTTTGATCATGAACACATCAATATTGGTGGTTCCTAATGAATTGGTAACTATACTGAGAAAAACATGTTCATAACAATTTGCTGGAGATTTATACAAACCCGAGGATTTGTAGAAAATTAATTAAATTGATTCCAGCTCCTTAGCAGTAAAACTTTTGAAACCAACGAGTACAATTCGATTACGTCAAAACATATACAAATACATTTTCTCTCTTCGCTGTAGCGAATAAACTCATTAATTTCGCCCAATATCCATGAGCAATTGGTAAATCTTATACTTGCATTTGATTACATACACCATTGTAATTTACCACAAACATTTTCTTCTTCAGTTTCTAGAGAACATCACCTGTAAAAATGAAATCTCGCAGTATAATTTAGAATTAATATTATAACCGCAAACGAAGTACTCGTACATACCTAAAACATGCCTAAAATATGATATTAACTACACAAGCACCCAAGTTTATCTGATGCAAAAATAAAATTAGGTAGGTTTTTATTATTATTCTTGGTACCAGTGGCGTATATACCGGGCAAACAGTGTTGGCTAATTAGAGGAACGGAACAAATATATAAATGAATAAACGGATAAACTAATAAACGAATAACAGAATAAATTAATATACGATCGATGAATGAATGAATAAGCGAGTAAATAAATCAATGAATAAATGAATATATAAGTAAATTTGTGTGTGTGTGCGTGTTGGGGTTGCTGGGATAGGGTAACTGTTGGTGTTTTTATCTCTTCGGGGGTCCTTCTTATCCCTACCCAAGTCAAGGTCATACGCCCTCGACGTGAAACCCGGGCACCCTCTGGGTGAACAGAGGGTAGCAGAATGACCCCCTGGCGATTTGTCATCCAGCCGTTGGGTTGTCGAAAGGGATAGACTATATCACACATCCCGGCAAGAAGCCGGATATCGTTGGGCTTGAAGCCCGATGGGCCCACTATAATTCTGGATATCCAGGTTGTCAGTGACGGTGTGGACATGGAGCAGACCTGGCGGTGCAAGACAAATAAGTATGATGAAAATGACCTGCAGCAATCGATTTCCGAGCTAAAAGGTTTGGCAACCAGTAACATCAAGGTCACGGCAGCCACGGTATCATGGCGTGGGGTGTGGTGCGGGAAAATTGCCACGGAATTACTGGAGCTGGGCATCTCGGCATGAGTGCTCCTTGGTATCATCACCCGCATCCTGAAGAGCTCTTCCTTAAACTGGCGGTCATTTTATAGGGGTACTTCTTTTCATCCCACTCTTCCTCCTCATCCTTCAGCAACTTCCCTCATCCCTAGAGCCGGCGTCGGGTAAACCTTGGTGTCCTCCCCACTTTTTTAAATTTATTTATTTTTCAATTTAATGGTGTGCCCCCTCCGCCTTTGAGGGGAGTTTTATATAAATAAATAAAAAAATAAAAAAAATCTGTGTGTCTGTGTGTGTGTCGTGTGTCCGCAAATCCTTGTAACAAGCTTATTTTCTACAGTTTTAATCTAATTTGGATGAAATTTTCGTTAACGTTAATACCACTAAGCATAATTTTTTCACGCCCTAGTCGTCCGATCTCGCTCGAATTTGGATTATAGTTGGGGGATGACGATTTGATCATCCCATATCGATTTCAACATGATTGCATCATTAATAGCTTCTGCGCATGCGCCAATGTGAAATCCTTTTAAGAAGTTTATTTTTCAAAGTTTTCATCCGATTTGGATGAAATTTTCAGGGGATGCGCGGGCTAGGGTGTAGACGGTTCCCTTTCAGTTTCATTGTTACTAAATCAATACTTCACTCTGCGCATGAGCAAATGTAAATTCCATTATTACAAGGGGGACTTCCTTTCATCCCTCTCCAACTCCTCCTCCTCATGCAACTTCCTTCATCCCTAGAGCATCGGGTAAATCTGGGCATTCTTCCCACTCTTTTTTTCAAATTAGGTTAATATTTCTATATAATGGTGTGCCCGTAATAGTTTTATTGCCAATAAACAAAATTAATAACATAATATGTGCAATATTTACTCTCTAGATAGTTATCGATTAGATACTGGTATAAATAAGTAAATTAGATAGGTAGTTTAGTCAATGTAAGTAGGGTAAATTAAGCGTGTAGTCAAAAATCATCAATGTAATCGTAGTGGTTACGGTCTAGACCTTTTTATAAAACTCAAAACGAATACCTACGCTTCGGAATTCAACCCATGGTTTGAACAAGTTCATATCAGATAGCAGGGGCTCAAATGTTTCGATTGATTAGACGGTTGCATGCTTGGAACTTTCCTTTGGAGGTAGATAAGCAATCCCCCCCTCCCCCCCTGCTTCCCTCTGGTTGGTGGTATAAGCAATGCTTCATCAATAGAGGAACGACCTATCGAAATTGAACCATCCAGGCATGTGGGGGAAAATAACCGAATACAAATCCGTTTGAAACCATTCTGAGAACGAATCCGTGAAAAAACCATAGTTTTGTACGAGTATGTGTGTTCCTAAACCGGTGGTCATCAATTTTTACAACCCAGATATGAGCCTAGATATTTGAAGATGTGTTAATAGGAGAGTAAAGATTTATAGTCTTTTTTTTTTTTTTTTAATTCTTTATTGGCATAGTTTATTTACATACAGCCATAAATAAAAATACAAGCATAAATCTTCTGGTATTAATTTAAAAAAATATTTACAAAAACATCTTATTATCTAGACTTATATTCTAATATCATTTTCTTCTAAAAATTCCCATAATAATTGAAAAATAATCACATTTCCCTCTCGTAAAATACATTTATAATTAAAAGGTATTTCCAACATCCTATATAACCTCTGGAATAACCTGTCCCTAGAGACAGCATAATGCTCCCACTGCATTACAATATGCTCCACACTTCCTTCTTCGCCACAATGAGGACATGAATCGTCCATTATTTCGTGATCGTTGCTCCTTGTCACCCTAGCCAAATACGACGGACACAGCGCATGATTACTCCTCATTCTACATAGTACTCGAACAAATTTCTTGTTTGATATATGTTTGTACCATGGATCGTTTTTTATCTGTGGGTGAATATCTTTGAAAAATCGGCCTTTGTCACAGTCAACATATCTATTTTGCCATTCTACTCTTACGTTTTTCTTGAATGCACTGTAGAAATCTTCCTTAGGCAAAAGGCATTCCAAAACTTCACCTGTCACAGCAGCAGTTTTTGCAGCCCTATCCGCTCTCTCGTTATATGCCAAACCACAATGTGCCCGAACCCATACAAAATGAACGTCAATATTCGCATTTCCACAAAGCTTCACCAATTCAACAATCTTGGCTATAATATGATTGCTGAATTTAGTCAGCCTATCACTGGAAATCGCTCTTATCACGCTGTCAGAATCAGTGCAAATTATTGTACGGGTATCATTCGAATTTGTATTGCTGACTATAATATATTCCAGAGCTAACTTTATAGCTATGGCTTCCGCAGTGTATATATCAGCTTCGTCGGGAAGTTGGAATTGTCTTTCTACGTCGTTCGAAATGTCAACAAACGCAGAACCTACAGAATGTGGTGACTTCGATCCATCCGTGAAAATGATCCGGTAGTTTCTCCACTTCACCACACTTTATAGTCTTATATTTTCGATATCAACTTGGTTAAAAAATTTTTGACTGTATTTTTCATTTTTTCCATCAGAAATGTCTTTGAAAACTTGGAATTTTACTTAAAGTAACCCAAAAGAATTATGTAGGTATGCAAGAATAACGGAAATAACGTTTATACCCCAAATTACAGCTTTCAGGCAATTTGGGTACGTTATTTAACAAAATATACAACACCCCCTTCCGCAAATTTTCAAGTTTGAAACTTTAGTTTTGTAATCTTCTATGTCCTCTTTCAGAGATTCCATTTTGTTGCGGAGTACCTGGAACGGTCAATCTACGCCCTATACCACAACTTTCAAGTTTATTCCCCACCGTTGTCGGAAATCAATAAATGTCACGTAATAACAGGAACCATCCCCCTCTTACCTGTCATGTAGTACCTACTGGTTGGTGGCTGGGTTGGATGTTGCAGGACATGTGCCCCACCCCTCCTCACGGTCCACAATAGACCAGAGAATATAATAAAATGTATAGGCTGGTAAAGGTTGCATTGGCTTCAATGTCGGAAGCGACACCACTGTACACTATGCGAACATAACGCATACACACTTTTTTTTGAAATATATAAAACTCCGTTCAAAGGGGAGGGGGGACACCAGTAAACAAAATATGACAAAAAAAAAAAAAAAAAAAAAAAAAAAAAAAAAAAAAAAAGAAAGAGAGAGGAGGACTCCCAGGTTTACCCTACGCTGGCCCCTGGAATCAAGGAAGCTTAAAGAGGAGGACAGAGAACCCCTATAAAATTATCATGACACGGTCGCGCCATGACCTTGATGTTGCTGGTTGCCAGCCAGTCCTTTTAGCTTGAAAATCGTTTGCCACTCCATGTCCACGCCGCCACTGACAACCTGGATATCCAGGATTATAGCGGACCCATCAGGCTTCAAGCCCAACGATATCCGGCTTCTTGCCCGGTTATCCGGCATGTCTATCCCTAGCATATCCCTTCTGAAACATCCCAACCGTAGGATGACAAAGCACCTACTATCTGCTTGGTAACCACATCATGACGAGGTATGCAGCCAGCATGAGTCCAATGACACTGCAACACCATATGATACAGGTACTCATTTTACCCTGACGGGCATGGTAAACGGTGTCCACTTTCCTGCAACTTCCCCTTGAACACCTAACTTAGGTGGCTAGTGTAGCCGCCTGGACAGCTTGATAATGGCGATAGTTGCAGGCCCCAGTGCTCTCTGAAGCCCATTCTACCCACTGGATAGAAAAGGGGGATTCAGAGCACTGTAGAATTTTTTACCATCTACCTAAGCAGCCTCCCCTCAGTAAGCCTGCCAAAGACTAACCCATAGATTAGCTTTGGAAGTACCAACTTGCGAAGGAGGCACAGCATCTGCTGTGCCTTCAATGGAGCCTTGGTGACACAAGCTGATGCTCTGCCAAGGACCACACCGCTTGTGCCTATGGTGGCCACACCCATAAAGTTGATCCAAAGATACTGCCAGATCTCCAAAAGGGATAGGGTGGGGATTGCTGTCTGTCCTAAGAAAATGAACTCCTAATCTACCACCTTCACCTTACGCTGGCAGCCTAATGGGACCAAGAAGACTGACCCATACTTAGAAGGGCTGACCACTAAAACCCACATGGCTAGCTGCAATCCCTCGTGGCTATCTGGGTGTAGGATGACATCATCGGCAAAAGTCAATCACCAACTTCCACCCCAGGGGTGAGAGCAAACCCAATTTCAGCTGGCAGGCTGGCAGCTTAACCAAGGCTGTATCCACGTCCAGGTTGATGAGGAGTGAGGTTAGAAGATCTCCTCGGCTTTCTCTGTGCCTAATGACAACATCCCCTGACATCTCAACTCCTGCCTCGATGACCATCTCACCTTCGTCATACAGACAGGCAACATACTCAATTAAGGGGGTGCGGGACCTGGTGTTTTCCGTTTCTTCACGTTCTTTCGATGTGTTTACACACACATAGAAAACACACATCCACAGAACACATGCCCATCATCATGCTCATCATCTTCATGTTCTTACATTCATATAAAACATTCCTAAATTCATTTTTTTAAATTGTCCTTCATACGTATCAAATTTGCAGAACATTTAAAATTTAATTAAAAAAGAAAAACATTTTTTTCTCGACGTACGTAAAATTGTAAAGGAAAAATGCCTATGAAAGTCCAATCTACGCATTAACGAAAAGAACATGTAGACAAATTTTGGGGATTTAAAAAAAGGCGCGGAAAACAGGGTTCAGCTACAGCCGCACTCAGGCGGTAGACAGACAAATCTAAATATGGACTCTGCAAAAACTACACTGCAGAAAAACTGGCATCTGGACAACTGGATGGGGGTAGAGGGAGGGGACCCTCTTTTGAGTAGGAGCGTCTGGGGGCATCTCCACTTGGCGCCCCAACGCCCTACCCCCCTCCCCCAATCGTCCTTCCACCCCCTCCCCTCCCATCATTGTTCCTGATCTGTGTTTCGTGTTAGTCTATGTCCTAATTGGCAGTTTTCGTACGAAAGGATTAGTGCGAATTCGTCGCTAGCAGATCGCCCCTAATTTGAAACTTGGGTAATGCAGGTAGTGGCCTAATTGGTTGGTTTTTCCGTCCGAGGTTGTAGCACGAGTAATCCGTACGAACCCCCTCGGTTTGTTTCGCCAACCCTGCAGCTAGAAACTTAATCACAATGGTTGCGCAACAGCGGGGTGTACCTCCTGCTCAGACATCGTCACGATGGATACTGAGAGGATCAAGGAGGCTGGCTCAGGTGCTTCACCCACTCCTGACAAACCAACCCAACACCCCACAACAGGGGAACGTTATTCCATCACTATTGCGCTCACTGGCACAAAAGTCCCGTTTATATTTGATTCACCCTCGTATTTAATATATTATTCCTGCTCCAGAAAAAGGAAAAGATTAAAAACTAATGTTTAAATGAAAGTAAATTAGCATTTTATTATGGATTTCCTTCTTGCCCAAAGCTCCAGACTAAAGAGTATTATTTTATGTGGATCCTATGAAAACAAGGGAAGACGAAAGGTATTGTAACTAGTTACAACTCTAGATAATGACAATTATTATTCATAAACAGACATGACAATTTCTTGTGGATTGAAACCACGAGTACACATTGATATACTTCAGAGACATAAGTCTTGTAGGAAGTGTGTAAATACGCCACATTTCCGCCTATTCAAGTTTTTGTGTTTGAGTCACATTATACTATGAATTTAGTTTATTGATAATTATCGAATTTTCTTAGAAAATGAAGTTATTGCAGTGGGTAAAAAAAATTTTAAATAAAATTTTGCTAAAATCTTGTTACCTACCTACTATTATTATTACTTTATTTCATGGAAGTTTGTTTAAAGGCATTCTGAAACGATTCCTGGAGTTTGACCTTCCTAGAATTGAGATAAATCCTTTCCTTCGCCAAGAGCAAGTTGGGTGGGCAGTATAACTTCCTCTCATAATGTAACATGGGCTGTCGGTCTCGATATCCCGTCGCATCTATACATCCCACACCAAGCGAGGGAAGCGAGCAACATACCCTACACATGTCGTTTTTCAACGAGGTTTTTCCGACGGAATCGGGATGGACTATATCCCATCGTATCTATACATTCCATAAAGAGCGTGCGAAGGGAGCGAGACAACCCACCTCGAACGAGCGAAGCGAGCAACATCCGCTACTCACGTTAAACCTACCTTCAGTGATCTACAGTTTCAATCTACAAGTCCCACGAGACAGTAAAAGAGTAAAAGACTATCGCATCTATACTGCCACACCGAGCGAGCGATACATATTTCGATTGTAATACACCTCAACTGGGGGGGGGGGGGGGGGGGGGGGGGTCCAGGGAGGGCGAAGACAAGTGATACGGATGAATTAACGAGTGTGGCCGGCAACGAGTCTGTCAAGCAGGCAGTTGGACTGAGCGTGCCTAAATCTACCTACTGGAGATTTTCTCACACAAGCTATCATGACTGTATAGATCACTGAGATACAGGGTAAATAATTTGATTGCTCCAATATTTCGGTTTAAGAGCTTATTAGTAATTCCCAACAAAACGTCCCTCTATGCGAATATTGTTTAAAAACTTTGTTTTCGAGGTATTTGAATCGTAAGTGAATAACATATTTTTTGCGTTATTCTATATAATGCAATAACTCCCTAAATTTCAATTTAGAATTGAATCGATGATTTTAGAAACACCCTATACGCCAATTTTCGGTACTGAAGCTTTTTCATGGATTCCAATTGTTCAGGTCTATACACACCTTTTGAGATGCGAAACAACCACCGTAGCGTGTTGGAAGTGAGAAAAACACCAAGTTGGGTGTGGCATATAGCTTTCTCGTATCCGTAACATGAATGTATAGGTTATATTAATGAAGTATTGAGAACTATTTCTTTACTGTGCGGGAAATAGATTGACAGTACTGACCCAATAACGTTCCTTCAGCATTAAAATGTTTCTATTTCTTCATTTCCTTTTCAGTGATTAATAAAATCGTTGATTTTTAAAACAACGAAAATCCATTAGTTTTTAAATTCAAAACTCATTAAAAATGGAATAAATGAATGGGTTTAATTTGGTCCCAAAGAGGTTTGAGATTTCTATAACATTATAGATACTTACATAGGTACTGTTTCAAGGCAAGCTGAGGAATGATACTGCCATCTTCATGATATTCTTAAAATTTCATGAAACTATCTTGTGGTTTCATTAACGAACCTTTCTCTCGACAAATAAAGACATATACAGCGTAAAACTTCAGTATTCGTTTCAGAATGTCTCAAAACGTATTTCCCTGAAGAAAATTTCGGAAAATATTATGACTCATTATATAAATACGTATGTAAATTGATAACAGAAATATATCTAATTTCTACGCTCTTTTTTGTCACGTTACATGATTGACGGTAAATCTCGAAATGTGTGACCTTGAACAAGGAATGGCCTTTTATGGATGTGAATTCGGTAGCAAGTAGAGAGTGGGTGGCTAAGTAAAGGCCTTCAACCAATGACAGAACAGTTTGGCTCGAATCGAAAGACTGCCTTACCAGTAAAAAGATTCACAATGGTCCTTCGTTTGTTTCCGATGAGTTCTAGGAACAATTCTTTGTACATTATCTCAGTTACGTGAGCAAGTGTCCCTCTAATGCCTTTCATACCCCCGATATGACAATCCTTTGTTTTACCTTTTCTATAATTTTCATAGCACCTCTTTACAATTTTTGGTAAACCCAAGACGTTGATAAACTCTTGATGAACCTAGTATAGTGCTTCCGATCCTTACCATTGGGTTGCATTGAACGATAGTTGATCAAGGATACGATTTTGAGTTGACTTCTGTTTGCACCCGGAAACATTGAGAGGTTAATTGATAAGTGCAGGTTGAGTTTATATAACGTAAATTAGGTATTGAGGTGAATTAAAAACTTCAATTAGGTCATCATTATAAAACAGAAAGAGGAATGAGAAACCAGAGGATTATTGGAATATTGTATGTTTTCTATAAAAATTGTACACAAATGTACAGTCTTTTACCCAATTTGGAAAAAAAAAACCCGCAGAAACAAATCATTACAGAATGCGATTCTTTAGGGAAAGTCTTTTCTCCTAATTATCAGCACTTCCATAATCTAGTAATGTCATTGAACTGCCAGTAATTCCGATTTTCTCCTCTGTGGGCCTAGAAATCGCATACCCCGTCAACACTCTTTTTCTACCCATACTGCGGCTGTCTGAGATTGAAGCTTTCTCACTCACCCAACCAATTAACTGAATCAGTTTTATACTGGCGCTGATGAGATCGCAATCAAATTTCAAAATCTAATGTACTTTGCAGTATCTTTATAATTAGCTTCATGTCTGTCTTAGACCACTTTTCCCAATTTTGATCTCTAACCATGATTTTTTTTTGTTGATATTTTAGCTTGCAAGTACCTCTAATTTCAATAATAAAAATCTGAAATGTTGTTATTTCCAAACCAACCGAAAGGCTTTTACAGAACGCGAATAGCTCTCCATCCACAAGATATTCATTTATTATAATCGGCTCATTTCAAGACGCTACTTGGCGGCGAATTGGGCAACTAAACCTGTGATACTTAGCCTTAAAGCGACCTATATTAGTAAATGTAAAATTGAGAAAGTAAGCAAAGTTTTGTGACGCTTCGCACAAGGAGTTTTTTTATAAAGGTTCGTGGAGTTCTGAAACGGTTCTATGTGGTTCTTTTCTCTTAATTGATTTTTCTCGCATCCCTCGCGAGTAAGTACTGTTCCAAAACATGAAAACGAAAGAAAATGCAGAAATAGGTACCTGCAGAGGTAGGTAGGTGGTGATGATGTTAGTTTTTGGTAGAAATGTTTGAGAGGTAGACCACAAATGAAGAATTATGTAAGTAGTATTCCCGCATTTTCTTCCGATTTAATTTTCTACTAGTAGTGTGAATCGAAAAATACTATATAACATATTACTAAAGCCAATACGATTCTCATTTCTTAAAAAAAAAAAAAAAAAAAAAAAAATCATCTTGAGATTTTTGTCCTTATTGCGTTGAGCCCTAAAGTGTTCAACAATACTTAATATCATTAAGCACACCACTTGCAGTATTATAATCTAACATACGGGATTTAACAAAATGTAGTTGCTGAATTACCTGCAAGTTGGTAGGGTTTTGATAGCCTGTTTATCAATATCAGTCAATGAGTTCTTCAACAAGAATCTGTATGAAGCTACAGACTCATCGAGGAAGTCCTGTCGGAGCCTAACTAACCACCGTCAAATTCGGAGGTTTTCTGGTGTCGCAGGGGTGTTATTGTGACGTCGACCAGTTACTTGACAGTCAGACATACCGTCATCGTTGTTGTTAATGATGACGCTTGGAACTGGTGATGATGTACCACGTGGAAGTTGGGCTGAAGGAACGTGGCTGCGGCGCCTCACGGACTGGTCGTCATCATCCGAGCGTCGCGCGAACAAGAGGTCCAGTGAGAGGAGGCATATGCTGCCAAGGAACAGCAAGGTCACGAGTGCGAAGATCAAGTAGTGATACTGTGGAACAGAACATCCGTTATTACAAGCCGTGTCGAAACTAAAAATGTAATCACTTCTATAATTTATGAAATAATACCATATTAGCCCAGTCAAATTAGGCCAAAAAGAGGCAGATAGGGGAAATAATTCATAGTAGAGAAATTTCCTCACCAGGCTCTTCCTTTATACGTAGTAAATCATATCTCAAAAGTCTCCTAGTAGGGGGGGGGGGGGGGAGCTAGACGAGGGGGGGGGGGGGGTGTTTTCTCCTTTTTTTCGACTTTTTTCTCGGTTTTGTGCCTATAACTCGAAAAGTAAGCGTTCTAGCGACTTGTTTACCATTACCAGAATTAAAGTGCATAGAATTTCCTACAATTTGCACTCCTGACTTCAGTCTATACGATTAGGCGTTCCGCTGCTAGAGCACGTTGAAAAGTAGGTATCATTTTAAAAAATCAGCAAAAAGGCCTTTTTATGCTCTTTTTACGCAGAAATCATTCGTATGAAGCCTCTTCTACGTGACTTCTAATACACCATGACTTGTTTCCCGAACATCAGTGATGCTCGGGCAGTGACTTGAGCAGGTTTTTTGTTCTTGTCACTTTCACACATCTTTTCAAAGAACACAATCATGTTGATCGCTTGTTGTTTTTAGTCCTCGAAAATAAAAGTAGAGAAAGACATCGATTTTTTGAGTAATGAAAGAAATATGGACCATTAATCCGAATGCTAACTACAAAGATGACTGCTCAGGGGTTAGAAGTTAGACAGGCTGATGCGGATGCTGACTCAACTATTGTACAGTGTGTCTTGGAAAAGGCACAATCTGGTCATACAACAGCTGTCATTGGCGAAGACGTAGATCTCTTGGTTCTGCTCATAGCTTTGGCTCCCAAGGAACAGGAGATAAAATTCTTCAAATCTGGGAAAGGGAATGAGGAAGGCAGAACATACGCCACAACAGAGCTGCAACACCTCCCATTTGCTGGTAGCATTTTAGTCATACATGCATTTGGCGGCTGTGACACAACCTCCGCAATTTTCAGAAAAAGGAAGCTGACCATTGCCAAGCTCTTAATGAAGAATCCCTCACTGCAGAATGTCTGTGAAAATTTTTATTCCCCCACTTCCACGCAGGATGGGGTAGCGCGTGCCGGGGAAAAAATGTTCTTAGCCATGTACGCTTCAACAATAGGTGATCTGGATAAGCAGCGTTACCTTGCTTTTGTTAGATCCACCACGAGAGTGAAGCCAGATCTCCCCTCTTTACCACCTACTAGAGGATCTGCCCGACAGCACTCATACAGAGTCTATTTCCAAGTGCAAGAATGGCTGGGCAACAAGTTGGAAGCAACAAATTGGGGCTGGAGTAGGGGAGATGATGGCTTCCTCAAACCAATCCCAACTTTGGATCCACCAGCAACACCGGAAATTCTGCAGAATATATTTTGCAGCTGCACCAAAAGCTGCGGTAGTGGTCGATGTGGATGCCGCAGAGCTGGCATCCACTGCACAACACTCTGCTCCAACTGTTCAGGTTTCTGCACAAACAACCCACCACTTGCTGACGACAGTTCATCTACAGAAGATGATGAAACAGACATGGAACCATAAGACTACCCACTCAACCATATGACATCGCTATGTAAGTTTCATCTCATCTGCATGAACTTCATCTATCAATCAATATAAGATTACATGCACCTCACTGTAATCCAATTTTGAATTTTCAGTTTGACTGTAGATGTGATTCTCAATGGATGAAGAGCAGAAACCTGTGAAGATTGGTGACCCCTTCACCCTCCCACTCCTTTTGTGAATATTACTTTAACATGGGTTATACTGTACCTGCACATTAAACATTTTTTGGTGAAACACAGCTCATTTTCTTTAGTTCCTTTTTTTCTTTTCTTTTTTAGAGCCACTGTGTTTTATATACATATATATTCACTGATAATTCACAGTGAGTTGGTAAGGGTGTTGAAAATATGTTATGGTTATCACAGTTTCCAGGATGTAAGCGAAGAACAGAAAAAAAGACATACATGAAACCTGCTCAAGCCACTGTTCGAGCATCACTGACGTTCGGAAAACAAGTCATGATGTATTCTAAGTCACCCAGAAGCTTCATACGAATGATTTCTGCGTAAAAAGAGCATAAAAGCCTTTTTGCTGATTTTTTGAAATGATACCGACTTTTCAACGCGCTCTAGCGGCGGAACGCCTAATTGTAGAGAACGAAGTCAAGAGTGCAAATTGTAGGAAATTGTATGCACTTTAATTCTGGTAATCGTAAACAAGTCGCTAGAACGCTTACTTTTCGAGTTATAGGCAAAAAACCGGGGAAAAAGTCGAAAAAAAGGAGAACCCCCCCCCCCCCTCGTCGAGCTCACCCCCCATACTAGGGGACTTTTGAGATATGATTTACAACGTGTGAAGGAAGAGCTTGGTGAAGAAATTTCTTTACTACCTATGAATTATTTCTCCTGTTTTCTCTAATTTGACTGGGCTAATATCTTAATTATTCAAAATAACCTGAGGACTTTTAGTTTCCCATGGACCTGTTTATAGTGAATATGATTTAGCACAAAAAAGGACCATGGATGGACCAGTTTTCCTGTACCCCATGTGGCTAGGTGGAAGTTTTGTAATGGGCCTGTAATCTGTAACATCCTTCATCCAGCGATCTAGACAGGGTTTAGACTCAAACTAAAAGCATATATTTAAGAATCAAAGAGATTTCGATTTATTGAGGTTGGATCATCGGAGAGACCAAATACTTCGGAAAAAGTTTAAAATATATGGAATAGCGTGAATACCACGCCAATGTCACGTATAATTTTTCATTAATTGATAAATCCCGGAAAAATTGTAATTATTTTTATCTTCTACTGAATATTCTCTGTTAATGTCTTACCTACTTGCCCTGCACTTCTCTTGTAATTTTTTGTATTTATTCTTAGATTAGTATATTGATTATAAACTGTATATCTCTTGCTAAATGAGATCGCCCGTGTATTTCAAATAAATAAATAAATAAATGAATAACACGGTACCTACCTGGAATAGATAGGTATACTCGGTGGGGGAGCGCTTGGGAAAAAAGGCTATATATACGTCACGACACACTCTCTCCCTTCATACCCTTCCTTTCTCGAATCTCAATTGCTTTTTGAATGTTGACTTGTTTCGATATGTACAGAACGTTTTTTAAAATTACCGAAATTATAAACGTGATTTGAAGAATGAGTTACTATGCTTGCCTATAAAACTGGTGATGAAACCTGACGCTGTACCCCATTTACACATTCCTAATAGACCGTTCCGAGTATGGATATATGATTGGAGCAGTCTTGCTGAAAAGATAAACAATTGTAAGGAGTATTCCAGATAACTATTTCTCAAAAATTTGTGGATTGAGAAAATTAGAGAAACTAGAAATTGTATGTATTTGACCACTGGTGTACATTTATACGAATTGTACGATTTCCAGAACAAAAACAACAAAACGAAACATCAACCGTTAACAAAAATCGCATTCTGATGCTAGTATCAACGACTTTCTAGTGATATGCTTTGGCCAAACATGATTTGACTCCTCCGGGTCAAATGTTTTTTAAATGTTCCGAACATGGAGAAAATATATTATGAGAAATTAATGCATTACAGGCACGTCCCTATGTCTGGTCTGTATATATATGATTTTGGAGAGAATAGTGAATAGACCGTGATTTCACTGGATTTCATCTCTTCCATTATAATCTAACATGAATGTGCTGCGAAGAACCTACCCCTCTCCCCTCCACCACCAAACCAATGAACTCCTTTTACGAATTGGTTGAAAAATATGACGGTCGGTATCGGTATCAATTTCTCCTCTTCACAAAAATCAGTCATCAAAATAAAATCCTCAATTTTTAACTCAACCAAATCAAAAGAAATGAAAAAAATAAAATAAAAAAATAAAAATAAATAAATAAAAAAAAAAAAAAAAAAAAAAATAAAAATAATAATGATTAAAAAAAATTAAATTTAAAAAAATAATAATAACAAAAAATAAAATAAAAAAACATCATGATTATTTGAAATTAACCCCAGCACTTTGACACCGTTAGTAAATCTGAACCGTCCAAGGTTTGCTGAATAATTGGATTGAAATCAAGATCGATAAAAAAACCATACGTGGGAATCAGATGAGAATAGTGAAAACATCATGATTTATTACTGTTACCCCCTCCATTCACCCCCTTCCATCATGAAATTCAAAAATTCTGACACATGTTCAAAACTAGGCCAAATGTTTAATTGAACATGAAAATAATCACGAAAATCAGATGAGAATATTGTAAACATCACGATTTATCAATATCACCCCTTCACTCAACTGGGTTTTGGAGCAGTTGGTGTTGCTCAGTCGCACCACAAAGTCAAGGTCAGCAGCAGTGCGGGCGACCTCCCAGCTCAAGCCCCTAAGGGCGAGCAGGCGCTGGTGGCGTAAAGATGGGATGCTGGCTGAGAGAGAGACAATACAGAGCCCACCGGCCTTGACCGGTGCGTGGATATAGGCACTTGGGACACCAGGTGAAAAGCCTAGCCAAGAACGCACAGCAGAGCGAACTTCATGATCTAACTCTAGCAGCATACCCGCAGTAAGCCTACCAAGGACTAGCCCATATGTAAGCTTTGGCAGTAAGTACATGCGAAGGAGGCGCAGCTTCTGCTGTGGCTTCAATGCAGCCTTGGTGATACGAGCTAGTGGTGCAGAAATGGTGGCCACACCCATGAAGTCAACTCCAAGGTACTGCCGAACCTCCAGCTAAGATCGGGTGACTGTCCTATGACAAAACACTCCCCATCCACCACCTTCACCTGATGCTGACGACCCGACGGGACCAAGGAGACTGACCCACACTTATCTGGGTTTACCACCAAACCACACCTGGCTAGCTGCTCAGCAAAGGCATCGAGGGCGATTTGCAAGCCCTTACGGCTTTTGGCGAGTAGGATTACATCATCGGCAAAAGCCAGTGCACCTACTCGCACCCCAGGGGCGAGATCAAACCCTTATTTCAGCTGGCAGCTTACCCAAGGCCGTGCCCACGACCAGGTTAAAGAGGAGTGGCGACAGAGGAACCTCCTGGCGTACTCTACACCCAATGACAGCATCCCCCAACAACTCGCCTCGTGTCTCGAGGACCGTCACGCCTTCGCGATACAACTTCGCGAGCAACATACTCAATTAAACGAGTAGGTGCCCCAACACCACGAATACAATCGGTCAGGGCAAAATGGCTTACAGTGTCAAAGGCCTTGGCAACGTCCAGAGTGGCGAGATGGAGTTGCCGTTTCTTAATACGGGCCAGCGAAATGACAGACACACACACACTCACATACATTGAGTAAAAAGGTATTAGAATCCAGGAATCGTTTCAGAATGCCTTTAAATGGACTTCCACGAAGACAATTTTGGAAAATTTGTATTCAACAGTTTTTGCCATCATTGCAATAGCTGTGTTTTACACGTAAATTCGCTATCAGAATATAGTTAATTTGCAGAATACAGTTCCGAGGAAGCTTATCAACGGAACAAGACAAAGAAATGAAAAAAAAAAAAAAAAAAAAAAAAAAAAAAAAAAAAAAAAATGCAAAAACGTGAAAACTATCTTCTTACTACGTTAAGCATCGCTCTTCAGAACATATATCATGGCTGAAACTTTTTCTGATGTCATTCCAATAAACACGTTTTTATCAGAAGTACGTGATAACTCCTTAAAATTATATTTAGAAGAAAACTGTGAAAAAAGGTTGTGCTTAAACTAATAATATGGATGAAATTCTCGGTTTCAAAAAAAATATGGAATGCCATCAGTTTGAGTGGTTACAAAACACAAAAGTTATTAAGGTTGGCAAGCCCCAAATCGAGCGAGATCTCACTTTCAAGATTGACGAAGTTATAGTAAAAAAAATCAGCCACTTTTTAAATTAGAAAATGCTCTTAATACCGTCTGTTGGAGTGAGGTCTTTTATGCAGCACGGCAGTCCTTGATCGGATTTTACCTCAAAGTGCTTGCCCTTCAAATTTTCTTTCAAAATATGATTTAGGAATATGTTAGGATTATAATTCAGCAAAAACTGAAATCAAACAGTGAGCCGTTTTTTTTATTCAGGTTTTTAATTTTTAATTGATACCTACTTTAATAATGAAAATACGCTATATTCGCCAAAATTCAGAAGAAAAAAAATTATTTATGTGTCATTATACAATTGAATCTTCATCTAGTTCATAGTTCTGACCTATTTTGGGGTCAAATATAATTAGAAAAACAAAAATAACATTTCATTAAACAAAATAATTATTATATTTGCATGCAGCTCCTTATAAATGCCTGTGAGTAAGCGTGCAGTATGTGCGTGTGTGTCTATGTGTACGCTTGTGTGTGCGTTTATAATGATTCATTATATAAATTTCAACATAAAATATATATCTAAATTGAATAGAAAATAAAAATAATGGCATTTTAATATTTTACATATGCGCAGAATTATATTCGCATACAGCTCTTAATAAACGTTGTCAGAATTGATTCGAGATACTTTATATTTGGCCCACGTCACAGAAAAATCATGATGCATGGCCTCCATAGCCCCCATGGCCTCCAAACACCATTTCGTGTTTGGTACACAATTATTCTTCCACATGAAAGGAAACCGTGTGAACTTTTGGAGTGACTGGAATATCCAAAGATAAATATGATGCTCTTAATTCGTGGATGTATTCAATGAATTTTGGATCCAGCCTGACTGAGAAAGATGCTTTGAAAACTTCATTGAACTTCTGGAAAGCATCAATGAATTCGTTCAAAGGAAATAGTTGCCGCATTTTGCTACAGAAACTTGATTTGTTGCGTTCAAACTGTAGCATGGGTTGTTTAAAATACGATGATGCTTTCCAAAAGTTCAATGAAGTTTTCAAAGCATCTTTCTCAGTCAGGCTGGATCCAAAATTCATTGAATACATCAATGAATTAAAAGCATCATATTTATCTTTGGATATTCCAGTCACTCCAAAAAGTTCACACGGTTTCCTTTGATGTTGAAGAATTTTGTACCGAACACGGAAATGGCCTCGGCTTTTACAGTGAACAGGCTATGAAGGCCGTGCATCATGATTTTTCTGCGACGTGGGCCAAATGTAAAGTATCGCGAATCAATTCTGAGTATGGACAACGTTTATTAAGAGCTGCATGCGAATATAATTCTCTGCACATGTAAAATGTTAAAATGCCATTATTTTTATTTTCTATTCAATTTAGATATATATTTTATGTTAAAATTTATATAATGAATCATTATAAACTCACACACAAGCGTACACATAGACACACACGCACATACTACACGCATACTCACAGGCATTTATTAAGAGCTTCTTGCAAATATAATCATTATTTTGTTTAATAAAATATTGTTATTTTTGTTTTTCTAATTATATTTGATCACAAAATAAGTCAGAACTATGAAACTAGATGAAGATTCTATTGTATGATGACACATAAATAATATTTTTTTCTGAATTTTGGCGATTATAGCGTATTTTCATTATTAAAGTATCAATTAAAAATTCAAAAACTGAATTAAAAAAAACAGCTCAATGTTTGATTTCAGTTTTTGCTGAATTACGAGTATAATCCTAACATATTCCCAAATCATGTTTCGAAAGAAAATTTGAAGGGCAATCACTTTGAGGTCAAATCCGATCGAGGACCACCGTGGCAGTTTAGTTCATCTACTGTTCAAGTCCGCTGCGGAGATATAGGCAATATTAGTTAGTGGTCCGGATCTATAATTATTGAAATAATCAATTCGAGTTAACTACCAACTTACCGGATGGCTGAAACAGTCTCCGTCCGCGGTATTGGGTCCCACATTTGACGTCTCTTCGTACAAGAATTGCTCCTGTTTGAATTCCCTCCGGTAGTACGGCTCATTCAATCTTCCTGTTATCTCAGACATAACCGCTGTAAATTCGTTAATTTATGGAGGAAAAGAGCAATTTATATTTCGAAATATAAACAAATAACACTGTACTGGGATGAGGAAGGAAACTAAATAGCTCTCACAAGAGACGTCAAATAACACACTGATAGTGATAGTAAATGAATCTTGCTCGCACGGGAACGTTTGTTTACTTCACCTGAGAGTCCGGTGCCAGTTGATCGGGCCTGGTCGTTTGATTCAAGTCGAATTTTGATAACGTTGTATAACAACTTCAATCTGACGATGCAATCACGAACATGGACACGGTCTTTTTCGCTCTTGATTTCCAGATATTATACGATTATAGAAAAACATCATCAATTTTAAAGATGAAGATTCATAAATCATAGTGGATCTAGAAGTACAATCTAGGGAGGAGGGTTTTTCAAATATCGAAGATTTATGTTTCTACAATGCAGCGTAAAATTTCAGTAACAGTTGACCGATCGGTTCATTCTACATTCTTGGCTTATATTGTTCTGTAGTGAAAATCTGATAGTAGCTACCACCACTGAATTGATCCTTTTCTATCGATGTTGAATAGTTTCAATTAGCCATAATCGGGACTCATTTCGTTATTTCAGATAAGATTTTCTTTTAATTGATGGTTTGGATTTTAATGTAAAATATCATACCTAAGGACCACCCTGCCGATTTTTTACGCCAAATCTCAGTGGCAAAAAAAAAGGCAATTGCTCAAATTTGTAGAAAAAAAATTTGTATTTAATTGATCTCAGCAGCTGAAAGATGAAAAGCAGTATTTACCATTGGAATCAGCGAGCAAAATATTAAAAATACGCTTTATTATAGTGAATTTTTCATTTTTGACCAATTTTGGAAATATCATGAAAATCCGGTTGAATTTCAGTTTTGTTTGAGATTCTGCGTAGAATCCCAATCTGCAATACAACCTGGAACTCCCTGTAATATTAATATTTATTCATGTAAATCATTTTATTGTGTCCGTACTCACAATACTTCAACGTTGTTGTTCTTATCACCACTATGATGATTACATTAGGAGAAAAAAGAGTTTTGGAATTAAAATTAGACCTTGGATTTTTACATTTCAGCAATTAATAAAATTCAAGTATATTTTAACCATAATTTTGTTCATCAATTTTTTAATGGTCTTGCGTTCTTCGTTGATTCTGCTGAAAATTTACACATACATTTATCAATGTTTTAGTTGTTTTTAGCCATTTTTAGTGATTTTGAGCATATTTTTTGAAATGAGCAATTTAATGAGCTCAAAAAGTGCTGTTCAAAAAACTCAGCCTTTCTTTTGGAAAGCTAGATTTTTTGGCGCAAGAACGGATTTTTATATCCCAATCCTAAGATATCGAAAAACTTCAAATTGTAACTCTCCTTTATTTATTTTAGTACTGTTGAATTGTGAGACTGAATTTTGATTATAACGCGTCACAATGGCGCTGCGACTCCTATCTCGTGTTTCTTGAATGAGAACGAATTGAATTTTCGTAGATAATTAAGCCATTGCAATTACTCGGGAAATTTTAAAATCAAAATTTTCGAACATTTTCTTCATTGAAATCCGTTTTGAGACATTCTGAAACGAATACCTCAGGAAGGTGAAAATTGATCACTAATTAACCGACTAGAAGTGAAAAGATACAAAAAGGAATATTTCGGTAGGTGACATATCACTAAGTTTACTAATATGCAAACGAAATAGAATATCTCGAGTTAGCTACCTCAATTAATGGAAATAATTTATTAAATTACCAACTGAAATTATTATTAATATTCGATAAGAATAAAACCGCAAACAATAAGATGTTACCAAAAACATGAATTTAGCATGGTTGGGCAATCAAAATATGAAATGTGGTGAGAGGAAACAGCAGGATACGGAGATGCACGGCGCCTTCCAGCTCTGGAACGCCGCGATTGGTAAAACAGTAAAGACGTTCTAAATTGCATAAACAACAGACTGAAGGGGTCAAAACCAAGAAATCATTTCTCCCGTATGCATGCGCGATATGCTGTAAATTGCATTCGTTAATTGGTATGTATATATATATACACATATATACATAAACAAAAGTGTGCAGGAACACGCAAACGCGCTTTGTGTATGTGTTTGTGTGTGTGTTCGTATCTGTGTGTTCGTGTGTGTGTCATTCCAGACGGTAACTCTCCTTACGATTGAGATAAAAATTCCGTTCTTGCGCCAAAAAACCAATCTTCCCAAACGAAAGGATGTGTTCATTGGCCAGCACTTTTTGAGCACATTAAATTGGTTACATTTGAAAATATGTGCTGAAAAAATCATTAAAAATGGCTAAAAACGGCTGAAAGTCGTTACATTGATTAATTTTTAGCAGAACATTGCTCAAATGAAGTTTATAAAATTTAAAATAGAACATTAAACAAGTTTTGTTCAAAATTAGGCTGAAAAATTCACTTAAATTTCATTAAAATTTGCTATAAAATTGATATAAATTAAATATCTCGAGTTAGCTACCTCAATTAATGGAAATAATTTATTAAATTACCAACTAAAATTAATATTATACAATAAAAATAAAACCGCAAACAATAAGATGTTACCAAAAACATGAATTTAGCATGGTTGGGCAATCAAAATATGAAATGTGGTGAGAGGAAACAGCAGGATGCGGAGATGCACGGCGCCTTCCAGCTCTGGAACGCCGCGATTGGTAAAACAGTAAAGAGGTTCTAAATTGCATAAACAACAGACTGAAGGGGTCAAAACCAAGAAATCATTTCTCCCGTATGCATGCGCGATATGCTGTAAATTGCATTCGTTAATTGGTATGTATATATATATATACACATATATACATAAACAAAAGTGTGCAGGAACACGCAAACGCGCTTTGTGTATGTGTTTGTGTGTGTGTTCGTATCTGTGTGTTCGTGTGTGTGTCATTCCAGACGGTAACTCTCCTTACGATTGAGATAAAAATTCCGTTCTTGCGCCAAAAAACCAATCTTCCCAAACGAAAGGATGTGTTCATTGGCCAGCACTTTTTGAGCACATTAAATTGGTTACGTTTGAAAATATGTGCTGAAAAAATCATTAAAAATGGCTAAAAACGGCTGAAAGTCGTTACATTGATCTTTTTGAATAGCAGATTACTATTTAAAATACGTTTTTTCATAAAAATAATAGCAAAGAATTTCTTTGCACCAAAAAATCTCAAATTTTTCAAAAGAATTTAATATAATATAGTAAGATAACTTACGAAAATTCATTCAAATTTACTATAAAATCGATATAAAATGCAACAAAAAAAAAAAACTAAAAATCCAAGATTACTATTCAGAATACGTTTTTTTTCTCGTAAAAATGATAGTTAAGAATTTCGTTGCACTCAAAAAGCTCAAATTTCAAAACAATTCAACATTATATAATACGATGACTTTCGAAAATTCGCTCATACGATCATGCTGCATGACTGGAACTGTTTTTTCCTGAATTCCATTTTCGGGTTTTAAAAATAGTTTCATTCAACTCGACGCTGGAAATACATAGAAATTGGCAACTGCAAAGTAATTTTTGAGAGGATTCTGTTTGTTTTTTTTTCTCGCGAAAGCGCCTTTTTTGGACCACTGTGCGCCGAAGTGCAGAACACTACCGTTTTCAGAAATAATCACAACATCAATTAACGAATGCAATACACAGCATACCACGCAAGCATGCGATGGAAATGATTTCTTGGGTTTGACCCCTTCAGTTTGTTGTTTATGCAGTTTTGAATCTCTTCACTGTTTTACCAATCGCGGCGTTCCAGAGCTGGAAGGGGCCGTACTTCTCCGCTTCCCGCGTTTTCCACTCACCACATTTCATATTTTGATTGCCCAACCAAGGTAAATTCATGTTTTTGGTAATACCTTATTGTTCGCGGTTTTATTCTTATCGAATATTAATAATAATTTCAGTTGGTAATTTAATAAATGATTTCCATCAATTGTGGTAGCTGACTCGAGATATTCTATTTTGTTTGCATATTAGTAAACTTGGTGATTTGTCACCTACCGAAATGTTCCTTTTTGTATCATTTCACTTCAAATCGGATAATTAGTGATCAGTTTTTACCTTCCTGAGGTAACCCGAGAGTTTATTTGATGTTTATATAGAAAATTCCGAAACACCATTCATATAATTCTGGCACCCTGAGAAGTAATTCAGGGTGCCAGAATTTAATTTGCTACCATTATTAATTTTTTTTAAATCGATTTTTCTATAGAATGTTCAGTGGTAATTCTTGGGTCTCGTAATGTTGTTAAGTGTGTTTCCTAGTCTCAATCGGCTTACCCTTCATATGAATCTTTAAAATAATACCTTTCCAAGATTTTCATCGTGGAATTCCGTTTTGAGGCATTCTGCACCGATTTCTGGATATAGGTATATGCATGGTGGTGGTTCAATGTGTTTAATAATCAATATGGTGAAACCAGACCGGAAATGAAATAGAATTTTACCATCCGTACCATTCTATTTAAATCCGTTGCCAAGATGTGACTTTTTATAGGGGTTTCGTTTCCTCGAGAAAACCACGTTTTTTGATATAAAACCCCACATTTCTCTCCTTTAAAGCAACTTTTCTCAACATTGGACCACATTTTAGGAATTAGAGCTAAATTGTCTTTAAGAGCAGACGATTTTCATATTTCTTTAACACAAGTCAAACTCATTTATTAAAAAATAAATAAAAATAAAAGTTAGGGTGGAGGGGCCTGTTTGTTCAAACTTAATCCTTCGTCTATTGCTGCATCAGGATGTCCTCAAACTGCTCAGTATTGGAAAAATCACTAATTCGAGCCACAAAACATCATAAATTTGGTTTTTCGAAATAAATTTTTTGACCCAGCATTTGACACCCAAATTTTGCTTCCGAGACTGCAAGGCAGCGGAAGCTTTGTTTTCACTTTCGAAATGAAAAAAAAATTTTTGCTCCAAAATCAAAATTTCCACTCGCATTTTGCGTTTCAGAGCCTCCTGAACAAATTTGGTTCCGTCCCTGTCTGTCTGTCTGTCCGTCCACATTTCCTTGTAACAGCCATAACTTCCACAATTTTGATCCGATTTTAACAAATTTTCAGAGATCGTGCGGGTTAAGCCCTAGATGGTCCTCTATCAACTTCATCATGATCGAATCAACGGTAGCTTCTGCGCAGGCGCTAACGTGAATTCCTTGTGACGGTCATAACTCGATCAATGTTGAACGGATTTCGGTCAGATTTTCAGGGATGATATGGGTAAGGTCCCTTAAGGTCCCATAAGACAATCATCATAATTGCATTAGCGGTACGCTCTGCGCATGCGTGAACGAAATATTCTTGTTACGGTCCTTGCAACAGCCGTAATTTCAATAATTTTGATGCGATTTTCTTCAAATTTTTAGGGATCGTGCGGGTATAGCTCTACATGGTCCCCTATCAGTTCCGTCATGATCGAATCAACAGTAGCCTTAGCGCAGGCGCAAACAAAATTTTCTTGTTTCGGTCATAACTCAGGCAATTGTGAACGGATTTCGGTCAGATTTTCCCACCAATTTCCCACCTTATTAATTCCCTGATGCCAGAACCGGTCGTTTCTAGTTTTCTGGGATTTAATTGTGAACGGATTTCGGTCAGATTTTCCCACCAATTTCCCATTTTATTAATTCCCTGATGCCAGAACCGGTCGTTTCTAGTTTTCTGGAATTTAATGGTGACGTACTGTGAAGGTCACGAGGAAGCTCATGTGTCATTTCCTTGGCAGTGTATTTTTGTTTGCACCTGTGATTGACCCCCTATGATTGACACAGCAGTTCTTCTGCAATGAATGATTCCGTGAATCATCAAAACATTTATTTCAAAAATTTATAAATAAATTGAGCATTTGAACTTGGTTTTATTAATCTAAAACTAAAATTAATATGAGTATTTATAAAGACAAAGTTGAAAAAATCACCAGATGTTTCATCACAAAATAGGTACCTACAATGTTTTCTCAATACGGTAGGTACAATACGCTTCTAACGGTACACTAGCAGCTCGTGAGTTGCTATGTATTTATATAAATATAAATAACAAATGACAAGAACGAATAGAGATCCATATTGACAGCACTGTCAATCACTAACGGTAGCATCAGTTTGGTGAACTAGTAATGACATTTGCATTTTCACATGTTATCATTGATTATTTCCAAAAATTGATAGTATAAATGCAATCTACACAAAAAACTGATTGAGAAAACCCAAGGGTACAATCGAATTTGAAAATATGGAGGACATGGTGAAGCAATATAAAATACTTACCTCGTTAGCAAAATCACAAGAAACAGCACCAAAGAAATGACAACCGAGGTTTTGTTGAGTAACCTTCTCCAGATTTCACAAAAACCCACCTGAACCATTTACCCACCTTCATACTTCACTGAGAAGGTATTTTGTCTCAAAATTCAAAAGGATCAAACCCGTAAAACACTTTTATGCCTTATTACTTAAACTTTATGGTGAGAAGTTAATCACTGGGTCCTTGTCAAACACTGGTCCCTCCACCCTAATTCTTTTTGCCAAGGGATTATCAGGAATGGGGCCTCCTCTTTCGCCAAGCTTTCGATAAATCAATTATCTTCTTCAGGGCCTATATAATGTACAGAATAACAACTCAACCCATTGAATAACGGCGAATTCATAAAAGATAATAAATAAAAATATAAATGTAAAAATACTCAAACAAGAAACAAGTACTATAGGTTAAAAACAACTAACATACTCGGAGGATAACTACAGCGTGAATTCCTCACTACTCAACGACAAGTGATCAATAAAGGCATCAAAGGTTCAAACAGGTCCTGATACTTCCATGGCAGATTGTTGCGTTAGGGTCGATATTCATGCCTGCTACGTTAATTTATTTGGAAATAGGGAGTTGTAAAAAATGTTTAAGACTTAGTTACTCACAAAATTAAATTTATAGACCGTAAACTTCAGTGAAAACTGCATTAAGACCGTAAACTTCAGCGAAAACTGCATTATTTGATACTGTTTCCAACAATGTAGTCAATTGTACGTTTACTTTGTTAAATAGGGGAGGCATAATATTTTAACGTTGAAAAACGTGTTTTTTTTTTAATTCAATGATATTGAGGGTTTTTTTTTTTAACTATCTCGTACAACCGCACGAGTATGAGGTCAATTTCTACGTATTTTTTCACGTTGAATTCTCCAACACAGATCTCTAGAGTTTTACACTTTAATTAACTAGTTTTACCCCTAAAAACACGTTCAATTGAGCATAACAAATAAACTAAAAGTTCAATGGGTAAAACTCGGTTATTACGGAGCTAGAAAGATCTGCGAGAGTTACTATTCGATACAGCATGAAAAAAACCGACCCAGAACACGAAAGTTGGTGGAGGGTCATTTTTCAAGGAAATCCCCGATTCCATTAAGAAACTGAATTATTAATAGACATGATTTTCTTCTCTAATTTGCATAGTAAAAGTAAATTGACTATACCGCTGGAAAGAGAATTGAATGAAAGTTTTTGTGAAAGTTAACTAACGATCCCTAAGATTAATTTTAATAGAGTGGTATTCTAGACAAAAAAAAAAAAAAAAAAAAAAAAAAAAAAAGTTTTCTTATAGTTTCATTTTCTCACCAACCATGTTTTCTTGGTCGCTGAATACGAATTTCAAGTTTTCAGGTAGCGATTTTGCCCGGAATGTTGTTTTTTTCCAAATTTCGTCACTTTTTTCAGTTTTTAGACCGTCCCTCTGAAGGTAGGCTTTGTCTATAAAGGGACGACCTATTGGAATTGATCCCGGGGTGTGTGGGTCAACCCAAGTACGAGAAAAAGATTAACCGCATACAAATCCGTTTCAAACCATTCTAAGACAGAATCCGTAAAAAACACCACACACCGTCTGAGTGTGTGTGTGTGTGAAAAATTTGGTCGACGCTGCCTAGACCACAATTTCAAACCGATTTTCGAGATGATTTCTTTGTTCGATCTCAATTTTAGTTAGTTCTGCAACGATCTCCGGAAATTTCGAATTTCATGATGGATGAGGGGGAATGGAGAGGATAAAGCCGGAAAAACGTGTTATTTTTACTACAAATTTTGACGATGCAACGCCCTTTTTCGTAGATCTTTTGTTTTTAAAAATAGTGAGAAATTATTCAATATTTGGCCCCTTTATTTTCAAGGATGGGGAAAAAAAGAATATGGAGTCACAAAGGACGAATTCTCACGAAAAAAGGGAAAAAATAAGAATTTTCATTTATGAATTTCGTACTCAGTCTTCGATCCCACTTGAAATAAATTCAGTTTTGCTGCAAAAAGCAATTCCTCCGCTGGATGATTCCACCTCAAATCCTCTACTCTTCGCATTTTTTTGCCTATCTGACAGTACACCGAACGACTTTTGTTGAGAAGATATACACACTCCACTAGTTTCTGATCGGGCATGACTGCGAAATTCTTCAGGATGTTTGAAATCAAGACATAGCCCATACTCATTCTGCTTTAGGAGCTTACTTCTTGAATGACCACTCTTAATCCACTTATCTTTAATATGAGAACAAAATGATTGAAGTTTAGTTTCTAAAACCTGTACATTCTCTTTGGTTGGAGAAGACGATATTTTGGATATATGTACCTAATCAAGTCGCGCAAGAGCCGCACATTCCCACTGTCAGCTGTCTTTTCATATGCACTGCAAAGATCCGGTTTTTAAAAACTCGAACATTGCTCCAAGAAACCTCCTACCTCGAGAAATGGGAATCAACTGATGATATGATCCGTACAAACTATCACCAGTGTGTACATCTAATGAAGAAGAAAGTTTGTTATCAATACACTCAGAGTTTTCTACAGTGTTGTTACAATAAACAATACAACATGGTTTTTCCAACCGTCTGTCGGGTGTGTAGGCATGTGATATCCAGGGAAGAAAAATGAAAGTTGAACTAATATAAATTGTTGAACTCGTTTGAAAGAAAACATATAATATACATACATTTGAAAGTTGAATACTCTTTTGGGGTAAATCAATTGAAATTCTGTGAAAAATTAAATTTACTCATCAATTTTCTATCACGCCACGATAACTTGCAGTATAAGACCAACTGAGGCCAGCCAGGAAACCATTTGGCTTCTAAATGGAGAAGCCAAATGGTTTCCTCGCGACTCAAAAAACCTCGATTGAAAGCCACTAACCTAAATTCAGAGAAAGTGGTAGAGATCTTCACGTGCATGTCTATTAGACAAGGAGCACTCCTCACATCGATCTGTCACATAAGGCTTAGTACAGCAGCTCCCCCCGCAGCTTGAACAACCATCTGCTAGCATCCAAACTGTTAACCCTGACCAAATTTGCCGGTTTGATCTGAAAGTTCAGCATTCTGTACAAGGAAAAACGATCTGATTCCTCACACCTCTACGCGAGATCCCGGACTTCTTCTTTGTATCGTGTCAGTAAATGCTCTGCATCCGACCTAAAAATCCTGCTATCCATTGTTGCCAGGTTGTTTGAGATTTCGTACTTATTCGCCAAGTTGTCCCTGTGCTTTGCCCACGTAGTCCTGTAACCAAAGTTTCAAACGACTCAAAAAGCGTTTTCAAGACATAGCCCCAGAAGCTTTTTTCCCAACATTTCCTTATGTTTTTCGGGGTGCTGAATCCGAGTTTGAGATTTGCTTTTTTTTTTTTTTTTTTTTAATATCTTGAAAACTACGCGATTTTCAAGAATCGCCATTATTTAAAGTAGACAAAATTTTCTACGAAATGCAATTGTTAACTTTGAAATTTGTACCACCAGAATTGGTGCTACAGCTTGTTTAAAAACGTCAGGTTTTGCTGTTTGGAGAAAAAGTTGAAAATTTACATTTCGTACTTTGATAGAGCCCACAAATAACTTTTGAGCCTAAAACTCATTATTCCTCTGGTTTCTTCCACAAATAGTCAGTTGTAATGAATTACCAAACGCTATTGAGGGGCATTTACACGGTGTATTTACACCATGTACACCTATTCAAGTCATTCCAGCGCTATAGGGGAAGTATGGCTGAAGAAGTTAAATTTGATGTGAACAAACTTTATCGGTTCTCTTTTGCGATAATATGAACAAAGGGCAAAATCGTTCAAAGTGTCGGACTTAGGTATTTCGTTTTTTTTACTTATGTCTTGAAAATTATGCAATTTTCGAAGTTTTGTCACTGTATGAAATCATATTCATTGGTTAGCAGCTATTTATTAATATCTCTCCATGCGATTAAAATACTATAATTACAGCTTGATGTGTAGGAAGGAAACAATGAAATCCTTAGGACCGCAAATGGCCATTTTAATCTTCGACAAACCTCTTTACCTTAAATCGAGAGAAATCAAGGAAAATCTCTCAAGCGATTGTCCACCTTCGTGAATGTACGTCGGGGGCCTTCTACCATTTGATATCGTTTATGGGCGCTGTCGGGTGATCATGGAAGAGAGTAGCTTAACTGATCTGTTCAACCTAATTTATGCTGTACTCAGTACAGAAAAAGTTATGACAGGTCATGCTTATGCTAGAGATGTTAGAGCCCACCTCCTTGCTCATCGAGCTATGGCCTCACTGTTATTGAAGACCAAGTATTCAGTTTTCGCATTCATTTTGATCAGAAATAGAACAAGTTTTGTATGGCAGATGGTGGTTGTGTGATCGACCAAATATTCTGAATGGATTAAGAATTCTGTATATACCTAATTAAAAACGTGAATGTATTAAGGAACTTCTGACTCAGAAGTTCAACACACAGCTTCAAACTTTCAAAAGCTGAGGTTCACTTCAAAACTTTGGTTTCAATTCTTGACAAATAGTGACATTGATAATGAACTTGGAGCTTGGACCATCTGATGGACCGTTAAACCCGCACAGTCCTGCCATGGCTAACCAACCTAGTAATTGGACTGGATCAACATACATAAGTATTGTTGTTCCTTATTCATATCCCTTCAATTAGGTACCACAAATGCTGACTTATATTCTACGTGGTTGTTTCGTACTACATCAACATTTCCCTCCCTTCATTTCACAGGTGACACTCTTCTGACACTTTGACTGACTGCCCTTTGTTCACATTATTGCAAAATCCATACTTCAGCCATTCTTCCCCTATAGCACTGACATGACTTGAATAGTTAGTTACATGGTACATACACTGTGTAATGACGTAATTGCGTTCGGTAATTCATTACAACTGACCATTTGTGGGGAAAACCAGAGGAATAATCAGTTTTAGGCTCAAAAGTTATTTGTGGGTGCTACCGAACTTATAAATGTTAATTTTCAACTGTTTATCCAAACAGTAAAAAATGACGTTTTTTCAACAAGCTGTAGCGCCAATTTCGGTGACGCAAATTTCAAAGTTAACTAGAGCTTTTCACTAGAGCATTAAGAACGAAAGCTTGGATGAACATTAGAGATGGAAAGGGATGTGCTGTGAATTACATCAAGAAACCCCTCTCCCCTTCTTGAACACTATTAGTTCCCTTAATCATTCACATGCAGAGTTGACTAGAGTTATAAAACGAAAGGGTCAGAAGATCTGACAATTGGATCGGGACTCCCTCACCTGGTTGGCTTATCTACAATATTGTTCGAAAACGATCCGATTATATCCTATTTCAATTAGGGACTCATCCTCTGTAATTGCTGCTCGTCCCTCATCCAACCTACTCGCACCCTTTACGACTTGCTTTGCCGCTCGATTGAGCCTCTCAGACGGATTAAACTTGAGTTGTAGTTCAAACTCCCCCCCGTACGAGGGGGTGCAAGGTAGGGGTTAAATTGTTTTTATCAGCATTGCGTACCTTTGCTGGCAATAACCTATCCTCACACTCATCTCCCTCTGTATTTATTACTTGTTTTCGAATGAAAAGTCTCCACTACGAAGTAGGAGGGGCTCTAGGGAACGGAACAGGAGGGGAATCAATCTAGCATGTCAAGTCATAAGATTAGGAATTATTTTGTCAGATTTAAAGTTAATCATGTCACTTCCAATTGATACAAGGGGCGGTTTGCGAATACAGGGCTAACAGTAAGGCTGTTTGCCCCCGAAGACGATTATTCTACTTCTCTTTCTAAATTAAATCTTATCACGTCTTAACAAAATGCATTACTTTTACTTACTGCTCAAAATCGAATCGAGTATTTTTTTCTAACCCATAACTATTTCAATAACTAAATATTGCGTGGTGTTCGGAAACTTTTTATTTCAGCACATCAGAAGGTTGGCAGATTTTGTCACTTTACTTCATGAAAAAATTGATAACAGTGCCTGTATTTTTTTTTAATTCTACGCAACAATCCTAAGATTTACAAAAAAAAAAAAAAAAAACCTGACATATATTTTAGCAACGCGACTGGATTTTGGTTTATCATTTCCATAATAAAATTTTGTAAACAATAAACTCAACATATAATATAGGTACTTACTTCATAGAATAAGTAGATGCTATAGTAGAGGCGAGAGTGAAATTGAGTTAATTGTAAATTAATTATTCGTTTTGCTTATTAATTTTTTTATATTGTTGCAACGGGTTTTTTGTATTGTGTGCAATATTTTTTGTCTGTAAAAAACAGTTAATGCAAATTTTAAATAATTTTTTTTAAATAGAAATGTGTAGTTTTGAGGACCTTACCACGATCAAAAAGTTTTGTGGTGGGAAAAAAGGGACAAAAATCCAATTGCAATAATAAAATGTCTAGAACAGGTTTTTAAGAGGTTGAATCCTAGGATTGCTGGGTACAATAAAAATAATACAGGTACGCTTGTCTATTTTTCATAAAGTGAAGTAAAAAAAAAAGGGGGAAACTGATATCTTACACAATTTTCTTTCTCTTCATTGTTTAGAAAATTTTCATAGAAAAGGAAGCTATGCAATGGCTCCAAAAAATTTAAAATCAAAGTTTTTGATAATTTTCTTCAATGAAATACGTTTTGAGGCATTCTGAAACGAATCCTATAGTTTAACGTTTTTTCATATATTTGTGTGTGTGTGTGTGTGTTTGTCAATCCAGACGATAACTCTCCTTAGGATTGAGATAAAGTCTCCGTTCTTGCTCCAACAAATCAAGCTTTCTAAAAGTGAACAATTTCTTTACACTCAAAGTGGTCAGATTTCAAAACAATGTACAGTTATAACATACAACCATTCACAGAAATTCGGTTATACAGGGTGGTCCATAATAAACGGACACATTTTAAAATCCTGTACCATTCACAAATTCGATCGTAGGGATTAAAAAATAAGCAGAACGTGTAGAGAAAATCAGTAAGTTTTATTCACAATCGAAAAATCGGGAAAAAATTATCAAGTTTTAAAAATTATGTCATTTAAATGTCATTTTAAACGACCTTGTTTGGTAACGCACAGTTCAAGACGGTCCTTGAAGTTCTGCATCACTCTTTGCACCATATCTTCCAGTATTTCCGCGATTTCTTGTCTTATTGACTGCGTTGAAAATCCGTCATGCACCCCTCTGTAGTATTGATATAACGTCTGAGACTTGGGGGCATTCGACAAGCGACGTCATCTATCACAGTCGACTGGATGAAAAAGGGCGTGCAGGTGCCGCCCTGCTGAGGTCCCACGAAATCCACAATGTCTCAGGCGGTGGCCCCATTGCCTTCTTCCACTTCGGCTAGCCGACATTGTTTTGCTCAGCGCTAAGATAACGGACCCACCGCTGTTGAATTCGAAAAGTCGCGGATCCCACGCCACCCCTGCACATAGGTGGCCGCCTTACCTACACCGGCAAATCGCATGTACCTACCCAACCTTCACAATTTATGAACGCATCGTTGAGCGTTTATTACGATCTCGTTACTACAGGTAGGTCCCACAATCGGTTATTGGAACAGGTCAACCGGATGAATCGATTTGTCCAAAACGGGCTTTCATATTGTGCTTACCCCATCCTGACAAAACTGATTTCATCCACGGAGGAAAAACGGATTTTCGTATTAGCTAATCTTTGTACAAAATGCAGGTTTTGTAATGGGCGAACAAATAATTGCTCCTAGTAAAAGAGAAAAAATAAAAAATACGTTTCGGAACACGACGAATCTAACGATAAATTTAAACACTCTTACAAAATCTATATATATATAAATCAATTGCTGTTCGTTAGTCTCACTAAAACTCGAGAACGGTTCGACCGATTTGGCTAGTTTTGGTCTTAAATTATTTGTAGAAGTCCAGAGAAGGTTTAAAAGGTTTAAAATTTCAAATCTGCCCCATAGGGGGTGGTTTAGGGGGGGAGGGGGGAATGGGGTATCTTTGTCATCACTGAATTGGATTACTCCAGTTCAAGTCAAAGACTACTTTTTTCAAAATTTTCAAATCTGACCCACAATGTAGGGGGAGAGGGTGGGGGAGTTTAAGCGTTTCGAACGTCACTGAACCAACTGGGGATCTGAGTTGTCAAATATGTTTGGAGTATTCTACCTTAAATCACAGGTTACTTGAAAATTTTCAAATCTAACCCATAGAAGGGGGTGTTTTAGGGGAAGGGGGGAGAAAATCCCACTGAACCAACTGGGGATTTGATTGTCGAATATGTTTGGATTACTCTAATTCAAGTCAAAGACTACATTTTTCTAATTTTTGAAATCTAACCCAGTGGGGAGGGAAGAGGGGAGGATGTTAAAGTGTTTTGAACGTCACTGAACCAACTGGGGATCTGAGTGGGCGAATCTATCAAAATTACTTCAACTTGGGTCACAGGCTTTTTGATAATGTTCAAGTCAACCTGTGCAACGCACGGGTGAACCAGCTAGTCGTATATATTTAAGTGTGTGTAAGGTCGCATGCGTCAAATAAGATCGAAGTCCTAATAAATCCCTAGTAAGTATTTGGAAACATTTCAGCCAAATCCGTCAGTTGGGAGCACCTATTTAAACAGAGGAAGCATTCTTCCGATAACAAATAAGTAAGGAAGCTATGACAAGAAAAGTGAAGGTATGTAGGATGTTTGCAATTCTTGTACATATTTAAAAATGAAACTTGGAACTAAATACAGAAAAGGTTGTGTGTCTTCACCCAATTTTATTGAAATTTTGAAACTTTTTTATTCCCAGAGAATTTTTGTAGAAAATTAAGCTATTGCAATAGCTCCAAAAAATTTAAAATCAAAATTTTAAAATTTTCTTAATTGAAATTCGTCGTGAAATACATCAGGGTGTCCCCAAAAACGATACAATTGTCACTAGTGATACGTGATTTTGGAGTATTTTTTTGTGCTGAACCTCGTAATGATGTCCATTTATTGATATTTGCAACACCAATTTGCGAAAACACTGGAAAACCTACATTTTAGTACTGAATAAACCTCAGTTTATTCAGTGATGCTCAAGATACTGTTTAAGTTCTGAATAGTATTCAGGATTTGAATTCGTGGTAATTACAACAATAAACCGGCACTGAGGTTGAACTTTCTAATTAATCAGTTCCATTAAAAAATTTGTTTTTAACTCGTAGGTACCTACTTATTGTGTATTAACGATTAATTATGGTCCGAGAGTAACGGAGACGAGCAAATTTATTAGAATAAATCATTAGCAACAACAGTGCAAGGAGTTGCAATTGCAGACAAAGTTAAGAGGTATACTACATTCCCTTCCACAAATCAAAAGTAAAAAGGTAAAAACAACAAGAAAATTATTGACGTAGTGAAGTTCACTTAGAAGCAAAAACACTAGGATACTTATCTTCACAAAATTCAAAAACGAAGAACAGTATTTGGATCCCGAAGCCTCTCTGGGAATCTCCTCATCGAGTAATGGAACGCAATTGTGAGGAAGGAGGAACCAGTGGTGTTGGAGTTGTGCAAGGCGGCGTAACCTGTGAGATGGAAGCTTGATTGTGTGGTGTTCGTGGTTGGCAATGCCGAGGGAACTGTGGTATTTCAAAGGACTGGCCTGACCAAAAGACACGACCTTTTTAGGTCGCATCTCAGTGTCTCGGAGCGGATCAATATGACGTTTTGTCCCTGAACCATCCAAATGGATAAGATAGTGCCGATGTCCATACCTCTGCAAAATTTAACCAAACTCCTTAACAGAGGTGTTCCCCTTGAACATGTGTACATGCACTCTTTCCCCCGCACAGAAGAACCTCTTTGTAACGTATGTGGCTTGCGAAGCATGGGACTCAACAGGGAAGATGACATCCAAGTGGGTGCGAAATCTGCCCTTCAGATAAAGCTCAGCTGGTGAACTTCCATTGGCAAGTGGCGTTGCCCTGTAGCGAAACAATATCCTCCTAATTTTATCTTGCATAGGAATGTCTTCATCCAAAGCAACGCATAATTTATTTTTGAGAATTTGAATATTTCTCTCCACCAGAACATTTGTTGCCGGATACCCAGGCGCAATAAACTTCCGGTGTACACTTGGTCACTTCAAAATATGGTTTCGTTATCAGGTACTAGATAAGACAGGAACCCATCGACAGCAAAAACCTCGTTGAGAAGTAAAATGGGAGAAGCCCTCTATGGAACATCCCTAAGCGACTCCACTTCAGCCTATTTCCACGCAAACCAACAAGTGATGCCCCTCGAACGGTCGTGCAAAATCAATGTGGACACGTTCTTAATTTTTGAGGGCTCATCCCAAGGGTGATTAGGAGCCTTAGGTAGGTCGGCACTCGTGAGCATACCCTGCCCACAACCCCTTTGTCAGGTATTCAATGTGGTTTCAATACTGGGCCAGTACAGAAATTGCGTGCGAGCTGCTTCACCTTTACTATCCCGGGATATGTCTCATGTAGCCCAGTAAGCACCTAAATAAAAAGTGAACGATCGTATGAGCGAATTTTAGCCAACTATTGTTCTATACCGATTATGATAAATTGTTTTGAAAATTCAGGACTTCAAGTAAAGAGTAATGGTTATGTGAAGAGGGTACAACAATCTGGTTGTGGCAAAAGAGAGTTCCCTCAAAAAGTGTGTACACAGAATCCGCATTTATTCTTGAGCAACTCAATAATCCTCTTCAGTTCAGGATCCTTGCTGGTTTTCTCGCGAGTTGTTCCAAATGTCACCTCATGGCTTGAAATCTGCAAAATCTGCTTACATGAGACCGCGTTAACCTCTTCTCCAATTAACACATATGTGGGCGTGGAATGCTGACTTATTGGAGTGTGTGACAAGCAGTCAACGTTCTTATTCTCTCTACCTGCTTGAATCTAAATTTAATAATCGAATCCAAAGAGAAAAGACGAATAGCGGAGCAGGCAAGCTGTTATTATGCTGACAAATTCGTGTAATAGGCTCATTGTCAGTGATAAGGGTGAATGGCCTACCCAAAACCTAATTAAAGAGCGGTATACGCATGCAATAGGCTGTTTAGCTTCGTCCGCAGGATGACTTAGGACAGCAGCAACTCCATCAGGATTGGCGTCACATATGAGTAACACTGGCAAGCTTGGATCGAAAAGAATCAGTACTCCTTCACAACAAAGCTCATTTTTCAGCTTCAGAAAGGCAGACTCGCGTTTAGCTGACCATGCAAATTCGTGACCAATCTGAAACAGGCGCCTGAGAGAGTATGTTGAAGAAGAAAATATAAAAGTTCCAGTTCTGCAGCATCATCTTATGAGCGAATTTTCGTCAACTATCATACTATACCTATTATGTTAAATTGTTTTGAAAATTCTGGACTTCAAGTAAAGAGGAATGGTTAACAACCGATTTCAATGAGGGAAAAAAAAAAAAAAAACTCGTCCTAAATAGGTAGGTACTATTCGGCAATTCAAAAAAGATTTCGGATTTTTAGCTTTTTTGCAGGTTTTATCTATTCTTCGGCAAATATTAATGAAATGCAAGTACGTTTTTCTGCATAAATTTCTGCATACTTTTTTTTCTAGTTCATCATTATAAACTCCTTTGGACTAAAATTTTGCTAAAAAATATAAATTCAACGATTTTTTGCAGTTTTTAGCCATTCTTGCGAGTTTTTGTATAAAAATAAGCTATTGCAATTTCCTTCATTGAAATCAGTCGTGAAATATATATATATATATGTATATATATATATATATATATGACATTCCAGACAATAACTCTCCTTAGGATTGTGGTAAAAATTCCGTTCTTGCGCCGAAAAATCAAGCTTCCCAAATGAAAGGATGAGGTCGTTGGCCAGCTCTTTTTGAGTACATTAAATTGGTTACATTTTAAAAAAAGTCCTAACAAAATAACTAAAAACGGCTAAAAACGGCTAAAAGTAATTTTTATTATTTGTATTTTTAGTACAATTATAGTTTAAAGAAGTTTAATAACGATGAACTACACAAAAAAAGGTATGAAGAAATTTATGCTGAAAAATATACTAAAATTTCATTAATATTTGCCGAAAAACAGATAAAACCTGCACGAAAAAGCTAAAATTCCAACATCAAAATAAAAAATAGTAAACGATAATCACCTGCTCGTTATTAATCCATATCTTCACATATCATGCATGATGCATCTTCAAATGATGTGCTTAGGTATGTATCAAGCCATTAATCATACGGATACATAATGTGTCTATTGTAAGTTAACACAGCATAGCTATTGGAAAACGTCTGCCGAGTTGGCAATATAGCTTTATAACTTCCTTTAATATGGAATAAACTTAGATGCAATTAATTGGTTGGTGAAAAAATGCAACGAAATAATAATAATTGTATGAATGTACCTCCTAATGGTCCAACGGCGGTGAAATGTATAAGAGACATTATAGGGGCTCGATTCCGGCGTTCTAAATCGACCGAAAATCACCGGTTTTAGCTGTGGTTTCGAATTTTACGTTTCCTGGTGCGCATACGCCACCATGAAGCTTGTGGGGAGTCTTCTACCAGCTATCCCGAACAATCCTTGAAAATTTCATCAGATTTATCTGAATGGTCTTTGTCGTTTACGTCAATATTTACGTCTGCGGATGCATAGTTGAATCGATTTTATTAATGCAACCATAGGAAATGTTTTAGAAACTAGGATTCTTCCTTAAACACTCTTCAGTTTTGAGACAATTCTGGTCATTATACGTAATGAGGAGTAAAGGTGTTTAAGGAAATCCTCGTCTGTACATGCTAATATGTTCAGACGATGCCCTTTCAGTTGGCAAACCCATGAACAGGATCAATACGAGACAAATCAATAATGCAGTAGAGCCCTGTATCCCCTCTCTTGAAAAATCAACAAACAATCAATCCCCAATGACTAATACATGTATCAATCCCTGACCAATCCTCGTCAGTATGGAGTAGAAATCTGAGAAGTGATGGGGTTGAGGTTCGGTACCAGGTTGGACAGCATCAAAGTTGTTGGTTGACTTCATTAGGTCCCATGTGTTTCCGACGTCTGGTTCGACACAATTGGCATAAGCTAAATTCCTCCTACATGGAAAAAGACAATAAAGAGAATTTGGATGTCTTACACATCATCCATTTAGTTCCTACACAGTTGTGTCAGCAAGATGGAAATTGGATGACTCCAAATTGACTCTTCCACCTGTTCTGCTTACCTGGGTCTGTAAGCTGTGTCCGTTGTCGCATCCCTCGTGGTGGGGCAGCACACAAGTCTGCTTTTTGTTAGGATTGTTTTCTGAAATGAACTTGAATTTTCTTGTACTTTCGAGTATTAACATATATATATTTTTTAGCCTTCTTACCTTTTTTTGTTATACTTACATATATGTATTATATTCTGACTTTTGAATTATATTTATTTTGTACTATATTTTACCTTATGCAATATTACCTTATATAAAACAATGATTGAGTGATTATTGAGTATACGCCTCTCGTGGTTTTTCCTCATCGTCTTTTTCTATTCGGATTTTCTGAAATTGGTGGGAGGTGTAGGAGGAGGAATGCTCATGTGGTTCGTCTATTATGAAGGGGTTTTTTCCGTCTAAGAAGAGTTATTCAGCAATCAGCATCGTATTTTCTAATTGCTTGGAACATCCGGGCAATAGGTGTTTCCTTTGCTCGTTTTAGCGAATTTTCTTAGAAAATAAAGCTATCGCAATGGCTCCAAAAATTTTAAAATAAAAATTTTCAAAAATTTTCTTCATCGAAATATGTTTTGAGGCATTCTGAAAGGATTCCTGAATTTTAACGCTTTTTCATATAAATAAATATAAATATAAATATATATATATATATATATATATATATATATATATATATATATATATATATATATATATATATATATATATATGTATGTGTCATTCCAGACACTCTCGATAGAATAGAGATAAAAACTTCGTTCTTTCGCCAAAAACTCAAGCATTTAAAAGAAAGGATGAGTTCGTTGGAAAACACTTTTTGAGCACATTAAATTGGTCAAATTTCAAAAAATGTACTAAAAAAATCACTAAAAATAGCTAAAAACGGCTAAAAATCGTTTAATTCATATTTGCTGGTAGACTATTGCTCAAATAAAGTCTATTAACTATGAAAAGAACAGTGGTAGGGACCCTACCACTGATAAAAAAATTGAAAAATTCCCAGTGGAGGCAAAATTGGTATGCCGACGACTCGGCATGCGTTGGGAGGTTGAGCCATATCCGTGAGTGGTTTGATATATTACGACTTGAGGGACCGAAATGGGGCTACTTCCCAGAACCAGTGAAAAGCATTTTAGTTAGCAAGGCTGGGCTTGAGGAAAAAAACAGAGCCCTGTTTAGGGATCTCAATGTAAAAATAGTCCACTCACACAGGTTCCTCGGAGGGTGATTGGTCCACTGGAGCAGAAAAAAAGAGTATGTCCGCGCAAAAGTTCAAAAGTGGGTGGAATATACTACAAAATTTGCAGGAGCTGCAGAAAAAAGCCCGCAAGCAGTGCACGCAGCCTTCTCAAAATCTTTTCAGTTTGAGTGGGCTTTCACTCAGAGAGTTGTTGAAGGGTGCACAGAGGAATATCGGCCGCTTTGGGAGGAAATTCGTCAGCATTTGATGCCAGCTTTAGCAGGTCGTGAGGTGAATGAAGTGGAAAGCAATCTCATGAGCTTACCTGCCCGGCTAGGAGGGCTTGGAATATCAAATCCAACCGAAGCACACCACGAATTTCACACCTCTCAAAGATCTAGCAAACTCCTAAGTGCTTCAATTTGCTCCGGCAACCAACTGGACTTCAACGAGCACAACAACAACGTTTCATCAGTCCAGAGAAAAGAAAGGAAGGAAAGGGAATCGTATCAAAGCCAACAGAGCATGGACCTCATTCGACAGCTACAGCCGAATCAGCAGAGAGTCATCAGACGCGTTATTGGATCCTCTCAGTGGCTCTCGGTTGTGCCCACTGCTGCAGATGGGTTCGACTTATCTGCCACACAGTTTAGAGACGCAATTGCCCTACGGTACGCCCATACCCCTCATGCACTCCCAGCGCATTGTGACGGCTGTGGGGCAGAGTTTGACGTCACTCATGCACTCAACTGCAAAAACGGAGGAATAGTGAAGAGAGGACACGACGATCTGAGGGATGTGGTAGCCGGATCAGCCAACCTTGCCTGGGGAGGTGCAGTGACTGAACCAGTCATGTGGGAGGCTACCAGTGGTCAGCCTGCTCTGGTAGGAGACATCATGGTCAACGGGGTCTGGGAGAGTGGGAGGCCAGCGTTTTTCGATAACCGCATAGTGAATGCCGACGCTGCCTCTTACCTCTCCCAGGACTGGCAAACAACGTCTCGAACAGCAGCCAACGTCAAGCCCTTTAAGTATGATAGAGCAGCTGAGGATTGCCGGGGATCTTTCACCCCCTTGGTTTGCTCGTGTGATGGGGCCATGGAGAAAGAGTTCACTGTCTTCATAAAGCGTGCTGCCCACGTGCTCGCCAATAAGTGGAATAAGCCATTCTCAAACCTTGTGGGATGGGTAAAAGTGAAAATACAATTCGCCATAATTCGAGCGGTTTCCCTTCGGATACGAGGTGCCCGGAGGAAAGTGCGGACACTGGAAATGGAGGATGGGGTGGCCGTTCCTATGTTGGAAGAACATTGGTGATTGTTTTCAATTTCATGAACACCATCAAATCCAAAATGCCAAAATGTTTTACATGTGTTAAAAATATAGTAACCTGTTGTGTTTGCTTGATATGAAATAGAACATTCAAAAATTTATGTAAAAAATTATGCTGTAAAATGTACTTAAAATTCATTAAAATTTGCTAAAAACTCGATGAAAACTGCAAAAAAGCTAAAAATTTAAAACCTCTATTTGAACTGGAGATTATTATTTAGAATACTTTTTTGCAATAAAATCGATAGTTAACTATTTGCTTGCACTCAAAAAGCTCAAATTTCAAAACAATCTAATATTATATAATACGATGATTTACGAAAATTCGCTCATACGATCATGCTGCATGACTGGAACTTTTCTATCGTAGAACTCAGATATTTAAATGTTATCCTTTGAACTTGTAAATGCTATGACGCACTTGATATTTAGAGATAGTATTCGTGAATTGGGTGTTGAGGGGTGGCTTGTGCCTTGGTTTATAGATATTACATCAACAAATTTTCATATTCCTCTAAGGGCCCTTCACAAGAGCCATTTTTTACGGCAATAATTGCAGAAAAAAGGATTGCGCTACTATTTCAAAAAATTTGTGCAACTATCTCCTCAAAAAAGTGGCCGAAGATTGCAGGAAATTAATTGAAGGAAGTGGAACAGCATTTCAGGCCCTGCAAGCCCTCTTGGCAACTGGTGCATCGTGTTGAAATGAAGTCCAAGGGGTTTGGAAAATTATTGCACTATTGCAGCAATTTTTCGGCCTTGGGATGAAACGATACAGCCAATCATATTTCGAGTTTTCTCTGATTTTTCGCCGAACAGCTTCCTGTGATCCACATTTATCCCCGTTTCGTAGAGTAGTGCTCCCGAAACGTGTACATGAAACTGCTGAACTAATCGCCCGTTGCCGAAAAGCGCAGAACGATGACTAGTCGAGTTGCCACTGGAATACGCAGCCGCATATTCGTATTCTGTCTGCAAACGCGGGGTCCAACAACTTCAACTAGCCTTTCAAAATCTGTTTTTGACATTTGGACGATGTTCAAAAATAAATTGGTGTGAAGTAGAATTTCAGAGGTGAGAGCCAACCCACATTCTTTCCAGCTCAGAAAGTGGCGCTGCCAAATTCCCCTCTTTTAGCAAATTTTCGTAGAAATTGAAGCTATGGCAATGGATCCATAAATTTTTAAATGAAAATTTTCGAAAAATTTCTTCATTGAAATCCATTTTGGGTCATTTTGAAACGAATCCTAGAGTTTAACGCTTTTTCATAAATACATAAATAAATGAATAAATAAATAAATAAATAAAAAAAAAATTTCTAAAAATCGTTAAATTCATATTTTTATGAGAATTTTAGTTAAAAGAAGTTTATAAACAATAAGCTAGCTAGAACATTAGAAATTTTATAACAAAATTATGGTGAAAAACGTACTTAAATTCCAATAATATTTACTAGAAAATCGATTAAAAAATATCCAGTTATGCAGCATGATCGTATGAGCGAATTTTCGTTAATTATCGTACATTTCTTAAGTATATTACGCTACAAGGTTTTGAAAATTGAGGAGTTTGAGTGAACAAAAATTGTTGACCAATTTTAAGGCAAAAAACACGTTCTAAATGATAAGTCGCTAGTCACGAAGAGATTTTGGATTTTCAACTTTTTTGAAGTTTTTATCGATTTTTTTAGCACATATTTATGAAATGTATGTACATTTTTCATCATAATTGTGTACAGTCATTTTTTAATTTTCTATTTTATACTTATTAAACATTATTTGAGCAGTATTCTGTCAAAAATATAAATTTAACAATTTTTAGCAGATTTTGCTATTTTTGGTGATTTTTTCAGCGCTTTTTTTGAAATTTGACCAATTTAATGTGCTCAAAAAATTCTGGTCAACGAACTCGTCCTTTCGATTGGAAAGCTTAATTTTTTGGCGCAAGAAAGGAATTTTTATCTTAATCCTAAGGAGGGTTATTGTCTGGAAGGGCACACACACACACACACACACACACACACACACACACACACACACACACACACACGCACGCACACACAACACGCACGCACGCACGCACACACACACACACACACACACACACACACACACACACACACACACACACACACACACACACACACACACATGTACATACATACAAATGAAAAAACGTTAAACTCGAGGATTCGTTTCAGAATGTCTCAAAACGGATTTGAATGTAGGAAATTTTCGAAAATTCTGATTTTAAAATTTACGGGGCCATCAGGTAATATAGCTTCATTTTCTACGACAATTCGCAAAAACTGAAAAATTGCTAAACATCCACGATCTGTTTTGAATCGTAGAACACGATCTAGAACGAGTTTACCTATTTGCCATAAAATTGGTGGTTAACAATTTCTTTGCATTCAAAGTGCTCAAATTTCAAAACAAAGTAACAACACAGTACGATAAATTATGAAAATTTGCTCATACGATCATGCTGCATGACTGGAACTTTTTTTCATTGGTTAGCTGCTGCAGCGACGACGACCACAGCAGCGGCGGCGACCACCTCTTCACCGTCAATGGCGCAAACTGTTTTCGCCCGAGTAAACGTAAAAATTGAGCAATTTCTATTGCTCAACTTTATTGTACAACACAGCGCAATTAATTCCTTGCAACATATTGACGAAACACGAGGCAGTGGTTATTGCCTTGTGTTGCGTACAACTTTTCTAGTGCGATTTTTTTCGAGTTACGCAACTTTTGTTGCTCGTGTAAAGGCCCCTTAAAACAAATTTAGCAGCCTTCAAAATACCTACGAATCAACTTCCCCATCTATGCTGTGTCACCTATACATGCCTTGTCACCTCCGTATTGAGAAGTTTCTTGTTTTCTTCCCCTTCTATAGAACGTGGTTGTGAATAAGAAAGATGTCTGTACTTAGTCCATTTGCCCTAATCTTTCTAACCTGTTTTCTAAATAAAGCTTGATTTTATTCTGTACTGCCAGTTCTTTTTTCATCCTGCACAGCATCCACCTGAGAATTCAAAACAGGTAGGTAGGTATGTTCCTTTAAAATGCAGTCGCATTTGTGCAGTTTAGTTGGGAATATTAAGGCAGTTTTATCTTTGGGTTTGACATTCTCGTGCGATTAGTTTTTCTGCTTAATCATTACCGAAGCTTTCACAAAGCGTTACAACATAGTCAATGACCGAAACTGTAGGTAGCGCACTTTATCCCTTTCCGGTGTGATTATCAACTAAATAAATAATATTCGATCTGAAAGTGGGAAATGCCTACTCTTTTGTTTTGCCTGAGGGTTACGGGATACCTCTTGTCTGTATGAAGTAAGTATATTACTGATAATGATTTTGATGGAGTTGCTGAAAGAAAGAAAATACCTATTCTTAGTGAGTGTGGTACGAACGGCACTAAATGTGCATTTTAGGTCGGTCTCCATTTTCGAAGTGGTTGTAGATCGTAATCAGCGGAGGCGTTATTTGGTGGTGTCAAACCGAAAGGTAGTCGAAACGGCATTTTATAGGAATGAAAAATGAATGAAGGTTAGGTGGTGAACGGGAAGGGAAGAGGAAGGGAGAGGGAACTATGGTGATAGAGACGGAGGTGCAGGAAGGCGATGGTAGTGGTGGCATCCTCTAGTGGGCGTGACCCGGAGGGAACGCCCCTTTTTGTCTGTGGTGGGATGGGGAGGGGTGGTTCTCTGTTTTCGAATCCGTTCGAGTCGAGTTGGAATCTTGTGGGATATCGGTCGAGTGGAGGCATGTCTGGGCAAAGTCTCCTACAGAGCGGTACTACTGGTTCTGAGGCATACAGCCCCGGCGAGGCTGGGGATCTCCTTCCGGAGCTAAATGGGGCGGATCTGGCCATGTCATTGAGCCCCAAACATCAGCACACGACGCCTTTCTCGGTCACAGACATTCTTAGCCCTATCGAAGAAACCTACAGAAAACTGGAGTTGAGTCCTTATAGAAGCGGGGGGTCTGGTTGCAGCACAGGCACCGTCCCTAGCCCGCCTCAGCATCACCCATACATGCATCACGTGCACCATCAGTTCCCACCGTCGGCTGCGGCCCAATACTGCAACAGCAGTGCAGCAGTTGACATCCACCAGTACGGAAACACACCTGCTTCATGGTATGGAGCATCACCATCAGACCCAAGATTTGCAAGTAAGTCACTATATCTAACAGATAATAAAGGAGTTCGATTTTTGTTTTACGCATTTTATCTATTCACTACAATTTAGATGTCTAAAGGGACACTACCCGAAAAATAATTTTAGTCGGGTAGGGCACTTTAAGACTTATATCGAGGATCAGATCTCTGCTGACATTTATCTCCCTTTCCATTCGTTGTACATACAGCTCAGTATTTCTCCAAGGTTGTCCTCAATTCTTTCCAATTGTTGTATACTATTATGTTGAATGAAATGGGAAGATGAGAATATGATCCTCGATTTTAAAACATCAACCAAAACCATTATCATCCTCCTAATAGTACCTCCCTATTATTATTAATTAATAACAACCATCTACCTACCTATCGATCAGTAAATGGCATAGAAAGGGATTCTATATTCATTCTAGCTGTAGGTATGGATTCTCGAAATGCAGGTTTCTTCACTGAAATCGTTTTTATGAAGGATACCTGGTGCCGCACATTTCAGTCAATGGATAAAGCCAATTCAAAACGGCATTTGGCTTACAGCACTGTTGTACCAGCTAAGCAAATCCACTTTTATAACAAACAATATCAAAACTTGAAAAAACATGTCCGAATGCAGAAAGAGGGATTCGGGTAGGAGTTATAGGAATATTTATAGAAGGTCTACCCAGATGTTAGATACTTTGAACTCTTGTCAAAACAAGGTAAATTCTATCTCAACAGGGTGATTGAATAGAAAAATATTTATGTTTCACCATTGTTTGAATCTGCTAATGAATAGCTCGGCTCACTTCACTATTCTATATCAATATACGCATACACAAATTTCTTTTCCATTTCATCAATCGGTCAGGAACCGTTTACACAATAAGAACTCATTACAATTACAGCGCCATAAGAGTTGATTGATAAGGGATAAAAGTTCAGACGTGAAACATCACCTAATGAGCGAATTTTCGTAATTGTTCACCTTTTAATTAATTCTTTTCCCCCCCGTAATATGAGTAGTATTTTATGAATAAAAATTGTTAACGATCAAATTTATGGCAAATGAACTTTTTGTAAAACATATTTTGCAATAAAAACCTAACATGATTTTTAACCAATTTTTATTAATTTGTTTCTGATTTCCTTTAAGCGAATGAAATTAATTACACGATTTTTAGCCTTTACATGTAAGTGTCAATAGGTATATCTGACAAATGCTAAAATTCAGGAAACGTTCTATATTCTTCCAAAAACGAATTTCCGAAACATTTTCCAAATGCCATTTTTTAAGTTTTGAAGCCATTAGATATTGCTTAGCTTTCTATGAAAACTCTCAAAACGTACTTATTTCAATCCTGTAACTCAATATTGTTTTGCACCTATTTAGCTATAGTTTACCCCGAAAAATTGACAACAAGATATCCATCATACCAATTAGCTATTGTTAGTTGTCATGAACCCTAATAAATCAAGACTTGAACATCACTTCTAGAATTATTAATTTTTCTGATCAATTATTACCACTTTGATTATCACTTATAACTAATTAATATTCATTGATCAGAAATGAGTTGACTTATAATTTCTATTTATCAGTATGATGTTTTACTTTTGGCGAATTTTCGTAGAAAATGAAGTTACTGCAATGGCTCCAAATATTATAAAATCAAAAGTTTCGAATAATTTTTTCAGTGAAATCCGTTTTGAGACATTTTGAAATGAAATTCCGTTTTTTCGCCGAAAAATGAAGCTTTTCAAACGAAAGGATGAGTTCGTTGGCCTTCGCTTTTTGAGCACATTAAATTGGTCAAATTTTGAAAAACGTACTCAAAATATCACTAAAACTGGCCAAAAACTATTGAAATATTGTTAAATTTATATTGTTCAGCAGAATTTTAGCCAAAAATGTTTATCAACGACGAACTAGAACATTATAAAATTTATGCACAAATTATACCGAGAAATGTACTCAAATTTCATTATTATTTGCTATAAAATCTATAAAAACTCCCTAGAAAAGCTAAAACCAAATCTTCTTTGAATTGCGGAATATCATGAATATTATTTTGAACGAGTTTTGTTGCCTATGGTAACAACCTGGTTACTATTTTTTTGCACTCAAAGAGCTCAAATTTCAAAACTGTGCAACAAGTTTTAAAACAATGCAACATGTAATATAATAATAATTTACGAAAATTCGCTTATACGATCATGCTGCATGACTGAAACTTTTCTCTATACCTTTCGTTTTCCTGGAGTGTTCGCTATTCTCCAAGTGCCTAGTCTGATATAGCGGACAAAATTCCACTGATGAGCTGACAAACCCGAAATAATTGTGAAATTTTAAAAGAGAAATGAAGTGAGAAGGAGGGAGGGAGTGGGAGAGAGAGAGAGGGGGGGGGGTCTTGAAAATGACTTACCTTGCAGAAAAACTATAGTTCACCGTCATAATTATTAGGTAGGTACGAGTATATTTTGTAATTAACACAAGGTGTATATCATGTAAAAGCATTTAAAGCCAAAATTCCAAAAGACTGGTTGATTCTTAATCAAAGAATTCAGAGATTAGAATGAAATTTTGTCTCTTTTGTAATTATAGTTTGAATGGATGGATATTTCGAAACTTTGGTAGGCTAGCCAATGGAATAGAGCCTACATCTGAGATCCGTGATACTGTTTGAAATCATATTAATGAATAACATCGTTTCTACATCGGATTGCTTCTTCATTTGTCATGATGTATGATTTTAATTTATTATCTATTTGTTTATTCTGTAATGCAGTTGGTCGCATTGTACGTCTTAACTAACCAATTTTTTATGGTTATGGTATCGACAAAAATCTGCATTCAGATTTCATTCCATCTAGCAAATATTAGCGTTTCCATAAGCGAATATTACATTCTATAAAACGTAATTGTTGGATTTGTGCTATAGATGTTTGATTAGTGGACGCGTTGCAAAGCTAAGGTCATTGTTGTTGATAAACCTCGGCAAGGGCAGCCTTAGATCTACATGACGTATGTACATACGTAATCTTGGCGCTCTGAAATCACAATCTGATTCCGCATCACAGTCTAAAGGGTCCTGTAGCATAAACTACCTCAATCTGAACTCAACTGATTGCTTAGTAGATTCAACACAAATTATACAGAACCATAGGTACTTGTCGTATGGATCTTCCCACGATCTACCCTCCGGTAAAACAAAGACGCGATCTGTCTTGATGTGTAATCATCCCAGCAACTAAAAAAACTACTAGGTATAACTGAGTAAAAACGTACACTTATAGAATTTAGTTGTTCGGTCTATAAACGAAGAGAGGAAATGCTACACGAGGGAGGAGTGCCGCCCGTCTTATAACATTTGTAACCGGACTCATCATTAATGGCTGATGAATAATATGATTTCGGTTGAAGTAATCCAAGTTTAATTCCACTATTTTTCAACTAATTTCATCTAAGGGCCATCCTTCATTTATAATAATATACTATGGAGAAACTAGTGTCATTAGATCAAAGTAATAGGTACCTACTTATACTTAAATGTTTCGTGAAACTCATGTCACCCAATGCGCAGACGGTTCAAATGGTTAAACTACTACAACACTTGACCTGCTTAGTTCCCGAAAGTTTCACAAAAATTGGTAGAAAATATTTTATGTTTTTGGTTGGCCAAGAATATTATTTTTGTTAAGCGTAGTGGCTAATGGTGATCCATTTGCAATGAAATTAATAAACAATCAACTTGAAACCGTCCTTCAACAATTTTGATTGTACTAATACCTTACAATTTTTACTGAAGTCAGACTTCTAGATTGTGAGAAAAGCAAGTTTCATGAAATTAACGTTCGAGCCTTCGTACACTCTGCTAATGGTACGACAATGATAAAACTAATTAGGGATCTAAGGAGCGACTATTTTTGGCTTTATTGCGGTGACGAGTTTAACTGCAGGAAAAGAGCATGCGTAGCGACCATTGATGATCCAGTCGTGATGAATTGCATATTATACAATCATCATAGAGGCCACCCTTGTAGTATCCTCCATTTTGAAGCGGTTTTCAACCAGCAGACTCCAGGAAAAAGTGTCATGAAGTCACGATTTTTATCGCACACGCTCCTATCGGCCCGACGGCGATGAAACCTATGTAAAAGAAGACTGTCTTGAAGTCTTTACCCAGGAAAATATATGACCACAGACCGACAAGAAAACAAAGTTTTTTTAAGGTAAATGGAAAACGAGAAAATGAAAGATTTCAATTTTAGAGAACAACATAGAACTAGACTCCAGCAGGAATAAAAGCCGCCTTCGGTAGTGAGGAAGCAGAAGAACTTCTAGCATTGTATGCTATCGGGGTACTCTTTTCGATTCCTATCAATCTAAATCTTTTATTGTTTATTAAATCCCTTGTTCATCAGTATCAATCTCAATCTTTCATAAGATTTCTTCCTTCTTGAAATTTCTTTGTTGTGCACGTTATCGGTAAGGTACATTCTCTAATATAGGAAATTGAAAATATCTAAACAAGAAGTAAGAACTCCTGGAATATGAAACTGAATGGAATCGCGTAACATTTTTCTTTTTCCCAAAATCCCCAAACGTGATATGTACACTTATACAGATACAGTCTCAACGAAAATAAATACGACTCTATCTCAATGTATCTCCTAAATCTACTTATCAATAAAATCGTAGACACGTCAGCCTGTAGATTCATTATTTAACACGTTAAAATTTCTTATTTTATTCCTTTTCCATGCTTTTTGAGAAAATTGGTCCTGTTAGCCTATTTATGTTTGATCGCGATTATATAATGATTGATGGGTGTGTTGAAAAGTATTAAGATTAGTCTAACGAGTAATCATCATTATTTATTTTTTTTAATAGATTTTTTCATTTTTCAATTACTTATTATTGTTCTTTGAAATCCGTGTTAGAAGAGGAATTATGAGTCAATTAGCTGGTTGGGTAAATGAAAGTATGTCGAGTTGATCTGAAAACCCGCTTTTCTATTTACCTGCATCAACATTTATGGATGTCATATTTTCCTTTATACGCAAATATACTCCACTAATTGACTACCTACACGCAGCTCTGTTTTTGACTAGTTAATTGTTAATTATAGTTAATTATAAGATTTCCAGTCTCAGATGCTAATGTTACTCAGAATCCTTTCGATGATACATTGTTCAGCACACTGTAGTGATTTGTGTTGGTTTAAACGAGCTCATTTGGGCTATTCTTGTTCTGCATTCTTGTTCTATTCTATTCTATTGGAGTAATCGAGTTGGTAGGGTCTGTTAGATGAATTTCTCGCATCTGAGGCAATTGTACCTGTACGTATACTAGAGAGAAAAGAAAGATCATGGGACCAGGATCCGAGGTAAACTACTAGGGTGATATATTTGCTGTGAAGCATTAAGTTTGTTTCCTTGTTTATCTTGGGACCGCGCATGTTTATCTCGGGTATTACGATGATGGGGTATTTATGCGATCAGTTTCAACTTCGCTATTACCACCACAGTTTTGGTTTTGTTGTTTGTTATGGTTTCCTTATATTATAATTCTATTCTGAATCTCTTAACAAAAAATTGAGTGGTAATTTCTGGCAAATATCTTCACGATAGTCATTTTGCTTCGCTATATGACTTTTTGCAATGTCGTCTCTCTGAAGCTAGGTCACGTAGATAAGGCTTCGTCAATAGAGAGGGTGAAGGGGGGGTGGGGGGAGATATCCAAGCACGAGAAGAAAAAATAACCGGATACAAATTTGTGGAAAAAATTGTGTACTCATTTGTGTTTGTGTGTGCGTTGCGCGTGTGCGTGTGTGGAGAGAGAGAGAGAGAGAGAGAGAGAGAGAGAGAGAGAGAGAGAGAGAGAGAGAGAGAGAGAGAGAGAAGTTAGCTAGGTTACAATTTTTAACCGGTTTTCGTTTTTTTCCCCCTAGGACCATCCCGATTTTGGTCAAGTCGTTAAACGGACCTTGGACATTTTAAATTTGATGACGTCGTTTTGCCGGAAAAACGTGTTTTTGAATTAAAAAAAAAAAAAAAAAAACTTCTACGCTTTCCACGTATTCATTTTAAATTTCTAAATGACAGTAGATTCCATTCTAAGAAATTTGATACCATCTGTGTTCTCCTACTTATCTATATCCCTCCTCTTTCTACGATTTTTCAAAGTTTGCACTTGTGACGTCACACTGCAAGGGAGGGGAGCTTTGACGTCACCTAGTTTGCGGAACTTTGAAAAATCATGAAAAGAAAACTACTCATCCTAGGAGAGTGCGGTTGATGCCAATCTTCTTAGGATGGAATCTCCTTTCATTTAAAAATAGTAAAAATACCTCTTTTGCACTCATGGGTAACACTCATTCACCTCCGTTTGCCGTTGTTATTATTATTTATAAATATACTAGCCGCTCCGGCTCGCTACGCTCGCCTCCACGTCCAGCCGGGGGGCAAGCCCCCCGGACCCCCCATTCAATTGCTCGCTTCGCTCGCAAAGTGTGGCATGTAGGGAATATTGCTCGCTTCGCTCGCAAAGTGTGGCATGTAGGGAATGTTGCTCGCTTCGCTCGCAAACGATAGATCCCTAAGGGTAGGTTTAACTTCTGTAAGGGATGCTGCTCGCTTCGCTCGCTTGAGGAAGTTATACTGCCCACCCAACTTGGCAGACGTTTTTTTCTGTTGGAAATTCTTACAAACAAATTAAATCTTATGAAACTACGTGGAACCACAAAAAGTTTATTCGGGGATGTTGCTCGCTTCGCTCGCAAGGTATTGCTGTATATTTGTAGGAAAAAATCCGAATTTATTCTGTTGACATGGCTCTCGCTTCGCTCGCAAAGTGTGGCATGTAGGGCATGTTGCTCGCTTTGCTCGCAAACGGTAGATCCCTAAGGGTAGGTTTAACGTGTGTAGGGGATGTTGCTTGCTTCGCTCGCAAACGGTAGATCTCTAAGGGTAGGTTTAACTTCTGTAGGGGATGCTGCTCGCTTCGCTCGCTTGAGGGAGTTATACTGCCCACCCAACTTGGCAGACGTTTTTTTCTGTTGGAAATTCTTACAAACAAATTAAATCTTATAAAACTACGTGGAACCACAAAAAGATTATTCGGGGATGTTGCTCGCTTCGCTCGCAAGGTATACCTGTATATAGGTAGGAAAAAACCCGTATTTATTCTTTTGAAATAGGCCTGCAGGTAACATTGTGAAATACCTGACAAACCCCTTGACGTCTTCGTAGAGCCTTCTCGCGAACACGGCAAAATTAATTTCTGATGTTAAACGCTTCTTCTCGCTTCCGCTCGCGATTTGACCGACTTAACGTCACTTTTTTCGATATCCGATTTCGGATTCAGATTCGGCGGACCCAAAGCTGTATTTCGCCCGCGAAAACCGTTCCGAAAAACGTACCTTTATGGGGTATATTTTAATCGGAAAAAACCAAGTTTTTCGGCGGACTTTTCGAGAAAACGGGTCCGTATTCTCGCATTTTTTTAACGCATTTCCCGATACTTTTTTCGCGATCCGATCGCGCCGTCGTCTTCCTCGTTCAAAAACCTACGAAACCCGTATTTTTCCGGTATTGTCAACGGCCGTTTAGAGGGGTAGGGGAAGCGGGGAAGTTCCAAAAGCGCACATTAATTCTTACTTCGACCCCCCTCCCGCCCTACGGCCCATGGTTCGGGTGGGATTAAACAATTTTAAATTCGCTCGCTCCCACTTTTGGAAAATCTCAAGAAGATCCCCCCACTCGTACACTCCCCCCACTCAGCCGTTTGGCCGTGCATAGACACGACAAACAGACAAACAGACAAACAGACGGAGTTTCGAGAAAACACGGTCCGTACTTTCGCATTTTTTTTGAAGCATTTCCCGATACTTTTTTCGCGATCCGATCGCGCCGTCTTCTTTCTCGTTTCAAAACCTACGAAACCGGTATTTTTCCGGAATTTTCGACGGCCGTTTAGAGGGGTTGGGGAAGTGGGGAAGTCCAAAAAGCGCACATTAATTATTACTTCGACCCCCCCCACCCAACTTGGCCCTGTTGGAAATTCTTACAAACAAATTAAATCTTATAAAACTATGCCCGAAAAGTTTAAGTGGGTTGATTAGTCCAAATTCGGAAGTTAAATTCGCTTATACACCCTATCGGAAAATCCCAAGAAGATCCCCCCACTCGTAGATCCGGCCCACTCAGCCGTTTGGCCGTGCATAGACACGACAAACAGACAGACAGACGGAGTTTCATTCTTATTAATAGTATAGATTTGCATTTTGTTAAGAAACCTCGAAAATGTTAAATTTCATGTCGGGATAGGAATAGTGGGGGTAATTACCGATCCTTTTAAGCGCTGTCCAAACCACAATCCTCAGCCAATTTTTGTGGTTCTTTTTCTCATCAAGTATACATTCTGTTGAGTTTTGGAGCATAGGTATTTCAGGACCTTTAAATTTCAGTAAGGATGAGGAGGGTGAATGGTGGGGTAATACTGCTAAATCACCATGATTTCACTTTTTTCATCTGATTTATGGAATTGGTCTTCGTTTGATCCAGATTTCAGTAAAGTAATGCAACTTGAATTTTATTTTTTAAGGTAGGAGTATTTTATTTATTTCTGTTTTTAGATTAGTTGAATCAACTAATTAATCATGAAGCATCCAGTTAAATCCAGTCAATATGCAGTGCGAGAATAATTCAGATTTACTACAACAAACCAGACGTAGGGTCTCTGTAATACATTACTTGCCAATATATTCTAAGCTACAGAGTTCTCTTTTAGTTTAAAAAAAAAAAAAAAAAAAAATTATTTCCTGTTTTAAATCAGGTGTTGACTGATGGTGATTTACGTCGCGTTCGTTCACAACTTCAAACAGCGTTTTAATTCAATGACGGCATGTATGCTAATCTTAAATTTAATGGGGACACAGTTAAATTAAATTTGCATATTCTTGCATTCAAACTAGACTCTGTTTGAAAGTATTCTAACATGTTTCATCAACGTTGACTTGGAAGAATAATTTAATTATCCGTTTGAATCGGAGTTCTGATAACAGTTCATCTTTAATGCATTCGTAATGATTCTTGGAAATGCTAACTATTGAATCACAACTCATAGTTACCAACAAAGTACGTTATACCTAAGCATAACGTAACAATCAATCATTACCAAGACCAACTATATAGTTGTTTCTATAGTTGTTTATATTTAGTTGTTTATATTATATAGGTAGTTGTTTATATTTATATTATTATATAGTTGTTTATATTTTATAATTGATTATATTTTTTTAATCGTTAAAGCCTTTGATCTGGAAGGAATAGCTTTGAAGTTCCTGCTTAATTCAACGGTGTATCAATCATATTTGCAAGCTATACACATTTTACATTTATTGATATTAGTTTCCTCACGCCTCAAAAGTTTACTTATCAAAAGTCCTGCCCTCATCCCAGCCAAAAAAAAGCCCAGTCAAAAGTCAGCCCTCATCATTTTAGTCCACAATTTTCTTAACACAGAAAAAGTTATGGGCCTATCTAAATGTCTGTCACTCAGTTTGCAGTGGCCGAGAGCATTCCGACATTATTGGTAAATATACGGAAATACTTCGCTTTTTGCCGTTTTGGCTTCGTTAGTAGTTGTCGCTGATTAACATAAAATATTATAGCATATGAAGTTTCGTTAATAAGCAGAGGAGAACGGACCGAGCTGTTCCTAGAGTATTGGCTGGTTTAGCGTATTTTCGTAGAAAATGAAGCTATTACAATGGCTCCGAAAATTTTAAAATACAAATTTTTTTTCTGACGTACCAAGCCTTTTAAGATTTGGCTATAATGGAAGGACTGCAGAGATTTGCAACTTTTGGGACTATGGTTGGTATGAAGAAGATGGGGGTGGTTTTCGGTGAAACTTTTCATGCTGAATGTAAATATGGTCTTAGAATTTACCTATTCCGTCAAGAACCGGAGATATTTGAGGTTAAGTTGGCGAAAAATAGCTATTTCAAGCGAATTTGAAGTTAGACACAGACAGCAGTTATTCTGCCGACTGCCTAAGTTTTCTTGAGTTGCAATTATTCTAGCAAATCATTCAAACTATGAATTCTCCCATTGGCGAATTCCTTAGAATTTCAAGATATAATCAAAAACCGTTACTGGAGCGGGTGGCAGAATAACTACTGCTGTCTGTGTCTAACTTCAAATTCCCTTGAAATAGCTATTTTTCGCAAACATAACCTCAAATATCTCCGGTTCCTGACGGGCTAGGTAAATTCTGAAACCATATTTGGATTCAGCACGAAAAGTTACACTGAGAACCACCCCCATCTTCTTCATACCAGCCATAGTCCCAAAAGTTGCAAATCTCTGCAGTCCTTCTATTATAGCCAAATTTTGAAAGGCTTGGTACGTCATAAAAAAAATTTGTTTCCCTTGAAATTTTAACCACATCTTTTGGATATATATATATATATATATATATATATATATATATATATATATATATATATATATATATTATATATATATATATAATATATAAAATTCTCGTTTCACAGTTTTCGTTGCCATACTCCTCCGAAACGGCTTGACCGATTTTGATGAAATTTTTTGTGCTTATCCGGTATCTATGAGAATCGGCCAACATCTATTTTTCATCCCCCTAAATGTTAGGGGTAGTCCACCCCTAAATTTTTTTAATATTTTTTATAAAATAAAAAAAGTAGTTTTATAAGATTTAATTTGTTTGTAAGAATTTCCAACAGAAAAATAGTCTGCCAAGTTGGGTGGGCAGTATAACTTCCTCAGGCGAGCGAAGCGAGCAGCATCCCCTTCAGACTTTAAACCTACCCTTAGGGACCTACCGTTTGCGAGCGAAGCGAGCAACATCCCCTACATGTTTAAATTGTAATACAACTCATCTACACAGCCACACCTTGCGAGCGAAACGAGCAACATTTCCTACACGTCACACTTTGCGAGCGAAGCGAGCAATTTAATGGGGGGTCCGGGGGGCTTGCCCCCCGGCTGGCCGGCTGGACGTGGAGGCGAGCGAAGCGAGCCGAAGCGGCTAGTATATATATATATATATATATATATATATATATGTGTGTGTGTGTGTGTGTGTGTGTGTGTGTGTGTGTGTGTGTGTGTGTGTGTGTGTGTGTGTGTGTGTGTGTGTGTGTGTGTGTGTGTGTGTGTGTGTGTGTGTGTGTGTGTGTGTGTGTGTGTGTGTGTGTGTGTGTGTGTGTGTGTGTGTGTGTGTGTGTGTGTGTGTGTGTGTGTGTGTGTGTGTGTGTGTGTGTGTGTGTGTGTGTGTGTGTGTGTGTGTGTGTGTGTGTGTGTGTGTGTGTGTGTGTGTGTGTGTGTGTGTGTGTGTGTGTGTGTGTGTGTGTGTGTGTGTGTGTGTGTGTGTGTGTGTGTGTGTGTGTGTGTGTGTGTGTGTGTGTTCCAGACAATTACTCCTTAGGATTCTGATAAAAATTTCGTTCTTGCACCCAAAAACCAAGCTTTCTAAACAAAAGGATGAGTTCGTTGGCCAGTATATATGAGCATATTAAACTGGTCAAATTTCAAAAAATGTTCTTGAAAAATCACTAAAAATGGGTAAAAACGGCTAAAAATTGTTAAATTTGAATTTTTTTTTAGCAGAAAACAATAATAATTTTAAGCAAAAAAATTATGCTGACAAATTTAGGTTGGTATTTAAATTTCATTAATATTTCCAATAAATAGACAAAACTTAATCTTAGACTTAGTCTTAAACTTAGATAAAATAGCTTAAAATCCAATCTTTTCTGAATTGCAGAATATTATTTAGAACGAGTTTTTTGTCATAAAATCGGTAGTTAACCATTTCTTTTTACTCAAAGTGCTGTAATTTCAAAACAATTTAACATAATATTGTACGATAATTTACGCGCAAGAACGTATTTTTTATCTCAACCCTAAAGAGTGTTAATGCAGGCTGACTGTTGTGTGTGTTGGCTTGTCGTATTCGTTTTCAATCTCATCCTCCCAGTCTTGATCCTGGTTGGCGTCATTGACCGTGGTTCCTCGTTACTAGGAGGGAGTTATAGCCTTTTTGGGTAATGTAAAAAGTTAGTTATACCAAACAATGATTAAATAAAAGCCACAAAATTTAATGATACTTCATGCTCGCAACTGAAAGACCCTCACCATGGCGAGCTGCGCAGCGGTCGTTCATGCGCGCGTTCTCATGCGAGCGGCGATCTCGCACAATTTGCAATGGGGTCTTCCACATGGTTCTAATCCTCGTGCATGATCTGTAGTCTCAGATTCCACTTTTTGGTTTAACATTTTCCCCAATTTCCTTCGCCTTCGAAAGGCTAGGCATGGGACCTTAGGGATGATTTTCCTTCGGATTGAGTTGTGAGAGAGAATGGGAAAGTTCTCTGATACATTTGTTTATATATACCTACATGAAATAACGTTAAACGCTAGGATTCGTTTCAGAATGCCTCAAAACGGATTTCAATAGAGAAAATTGAAAATTTTCGAACCATTTCAACAGCTTCATTTTCTACGAAAATTCGATGAATAGAAATGAATTGATTTCATAGTTTGTCGAAGTAAACAAGGTAGGTCGTTACTACACAAAGCAACAAAACTAATCAAGTACCCACCTCTACCATATTCGCTAGTTTGTTAAATCGTAACAACTAACCTATTTTACACAAAAAGTTTGCCATCTTACGTCAACCTGCATATGTATAATACAATTTTTCTACCATTTCGTTTTGCGAGAGTAATATTTTAGGATTTACAAAGTTTGAATTCAACTAAATAGTCGCAATAATCATGCCTGCCTGACCGATTATTGGTTGTAGTCAACGATACCGATCTAATAGTGAATGTGTTTTTATTTGAACTAGGTACTTAGTTCTGCCAACAATTATAGTTAATCAGTGTCTGAAAACTAAAGAACTTCAATCGTTTAAGCTTTGAGAATGAATAAACTGAAAATTATGGACGATAAAATAATTACCTACAGAAGATTACTCCGATCCACTGCGCAGGCAGTTTCATCACCTAGGCACTTTTTTTACGTTCGTGTTACAATAATTGAGGAAGCTTTATGAATTAATGAATGATTGCGTTATAAGTTGCTTTATGGGCAACTGAGTGAAAAAAAGAAAGCAAAAAAGTTTGGTTTGTCGAAGTAAACAAGGCAGGCTGTTGCGACACCAACAAACGAAACTACTAACGTGTGTAACTACCTACCAGATCCGCTAGTTTGTCAAAAGTAAACAAAGTAGGTAGGTTGCTGCTCTGCTGTTGAAATTGCAGATTAGCAAGTTTGTCTAATCAGGAAATGAGCAACACGCAGTTAGTTGAATAAAAACCAGCCGTACGTAAAAAACCTTGAAATTCATTCTTGGGAAGGTGTCAGTGAAGTAATTACGCGAGTTCTGCAATTATGCAATTTTTTCCAAAGGATTCCTAATATTCTCGTCTGGCAGCAGTGTTGGGTGTAATCTTATCGTCGAATCAATCACTTAGAATCAACGAATAATTATAGCAATTACAATCGTTTTCGTATTCGGCGATAAGATTATGCCCTACACTGTCTGGCAGAGCTTTGTGGCATTCTCTTTCACATGACCGCTCTAAAATGTAATCATGAAACTCGAAAGATTTGTAGTTTTCTAATTGTTTTAAAGAACATCTTCGCGGCTGTGAACTTCCCTATTGACATTTCGCATGGGTCGCCCCCACAATAACTAATCTTACCGTCACACCGTCTCAGGTCATCGCTAAACCGAAACGTAATATAATCAGCATACCATTTTTGGATTAATAAAATGAATATATATATATATATATAACAGAATCAGGAACCGATACCTATGGGGACATGAAATGGCGCTGACTCGCATAGTCTACTTGTCACCACTACAAGGTTATTAGGCCTTACCTCGGTGTAAAAGACGCGCTAGTTTTGAAGTCTCGAGAATATCACGTATAAGCAGTTTACAGTTCAATGGGCTCTTTTAACATTTGAATTTGAGCGGAATCGGATGAAAATTTTGATTTTTATGTACACATTATAATTACACAATTACCATACACATTTCCCGTGGCAACCATCGTTCAGAATTTAAATCAATTCATTTTTTTTATTCGATTTTATTACCTTTTTTTTACATACTACATTGTGTATAAATATATATCTAAATTGTTCAAATGATTTTAAAGCGGCGGTTTTCTTTCTAAAAGTAATTATAAAATGTTACATACTCTGTGGTCCCTTGAAGCTCAATTGTAACTATATATGCCAAATAAACTCTTCCGCGATAGAATTCCATTCGGTCCAAACTCCATCGCGCCACGCCAAATCGTCGTCACTACAAATACAAACACCAAGTCCTAAATCTTATAAGAGGTAACAATACATTCATCCATGACGGGATCCCATTTTTCCCACCCTCTTTCGTATGTTTTTTAATTAATGTATTTATTTTATTTTGTTATCATTTTCTTTTTATTATTCATTACCTATGTTTTTTCAATTATTATTAATAATTAATTAATTATTAATGTGAGTTAGCACAGCGGCTGAAGTTAGGTAAAATCGTCAAAATGCATATTTGATGTGCCAACTTTAAATATTGGAACAACACAATACAAATGGAGTAGAGTGATAGTGAATGACAAGCTTTAAGCTTCCAACAAAATCGGCAGAAAATAAAGAAGCTGAGGGAATTGTAAACTTTAAACGTCATTAAAAAATTCCTCATCTGTTAGTGCAAAGCAGCGTTTTTTGATCCCATGGGGAAACACCCTTCTAGAACCATCTAGGGATCGCAACCTACAAAACTAAAAAATCCAAAACAATTTCATCGTAATGGGGTCCTTCCATCAGAACAAAATATGTCCGGAACACCTTGAAAACTTAGATTCAGCCAGTCCAAATGATTAGTAATAATAATAAGCGGTAGTTCTCCTGACATCTTCCTTCTTCACTGAAATGTTAGTCTATCACTCCAGGTGTTAGATTTCAAATACCATGAATTTCGTCGGTATTCTCGTCCGTCCTGATCTTTAACTAAATACGATCCGGTGACGTTGACGTAGTTTTCAATGTCAGTCCCCGTTCCAGGCCTGAAAACGTAGTCTCTCCCTAATTCAGGAATTAATGTTATTAATTCCTAACACACATTAATCTCTCAAATTAAAAAGAAAAATATGTGCAAAAAATCAATAAAAATGACTAAAAACTATTAATAAGTGTTGAATTTATTTATTATTATTTTTATTTAGTTTATTATAATCATTTATTCATTTTTAGCTGAATTTCACGCAAGATAAGTTTTTCAACAATAAGTTATTACATTGAAAACTTTATGCACAAAATTATGATGAATAATACAGTTAAATTTCATTAACATTTGTTGAAAAAAATCCTCAGAAAACAGTTTAAAAAGCTAAAAATCCAAACTTATTTTCAATCGCAGAATACCTAGTATTTATTCATTTTATTTTATTGTTTTACTATTATTATTATTATTATTTTTTTCTTTTTTCATAAAATTGAAAGTTAGCAATTTCCATGCACTCAAAGTGCTCAAGTTTAAAAGCAATGTAACGTAATATCATACGAAAATTCGCACATACGATCATGTTGCATGGCTGGAACTTTTTTACATCTGATTTTGTAGGAACCAAAAAATATTTTAAGTGTACCTAAGTTTGTATAGGACTTGAAACGTGTGGAGGATAAGAGAACCATGCGTTGTCAAAAAAAAAAAAAAAAAAACCAACCGGACAACCATATTCGAAAACCACAGTAAGAATGACGTGATCGATGTGATCGATTGATCTTTTTACGATTTGTTGTCCGACACCGTGGATAGTTGACAATAATATCGTCGTTGCATCGATTCTGATCACTCCGAAAGTCGTCTCAATCGATTCAACACGTCAAAAACTATCGAAATCCTCTTCGAACACGTATCTGTCTTATTCAGAGTCGAATCGGCACCAAAACCTGTACAGCATACTCCTGCTGTCCAAGGAGTCTATCTACCAAATTTCAAGTTGATAGCTCCAAAATTATGGCTAGTAGGGCGGAACGGACAGACTGATACATATATTGACAAATGCAAGCCGCTTCAAAGTTCGCCAATTAACAGGGCCCGCCAAATTCAAGAAATGTTAATTGTAATCGGGTGACAATTGGGGGAAACATGCTTCTGACAATGATTTGTAGATAAACAGACCTTTATTCGTCTTCGAGTGTGAATCAATCGCAAAGCCGTAACCTTGATTAATTCGAAAGAAAAAGAAGTCATAGATACTCAAAGGAACAAATAATGCAGTTTATGGTCTCATTGACTTTACTTCATTTGGATGAATTTGACAGTGCGCCAATGAGTTCCGGTGGTTCGGCGTTGGGAGGATGATTTGCCACATGCGGGCGGCGGCATCCTAGCTATGAATGGGCCCGCTGCTCCTGTCACCCGCGTCCGCGATTTCCTCTCAGCCTGCCGGAACCTAAACTCCTCCTTCCTGTAGTTATACTTCTCAGGTTAGAATTCCTCGTTCTCAATACCCGGACTTCAGCGTGAACAATCAGAAGTGAACCCTTACACCTACATTTCCGGCTCTTGGACGACCACACTTAGGAATTTTCAAAACCAAAACACACTATTAAATCGACACCCATTTTGGTTTATAGTTTCAGTGACAATGAGTGAACCTTTGTGATCGACTATGGCCCACTTTAACCATACATCTAAACCCGAAGAGGTTTCAAATTAACGGAGTCATTCACCAAAGCGCTTCTCCAGTTTGAACTCCCGACGAGGCTGATCGAGTTTAAAAACAGCCCCGCAGCATGATCGTATGAGCGAATTTTCATAAACTATCTATCGTACTATAGTATGTTAAATTGCATTGAAATTGGAGCAATTTTAGTTGACAGAAATGGTTAAAAACCAACTTTATGGCAAAAAACTTATTCTAAGTAAAATTCCACTGATTCAAAAGGGATTTTTGATTTTTAAATTTTTTTGCAGTTTTTATAGATATTTTAGCAAATTTTAACGACATTTAAGTACGTTTTTCATCATAATTTTGAGCAAAAATTTTTAATGTCCTAGTTAATCGTTGAAAATTTAGTTTTGACTAAAATTCTACAAAAAGATATAAATTTAACGATTTTTGGCCGTTTTTAGCCATTTTTAGTAATTTTTTGGGTACATTTTTCGAAATTTGACCAATTTAATGTGCTCAAAAATTGTTGTCCAACGAACTCATCCTTTCTTTTGAAATGCTTGATTTTTTGGCGAAAGAACGAAGTTTTTATCTCAATTCTATCGAGAGTGATCGTCTGGAATGGAACACACACACACACACACACACACACACACACACACACACATATATATATATATATATATATATATATATATATATATATATATATATATATATATATATATATATATATATATATATATATATATACTAGCCGCTCCGGCTCGCTTCGCTCGCCTCCACGTCCAGCCGGGGGGCAAGCCCCCCGGAGCCCCCATTAAATTGCTCGCTTCGCTCGCAAGGTGTGGCTGTGTAGATGCGTTGTATTACAATTTAAACATGTAGGGGATGTTGCTCGCTTCGCTCGCAAACGGTAGGTCCCTAAGGGTAGGTTTAAAGTCTGAAGGGGATGCTGCTCGCTTTGCTCGCATGAGGAAGTTATACTGCCCACCCAACTTGGCAGACGTTTTTTTCTGTTGGAAATTCTTACAAACAAATTAAATCTTATAAAACTACTTTTTTTATTTTATAAAAAAAAAAAAAAAAAAAAAATTTAGGGGTGGACTACCCCTAACATTTAGGGGGATGAAAAATAGATGTTGGCCGATTCTCATAGATACCGGATAAGCACAAAATATTTCATCAAAATCGGTCAAGCCGTTTCGGAGGAGTATGGCAACGAAAACTGTGACACGAGAATTTTATATATTAGATATATATATATATATATATATATATATATATATATATATATATATATATATATATATATATATATATATATATATATATATATATATATATATATATATATATATATATATATATATATATATATATATACATATATAAAAAGCGTTAAAATCCAGGAATCATTTCAGAATGCCTCAAAACAGATTTCGATGAAGAAAATTCTTGAAAATTTTTATTTTAAAATTTTTGGAGCCATGGCAATAGCTTTATTTTCCAAGAAAATTCGATAAAAAGGGCAAATTAACTTCGCTAACCTCCGTTAGACATGATATCAATATGTGCCGCGTATAGTAGCTATTGTTGTTTTTGTGTGCTGTTGTGATTTCTACTCATAAAAATGAATTCGCGCAAGTTGGCATTGACCATAGTATTTGACTCGTCGGCCGAGTAAGATGTACCATAAAACCACGAAGACGAAAATCCGTCACCCTGGTGACGGACGATGTCGGTTTGGGACGTTGTTTAAAATGGCATTTAGAATATTTTGGTATTTTTGAAAACTAGTGTAATACCTCATTTTCATGTAGTAGGTATTAGTAGGTACCTCTCCAGAAAGATGAAAAATATTTAATAACCTCACTATTCGTAATGCGATCACTGGCATTTTATCACTTGAATAACGAGAAATAAATCTCGTTATAATTAAACAAAACAGCGAATTCTATATTGAAGAAGAAATGTCCTCATCACTACTCACTCATCGGCAAGTAATGGACCCTCAGACTTAAACTCCCTGTCGCCCTTCAGCAGCCAAACTTATAGGATGAGAGGAAAAAGTTCCAGTCGTGCTGAATGATCTTATGAGCGAATTTTCGTAAATTATCTTATTGTATTATATGTTGAATTGTTTTGAAATCTGAAAATTTTGGGTGCAGAGAGGTACTTAACTAGGTACCAATTTTATGGCGAAAAACTCGTTCCAAATAATCGATTCATAAAGAGATTTTGGATTTTTCACTTTTTGGAGTTTTATCGATTTTTTAGCACATTTTAATGAAATTTATTTTTTCAGCATAATTTTGCACATAAAGGACCCCGTACCATTAACATGGGAAAAAATGTGACTGTGAAACAGCTAATTTGTTTTGACTGAATTCTGCTAAAAATGGAAAACATTAGCCATTTTTAAATGTGACCAATTTAATGTGGTCAAAAAGTGCTGGCCAACAAACTCATCCTTTCATATGGAAGGCTTGATTTTTTGGCGCAAGATCGGGATTTTTATCTCAATCCTAAGGAGAGATATCGTCTGGAAGGACACATATATATATATAAATATAGTCGCATAAATAAATATATAAGGGAGTAATTTTTTATTAGCGAGTTTTCATAGACTACTGCAATGGGTCGGAAAATGTAAAAATCAAACATTTTGAAAACTTCCTTCATTGAAATCCTTTTGAGGCATTCTGAGACGAATCCTAGAGTTTATAGAGTTTATATATATATATATATATATATATATATATATATATATATATATATATATATATATATATATATCCCATTGCAGTAGCTTCATTTTCTCTGAAAACTCGCTAATAAAAAACTCCCTTCAAAATTTATTGGTCTAAAGATAAATAAATTCATTCATTTCCGGGAATACTCTGATTCAATAAATGATAATATCTGCAAAACTTAAGAAAGTAATGAATCACGACACCTCATCATATGCGAGATAGATTCGTTAAAACTTTCGTTTGCACGAATCGTAAGAAACATGTTACCAATCCGTATATTTTGTTTATCCATATCGCGTTACACTTTTTGTATCTAGACGCAAATTTTACGATGACCCCCAGTCTTACATAAATTATATCTATGTTACAATTCCCATAAATCATCTTCATAGTTGTTTGAAAAGGGGTAAACGCCCACATAGGTATAGAAATTAGTTTCGTGTCAAGGAGCATATTTTCTACAAAATTGATGAATGTACGAGTATATATGTACCTACATACTTTTGCAGAGCCACTTTAGCAATTCTTCATCTTAACAGATAAATAGAATTTGATGAAATGTGCACAATTGGATATTTCGGCGCTTGCCTTCATCAAAACGACGAATACCTATATATATATATATATATATATATATATATATATATATATATATATATATAGAGAGAGAGAGAGAGAGAGAGAGAGAGAGAGAGAGAGAGAGAGAGAGAGAGAGAGAGAGAGAGAGAGAGAGAGAGAGAGAGAGAGAGAGAGAGAGAGAGAGAGAGAGAGAGAGAGAGAGAGAGAGAGAGAGAGGAGAGTGCCCAAAACCGGACCCCTGTTTTGTTTTTGAATGAAAAAAATAGAAAATAGTGAAAAATTATGTTTTAAAATCATCTAATATTTACTTTGTAATGTTGAGCATCATTTAACTTTTACCTACTTTAAAAGAATCTAATTCAAACTTAGTACAAAAAATTCTTTTATTAAACCTTACACTTTCTAAATTAGTGATATAGTTGCCAAAACCGGACCTCTTGTCAAAATAACATTCAAAAAATTTAAAAATGGTATTAAATCAAAGAATACTCATTCTAGTTTCAAAGATAATTATAATTTAACAATCACAATACAATATAATACAATGAGATAAAGATTTCAATCTCAGAAAATGATACAGAATGTATTTTAAACAGGGTCCGGGTTAGGCAACAAGAGGGGGTCCGGTTTAAGCGACTAAAGCCATCAATTTGTTAACCCGAATAATTTTGATCCAAATATCTAAATGAAACGTTTTGAAGATAAACAATAAACTTAAACCTTGCAATTTAAGAATATATATAGATATAAAGGCTTACCTGAAAATATCTGGGAAAAATAACGAAAACTGTGGCACCGCTCAAAAACGTTTTTCCCTATCAAAACATGTAATGGTGAACTGATAAGCAACAACTGAAGTGGGCGATGTGTGCCCTCCACTACATAGTGGTAGATGCCTAAACTACTGTTTACAGTTGAATAGGATAGAGTTCAGGAGAATTCAGTGTCAGAAGACCAGGGGTCCACTTTAGGGGGAGGGGTCCAGTTTAGGGTACTTTCCTCTATATATATATATATATATATATATATATATATATATATATATATATATATATATATATATATATATATATATATATGGCTGGGAGGGGAGAAGGTTATTCTATTATGACTGTTATGACTGCCATTTAAAAACAAATATCTAATATTTAATATATATATCAAACAAATATATCTAATGTTTTTTAGCTTACGGGTGAATTGAATGTGAATAACTGGGCTGCTACGTACCTACGTACATGCTACTCGTACATAGCATTTTAATTTGCGATTATGCCCAAAATCATTGTCTGACAATAAGAATCATGAGCAACAAATTTCTTTCAATTGTGTATCGAGAGATTTTTTCCAAATGTGAATATTATTCTATTTATGAACCAAAAACCAAAACAAAACACGATTATCAATTTTTGTTGTTGTTGCGTTGTTAACTGATTTTGGCGCCAAAATCTGGGTGGCAAACTATAAATTCGTGTTATGCACCCCAAAAAACATAAAGGAAGACAATACTCTCCCAAATTTGGAAAAAAAAAAATACTGGAACTGAAGAAATTTGACTGATTCAGTGAAAACGTAATCTCCGCAACGCCCTTCTGAGTTATATAATTATATTATTATAATAATATTTGTCAGCACACAATTTGTTTTTAGGCTATCTCTGTAAAAATTTTTTACTCCAAATGACAAGCAATGGCAATGAAATAACAAGTGAAATAAATTATACCTGAGGAACAGAGGCGTGTCGACCCGGAAAGCTTTAACGGAAACAGACTCATTAAATCTAGAAAATCAGGGGGGAAAGTTTTATCAAGAACTGAAGAGTAATATTTCGCAAGAAAATAAGTACAATTTTAATGGCCATGGTACTTGACCTCTAAAGGGCTCTGGACTCGGAATAGCCATCTAATACTTAGCATCGGTTCGGCTCTGATCTCAACAAGCTCGTCAGAAGTCAGTGGAAATGTGATATTTCTACACAACTATTAGTGCCGATCAGTAACTAATATTGTCATAATAGTAGTCAAATTATTTAACGGATGAACAAATACCGTATTTGCAAATATTTTTGTTCAACTGTTTATATGACAATATGTGTTTAATACTTCAATTGATGAGGTTATTTTTATAACTATGTTGTTATAGTTAGTACCTACAAAACTGAAAAAATCGATTTAAAATATTTATTTAAAAAAAAAAAAAAAAAAAAAAAACTCGAGAACGTACTGCACGCATTTGGGAGGTGGGGAAAAAAGTATTACTAAATCAGAATTTTCACTCGCATTTCATGTTGTCACCGGATCATTTCATGTCAGTTTTATGTCGGTCTGAATGTCCACTAACCCTTAAACGTGCAAAAGTATAATAACATAGGTGCCGACCGATTTCATTGAAATCTGGAGGGAAACTGTGGGTTGGGTACTAAATGCCCCTGTATCAATTTCATCGTTACCGGATCAATTTAACTCGCAGACGTAAAATTCTTACAAGAAGCATAACCTACAGCTTCCACCCTATTTCGATTAAATTCTCAGAGGTAGTGGGAGTGGGGGTCCAGACTCTCATCTATTAATTTCATTATTGTGTGATCGCTAAATAGATTTAGAGTAAAATCAGCCCAATTCCGAACAAGCACAACGTTAAGTTTTCATCTGACTTCGATGAATTCCCAGGATGTTTGCGGGATTAAGTTTGGGATAGATTCACCCCATTATTCTATTGTTCTTTAATTAAAAGCTACTATTGCGAAAATGTAAAATCGTCTAAACACTACGTCCAGGATAATTCACTAATAAATTATTTTTTTACAATTTCTGCGGCATAACAATTCAACGATTTCTCCTGAACACTCCCTGTCATAAATGAAAACGAAATTTAATGAAATCTTCTTTTTTCACGAAACGAAAAGTTAAATATATGACCATAGGTTTGGTCATCAATAATAAATATAACAGTTGAAGAATTCGACGTAACAACATCGTCTGAACAAGGTCGGATGGGTGGATTCACTACTACAGTAGGAACCTACTGGCTGCAGTTTCTGATCGTCGGAAAGTTTCTCGCCATAGCGACAAATGGACGACAGTACAGTAGAGCCCCGATTATCCGCAGAATTGGGTGGGTGGCAAGGGCACCGCGGATAGCGCAAATCTCGGTTAACCCAAAAAAGACTAACAATTAGGTGAAAACACAAAAACACCTCGTATTCTATAGATTAATGAAATGTATTAATCCCATAAGATAACCCATTCTATCCCTGGATATTGGATCAAAATCAGATGAAAACTGCAAAAGTCATGCTTGATACAGCATTTGAGGTTCGCAGCTACTAAAGACAAAATTGTGATGAAAGTCATGCGAGGTGACCACATCAGTTATTCTGCAAACACCCTTCAAATTTGAGCCAGATCGCAAGAATGGCCAACGAGAAAATAGCGCTTGATGGATTTTACAATTACGCGTGCGCAGACTGAAGTATTGATTTGGGAAGAATGAAATTGACAGGTTACTGTCTACAGCCTAACTAGCACATTTCCTGAATATGTAATCAATATCAAATTAAAACTCTTGAAGTTATACCTGTTGCAAGAAGAATATTTCAGCATAAAACTTGTTTCATTGTACAAAAAACATGATATGTAAACATTTCAAAATATGTACAGTACAGCAGAAACCTTTTCTTTACATCTAAATCACTAAAATAAAGAACAGAAAAAAAAAAAAAACAGGTCAAGGTTAGTTTCATCGAGTTTCATCGTGAAATACAGCTACTCGTCGAATCAACGAATTTCCTAAAACCTTTCAGTGATTCTAGAAGAATGGTCGGATGGACCACCCGCTCCAGGTAAGTACCTATGCTTCCACGGATTAGTTGGCCTTGAAACGGTGAACAATTAGGGACGTTGAAAGCGCACCTTGGTGAATTATTTTTCTTCTTCCGACAGTCACGTCGTCGATGCGACGAATGAGTTGAAATGAACGATAAAATGTGTTAGTCAATAAAACGAATTAGTTGCATTACAAATTTACAATTTTTTTCGTAGGCACTCGCGGATAATCCGCACCGCAGATCATCCGCACCGCGGATCATCCGCTGGCGGATATAATTGGGGCTCTACTGTAGTTACCATTTTGATCAATGTTGCTTCGTCAATGCCGAAGGAAACCGAAAAAGCAAGAGGTCGAAAAAATTGTTTTCCTCTAAAATTAAAATTTTATTTGCCTTTGCGTTTCAGAGCTTGCTGATCAATCTTGGTTCCTTGTCTGCAGGTCTATCTATCTGTGTCAATTATTTTTCACGCTTATAACTATACTAAGTTTTAGACCGATTTGATGAAATTTTCAGGGCTTGTGTGGTTCACTATGAATTTCATTATTCTCAGATCAGTAATGGCGTGAGCGTATGCGCAAACTTGAACTTCTTATAATGTCGATTTCTTACGATCAGTCCGATTTCGTTCAAACTCCCAGGGTAGTTGGGTATCGGTTTCAGAGTGGTGCTCTGTGAGTTTCATCGTGATTGGTTGAGAAATAACTATTGCGCATGCGCCAAGCTAAAGTTGCTTGGCATAAGTAAAATTCGCAACTAATGGACCGATTTTGATTATATTTTCACTAATTGTGTGGGTTAGCTCTTGGGATGGTAACCTACAAATTTCATAGCTATAGAATCAATAGTAGCGTGTGCGCATGTGTAACCATGAATTTCTTATAGCGTCAATTTGGTCGTAATTGGTCCTTTCAAATAACTCTACACATCCGTAAAAATAAAGTTAGAAGATCTAGCGGATAAAACACCAACGTTTTTCTGTTATTTTCGAATGACCCTTGAAACATTTGAATATATATTGAGATTCATAGAGACACTAACTGGTAGCGTACAGTTCTTGCTCAACCTTCTCCCAATTTCGCCAAGAAACATCACTGTTGTGGTGAGCTTTGCTTTTCATGTCCAACAAGACCTATTGTCAACAACCTATTATCAAAAACTAGACAAAATTAATTTATTAAGAACTGATTTATCCAAGTAAAAACAAAAACGGAGATCCGGCACAGAAGGTAAACGCGCCTGACTCAAGTTTGGACAGATAGGTGCGCAAAAAAAAAAAAAAAAAATAAATAAAATTAATAAATAATAAAAAATAGATAAATTAATAATGACAATAAATTAACTAATTGATAATAATAATAAATAAATTAATTAATATTCGTTCTAACCACTCTGACGTTCACACAGCTTGTTCTAACAAGCTGGTCGCCGCCAGTGTTCGAGCCGTCAGAACAGAAGTTCGTCAGAATCCGCATCCGCAGTAGCCTTGGGCTAATCGGCCAAATAGATCTAACGTGGTAACTTTTTTTGTGGATACAGACAAAGTTTTCATCAACTTCCGTTTTTTTTCCATTTAAATGTTGAGATGGATTTCCACAACTTTGCCTCGAGATATTAATTCATTAAATTAACACATTTCAACGTGCCATATAAACATGTACCCTCTTAATGTGATATCATTGAGTAAATAAATTTCAAGAGAGAAAAACATGCCAAATTCTGCCAAGGTGGTTTTAGTTGAGAAGTGTTGCATGCGATCAATTTAAACATTGGAAACTAGTTTCAGTTTCGGTACATTGCGGTAACGATATTCATCCCTTAAATAATTCCTTAAGTTTGAACGTGTTAAGTAAGACTAGGGAAATCGTTGATATTGGTTTCGCTTCGATCCAAGCGGGGACCTCTCTCAGTCTGTCCTTTATTGAGTATGTATATCATGACATTAACGCGATGGAGAGTCTAGTACGTCGAACTAGGATTTAGTGGATATAATTCGTGATTGTACATGGAACCGATAAGGATGAATGTGTGGAGTGGATTGAATCTCGCTATGGTAATTTAACAACAGAAAATTTCCAAGAAGTTAGAAGTAATTTAAGGCAATATATTTCCTAACCAAGAATTGATGTATGGGTATGTATACTTTCACTTAAAAGATAAGGCGATTACTCGAAGTTAGTCAAAACTATTGAAAATAATGAAATTATTCTTCTTCAATCACAAACAGTTTTTACTGGAGAGATCGTTGTTCCCACGATATTGGGAACGATCTAAATCAAATTCGCGTCATAAAAACATAAAGGGCTTCGTAGTATGCAGACATTCTTTGCCGTTTTCTTCGGGGTTTCCTACGTTTTTTGGCCAACCCGACCAGTGTGCGTCGTTCCCTCGCACAAGACTGGAAATATAATTGTAGTTGCCTGTTAAACTTGAATAGGTATGCAGTATGAGTACGAACTATGGCATTAATAACACAGCCAGCGATTGCCACTGGTCATAATGTAAAGTACTGCCATAATGTAATGGAGGGAATCCTCATATATGTGATGGATAGGTACGAGTACAATATGAATGTTGATTAGAGTCCGAGAATATTGCTTAAAAAAAAAAAAAAAATAATAATAATAATAAAAATTTACGATTTTAAGTCGTTCATTGTCATTTATATTTTGTTTAGCACTTTTTCTGAAGGTTGAGCATTTTACTGCGCTCGATATAAGCAATCCTATGGACACATCCTTTCTCTTAAAATGCTTAATGTTGTCAAATTACAAATATACGAACGAAAAATGGTGAAATCGGATGAAAGGGGATGGGAAGGTGGGTAAGAGAGACAGATGACCAGGGAATAGTTCCCAAGTGAAATCAAACAAATCTTATGAAAGTACTGTTTGGTTTTCTAATGCTTTTTATTTCCCAATCAATATAGGGTGCTGAAATTTTGAATGGAGCTCCTTTAGGTCATTTAGAATACAATTACAAGGCATGTAGGCGTACTGATCAACTGAGGAACCCCTGAGGCTAATCTTTTTCCTAATCGACCTACATACGGTGCTGAAATTTGAACTGGAGTGACTTAGAGGCACCTAAAATGCAATTAAAAAGTATGGAGGCATACTGATCAGCTGGGGGACCGATTTCTCCCTGCGGCCAATTTCTCTCCAAATCGATCTCCGGTGCTGAAATACAGATTATCACTCCGAAAACTATTTCGATGTCTTTGCGTTAGGACCAAGGACATCATAAGTATTTTTCTTTTGTTTTTAACTTGGAAAAAAAAAGGAAATGGAACGAATTTTCTTTTTCCTTTTCATGAAGTGCAATTGCAGCTATCTTTAGTTCTAACAACTGCATAAATGTAATGTGTCGAAAAAATTCACAAAAATTCGCTCAAATGGTCATATCCTACTTAAAGAGAGGAATCGTGTTACGACCGAGGAACAATGCCAAAGGAAATTGCACACATGGTTCTTGCAGCGCGTCATGGCTGAGGCTCGGTTCGGCCATGGCACGGTGTTGCTTGAATCACTCGCAACTCTGAACTAACACCTAATAATAGGTACCTATGTCCAGAGGGCAACTGGCGAAAAATCGGCTGAAACCTAAAAGCCGACGCCAATGTAACCGAAAAAATTGATTCAATGATGCGAACCCTTCACACTCGGAAAATAATACTCACTTGCGAATAAATAAGAGACTGGCAGAATGTGGAAAGCATGTTTAGTCATCACATTGCAAATTCAGATAATGTGTTGAGGATATATCTCAAGACATTGCATTTTTGTTTTCAATTTTTTAGCTTAAATTATGACAATAATAAAGTGTACAATTACTTGATGCGATAAGATAACTGAATTTGTATATCCAGAGACAGGTAGTCTATTGATTTTTTGAGCAGAGGTAGTAACGTATTGGGAGGAGAAATTCGCCATTGAACATTCGAGTAGATTCCGAAAGTAATCGCACTACGTGGGAGCATTACAGAAACTGTTCAGTTTATTAGCCTGCCGTTGGAATGTGTATGCGGGGGAGCTCCATTTGTACGTTGATGACTGCATCAGGCCGATTGAGCTTCACTTAGTCTGGGTAACCACCAGCTAACTCATAACTCACGGAACGGGGCGCATGCGCTGGCCTCCACTCTCACATTGGGGAGTTGTGGGGCGAGTCAATACTCAGCTGTGTTGTAGGGGTTGCTTCATCCCTCAAGAGCGGTCACTCGTTTTTATTGTTGCCGTTCTCTCTTTTTACTTTTTTCGTTGCATCCAACGGAGGGAATTTTCTAGTAGGGGCTCCGTGAAAGTGAAGGTTAAGTTGCGATTGGGTCGATGATGGAAATGTAACCCCTGTGAAACCTTTCACCTTTGGAAATATTACCTTTTATCCTGCTTCAATTCTTTATTTTTTGTTGTGGCTCCATCGAAAACATTCCTTTTTCACCCCCTTCTAATTCCACGACAATATATTTTACAATATTTTGCTTCCAACTAGATTAGGGATGTGGAAGCATTTCAAAATGAAAATGTCTACACGTGTTTTGCGTTTGCACTGGTCTAGAGCTTCCATAACTACCACAGTTTTTGTACGATTACAGTGTAATTTTTAGATATTATTTTTGTTTATTCTTAAATTGATGGTCGATGAATTTACATTTCATTCGGACCTAAGGTAGCAAATGAGAAAGCGCAAAATCTGAAACCCATATAGCAAGCATGGTTCTCACAATTTGTATTCAATATCACATACATTTGTATGGTAGTGTTGATGACTGACCTTCAACCTCATGAAAGAAAACGGTACCTATCTAGCGGTTAACGAATGGCCAATGAACTATCTTTTTAGTAAGATATATAGATTAGATGGAAGAATAGAGTGAATGATGGGTGTAGTTTGGTGGTCTGGATACTCGCAAGACCACATCTCAAAAATTTTCTAAATCAATCCTTTTGTTAAAACATGGATTAGTTGGACATATGGATCAATATAACTAAGTGGCCCCACGTTAACCGATAATTACTTAGAAAAGTGCTAATTACTATATAATTATATCATAGGAGGCTGGTTGATTCACAAAAGCTGTACTTTGATCGGTTAGCTTTTTGTCTTGTTGGAAGTTTGATATTGTTGGTGTTGGTCAAGGAGACAAGTATCCAATGGAGTTCGAGATCTTTCAGGAAGGTATAAGTCATCCCATTTTCAGGGTCATGTGTTACTTTATAGGGCAATCTATTTACTATTTTATTAATTTATTCTTTTTTTTCTCCTCTTATTTTTTCTCGCTTATCCAAAAGCAACATTTTCATGGAATTCACTGTCCACTATTGTGGGGTTGCCTTAGTAATATATATTAAGTTGTTTTAGAGAATTTTCGTGGAAAATGAAGCTATTGTAATGAGACCAAAAATTTTAAAATCAAAATTCTCAAAAAATTTCTTCATTGAAATCCGTTTTGAGATATTATGAAACGAATTCCAGAGTTTAACGCTTTTTCATATATATATATATATATATATATATATATATATATATATATATATATATATATATATATATATATATTATTTTGAGGTATTACAGATGGTCGGAAAATATTGGAAACAAATAAAAATAATATAACTTACAAATATTCTCGATACAAATATTTTCAATTTGGTGAGTTACATTTATTTGTTTCCTATATTTTCCGACCATCTGTAATACCTCAAAATAATATTACACGCGAGTGTTTTCATCCTTCACCAAAAAAAAAAAAAAAAAAACATATATATATATATCTGTGTGTGTGTGTGTGTGTGTGTGTGTGTGTGTGTGTGTGTGTGTGTGTGTGTGTGTGTGTGTGTGTGTGTGTGTGTGTGTGTGTGTGTGTGTGTGTGTGTGTGTGTGTGTGTGTGTGAGTGTCTGTGTGTGTGTCATTCCGTATGAGATGAAAATTCCGTTCTTGCGTCAAAAAATCAAGCTTTCCAATTGAAAGGATGAGTTTGTTGGCCAACACTTTTTGAGCACCTTAAATTGGTCAACTTTTAAAGAATTTACTAAAAAAAAATCACTAAAAATAGCCCAAAAACGGCTAGAAATTGTTAAATTTACATTGTTTAGCAAACTTTTACTCAAAAACAGATTATAAACAGCAAACTAGACATTATAAAATTTATGGAAAAAATTATGTAGAATAATTTTGTGGTGTGATTCAACTCGATATTGGATCTTATGTTTCCAATATTCCGTTTCTATGACGTGTTGTTAGACCACTCTTAATATTCATATTCTATAATTTCATTGTATCACCAAAAAAGATGAATATAGCCTCTGTTTCATTTTCATAACAAATTTACTTAAATTTCATTATTATTTGCTGAAAAATCGATAAAAGCTCCCTAAAAAAGCTAAAATTTCCAAATATTTATTGAGTCGCAGAATACCATTTAGACTGAATTTCGTTGCCATGAAATTGGATACTAACTATTTCAAAGTGCTCAAATTTCAAAACAATGAAACAATATAAAACGATAATGTATGAAAATTCGCTCATGCGATCATACTGCATGACTGGAACTTTTTTTCCGTATATGTCCTGACTGTGCACACTGTAGATATAACCCTAAGATGAGAGTTTTTCATTACATATGAGTGAAACGGAAAGTATGGTTAAATACAAATGTTTTAACAATTACACCAAAAAATGTCATTTGCAAACTAAACTAAAGGAACATTTACTAAGAAAACCATATCGGTAAAACACAACTTTCACCAAAATGAAACGAAAATGTTTGAGTGAGGAACATGAACCACCTACCCGATAAATTGTGTTAACAAAGTTGAACGATGTGTCAATAAGATTACGATTGTTTTCTGTTTGTTAATTATTACTTTCCCTGTATTGAAGTTTTTAATTTCGAAGATCAAACGAGTAATCGTATTATGAGCTTCTTGTTTAATCTAATGATGATTTGTATCACCAGCTCCTATAATCAAGCTTCACAACGACAAAGGTCAAAGAAAACCGAGGGGGCGGTTTATCCTTCAAAATTGCGAGTGGTTCTTTACTCTAGTCCGAGAGGGTACGTGTTAATCCACCCCTCCGTCCTTGCTTCAAGTTGTTTACTCATCGGTTTTGTCAAAATCCTCTATAAGGAGATTTTGACACCTCTACCCAAAAAAGTCTGTGAATCTGAGGATTACGCCACTAAGGTCTACGGAAAAAATTAATCTCTGGAAGGGAGCAGAAGTTCTTAAGATGCCGAAGACCCTTTTCCTCTTTTGTGAAGTTCATCCACTTAGATCTTGTACCAACAGAAGAATATTTTACCTGGACATCACCATCCTCCTGTGCCGCTACTCCCTGATCCCATTCACTCGCTCACCCCCTTTTGAATTCATTCATCCACCTCGACCCTCTCATCATTCCGCCTTATTAAACAACACTAAGCACCAACCATCACTTTCCCATCAAATGGTCCCAAACTATTATCCATCCAACCAGACTACCTTCAACTTTTTTATTTTATTTTATTTTTTTTTCACCGATCCCATCAGGTCAATTAGAATCACGATGCTCCCTGATGTACGTCAACCGTAACATTGATTCATTTTTGAATGAGTCTACTACACACAGTAGTTTTGTGGCACTTTGAAACGATTCCTGGAGTTTATATATATAATATATCTTCTTAGAATCGGGATAAAAATTACTTCCTTTCGCCGAAAACTCAATGAAGTGCTTAAATTTCGATAAAATCACTAAAATATAGGAGAAAACAGCTTTAAAATTTTAAATGTATATATTATTATTATTAAGTATTTTATTTATTTATTATTATTATTTATTTTTGTTGAGCGGAATATAGCGTAGAAGAAGTTTGTCATCCATGAACTAGAAATTTGGCCCGAAAATCAGATACTCGGAAATCATCAGCATCACTAAATAAGAACTGTTCATTAGTGTCTATCCTATATCGATATATGTCTGTGTTATCATTCAGAAATTTATGCTCAAAATTGTACCGGAAAATGTACTTGAATTTGATGAAAATGTGATAATAATGTGAAAAAACCTCAAAAAACTGTTTTAAATCGTAAGTTGGTTTGTAAAGCAGAATATCATTAAGAAAGAGTTGTTTGTCATGAATTTGATATTCGACGAAATCTGTGCACAGAAAAGAAAATTATGAAAATTCGCTCATACTGTCATGCTGCATGATTGGAACTTTTTTATTTATGCGAATTTTCTGGGAAAAACCAATGGCTTTAAATTATAACGAAAATTTTCTTCATGTAAATTCTTTTTTAGAAATTCCGAAACGATTCGTGGATTTTAATATTTTTCGTAGGCATAAATTCTCTCAAAAGGTCATGCGACACGACTTGACCTTGTTTGTTGGTTTCATATACTCGTACTACGAAACCAGCAATGAAACTACGAGACCAGCAATTTGAGTTCTATTTACCTTGAAGAATTTAGGGTTCAAGGCAATATTGTACGGTTGTATGTTTTCTTTTTGTTTCCCTACTCGTAATCTAGAATAGAAACTCTAAAAACTTGTATGCTGGAAATGCAAACGTATCTACTATCGAAACTGGATTATCAAAATGTAATTAACTAGTTATTCGGATAAATTATAAACTCTTTTTCTCCTATAAAAAGAAATCTCCTATATGTGCGCGTTTAAAGTACGATTTAAATGAAACAAGCGAGCAGTCAAATTCCTTGGAAAAATTTATAACTGGTGACTTTTTGTACTTTTGCCTTGATTTATTATACTGGTGAGCACCTATGCTTTTATATTTACGACATTAAATTTATGTCGTACCACTTTTCAATGTACTCGCTGTACATGCGAAAATTTTGATTTAAATTTGATAACACAGTTACAAGGATATAGCCTAAGATAAAACCTGCTGTGGAAGGTTCCTTCCCAACAAAAAATGATTTATATGATTTCACAACATTGGTTTATTCACAACAAAAATATGCAACGGGTTGTCCTCGTCGTCAATAATTTTGGGCTTCTTTTACATATGACCTTGATATTTCGAAAAGCTGACAAAGACCTTAGAACCTGGTCAGAGATGTCTGGAACCCAAACTGATAAACCACGAGCGGCCATGTGTAACCGATGGGAGCTTACAATGATGGTTACAGAGGTATTCCTTTGAGAGTTCAGGGTATTGATCGAGGGGGTACGAAGCCTTTGTAAAGGACACCTTGATCCACGGGATTCTCCTGATAGAGCACATCTACTGAGGCGTAATGAAGTTCATGCGGGCTAACGTGACCTTTAACGAGCCTTGCTCCACGATATCCTCTTTCGTATAACGAAATAACGAATATTATTACCACCCAGTAAAACATCCTTTACTGTGAATACTTTCCGCCGAATTCTAGCCATTGTGCGTTATGTTACTTCCATATAATACCAGGCGTTTTTTGTTGATCACACATTTTTTGTTGACCACACATGTTATACGCTTGACAGCATTACATACTTCACTGGTTCACTAAATTTATAATAACAAAAGAAAATGGCAATGACCAAAGACAAGAAAATATATGTGTGCCTATTTCGCACCCTAATTTATTTCATGAGCGGAACATCTACCAAACCCACATGACACAAAGACTTGGCACATGCATGCTCGTAACCAGTTAATGGAGTTTTAATTAATATTCATTATGTTAGTACCTACTTATTTCATACTATACTCAATTATATATTTCATTTACTTGTTATAGTCAGTATCATGAATATGTCAAAAAGAATAACTTATGGAATATATCCGGACGGATCTATACAGTCTAACAATTATACAAATGCAGTGCAAAGAGTTTGTTGAAGGAAAAAATGGATTTTGGATGTCAAAGCATAGAAAAATCCTTTGAGGCAAATCGTTCGGCAAATTGTTGAGGAATGCATAAGTAGCGGTACTCGAAAGTTAATTTAAAGTGATTTCATTACAATGCCTGTAAGTATCATTTGAACACTATTGAATAAGCACTGCAAATTATAACACACATGTTTATTTCCATGCCTCTCTGCACCGTCATTGGTGATGCGCAGGATCAAGCTGGAAACGCTAAACTTCAACCTAATAGATGCATATACTTCTGTCAACACTTAAGCTCATACAGTGCATACAGTGCTCCAACACGAAATCAAAACGAAAATGCGACCCTTTATTTCAGAAGGATTTTAGGCGATGGTTTAAAATAATTGTAACCCTAAAATTTTACTACGTGGGGTTGATTGAAAATGATGCCAAAATTTCAGACTCATCCAATGTGTTATTTTTGGCCAAATCTTGAAAAATTTAGTTAAGTAGTTTCAGAAGAAAGTTTCGGACGGATTTTTCTACTTAGCAAACTTTTGTCAAAAATGAAGCTATCACAATAGCTCGGAAATTTTTAAAATCGAAAGTTTTGAAAAATATCTTCATTGAAATCCGTTTTGAGGCATTCTGAAACGAATCCTAGAGTTTAATGCTTTTTCACATGTATATGTATGTATATATATGTATATATATATATATATATATATATATATATATATATCATATATATATACATATATATATATATATATATATATATATATATATATATATATATATGTATGTATGTGTGTGTGTGTGTGTGTGTGTGTGTGTGTGTGTGTGTGTGTGTGTGTGTGTCATTCCAGACGGTAACTCTTCTTGCGCCAAAAAATCGAGCTTCCCAAACGAAAGGATGCGTTCGTTGGCCAGCATTTTTTGAGCACATTAAATTGGTCTCATTTCAAAAAATGTGTTCAAAAAATCACTAAAAATGGCTGAAAACGGCTAATAAGTAGATTTTTTCTCAAATATAGCTTACGAACTATAAAGTAGAACGTTAAAAAATTTATGTAAAAAATTATGGTGAAAAATGTACTTAAATTTCATGAAAATTTGATAAAAAATCGATAAAAAATGCAAAAAATCAATAATCTTTTTTTGAATAGCATATTGTTATTTAGAATACGTTTCTCGCCATAAAAATAATAATCAACAGTTTCTTTGCACACAAAAAGCTCAAATTTCAAACGAATTTAACATTCAATACGATACGATACCATAATTTACGAAAATCTGCTCATACGATCATGCTGCATGACTGCAACTTTTTGCTTCCTCACTAGGCTTTGTGTTCGTGATTGAAGTAAAAAAAAAATGTCAAAATTTCCACTTGCTTTTTGCGTTTCAGAGCTTGCTGATAAATTTTGGTTCCGTGTATTTCTGTCTGCATGTCTATCTGTCTGTCTGATGTCTGTCTGTGGTAAATCCTTATCACGCCCAAAACTATACCAAGTTCCAGTCCGATTCCGATGAACTTTTCAGGGATTGTGCGGTTAGCTCCTAGACGGCTTCCTATAATTTTCAATGCCGTTGAAGCCAAAGTAGCATGCGAAAACGTGAATTTCTCATAACGTCAATTTCTCATCATCTGTAGGTCCAATTTCGTTCGAACTCGGTAGGTAATTTGGTATTTGTTCTGGAAAAATTCCTTATAAATTGAATTGAAATTTGTAAAGTAATAACCATTGCGCATGCGCGAAACTAATATCGATTCATATAGGCAAACCCCGAGTCTAATGATTTTGGAATGATTTTGATGAAATCCCCAGGGATAATGCGGGATAGATTCTAGATTGTCTCCTATAACTTTAATTTCCGTCACATAACTAGTAGTGTGTGTGCATGCGCAAACGTTAATTTCTTACAACCTTGATTTCTTATCATCTATTGGTCCGATTTCGTTTAAATTCGGGGAGTGGATGGGCATATGCTCTAAGAAAATTCTGTATGAATTATATCTCGATTGGAGGAGTAATAACTACAGCGCATGCACAAAACTAAAATATATTACGACATAGACAAAACTCGGAGGCTAATGGATCGATTTTTATGAAATTTTCAAGGATTGTGCGGTCCAGCTCCTAGACGTGCCCCTAAAAATGGCATTGCCGTCGGATTAATAGTAGTCTATGCGCATGCGCAAACATTAATTTCTTATAACGTCGACTCACCAATCATTTCGGCTTGTACTTTGTTCTTCAACTAATTCTATACGTTCACGTTATAATATTTGAGGAAGCTATCTATACTGCCCACCCAATTTGTCAGACGTTTTTTCTACTCCTTTCATAAATTTTCGGAACATACCCATCTAGAAATTCAAACCATTAAACTTTTAGGGGGAATTTTCCCTTGATCGATTACAAAGATTAATTTTCGAAAACGATAAACCAAAACGTTCGCCGGATCGGACGTGGGACGTAGCTTCTTGTATCTATAACATCCTATATACTATAAATCACTGAAATGTTTTAATAGGGTTTCAAAAGTACAATATATTGTTAAAAGATGATTTTATTAAATGTGCATGCTCTGAAATCAATAAATCTGATTTCCCCAGTATTATATACCTATTGAGTCTACTTATTAGTTCATATATTTATCTACGAATGGGCGACATGATACTCGTAAACTAATAGCGAAGGAAAGAATTGTCCTCTGACGATTGTTCCAAAATACTGAAGCCAGATTTCTGACCAGAGCTCTCGACTGCACAGTAGTTTACGGCTAGAGGATTGAGGGAAGGGGTGTCGAGTGCGACGACCAGCCGAAGGGGCCTAAGTGAGATTTCCTGAAGGGATATCCGAACTATAAAAGGCGAGTGGCGGGTGAGTGCTCTCCTCTCTGTAATATGATACTTGTAGTTGGAGTGAGTGGTAGGTCCTGACTCAAATAGGTTACCTGCCGCCGCGCTGGTGACCATAAATTGTTCTCCCGTAAAAAATCGGATTTCAAAAAGTCACGAACCCACATTTTTTTGTATTATCGTTCGCACGAGAGAGTAGTTCAGAAAGCCGTCAACGGTTTGATTTCACTATAATAGCGAATTAGTGTCCCTTTCCCAACCTTTAAATCACATGTATTCGGAATCATGATTAGCATATACTCATAATTTATAGGTACATAATATGCTCTATTATGTATTATGTGTGACATATGTGCATATGCTCTGTGTCCGATTATTCGTCATAAAATGTATTAAATAAATTATACATTCTTACAGACAACTGAAGCTAGGAAAAGTTATTTTTTAAATTATACACATTATCCTCACGCCTAAATTCTCCATGCCCGTGGACAAACTGGAAGCTTACTCACACTGTAATTAGTTGGTTCCAATTTCTGTAAATTTTTATTGAAAATCCAAATCTTACCATTATTCTTAGGCCATGATTATCTGATGGATATTCCAGGAATTAATGAGAATAATCTATTTATGAAGTGTTCTAATAACTCTAAGCTACTCGCCTCAGGAATTATCCCAACGATTCTCTATTTCACATTTATGCTGATCAAGAAGATTGGTCTCAACTTCTACTTCGGCTGACCGGTTCGTCAGTGGCGATTCTAAAGATAGGTAGGTAGGTCATGTTATGCTTATTTAAGCCTTCTTAGCATTCTCTCCATTAAAGAATTATGATGAAATTGAGCCCAATGAGGTATACGTTTATTTGTTTTATTATTAGTACGGGCTATATTTATACTGTATAAAACACTAATATAAATTTTATAGTGCAATATAAAGTGAAGAAGTAAAATGAAAAATCAAAATTATCCGCCTTAGTAAGCATTACAATAAAAAGTAAAAACTAGAAATATTCCCAATTGAGATAGATGAAGAAATGACGAGGATAAAGACAAAAATAAATATCACAAAAACAGGTTCTCCACATCACACGGTATTCGGTTACGCTCCACGGTAGATATTTAGAGAAAATGTCCAAATCTGGATACAATTCAAGCGCATGGTTCAAGTAATGAGGCATCCTGAGCAACCTAATATATTTTGAGATTAATGAAAAATTAAGCCCCGGTTTACCCCACAAATTTTCTATATGTTTTTGCAGAACCCCATATAAATAGAGTAAACGACTTCTCAAACGTTATTTCAGTTTACACTAGGCACCTAGTATCCCTATGAAAGTAGGTACCTAATCGATATAATAATTCTTATCGTAGAGAACTTTTCGTTACCATCTCAGCAGTTTTTTCATAATTTATTGATCCGAGTGGGTGGTTGATGGCGGCTGTTGTAAAAGTGAAAGTTTTCCTTAGCGCTGACGAAAGGCCAGAACGGGTGGACGAGCTTCGGGATCTGATCGAATGCGCAGAGAAACGAGGAGGAAGAGGAGCGGATGCGTGTTTGCTCAGGGTAAGTGGCTTCGAGGAAAAGGGGTTGTTACTCCTCAGAGTGCTCGGTGAGGGTCAGTAGCCAAATATCCGAGTCTTTTATTGACCCCTCTCCTATCGAAGCCTTCGCATTATCCATGGAATTCATCTCGTCTTTGAAACTCCGGCAGAAGAGAATTGCACTCCTTGTACTCTCAGATATATTTCACGAGACGCTCCTGTTCGCACTTCAACGTCAATGTTCAATAACACATCAACGGATCATAAAATTATCTTAGACGTACCTTTCGGAGGATCTGTCGTCACTAGCAAGTCGAGTACCGGGGGTGAGCGCTTTCGATGGAAATACATCATCATCAGGCCGTCGAAACAGTTTCGCGGACTGAAGATGATGTCTTTTGCATCGATAGCGCGCACCCCCGGTACTCGACTCGCTAGTGATGACTGATCCCTCCGAAAGGTACGTAAATGATAATTTTACTATTACTACTAGCGGAAATAACACCTTAGATTTAATACAAGGGATCATTGATTCCCTCGTACTTGAACAAGTACTCATTGATTCCCTTGTAACTTGACAAGTGCTTCACATTCTATGTTTGCATGTACTGCTTTATCCGACCTAGTCAACTGTTCTTGATCCCACCAAAATATGAAACAAACCCGAAATGGCGGATTTGTCTTTTTTTCTTCTTTTTTTTACTTGAAAGGTTTGTTCCTCAGTTATATAATTCTCTCCACACTCATGTATGATTCGCGCGTCTTTTTGAACAAAAATCAGATTGACAAGCTGAAGGTGAATACGGAACTATCACCTATTATAGTATTGCGATTCAGCACCTTAAAAACAGTTTGGTCAATTGTTTACTGCAATAGTTCTGAGCACGAGATCGTCATGCCTCTGCCGTGATTGTATCCAATTGACTCGTTATCCCATTGACTATGTGGGAGTACATACCAATAAACTACAAGAAAGTTCCATAAATGTACTCAATATTCTATATCGGAAACATATGAATGAATACATTAGAAAACCTAATTAAAATTGTGAAACCTAATTACAAATAACAGACAAAGTAGCAGAATTCGGCGATACCTTGCTTCCAGGATCAATTTTTAAATTTTGTTTAAAAGGGAATTTAAGTGAATCTTAACCAGAAGGGCCATTAGCGGTACTTCACAAGGTCTCAAAGGGCGCGATTCACTGCAAGGGGCACGATTCTAAGAGGAGCCGTGTTGACCCTCATTCACTAAACGTATTGCCATCAAGACAGATCGGAAGGAGAGAGATAATTATTATCTGCCAATATCTGGCTGGATTTCCGCTGGCTATCATTATTATTTTTTCCCCCTACGATCTCCTAATGAGTCCACTGCAGTGAGTAGCCGTCACCAAACGGACTGCCACTCACTACTGTGGACTCCGTTGGGTGGTCGGAGGACGGCGGGGGGGATAATGACAACGGAGTGTTAACATGGTTCCATTGAATCGTGCCCGCTGCGGTGCCCCCATTGACACCTTTTATAAAGCCACTATAAAACTTCCGGTTCAGAAGCGGCTAGAATTCATCAAAACAATAATTTAATGAATTTAAACGATTAGATAAATTATGGGAATTTATAGCAACAAAGCAGTTAAACAATTTTTACCAATAACTATAGGTATCGTATTATAGTAATGGGAGTGCAATATCTTATGCTAATTATCGTGATTATAAATCAAGCTGATTCGGATAATTGATGCTAATTTTTAGAGACTGAATTTATTTCGGGAGTGAAGAAGCTCTTCACTCCCGAAATAAATTCAGTCTCTAAAAATTAGCATCAATTATCCGAATCGATTAGTAAAAAACTTTCAATGTGCCAACCCTTGTATGTACTTTCTAAAGTTCTAAGCAGCTCAAATCTTTCACACTGTTTACAACATTGTAAAGGGCACGTCTTTTTCTGGCATTCTCATTCCATGGTATAAATTTGAGAAAATCTCAAGTCGGTTTAGACACAGGTTTAGTCAGTTTGATTGAAGGTCGAGGTTCGTGGACATTTTCTCATATCAATGGGGGCAAAATGTGAGAATCTCTATCTGTACACTTGGCCAGGGACATCCAATTACAACACACAGTTTCAGAGTTCCAGCGTCAATGTTCAATCTCATTCCGCGACGCTCTTCCATCGTGTTCCATTAAGTCGAGCGCAAAGTATTATTTTTGACCATGAATGTTAGATTTGTAAGTTTGATGTTCAGCGCATAGGTGTCTACAAAATATGCGATGCGAGTGTGAAAGAAAATGGAGTCTGTTGATTGTTTGAAGATCCTCTCACTGAGCTCAATAGGTGTTTGCCTAATTCCAAATAATTAGTTAGTAACAGATTTATTATTGCTGAGATGGACACAATGAGTCGTTCTCCAAGGGTTTCTGTTTCTCTCTTCCGTGATATTATATTTTTCATCCTCCACATTCATCCTCTCCCTTTCAAATAGGAGAACCTTTAATTTTTATTTTGAATCTGGGTTGGTGGTGTAACTCTGTCCAATTTAATTACCACTATTTCCGAGAATATGCAAAATTGCATGTAACGATAGCTACATCGAACCTGCGACCCATGGAAGCCGAGCATAACACAATGCCTCACTGCAGCGATCCTATACTGAAAATATTACTGGAACTATTAAAGACCTCCAAATCATTTTCGCAGCTGCTTCATGTCCCCATTTCTAAAAATCACAATATTTTATTGTTTGCATTATGACAAAGTTCCATTCTCAACAATATATCATAAGAAGGTTCGTCTCTATCTGCCAGAGTACTGCATCATTCGTCCAGAGAACAATATCTTCTGAGCAGGGGTGTGCCATCGCCCTGATTTGATCATTAAGATTCTTCTATCGGGAGAACCCTCCGAGTCGACAAGGTTCATAGCAAAGAGGTTTGGGCTCATAAAACATGACTATTGAAAATATAGCCCAGAACCAAACCATCTTGAATACTGTTTGTCCAAACTGACCGGAAAAAGTTAGTATCTATAATTATCATGAATCTGGCATCTATCATCTTCCTGATGAGGGTTTCTACATTTTGCAACTGAACGAACCCTGATGAGGGTTTCCAGAATTTTTCATCTGAAAAGTCAATGAAAACGAAATGGCTTTTTTTCTCTCTAGTTGTTATTTCTGGCGAACTAATGCTTGGGAGGACAAATTAATTAATATAAAAACTCAGCCTCTCAATAACCTTCTCCCAAACTACTGTAAGCCACTCCGACAACATTGGGTACAGAAGCCTAGCTGCTGTATTAAAAATCATTGTGTCCTTATATTATTCCTCCACTTCCTGGCCATTCAACCTCTCGTTTCAGTCAATATCTCTAGGAAATGCTTTTATTTTATATTCTTAATAAATTTTTACAAAGACTAATCCCAGAAAGATACTATTTTGAATAAAACAATGAACGAAGAGAAACGTGATGAAAATGGCTATTTAATGAAGGAGGAGGGAGTCTTGGAGACTTGTTACTCAATAGTGAGGCCCTCGTAGTATAAGTAGTTGAGTACGAATTGGATGTATAGTTCGGCTACCGAATAGTCAATGCACTTGCGATTATGGTGTGGAAGGGGGGGAGGGGGGGGGGTTGTGTTCAACATTAAGCAAAGTGAGCATTAAGCAACGGTATCGTGGACGAAGAGTTTGTGCGAGGAAACGTGAGGTTACGGGCCCAGTTAGGACGAACTACTATGTAAAAAGAAGGAGCCTCTTCTTGAGCAAACACCTTGTCAACTTAATAGTTGGTGGGAGAGAAGGGCGCTGAATAAACAGTACTCTGTTGATTTAAAGTGGACTCGGGAGTGGAGAGAGGTAAACACACATCTCTGGGGCTCTCACACACGCACGCTCCCCCTCAGCATTCTCGTGATGTATTTAAACTTTTACTTTCCTTTTCCGTTGGGTTTGGGGGTCCTTCGTTCGCCGCTGATCCTCCTGAACCAACAACACCCTCCCTATTGCCAACGCATCACGGGCGATCGGCTATCCGAGTGGGAAGAATGAGCTACCGGTTCTTCTTACCCGGAGTTTGTCACCCCTGCCCATTCTCTAGACACAAGGAATGTTCAATTTTTGAAAAAAGAAGTATCAGGAGACTTTGTTTAATATTGAAAACACTCAGATAGGAGGACCCCTTAAATCCATCGAATTTACAAAAGGATTAGCTTGTAATAACGTCGCTATTCGTGACACCTATCGTACGGTATTATTTTTAACCCATTAATTTACTTTGCATTTTGTCTATTGGAAAAAATCATTCATATATCTTTACATACCCACTTCATTTACTATTATTTAATTTTTTATGCAATAATACCAAAAATTTAGAATATTTTAATGGTTAAAAACATTATTATTCAATTACTTTCAACCCTTACGATTATTGGGGAAAATCTCGTTGTTAAAAAAAGTTCCAGTCATGCAGCATGATCGTATGAGCGAATTCCCGTAAATTATCAAACTATATTATGCTACATTGTTTTGAAAATGAAGGACTTTGAGGGAAAAGAAATTGTTAACTTCCACTTTTATGGGACAAAAACTAGTTCTAAATAATATTATGCGATTCATAAAGAGATTTTGGATTTTTCACTTTTTGGAATTTTATCGATTTTTTAGCACATTTTAATGAAATTTAAGTACATTTTTCACCATAATTTTGCACATAAATTTTTTAATGTTCTATTTTATAGTTATTAAACTTTATTTGAGAAATATTGTGCTAAAAAATATAAATTCAACGATTTTAGCCGTTTTTTGCTATTTTTAGTGGTTTTTTCAGCACTTTTTTTGAAATTTGACCAATTTAATGTGCTCAAACAATTCTGGCCAACAAACTCGTCCTTTCGTTCCAAAGCTTGATTTTTTGATGCAAGAACGGAATTTTTATCTCAGTCCTAAGGGGAGTGGTCGTCAGGAAGGACAAAATATGAAAAAGCGTTAAACTCTAGGATTCATTTCAGAATGCATCAAAACTGATTTCAATGATGAAATTTTTCAAAAATTTTTATTTAAAAATCTTCCGAGCCATTGCAATAGCTTCATTTTCTATGAAAATTCGCTTTAAAAAAAAAAAATAATAATAATAAAAAAATCATGATTTATTGGCTCAAAGTCCGAAGGGTTTCACAACGATTTGTGAGCGTGATAAAAAGTATTTAACTTTCCAAAAATTAAATTTTACAAACTATGAGGATTTGATTTTACTTTTAGTAGGGAAAATCAGGTATTCTTAAAGTAGCCCGTCATTTTGTAGCAGTGCAGCACCCAAAGCACTGCCGTCCTTCTGTCCAACATGCCAACTCCTTTATACTAAAATAATTTTCATAGCACTGAAACGCGTATTGCTGACATATGCATTCCGTCGAAATAACTACAGTGAAATAACCATAATTTGGCAAGTCTGAAGCAATTCCATAAAACCTTTTTTGGGTATTAGGTGTATCGTCTTCAAAGTAGCAGAGAAGAAATCCTGTCCTCTTCTTGAAAAGAAAAAAAAACTTGAATAAATAAAAATGATGGGTCATATTGCAAATTCAAATTAAATCATATGACTGTGGCTGGACTTTTCCTATGTTTCGTTGGCTCGGAATTCCGAGCGACATGTGACCCGACGCCAGAGGTTAGCGAGCAAGGACTTATCTGTAGGGCGCTCTACTCCTCCTTCAAGGGCCCATCCATGTGGAGAGTCTCTCCACATCGCCGCTCACTTAACCCAACGTTGTCTATTTATAGGATCCCGACCCGTAACCTGTATCATTACCTTTTCAAACTCACTCCGTCTTTCTGAATGAAACATGATTTAGCCTCCATTCACTGCCCTTCTTTAACAGAATCTTCTCACTCTTGTGACTTCAACGCCTACAATACGTTGCTGCTGAAGAGGCAAAAGGGTGCTCCCATATGAAATTCAACGTTTTTAAGGAGTGATTAACTACAATCCATGTACTAGGATATATCTAGGTATAACTTGGCAGCTAATCGGAATGGAATCAGTAATTGTCATCGTCCACTTTTGAGAAAGCATTGATGACTGATGCACGCATTACAGAAAAAAGGCCCCACAAAAGTTTCACAAATTCTTCTTCTTTCTTCGTTCTTCGACACTAAACCACCCCTGTCATCTAGCTCGAGCCGAACCAAAACTTAGCCAGGAAAAATCTTTTGTGTATTTAGGTATGGTTGGGTATAATGACATGAATTAATGCTTAGGGCTACATCGATAAAATAAAGTTACTGATGGGAAATGATTCATTGGACGAATTTAACAATCCGAAGCTACCGCTGCAGAAAATAATACTGTAATTGCGCGATGATTGGATGAAACGTCGAGGTTTATATTAGTCAATCCTGATATAGACAAAATCACTGCGTATTTACCGCACCATGACATAAAAGAATGAATTCTTCTCTGTTCTATCCTTAAATTCTTATTTTTAACGTCTCCAACAATATTCTAACAAAATGGACTGCATATATAATTTATACTCCTATCTCGATTCCACGTTACTTTTGTACATAAACTACAACTATATGACCCAAAATGAATTTAATGGATGAAGATGACTCGTCCTGCGTAGGGAAATTTGGGGAACTCCGACAGTGGTTTTATGTCCTCCGTGAAGAAGGACCAAAGGGGGTTATTTCCCTCAGCCTCTAGAAGAGTTACCATGTGATATAAGAAGGGAAAGAAAATTAAGCCAGTGCAATTTTTCAAGACACTGGAGTTCATATTACAAACTACCAGATAATTATGGGGGGAGTCGTCAGACCCAAATGAATTTGTGGAGTCTAAAGTGGAACTGTGAGTTGAAAATGTAGAAAAATTTGCAATGGCAGCACAACCAAGCACACAATACAGCTTTAACCAAAGCTTCCAATTTGAATGGTCATTCATTGAATGAGTGGTGAATGATTGTCAAGACGTTACAGGCCTCTTTGGGGCGCCATTCGTTAAAAACTGATGCCAGCTATCATGGGGCGTGTCTGATGATGAATGTGATCTTCTTGAGCTCCCAACGAGATGGGTCGGTATAGGCATTGAAAACCCTCTGCTCATAAACAGCCAAAGTTATCAAGCTTCGTGAAGGACAACACAAGAGCTAGTAGCATAAATTTGTATGGGAACAACGTTTAACCACGTGAACCACCTAAGAAATGTCGCTCATGTCCTCAAAGACGAAAGAAAGCAGTTGAACGAGTTCCATGGTCAGAGAAGCACAGAAGTAATTGGAAGACTCGAGCCAAGTCATCAAAGAGATATACAAGGCGTACAAGAAAATTCTCAATGGCTGATAATAGTTCTATCCATCACAGCTGACGGCATGGATCTGTCACCCCAACAATTCAGAAACGCCCTAGCTCTTTGTTATGGACATACTCCTTTAGGCCTTCCAGAAAACTACGATGGATGTGGCGTTGGTTTCGACCTAAATCATGTTTTGAACTGCAAGATAGGAGGATTGGTGAAGAGGGGCCATGACGAATGTGCTAAACTGACCAGTCTTGCCTGGGGAGGAGTGTCCGTAGAGCCAAGAGGCTAGCGAAGGAAGACCATTGCTGAAGGCTAACATTAAAGTCCAAGGAGTATGGGACAGTGCAAGGTCGACGTTTTTCGACACACGCATTATAAATCCACGCCACCTCGTACTGTACCCAAACATGGGACCCCACCACAGAATCAGCTGCCAGAGGATAATGCTAAGAACGACGAAGCAGCTGAACACCATCGGGGGTCATTCACAGCTCTTATATGTTTCTGTAATGGAGCTCTGCACAGGGAATAGGTTGCATTTCTCAAGCTACTGGCGAACACTCTTGGACAAATGGGGCAAACCATACTCTCAAATCCGAGGATGGGTGAGCGTGCGAACTCAAATTAATGTCTATTATCAGAGCCGTTTCCCTTCGACTGAGAGTAACGAGGAAGATGATTCGCTCTGTAGAATTAGAGGACGGAGCAGTTTTCCATTCTAGAAGACTGAATTACTACCCATTGATCATACTAAAACTAGTTTGTTGAAAAATTAAGAAAACGCAGATTTCTGAACAGAGTTTGATACGTAAATTTTCGGTGTGCGTTGTTTTCAATACTTAAAAACATTAGACTACAGGGACGCCTGGGAATGATCGGGTTCGTGATCGTCAGTGGTAACTTAACTTGGAATAAAGTTTAATAACAATAAAATTTAAAAAGTACAACATGCTTTCAGTGTATGAATAATTACAAGAAGAGAAGAAACATTTTAATATTATGAATGTTGGTACACCACAAAAAACACAATCCCCAGTTCAATGGTGCGTTAATTCAACAAAAATGTAGGGCTATACGCAGGCAGTAAAGACATTTTATTTATTCTGTTTTGTAGCATAAATGCCAGGTACCCGTGTAACCTAGATCCGTTTATCCTACTCTGTATCTACGTTTATTCTTTTCTCTGTAGCTACGTTATAAAAAAATATATGTTTCAGTTAAATTGAATATCAGTATAGGGTGACTCATAACGATATTATTTAAACAATTGAAACGAAAAGAATTATTCAAATCACATCTCTCTGCCTGTTTAAATGGTGGGTAGGAATATCTTGGTACGGCTGGCTAGCGGTTGAATTTATTTAGTTGGCGAGAAGCAAGAGTCGTAAGTTGGATGATAAGAGTAGGTAGTTACCCTACGACTGCAGGGGCGGATGTACCTAGGTGTATGTTAGGAGTAATCCTAACCCACATATTTGTGACGAGGCCAAAACATTCAAAGGACTGCACTTAAATTAGCCTTGTGTAGGAGCGGAGCCCTAGGCTCCTCGCCACCACCTGGGCATCAGTCAACAATAGAACCGCTCAACTGCAATGATCTGACGTGTTTACGGAAGAAGGTTCTCGCCCATTCTATTCAACTTGTCTCTAAGGAGAATCAATCCCACTGACTACTCTCTCCTCTCCAACGGGTAAAGCCTAATTCGGCCTTAAAACTCTTCTCAACTGCTTTACAGAATGCAGGAGGTTCCCTCTATTTTTCACGAGCAATCAAGCTGACCGGCCTTTATATCGTGCTCAAAAGCCCGACTTTTTTTTCTTTCTTTTTCTTCTTTTTTAAATGTTTACATAGGGCACCACTGTCCAACTTGCGATAATCTGTAACCAATCTAAAGAAGGCATCTCTCAATTCACGTTTGAACTAAATCGATGCTTGGGTACTGGCCAGTAGTGTTAAACGAGTGACCCATATGCTGATAGTTCTGATGACTTTAATCTTCTTCTCGCTGCTGATCAATTATATGAGAAGCGTGCAGATTTGAATTCAGAGGGCGAAGAGCTGAAGAGGACTGCGGTTTCGTGGGTGAACCTGAGATTAAACCAGTTCGCGGGTTGAGAGTCGGGTTGCCACTTGTGGGCTCAAAAGTCTTGGTCGGGACGCGGAACCCTTTACCTTCCTTTCATCCCCTCGTGCCCAACACGTCACCTCACCCCACAAGAGAGGTGTTCCCTACTCATTGCGAACTCCGTGGTTTCTGACGAGAAATTCTCATGGGTCTGAGAAATAAACCTTAGATAATATCTGTTTTGTTGCTACGTTGCAATATGAGTCGTAACTGAAACGCAACAAATGACAAAGACGAGCATCCCCAACGCACAAGTGGTGGCTCTGTTTGGGCAAAAACTTTCAATTCACGCTAACAAACTGTACGCAAATAATTTTAAAGTTCTACACAGTCACAATCTGGAGACCCAAAAAGAATTAATTTCATGACATGAGTGAACGTTTTGTCGATGCGGCTATAATACCTCACAGAGCTATAACCCTACCGTACAGTAATGCTGGGTGCCCTTCAAAGAGATTTACTGAACCGTTTGATCTTTTTCTAGTATTGAATGGACTTGAGGAGTTTCTTGTAAGAAGGGGTTTGGGTGGTGTAATTTTAGATAGAAAAAGTTACATTTGTTATTTTGGTTCGCTGATGGAATAGTACCTACTGTTTGGTGTCTGTCAGTAATTTTTGAAACTCTTAATTTGAGTTATCTTAGAAAACAAAACGCCTTATGAGAATTCTTTTTACCTATGGGCTTGGATGTAAATTCCAAAACAAAGGTATGTTTTTCAAAATATTGATGTGTTTGGGATGACTTTGTAAAGGTTATGAGATAATACTACTTGAGGGTGCATTTCGGCTCCACGGAGCAGTTTTCTAGAGCACAGAGTACATTTGTTTCAAAAGCGACGAAAGCTTGAGATTGTACTTGGCCGATATTGGTGGAAGCAAATGCCAAACCAGGGACCAGGTCCACATATTGGTTCAGTCCTGTGTGGAGTGTGAGATATCGAGAAGATATTGGTGTTATTTAGTCTAAATTTATAGAGTAAATCCTACTAAAATCCTACTCCCACAAAGTTCTCCAAGTTGTATGATTCGAACAAAACCTGAAAGGTCACTTTCGGGTTTTAATTCTAGATATAGAGTAAGAGTTGGTGAGAAAATAAATTGAGGAAAGGTGAGAAAGGATACCCTCTGATGTTACAACCAACTGATAGTAACCACAAAATAAGGTACTTTAGTATATATGAGGATAATTGGGTATCTCAGCTGAACAAAACATTTTAGAACACCTAGCTAGAAAGTTAAAGGATCGCCCGAAAATTCAAATCTGAATGCTAAGCCTATATTTTTAAAGAATAGGTACTTATTAAGGATGTGGAGAGAGTGATTTTTTTTCTCCTACAACTCAAATTATATTATGTAGGTATGGGTTACGATCATGGTCAGAAGGTGTATTTGCGCAAAACATAAATTTCGACGAAGTGTGTTATTGCTCTTCCGGGGCAAGGAAATGATACCTTTTTCCAATCTAGTCAGATAACAGACGTATGTTCATTGAAGGATCTGAAGAATGTATTTCATGCAGCAGAAGAAAACAAGAATGTGTTATCCATAGATAGGTAGGTAAGTGAGTAAGCGTGAGTAAATTAGAGGCTCAATAGGTTTTTGAGTACTTCAGCAGTTTTGGATATTGTGTTATGTAAAACGAAGAGAGAAATTTCAATGAGCTTCATTTTTTATTTATTTAATCGTTTAAGCCTAATCTCAACTAGAAGGGTCATTAGCGGCTTCAATGAGCTTATATTGTAATTAGTGATTTGAAGTCGAATTCAAAGCACAGGGTGTTCATTTTTACAGTCAATTTTATGGGTTGATCGATTGGAATAACATTTCAGTATGTGTTGTGCCTATCCAAAAATCGTTTGTTCTGAATTAACTCTGTCATGTTACCACGCTCCACGGGGCTTTTTTTTTTTTTTTTTTTTTTTTTTTTTTAAGCCACTGAGGCCACAATGGCCTATTGTAGCTGGAGAAGGAGGGAGGCCGTACCTCATCCCCATCCCAGACACCAGATCTGCCCGATAACGACAGCCTTGCCAAACCAAGTACTATCAGCCTGGTTCCGGCACTCCTGCCAGCCATCAGGCACTACCTGGGACCCGAGTGCTCCACACTCGGTAAGTTACTGGGTCGCAGCCCCAGTCTGGCTTGGTGCCATATCACCAATGCCAGCCACAGCTGGGAAGTCAATCCTTCCCCACCACGTTTTGGCAAAAGCGAGGAGAGTCTTAATCTCCCCCGTCTTAATGTCTTGGAGATCGATGGAGGTTCTGCCCCAATTCAAAAAGCGATTTCTTGTCAATATAGGGCAATGGCAGACCACATGACTCGCCGTCTCGTCTTCCGCCCCACAAAAGCGGCAGAGAGTGGAGTCTGATTTGCCCATTTTATGGAGATGGTATCTAAGTGGGCAGTGCCCAGTTAAGAGCCCCACAACCATAAGCAGCTTCCTTCTCCCCAGGCTGAGCAGCTCCTTAGCTCTCTTCCTAGAGAAGCGAATAAATTGTTTCGCCTGCCTCAGGCCCTTGACGTGGAGCCAGTGGGCAGTCCTCTTCTTACTCCCCCATTTGGTGAGCTCTCCGAGGTCCACGGGGCCGGTGCATCTCGTTTTAATCATCAGTACTTGTTCGTGGATCTTTAAAATGCGTTTATGCATAGCGACGTGGTTATTGACAGAGGTTCCTTCTGAAGAGAAATGCCATTAGATATTCTTAATTGGAATAGCATTTTTTCGCCACAACATTGGGTACAACCATAACTATTATCTGGGTACCAAGCCATTTGCGTATTTATGGCGGCAGTGAGCTGATGTCCTTGCTTGGAGAGTCATTTGTGCTAACTCCATTGAGATGTTGCCTAGAGGATCCAATTTCCTACGTGCAACATAAAGCCAATTCCCTCTGGCATGAGAACTGGCTGGGTGGGGTCACTGGTCTGCGTGATGTCCTTCGGGACTTGTGATCGGTTGGCCATTTCGTAGCTCAGCTTTCAAGGAGGGTCCAAATAGTGGTAAATCGGGTAACTAATGACCGTAACCGTCTTACTCTTTGACACAAGCTTCGTGATGATGTGAGTGGTAGGTGTGGGGATGATCTGTCCATCAGCCACAACCTGAGGGACTGTCCAGACCTTATGGACCTCCGATTCCAGCATATGCTCTCTCAGTGAGTTGTTTGATCTGGACCAGACAAGGTCTAGTCGCTGTCATTGTACCAGAATAGGGATGGGCCGGTCCACCGGTTTCATAGTTCGGAACTAACCTTTTCGATCCAGGGCGGGATCGGGTATTCTTTCCGTTACGATCCGGAATCGATCCCGAATCAGGTTTTTCCCTCAAAGGTATCGGGCGGCCGAACATTTTGTTCCGTTTCATAGAAGAAGGGAAAATTACGGTGATGGGAAACCGCTTGGTTAATCAAATAGAAAATTCAAAAAACTTCCCAAAAACCTCAACAAAATAGGTATGTATTTGAATATAATATATGATTGTATAAATATTTGTCATTCCAGACGATAACTCTCCTTAGAATTGAAATAAAAATTCCGTTCTTGCGCCAAAAAAAAAACAAAAAAAAACAAGTTTTACAAATGAAACGATGAGCTCATTAGCCAGTACTTTTTGAGAAAATTGAATTGGTGAAATTTCAAAAAATGTGAACAAAAACAATCACTAAAAACGGCTAAAAGTCGTTATATTATTTAATTGTTACATCTTAGTTTATAAACAACGAACTAACCCAGTAAAAAATGTATGGACAAAATTATGTTGGATAATGTACTTAAATTTCATAAATATTAGATGAAAAATCTACTACATTAGCCACCTCGGTGAGGTGTTCAAGGGGTGGTCGTGGGACAGTGAGCACCCTCTGCTGTATCTGTCAGGGTAAAAATTGGAATCTGTAGCATGTGGTGCAGCAGTGGTCTGTGTGTGTGATGTATCGTGTGGTGCTGCGCCACAATGCGGTTGCCAAGCACATAGTAGGCGCTTCGTCACCCAGCGGTTGGGATGTCTAAAGGGAGAGACTATATCACATGCCGAGTGACCGGGGCAAGAAGCCGGATATCGTTGCCGTCAAGCCCGATGGGTCTGCCATGATAATGGATGTCCAAGTTGTCAGTAGCAGCGTGGACATGGAGCAAACCTGGCGGGCTAAAATAGATAAGTATGACAGAAATGACCAATGGCAAGCGATTTCCGAGCTATAAGGAGTGCCGACCAATAATCAAGGTCATGGCTGCGACCATGTCATGGCGCGGGGTGTGGTGCGGGAAAATTGCCACGTAGTTATTCGAGTTGGGCATCTTGGCGGGAGTACTCCATGGTATCACCACCCGCGTCCTGATGGGTTCTTACTTGAACTGGTCGTCGTTTTATAGGGGCACTTCCCTTCATCCCATTCTTCCTCTCTTCATCCTTCTGCAACTTCCCTCAGCTCCTCCCAGTTTTTTTATGTACCTATTTGTTTATTGGTTTATTATTTCCAATAATAAGCCTATGTGATCGTGTAGCAAAAATATTTTATAACCCCCCCTCAAACTTTGTCACTTTACGTTTCAAGATGCGTAGAATCCAAATTTGAAATGTCCGTCCGCCGTCCGCCGTTCGCCGTTCGCCGTCCGCCGTCCGCCGTCCGGGCCATAAAAGGCCTAAGAATTTACTTAAAAAACCCGTTCTTTCGCACATAGACTCCATTTGGGGTCTAGTTGGTCCTAACGTTTAATCATCCCGATCGCTTTACTCGCATAGATGCTATGGGCCAAAAACGGGCAAAAAAGTGTATTTTTCGACGCGCGCACGCCTGCCACGCTTGGCAGGGGGTCACGGTGGGTGGAGAGGGGGGTGAGCGGGGGGTGGAGTGAGAGGAGGCGCCGGCGCCGCGGCACCTTGTGGTGGGTACGGCGCCGGCGTTCCTTCGAGGCATGAATATGTTTTTTTCAAGGTCATTTTTGTGTGTTAATACCAAAGCTTTTCCTACGCATATTTAATAACATAGCCTCTCGACTTTTCGTACGTACTTAGATAATGATGATATTAAGGCAATAACTATTTGAATAGATAGGAGCTCAAATCGAGAAATATAAACATGCATATATAATTATAGAAGTATAGGTTGTTGCAACTCGAAGTAGGACACGCCGAGGAGTCTGGACGGGCCTTATGACGTACGCTAGCCAACTAAAGCTACGATCATACTCAACTGAAAAAATAATAAACCTTTGTGAAATAATTTGCAGCGTTTTTTTCAATTTAATGGTGTGCCCCCTCCACCTTTTAGGGGAGTTTTTTAAAAAGGAAAAAAAAGTGTGTGTGTGTGTATGTGTGTGTGTGTGGTGTGTGTGTGTGTGTGCATCTAGTAAAGGTTTTATTTCATTTTGTTGATTATATATAGTAATATATATTTTGTTGTAAGCTAAGTGGTATTTGTTATTTTTGGAGTTTTATTCGCTGAAATAAACCTTCGTGTAATAATTTCAGCGGGGTTCTGCCCTCTGACCTGCCAGTAGAGCCCATGTTGGTGATCCGTTTTGTGATCTAGGACAACTTGGCCCCCCTTAGCATCGTGCCACTTGAAGTGTCCCTTAGGACACCTTGTTCAGTGCCGCTAATGACCCTTCTGGTTGAGGTGCAGCTTCAACCATTAAATTTAAAAAAATAAAATAAATAAATAAAATAATAAATGAAACAGCATGTTTATTTTTATTATAGGTTATTTTTTAATTGGTATTTATGAATTATTCCTTACATTCTTACACTGCGCAAACACAACTCAATGGCCAGAATGATATTGTCTTATGTTATCAAGCCATAATTTCATTTATTTGATTTTTCTATGAACCGATTTTCAATAATTAATGAGGAACCATCTACATACCAATATATTTCATCTCTGGATATTTGAGAAAGTAAATTTGCACTCGAAAGATTCTACGATTATACATTTTCCGATACACCGAAATTCAGTTGGTATTACTGTTGCACCTACTAAACTCTGAAGCACTGCAGATTCCTATAAAATTCCATTAATAGTTCTGAGACTGACCGAGTTTGTTGGAATCACATTCAGTTATACATACGAAAAGACAAACACACACTAAACTGAATCTGTACAGAGACTGTACTATATATATTATTGCATCGGAATGCGGTGGAAAGTTTGGTTTTGTGGACTGATAGTTTTTGTGTCTTTTATGCATGAATACCCTTACGTTGGTATTGAGGAAGCAAATTGTTGTGAAAGCAAATTCGAAATAGGGGGAAGAGTGAATGAATGGGAGGAAGTAGACGAACGCAGCTGCGGTATTGAAAGCGGTGTCGGTTCTTGATGCTGAGATAGCTTTGATTCCAATGGCGTCAGTCTTTCCCAGCATACGTATAAAAGATCATTTTAGCTTGATGTAGTAGTACACATTAATGGCTTGAAAAAGAAATTAATGGTAATAATTCTGAACTATGATTATTCGTACGATACATTAAGACCAATAGCGTCTCTACAACCTCCGCGACATCATTGCAAATCATATCCCTACTATGACTCTTTATGCTACTTCCCAACTTTAATTTAGGTAATTGTAATGAAAAACCTTTAGATTATCACATATTTATTTGTATTATTAATAAATATGTGATAATCTAAAGGTTTTTCATTACAATTACCTAAATTATGGAGGATTATCACAAGAAGTCTGCACCAACTCTTCTGAGATTATTCTACTTCCCAACCATCTATTCAGTTTATATGGTTAGTTATGGTACTTTTCAGTTCAAAACCAAAACAAACATTTTTCAACGACGAGGTCTTTTAGACTTTCCGGTAGTTTTTTTCGACGAAAATAACACTTTTTTCATTTCTTAAACGTCTTAGTACAGGTTTTTTGTTCATTCTTTATGCTTGAGTTTGTGTTTTTAAGTTAAAACCGTAAAACTCGGTTTTTCCAGAATCGAGGAGATCAGCAAATTTTACTCATCGATTCAGCATGAAAAATTAGATAGATATTGACCCCAAACACATTACTTCACAAAGGGTTATTTTTCATCATAACTCTAGATAAACAAAAACAATTTTTTTTTTGCACTAGTAACTGTCTCCCCTAGTTGGCACCGTAAAAGTAAAATTACTTCGACATTTTAAAGCTGATGAAAATGGAGTGTTTTTACCGCTCTTGTAAACTAATAGTGTTGTGTATTCGGAGGTGGGAAACAGATTGAAAAGAAATACTTATGTTTTGCTAAATAAGAAAATTTTGAAGTGTGACCCAATTTATCAAGTACCGAATCAGTTTAAAAAAAATTAGTTTGTTTCGAATAAGAAAGGGGAACTAACTCTCTTCGCAATGGTACCGTAAATCATGAATTTATTGTGAAAATTAAGGGAATCATGGAAAAATTCACGTGGCACCAGATCGGAAACGCAAAACAAATTTATAAAGAGCGTGATGGATATGAATAGTTCCACCTTCTCAATTCTTGAAAACGCTGCAACTGGGGATTTTCCTGAGGTTATTCAACCTTCAGGATATCCTCTGGGTGTAGCAGGATAATCGCCTCTCCCCTTTAAGGTCGAAATACTATATTTCTATCACATCCATTGTCATAAGTGAAAAACCTACCAAATGTATCGGAAGCATTGTCTTCACTTTCGTCTAGGAAACTTCGTTTTCATCAAACGAGACATCCCTGAAATGCATGAATTAGTTAACAAAATGTTTTCAATAAATTTCTTTCTTAAATTTAAACGTTTCAATTACATTTTTACATTTAAAAAACTGTACCTATGAACAGTTTCGAACGTAATTATTTTTTACTTTCTACATTTTGGCACTTAATCGGTCTTATTAATCAGTTTTAGGGTTTATATATTTTCCCCCCACTTTGTGACCGATTTTTGAAGAACATATTATCGAAATTTGACAAATTTTGATTGGTAGTAGGAAAACACTTTGTCATACAGTGTTTGATGAACATGCTCAAAAAAATCCTTTCTAGGGTCATTGGTCATCCCATCTGTGTGATTGGGCGGCTAAGGCGAAATTTATTAGTACCATAGTATACAGGTTCATATATGTCCTCTAAAATATGTATATGAAAGATCCTCAAACTAAACCTGAGCAACTGCGAGCCAAGCTACATTTTTGGGAACAACCAAGGCTTCATCGAGACCTAATAGAACTTGACAGGCGACGAGCAAAGAGCAAAGACGTTTTTATAGCTTCGAACCCCAGTTCGTTGCACAACATCTCGGACTCGTATTTTGTGTGTAACTACAATCATCAATATAACCTCCTTCATCAGACAATCACCGATATCAGTGAAGGATATCGATAGGTAATAAGGGGTTTTCACGATACAATCAGAAAAGGCAAGGAACGTACTTCTCACGAGTGAACGCTCAAGAGCGAGGTCTGAGTGGTTGTTGCTGTTGAAGTAGGCAGGAGTATACTTCACCACGAGAGCTCACAGCTCCCAACCGTAACAATAACCTCTCTTAAACTGCCTACTGCCGCGAGTTACGTCATTCATAGCCTTTCGGTACCTACCTAGTTTCAAATCTCTTCGAAAACCGCACAAATGAAAGATCGCGCAAGGTTTGTTAGGGTCAATATACACTACACCTTCATTTGTGGCATAAATAAATGTTTATTTATTAATGCAGCGTGACTCCAACTCCCTTCTAGTCATTTCTCATCAGTTATTTTAGTATCAAGTCGTCCACTCAGTTGCCACAGGGCTGACTTTCTCAATGACTGCGTTGCTTTAATTGACAATTCCAAAACGTGTATCTCATACTTTTAACCATATAAATAAATAAATATATATATATATATATATATATATATATATAACCGCATGAAATTGCTCTACAAGAGCATATACATATTCAATCAATTTTTAAGGAAAAACAACAATTGACAACATGAAACTAATTTCAAAAAAAAAAATTTCAGGCCTGGCCGGGATTCGAACCCACGACCTCTCGCTTCCCATCTCGGGACAAAAAACGTTACACAAAAAAAGTGGACATTTAAAAAAAATTATTGGGGGTCGGCCTAAGAATTGCATAGCAATTTATATATATATATATATATATATATATATATATATATATATATATATATATATATATATATATATATATATATATAGGGTATAGGACGGACGGTATCATAAGTATATTTCAACTAATACACAATATTATGAGTATATACATGTATCGAATCTTTTAGCATGCCGAACGAACTAACTTCCGAATTATTATTCTCCCAACATTGGAAATAGTGTTATCAAAGCTTCACATTCTCCTTGCACGACGCTCCTTGAATTTCCACGGCCACCATGAACATCTCACAATTACATAACTGACGTTAAGCAATCCCGGAATAAATCACAACCTCTTCACCCGTCCAACTTGATTTAAATAAAGTAATAATCGCTGTTTAATGGAGTTGGAGCACTTCACAAGTTTTGTGGGTCATATCGGTAGGCTTGCCTTGAAAGGTGGGTGAAGCTCATCATCATCTCAACGAGCGGCCTGGCGGTTATCGCTCCAGTTGCCTCACTAATGACTATTAAATAAATCTTCATTTATATTCGGTAGACAATACTAGTCACTTAGGTTGCTCAAGTGGTAAATGTGGAAGAAAGTGTAACGTTAAACATATAACTAGGAATTTCCAATTTGTTGTTCTTTGCTGCCGAAATAGCGGTTTCTATTGCTAATCTAATTCTACCGCTCGCTAATAATAAATAGTTCACTTTTGTGCGTGTTTTTTTTTTTTTTTTTTTTTTTTTTTTTTTTTTTTTATTTTATGAGTAGGATATTCAACAGAACGTTATCCTGTGTTGCAAAACAGTTGCAATACAAAATACCGGACTCACAAGGACAGTTGAAATTTTACATTTTCTAGATCTCCAATTATCCCCATACCGTGAGTCGTATAGAGAATTTTTAAGCACCCAAAGTTGTTCACCATGAACATAATCGAGTTGACCTCAAGAAATGAGTTGAGTTAAGAAATGAGGGAGTTACGAACAATTGAAAATTGGACTGAATTTGGATGACCCCCACCACCTTAGTATCAGTCCGAATTACGTCTGCCAAACCTCAGGGTTAATGGTTTTCCCAGGTTCGTCCCGAGCAAGTTTCAGCTCATATGCACTATCCCTCCGAATTACTGCAAAACAGATTTGTAGTGTAGTTTTACAAAGCAAAATACGCAGAGACGGCGGTGTGTGCTGTAAGTTAAAGGGAAAGAGTTTGTGTTGAAACTGGCACTACACAAACCTTGGAAATTATTTAATCCTGATTCCAATGAGATTTTGCAGACGACTTTAATCGGACTAACATAATGGTAGCTAGATGATTTTGAAGGGTAAAAATTTAGCAGAGACAGGCGAGGACTCACCCAAACTACAACCGATTTTTAATTTAATGTAACTCTCTTATTTCAGGAGGTAATTCTTGGGCTCGCATCGCTCTGTTAGGACGATCATATAGGCAAGGCGTGGTATATAAGAGGGACGACCTTTTGGAATTGATCAATATAGGAGGATATGGAGGGGGTAAAGCCGAAAAAATGCGCTTTATACGACAAATTTTGTTGATCCTGCCCAGACTACAATTCTCAATCTATATTTGCATGATTCTTATTTCGTTCGATCTTAACTTGTGATTGGGGGGGGGGGGGGGGGGGGTGAAGGGAGCCAAGCTCTTATTCTTGACTGATTTTTTTTATTCGTTTTTTGGTCAATTGAGAATTCGGTCTAGTTTTGGAACATAAGTCAGGAGTTTCAAAATTTCATTATGGAGGGGGGGGGGGGGGGGTGAAAGGAGGGAGTAATACAGATAAATCGTGGTATTCACAATATTCTCATCTGATTTTCGTGTTTTTTTTCCCCCAATTAAAAATTCGGTCTAGCTTTGGAATAAATGCAAGGAGTTTCAAATTGCATTATGGAAAGAGGGTGAATGGAGGGGGTAATTGGTATAAATCGTTATGTTTTCACTTTCATCATCTAGTGCATTATGGAAAGAGGTGAAATCTTAAATTGCATTATGGAAAGAGGGTGAATGGAGGGGGTAATTGGTATAAATCGTTATGTTTTCACTTTCATCATCTAGTTTCCGTGACTGTTTTTTGTTCGATACAGATTTCAGTCCAGTTATGTTACTAACCTTGGAAGGTCCAAATTTATTAACGGTGGGGGTAAATGGAGGAGGTAATTTCGATAAACATGATATTTTCTCGTTTTTCTCATCCTCTTTTTTGCTCTTCTTTTTTAAAATATATTTTGGTTTAGGTGTGCTAAAAATCGAGGATTTAATTTTGATTACGGATTTTTATGAAGAGGAAAGATTGAGAGGCTATCTATAACCCCCCCCCCCCCCCCCGCCACCACTTCCCGCTAACTATTTTTTTTTAAAGATATATTTACTTCCATTATTATTCCTTATAATCACTTCATTATTCATCGTAATTCGTCTTGTTTTTATACCAATTATAATTATAATTAAGTTCTTTTGTTTTTGTATTTTTATCGCTTGTTAAATGTATTTGCAAGTGAAAAAAAAAAAATTAATGAAAAAATATATAACAGTTCTCTTCATAAACCCTGATAATTTTTTTCAACACCTTAAAACTGCGAATGCGCATGTTAGTGTTTCGTTGATCAGAATCGATATGCGTAAATCAGAATTATGGAACGGTAGTAGCATGCTAATGAAAGAATCTGTGGACAGCAAAATTTGTGAAGGTCAATGCAACAACTGGTATTAGAAATATCGTCTTTATAAGGTTCAAACACAAAGTAGACGAACTCAATATTTATTGTTTAACAATAAAGAATGGTAAACCAATTATAATAGTCACGAATAATGCAAACATTTATAAATTACAAGAAACGCGGGAGTAATCAAGGTATTTGAATTTCGAGAACGAGATTCATTTCCTAAGAGTGAAAAGAGAAATGCAAATATTTGACTAGGACCATCAATTATCCGCCATCCCTTGAAACTTTACAACGCGAAATGGAGCAAAGCTCATGAGTTTTATGTTGTATGTCAATAGGACTGAACCGGAACTTACTTGATACACACCATGGAAAGTATTAAACCTTTATTCAAAAATGTCAAGGTCGCTAGGTCATTTTAAAGGGTAATAGTCCAGAAGGGGGGGGGGGGGGGGGGAGAAAGGACTCACCATAAATGAAACCGATTTTAAATAGTTTGTAACTTCTTCCTCATTTAAGGAGATCTTGGGATCGAATCGCTCTGTCTTTTTATAATCTACAACTTTGGTGCTTATGAAGATTACTGTAGGACGCAAGGTTAAGTAAATGATTGGATAAAAATGAAATGTGTAACTTCAGTCTTTTTTGTGAGAACGTCATTATGTATTACGACGTATGTTTTGACATGGCAGACAAAGATTATCTCCCTCTGGATGGAGTAACTAATCAAATCATCTCAGACCATCTCAAGATACAATGGCCATCCATTTCTAGACTTCCTTGTGGCCTCCCAGGTATATATATATACATATATATATATATATATATATATATATATATATATATATATATTTATTTATATATTTATTTATTTATTTATTTATTTATTTATATATTTTTTAATCATTTAGTTGTAGGCGTACCAATACAAATTTTGACAGTGATTTGTAAGCTGACGCTGTTGACTCTAGCCATATAGGGATGATTAGTGGTGACGAGAGGGACGATTGATAATGAAGATTGAGTGACTGAGCACTCTTTAACCCAGGCAACGATCTGGAATAAATAAGGGGTAGACGCAGGGGATGAACCCGTTTGTGTTCCCTTGCCGCGGAATTGTCTGTTAATCTTCATCCCCTCTCCGCCGCTTAACATCGGATTAACCGCCTACGGCTCATTTGATTTTCTCTTTCGACTAGAAAAGGTCGGAAGGGGGTTGTGGTTTGTGTCTGGGGGCATCCTCTGTCGTTATCGTTACACTGCCCCTCGGGTGTGGGTCGCTCCTAACTTCATTTCTCCTCCCCTTCGCCTTCACCACTGATTGCCGTCTTCTCTGTTTTCCCTCTCTGTGGAGCCAACTACCGAAAACGCAACATTATCCCTTCATCTTACCACCCTCTCTTTTTTGCTTCATCCAATTACCATAACCACGTTTAGGCCTACAGGCCTAATCACCGCTTCAGTTAGTCAGTTCAAACTGTATTACAATCAGATATGTTGTTTATTTATCAGGCCATGTAGGTCGTTTGCACGTCTTCGAGATATCGCATTGTAACCCTAGGCATTATAGAGTAGACGATCAAATAAATTTGGTACATAAAATACTTTTTTCTTTTGTGATGACATTTGTCATACAATACCCCCTAACAATCCAATTGTCATTATACCCTAAATTAATGAATACTAATGATTTAATTTTTTCCCTCTTTCTAGTAAAATATTTCTGTTATATGGAAAATTAATCCAAATTCTGGTAAAATATAAACGAGTTATGCACTTCTCCCAAAACCTATGAACAGTACCCAAGGTAGAAAATAAGTGTTTTAGCGAATTTTGTGGAAAATTAAGCTATTTCAGTGGCTCCAAAATTTATTTTTAAAAAATATTTGTGTGTTTTTGTTGTGTGTCTGTGTGCGTGCGTGTGTGTGTGTGTGTGTGTGTGTGTGTGTGTGTGTGTGTGTGTGTGTGTGTGTGTGTGTGTGTGTGTGTGATTGAGATAAAAATTCTGTTCTTGTGCCAAATCAAGCTTTTCAAGCGAAAGGATGAGTCCATTGACCAGCAGTTTTTTAGCACATAAATATGTCAAATGTAAAAAAAAAAAAAAAAAATGCTATAAAATCACGAAGAATGGCTAAAAATTGTTGAATTTATATTTTTGCGGAATTTTACTCAAAAGAAGCTTACCAACGATGAACTAGACACAAATTCACAAACACGATGAACATTGTAAAATTTATGCTGAAAAATGTAAAATAATTTCATTAATATTTGCTGAAAAATAGATAAAAACTGGACAAAACTTCCAGTCATGCAGCTTGATCGTGTGAGCGAATCTTCGAAATTACCTATTGTATTATATATAATAAAATATATAAATTTATTGAAATGTGATCAATTTAATGTGCCCAAACACTGCTGGCCAACAAAAATATCTTGTCATTTGGAAGCTTGATTTTTGGCGCCACAACGGGATTTTTATTTCAATCCTAAGGAGAGTTCGTCTGGAATGTGTCACACACAAACACATACCTTTTTTTCATATTTATAAAAATATAATTAAATTATATATCTATATATATATTTACAGGGTTTCAACCCTCTAATTTAAAGTTACCCAAGTTAACCGAAAAGTAACCCTCTAATTTTTTTCCACAATTTTTGAGGTATCGAAGCGAAACTTGGAGAGCGTTTTTGGGGTGCGTGATACCAAGTTTTAAGCAAATGAAAATCAGGAAAGAAATCCAAAAACTATTACAGAATTTTTTTTCCATGTTTTGCCTAGTCACATCTGATTTTCTAGAATCTATTTTAATAATCTCATTTGATAGATCATTATCTGAACACGATAGTGAAACCAGAATTTCGATATCTTATTCCGTTCTCGAATAGGAGCATATCAACTTTGAAGAAGATAGATTCTTTCTTAAGGTAGTTACTTTTATAAAAAATCTCGTTTCTTCTTCATTTATCAGCCCCCCCCCCCCCCCCCGTCAAAAGTCAAAATTTGTTGGTTTACGTTTCAAGATGCGGAGACTCAAAAATCTAATTTTAAAAAATCCGTCCGTCCGCCGTCCAGAGTTTTTCTCCAAACTACTGGACCAAAGTTTATGAAATTTGGCGCAAGAATCGTACATTGGCCGGGGATGTGCTGTAACATCGGCATCACTTTTTATCGGCAAGATCGGCACACACCCTAAAGGTTAGTAATTAAGGGTCAACATATTCAAAAATCAGGGTCTCAAAAACTTTCAAGGTAACAGTGATGATTTTTTGCTTGTCAATGATAAATTAAATTCCAAAGAATCGATTAAAACTATCCGCAACGCTGTAGGTTGAACCCTTCGTTTTCCATGAGGGCTAGAGTAAAAAAAACCTTCGGATTTCCTTCCAGGCGCGAGAGGATGATGCGCTTCTAAATGTGATATCACAAGTGATTCGGTGGCTCATCCGGTAGCGTGACCGACACGTGAGCAGAAGGTTCGCGACTGTTCTTTTCCCGTCGACGGCAGTACACATCTTTTCTTCCTGGTCAATTGCAAGATGTTTCTTTTTACGAAAAGGTCTATTTTTTATTTTTATTATTGAGTTCATCGTAACTTTTGTCACCACAGATGATCACTGAATCTTAGTTAGGTGTCTTACTTTATCTCATTAATTTCAATTCGTGGATGCCTCGATAGATGTCGATTTAAACCTGTCATACGTATCTACTATTATACTTAGATTTCAACTCTTGTTATGTTTAAAGGGGCGAATAATGTGTATTTATAATTAATTGAATTATACCACTTAATTTCTCCATGTTTAGCTTGTCACCGATAAATATAATCCCAAAGAATTGCCACCCACAACGCTGTACATTGAACGGCTATTTTGTCTAATCAACCTACTGAAATAAATTAATTATAATTAATGTGCATAGTGTTTCAAAACAATATGTAGTGTATTTAAACCTTTTACTTGATGGGAAGATGACTTAGTTATAGATCACTTTGTTCCTCAACTTTACTATAAAGCGTAAAATTATGGGGTCCTGGTGTTATAACGCTGTGATCCCAATTGCGGAGCGCGAAGCCCCGAGTTTCGATAATAAATATACTAGGTATAAACGGGGTTTAATAATTACAGACCGGTGTTCTGCGTAGAAGGGCTATCTAATACAGTATTTCTGTATTATTATTTATAAACCTTGTGCAATAGTTTGCAGCGTTTTTATTTTCTTGGGGGAACAATAGATTTCACCAAATGAGGACTACCTCGTGATTTCTTGTTAAATCTTAATGGATGAGTATAATAAATGCTCCTAGGTGAAGTACTACCAACATTTCGCTCAGTATAGTAGTACAAAGGAGATGAATGGAGTTATAATTTGCATGATCTGTGAATATAACGATCTGGAGCAGGTGAGATCTGTACAAACATTAATGAACTGTTGCGTAAGCATTTATGGAAACTATATTTCATTATGTCAGATAATATGCTGCGATAAATGATACGGTGATGATGTTAATATACGATGATATACGATATAAATGAGGTACTCTGTTGGTTCTGAATCTTGTGATTTTGACCTCATATTTAGATTCCATTTGCGAAGACGTTTCTATTTCTATAAATTTCGTTTTCGAACATTTTCTACGAATCTACTTTGAAAGAATCTGCGAAAGAGTAGTACCATTTTTGGACAGTTCTTAACAAATACTCACAATCGAAAATTGAAGTAGAGAAAAATTAGGGTTGCGATAATACGTCATATTAGATTCAAATGAAGAAACGAAACTAAGTCGGTACTCGACGACTTCACTATGACAAATGAATTGAATATGTACCAGTTTATCTCAGGGGAAAAGTTGTTTTTTCTGCTAACGAAGCAAAATACCTCGGTATGACGTTCGATAAGAGGCTCAGGTGGAGAGTCCAAGTTTAGAAAAAGAAGGAAGAACTCCTACTCAAATTCAGAAAATTTTATGGGCTAATGGGGAGACGGTCGAAGCTGTCAATCTTGAACAACCTTACACTGTATAACCAGGTCCTTAAACCTGTCTGTACCTATATCGAGCTCAGATATGGTGTTGTAGGTACGGCTCAATCAAACCAAGACATCATCCAACTATTCCAGAATATTGTGTTACGAAATAGTGTCAAGGCACCTTGATACTTTCGAAATGACCGTCTCCGTCACGAACTTCAGGTCGAAACAGTGAGAGGCTATAAAGCAACGAGCTTTGACTCACATCCATCGGCTACGATATCAACGAGGCAGCTGTCCCTCTCCTTGGCGCATGTGATATGATATGACAAGAAGACTTACCAAAGCGTACCGAACGATAAGGATCTTGCTTACTTGTGCTGCGGTGGAGTGACGAAGTACCATTCATGCAGCATGATCGTATTAGCGAATTTTCGTAAATTGCCGTATTGCATAATGTTAAATTGTGTTCAAATTCAAAAAACGTATTCTAAATAATAATCTGCTATTCAAAAAGTGATTTTGGATTTTTAGCTTTTTTACCGTTTTTTTTACGATTTTATAGCAAATTTTGATGAAATTGAAGTACATTTTTCAGCATTATTTTGTACATAAATTTTTTAATGTCATTTTTTGTAGTAAATAAACTTTATTTGAGTAATAATCTGCTGAAAAATATAGATTTAACAATTTTTAGCCGTATTAAGTCTTTTAGTGATTTTTTCAGCACATTTTTTTAATTTTTTTATTGACCTATTCAATTTGCTCAAGAAGTGCTGGCCAACGAACTCATCCTTTCATTTGAAATGCTTGATTTTTTGGCGCAAGATCGGAATTTTTATCTCAATCCACACATATTATATATACTAGCTGGTTCACCCGAACGTTACACAGGTTCACTTGAATATAAGCGACCCCCCTCACTCATCACATGTTGGACACCCCTATGGGTCTGATTCAAGAGTCCTTACTTAAAAGTACTTTCTGAAAGTACTTACTTATAAATTACCTATTAGGACCAAACTACTGAGATCAAACCCCCACTCCCTCTGTCAAACACCCCCAATATTTCAGATTAAAAATATTCTTGATAGGCAACCCAAAAGAACGTTCAGACTAATCCAATTTCATTTGTCCGAGCATCGGATCATCAGTTCGTTCGGTGATATTCAAACATATTCGACAATCAAATCCCCAGTTTGTTCAGTGATGACAAAGATACCCCATCCCTAATCTCAACTCACATGGGCGTTTACCCCATCCCTAATCTCAACTCACATGGGCGTTTGCCAATCTCTGGATGTTTTGTATCTACGGTGGTCTGTTCGCGCTGCTTTCGATTCTTTCAAGTCACATCCAAGCCCCCAGGAACCGCTTGTGGATTTTCGGACTGGCGTCTTGAAAGTGATTTTCTAGCGCCTCCTAGGTTGACTTCGCGGATACCTATACTGGATGGTAATTAGCAAAAGACTTGAAATTGTCTTGCAAGAAAATGGCTGCGCGAACGAACTTGTTTTAAGCAATCATAAGCATCCTAGTCCTGTTTCATGAGTGAATGGAATTGGAACAGTTCTTAGAGCGATGACTGGAGCTCCAAAAGATGATGAGGAGATACAGGGAACCCCGTATGGTGGGAGCCCTCCCGTTTCACCTCAATTAACCGCTATATAAGCTGACAACCGGCCTATCCGAAGGTATAACAACACGATCCGGAGATGGGAGCGCAAAAAAGAAAACCATGGGCACACAAAGAAGAGATTGACGGTTAAATTGTTGTCTTGTATAGAATCGAATGGGCCAATAGCGATTCATACTGTAATTATTGGTGAAGGCAGGCTGAGAAGTATCGCCTGTTCTTTAGATACCTGGAAGCTTTCGTTCATCTCAACAAAGATGGTTCCTGAAATCAAACCCTGTCGCAAACTTGTTCTTCATACCGATGTCAAATCGTGTTATGCCAACACTTTATTTTTTCATCATTCTTTTCAGCGAATTTTTCATGTACAATTGTTTTCTATTTTATTGAATGCAAACATTTTAGCTAATAACTTATTAAAAGTTATCCATTGAATTCATAATATGTTAATAACGAAGTCATTTTATGTCTACTCGTTACAAATAACATAACAAAATTAAAGTACTATTAAACGACACTGGTTCGAATCCCATTGCGGCCAGCTTATTTTTGGCTCCTTCATACAAAACCTACAATCCCGTAAGAAATAAAAAGGAACTAAATTAGGTTTGCAGGGAGTAACACCGATGGAGCACTTTTCGCCAAGTAGTATACTTCTGGATGAAAAATGTTAAAATTGAGGGACTGCCATAGAATGTTCCAAAACAGACGAAGAAATGTCTCTCCGGAATCGTGGAGCCATTGCCATTGTGTTCTAGACAGTGTCCTCTTACAGATATTATCGTAAATACATTAAATGTGTAATAAACCTATCAGAAGACCGGACACTTTTTTAATGAGAAGCTTTCTGCACAAATGATAATGATTGAGTAGATGATCGAGTTTCTTAGTTGCACCGTATGCTTGGATGATAGTTTACCATAAATGGAGAGTTCGACACTGTATTCTATATTATGAGTTATCCACTCCATTGCATCAAATGATTAGGGTTAGCCCTTACCCCGAATTCTGTGCTATGTTGACCGATTCTCGTGACGATGGTTGTCAAAACAAATAATTTAGACGGAGATCTAACGTTTTCTCATAGCGAGGGGACACAAAAGGGCGCGAAGCCGGCATGATTCACAGTGTCAGGGTGTCAAATGCACTGCCCCCATCCTCTAACAGGCGCGAACGCTGCCCCTCCAAGTTCCAGCGATCGGCCCAGTCAGGGGCAGCAGCCGATAAGAATAAATCCATCACAAAAGAGCAAGTCTGTGACCTGGACGGCCGAGAAATTCGAATGAATTATTCTCGATGAAAGATGTGCGTGATGTGATTAGCAGTCTTTCGCATTTGGCATTTAAAATACGAGTACATCATTTCATCACGATTTTAATTGCTCTCTTGAGAAGGAGGGCTGCTAACTTAATTTAATTTTTAATTTTTTTCAATTCATAACTAAGGCTTTTGAAAGCAATCAGTTGTTGAAGACTTTCTCCCTTGCATTATTGATATCGTTGAATCATTATGTTATCATTCTCTTATAAAATTATCTTATTCAAATAATTTAATTTAAAAAATTATATTTTTTGATCAAGTGCTTCACGCGTCAAATTGGGAAATTTCTGAATAAATATACCAACTCTTCTCATGCATTAACATCAATGGAGTGACATCCCACGCCTCATCAATCACTAGAAGGAATGACAGTCGAAATCATTCAAGAATTTAAACTTGGTGAAGGATAAGGATTGTTGGAACTTTAAAACTTGTTGCTTTCGATTTTACTTACCGAAAGTTGGGGAAAATTTCACCACGGACGAATTTTCTAACAAAAGTCATTGAATCCTGATAATATATACTGGGATACTTACGTGTATTACATTCCCTTTTAAGCCCCTTATATCGTTAGTCATTATGCTTACCAAAGGTTATACAGTACATATAAAAACAACGATTATTCTGCAAAACATTTACTACCGCAGTCAAAAGGGAATTATTTACGTCACAAACAGTCAGACACACCGAGATACGATAAACAAACGTAGCCGACTCGAAGTACCTACCTATTGTCCTCACTTATGGCCGAACCTTATATTTCAATAATCTGATTTCTTACTTCATACCAGCCACCCGAAAGCCAAAACAAACATAGCAATCAATCTGGTAAATAGTTCCTAACAGAATCTCCCGATCTCTCTCTCTCTCTAAATTACTTACTCTGTTAACTCAAGTAGCACTTATTGAATTTTTATAAGTCTGAATGTCATTCATTTTAGGTTAAGTACTCATACTAATTTGTAGTTCTCCACAATTGTAAGAGAGGGCCAGTGAGCCCTAAATTATGGAGAGAAATAAACGTTATTCAAATCAAATCAAATCTTTCATTGTGCTGAGGGATATATATATAAAAAATTGTGGTGTGTATGACATTAAAAAACTTTAATTGGCTCAATGGTTTTAATGACTTCATTTTTTAAATGCTATTCGATGGTAAAATCGGATTTTGACTATATTGCCTCATAGTGACGCTACGACTCCTAACTCACGTTTTTCATATAGGAACTCCCATTTCTTATTACAGGTTCAAAATCAAGATCAAGCTTCATAGAAAAATGACCTCTCACTCGAATTTTTGAGTGCGCCTAAACGGGCGCAATCACGCGCAGTAAGTGCGCCAATTGTGAAATATCGAGTTTTTTAAAATATTCAGTTGCCACAGTCGATACATGATTTTGGGGTGTTTATTCACGCTGAATTATATGGGGATGTTCTTTTATTGATATTCGCAATACCAGCTTTGCAAAACACCGAAAGAATACAATTTTAGTACTTTTAGCACTGTGAGAAAACAAGTGGAAAAATGTACAATTATGACAGTTTTTTGATTTTTTTTATGTTGGTGTTACGAATATCAATAAAAGAGCATCGCCACATGATTTGGTGGGAAAAAATACCCCAAAACCATGTATCACATGTGTCAACTGAAAACCTTCAAAAACTCAATATTTCACAATTTGCGCAATTTCTGCGGGTGATTGCGCCTATTTTCGCGCACTAAAAATATTCGAGAGATGGGTAATTTTTCCATTAGACTTGACGTAGAGTTTGAATCTGTAATAAGAAATGGGATTTCCTATCTGAAAAACGCGAGTTAGGAGTCGCAGCGCCACTGTGAGGCAAGATAATCAAAATCCGATTTCACCGTTGAATAGCATTTTAAAAATAAAAATAAAGCATATAATTTTAAAAATTAAACAGAGTTACCATTCTGTTTTTTTTTTTTTTTTTCAAAAATAAAAATAAATTAAATGGCTGGTCCATTAAATTTTAGACACCCTGTATTTATATTTATATTCACCATTTATTCAATTTACATAATTTTATCAATATATTTCTAAATCTTTCTTATTTAATTGATTCAGAAGAATTAACACATTAAATAGAGAGAACAAAATTGATACAGTTATAAAAAATGAATACGCAAATAAAATATTTAATGAGATCAATATTGAATAAATAAAAATTGACAACACTTTGAAGGTCGAGGATTGCATTTAGCCATATTATATTGCTGATGAACGGATTAGTTATTTTCTATGTTTTATAATATTGCCTAACGAAAAAACTAATTTTTGGGTAAGTGTGCACTGGGGATAAATGAATAGAAGCTTCGTACAACGCTCGAAGTGACAGCGGGCTCCTACTTTCCCCTTCGGTGAGATAGAAGTTGGAATTACCCACTCGTCTATGCGCAATAATCCAATTGATTCAACTCATGTGAGGGGCAGTGTCGTGCCTATAGCAGGCAGGGGCTCTCAACATGTCCTTACTGTAATATGACTAACTTGAAAAGTTTCGGGCTGCTGCAGAATCCCAAATGCGGTGAGATAATAGTGACGTACATTATTCAATCTTCGTCTGTTTATTACCGATAAAGTGCACCTCAGAACATAATCTTTTGAACGTTATTTCAAATGCTGATATTTCATGATTCAATTCAATCAATTATAAATTACAGTTGATCAATTGAGTGGGTATTTTGCATTATAAGACCTCACGTACTATACGGAGCAAAATGTGAGAGATTATGACAAAAAAAGTGTTCAAATTAGCGTACACATGAATATGATATATCTAAGGGTAGGTTTAACTTCTGTAAAGGATGCTGCTCGCTTCGCTCGCTTGAGGAAGTTATACTGCCCACCCAACTTGGCAGTCGTTTTTTTCTGTTGGAAATTCTTACAAACAAATTAAATCTTATAAAACTAGGTGGAACCACAAAAAAGTTTATTTAGGGATGTTGCTCGCTTTGCTCGCAAGGTATTGCTGCATAATGTGTAGTGAAAAACGCGTATTTATTCCGTTGAAATGAGTCATCGAGTCCCCTTCAAGACTTAACTGCGTACGCCTGGCTCGCAACGTTGTGAAAAGGGCGGCGGTCTGCATTAAAAATGTAATTTTAAACGCTTCCCCTCGCTTCCGCTCGCATTTTGACCGAGTTCTCGTCACTTTTTTTGATATCCGATTTCTGTTGGAAATTCTTACAAACAAATTAAATCATATAAAACTACGTGGAACCACGAAAAAATGATTAGGGGATGATGCTCGCTTCGCTCGCAAGGTATTGCTGTATATATGTGTAGGAAAAAACCCGTATTACAATTGAAACATGTAGGGGATGTTGCTCGATTCGATCGCAAACGGTAGATCTCTAAGGGTAGGTTTAACTTCTGTAGGGGATGCTGCTGCTCGCTTGAGGAAGTTATACTGCCCACCCAACTTGGCAGACGTTTTTTTCTGTTGGAAATTCTTACAAACAAATTAAATCTTATAAAACTACGTGGAACCACAAAAAAGTTTATTTAGGGATGTTGCTCGCTTCGCTCGCAAGGTATTGCTGCATAATGTGTAGTGAAAAACGCGTATTTATTCCGTTGAAATGAGTCATCGAGTCCCTTCTGGTGGCAAGGCTGTATACATGCGATGTATTACAATTGAAACATGTAGGGGATGTTGCTCGCTTTGCTCGCAAACGGTAGATCCCTAAGGGTAGGTTTAACGTGTGTAGGGGATGTTGCTCGCTTCGCTCGCTTGAGGAAGTTATACTGCCCACCCAACTTGGCAGACGTTTTTTTCTGTCGGAAATTCTTACAAACAAAATAAATCTTATAAAACTACGTGGAACCACAAAAAAAATTTATTAGGGGATGTTACTCGCTTCGCTCGCAAACGGTAGATCTCTAAGGGTAGGTTTAACTTCTTTAGGGGATGTTGCTCGCTTCGCTCGCAAACGGTAGATCTCTAAGGGTAGTTTAACTTCTGAAAGGGATGCTGCTCGCTCCGCTCGCTTGAGGAAGTCATACTGCCCACCCAACTTGGCAGACGTTTTTTTCAGTTGGGAAATTCTTACAAACAAATTAAATCTTATAAAACTACGTGGAACCACGAAAAGTTTAGTGTGGTATGTAGGGAATGTTGCTCGCTTCGCTCGCAAAGTGTGGCTGTATACATGCCTTCCGATGTATTACAATTGAAACATGTAGGGGATGTTGCTCGCTTCGCTCGCAAATGGTAGATCCCTAAGGGTAGGTTTTACTTCTGTAGGGGATGCTGCTCGCTTCGCTCGCTTGAAGAAGTTATACTGCCCACCCAACTTGGCAGACGTTTTTTTCTGTTGGAAATTCTTACAAACAAATTAATTCTTATAAAACTACGTGGAACCACGAAAAGTTTATTAGGGAATGTTGTACTGCCCACCCAACTTGGCAGACGTTTTTTTCAGTTGGGAATTCTTACAAACAAATTAAATCTTATAAAACTACGTGGAACCGCGAAAAGTTTATTCGGGGATGTTGCTCGCTTCGCTCGCAAGGTATACCTGTATATGTGTAGGACAAAGTCCGTATTTATTATTTGAAATGGCTCTCGCTTCGCTCGCAAGGTAGGTACCTATGTATACCTGCTATGTATACCTCCTCGCAACATTGTGACATCGAACCCTTCACGTCAATTCTTGAGCCTTCTCTCGTCCACGGAACAATCATTTTAATCGCTTTGCTCGCTTCCGCTCGCAATTTGACCGAGTTGTGGCATGTAGGAAATGTTGCTCGCTTCGCTCGCAAAGTATGGCATGTAGGGAATGATGCTCGCTTCGCTCGCAAACGGTAGATCCCTAAGGGTAGGTTTAACTTCTGTAGGGGATGCTGCTCGCTTCGCTCGCTTGAGGAAGTTATACTGCCCACCCAACTTGGCAGACGTTTTTTTTCTGTTGGAAATTCTTACAAACAAATTAAATCTTATAAAACTACGTGGAACCACGAAAAGTTTATTAGGGAATGTTGCTCGCTTCGCTCGCAAGGTATTGCTGCATAGGTGTTGGGAAATACCCGTATGAAATTCCGTTGAAATGAGTCAAGTGCGTAGTGAGTCCCCTGTGAGTCATCGCGTCCCTTTCAGGTAAGCAACGTTGTGTAACGGCGGCCCGTGGTCGATTAATTTCTGATGTTAAACGCTTCTCCTTGCTTCCGCTCGCAATTCGACCGACTTAAGGTAACTTTTTTCGATATCCGATTTCGGATTCAGATTCGGCGAACCCAAAGCTGTATTTCGCCCGCGAAAACCGTTTCGAAAAACGTACCTTTATGTGTATACCTATATATATATATATATATATATATATATATATATTTTATTTATTTATTTTTTTTTTTTTTTTTTTTTTTTTTTTAAGTGGAAATAACAAAGTAGAATAAACTTACGCTTAAATTTGTGTTTCTGGAGACCAGAATGCTTTTTGTCCTACAATATTTGTTGAAACAAGTCCTTCCTCTCATTTATTTTTCTCCACATAAACGGTAGAATAGTAGTGTTACCTATATTAATGATATGATAAGGGCAAAAATCAACCAAAAGTTCTCCAAGATATGCTAATGGCAATGCTATAAAAAATCTCCCAGTGCATAGTTCCAGAAAGATGTGGAATTTTAGGTCTTTTCTCATAAAAGCAAAGCTTCGAGCATAAGATCTGTTGTCTTGAACAAAATATTGTAAGATATCGCATTTATTACTGCAGGAAGGACAAGGATTTTATTTTGCAAGTTAATACGCATATTCGCACTTCAAGACTAGGTGGTTTCATTATCTTCTAGCATACTTGAGTAAATAAAGAAGTCACTGCTGTGTCGGGAGGCCAGAAATTTGTACATATTTATATCATAAAAGCTATTCTGCTACATTATTCAGTTTGGAGAAAAGTTTTTTTTCCAATTGGTGATTATTATGTTTTTAACACATTATAATACCTTTATATCTCATAAAAGTTATATAAAATGGGGTAACAATTAATGAATTCAGTTAACAATGTCAGACAAGGATAAAGATAAATTGAGAATTAGATTGAGAATTATTGTGGTATAATAAGAATATATCTCACTGTAAACGTAAACTGTATTGTACCATACTATATTATGGATCTACTATGGATGGATGTACTATGGATCTATTTTCATACCTGAAAACGACTTCGTGTTTCGAATTGAAATTAAACTATCGTAATGTAGAGCAAATGCAGTTCGTTCTACCAAATACCGTGTTGAGTTTGATTATCACTTTAAATAATCCATAACCTCTCGGTTCAGCTAAATTATATAATTCTCTAGCTGCACCCTACCACACATCGCTGTGGCACATTGTGGTTGTATTGCTAATCCAATTATATAAAAAGCTTAGTCAGTTGATTACAGTGATTCACCATTGCAGTAATAATGCATACCATTGGTACCACACACAGAGGGATCCCGTCCAAAAGTTCAGCATCTTGAGTTGGGTACATAGGTATAAAATCAACGGCAGAGCTTCCACAGCTGTTTACAGTGGTAACCAGTTAATCGTCCCATTACCCGTGGTTTGTCCCCTTACCGGTAGTTTGTCCCGACAGTCAGTAACCATTTAAATGTAAATACTGGTGGCAGCCGCTGTTATGTTTTTTCTGCTGTTGTCGGTCCAACGTCAACACGAACGCGAAGTTTGCCCCATTACTCGTGGTTCGTCCCGAACCTGTGAATTGTCTCGTCACCAGTGGTTTATCACCGTAACCTGTGGTTTGTCCTGTTAGCTCTAATTTATCTCGTTACCCACAGATTGTCCAGTCACCCGTCGTTTGCCTGGTCATTTAGAAACCTGCTGTTATGTTAATGCTAACGTACCTACAAAGTAGCAGTATGTTCCAATTTACATATTTATATACATAGGTTTCAATTTCAAAAAATTAATCTTCAAAAGTTGTTTCACTCGTTTACGTGACAGTAACCACGTTACTTGGTAGTTCGTTTGATTTCAGTTAGATGTTAGAAAAAGATTGGTGTATCGTTTCAACACGATTGCGAAGTTGTAGAGGGGGAAACTGGCTCCTTCACCTGGAAGGAACGGGGAAAAATAAAGAAAAGGAAAAAAAAGAAAGTAGCCTAAAACTATCAACAGAACCCATTTCGAAATCGTTCGAGCCAATCTCGACTTATGGAGTGATCAAGAGAAATAGGGATTCATTTTTATAGATATAGACTAATAATGGCAGAACATTTATTTAAACAAATTTTACATAGAGACATGGCTATATTTACCCATGTCAATCCTAGCTACTTGTACTTTAATTCTTTATAAATTTCGTCTTGTAAATGGAATGCGGGAATGGCACTTGTAATGAATTACCGTGTTCATAAGAATCCCAACTACTGACTCCACTTTTTTACTTTGAAGTAACTCATGCTTGTGTTCGAAATTCTTATCGTTCTCCGCGAATTTGTACAGTTAAGACGATCTATCCGTCAAGAAAGCGCCATCAAATAGGAGTTAGTTGGTTCCCATGTGATAGAAACTTCACAACTATCTATTGCTATAGTGCGCGTATTACTTTCAAGTTATTAATGACGTGTTAAGCCCATAACCCCCCCCCCCCCCCCCCCCCCCCCCCAAGATTTCTGATGAGCGTTTTCGATCAGAGTTCTTCAACATGCTGCAGTCGTGTACATCAACCTATCCGAATCGAGGATCCAAGGTTCAAAACATGCCGAAATGTTCACATGTTTGTGGTGCATCAGTTTGAATCCACCGTCAAACATAATACGCATCGCTAACTGGACGGTGACAACGATGGATAGCGACATTCTTGTTAGGTACTTTTAAATTTAGATAGAAGAATAGATAGAATTTAGATAGAATTAAATTTAGATAGAAAATTTAAGAATATTGATACCTAATGGGCCAGGTTTGTCACAGTTTCAACAACTAGCTACATCAACGCATCCTGTGCAACCAATCGCAAGGCCCCACTGCCCAGTTTACGACATGATTAGCTGAAATGTTGCTGAAAACCGTAGAGAAAAAACAACTTATTAATTGTTGGTGACTGCGATTGATAATGTTTATTTTCAGAAGAGAATCGATTACATTACATAAATATAAAGAGGTTTTCAGGCTTATGGAGTTTTTCAGGAGTTTTCAGGATTAAGGAGACTCGTCATCCTTCATATAGTAAAATAGTTATTACTCATCGTCATATATTGAAGTTCTCTAATTACCATTTTCCTGTTCAACAACCTATGGATAGGAAATCCCTCTTCATAGCAGCTTTGCACCATATATTACCAACTTTTTGGATCTCAACGGTTCCTGAATGCCTCACCCGCGACCGGAATATTATGTAAATGAGGTGGTCGGGATTGATAGAGAGAAGTGTGGGTATGGAGGCGATTTGTCACTTACTCACTGGTGTTTAATGTGACGGTTAATTGATATGGTCCTAAGCTGTTGACAATAAAGGGTCGGAGAGCGTGGGTGCATGCGCTCGGCTAAGTTATGTGTATGACAGATGTGATAGGATATTATTGTGAGAGATCACCCCAGGCGCAAACATCACCCGCTTCCCCCCTTTTCAGTTTATGCTCTCAGCATCCCCTAACGTGGTGGGCTCGTTTTTATTATCCGTCAATGAAATACGTTTACACGCCCCACGATCATCTTGGATGTGTTTTGAAATGTTTGAGGATTTCCTTGTGTGGATCCTCTAAAGCAAATAGGTATCAAGGAAAATTGCACTCATCCTCCGTAAGTGAATATGAGTTCGAACATAACCGTGTGAAATCTTTCTTGCGAATGGTGGATTGCCTAAATAATATCCAATTGATTTAAGATACGGCTGTCTATTGAAACATTTAAACCCCAATTTTACCATGTAAAATATAGGTATATAAAAATACGAAGATTGAATTTCGAAGAATGATCTCAACGTGATTCTTTGATTGTTTGTTTGCCAATGTTAATGAGTTGGTTTGAATATGTTTATTTCCACAAAAATAGGTACAACACAAGCACGGAAAAATTTTATAAATACAATTCTTCGATATGGGCGGAGAAGAAAAAACATTTCCGTAATTAAAAACGTCATTCCCGTGTTTTGACTGCTGAGCTGAATCACCCTAAACATGAATTTCTCTTCTAGTGTGTTTGTCTATATATTTCTTCGTGCCAAACCATTGCTTTAGGTAGTCAAAGTACTTCTCTTTAGGAAAGCCAACCCTCATTTTTTCGGTGAATCACGACATAATTTTAACAATTGGATTCTCTATTTTTCAATTCAGGTATTCCGAATAATTTTACCGTACACCCCAATCATTTTGTCGTGAACGAGAGTGTCATCCTCACTCACGTCGGTAACTTCATATTTTCAGACAACACAGACCAAAAGCTAATTTGATTGGCCATCTGGAGCTTTGACCACCACTATTCACGGAGATGCATGAGGTGTCTGCAACCAGACTAAGAGACGCCGTTTCACACACCTTGAGGCTACAATGTCTGTTCACCCCAAATGGTAGTTTGATTCACTCAATTCCAATATCAACGTCCAAGAAACAAATTCTCAAAAGAAACCTGATAATATCGCCAATGTTACTACAGTCCGTTTTGGGCATTTAGTTAGCTTACCTAGTCTACTTGCACATCGTTCCAGAAATTGTCCAACAAATTTCTTAGCCGATCATGCCTGGTGGGAGACCCTTTGGAGAAGAAGTGCAACTGTGCATGGTCTCATTCCCAATCACAAAATCTTAATCCTGATGTATGTAATTATTAGTAGAAATTTAAATATAAAGCAACTGTTTGTTGCAATGTTCCATGTTTTCACGTTTCAATACATACTCCGACCAGTCGGAAATGGAGAATCGCCCGATGCTAAATGATTCTTAGGATTCTCTGACAAGTCTCCGTTTCGCTCAGCCCCATTCAGGGTTTCGAGTTTTATTTGACATATATTATAGGATTGTACCCGAAAATCTGTAAAACTCTTGGTTCTGACTTCAACTTGCTTGCTGCTAACGAGTATATTTTGTTGGCCCTTCATCATTGAAGATACTTCATGCTGAAGTAAACGAAAGATATTGTGCTATCTCTAGGTATCATTCTGGTAGATCTCAAGAAACGCTGGTAGACGATAACCTTGCCACTATTGAACAAGTAGACTCTGCTCATTCCAAAATTTCCACTATTCATGTTCTGAACACTCACCATATATAAAACATCTCCGGTAGTATCTTGATCGCACACGTATATAAATGATTTACGCAAGGTGGAAAAATTCATGGTGTGACTCACAACAGTCAGACATTAGGCCCATTTCGACCGATTCAATTCCTATCCAATAATATTTTCGAGCACTTACAAAATATCAATTCTTATGGCTTCAACTTTCCGATTTTTCGATTCATGATTACCAAGTATTAGTTACAAATAAGATGATGGTTTTCAGAGCCTTGCTCTTTAGAACAGATAATAATTTCGAGATATTTATTCGATTCACTTCAGGATGCATCGATGGTCAGGGTATGGACAGATCAGTGATCAGCATAGAAGAAATATCTGCTGTCTAACACTGAAACACTAAATCGTTGTGTATTTGTAGCGTTTCTTCCATTTGTTTTGACCATTATTATATAGTTCTGATTACAATGACCTATAAAGTTATACTGTTGTAGTTGTGATCCACTCAAATTACTGAAAGTTTCAGTGACGGTTAGCTATGATGAAAGGATAGTCTTCATCCATTCGATCATTCTGTGGGACAAGCCATTCATAAATGAAGAAGTGATGCGGGCCGCTAACAGCTCACAATTCGTCAAGTGAAGCAGGAAACAAACAACAAAACTACTCGATTGATCGAATGCAAACATTATAAAGTCTCATTTCAAGATATTTATCGAATTAAAGTGCATTCCCGATTGAACTGGATCATTTCTAACCAAAGGTCAACCACGCTGAAGGTGTGATAACAACACTTTCCATTGAACGGCTCGAATTCATTGAGTAGCGTTCGCCATGAATAGTTTCTCAGCACTGCTCCAGAATGCTCTTTGACTCCGACAATAACATATTATTATACCGTACTGTGATTAGAGTGACCAGTGATTCATCGAGCAGAACCATAATAATATTGGATGGGTTATATTAGCTAATATAAATTAGGATTAGGTCAACTCGGCTTTATTTAGGGCAAGGTCCATTAGTTTATACAAAAACCTGTAAACCTCATTGGCTCAAAAGTGGGAATAAGAACAAGTTATGGTGTTGTCGTGAAAGTTCATTTCATTTTATTTATGTTTTTTGGTTCGCTGAACACAGGTATGCCAACAAATTTTTTTCTTGGAAGTTCTTTTTTTTTGCACAAAAGGTAAAACGTCTGCCAAGTGGGGTGGGACGTATAGCTCCCTCACATTTTGGAACATGGACGAACAGAATTAGTAGAAGTGCAAAGTACGATTCGAAATGATTGGTGAGTCGATGTTATAAGAAATTAACGTTTGCCCATGCGCACATACTACTATTAATCCGACGGAAATTAAATTTATAGGGGAACGTGTAGAAGCTATACCGCACAATCCTTGATCATTTCAGTCAGTTTCAATCAGTCCATTAGACTTGGAGTTTTACCTGTGTCAATCGATATTAGTTTCACGCATGCGCAATGGTTATTGCTCTACCAAACGCAATGTAATTTATAGGGAATTTTTCAAGAACATATACCTCTATTACCTACCGAATTTGAAAGAAATCAGACCTACAAATGATGAGAAATCGACATTATGAGAAATTCAGGTTTCGCATGCGCACAGGCTACTGTTGATTCTACGACACTGAAAATTATAGGGTACCGTCTAGGAGCTAACCCGACAAATCACTGGAAATTCCATCGGAATCGGACTGAAATTTGGTATAGCTTTGGGCGTGACAAGGATTTACCGCAGACAGACAGACAGACATTCGGACAGACAGTCAGACACGGAACTAAAATTAATCAGCAAGCTCTGAAACGCAAAAAGCAAGTGAAAATTTTGATTTTGGAGGACTAAATTTTTTTCGACTTCTATCACGAAAGCAAGGTTCCCTACCTTCGGTAGTGAGGAAGCAAAAATCGGACTTTTTCAGGATTTTTTCAATTAACTTGAAAACTATCCATTTTATGAGAATTATGTCCCCTATATGAATTTGTGGGGCGTAAAATTCGTTACGGTTTCTATAGACAGTACAACATTATTCTCTACAACCAACGGTAGAGCTACTAGAGCGCCGTCGTAATCAGGAAAAGGGTAAAACCGGGAATTTCCGCAACCCTCGCCGTACACAACGTTCTAGCTGTAGATTCCACAATTAATTTTACCTTTTTACGATGCGAGAACTATAGAATGTAGGTACATGACAGGGAAATGTAAGGGTCACATAAATGTGCAGAATTAACGATTATACATTTCCGTATGGTTTCCTGTCCACATAACAAGTTTAAGGCTAGTGTGCATAGAATCGTGGTGTGATAGGTACTGTTTGAATTGACCACCATTTCGTTAATTCTTCATTTCAAAACTCCTATAATTTCCTTAAGCGTACACAGTAAATATTACAGTTACTTAAAAAAATGTTAATCCATTCAATACCTAATTTTATAGGAATAACAATTCATTTCATGAGAATCATCACCTCCATATGATTTGGTAGAGCGTAAATCTACTACAGTTTCTGTATTCAACGTTTTGCTTTACGATCAACGTCACAGCCACTAGAACGCCACACAAATGGGAGTCTTAATTTCGTTACTGTAGAAATGGATGTAAATATATTATATAATAGAATGAGTAGCGAATAGAATTGAGCTAATAGAATAAGTAGTGATATTATAACGTTATAAAATTTTGGTAATGTGTAACTAATTTGAAGTACGAGTGTGATTTGAGGTTTAAATGTTGTATATTGATAGGTAAACTTGAAAAAAAGTTAGATTTAATTTGATTAGATATAGAATATTATAGTAATGTTACTCAAATTATAGACATATTTTAGGTACTATAATTTCTACGTAGGTATTTAGATTCGTATTTAAGAACCTGATTAACTTAATGTTCTTCTCGTTTTGAATGAATATGTAATGAATAAACTTTCAATCAATATTTATCTAAATTTTTCTTTTTTTCAGACAAATTTATATACTAAAAGGTAATAGATACCTAGTACCAAGACAAATTTATATACTAAAAGGTAATAGATACCTAGTACCAAGAAATAATATGATAAGAAATCATGCTCTATCAATGATGTTCCCCCCGTTACCAACAAAGTGTATGTGCCAAACATTATTCTCTTCATTGAACATAGTATAGGATTCGCAAACTGAATTTAACTTTTCGAAAGTAGGATTAAAGATTTAACTTTTCGCACTTGAATTAAACGTTTTGTAAACTGTACTAAACTTTTCACAATTAGAATTGAACTTTTCGCAGACTGAATTATAACTTGCGCAAATTGAATTAAACCTTTCGCTAACTGAATTTAATCTTTCACAAACTGAATTAAACCCTTTCCAATAAGAATTAACCCTTTCGCAACAAGAATTGAACCTTTCGCAATAAGAATTAAACTCCTCGTAAATAACAAATTTTTCAAGCACATGCATTTTGTGTCATTTAAATAATTGCTTTTGATGTTCCAATATAAGCTGCAGCAGAAAGTATGAGATACCTGTCCATGACGTAGTTTGTACAGTATTGATTAATTACCGTACACATGGAACAGAAATAATATAATTTTTCCTATTTTAGACCTGAAAAACTAGTTTTTTTTTTAAAGCCATTTTTCGCTATTTGAACGTTGAAATACTAGTTTGCGACTGTAAGTAACATGTGGATATATTCGAATCACATCTAAATTTTATATAAGAATCCGTCAAAAATAGCATTTTTTCCAATGCGACCCCAACATCGAAGCTCGATGCACTGGGAGGAAATGGGGTTCCCGTAACCGACCACTCGCTACCCACTTTAATAGATATCCTCAACAAGTGAGTGGTAGATCACAAGAACTTCGAAAAATCGCCAAGAATCGAAGTAACGAGCAAGAGAGTTGGCAGTGGTCTCATTCGATGCACAATTTCTCCCTCTACAACTTTCCTTCAGTACAAAAAAAAATTTAGGTCAGTTCTAAGGTCAAAAGTTCCAGTCATAGAGCACGATCGTATTAGCAAATTTTCGTATATTATCGTATTGTATAATGTTAAATTGTTTTCAAATTTGAGCTTTTTGAGTGCCATTAATTATATGGCAAAAAACGTTTTCTAAATAATAATCTCCTATTCCAGTATATATTTAAAAATAATATATATAAATAAAAATGATGTATTTTTAAATTTTAAGTTTTTTTGCAGTTTTTATCGGTTTTGTAGCAAATTGTAATGAATTTCAAGTTACATTTTTCATCTTATTGTTATTAAACTTTATTTGAGCAATATTCTACCGAAAAATATAAATTAACGATTTTTAGCCAGTTTTAGTTATTTTTGTAGTACATTTTTTGTACATTTTTAGTACATATAGCGTGGACAGACAGAGTTTAATTCTTATAACACAGATACTAGCGTAGTTTCTCGCTTGCTTTGCTCGCTCGGGGATGGGATGGGATGCATAGGATGCATACTGTTGACTCCATCCAGAGTCCGTAGGAATAACACCGTTGAAATCTGACGTGTGTAGAATTCATGGTGTAGCAAATTGACGGTGGGGACGCAAAAAAAAAAAAACCGCCTTTAAACACCCCCTCCCCCTCTCTTCCAGCCCTCCAGCTCATATTGTTCGGGTGGGGATAGAAAATTTGAAAATTGTTTATGCGCCCTTTCGGACACACTCAAGAAGATCCCACCACTCGTCGACAGAATCAGTTGAGCCGTTTGGCCGTGCATTGCGTGGATAGACAAACACAGTTTCATTCGTATATAAGACTAGCGTAGTTTTCTCGCTAGCTTCGCTCGCTCATGGTGGGATGTGCAGATGAGCAATTTGTAGAATGATTGAGAACTGTAGATGTCTCAGAGTGGGATGTATAGATGGGATGGGGTCCATCCCGAGTCCGTAGGAAAACCACCGTTGAACTCCGACGTGTGCAGGGGATGTTGCTCGCTTCGCTCGCTCGGGGTGGATTTACTCGCTCGCTGGGTGTGAGATGTATAGTTGCGATGCGATATAGTCCCCAGACCATCGAGACCTACAGCCCATGGTTCGGGTGGGGGGTCGAAAATTTGAAAATTGCTTACAATCGCTTATATAAGGGGAAAAACTAAGATATTAAATTGCTGTGTAATAATTTGCTGCGTTTTCTATGTGGGACCACAAAAAAATTTATCAGGTTTATTAAAAATTGGCTATTTATCTACGTATAAGGGCTATCCAATAAAGATTATGTGGAACCACTAACATTTTATTTTATAAAACATTTCAGTACTTTAGTAACTCCACCTGTCTCTCGGGTTGCCTACCGGGCGGTGTTTTACCTACTTAATTTTTTCCTTTTTTTTGAGGGGGGAAATTAATTTTCGAATACCTGTCTGCCAACAGCCGTTTGACCTTGCACAGCGTGGACAGACAGAATATAGGTAATATCTATGTTAATATCTAGGTTATATAGGTAATATCTAATATATAATATACTGTTGTTGGATTAATAGTAGAATATGGGTACGCGCAAACGTTAATTTCTTATAACTTCGACTTATCAATCATATCGACTCGTACTTTGTTTTTCTACCAATTCTATACGTCAATGTTACAATATGTGAGGAAGTTATACTGCCCACCCAACTTGACAGACTTTTTTTCTGTTGAAATTTATTTTCAAACGCGTCACCTTCCGCGATGTTTTTCAAGAGGTTCGAATACCTTCGTTTCTGGTATAGTAGATACAATTTTCCGTAAATGTTGCGGTAAAAATGAGACCCTGCATAATGTATTGCAGCAGTGTCCGTGTATTCGTGGTGATCGATTATACGCCATGGTGCGGTTGCCCAGTAGATAGGAGGATGTTTAGTCATCAAGTGGCAGGAATGTGGAGAGGGGAGGACTGTATCATGTGCCCCGAGACCAGGATAAAATGTTGGATGTTGTTGTGTGAAGTCCATCCAGCGATGTCTAAATCCTGAATGTCCAGGTTGTCTCGTGGCAGTGTGGACACGGAGCAACCCTGGCGAATTAGAATCCTGATTGAAAGACTTGCAACAAGGGGTATTTGGCCTGAAAGAAGTGGCGACAAATAACATCACGATCATGTCCTCAACCCTGTATTGTCGTGGGTACTTGTGCGCGAGATGTACCATGGATTTCCTTGAATTGGGCACCTCTAATGAAGTGTTTCAATATCACCAAGTGCGTCCTTGGAGCTCTTACTGGTGATTGTCATTCTATAAGGGGACTTCCTTTCATCCCTATCTCTCTCCACTTCCTTCCTAAACTTCCTGGATCCACAGGGCCTTCCTTCAAGTTAACCTAGGCGTAATCTTTGCGATTTAATTTAGTTTTTTGGATTCCTTTTAATAGCCAACCTCATCAGTCTTTAAGCAGAGTTTTATAAAGAAAGAGGAATATTTTTCCAGTCATGCAGCATGATCGTATGAGCAAATTTTCGTAAATTATCGTATAACCTATTATGCTACATTGTTATCAAAATCGGGCTCTTTGAGTGCAAATAAATTGTTATCTACAAGTTTATGGCAAAAAATGAGCTCTAAATAATATTGTTGTTGACAACATGGTTGTTGACACTTTCCTCTTGTTGATACCTTGCGTCACTCCTTTTTGCGCTACAATTAATCCCCGCACCATCAATCTCATCAATACTGTTCAAAAATGAGAATTTTATAATTAATTGATTAGTTATAATAATAAAGAAATAGACAAAAATCAAACAAACAAAAAATCGGCTAAAAACAAAAACAAATCGTGTCCGTCTTATAGGCAACAAAAGAAGAGCAAATCGGTAAGGTCCATGTTTACGTGCTCCGCTCTACCTCGAGCTTTTCATGTTCAGAGCCCCGCTGACTGAGACTATTTCTTCTGGGGTTATTGCCATCCATAAATCTAGTAAATACCTATGGAAATATTTGTGAGGAATATTATAATAACTAATATAGAAAACAAAAAATGTAATGAATTGTTGATTTACCCTTAACCTAAATGTTGAAACGAAAGCCTGTATTGAAATAATGTGTAATACAACAAAGATTGATTAATGTAGATGGTGACGATATGTTGCAACCAGTTGTTTATTCACTTGAACGAGTTATCAACAAGGTCTGAACACTTGGGAAACTATAATTACTTGATGAACTTCGATCGGTCTTAGCCCTTCTAGAAACAGGATGATGGAGGGGTTGGTGTATATAATGAGGCACTGTATTATTTATTACCTGAGCGTTCGTTCATTTCGCATTCATGTGAAGGAGGGTGGCTCCTGTAATGTTGATGGCCCTTTCTACCGAAATCTTCGCATATTTTTTTGGGGTTGTTCCGGAAAGACGGCATGATGATCTTGGGCGGTCCCCTTGCAGTGAATACGGTCTCGACAAATGAGAAAGGCGTGGCTAATGAATAAGGAAAGAGCCGGTGTGGGAAGCCTAAGAAATGGGAAACCTACACCCTCTAAGATCAGAGGGGTGACGGAACATTAACATAACACTCAGGGTTACTGACACAGAAAGTTACCCGTCTATATTTCGATATTGCGATCTTCAGTTGAGCATGAATTGGAAGATTTCCTGGTACTGGAGGATTCGTATAGCACCGCTTTCCGCTAGGAGTGCCCAATCTTTCGTCAGAATTCAACCAATCTTGAATTCCTTCTAGTTGAAAATCAAGCATTATATTAATAATGCCGCCAACGTAATTCCAAAGTTTGATAGTTTAGCGTTATGAATGTATTATTTTATTCGTATTTCTTTGTCAGCTGGTAAGACAAAGAAGAAGTCGTATGGTCGGCCTGACAATTAGTCTTCTGGAGCTACAGCAATACATGGAATGTTCGGAATGGATCGTAAGGCCGTGGGTGGCGCAAATGATCAGGTCGTATGTGGTAGCAGGTAGCATTCATGTCATAATTACAGCCTTGTAGCCCTCCCTGTTCTGTTTGGAATAGCCTCTGTCAACACTATAGTAGGTGGCCACTGCTGACTCACCGATGTCAGGCCTCCCCTGACTAAACGCTTTCCCATATTGTTTGCTCATTCCACTACCCTTTAATACTCGTCAACTCTCCAGCCTTATAATATTTCCGACCCTCTTCTCACCGGGTATTGGCGCTCTGTCGTAATAACTTGGCACAGTCATCGTTATGTACGAATCAGAAGTTTATGACGGTTCTTGTCACATTAGCATCAACATGCGAACAATAAGCGTTACCCAAGCGAGCGAAATAGTGATTTAAACTATTTTTCAATGAAAGAAAATTCCATTCTGAGAAGTTTGGCATCAACCGCACTCTCCTACGATGGGTTCTTCCTTTGATTTTTCAAAGTTTCACCCACTGATGATGTCACCAGTGCAGCAAACTTTGAAAAATCATTGGAAAAAAATCGAGTTTCTCAGAATGGAATCTATTTTCATTCAAAAATATAAAATTAATACTTGGGTAACGCTCATTAGTTCACGAGTATTGAATGTCAGACCTCCTCCTGGAAATTTGTATTGAAATTCTTTGAAATCCAGTGAAATCCTTTGGTGAAATTTTTCTATTCAAAGAGCAAACGTTTGCGTTTTTACGTTTTATTACGTTTTTCCTAAGAATACAATACAAATTTCTGAATACAATACAAGACCAAAAATCTGATAATTCGAATCCGACGGGTTAGGTATCGATATCATTTGTGTCCATATAAGTAATCATTCTTACGAATTTCATCAAAATCGTTGGATAAGTTTTTAGAAACACTTTAGAACCACGTTCTTGTTTGACTTGTTTCGCCCTTTATACTTGAAACTTACGAGCTGATTGCTCCGCAGTTCTTTGCTCTTCAGATCCTAATTCCAAAACTGGATTCTATTTATATTTCAAAACTGGATTCTATGTAATTTTATTCCAGTTGGATTTCATCATTTTCAGAACTATTTCTTTATTCTTTACAAGTGCGACAATTTGATTATGATGTGAAGTTCTTCTCTCTCGTGGATCGCGACTTCGACCAGAAGAAAACCAACCTGCTCCCTCACGTGATACGATACACTTTTTCAATAAACGGCTGGATTTCTGGCGAATGTATTTTAATCTAGATAACTCCAACCCAAGTAAATGTAGGGGGGGGGGGGGGCTCATTGTTTGATGGTGAATATGTTTACCTAAATTCCTCTCTTATCCTTGAATCCTCTCTTGCCACCGGGTTCTTTCTTTAGTTCACTTGAGTTCTACGGCTTGGATAAAAAAAAAGTTCCAGTAGTATGACACTAGTCGGAGAGCCTGCAAAGTAAAACTCAACCGGAAGAGTATAGGAGGTTTCAATATCTTTTTATTTACTTTTTTAATTAATTAATTTTTTTTTTTTTTTTTTACTTACCTTCTGTTAATTAAATTGAGTGTCTGGCAGTCTGTACCTGGCGCAAACCTCATCGTGGCGTGTCAAAGTGCGCCAAAAATTGCACTAAACTTAACCGGGAGGGAATGTGAATGGAAGTTTCATGAACCAGAAGTAAATTTCGGCCTGAGTGTGCTGGGAAAAATAGTGCAAGACGATCAAGATGGCGCAAGAGCGTTGAAGAACCCACCAAATAGTGCCCAAATTGCTTTCCATTAACCCGAAAAGATAAAGTATATTACTACTGTACTAATTATACGGCTGTAAGTTTCACCAATAAAAAGTATATTGCATTTTGAATGGAGGAAAAATATCGCTAAATTATGGTAAATTCAATTGTAAAGGTGTATGGATGAAATTTCCACTAATCGAAAGTATATAGGTATCGTTAGTTGTGAAAGTATAGTGCCAGAATCCTAATCAGTATACGGATGAAATTACAGTAATAAGAAGTATATTGCATCTTTAATGAGAAAAAATATTGTCAGAAGATCAGGTTGGCGCCAGAGCGTAGCCAGACGTACCAGACTGCGCCTGATTTGCTTTTAACCAGGCGAGTACCTCTACGAGTGTATGACTTTTGTGGTACTGACTTTACAAGTTTTACTAATTGAATGTGTATTACTTCTTAAGCGGAGTAGAAATAGTGCCTGATGATCAGGCTGGTGCCGGAGCTAAGTTTCGCCAAAATTGCTCATAATTTAACCGGAAAGGGATGAGTAGGTCTCATGAATTGGTGGAATACTTTATTGAATCGGTCTTCGAGAATACCAAGTATAGTACCCGTAGAGTTTGTTAGGCATAAGGGCACTCGCAGACAATTGTTAGTTGATTTTGCTAACTCGGTTGCATAGATTGTTTAGGCAACCGGCAAATGTATGAAGTTATATGTTAAAACTTACCTACCCATACTTATCGTCAATCTTATGCAATGTACAATAATGTCACGTTATGCCACGGGTATCTGAACCCCCCCCCCCCCCCCCCCCGTTTTTTTCTTTTATAATCGTTATGAAATTTTAATTTACTGAAAATGTATCCAGGGAGAGACCAAATACTTCGAGCTAAATAGGAGAATACCACGATTTTTTGCACGACTGAACCAAAAGATTTTATTTACTGAGAATGGATCCAAAGTGACACCAACTCCTTCGAGTAAAATAGAAAAATAATCAAATTCATGATTCTTCGCACAGCTAAACCAAAAGGTCTTGATTTATCAGAATTACCCCCATCATATACCCTACTGATGACAAATTTTATGGGGTCGAACAGGGAATTGTTTAAGAATAATAGCTTGGATAGCGCTTATTAGGATCAGATATTGGCCCCCTCCCTGATGGTTAATTCAAAATTTCCATGGTTTGTTGAACAACTTGATTACAACGGGGATCGAACAAAGTAGAATCACGATAATCGGTTGAGAATAGTAGATTGGGCAGCGCATTAAAGTTTTGGCTATTACCCCTTCCACCCCACCCCCCTCTTGTAGGCAAATCCAAAATTATTTCTAAGGTTTGCTGCACATCTAAACTGAAATTAGGATCGAACAAAGAAAGAATTTCGAAAAACGGTTCAGAATCGTCGCCTGGGCAGCGTCGACAAAATTTGTCCCTCGGAATGTCCTGAAACGGATTTGTATTCAGTTATTACTTTTCTTTTTCATGTATCATGCCCCCCCCCCCCCCCCCCCCCTACGGGATCAGTTCTGATAGGCGCCCACTTATTTACGAATCATTGCCTACAAACACAGCTACTGAGGGACGTCCTAAAATTTAAGAAAACGGATACAACGAAGAAGGTTGAATTTTTCCACCCAAATGAACAGTTACGACGGTAAGATCACCTAGAAACAAGTTATTGTTTGTTACTGATGACCACCAAACCGTCGGAATCAATTCAATATTGTAATTTTTTATTTTCATGAAAACAAAGAACGTTTCTTCCGTTTTCTTTGTTGAAATGGGTTTCTACAACTTCTTCGCGAGTAATTTAGTTCGTGATAACCAGAAAGGTACGAGTATGTGTCTACTGTACTGAATATATGGATTGAAGTTTCATGTAAATTGAAATGTACCTACCCGCAGTATACTTCAAGTTTTGACAACATTTCATCTTCTAGTAGCATCCCTAACTCTTTTTCACTACTTGATTGTCCCGGATCCTCAAGTAGTTATTAACACTAATCAATTTTGCTAACGGAAGAAAAATAGATCACATAAGGCCAATCCAGAAACTTAATTACTTCATACCTATTTTGAATTGAATAAATTTATATCAGTATATTTTAATGTTTACTTACAGGCTAGTGAATGAGTGAAAACCGAAATTATGAAACCCGTGGCATAACGTGACATTATTGTACATAGCATAAGATTGAAGAAAAGTATGGGTAGGTAAGTTTTAACATATAACTTCATACATTTGCCGGTTGCCTAAACAATCTATGCAACCGAGTTAGCAAAATCAACTAACAATCGTCTGCGAGTGCCCTTATGCCTTACAAACTGTACGGGTATTGTACTTGGTATTCTCGAAGACTGATTCTATAAAGTATTCCTCCAATTCATGAGACCTACTCATCCCTTTCCGGTTAAATTACGTGCAATTTTGGCGAATCCGACTGAGCTCCGGCACCAGCCTGATCATCAGGCACTATTTCTACTCCGCTTAGGAAGTAATATACATTCAATAAGTAAAAATTGTAAAGTCAATTTAGCAAGGTATCTGCGTATTTGTGTATTTAGTAAAGGCAATTAGTCTAAGCTTGAGTGACATGATGTTTTTGCATGGTCGTACTTCAAGAGAGATCGACTAGGTACGTGTTTCTCCTATTCCTAGTCAATTTTTATGCTCCTTTAGGTTAGTCAGGTCTATTACATCCACCACACCCCGACTAATTATCCGCGTAATAATCCTATTACAGGAATGTTGGTTTTTTACAATTGTCTGGCTAGTTCCGGTGATACTGCCATTGACCTTTTTACTGTTCTACAGGTGGTTTTAAAACAAGCAGTGCTTGGCCTGATGGTTGATTGTTTAGTGTTAATTTTGTAAATGTTATTATTGCTCTTTTGTTGAATCACCGAATTTACCTCGTTTGATATCATTACTTTGGTGATTGTGTTCCACTGAAATTATTTGTTGTTGACTTTGTGGCATACTCTATGGTTATACATCTATGCAATTTGTTATTCATTACGTAAATGGGCTTTCGCCATTATAATCTCAATATGACCATGAAACTTCAGGTGGCTGGAGTTCTCTTCATTTTCATAAGTGTTAATTAGGCCTCTAACTATCTTTGCGATACTAATTCTCTCGCCAATACATAATACGAGTATCTAAAACTATTAAGATAATATGATGTGATGTAATCACAGAGGCAGAGATGGATTTGCGATTTGGGGATGGGTGGCAATAGCAACCCCCCCCCCCCCCCCCCACTATAAAAGAAAACAAATTTTCCTTTTTAAAGACATTACAGTACTTTGGGTAGGCTGGGCCCCCTCACTTAGATGATAATTGGGTGAGATCATCGGTATTTATACCATTTGACACACATAACTATGTGTGGAGATTACGTATGAATAAATTGTGTTAAAAATAATAAAAGGAACCGTAAAAAACTATTCTGCATTATATTTAAAAAATTAGAAAACCGAAGCGGCAAAGTGAAGTTATCCGACTCCCAATATGTGAATAGGAGCAGGTGGAAATACCAAAACCAAATCGGTCCATGTAATTTTGACATCCAAGAACTCGACTCCAAGGAGACAAGTTTAGTCAACATCACTTACAGAACAAGGCGCCCCTGCTTTGAATAATATGGATAAAACAGATGTGTTGAACGTCAGTAACTTTTTGAAGTTAATAATGATCATTTAGTTGGTTTATTGTTGGTATTATCTCCTAATCCTAAAATCTTATTAAACTGCAGCTTTTATTATTAGTGTTCTAACGGTTTTCTGCAGCCTCCTTCATAATAGGAGAAGACCCACCCACCACCCTCCAATAAATAACCTGTATCCGCCATTGATCTGTTGTTATAAAAATAATCATAAATTAAGTATGGATTACAATAGTAAAGATAATTAGATTGTTTCTCGTTGTCAGGGTAATATTGAACATGTTTATCAATTCAGTACTTATGTACGTAACCTACATATTAACTGGGAGACAAACAACCAGAGAAATAAGCCACGAGTTGATTTGTTCGCCTATTTTCCATAGGAAATGTAATTATATTTTTTCGTAGAAACCCCCTATTCTGACTTCGTGTTATATTTCAATTTCGTTCCATAGATCATGTTTTTTGCAAACAAATCGACTACAACACTCCATTGTGATACTGAAAAAATAAAATTTATATTTATCCTTAGAAAGTTGATCAGATTATTTTATTATTGAATGGTTTGAACCCCGATATTCAAGCTTAAGTAAACATTTCGCCGATTTCAAAAATTAATCGTCATTTTATCGCACTCGTCTATATTCGATTTTCTGGTGGCAGGAAAAACTTCCTCGGAATATTTTCCAGTTAAGAGTAGTCTTTTCTATTTTGTACTAATAGTTTTAATTTTGTAATAAATGTTGGAGATCGTAGATTTTTCGTGGGAATCGATGGTATTTCATGGAATAGTCCCCATTATTTATGGTTGGACTTTGAGAATTTTGACTTACTCGCATCCTGAAAACTGTAGCTTTCCGAGTGCGTAATAATCGAGTTTTGATGTATTTTCGTTTAATCTCAGCTAGATTTGATATTTTCTATTCAGATGTTCTCTTCACATCTGCACGTCACGGTTTCGAGCTTCGATGAACTGATTGAAGATACTTGGGATACTTGATTCCTGTAGATCTGAAACATTTTCCGAAGCGTACCTAATCAGATTTAGTCGAGGTAGTGAAATTTGGCAACCATCTCCTTAGTGGACAATTTATGAACCAAGTGTGTCGGTGACAGACCTATGACTATGATTTTACCCATGAGACCTATTTCGTGGGTATGGTTATATAGGTGTTTTCCAACTTATTCTTCTTCTTTCCCAACTTCACTGAAGTTGTGTAGACATCTGACTAAGCGAAGGGGTGTTGTACGATTTCAATGGCGGTGGAGGCTTCGAAGCCGTCGCACGTTGCGCAAGCCCAGACCGCACTATGAATGAGCTATGGTCACCCCTCAGGTATCGATACATTGGGATATCGAACCAGCCCCTTGCTGGCCCTCGCTCACCTAACTCTAGATTTTCCCCCATGGGTATTTTACACCTCACTTCGCAATTCACGTTCCTGTTGAACAAGTAGAAAACCCCTGATTAGAAGTGTTTGAGTAATGCATATGCATGGATGGATATGGATGTATATACGTGGAATCGCATTTTTTTATTGCACCCCTTAAAAAGTCTCAAAATTCAAAACTAATTAGGGGTGAAACTAGGTAGGTACGATTATGTGCCCCTTTACTTTAAATCCCTTCAAAACCGATACATCATAAAATTATTATTATTATTATTATTTCTATTATTATTATTATTTTATTTTTTTTTTTTTCATTTTTTTTTATTAACATACAGGTTGGATCCTTCGCTTAATTTTATTGGCTCCGCTCCTTTGCATCACAGGTTTTGATCAAAATAGTATCGCTTTCTCAGTCTACCAAAGATTTTAACTGGTGGGCAGTTCGTTATTGTTGTGCTTGCTTCAACATCTAAACCAACAATAGTGTTCGCTTTTCTTCACCTTTATTGCAAAATCGAAACGGCAGAAAAATTAACAATGGGCGGAACCAATGGGACTGTAAAACGCTATTTTTAAATAAAATTGCTTTTAATTTCTGAAAATACTGACACTTACGGCCCTCTAATATACGCACGTCGTTCACGATATGAAATGGAGGGGGGGGGGGGGGGGGCTCTAGAGAGAGCGAACGGATGAACGTACAGCGATCCGGGTGATGATCATTCGATTCTTTGGAGTAAAGTCTATCAATAAAAAACACCATCTTGTATAAAAAGTTTTCAAGATATATATATATATTTTTTTAAATATTTCAACCCATTATGCATAATCCTTATGGTTGCTCGAAAGTATTGCCGAGGTTCTGGACCGACTAGGGCCTTAAATGTGATTTTTGATCCAAGTGTCATAACATAAACTTTGATTGAGTAGTTTGTGGGGGAAGCTCCGGAAGGCGCACAGTTAACCTGAACTCCTTATATTAACTAGGTACTCCATTTTCGCATAATTAGAGGAAATTCGTATTTTCAGATTTTGGCCAGGTTTTTGGGTTATCGACCCAATCGTGCGGCTTACGGCGGATGTTTCCAATTCGATTTGTTGTTTCCACATATCTTCAAACGTCAACCAACAAAATTTGAAGGGTGTTAGCAATTCTTTTTTTCATGGTCGATTACAAAGATTTATTATTACAATAATAAACCAAAAAAAAGCCGCCCGGAGTTTCCAGCCCATGTAATAGAATTTTTTTCGTAACATCCAAACTTACAATAATTTGAGTTCTCATTTGAAAAACCATCGTTGGCGCCAGTTGAAAAGTTTTGCTTATGTTATCGTACGCAAAAAGGTATCATTTTGATTATACACGAGGAATTAAGAGAGGTTTTTATTAGTGAAGAGATATGCAATTAGTGAGGCCTGTAAACCCACTGCACATCACTCCTCGCATGCCAGTCTAATTAATAGTGAACACACGTTTTCTGATTAATAACGAGCTCTAATATTGAATTCCATTAATTTGGGCCGCGGTTGTTCGAACGCACACTTTCGAATTTTAGTAGGAAATTGCTGTTCTTTCAACGCATCATTTCATGCGTGATTTATGAAGGAAAAGGATATTTTTAAATCCCGATTCCTAGCTCAGATTTCGTCTAGGTGGATCTCTGATTTCGTTTAGTTCTCTTTTCTGAAAATAAAAGTACAAAAAAGTCTGTGAAGTTGAATGTGCCACACACATATCCTCCCCGTGCCCGTAACAGGGATGTATAGATCATTGAAATGTTTTAAATAATCTTGAAAGTATCCATAGCGAGTTCCCATGGTTGAGAAAAATGGTAAATTAAGATCGAGCAAAAAATTGCATACTGGACATTTAGGCATTGAGAAAGTCCCTGCTGTCGTACCTGAGAGCCACTGAGATTTATTACGAACTGTGATATCTGATCTGTGGTATATTTTTATACAATCTAGTCATAGTTTTATTCAATTTGCTAAATATATATAGTGACATAAATTTAGTTGTTAGCCTATTCTTGATCTATTCTTAGTTGTATTATTTTATTTTTGAGGGTTTTTTATCCGCTTTAGGGGCCACACTGTTCCTCTAATTTTTTTCCCCCTCCGATTTGCCAGTGGAGTCCGTGATGGCACTCGGTTTGGTGACGGAGGGCCGCATGGCCCTCCTTAGAATCGTGCCACTTGCGGTGTCCCTTAGGACACCTTGTTCAGTGCCGCTAATGACCCTTCTGGTCGAGGTGCGGCGTAAACCATTAAATTAAAAAGAAAAAAAGGCAATGAGAAAATTAAGCTTGATAAACGTTACATTTACTTATGTATTAATGCTGCCAGTGGTTGCAGCGATAAAGTTCACCGAGGGCCATCAATAACCTACGCCGAGCAATCAATGATTTTTTTTAAATTGGTTGAAACTGTAAAAGTCACGCTAGTTGCAAGTACCTATTTGAGGTTAAAGCTTGTTGGTTGTATCGTCGATCCGTTGGCCCCAACCAATATAATTTCGTAGAACTCATCCGTTCCCCTTTGAAGTCATACGAAATTGATCGGAGGCAGAAGCTGATCGTTGCTATTAATCGGGGAAATGAAGTCTAAAAAAAATCGTAAATCATTTACACCTAGCGTAACCATACCATCAGCGTCATCCTTATTACCTAACTAATAATAATTACTTAACATTCTTGCTGGCTAAGTATACCTCCCTACGTATAGTTGGCCCGTAAAGAAAATGCCTAATTGGCCACTGTGCCCATCGAAGACAGACTGGTGCTGAGAATGCCCCCTCCACCACCCCTCACCATCAACTGCCCCGCCTTCAATAATCATCTTCTGAAGCATGCTCACCTGGCTGTTCAACCAAAATCAGCTGTTCTTTCCTTGCTCTTGTTAAATGTTATTCTGCTGGTTTTTCTACTAAATTCGCAAATTTGGTCAGGTGAGTGGGAAGGTGGGGTAGTAGGTGATGCAGGGGTAGTGGAGGGGGCATTCCCAGATTCACTCTGACATCGACGAGCGCGGTGGTCAATTAGGCATTCTCTTTCGGACCAACTATACCTCATATTACTTAAACAAGCGTGGATTTGTATGTACATCCAAGTCCTTTTCCTTTTGATGATAAATTGTTCAAAGTTTATCATAGTTGTTTCCTGTGCATGCAAGGTATTTCAGTATCATGTTAGGTACTGCTATATAAGTACTTAAACCAATTCTTCCTATAGCAGTGAAATCGGATTGCTGCAAAGCCAAACCAAATGCGTTTCTTTTTTATCATCAACCGTACCCCTTTCATCGCATTATAATGCATGTCCTTCATCCAATAACCTGTCCACACGTTTTTAGTTATAATTGACATCTTTAATTCAGTCAACTATTCAGCACTGTCCGCGGTATTACTTAATTAAAAACCTAAATAATCAGTTAGGTCCGTTCATCTTTTGCAATATCAATCAATCAATCAATAAAATTATTTATTTGCAAAATGGTATACATTGCAACGAGCTGCGATAAAATAAATAAAAAATGAATACACGTTGTTTTTTCCTCCATTACAATAGTAATTTTTTACTAGTGCAGTAGTAGAGTAATACAGCCACTATAAATAGGAATACACATTTCTTGATTTTTAAAATTTTCATTTACTTATATATTTATTTTTTATATTGTTAACATGATAATTTTATAATACAATAAGAAAGATATGGATGACTAAAACCATGGGCAAATGCAGCCAAAAAAATAAAGGTAATCTTTACATACAAATCCCGAAATAAAAATACTTGGCTATTCGTTCAGCGAGAACGCTGTTAGTTTCAGAGATTGAATGGTATAGTTAAAATCAAGTTCTAACATCTCCAATAATTAGTGATGCATTTTGCCATGTGGTGATTGCGGTTCGGCTTGTAGATTCGGTACAAAAGCAGAAAATATCCTAAAGTCTCGTGGTCCTGCGTAGTACAGCTCATACAGAGCGCAGTGCAGTCCAGCCCATATACATTTTTAAAGAAATACATCTTAATTTCGCCTTTAAATGCCATTAGCAATTGAGCTATTACATTGGAGACATATTAAAATCCTTCTAGCTCAATGTAAAGTGATGCATTTGAACCGAGTGAGCATATTTTTGGAAAATATTGGTTGCATCGCGAATTCCAGCACCTTCCCACGTCAACGCTGAACAAATGATTTTCCCATCTCTCGAAGACAACGCGACACCCTGAACTTATTGCCCCCGACTCCGAATCTTCAAGCAGATTCACGTTTCCAGTTATGTACAATGCACACAATTGGGATATCCAGTTTAAATCTGGCAGGTTGCACTCCTGAATGTCTGGCTTTCTTGATTGATCCAGTCAAATTCTCGGGAGTCAATTTTCATCCATCGTTTTGATTAGCACACAATATTTCTCATGTAGTGGCTAGGGGTAGATATTGGCAAATGGAGGAGGCGTTTAAGAAATCCATTTTGCACAACTTACAAATTGTCTAGGTATCGTTCACCCCAAAACTCCACACCATAGAAAAGCACGGATCCCACCAAGGTCCCACCAAGGCGCCATCTTTTCCTGCCAGCTAGATACATTTCCCCGACATAGCAAATCCACTGTGGTCCCGACCGCCGTACTCGCCCTTGATATGAAATGGTCACAGGCAACAATGAACTTGCAAGATTTCGACTGAGGCACTCCAAGATATTGAAACGTCTTAACGAATCCCTCCCTTTCCTCTCTACACAGTATGTCCAGCTTCCGTATTTTTCCGTAATTCCCAAAAACAATGGCAGTCCTCTAATGGAAACTTCGCTACATCATAAAGGCTCTGAAGTACAGGAATTATCTTGGTTCCAATCCCCAGTCTCAACAGTTCATTCCACAACATCGAATGGTTTACTGAATCAAAAGTATTTAGATCGACCATAACTGCTATGATAGACCTTTTCTTCCGTGCATTGTACAGACAAACTAGGGTTTCAGGGTAAAAATGCGGTCGGTGCAACTCCTCCCATGTCTAAAACCCATATGTTCTTCTGGGAGAATCCTTGTGGGTCTCAGCCCATGTTCCAATTCCAGTCGCCAGCGCTGCAGTAAATAACTTAGCCGTAGTGGACATCAGAGCAAGAGATCTATAGTTGGAAGGATCCATTCTGTCACCTTTCTTATGGCATGCGCAATTTTAGTCTACCCCAGCCGCCTGGGATCTGACCACCATTGAGGATCCGAATGAGGGTAAAAACATAGTGGAGCAACGAGGGTAGAGTTTAGCTGAGAGTTTATTTATTTATTATTATTATTTTTATTTTTTTTTTTTTTTACCCCCAATGGTACCGGCGCTTCACATGAACATAGCAGAGCAGCGAGTCATGAGGGTGAACCCTCAAGGTAAAAGAAATCGGGGAAGAATATCCAAGCCGAGAGGCTAGAGGTCGTCGCGGGAACCAGCGCCACTCCCCGCTCCAATGTTTTAGCGCGTCTACCTAACGTATTATTTTAAACCCTCTCAGATAAGCTCTCGGTTACTCTCCACCCTCGCCGCTCCACAATGTTTTTACCCTAATGAAGCCAGCACAGCTACTAATCCATTTTTCAGGAAGAGCCTTCAATAGTTCATTCGTTATTTTCGTAGCTTAAGTTTCAAGGTTGCAGATTTTAATTCACTTATTGTAAAATCATTGTCCAGCTCCGGAACGGAGGACGTCATCACCAGCTCTAGTTGAGGACCAATTAACCTCTCCCCATAAAGATCTCCAAGGAAGTTTTTCCCCAAACCTAGTAGGGTTCAACTCTAGTTACGCAGCATGATCGTATGAGCGAATTTTTGCAATCATAAGGACAGTTATCTATTACAATGACTGGAACACACAGATACTTTTTTTTTTTTTCAATATTTACCTCAAAGGTGCACTATTAAGTCATAACAGAAAAAAGTAAATTAAAAAAATGGGGAGGACACCCAAGTTCAGAGTTGGGCAAATTGTAACAATAAGTTCAGTTACAGTTTCTAGCAGGTTCAGGTAACTGTATCCGCTCGCAATTATAGTTACAAGCCCTGGAATTGCTTTTTATGTGTCGAATACTTTAAAGGATAATGTAACTGTATCCGAAATCCGCGAATACAGATACTTACCGAGGGATCGTAAAATCGTCCTAATTTGACAGAAATCCGGAAAAATGTCTCCTACTGCACTCCTTGTCACAGTTTTATCTACAGAGTACATATGAAACGGGGAAGTAATGAATTCCAGAGAAACGCGGTTTTCGGATTTTTGTTCCGCAAATAAGCAAAAACTTGACTTTCGGCACGGTCAGAAAAGTCTGAAATTCTGATGTTATGCTCCTTCGGCCTCCAGAATTTCCTTCAGGTAAAACTCTTCGCACACTACACGCCGTACTGACATGGTTTTTGCCTTAGGTTCAATAAAAAAATCTGAAATCACTGTATTTTTTTTTAGGCTTTTAGTATGTTTGTGTTGTACAAAATATCAGATTTAAAATTTTCCGACTGGACCAAGGTTCAGTTTTATTGTATTTGCGGAACTAAAAATCCCAAAACCGCATGTTTCTTTGAAAATGCAGTCCATAGCCGTGCTGCATGACTAGAATTCGTTACTTCCCAGTTTCATACTTAGTAGACTCCAAAACAGCGACTAGATGTACAGTAGGGGTGAGTTTTCCGACCGTTACTGTATCCGTGAAAGTATCTGTGATGGAAGATACAAGATACCAAGTAACTGTAACTACACCTTCACGATTCCGATCGTGTAACTATGCGGTAAATACAATGGATTTGATAAATTGGCTGATTTGGCACCTTTTTCGGCAATAATTCTTCAAATTTGCCAGAAGTATCCGAAAAAGTATCAAATACCCAGGTAACTAGTTACTGCCCAACTCTAAACGACGCTGGGCCTAGGGACTAAGGAAGTTGTAGAAGTAAGAGGAGGGAGAGAGGAATAAAAGGAAGTACCCCTTATAAACACAAACAAACACACACGCATATATATATAAATATATATAGCCAATGTTTTGGGAATGTATTTCCTCATTATTAGGTATAGAGTTGTCTCAGTTACCCATGAAATTGTGAATCCATCGTATGAAATTGTATCTATACATAGTAAATATATGTAAGAGTTTATAAATTCCAAGTTTGTACATTTTTCAATATTGAGTAAAACCATGTTTTTTATCAATAGGCCCTGATAATGAGGAAAATCATTCTCGAATCGTTACATTCAAAACGGATTTCCATGATGAAATCTCAGGGAAATAATAATTTACAAATTATCGGAACTATGACAATACCATTATTTTTTCAAAGAAAATTCGCTAAAAAAAAAAATATATATATATATATATATATATATATATATATATATACCTATATAAATTAGTAAAATAAAATAAAATAATGCTTACCTAGTTAATGGTAAGCGTGATGGCTAAATATGCATAAGTCTGATGTAGTAGAATTGAAAGGAGTATTTCTAAAAGAGTATTTTTAATCGAACCACAACTTTTGACCTACGCGTTCTTTAGTGACGTTTAATGGTGCTAGAGATGGCGCCGCTGTTTACCACCCGAGTTGAGTGATGTTGAACTCATGTGAAGTGTCATCAATGAAGGTATCACATTCTGGTCCACTCCTAACCGACCTTCCGAGCCCCCTCCCGACACTGTTCGGCACTCGCGGTAGGGGCGGGGCCAACACGTCGTTTTTCCGATACCCACGCTCGCACGAGACAGCCCTGGCGGCTGCAAATTAGGTGATGGAGAATCATCTCGACATACTTGGACTAGTCCACCATGGTCACAAGAATCGAAAAATCCTTTCAACATTCAAGTTTCAGACCACTGGTGTCCAATGAGGATTGTTTCAAATGGAGTGTCGTGGCGCGACGTCGCTGTCGCTCTATTTCGAGTGAAAAAAAAAAAAAAAAAGAAAAAAAAAAAACCTGAAAAAGAACCTATAAGATTATTCACGACCATTCCACTCCATTTTTCTTGTGCTGTTCCGAAATTCCAAATTCAAAAATTAAGTGGTTCCTAATATTTTGTTTTTGATCCTAGACAGTTCATTCCTAGTGTTCACTCTAGTTCCCTAGAGCATTTACATTTTTAATAGTCTGGTATATTATAATTTCTGGATCATTGAAATAAAAAGTTACTCGTTGAAGAGTTTTGTAAGTTTCAACTTGATTTGCATTTTAATAAATTTTTGATATTTTCACTTCTTTGATAATTTCAGGTAAGTAGGTGATTGCATTTTTTTTTCTAAATATATATATAAATTCAAGAATTTTCAATCCTTCACCAAAATATCCAAAGGAATAATAAAATATTAAGAATTGACTCATATAAAAAATTGTTTTAGGATGATTCCCATAATTAGACTTGTAGGACATTTAAATTTATGGCATGCCAACTTCTCCAGATGATGTTTTACAATAAACTCTGGATGAAATTGGTGAATTTGACAAATGATTCCAATGATAAACTTTGAGTGTGGGTTTGCCTTCTGATCTAATAAAACCATAAATGGACGTTTACCTCATTTTAGCTTTAGCCTCCTACCTAATCGCAAGCACTAATTGCCAGACTCATAAGCTCGTGGTAGTAGCTGGACCACAAGGGCCTGCAGCATAAAATGGAAAACCTACTGGAAAAAGAGAATCGAAATGATGAACTTGAAAAAGAAAAATATCGGATGTACAACACCGAGAATAAAAGAGAACTATGGAAAAGTGGTGAGTGAGGTTTGAGTTAGATTGGAAGAAGTAATGCGTTGGTAGGTACCTCTTACCTTTCTCCTTTTACAGTTTCCTGTACCTTTTCTGCAGACCCGTTTCCCTCTCTGTTCCTTGCTTTCCCCTCAGGCTCCAATTGTGTTTATTTGGTAAAAACTACATGATGCAAAGGTCGGGCACGACAAACTCAAAGCTAAATTTTAGCCACTGTTTGTTTGAGCACAAAACCATTAAATGTTCAAATTTATGGCAAACAACAACTTTTTCTAAATAATGGTATCTTGTAACAAAAAATTTTGTAGGATGTTAGCCTTATATATATATATATATATATATATATATATATATTTTATATATATATATATATATATATATATATATATATATATATTTTTTTTTTTTAATTGAACGTTTTGGAAATTATAACCCCTTAGAAACTATTATTTACAGCAAATTTTTTCAACATGGAATCTTTTACTTAATTAATTGAAAATAAAATGAAAAAGTGGAATGCAAATCACGATGACAAATAAGAATCTTTCTACGTGGGATAAGATTTCATTTACACACTCGATCTCGTGGCCCCAAGAAAACAATATTATGTTTACAAAGTTGAATGGGAATGTGGGCCGTCGGTGGCAGCGGGCCGGAATACAATTAAATATCATTAGAACCGGTTGAAGGGGAAAAAAATATGGCGCTTCCCAGCCCAACACATTGTTTCCGGAATATCCAGCGACATAAAAAGTTACTGGCAACAAATGAAATAGTCATCGCAACTGAAAGGTCATGGGACGAGATGAAAGGAAAAAAAGTTCACTAAACATTGAGAAAAAAATTAAAAAGAAAAAAAAAAATAAAATAAGAAAGAGGAAACTGCATGACTTGCGGTTTGTGGCGCCTACAGCGGACGTGGTGGCGGGTCAGCCTCCGTTAAGTTATACAGCTAGACATTCCTTCACTGGGATGTGTCAGTGGAACCTGCACTACCTGATGAGATTAGTACTATTCTTTATTTGGATTGTGGTGGTAGATGCAGTGTGGTCTGGTCGGTTTCAGCCCCTATTCGGAATATCTTTTATACCTCCAGTATTTATACAACATGTTTATTGTGATATCCTTCACAAGGATTCAATAGTCATTCCAGTAGTCGCTTTGCCAGGGAACAATTCTTGGCTGAAGTTCAAAGACCTATCCCTATGTTAAGAGGCTTAAAAAAGAGTGGAAAAACATGCTTCTATACAAATTACTCAAAACCTTTATATAATGAATGCAGCAGTCTAAGGGGTCAAGTATCGGTGATAGAAGATGATGACAGAAATGCGGTGACAGCGGACATACGAAAGTACGTGGCGGGAAATTACTGATCAAGGCGAGTTTGTAGGTGTTCACACTCGAGATAAAATAGTGAAGGAGGCGAAAAGTAAAGTGGTCTCTCTCTCTCTCTCTCTCTCTCTCTCTCTCTCTCTCTCTCTCTCTCTCTCTCTCTCTCTCTCTCTCTCTCTCTCTCTCTCTCTCTCTCTCTCTCTCTCTCTCTCTCACTCTCTCTCTCTCTCTCTCTCTCTCTCAGTCAGTGAAAGCTTTCAAAAATAGTTTCCACGCACATTATTCAGTAAATATAGTGCACAATTAACAACCTAAGAAAATGAAGAATATTTCTATGTTTATTCATATAGAATGAGAATGTATGTGTATGATGATCTGGTTTCCCTGTCTATATTACTATATATAAGTATGAATTATGTTATAAAATTCATTTAAGTTTAGAAGTTCTTTGATTTGTTGAAGTTTAGAATTTTATGTTTTATAATTTATTTAAGTTTTGAATCAATGAGTGAAGCTCACAGTGATATTTTCTGTTTAATCATTTTTTTTTTTAATTTCATTTGTAATTAAGTACTAACTGTTTTGAGGTTTAATTTTTTGTAACGGCTCTTCCAGGGTCATAGGAAGAGAGGGGTTTATAGCCCTATATTGTACCCTGGTGAATAAATAAAATTAAAAAAAAATCAAATCAAATCACTCTCTCTCTCTCTCTCTCTCTCTCTCTCTCTCTCTCTCTCTCTCTCTCTCTCTCTCTCTCTCTCTCTCTCTCTCTCTCTCTCTCTCTCTCGCATGCACGCGCGCGCGATGTCAAATTGTGTTGATTATTAAATACATCATGTTGAACATCCAAGAAAAGTATAAAAAGTAGCATTGATCAATGAAACATCAGAGAATAATTTAGTATGAAGTAAAAACTCACAATATATTAGCTCAGGTAGACGGAAAAAATTTACTTACTTATAAGAATCCATACAGATGAGTTCAATGAAATGTTAAAGGGACGGAGATATTAAGGGGGGGATGTTAAGGGGGTGTTGTAGGTATTATTGCTGACTCCGAAACCTTCATGAAACCAGAAGACAGTTCAGTTTCATTAAATTTGGCCAACTTTACATTAGTTCTAAACGACAGACTGGAGAAATAGTGAGATGGAGTGGTTCTGTTCTTGAAGAATAATTTAAAGTGTAATGTTTCATGTAAGCCTCTAGGGCAGTGCAGTCACTATCAAGAATTTTTATTCGTCGAAGTTGAATTAAGGAGTAGAAAACTCATAGTAGGCGTTTTTTCAGGCCTCCGAAAGCTACAGGTAGGTATATCCAAATTATTCGACTCAAAGAAACCAACCTTCTATCATTGTCGAATGATCTCTTCATTGTAGGCTATTTTGAAATCGATTTATCGAAAACTAACGAAATATCTATTAGCGGCGTTAGTTTCTATGTCGATGACGATTTGACTATATTTAGTTAATTTTCTATTTAAAGGAATAAACATAACCTAAAAATGGAAAAAAGGGTTCTAGATAAAAATCTATACTACAATTTAAGACCTTCGCCAGCTCCCAAATCCTTATTGGGTCGCCGCAACTGGTCCGGACATCACTTCTGCCCCTTTCTGTGAGAATCACCCATATATGTAAGTAGTTTCCAAATTTATCAATCTTAAAAAATCATAACAGCATATATCTTGTAGTTGAGAACAATCCTGTATGAATTTATAACATCTGGAGTAAACTTAAAGAAATTGATCAAAAATCCCCTCAAATTTGTTCGCTCATCACTTGAAAGACGAAGCCGAAAAAAATCAATGATTTTCGAAATTAGATAATTATGCAACGTTATGATTCCATCACATACACTTGTTAACTACTGCACCAAAAATATCGCAAAATCATGATTCAAAAAGCGAAATGTGCCTACCTACCTTTAAGGGATTTTGTCCTTTCAAGGGAGTTGACGTTTTCCAAGGTTTAAACCTCGATTTAACGTTTAAAGCATCCCCCGGAAGTGTTTACGTCATCACCACTGCGCTTTCCTCTTATCACTAAAAATGAGCCTGGTTCAAGGACTCGAACACCAAGCCCAAACTGCATTTTCCGCTTAAGCTGTTAGGTGCAGCTTAAGCGTTAGGTGAGTAAACTAGTTCTGTATCCCTGGCCCTTAGTGTTTGAGTTGTTAACAGCTCACGTACAAGACAATGTTTGATCTGCGACTTTCAATATGTATATACTGTAAAGGACTTAGTACTGAAACTTCCTTTATCAGAGTTTTTGATGAAATCAGACGGAATATGGACAGAAGAATCAAATATCTCCTCCTGAAACGCCGGAAGTCGTGATTAGGAGTCCTGAGGCAGTCTGCATAGGGGTATCCTCCAGATGGTCCTCTGGAAAGGAAAGTGTTCATACAGTCAGTGTCTTCGTACGTATGCCAAATGCCAAGTACCCCTGTTAACCTACATGCTGATGCATGCGTTCTAGCTCGCATTACCGACTAAGCAGGTTGGTGCCTGAGTTATTGGATTACACAAAACTCCAAATCCCGAGATTCATGAAAAGGTACTCACCTGCGCGAGCGATCACTCTCGTGGATCTTTACCCCATTTTCGCAGAATGGACTTCACATTAGGGATGAAGGGTGTTATCTTCATGGTTAAATATGGGACACACCAAACTTGAATGGTCACTAGCCTGACACAGAGTGTCTGAATGTCTGGATGCTGCCTTCTGCTAACTACACCCCGATCTCACCACCCCTGAGCGCACTCCTAGTCAGGAAACAGATATGGCCATTATCTCCTTCCAGAATTCAAGGAGGCGTGTTCGGGAGTCCTGAGGCAGCCTGCCTTGTTATCACCCCCCGGATTTCAAGTGATCTGGGATGAACCTTTAAAGAGGAAACTATTCACGCAATCAGTGTCCTCAACATATGGCAATTACCCGTGTTAACCAACGGGCAGAAGCATGCGTTCTAGCGCATATTAACCACTAAGCTAAATTACCGACTACACAGCATACATTTTCGAATTTCCACAAAACTTCTACTACCGAGGTCCATGAAACGGGACTCTTCCCTCTCGTCACCATTTTTGCAGGATGGACTTCAAACCACTCAAGGACTCCAGCCTCAACTGGGGCATAGGCAGTTGGTGCTTCGACGAAGTCAGTGTACCCGTAGAATATAACCCCTTTAATGCCGGAATGGTCACTAACCTAACTTTGAGAAGCTGTATCTATGCCTACCACTTTGACATCACCTGATGCAAATCATCAGCACGATCAATTATGATTGGGTGAGAACGAGAGACAGTAAAGTAACATAAGGAACATAAAGACAACGGTTTGTTTAAAATTTTCGTTTTAATTAATATGAATCGCGCGTATGACGACTTTCGACAAGAAGTTTTTCTAGCCATGCTCACCCATAGAAATTTTAGTCAGAAAAGTATAATGTGGTTTCGTTCATTTTTAACAGAACCCGGAGGGGAGTCATGGAAACAGTTCATCGCAAATATTAATCTAGTAAATTGGCTCCATTCTCTCTTCAACAGTTTTTTCGTTTTATATATATATTACAAATTTATTAAATGAACTGGTAACTTCCACTTATATGCAGACGAATTTATATAGAATCTCCTAAAGAGAATGTGAACCAAAAAATTATTGTATATTGTAACCAATAATGAAATTAATAATCTGATGGAGTGGTGTAAGCAACACTGTCTAGCCATTCCCCTTTAAAATGTGTAGCGATGATTTTAGGTTCTTTCGCACAAGTATTATGTGCAAGATAGATGCAACATCAATCTCCTGGCTCATGTGTTCATTCATTAGCCATTTCCAGACAGTCGCGTCGCTTGTTTCCTTGACCGGGTTTTTCCTCATGTTGTTGAATGTAATGAATTCGCCTCCTCACCCTAAAAGGGATAGAAAGAACCAGCTGTTGTTGGGTGGAACCAAGTACCACGTCCTTGCGTCTACCAAGTCCTCGAAATGACATAATCTAGTGAACGTTGTATGAACGGCTACAAAACCATTTTTGTAATGCCTGCTTTATGTAATATAAATGTAACTAATAACGTAGTATGTTAGAAAAACTATTATTGGATTTGCCGATTTAATTAAATGTTTACCGAATTAATCAAACCTTTTCCAAATGAGTTAAACCTGTTGACAATACAATTAAACTTTTTTTCCAAAATAATTATACCTTTTCCTGAAACAATTGAACCTCTAGCAAGAAGGGAATTTGATAGAAATAAATAAACGACATAGCACAGTACAGTGAATAACTCATGAAGTACTCACCACTGATAAATCATTTCCGAGTTAGACTTACCCCTCGGAAAGGATGCAACTTCGTAGCTTTATGCGGCTATTTCTCTGCCAAAGTTCTAGCTCTTAGCCTTCGGGAGAGCAAACGGCTTAACGTTAAGAGATCCGGTTGGTTTCATTCGATTCTTTGGGATGATATCGATCATTGACGACAAAAAAAAAAAAAAAAAACACATTTATTTCAAAAGTTTTTTAGATCTCGATTTTTCAATATTTCAGCCCTTAAATTTTAGCCTTTAGGGCTAAGCAAAATGGATGCCGATGTTAATGGCACATGCACGGCCGATGATGATTTAAGCGAATTTTGTAGAATATGAAGCTATTGCAATGGCTCGGAAAACTTTAAAAGAGAACATTTGAAAAATTTCTTCATTGAAATCCGTTTTGAGGCATTCTGAAACAAATCCTCTAGTTTAACGCTTTTTCATAAGTACGAAAATAGGGTGTTCACACTTTTGGTTACTCACCTCCTAGGGGTCAATTCTGCAACTAATTTGCAACAAAAACTGCCTCATACACTTTTTTTAGTTGCATTGTTTTCGAGTTATTCACGATTTAAGACTATTTTCGTGTTTTCAACCTTACATCACAAAATCATCATAGTGGAAATACTGTCGAAACTTGAAAATCTTGTATTTTTTATATCGCAGGACGGCAAACATAATAACCTAAATTCCCGCGCAAATGACGGAAAAAACTTGGTCTGAATCTCACTTTTCCAACGGTATAGTCAATTTTTATTTTACTTTGCGAATTAAAGGAGAAAAATGTGTTTCTTGTTTATTGTTATTGTAATATTGTAATTATTGCATATTTGTACATGTATTTATTATACAGTTTTACTCTTTAAACTTACACTTTTACACTTACACTAGGTTTACCCTTGAAATCACATCAAATTGAGCATAACAAAATAACTAAAAATTCGCGAGTTGAAATGTAAAACTGTGTAATAACAGAGTTGGGGAGATCTGCAAGTGTTGCCATTCGATTCAGCGTGAAAAAATTCGTGGAAACCGGCTCCAAACTCAAATTTTTTAGAGGGTCATTTTTCAATAAAACCCTCGGATTTCATTGATAAAACCCCGTTTTTCCACATACAAACATGCTTTCTCCATTAATTCGCAAAGTAAAATGAAAATTGATTATACCGTAGGAAAGGTGAGATTTGAGCAAAGTTTTTCCCATAAGGTACGCGGGAATTCAGAGGATGATGTATGCCGCCCTGCGATTTAAAAAATACAAGATTTTCAAGCTTCTATAATTTTTTCACTTTGGTGTGAATTTCTGAGTACTAAATCCGCATATTTTCATACGTTGGGTATCCTATCCAAAAGAAATTTAACGCTCTTTCCAACGGTATCCTCAAATTTGAATTTACTCAATATGGAACTGAGTTATGCCTAGCCGATTTTGTGGTGTAAGGTTGAAAACACAAATTAATAAACTATTAAATCGTGAATAACTCGAAAACAATGCCTCTAAAAAAAAGTGTATGAGGCAATTTTTGTTGCAAAATTAATTGTAGAATTGAGCCCTAGGAGGTTAGTAACCAAAAGTTGAGACACCTTGTATATATATATATATATATATATATATATATATATATATATATATATATATATATATGTCATTCCTGCTGTGCGGCAAAAAAATGGATTTTAAATTTGATTTTAGTAATTTTAGTTTCTTGAATCGTAAACCAACCGCCACTGTAGGATTGTTAAACTTTTGTTTTAGTTTGATTACAGAGGTTATTAAACCTAAATTAGAAATTTTACATCTACTCGTATTCGGCAAACTCACGTAGTGCGAGGCAGGCTCAAATTTGAAATGTAAGCTGGAAGCAATGTAAAGTAGGTAGTGATTAAAAAGTCCATAGCTCTTACCTTCATCTTTATAACAAACCAATACATACGATTTTTTTTTTTTTTTTTTAAGCAAATTTTTGTAGAAAATGAAGCTATTGGAATGGCTTTAAAATTTTCTGAAATTATTCTTCATGGATATCTATTTTGAGGCATTCTGGAACGATTCCTGGAATTTAACGCTTTTTCATATATGCTACCATGAAAACCCGAATTCGTGTCAAAACTAGTATTAACCAGTTGCAACAGGATCTACCTATGCCCAACTAATTTGAATTTTCACTATGAGTTTAACTTGTTGATTATTTTTTTGAGATGCAAGCGTAGCGAGCATCTAGACTACTGATCTATGCAAATAACAACTGATCTATTTAAAATCTCTTCAAGCGCGGTTGTAGACGAGCTTACATTAGTTTGGAAGAATTTCCGGTATTTACGATAATGACGATTATTTTCCTTAGGATTAAGATTAAAAAATCCGTTCTTTCGCCAGAAAAAATTGGTATTCCAAAAGGAGGGATGAGTTAGATAAGAACTAGAACATTAAAATTTATGCACAAAATTATGCTGAAAAATGTTCTCAAATGTCATTAATACGTGTAAAAAAATGATAAAACTCCAAATATTTATTTTCATTGCGAAAATTTGCTCGTACGATCACGCTGCATGACTGGAACTTTTTTCTGCCCTTCATTGTATAACGAAAAAGATGAGTCGTAAAATTAGTTTATCTATCATTTCCTTGCATTTTTCAAAGTTATAAAAAATTTTTTTCCTACTATTGAAACACATGCCTTCCGAATCAAGGTCGGTCTCTTGTTTCCCATAGGCGGATGGAGGAAGAATTTTGTCCGAATGTCAAAAGAGCGACAATGTGGTGACAGCAGCTGGATAAGCAAGAGGGGAGCCCCTTGTCTGCTTTGATTGATCGTTTTGTAGAGGAAAGAGCGGCGACGCCGGCGACCCGTTTCGACCGGTCAGGTACTATAATATACCCGCAGTTTATGGAAACCCCAATTCATGGAGATGCCGACAAACATGTGAATTGAAGTTGTACTTGAAGCAGCCTTTGGAAATTGAAGATGAACAAATACTTGTTCGCTGAAGGGCCAGGGGTACAAGTCAAAGTTTAATGTGATGTTTACTTTTGAAAAGCGGTTTAAAGTACAGTTTGCGTTAACGTCTGTATAAGCCCTTATAATGAGTGTTTAGGTAACTACAGTCTAGATGAAGGAGAAGAAGAAGGAAAATACAAAAATACAGACAAAAACATGGAAAAATAGGGATACTTAGTTATAGTTCCATGTTCCCCACGGCAGATTTAGGCTATAATCTTTTGTCATCAATGGGATAACCTCATCCTACCAACTCCCAACCACATGGAATCCGAAATGTTTACTAATTTCTCACCCACGGGTCTGGCTGTAAATCTTTTTACTCCGCATCAGGAGGATAGGAAGTTTTATGTTCTTTTTAATGTTGAATTGGGTTTTAATGACCATACCAGTCTTGTGAAAATGAGCTTTTTAATTCGTGTGTTTCCGATATTTTGGCGACATGATAGCTGCCAACTTCAGGCATAGAAACCATCTAGGTATAAAAATATAGGTAATTGACATCACATTTAACTTAGAAACTATAACTTTAACTTTTAAACTTTTAATAAACCTATTGCTGCACATAGAATAATTAATATACATTAATATGACAGATACTCCTGTTCAAGAAGAAGTACAAGTGAGGAAGCGAAAAAAAACTGCCAAGTTGGGTGGGCAGTATAGCTTCCTCACACATTGTAACATGAACGCATAGAATTAGTTGAAGGATAAAGTACGACTCGAAATTATTGATAAGTCGACGTGATAATAAATTAACGTTTGCGCATGCGCACAGACTACTATTAATCCAACGGCAATGAAATTTATAGGGGAACGTCTAGGAGCTGAACCGCACAATCGATGAAAATTGCATAAAAATCGGTCCATTAGTCTCGGAGTTTTGTCCGTGTCGATCAATTTTAGTTTTGCGCATGCACTACAGTTATTACTCCAACAATCACGATATAATTCATAGGGAATTTTCCTGAAACATATACACATCTACTCCCCGAGTTTGAACGAAATTAGATCAATAAATGATCCGCACGCGCAGTAGCTATTAATGATACAATCATGTTGATATTGATATGGGGTAATAAAATCGTCTTCTCCCAACTACCATCCAAATTTAAGCGAAATCGAACGAATAGAGTGTCAAAAATGGAGCATAATGGAAATTACTTTTGTGCATGCGCAGAATGAAGTATTGATTTGGCAACATTTAAAACTGATAGGGGACCATCTTCAACTAACCCGCGCATCGCTTGACAATTTCATCAAAATCGGATGAAAACCGTGGAAATTAAGGTCGTTACAAGGATTTTGCATTGACGCATGTGCAATAGGTATTAATGATACCATTATGTTGAAATTGATATGGGATGATTAAATCGTTATTCCCCAACTATCATCCAAATTTGAGCGAGATTGGACGACTAGGGCGTGAGAAAATGGTGCTTGATGGAATGTACGTACGCGCATGCGCAGAGTGTAGTATTGAGTCAAGAATGATGAGACTGATGGGGGACCGTCTACACACATTCCCTGAAAATGCTATCCAAATCGGATGAAAACTGTGAAAATAAGCTTGTTACAAGGATTTGCGGACACACGACAGACACACTAATAGACACGGAACCAAAGTTGTTCAGAATGGTATGAAACGTAAAATGCGAGTAGAAATTTTTGTTTTGGAGACTAAAATTTGTTTTCCTCCTGAAAGTGAAAACAATCCGCTACCTATAGGTTGACACGGAAGCGAAATCATACGTTGAGCCATAGATAAATTCAACCAGATCAATTCGTCCAACCAAAACCAGATACCATCACCCCTCTCCCCATCTATACATATTACAAGGTCTCAAACTACCATCACTCCTAATTTTGCCCACTCTACACAATTTGGATTACTCATTTTTGCTGGTCCTTTCTCAAACCAGATCATCAGCAAAAGTCTAAAATCATACAACCGCAACATTAAGATTGCCATAGATAGATTGTTGCCAATTGGTACAACTATCGCAAATATTTTTCCAAATTAAAATAAAAGGTCAACCAAAATGACAGAAGTAATGTCATTTACAAAATTCCGTGCCAAACCTCCTGTAGTCTCGCATAGGTACTATGGTCAAACCACCCAACTAGGCTCAAATAGCATGTCTGGAGACAAATCTGATATAAATAAAGCTCTCCGAGATCCTCAGACTGTTCTACACCCCACAGAACCAAAAACTACCCTCACCTAACACGTTAGTGAAACCCAACACGTTCCTCGAATAGATCTGAGGAGTAGTTCCTCAAAGAGTATCTGTACATATGAAAATCAATACTCATAACGAAGCTTCAAAGAAATGGCGTTTGTGGTTAAAAACTGAGACACTGCAATCAATTATCGCTCAGACGTCAATAAACTAGCCAGAAGCAATTAAGAAGTTACCATACGATTTTATAAAGTTAAAACTAAATTTCATAATACCAAATAGACAATGTGTCATTTAGTCATAGATTTATAAAAACAAATATTTTAATTTATTATTATTATTATTATTATTATTATTATTATTTTGCTTTTCTATAATCTAACAAAACACCTATTTAGAACAGGTCCATGTAGTTAGTTACTCGATGGAGGAGAAACTACTCACCACAACAACTATGGGAAATAATCACCACCACCTAAGGCAACCACTAAAATCCATGAAGCCTTCCAAAAACATTGCAGGTTATAAATAGTCCATTCATATCCAATCCATGTGAAATGTATTTGCTCCCTGTAATTCATACACATCCTATCTTTGCAAAAATTTAACCTGAAACTCCACCCACCAAAACAGATGTAAGTATGAAGATTATTTACTCCAATATCGCAACTAATAGCTCCCCTCTGCTCAAAAAATCATTTACTACAATATCACTTTCAGAAATTATGTTTTCCCTTCATTTCAAATAATTCATAAAACTCAGACATTGTTAATTAATTTAATTCAGATCCCACCACATGGATAACATGGACAGCCCTGGGTGATGATAACAATAATAGGAATCACTGAGTACCTATCACTATTGTAAGTACCCACCTACAACAATAAATGTACTTCATGATATCAATGAACATAAATGATACTATGTGCAGAAATAGGTTTAATTAAAAGTTAAAGTTATAATTTGATGTCAATTACCAATATTTTTGAACCTAGGTGATTTCTGTTCGTGAAGAGGGCGGCCATCAATGCGCGGAAATATCGCAAACATGAATTAAAAAGTTCTTTTTCACAAGACTGATGTGGTCATTACAACCTAATTCAACATTGAACATCGACCATGTCAGAAGTCACACAAAAGGTTCTTTTTAATGGTATCATCAATTTTGATTTTACAGAGTATTAGGTACTCCAAAGGTATTAGGTACCTACTCCAGTTTAGTAAGTCCAAGGCTGGAAAATTAGTCGGACAAATAAGTTAATAAACTCTTGGAGGCACTTTTTGGCAGAAACTAGCAGTAGAATCAATTCCTGAAGCGGGGTGGGTCTCATTCAGGAACATCCTGTATATGAAGAAAATACCTAGTTTCCAAATTTATCAATCTTACAAAATCATAACAGCATATCTTGTATTTGTGAACGCTCATGTATGAATTGATAACATCCAGAGATGAAAAAATCCCACAGATCTCCTATCACCGAAAAAGCCGAAAAAATCTATGATTCTAAAAATTCAGAAATTATGCAATGATATTATCTATCGTATGCTACTTGTTAATTACTGCACTTAAAATTTTGCAAAATCCATTAATCAAAAAGTGAAAACTACCTACCTACCTACAATGAATTTCGAGCAGAGTTGAGGTTTTCCAAGGTTTAAACTTAAGGTGGGGATACACTTATCCGCATAGTACAGACGGCACGCATCGGACGGATTGGATTTTAGGATTCGTTTTTTAAATGTGAGCGAGCACACTTTTCCCCATCATACCTACGCATCGCAGACCGGCAATGAAGGCTCCATTTGCATGACCCACCAACAAATACTTGGGTGCGACCTTCCGGAAAAGACGAGGCCTTCCGCTCTGATGTGTGCGCAGGCCACGAAAAAAATCTGATAGGTCCGTTCCGTGCAGTCCGTCCGATGCGGATAGGTGTGTCACTACCTAATTGATGTAAGGCATTCCTCGCGACCCTACTCGTCTTCCCAGCAGCGCTTATCACGGAATAACCAGGCCCAAACTTCATTTTCCGCTGCGTTGAGAGAGATTTAACTAATCTTGTACCTCTCGCTCTAAACTTAACCTTCACCCAAACGCGTTATTTTCTATTCAAGCGGGGTTTTTTTAATTTTTATTTATTTATTTATTTTTTTTAAATCACTAGCAGACGCATGATGGTAATCTACTAGCTATCTTTTCTAGAATCTTGGTAATCTATAAGCTATTTTTCAGCTTATGTCTCACCGAATACCTACGTATCGGGTTAAAAAAAATAATAATAATAAAAAATCATTTAAACACATGTTTAAACAATGAATACATTTATTAATACTTGTAGAATACATCATACATGGTATAATATTCATGGAGATTCATAATCACAGCAAAAAATTGGAAATCTTGAGGAACAAAAAATTATCATAATTTATTTATTTAATACTTGTACAAACGGGATAAAAACCCCAATTACTAAATACAAATTATTCATACCTACATCTGATACTAATTACTTGAAAATGTAAATGAAAGGATTCAACGTTGGAAGAATGTAGGTATACCTACTATTCATCTCATTTTTTGTAAAATGAGCGTTACCCATGGGTCTGACTTTATAAAATTTGTTTCCAGAATCTTTTTTTGAATTCATAACTGATGGGAAAAGTGAAATGGTTCAGGCAAAATCCCAAATATTTACTTAGTTTATAAAATTACCTACTGCACACTGGTGACGTCACATTTTGAGCTTTTTCCTCCACGATCAGCTCAAAAGTTGACAACTTGAATGGATGTTATAGTATCCATAACTACTTCCCCGTTGCACTCTTGTGAGCAATCTTCTAACTAACCAATTTTCTGCCTCTGCCTGGTGGCTAACTTGCATCCCCCTGCGATAACTGTTATCTTGTCCGACTTTTCGTAGTTCGCATTTTTTCCCCCCGAGTTGAGGTTATTATTATTATTTCTGTTTTCTCTCCAATTAATTATGAGTAGACAACAGTGCTTTATGCGGGAATGTTATAATGCTAGATATAAAGACGGGAAGAAAAATTTCTTTTGTGTTCCCCGTGATCCTCAGAGAAGAAAAATTGGTTTGACGCAGCTGAGGTACCATTCACTATAGCTTATAGAAGTTGTTGATAGAGTAGAAGTTGAGTTGCACTCGTGCTCTGAAAGAAATTCAACTTGACTCATTTTAGTACAAAATTGAACGGAATTGAATAGAAAATATAATAGAACTCGGTTGCTTGCAGTTGTAATCAGAATCCAGAATGGTCGCTTATATAGCAGGAATGTTTCTTTGTACAGCCAACTCTCCTGCTCCTGGTGCGACTGTGGCGCACCTTGATAGGTTGTCTCAATGGACTCATGGATCTCACACCGTGTATCCAGCCAAGTGCACTGGTGACGTCATCAAAACTTCGGAATTTAATTAAAACTCAATGACACGTGTCTCGCGAAAAAACTAACTAGGTATCATCTCAACTCAATCTCATCTTTCAAATATATAAATTAAAAAAAATACGTGGGTAATGCTCATTGTTCACATTTTAAAGAAAATCACTCTTTGGCAAGTACATGCGTGGGTACCTATATTCGGTATGAAAAGTACTATCTACCATAACTTAATGGGAAATTCGATTGGTAATAAATTAGTAATTATACAACGAAAGAACTGATAAATAAATAATGATGATCGAATTTATGGATAATTTCGTATTTCTGGATAAAAAACGTTTCATTGTAATTATAATTCTGTTGAACGCAATTATGGTGCAAAATACTTCAAGCTAGTTTAATACAGTTTCTGTTTGTACCTGCAATATAACAAGAGGCACAAATGAATTTAAACAGGTATACAATTTTACTCAAACGCTTACAAAACATAATCACACCATCAACCAACCAGCTCGAGCTTTCAAGTTTTGAAGATAACTGGTGAGTGCGGCCTGCTGATCTGAGAGGTGACTTCACCTCCTTCTTGTGTCGTATATTGTTACTGGAAAATACAGCTCCCCCCCCCCCCCCCCCCCAAACAATTGTGTATCGTTAGATGGTTGGTATTCACGTTTTTGTGTAACAGGCGGTAGATTACCGTCAATGCGCCCTGATGAAGAATGTTTTAACGGGTTCAGTTAAATAAATAAGCACAAGTTTCACATTTGTTTGCACTATTTTTTCAACAAAAAGCACTAATCCTAAATCTATTAAGTGGACCAATGAAACACGTAACTATCGATACAGAGAAACCAATGAAATTCAGGATTACCGACTGTGTAAAAAATACCATATATGGCACCATAAGTACAATTGAACCTAAGTGGTGACTTGTTTTATATTGTATAATTTTCTTTGTTGCAGTATCGAGACTAATGGGGTCTGGTGGAGGAGGGGCAGTGAACATGGGTAACATGACTGCTCTTTCCCAATGTTCTGTCACCGGTGACTCGAAACCAATGCAATTTCCCCTCACCCAGCGGCGGAAGCGGCGGGTGCTCTTCACACAAGCCCAGGTAAGATCAATGCTCTAAAATTCATAACAAACACCTTTAATTTTCGAACACAGTTCAGTGAATACCATTAAGATATTAGCTTCGCTATCACAGCAAAACAAGCCAGATCTTTTATGATTTCGTAAAAAATTAATCATTTGATGGAACGTTCAACTGTTCAGTAACTGGGAAACAATTACACGACTGCACTGCCGACCTGAAAAACATCATCCATATCAAGATGGCGTATACATTTTACGGCTCCAAGGGCATCTGTCGCTGGGTATTCTTGATTGGTCAATAATTACCCCGAAAACTACCCGCTGATGCATATACTAAATTATTTTAGTTCTATTTTCATTCTTTCGCCATAAAAGTTCAAGATATTGTCGGTGTTCCTGAAACGTGATAAATTGTAAGAAGGCGTGAAAATTGCAGCTGTTACGTCAATAGCTCCTCTACAAAATTTATATAGCAGTTTCTAATATATCTTTGATTTACGCCCTTTATCAAGTGGTGAATTTAAAAACATGATTAAATTCGTTTTTAGGTGATGCATAAAAATCCGATCTAATTTCAGTAGTTTTGATGTCCAAGTCTATCCAATTATACCACAAAAACTTAAATGTATTCTAGGAAATAAATTCCTGGTTGTTGACTTCAATCTTTTTTCTGCTGCTAATTTTATACTTACTAGACCTGGCTTATGAGCTTTGCGGAGAAATGCGACTCCATTTAGGGTCTCGTTTTTTGCGATATATTCAAGTAAAATAAGCCCCCCTTTACTCGCAGTCCAGATATCCAGTTCGTTTTTATTATTTATTCCGAATTTTCAGGACGTCCCTCTGATGCTATGTCCTATAGGCAGGGCTATGTAAATAAGAGAGACGCCTATTAGAATTGATGCAGGAGAGTGTGGGACAAATAAATAATAAACAAATAAATAAATAAAAATCCGTTTCAGATCATTCTTAGACTGAATCTGCGGAAAAAACCATTGGTTTATGTCTTTCTGTGTGTGTGTGTGTGTGTGTGTGTGTGTGTGTGTGTGTGTGTGTGTGTGTGTGTGTGTGTGTGTGTGTGTGTGTGTGTGTGTGTGTGTGTGTGTGTGTGTGTGTGTGTGTGTGTGTGTGTGTGTGTGTGTGTGTCGACGCTGCCCAGGCTACAATTCTGAACCGATTTTCGAGATTTATTCTTTTTCGATTCCAATTTTAGTCTAGTTGTGTAAGAAACCGTGGAACTTTAGGATTCGCCTACTGGAGATGAGAGGGTGGAGGGGGTCATAGCAGATCCTTAAATGCACTGCCCATGCTACAATTCTCCAATTACCAACCAATTTACGTGACTCTTTTTTTTTTCGATCCCAATATTTGTCTAGTTGTGCAACAAACCTTGGATATTTAGGATTTTCCATCGGTGAGGGGGTGGAAGTGGTACTAACCAATCCTAATAAGCGTTGCCCGAGCTACTCCCTAATCATAACCGATTTTCGTGATTCTTCCTTTGTTCGATCCCAATGTTACTCTAGTTGTGCAGAAAAACCTTGGAAATTTTGAATTAGCCATCGGGGAGGGGGATAGAGGTGGTTGTAGCCGATCCTTTTAGGCACTGCCTAAGCTGCAATTCTCGGTCGATTTCGTAATTCTTTCTTATTCGACAGGAATCTGGTCCTATTACGCAACAAACCATGGAAGTTTCAAATTTATTATCGGTGGGGTAAATGTTGGGGGTTATTCCTATGAATCGTGATCTTTTAGTTTAGATGTCAGATCGCTCGAGTCTACAGTTCGTTTAAAAGGTTCCTTCTAGAGAACCTTCCTCGAGACGAATTTCCTGGAACGGCCCGCCAAAATGAAGTGGGCTGAAGTACCGAGGAATACCTCCCAGCACGTAATTTAACCTAACTTCCAGAACGTAATTTAAAACATATTTGATACTCAAATTCATCTACAAGCATCCTCCTGGCGGATCGTCTGAATGGGTAGAAATTCCCTCATAGTCCAGGAGCCAAGACTGAAAATAGATATTAATTTTAGGGGAAGGTTTGCGATTAGATCTTGAAAATTTAGTCCGTTCTGAGTGAGAAAATCTTGGTCTGTCATATAGAAATTAGTGGAATATACAAAATGGCGGCCTCATAAAGATGGATTAATTTGCCCATTTTAAAGTGTTTCTCTAATAATTCCTAAACCCTACATCCTACAGAAATTTTTATACGTAACAAAGATAAAGAGCATGAAAAACCAAAGCGATTCGACTCAAAAGCTATGAATTATCTTCCAAAATAAGGGAATTAGGGACAACCGAAAATCGTTCTAATTTTAGGAGAGTCCTCTCCTCCACCCGTCTACACTTTTGCTCTTCAAAATCACCTAGTGGCCTCAATATTTTTCTGATTCAGGTCTGCCGAACATCATTCGATTCAGGGTTAAATACTTTCCGAAGTTCATATTAAGCAACTTTTGGCACAGACCGCTTCCCAATAAAGTACAAAGTAAAAGACCCTTTTTGCGAACTTTATGTGTAAAATGACTTAAAATTCATGAGTTCGACTGTAAGTCAATGGGGAAAGGTATTTGCTAAAATATGCTCAATACGAAATTGGGAAAGTATTTAATGTTGAATAGATGTTTTGATGTTGAGCTTTGGCAGACTGAATTCAGACCAGTGTTAACGCCACTAGGTGGTTTTTAAGTAGGGCAAAAGTCTAGACGGGGAGAGGAGAGAACTGGCCCAAAATCAGCCCTATTTTAAATTGTTTGTAATTCGCTTATGTTAAGAGATAGCTCTTGAGTTTAGGAATCGAATCGTTTTGTTTTTTAATGCTCTACAACTTTGCTTCGTATAAAAATGTCTGTAGGTTGTATGATTTAGGAATCATTAGCGGAAAACTTTACCATGGGAAAATTAAGCCATCTTTATGAGGTCGCCATTTTGTATTCCACCAATTTCGAGATGGCAGACAAAGATTCTTTCACTCAGAACGGACTAAATTTTCAAAATCTCAAACCTTCTCCTGGAATTACTACCTATTCTCGGCCTTGGCTCCTAGTCTATCAACTATTAATGAAGAGGAATCCAACGATGGGTTGTGCAGCTATTATGCCACCTCATTGCGCGACCTCAGCTTGCATGCGTGAGTGCTCCTCATCTTTCTATTCCTTGACTCTTGTTTCTTCTCTACGCAGGGGAATTGTTTCTTCTCTTCCCTGGTGGCAGCTATGAAGTGTATTTATATTTATTCTCCTACGTATACCTTTCGGCTATACGGAGTACCGACTTGGGTACAAATCTCGCCTCCCCTTTGATTCACAGATTTCCTATCACTGAGAGATACTGAGCGGGAATCTTACTCTTTGACTGACTCTTGCAATTGTTTTACGTCCCTGTTTGGGTGTGCCAACTATTATTGTTATAATTTTTATTCTTTTGTCAAATTTAATTTTTCAAATTGTATTTGATTTAATTTAGATCTTGCAGCGTTTTTTCAAAATTTACTTCAGAAAATAAGATTGTTAGGGAGGTGGAAAAGTAAATGTAGAATGACCGGCTATTATCATGATTAGTGAACTTTGCGTAAGCGCAATAGTTACCTATTATTCAACCTAATGCGATAAAATAGATAGGGCAAACCCCTATCCCCCCCCCCCCCCCTGGGGATAGGTTGTCCCCTATCCTGGGGGGATCCTGGACAACCTCTCTAATTTGAACGAAATCGGACCAATAAATGATAAGTAATCGACGTTTTAAGATCTTTACGTTCGCGCATGCGTACAGACTACTATTTACCCCGCGGCAATGAAAGTTATAGGGAACTGTCTAGACGCTAATTCGCACAATCCCCGGAAAATTTTATCAAAATCGTTCCATTAGACTTGGGGTTTTGCCTGTGTCAATCGATATTAGTTTCACGCATGCGCAATGCTCCACCAATCGAAATATAATTCTTAGAACATTTTCCTAGAACATATACCAAACTACCTACCGAGTTTGAATGAAATCGGATTAACAAATGATGAGAAATCGGCGTTATGAGAAATTCGCGTTAGCGCAACCGTTCAGGCTACTGTTGATCCGAAGGCATTGAAAATGATAGGTACTGGGTCGTCTAGGAGCTAAACCGCACAATCTCTGAGAATTAAATCGAAATTGGGCTGAAACTTAGTATAATTGTGGGCGTGACAAGGATTTACCACAGACAGACACGGAACCAAAAAAGTTCCTGTCATGTAGCATGATCGTGTGAGCGAATTTTCTTAAATTATCAATCACATTTTAATATGTTGAATTGCATTGAAATTTGAGCAATATCAGTAGAAACTAGTTGATAAAAACCAAGTTCATGGCTTTAATTCAATCATTAGTAATCATCTCGCGTGTAACAGAACTTCCTGGAAGATAAAGGTACGCCCGAAAGTGACAACTGCAGGATTCCGACTACCGCTAGCACCAGTAACCAGTATGTGGGAGTTCCAGATTATTATTTTATGAGTATTATCTTCCGAAACAGGGAACAATATAATATGATAAGTAGTATAGTTGCTTTGAAAAGTCAGCAATCAGCTTGGTTAGGTGAGGGTCTAAAAAACGGGATCAGGTCTGACGTGAATACACTCCTACGCACGTGCCACGGGCATTCACTCGCACCAACTCAGGGCAGGGGTCTCCCTAAACTACTCGAGTTACACCTAAATCGATACCTCCACCGCCCGCACGTTCACTCTACCTTCCCCCATCGCGGGCTGGGGTAAAATTCCTCTGAACGTACAGGCATTCTGCTTTCACCTTGCGGATTACAATTACCCTCCGTTTCTCCGGTCCCTAATAATTAACAAACCCAATAATGAGAGCGCTGAATTCATCTTATTGCTCCGCATAATCCTCCTAAATGAAAATCTCCTCCCTTCGTTTGGAGGAGGAAGCTTTACTAATCCGTTTTGAGCAGCTCGGGGTACCATTGAATTTCATTGCAACCCCCGTCACGGCAATTTATAAAAGCTGAGAACCCGAGCGTAGTGTACAGTAGTTAGAACGCGTGCTACCTGTGTGACGAACGGAACTCAACTCCCCCTTCTCATCTTAGTGGACATAGATATTATTTAACTCCTCTCCCTCTTGAACTCGTATATATTATGAAATACCTCCCGTCTTATCGTCGCTAATTGGAAGACTTTGAACAATCAAATATTAACGAACCAAGCCCCAAATTGTTACCATAAGAACACAATATTCAAGATAGAAGAACTCATTACGCTATAAAATATACCAGTCTCTTATCACACCTCAAATGAAACCAGACAAGTTCCAGTCATCCGACATGATCGTATGAGCGAATTTTCGTAAATTATCGTAATATATTATGTTCCATTGTTTAGAAATTTGATCACTTTGAGTACAACAAAATTATTAACTTCTACCAATTTGATGGCAAAAAAATATTCTGCGATTCAATGAATTTTTTGCTTTTTGCTGTTTTTATTGAATTTCAGCAACTATTGATAAAATTCAAGTACATTTTTCAGCATAATTTCGAGCATAACTTTTTTAATATTCTAGTTCATTGTCTATGAACTTCTTTTGACTGAATTTCTGGTTAAAAAATATGAATAAATATAAATTTAAGGGTTTTTATCAGTGTTTAGCTATTTTTCGTGATTTTTGGAAATTTGAGAAATTCAATGTGCACAAAAAGTACTGGTCAACGAACTCAACCTTCCATTTTCCATTTGGAAAGCTTGATTTTTTACTTTTTATCTCAATCTTATGGAGTTATCGTCTGGAATGGCGCGCACACACACACATATAGAGTATATATGTGTATTATTGTACTATTTTAAAAAACTACGAAATTTTCTAAAATGCTGGCCAACAAACTCATCCTTTCAGCTTGATTTATCTCAATCCTAAGGAGTTATTTGTCTGGAATTAAATATATATATATATATATATATATATATATATATAATTCGCACCCTTGCTTCAATAGTGTCACAACTCAAAAATCCTCTTTTTTCAGGAAACGCGAAAAACTGTTTCCGCCGCTGATATCATTATTCTGTGCTTGAAAGTCATGACAAAATGTGAGATCGTCATTTAAAATCGAATTTCAGACGTTATTTGATATCCTTCCCTATTTGATATTACGTAATCGTGAAAATTAGCTAATTTTCCAAGTTAAACGGTTTTCATGATTAACCCATGCATTGGACGCTTCAATATTTTAAGTTGTTACGGTATTGATGGAAATATTTTGACTGTCACTTCTTGGTGACAACAACAACCACAAGCTGCAGTGAGTACTGCGTTTTATTTTGAGTTGATACCTAATTGTAGATTCGTTCTTGCTTCAAAATGAAAAATGTGTAAAAAAGAAGAAAAATTTCAAACATAAAAAAACACTTGTTTAATAACGGAAATTATACCTTCTTGTATTTAATAAGTAAATCACAATTGTTAAATACTTTTTTAAGATTAGTAGAGGCAAGACTATCCTGATTTATAATCAGATAAATTCAAATAGAAGTAGGTATGAGCAAACTTTATAAGTAGGATCTAGTTACCAACAGTTCTGTATCACGTTCCAAAGTCTTAATGAAAAATAACGTTATTTGACGTTTCTCAGACTTAACTCATATCTCACATGAGTTATTTAGGAATATTTGAACAAACGAAAGTGAAAAAACAACCTTAATTGTTTTTCATCATCTATCGAGGTAGCAAATACAAGAAATTTACAAAAATGAGAACCAACTGAACTTCAAATTAGGAATAACTAGAATGAACAATGAACTAAGGCTGAAAGTAAGTTTACAAACATCTCATTGAATATATTCTCTTGAGTAGTGAAAACATACCAACTGACTTACAGATCCAAAATATTTTCGTAAAAAGAATCATAGTAATACTGAGGGATAATTCTTCTCTGAATTAAATCTTTTGTCTTTTTTTTTACTGGAGGTCTGATCCCTCAAATAGTGGGATTCGATGCGAGGGATCGAATTTATGAATTGGCGGACAATTTCCTTGATTCCTGGTTCAACTGTTGGATAATTATTGTGTTTCCCGCGTCGATCTTCGGCAACGAATCCTGTAGGGGATTTTTTTGAGAATGCAGTCTGTATTGTAAGAGCATTTATGTCAAGAGTGGCCATGAAAAATTGTTTGCAAACTCTCATGCGGACGTTATGCACGTCGAAATAGAAGGCTCTGTTCATAGCACGGAAGTTTTGAGCGCTGGAATATCTGTATTTTGGTTTTATTTCGTCATTGTATGATACGATGAACTCCCTCTGCCGCTGGACATCGCCTAAACTCCAAAATCCAGAAAATAGCTGTTGACGAACTTCTTCCTTGATTTTTTCCGTGTATGTTAAACGGCATTTTGATCCACAAAATGGTCGGATTTTCCTGGCGCTGACTGAACGTTTGGATTTGTAAGAGACGTATCCAAGACCGCTATTTCGAAGGGTTTTTGATTTCTTCATAACCCAGTTGTCTGGGTTGCATGGCCGTTTTTTTCCTTTCTTCTGGCTCATATCATCTTCTTCATGACTGCAATTTTCAAGGGAAGCTGAATTAGGGTTTCCGGGAAATTCTAGAGGTGAAGAATGTCTAGAGTCTGAACTTTCAGCACCATTGTCGGATTCATGCCAGTCACTGTCGTCACTGACGTTTGGGTTTTCATCATTAACCTGCACGGCGTCACTGCTATTTGAAGCTGAAGGATCGTTTCCATAGTGATTGTGAATTTTAGTGAGGCGAAAGATGGTTGGAGTTTCTTTGACGACTACCACTGAATAAGAAGGTCCTTCAATAGGGTCATAGTTTATCAGCAGTATCACGAATAGTCCCACCTGTAGAGTACCTTCGACAAGTTCTGGATCGAATACTCCATCGGTGTTTATAACGAATTCTGCTTGTTGTATGAGGTCTTCAAATTATGGGTTTACAGCAGTAGTGGTTGGCAGTGTCTGAACTTTTTCTACTGGAAACTGAGGAAAATCATGCACCTCCTGAACAAGGCGTTCGGCCTCGTGGACGAGTGGGCTGGAAGAGAGAACGGCATCGTTGTTGGAGAAAACAGGAATCTTATCTGAAGGTAAGGACTCTGGAGGTGGTGGGGAAAAGTTGGCTGTATCCACTACATTTCGTTCCCAAACAAGAGGCGTTTTCTGTTCAAGGAGGCCTAATATTTTTGCTCCTTGTGTGTTGAGATTCATTCTGAAAAATCGCCAATAGTGCAACATTTCGACTTGGCTGGGTGAAAAGCTGCTTTTTCAATCACCAATACTGTAACATTTCGACTTACCTGGCTGAAAATCTGCTTTTTCAATCACCAATAGAGTTACAACTAGGAATAACACATCGAAAAATAGGAACTTTAGTCATCAAGAACGTTACAACTCAAAATAACACATCAACTGAGCAAATCAATACGCATTATCTCATCGAGATCTATGTCACAACTGAAGATGTGACTCTATATACGAGTGGTGGGGACATCAAGTGAATAGTCTACACCGATTCAACTGCTATCTGGCGGCCACTGAATTCCCTAAAGTTAGAACGGTTTTTTGAGATTAATAGATCTTTTTTTTCTGAATCCAGTGATACCAATAACTCAAAATCGTCATATTTTGAGTTGTAACACTATTGAAGCAAGGGTGCAATATATACATATAGGTCATTCTACGTCATTTCACTGATGTTATACAGGGTGTCCCCAAATACGCCCCCCCCCCCTCCCCGCCTTGCTAAAATCATTAATAATGGACCTTGAGATCTCAAAAATGACAAAGTTGAGCATTGCGCACGTGCCCAATTAGCATCAACTTCGATATTTTAAATGAGAACCCCCATTTTTTATTGAAGCTGGGTCATCTAGGCAGGCTTTGACAATAGAGGGAGGGCATATTAGAATTGATCCAGTAGGGATGTGGGACCACCCAAGCATGAACGAAAATATAATCGAATACGAATCCGTTTCATATAATCTTCATAGCTTCCTATGGAGTTTGAGCAAAATTCAGTCAATTTGGCAATACAATGAGAAAATAATGCTTGACAGATGTTACGATTGCGGTTGCGCGAATGCTACCAGGGAGTCGGGAGCGATGGAGTTCATTGGGGGCCATCTAGACTGTAAACAATTCAGTCTCTGAAAACTGTGAAAGTTACGCTTGTTACAAGGATTCGAGGTTCCCGCATGCGTAGCAGTTATCAATCGTACGTTCGTGATGAAATTGGCATGGGATGATTAACTCGGTTTTTCCTCCTAACCATCCTCCGAATTCGAGGACGAATGAAACTCTAGAATAGAACTTTATCTCAATTAAAAATTTTGTTTCCTGTAATAAAAACCATTTAGTTATTTTTTTATTTATCTTTTTTTTACTATTATTTATTTTAATCGGTTAAATTTCCTTTGATTTTTGAAAAGTACCATTTAAATACTATCGTACCGACTCAAACATTTTGAAAAAATAAAAATTAAAAAATCAAGAAAAAGTAAGAAGAATTGACAAAAATAAATAAATATCTAAAAATCTTGCACTTCCAAAAACATTCAAGAAGGTACAAATTCCATGAAAACATCTCCATTTAATATTTGCAACGGTATTAGGCAGGTATAGTGGATTTGCGATCTTTTCTAATAGAACAAAAAATTTTCTCGTGAGATTATCATGGACGTAATGCTTCAAAAATTATTGGTTGTTTCCTTGCTTGAAACGAAAATTACAGTCTAACTACCCAAGGAAGTTTTCCTGCGCTTCTCCTACTCTCCTATATTCATCGCTGGGAAAGTTTCCTACTTGGTAGGGATAGACCTAGAGAGTACCTAGATTATATTCAAACATAAGGACACATTTGCACATCTAGAAATTAATTTTGGTATGATTGCCGTATTTTCAAATGAAGCCTATGTTGTTACTACCAAATCTTATTTGCATATAAAATTTTCGTTTTGGAATATTGAGAACATTCCAAACTGCGGACAGGATAACATTGTCACACTCACAAGTGGTGCAGGACAACGTATATGTTAATAATTCTACGTTCTGCTGATGTCCTATCTGACATGAGTTGTCCAATGCTATGTCTCAGCGAACGTTTCATTTTATATAACAGGGACATATTTTGCATTTAACTTTTGTTTTGCAGGTTTACGAACTAGAAAGGCGGTTTAAGCAACAAAAATACCTGTCAGCGCCCGAAAGGGAGCACTTAGCCAGTCTCATACACCTCACACCAACCCAGGTAATTTATTGATTTACTTAAGAATTTTGATTGAATTATTATAATGATCATAATTACAATAACGTTAATTATAAACTCGCTACTCTGTGGCGTAAATCTTTCAAGGTGTAACAAGAAACGAAGGAACGAATACCTAAGCTTAAAACTAGAAAATAATAATAATTCCAGCAGGTAGTTCACTTTATTTCTGTTATCGATTGAATAATGTTCCTCTATAGAGTAAGATTATAATATCGGTTATTACTCGTGGCATCTTACTCAGAAAAATGGAATCTAGGTTCCCGAAGAATATTAGAAACCTCATGTAAAGAGCAATTCACAGCTAATCAATTTGCTGTGCTAAACAGCTTCAAGATTATGCTGTTCGGTGGTTCGATTAAGTCAGAGACATGAACAGTATCAATGTTTGATAAATGAGAACTTTGAAAGATTGTTTCTCATAGCGATTTGGAGCTCAATAAAATAATTAATCGTCAATCCCTTTCAATTCTTAAAAACTGGTCTACAGGACTCCCTAGAGTCGAATCTCCGTGAGATTCATAAGGCCGTTCGTTGTTTACGAAAAGAAAAAAAAAACACTTTCCCACGTGGGATCGTTTCGCATAGCGTGATTGCGACGATAAATAAACCCAACATGCAGAGTATTACATCTTTAGAAACGTTGAACGATCGCGTCTTTGTAATTTGCACTTGAAAGGTTAGTCAGTGTGTCGTGTTTGTGGTTTTCATGTAAGATTGAAGGACAATTTGAGACTGAGAAATTTCAAGTGTCTTCTACGGCATTCATTTTTTTTTTTTTTTTTTTTTTTTTTTTTTTAAACTTCAAAAATCTTCCATTTTATATGAACATGGTAGTAAGGAGGTAGACAAGGGTAATAATTAACTATACAGAACAATCAAACAAAAACAAGGTTACTAAAACTTAATAGATCAACCATGGGAGAGCAGCTCCATCCTCCATTCCCAAGGCCCTCAACCTTCTCCGTGCCCCACGTTTTCGTTGGGAAACAGCTTTCAATATGACCATTTGAATTCCTATCCTGGTCCACCCCAAGACTTGTGAGTAGGGTCGTCTCCATTTTCCGGCAAGATTGTGAGCCATCCTTTTCAAAAACACGTTGAACTCGTAGTGTAGCGCTCCATCCACTGAACAGATTAGAAGGGTGAAAGGATCTCGACGGTCTTCCGCTGCCTGGACATACTTCCTAAGTTTCTCTGCTGCTGCTGATCGGACTACTTGCTTCCAGGTATGGGAAGAGTGAAAAACGGCGTAGGCATTGATTATGCGATTGCCGAAGAACGCCGGCCTCCCATTTTCCCACACCCCTTCCACCTTGATGTCAGCTATTAAGGAAGGAACATCGTATTATGTTCGTATAATGAATCTTTTCGGTCATTATGCGTCCTTTTTTCCACTGAATCATCATGTCCTAGGAACCATTAATACTTATGATAGAGCGAATTTAGGTTAATGAACAGTAATTTATAAAGTGAACCTCAGAGGTTAGAAATTTACAAATTATTTATCAATATATCCATTTGAATCAGGAATCTAGATTGACCAATTATGGGACCCGTGGCTGAGCAGCCAAGTTTTGCTTTGATTAAAGGACGCCAGTTTTAATGCTTGAAAAGTGTGTTTCGCTCCATTTTCGATGCCCAGTCGATAAATGGATAGCACGAGTCGATGAATTCAAATATTTCTATTAAAATGTGGTTTGAGTTTCTACCGATTGTAAAATTCTAGAGCTTTTTTCGAGGTTGCTGCAGGAGGACTGATCATAACTCTAAGGCTTATCGTGGCATTTTCGGTTGTGGTTGCCTCATATTCGTTGGCTATAATACGCACGCACAATGGTTTTCAAAAGAGCTATAGCAATCAATCACCTAGGATTATAGATTGATGCAATGTTCCTCTAATCAGCCGAATCTATTGCTGTCCAGATCCTATCAACAACGAAATAAGCCTTTTGGAATTGAAATCGATCGATGAATGTGGGATACATATACCTATTTACTTGTGTTTCATAATTTCCCTATAATTGTTGATTTACCTTGGTAATTGCGCTCACCAATTCAAGTAGTTTGTTTTCTGCAGGTTTTCGTCATCGCGTCCCTTCCGTCAGACCTGGATCCTTTATCTTTGTGATACTACTACTTTAAAGATTGTCAAAAATACTTAAGACCCTATCGATCGTGGGACCTATATTAGTCTCAAAATTCTCACAATCGAATTTGCTTTCACAAAAACATTTGTAGAAGTACTTTTTTCAAACTCAGGAGTTGGCATTCCTCATTCAGTTTTACTAGTAGTATCAAGGTTGTGACAACGGACCCTGACAGATCGTGGTCGAGGCACCATCAATAATGCCAGATCTTCGAAATCATGAGCATCACTCGTATCTTCGAGAATTGGTACTTAGATCAGTAGTGTGAAAAATAGGAACGACACATAGGTAAGTTTATTGAGGACTATCAAGGGTGTATATAGTACAATCAAGGAAATGCACGACGGTTTGGAGCCATACTGTATTACTATGTCCGCGCTTTCTTTCTGAACCAATAGAAAACGAGATAAAGCCACAGAGTCATAAAACTTTGAAATAACACCACTCAAATCGGAGTGTCACGTAACCCTCTCGAAATTCAGAAATATCGAGAAAAAAATCGATCTGCATTTTTTTGAACGCCAGCTTTACCGAAACTCGAGAGTCTCCTCAGAGTTTGAGGTTATCCAGTTCTTTCGAACGGGTTCTAAGAAAATTGATCGTAGATGATTTTTTTTTCTATAAGTGTCATAGTTCCCTCTGTGCATGCGGAAACGCAAAATTCTTGTGACAAGCATAACCCCTACAGTTCATATCCGATTTCGATTACATTCTGAAGGATGGTGGGGATTGAGGCTGAGATGGTCCTGTGTGTTCTTTCTTTATTGGTAGTTTCTGCGAGTGCACTAACGTTCTCTTCACGATTTCTTCAAGTTATGCGTCTACACGACAATTTATAAACCACCTATTATCAAATCATTACTATAAATGCATTTTAATAATGCATACGTTTTTACAACCATGATATGGATACGAGGAAGCTATGTACCATATTCAATTGGTAAACGTGTTTATATTTAGCAGCTCATCAACTGACTCGTATCTTTGTCACAAAAAACACTACTGTTACCTAAGTCGGTTCAATTCATATTCCACTGAGCATTGTTTGCTGATACCTAATCAATCCCAAAATTTGATCGATCTCTTACGTTTCATGAGAACATGAGTCACGTTTCTTTGGAGTAAAAAGAGAATGCTGTTGACTTATAAGTATCGTAGTATGTGTGAATGAATTTGGAAGTCATAGAGAACCCATTTGACAAATCTTGGAAATTAGGAGATGCACAGTTCTTTCGACCAAAAAGAAACATAGGTTAGTTGATGATTGATTATGAGAACACAAGATCAAAGAGAGGGAAGTATTATTAATAATGTCAGTTCAGACAATCAAATAAAATGTATGAAAGGAACTGCTGCACTGAGAATTTGCAAGAAATACGAGTATTAGGCCTTAGGAGGAGGAACACAATACAAAATGGCCAGTTAGTTAAACGCGCAATAATCCTGGCACGTCCTTCATGATTCGTTTGGGTAAAAACAAATGGCGAAGAATAACCGGAAGATAACTGGCCTGATAGCCTTGCCAGCTAACCTCTAATTTCATCGTAGAAAACCCTGCGAGGTTTGAAACTTAATACTCATTGATATTTCAGAGACTGGACGTTTACATTTAAAAGATTTTTCAAAGTAGGGGTTGAAAAAATGAAAATGGATAAAATTGTCCGGGAAGTACGAAAACAAATTTTAAAATACCCGTACATGTTAGTATCTATCTCTAAAGAAATGATCAAAACCATGTTTTGCACTCTCGCAAACCAGAATGTTTTCTATATAATAAATTCTGTTCAACAGTTGCGGGGGGGGGATTTGCATAAATTTCACAGCCAAATATAACACTTTAAAAATTTTCTTTTTTACAAAGGAAGAAAAGAAAGAAAAATTACTTTATTGAAAATAAGTTACATCTAGTAAAAAAATAAATAAATAAACTTTCCTGAGTAATTACAGGCTTAGCCTAAGGTCGTCTGCCGAAGTTGACACAAATTAACTGTTCATGTTTTGCATTTTTTGTTATAACATTTGACTAGAAAAAATAGGTAATAATAACATGTCATGTTTTTCATTAGGTAATTTATAATATGTAGAAATAATTAAATTAATTAATTATAAAATTTCTACGTAGAATTAAATATTTACCTCCTCACCAGCTGAATTCATCAATCAGAACCTTACGGTATGACCACGCACCACGTGCAAAGTTCGCCAGTTATTCCCAGCTAGCCCTATCTTCAAAGAGTGACACGAAATCGTTTTCAGCAATAGCACGAACACCAAAATACGTGACCCTGTATTCTACCAGAATTGGGCAAACCACAATAAAATTATATACATCCTCTTTTTCCCCGTGGTTGGTAGCCTTCTAGGTAATACCTGAAGCCTCCAAGTCCTCGCTCTGACTAATGCCCCATACCTGAGCACAGTATATAGCCCTTGTTTCTGAGAGAATCCATTTTGAGGGGAGGGATACTGTACTATTCAAAATTATACAGGACTAAACATAATTCAAGCTGCATTTAGCCGCATCAACTTTATTCCTTATGTAAGCGTGAAGTAAGCGGGGGGTTAGCAAAAATCCAAGGTATGTGAAACCGCTAACCAGCTCAACTGGTTGCTCTTTATAGGACCATACTTTTCCGGAACACTAGTTTTCCTCCTTTTCAGAAGACTATGATCTTGAATTCCTGCAAATTTACGGTCAGATTACATCTATCACAGTATTCCTCAAGACCACCAATTTGAGACTGCAATCCCACAACCGAATCAGCAAACAAGTCCAAATCATCAGCGTATTTCAGAACACTAATCTCCCGGTCTCTCATTCTCACACCCTCCTCGTTACCATAAACAAAACCGTTTACGAAAAGAGTAATGGTGACAAAACTCGACCATAATTCAGGCCATTTTCAACGCCGAAAAACTCGGACACATCTTTACCCGCCCAAATACCCGAAGAAGCATCAACGTACAGCCCACAAACTGCATCAGTTAGTTTGCTCGAGAAACCCATTGAATATAATTTCTGATAGAGTGCATCTCATTCAACCGAAGAGAGTTTCTAGTAGATCCTTAAAACACACTATGCTGAGTGGTATCGTCAATCTGGCGCCGAAACTCTGACATAATGAGTTTCGGTGACGCATCATTCCGAACAGATAGGGACGTTAACGGATCGCAATCCGTAAAAAAACGTTATATTCTAAAATAACCTCCTTCCATGGACTCAAATAGCCTCCTAGGGATAATTTCCTCCTTCCATGGATTCAGCACTACAATAAATTATGTCCGTAAAGGACTTGACGTGCCTTTAAGGTGCAGTAAACCCCCCCGTTACCCCACCACGTATTGGGACCGACGGATCTACTAGGAACTCTCTGCCTGATAATCTGCTAAAGAAACGTACAGTCTTTTTCCTGACATCCATAGTGATTTTAGCCATTTCAGTCAGAACATAGATGCAATCCGCTGTTCAATATCCTTTGCGGAATCCAGCTTGATTTTCACAAAAGATGTCATTTTTATCCACATGCTTTTGCATTCTGTCAAGGTAATTAATTTGCTCAATATATTTTAGAATTAGTATTGATAAAAGAAAGACCTCGGTAATTTTCAACGGATAAGGGACGAATTTCTTGAGAATTGGAAAAATGATTGACTCCGAGAAAGAATCCGGAACCTGGCCACTTTCGGATAGATAATTAAACATGTCTAATAAATTTTCCAAAAACGAGTCCGAAGCATGCTTGTAAAATTCAGATGGGACTCTGTCTAGGCCGGTGGCTTTGCCATCCTTGCAGGAAACTAGAAGAGAATCCAGCTCATCCAGTGTGAACTCTCCATCATGCAATGGGTCTAAAATTTGCGGCTCCACAAACAGAATCGGGTGCCAGCTGCATGTGGGGTTCAAAAGGGAACGAAAATGGCTCACCCATTGAACCATGGGTATATCGCAAATCTGGGGGTCATTCTGACTTTTAAACGTATAGATTAAGGGCTAGAATGTTTTACCATCCTTAGCTTCATTTAACTTGCCTATACAGTCATTCTTGTGTGAAACTTCCATAGTACACAAAGCCTCTTGAAATCAACCTTTGCTTTAGTAAAAAGCATCGAAGCAATGTCATCAGACGGGAACTTTCTCACTAGATTTAAAAGGCAGAACAGATGTTTCCTAACACGAAAACATTCGTAATAGAACCAAGGTTGCTTGAAAATTGGCTTATTTCGTGTTCGGTGGTCATATTCTGCAGCTTTTTTTTTTTTTTTTTTTTTTTTTTTTTTTTTTTTTTTTTTTTTTTTTTTTTTTTTTTTTTTTTTTACACAATCATTTAAAGTAGCTGAATGTACATTTACGTCTTCGATATTCAAAGGTACCAACCCAGCTTAACTTTATAAGCAGAACACGCTTCCTCACCCCACACCATTCTGGGAAGTTAAGTTGCCCCCGGCACGCAATTTGCCGCTTCATTTCGGAGTCGAACAGAGAAAAGGATTGGCAAATGGTACAAAAAATACTGTTATAGAATTTCAAAAATATATATATATATATTGGGCAGAAAATCGTACGAGACACAACAAAAATCAAACACAAACCTTCGTCTGCCCTGAATAAACGTAAACTTTCCATCAGGGTCCCTCGAAGCCTTGCCATTCAGAATCGCTAGACTATTGTAGTTAAAAAACACCAACAATTTAGAGCCTTGCTTGTTAAAAATTTCATCCTCTGATTTGCGAATTGCACAATACCCCTGTACTTACAACATCCGAAGAAAGTTCCTGATTGCGAGCGATTCGTGCATTAAAGTCACCTACAAAAATACATTTTTCTAAACAAACATTTTCAAACAATTCTTGCAAAACTGAAAAATCTGACTGCTAAGAGGTACGATTTAGAAAAACAGGGATAATCTTAACTAGACCATGATTTGTCACGTGACATATTTGATTTGTTTTACTTGTTTGTTGTTTGTTTTAGCACTTCTAGTGCTAACATGTTTTCAATTTTCTCAATACTAACATGGAGTTAAACCCGTCCTTTCTGATGCCAAAAACTGCACCCCCACTGGCTCTACCAAAAATAAATTACTTGCACAGCTACCCAATGTAAATTATACTCAACAAAATATTTCGTGAACATGCGTGAATATTTCGTGACCTTCTTCTTTTTCACAATGGTGTGTCGTTAAAACATAAAGTCGCCATACATTGGATCATTATGTTGACCATCCATACGCAAAATGCTAATTGCAAATATCTTTGTTGCCCCTTAATCTGCCCATTATTTTGTAAAATGTTGTGCCTAATTCTTTCGATTTAATATAGAGGAAAACAACGAATTATAGGTCACATTGGGGAATAATTTATTATAAAAATTTATTGTTGGATATTCATCATGATAATTTTGCCATTGCTTTCGAAAAGTTGAATTATACATTTCGTCATATCACGTTATTCATCCCTTTACGAGAATTCTGAAAGGCAACTTAACGCGAACACCGAACATTTCTATTGAGGGGAAAGAAGGAATGTAACTCGTACCCACTTAACAACTACGAGTATAACCAGGGCATTCTTGCGGATTAAGGGTGCGATGAGACAAAGGCCTCTACTTAGGAGAGGTAGAGGGTTCTATACCCCTCTGAACGGATATCTTCAGTTCCCCTTTGTTCAAATCCTACACCGCCGCTTGCTTCCTACCAAGTTTTTGATAGGCAATCACGAGTTTCGTCGCTTGTTACTCATCTTTCAGCTCGCTTTCTGACTTTGTTAGTAGTATTCAGAGTCAACGCATTCATTTAGTTCCTTTAACCCACAAATACTCGCAAAGGCGGTAGAGGCCACGAGAAAAGTTGAGCTGGATCAGTTAAACCGCCTAGCTGACTGGTTCTTACTTCAGACATACCCTTGAATATGGGTACATCATATATGTAGCTGGTGGTCTTGTGTATAGATAGTGAACCGGAGATAGGCAAAGAAGTTAAGGCTAAGTATCTGCCATTCATAAGTATGCTGAATTTTTCTAATTCGGCAAAAATTGAAGCTTGAGCCAGCAGAATACAAAAAGTTCCAGTGATGCAGCATGATCGTTTGGTAGAATTTTCGTAAATTTTCCAAGGAATATTTCCTATGATAAATTTTTTGAAAATTCAGAACTTCGAGTGAAAATAAATTTCTAACTACCAATTTAATGACAATAATTTGTTCTAAATAATGTTCTGCAATACAAAAAAATTTTGGAATATATACCTATATATATATATATTTTTTTTTTGTTGCAGTTTTTATCTATTTGTTGGCATAAATAATAAAATTTAAGAACGGTTTTCAGAATAAATTTGTAAATTAATTTTTTAATGTTCTAGTTCATCTTTAATAAATTTCTTTTGACTAAAATTCTCCTGAATAGTATGAATTTAACAATTTTTAACCATTTTGAGGGTACTTTTCCGTTAACCCCCCCCCCCCCCCCCCAATCTGTTTCACGACTTTCGCGACTGTTTCTCGACCGCCCGATGGTTCTAGGCACCGGTAATGATCCCTTTTACATTTCAATTAATGTTCGCTCAGTTTGAGGGAGTAAAGAGGCATTAGTGAATTCTTGGAAAAACAAGAGGGTAACGTCATTGACCACGGGCGCTGCGCGTTTGTTTTGTCCAATGTCTTCCCGATGGACCGGTTGGTTTACTAAATAATCTCTTCACAGAGGTCTTTGGAAGGCCACAAAAATGCGCAATGAAAGACAATGCGGAACAGCTAATTCGTTACTCGATACCTATTTGTGCGAATTGGTGAGGAAGCTATCAAACCACAACCACGCCAATTTTTTCAACAAATCCTCACCGACATCGGCAACTTCTAAAAATATGGTAATTCATTTTGTTCCTTCTTTTTTTTTTAAAATAATATAATTTCTCCCCACAGCTTGAGATTGTCACCAATTCTACGTAAATATGTAATCTAAGTAAGAAGGAATTAATGGAAACATCGGGCGGGCGTGTTGAAGACAAATTGACTGGGGGGAGGGGGGGGGGGGATAACGGAAAAGTACCATTTTGAGCAAATGTTTACCCATTTTTAGTGACTTTTTCAGCATTTTTTTTCTTTTTCGAAATTTGACCAATTTAATGAGATTATAAAACGCTGGCCAACAAACTCTCCTTTCATTGAAAGCTTGAGTTTTTGACGCTAAAACGGAATTTTTATCTCAATCCTAAGAGAGCATCGTCTGGAAGGGCGGAATCGTTTCAGAATGCCTCAAAACGGAGTTCCTTGGAATAATTTGTTTTTCTACGAAAATTCCCTAATACTGATACTAATAAAACCAGCAGATTAAGATGATATTCGGAATCGTCTTTTCACTGCTGCCTGACTGGGAAATTAAATCATAAAACGTATTGCCCGAACGTTGGTGCAAGATGACTAATTTCATTGACAACGTTTAGGAGTGTACCCAGATGAATTGAGACAATCGTAATACTGACACTGATGAACTCTAATGTCTAAAAAGTCCATTCATGCAGCATCGCCACATGAGCGACTTTTGTAATTTGTTTTTCATCATTTAGTTGTTTTCAGAGTTGGGCATTAGCTAACTAATTTATTAGCTAGTTAATTTTTCGAATAATAGATAAATTAGCTATTACAATTTGTTAATAGCTAAAAGATAAATTTAGCTATTAGCTATTGAGGAATAGCTAAAATTTCCAGGTAGATTAGCTATTAGTCGAAACGTATAGCTAACAGATTTAGCTGCGGTGATTCAGCTGTCATGAGCAGCTAAAAGATAATAGCTATAGCTGTGGCTGACAACTAATAGCTAAAAGCTAACTTTTTATGAAAAACTGTATTTCCACACAGCTAGTATAGCTAAGCTAACCTTTTCAGTTTTAGCTCATAATCCTAAGTTTTAACGCTTTGATCGTATGTATATATAATTACCTATATATTTACATATATCCCGTCCTTCCAGGCGATAACTGCCGTAAAAAAAAGATAAAAATACCGTGCCAACGCCAAAAATTTCGGTTCGGCAATCAAAAAGTTAAGTTCTTTGGCCAGCCCGGTCGGCCCAGTTCTAATGGGCCAAATTTACATTTTAGTGGTCCAAAAATTGCTAAAAAATAATGTTTTATCAATCGGGGCATTTTGGGTGGGGTTTTTGTTTTGAGTGTCATTTTCCATGTATTTTTTCACGCTGAGTCGATTGCAACCAGTCCTACATCTCAAAAACCATTTTACAGGTTAAAAAATGCGATTTTTTTGGTTTAAAAAGGTCGAAAAATGACAATTAACGAATTTTCACAGAGATTATTTCTTCCATACCCACCTACACGCTACACCTACACCTTGTTTTTCCAGCCAGAAAAAAAGGTAAAGGAAAAGATATCGCCCTCCGCCTTATTTGAAGTACTCGTAGCAGTAGTTCATTCATTGGAGTGTGGGAACTTTGTGTGTCCAGAAATTATTAATCATTAAATTATGGAAGATTATGGAGTTGCTAAGTTTTCAAACTCCATGTTTATTTGAGTGGTGGGGAGGATGGCCGACGGGATGTGGTTCACTCTTGCTGCAGTTCTTGAGCGGTTCACGTCGTTATTTTTCTGTCTGACAAAGGAACCTTTCCGTAGTGGGGAAGACTTTAGTGGAGTTATATGTATCTATTTATTTATACGTACCTCTATAAATGCATGGGTGTTGCCAGTCAGTCGAACTACAGTATCGGACGCATTGATTCAATTTTCATGGGAGTAAATTTGATTTTCGACAATAAGAATGCAGTCATTACTTACCATGATAGACTAAAACGCAAAAATTGAATGCAGAATTTTCAACTTTCATGATAGAAATTCAACACATGATCATCACATATCTAAGCTACTGAGAAGTAAATATCGGATATGTCTGCTTTGCTGTTTTACACGACAATTTTTTACAGGAAAAAAGCTACGGCGTTGCAGGGCAGGCACTATGATTTACCAGAGGTGTCTACAGGTAACAGTTTTGTTAGTAATTTCGCAAAGAAAATAAGGTATTTAATCGGTAGAGAATTTTCTTCGGAGCTGCAATATTGGTTTAAGTTGCAGTTATTCTTAAAAGAGACAAGATGATCAAAGGATAGAAAGGTTTACGAATAGCATTGGAACGTCACCGTCGGCTCCAGTTATGGAAGTCTGGACATACTGATGAGACACTGAGTTGTGATATGGCACGCTAACTACCAATTATTTAGTTGCTAGTAGAATTAATTAGTTTAGTTTGCTATTATATTGCTCAAAAGTAAAGTAAAAGAAGTTTACCGTTGGCTCATCTTGAGTGGAACAACAAGGCTTTGCAACCTGATTTGGAAATAGAAGAAAAGGGAAAGACAGTTATTGACAAAGTAAGGAGGATACATCTATCACCGAAAATTCCTAGTCCAAAATCTTACACTTGCGAGAAAGAGAATCTTTGCCACCTCTTCGACTGTCTCAGATAGAAAGTTACTTGGTGGAGGTGGTCCGAATTGTTTCAATACAGACCAGTGGACAGACAGATTTTTTATTAGGAAACGGCACAGTAACACATTATAAGAGAACCAGTCACCACACCAACCAACAAGCTCAGCTAACAAGTATTCCCATGGAACATTGTTAGATCATTCTGTCTAGCCGATTAAGTAGTGGCTTTGAACAATTGTTCAGGGGTAAGGCCGATTGGAATGTGAGACCGTTTATGGCCGATAATATGCGAATGTTTAGCCATAGCGACAGGAGACGCGGTTAAATAATTATTTGACTAGTAGTAGGCGCAAAGAATGCGTGCAATTCAATGAATAGGATTGAAGCCCTCTGGCAAGCAAGGTTATGGTGACCTCAGTGCTTCATATTTCTATCGGGTGGATCGGGGACATAGGTGAATCGGGTGGTTTCATTAGATAGGAAGAGGACAAAAAATTTATATAGAGCAAAAAGTTAATCGACGGAATGACAAGATTAAAAATTTGACGGAAGCCAATAAAATTCAACCACAATCAGCATATTGCGTGTTCACAAAATCGCTGTAATTCCCATGGCAATGAAGAGGCTTTCACCGTTTTTCAAAAGACAAAGTAGCGCAATCAAAGTGAGTGAAAGATTGTATGTGGGCTGACACATTTTCGGTGGATCATTCGCACGCCTGTTCACTTCATTTTCACGGTGTAGACTATATCTGGAACTTGAGAAATGAACTGATCAATACCATCTCTAAATTTGAGCTAAACCGGATGCGGTTCCACATTTATCTCTACCGAAAAAGAGCTCTGTGGCCAATTCAAACATGTCTTCTTCTCTGGCTCGGAAAGTAAGAGCAAACAAATGGAATTTGCGTAAAGAAATTAAAAATCTCTGAAATCACCACTTGAAAAAACTAAGGAGATTAGACGGATGACTAAACGTGGCCACAAAATCCATATAAAGGTTTGCACTGTACGAAAAATGTACTAAATTATCCACTTCCAAGTAAGAGCACTATCAAAAGGCAGATTCGTCAGTTTTGATTGACTCTTGGCTTCACTCAGCTTAGTTTGAATATTTTAGAAGCCCATGCACAAGTGTTTTCCGAGTTCAAGAAAGAATCAGCTTTGATCAGATGAAAATTGAAGGTGATTTGTGTTTTGATCCAACCGAAGAAATCATAAGTTGTCCTCATAAGCATGTCCAGGTACTGCTCATAATGATTATCGGTGATATTCTCGATACTTCGACACTAGCGCATCCTTACATCGTGGCAAGGCCTTACTGTCGAGAATTTTACACCTTGTTGTCATGGTTACGAGAAAACTTTGCGAATCAGCGCCATTTCGTGTCTCCCTTGTCATCTTACAGTTCAGTATTTACCTACTACCTTGTTCAGTATTTTTTGTTATGTCAGGTAATGAATTGTATACGAATTGTATTAAACTGTTGTAAGGCGACGATCTGAAATGTTATGAACGCAAGATTAGTTTGTGCAGTCTCGCGATCCAGATGGAATGTGTGTTGAGGAATTATGAAACAATGAAGTGTAAGAGGTTCCTGACATCAGCCGCAAAGATGTTGTGAATTATCTAGTTTTCAAAACTCTTTAGATTTATGTGAAAGTGGTCATGTGAAAGGACGTGCCATGAGAGCTCTGAGAGACAGGAATATTAGGTAGGTACACAGAGAGGCAGGTATGCCTACCTACATTTCATATATTATTACTTGTTGTTCATGTACTTCCATAGACAAAAACCAAAGTTGTAACTAATTTTTTTTTTTTTTTTTTTATTCTGTCCCTCAAATTTCAGTAACTGCAAAACTCGCGAATAACTGCACTGGTAGTGTCGTCCGTCTTTATATGAAATCTAACCGTCAGAAGAAACCTTTCAAGATTTTTTCCTTACAGCTGGTTTTTAATTCATGATGCGCATTTCCTGATTCGATATTCGAGAAACTTGCTGATCAGCAGCTGTATTCGTCGGCAGAGCAACAACCTTCCTACTTTGTTTACTTTTAACCAACAGCGAATCTGGTGGGCTGTACGTACCTCTCTAGCTAAGTAGTTTCGTTTCTTAATAGTGTAGCAACAATCTGCCTCGTTTACTTCAACAAACTATCACATCTATCCATTTATTCCTTCAATGGAACAAGCAGTGGTTCCCCAATTATAGTAATTCGAATTTATTTAAAACGCTGATGAAATTGCTGCGCAATGGCTACGGACCTACACTGGGCTACAGAGATCTGAGGAATTTTCATTTACTATTTTTTCTTCCTTATTTTTCAGGTTGTTTATTCTCAAAGCCTAAACCAATGAATTTCTTTAGTTTTCGGACTCTGATTAACTATAATAATTAGTACGTAGTCCAAATGAAAGCTCGTCCACCATTAAACCGGTGTCGTTGGCTACAACCAATAATTATTACCACGTATTAGATTGACGAAAGATGGCAAACCTCTTTTGAAAAATAGGTTGGTTGAGTTGCGATTTACTGACACTGTTTGATGAAAAGGAAGATATGTGGGGAAAGGGGGCGGATAGCGGTGTTGGTTATTAAGGTTCACATAAAAAATAAATAAATAAAAATAATTGAAAAACTGTATATATAAGTTGTAGAGACAGTTTCAGCAGTTACATTTTCCCGCTTAAAAATCTATGAAAGTGATCCCTAAATTTTGTGTTTTAACCAAATAAACAACTCTAAATTTTTTAGTTATTGTGTTTTAACCAAATTAATGCTTACAGAACCCTCGAGGTCCAGAAAAAGGATGACAGCGTGTGCGTGAAAGGCACAGAAATATGAGTGTTAATCAGATGTATTATTATTATTATTATTATCAAAGAAAACATTTTATAAAAGTGTTACAAGGTATGTAAGCATACACTACACCTATGTATATCTACGATATCGTTGAAGCAAATCGGGAATCATGTTTTAAAAGCAGTATTCCACCGAAAGCTCTCCTCCACCACTGGCACTGACTTCTCCTTGTGTTGTTTATGAAAAGCATTTCAATTCCATTATTTTAAAAAAATCAATCGATTAAGTTCGTTTGTCCACTGGCTTAGCTCCATTTACCGTTATTAAAAGCCGACCCTTGTGCGTTTGCCATAGACCCACTCCCAACAATGAAGCCCAAAATGAGTCTTTGATGCCGGAGACATCACACACAGAAAGTCAACATTTCTATGAACTTATACATATATATATATATATATATAGTTTATATATTTATGGAAGTTAATTAAATGGTATTTTATATGTATGGGGAGAGTTGGGAGATTTCATTACGGGCTGTTAGAAGCTCCCTCAATTCCTCCCTGTTTGCTCTCTTCCTCCAATATTTACTCTCAACTACGTCTACCAAATTACATCCTCTCCCCACTTCTCTTCCTCGCCCTCCTTCTCTCTCCAAAGCTAATTTGAGCCTTTCCTGCCCCGTTTATTGCTTTTAGTTTGTATTTATTTTCCATAAGCCTTACTTCGTTGTTAACTGGATGAGTTGGTATGAGGTTGGTGGGATTGGCGACCGGGCAGTAGAATGAGAATGAATGAAGAGATAGATTAAGAGAAAGAGAAAAAATTAATGAATTCAATTCTGAACGGTTATCAAGTTTTATATTACTTTCTATTCATTAGTCAAGTCTTATATGTAGTGCCCTTATTTCCTTTTTCGAAGATTTCAGATCTCTCTTACCGATTACGCTTCATCCTTTGATACATTTAAGTATATCTACATAATATGCCCGAGTAATTGGGAGCGAAACACTAAACGAAGAATCGGGAGGAAAAGCTAACATCTTCTTAACCAACATTTATTTAACTAGTCTGAGTATTGGCGTAAGAACTTTCAAATGATGGTATTTTAAAGGTGGTGGGGAACTATCATCCGTTAGAATTTCACACTCTCACGGATTCAATGCACTGGGTTTTCAAGCAAGCAATTTTCAGCACAAAAGGCCATTTAGTTTAGCCAATAAACGGGTAGGATGATCACGCGTGACGTGGTAGAGCAAAAGGCATGGTAGAGGCGGGCGGGGGCCGTAACGTCATTGCGCAAATGAATTTCAAGAGACGTTTTACTACCCATAATATGGCACCTTTTTTTTTTTTTTTTTTTTTTTTTTTTTTTTTTTTTTTACTCTAGTTTAGATCTTTCTTTTGGGCAAATAAAAAATTCACCATGAATATTCCCTATTGAGAGCTCCAAGAGCATTTCAGGAAATTATGAAAGAGGTATCCAACATCGATTGGACCTTGACAATTGGCCCATTTTATTTATTTGTTAACAAATCTTCCCCCCCTACGCCAAATACCCAGTCTAGTTGCTTTACTGCAACAACAACGCTGCTGCTTGATTTGTACTCCTGATGGTTATTTCATGAATTGCTGTAGTCACTCAATACCGAACCAGAATCTGATTGCACAAGTAATCCATCTTAGCAACTACATAAATAACAGGTGAGTGGGGTGGGTGTAAGTGTACCGGTACTCGTGCTACAAGTCACTGGGATGAGTATGGGGAGTGGTGTAATGAGCTCTGGAAACAGTTTTCAAGAACTCACCTAATTTTAGGGTCAGCCGATCCGAAAAAGTACTTTACCAATCAAAGTTTTGTATGCATATTCGTAGTGAGCCGAGAGAATTGACTAGAATTGCGCTTTTCTTACGCATTTCCACAAAGCACTAAAATGTAGGTTTTTCGGTGTTTTCCATTTGGTGTTGCAAATATCAATAAAAGAGCATCATTAGGAGGTTCAGCACGAAAAATTGAATCATATATTACATGTGGAAAGAAATGTATACGTACGTGCTGATTAACGACTCCGAGCATGTGCTTATTTTCGTCATCCGCATGCAACTACTGCTTTCACTTAACTACTAACCCATATGAAGTGTCTTTACCGCACATTTTACGTTAATTCTACTAATTATTAGGCAAAGCTTTAGTTAGTTATTGCACCGCCTTTTGTTTATGTGAGTTTATTCCGCTGCTACCTCTATCAGGTTACCCTGCCCTCACCAATTCGCACCAACATTACGCATGCGCATTTCACTATTTTTCGGATCTCGTGGAATAAACAACTTTCGTCTTCATCAACTTTATTCATTAAACAACCTTATATCGCCTTATATCGATTTCGCTTCATCGATCATAACAATTTCAGCTTCATTCTCTTTCTTTCATTTCATTCTCTTTCAGTCTCTATACGTTACCAAACTATTCTATAATTCGAAATGTCAACTAGCTCGTCAAGTACAGATAGCGATAATTTCGACGATGGTGTTCCGTGGTTTGTAGACGATGAGGACGAGATCGAAGTTATAGTTGGATCTCGTCTACATCCAAGAAACTCAATTTTCTTTTTGAGAAAATCGTGCCAAGGTTTGACGACGAAGAGTTCGTTTACCACTTTAGAATAAGCCGTGGGCTCGCGGAAGAGTTAGCCCACCGTTTTCAGGCCAGCACCCTCTACCATCACCACTTCGGTCCTTATGGCAAGGTATGGCAAAAAAAGTTCCAGTCATGCAGCATGAGTACGAGCGAATCTCGTAAATTATCTTAGTACCTATATTACGTTAGGAACATAGTTTTGAAATTAGAACACTTTGAAATCGTAATAACAACATTATGGCAACAAAATTCGTTCTAAATAATAATCTGCGACCCAAAAAAGATTTGGGATTTTTAGCTTTTTTGGGGAGCTTTTCTCGATTTTCAGCAAATAATAATGAAATGTAAGTAGTAAAGGGATTTTTATCTCAATCCTAAGGATAGTTATCTTTTGGAATGACACATGCGTGTATACATATATGAAAACGCGTTAAACACTAGGATTCGTTTCAGAATGTCTCAAAACGGATTTCAATGAAAAAAATTTTCAAACATTTTACTCCTCAAGTAATATAATTCAAAGTATACTCCTCAGTCATCGTGGAATATATATATATTTTTTTATTGCCGGTTTGTTATTGATTGCAATACTTTAGTAATAGGCATCAAGAATTATATATACGGGCACTAAACATTCGAAAAGGGAGCACTGAAGGTAACACGAGTTGAGTGAGGTTACAAACAACACAGGTTATTCCACTTCAAGTTCTGAAATCGTTCGCAGTGCAGAACGCGGTTCCACAAGTTCCGGAACTTAGTTTCCAGTTGGTATGCCTATCTATGAAGTTGGATATCTTAATGTAAATCGGGAGCTTATTTGCAATTAGTTTACAGCAATTTATTGTAAGTTATTCTCCTATATTTAATAAGTAGTTAAAATTATGCAACATCCGCAAAACGAGTGGGGATTCCGCACCGATTCAACTATATAGTATCCATCTTCCATGACGTCTCTGTTGATTCCTTCTTCCTGTTGCTTGAGGCGCACTTGACCCAATGCTTATTTCAAGTTATTTTTTCGCAACATCTTTGGCGGGAATCAAGAAGAATAAATTTGGGAATCGCCATTGTCGTAAAAAAGTCGAGCAAGAGGTAAGATAGCTCATCGAGTTTTTCTCCCGCAGACTTCTGCAGCCCAAGTCGCGGAGTTTTTGCATTTTACAGCCGCGAATCCTACCAACTATTCTCGCTAGATAGTCCTCATACGCATTCAATTTCAAAGCATGAAATTGCCGTGTAGTCAAGTATTTCTCCCGCAACTCGAATGGTGCTCACTATCCGCACCCCGCCATCCATGTTTTGGGATCCTGAAATAAACTGGAGACGATTGAGACATCCGGACTGGCGCCTGTCGCTCAAGGATTGGAATTCTCGCCGCCCGAGACTTCCACGGTACCACCTTTCATTAATTTTCCTATGGTCATAGAATTAGATAGGTAGGATTTCGACCGCAACTCATTTGTATTTAGCATTAATATACGTATCTTTACAAGCTAACTCTCCCGCCTTCTCATTTCACTTGACCAAAACATTTAGCTCTTTTCTTTGCATTTATTTTTCAGCCGCATAGGCTGCGGTCCTTTGAGAAATTAGCATTTCATTCCAGCACCCTAGCTTTTCTTTATTTTCAAACAGTATTTTTCAACTTGGTAGGTGTGATTGGTTAGCGCACAACGTGGCGCCCCGCATCTCCAACATGTACCAATTAAATATCTTCAAAAACTGAGTATTTCACAATTTTTGCACTATCTCAGCAGAATTGAGCACTTTTGAAACGGAATTGGCTCGACTGAAAAAACGATTATTGCGAGTGAAAAAAAAAAAAAAAAAAAAAAAATTATTTTTTAGACCCATTATCAACGATTTTACCGGGTGGGGGGGGAGGGGATTTGAAGGCACCCTGTATATATGGGGTAATATAAATATATATACCGTAAACCGGGGTTACTTTGATCTCCTGGGGTAACTTTAGTAAATCACGGTTTTAAAATTCAAATCGCTCTGGCGGGCTCAATTCTGATTCTACCGACCTCCAGCTGGTCTGCTTGTGATGAGAGTTATCCATACCGTGCAATTCATTAGTCCATGGTAGTTTCGGTGGCAACACTGGTAGGTTTCGCGCCTTTTTCATAAACAGCTGATAATGCCTATCTAGAAAACTTCGTCCAAACCTCGTCTGGCGTGAAGCCCCTGCTGTTTCTGAATATATAAGAGAGTTATATTTTTGTTCAACATCAATTTAGCAATCATTTCTTTTTTGTGTCATGTCTCTAGTTCATTTCTGTGATTATCTATGAATAATAATGTAAAAAAAGCGCACTTGACGGGGTAACTTTGATCATAATGTTTTTGTGTTTTCAGAACAACAGGTCCTTCCCAACATGCCGCGAAAGTATATAAGGAAGTTGGGGTCGCGTAACTATAGAAATTACTCACCCAGTACTCTTTTCAAGGCTGTAGAAGAATGTTTTAATTTTTTAATGGGTAATTAAGTTCTAAAGGGGGGAAAAAAATTGAACTGACTTCCGACCAAAAACAAATTATTTTTTTTGGTCGAAAATCTGTTTTTTAAAATTCGGGACGCCTAGTCAACGGGGTTTCTTTGATAAAAATCCCCAAGGAGACGTTTTTCAGCCGAAAATCACTTGTGATCAAAGTAACCCCGAATGACGGGGTAAGTTTGATTTAAAAAAATTGTCCCCCCACCCCCCCCCCCCCCCCCCCCATTATCAACAGCGAACCCTTTCAGGTGGCAATTGATAGCTGAGATGTGTAGCTATCTTTTGGTCAAAGAATTGTTCGAATATTCTCGAAAATGGGGAAATTCCCAAACATGCTAAACCTGTACCAAAGTAACCCCGGTTTACGGTATATTTTTTCTCCAGTCTCAATGTATTTTTTTTTTTTTTTTTTTTTTTTTTTTTGTAAGGACTTCAAAAATGACTAATTTGCGCATTGCTCACGTGCGCAAACGTGCCCAGTAGACATCAACTTCATTATTTTAAAATGGGGACCCCCATTTTAGCGAATTTTCGTAGATCATGAAGCTATTGCAATGGCTCGGAAATTGTTAAAATCAAAATTTTTGAAAAATTTCTTCATTGAAATCCATTTTGAGGCATTCTGAAATGATTCCTGAAGTTTGCGCTTTTTCGTATGTAAATACATACATGTTTCGTATGTATATATGTAAAAATGTAAATTTGGCATTCCGGACGATAACTCTCCTTAGGATTGAGATAAAAAAATCAAGCTTTCCAAACGAAAGGACGAGTTCGTTGGCCAGAACGTTTTGAGCACATTAAATTGGTCAAATTTCAAAAAATGTGCTGAAAAAATCACTAAAAATGGCTAAAAACTGCTAAAAAGTGTTACATTTATAATGTTTAGCAGAAAATTGCTCAGATAAAGTTTATCTATTTTAAAATAGAACATTAAAAAAATTTTGTACAAAACTAAGCTGAAAAATTCACTCAAGTTCCGTTAAAATTTGCTACGAAATCGATAAAAACTGCAAAAAATCCAATAATCCAAAATCACTTTTTGAATAGCAGATCAATAGGTATTTAGAATACAGTTTTTCTCATAAAAATAATAGTTGAGAATTTACTTACACTCAAAAAGCTCAAAATTCAAAACAATTTAACATAGCATATATAGTACGATAAAAACGAAAATTCGCTCACACGCTCATTCTGCATGACTGGAACTTTTATTGCAGATTTGAATTCTACGTGAAATTTCATGAAGAAATGACCTATCACTCGATTTTTTTCCGCTCCGAAAGTGAGCAGTTCTGCTCTAAAAGTGCAGTAAATGTGAAATACTGAACTTTGAGATAACTTAATTGCTACATGTAATAATATATGTGTAGCATGCTGCTGTTTATGTTTATAAACCAAAAAGGTGTAATATTTGGAACAAGACAAAAAACATTATTAGCCTATAAAATATAAGGTAACCGCCAAATAATCGATACCATCGAAAATCATAATAATCAATACCAAATCGTCATGAATATCCGTTACTATCAGAATATTTCGTTTCTCAGAATATTATAATCATTTTTGCTTTCAAAACTTCGTGATGGGCGGCACTCCAAATGCGCAAGTAGGGGCTCAAAATGTTTATCTCGAAAACCACTCTAGTAGGTAGGTGATATCCTGAATAATCGAGTGGAAAAACTCCTCCTGAGGCACTTTGGAATGTACAGCGAGTTTTAAGTAGTGATGTTAGAGAGTGTAATGGTTGTAATGAACCAGTGGCAAGCTGAATCCCCCTCCCGTCACCCATGAACCATCAATGGGGCCACCTCCCAGTGTTCTAAGCCCTATTGTCGTACTTACAGCAGCGTGCCAGATGCTAGCTCCCCCAACAGAGTTGTTTCACAATACAAATACCCGTGCATCCGCCATTTTCACTTTAACCCCTTTCCTGGAGCGTACACATTGCCTTTTAATTTGGAGCCCCCTTCCCACTGGGGTTTTCTGCCCAAATAGGGAGGCAGCCTTTTCTCTCGCCTAAAAATCAAGCAATAATCTGGTAAAGTACTTCCTATCTTCTACTCCCACATGGTACTGAATTTCGAATATTCATTATACTAGAATCTATATACTTTATACTCAGGTACTGCGCGCTCTTTTATCGCCATCACAAACAATAAATGAACCTCATAACAAATTCTAATATAAAAAGTGCAATTTTATTTATCAGCTATTGTATTCAAACAATGCCAGTTTATTCGTTTCGAAAAAAGATCATAAAGTAGGTCATTAATTGTATTGAGGAATCCTCTTTACCGTGAATTCTTTTAATATGGTGAATAAATTCCAAGCTATGTGCCTTCATACAAGATTGCGGAACGTACAGGAATGAATGTGATCAGTTCGATAATTGTATTGCATGCAAAAACTATTTGTAGAAAGTTACTTTGGTTAGCCTGCCGTCATCATGTTTTTGAAATTGTAGTGTTACATTATAGTGGTCCATGGATAGTGTAGAGCTCATAGATTTCAAGATGAAGAAGTACAAAAAACAAAACAATTTATTTGATCCTCTTGACCAAGAACATAAATGAACAAATTTCACGTGAATAAATTTCGTTATCACGTTATTATTTGCGGCATTGAAGCAGAACTCGCTATTTCTCGACAAATACTCTTATTTAGGTAGATCGATTATGATTTGGTCATTCTTGGTGAAAAACTTGGAAATTTTCACAAGCATACACCAGAGCCAGTGAACCACGCTCCTTAGATGGCTAAATTAAAATATGGATCCAAAATATCTCCGTTTTGGAGACCTGATTTGTTCCATTTCACGTTAGGGAAAAGTTCCGGACTCAAATAATTTGTTTTGTATATTGTACTCGTCTATGCTAAAATCCATGTGTTAAAATCCATGAACTCGAGGAAACGGATGGCTAGAAAAATCCATGGATGACTAGAAAACCTGACTTAGTTGAATCAAAAACATGATAACAGCATGCTAACCAAAGTAATTTTCTCCCAATTTTCTTCAAAAGCAAAACCAGCACCTATTTACATTCATTCCTGTATGTTCCATAATGTTGGGTAAAAACCCATAGCTTGGACTGTATCCACCAGATTCCATTCTGGAAGTACAAACATTTTCCACACTGCATTTGCTGATCAAATACAAACAAAGTACCTGATGGAAGCTAAATCACTCCCAATAACTTTTGGTTATTAGGAAGTATTTTCTATTCCAATGAACGACAACCAATCTATCGTAAGTAAAATATTCCTTGATATCGTTACCCATTGAATTCATTCCAGATTAACAACTTCTTCGGCGAATGGTGCTGATGGGAGAAACCTCATTCCCTGTGTACCATGCCCCAGAATTGTTTCATCCCCATGTGTTTATGTGTGAATATGAGGTAAAACAAAATTGAATTAGTTCTGAGAACCCAAATGGTTATTTCAGGTAGAATTTTTCATGTAATTCCGAACGCCCTCATCTATCGATACATAGGGTAAATTATTGCCGTTTTTTTAATCTACGCCTTTAAACAAAAGAAAAAATATCGCTCCTTTGATTACTATATTCTTTGATTAATATATGATTAACAAAACATATTGGTAAGTATTATATAAGTAACACATTAGTAAGTACTATATTCTATTACTCTAGTACTATAGGTAGTTACTTATACAATAAGTAAAATATTGGTAATATTCTTTGATTAATGTATGATTAACAATACATATTGATAAGTATTGCATGCATTACACGAACAAGTGATATTATATATCATTTTGGTGACAAATAAAATAAGAGAAAAAAAATATCATGATTTCTCGGAAATTCCTCACTCCCCTTACTCCTCCCATTTAACCCTTTCACCGACAGTAAATTTGAAACTTCCAAGGTTGCATAACTAGACTAAAATCTGGTTCCAACAAACTATGAAAACAATCACGGAAATATTATTAATATTAAAAATATTACGATTTATCGTTGATACCCCTCCATTCACCCCCTCTCTTGATGAAATTTGAAAATCCTTTCCTACTTTCCAAATATATATCAAATTCATAATGGATAAAATAAGACTCACGAAAATCGGTCGAGATTTGTAGCCTGGGCATCGCTTGAAAAAATCGGTAATTATCCCCTCCAACCCCAACCTCGACTGCAAATCTTAAATTTCCAAGTTTTATTGCACAACTAGACAAATATTGGAATCGGATAAAATAAGAATCACGAAAATCCGTTAAGAATTGTAGCCTTGGTGGTGTCAACAAAATTTGTTGGAAAAAACCACGTTTTTAAGCTTTACCCCATCCAGTCCCCCTCTTCCATCTTGGAATTCAAAATTTCCGAGGTTCGTTGCACAACTAGATAAAACATGAGGTCGAACAAAGAAAGGATCTCGAAAATAAGATAAGAATTTTGGCTTGGGCAGCGTCGACAAAATTTGTCTCATACAAACACACACACACACACAGACATACACACGGTTTTTTCCCCCAGGGATATTCGGTCTTAGAATGGACTGAAACGGATTTTCGTGTGGTTATTTTTTATTTTTTCTCATGTTTGGGTTGTCCCCTACCCCCCTGGATCAATTCCAATAGGTCGTCAATCTATTGATGAAAACTAGCTTCTGAGGGACGACCTGAAAACAAAAAAGACTAACTTATTTTTACAAAGTTCCCATTCGAAAACGCCGAGTATTTAATAATAATAACATTTTTCGTGTTGATTTTTCTCCATCTAGTACCTCAAGGCGCAGTATTGAGACATTTAGTCCCTCCTGCTTTCTACCCTATTGAACCTCAAATGATGGAGGTTGGTGAATGTTGAACAGGGTTCTCACCTATTTAGTCCTCTTCTTCTCAGAAATCTAAGGATAACAAAACTTGTTGGTGTATAATAATAAGTAAACACAAATTGGAAATAATAAGATCAAAAGAAAAATAGTGTATGTAAAAAATAAAATTAATGGTGCTTAGCCATTAGTGGTGTATTTGTGAACGAAACATGGCATATACTACGAATTATTGGTAAGGAAGGAGAAGATGATAGCAAGAGAACAGAAATATGAATCAAAAGGGAAGATATTCTAAGATAAGATTAGAGGAAGAAGAAGACGGTTTTAGGGAGAATCCTGGTTATTGAGAACTTTGGTTGCTTCAACCCTGAAGGATCCAAGAGTGGGGAGTGACCGAACCCACTGGCAAGGAGTTCCACAATCTACCCCCAGCCACACGAAAACTAGTTATAAATTTTTGACAATTAGCTCTCATGAGTCTCTGTATGAAGACGGGGAAAATGTCCAAACGAAACCAAATCCTTTAAGTAGGGAGGACTCAAATGTTCATTAGGGTGAAGTAATTTAAAATAAAACGTGAGGCATCGAGCTTTAATATAATTTATGAAACTGCATCGCAAAAGAGAAAATGAATGGCCTGAAATGAGACCCCAAGGTCACAATCTTAAGATTGTGTATATACTGAAAGCGACTGATAGTTTTCTTAGGCATTTTGAATCAAGGGAGAGTCAAAACAAAATATCTCCATATGTCATGGTAGGCAGCATTAACTCCTTGACAAGACGCTCTTTGGTGCTGAGAGGGGTAAAATATGAAAGCTTTTTCAATGAATGAAGAGCAGCATAAACCTTTCGACATACAATATCAATATAGGGCTCCCAGGATAAATCATATGAAAGGGTAATACCTAAGTTTTTTACTTATGTGGAAAATGGGATTAACACAGAATTTAAAACAACTAGAGGCATAATATTAATATTTAGTTTGGAGTTGGAAAATATTATTGCCTGTGTTTTGGAAGGGTTAAGTTTCAACGCAACTTCTCCACCATGGTTTTCACGCAGGGTTTGACGATCACAGCGAACTAATTTATAACCAGAGATGGAAACTTGCTTGGTAGGAATTGACCTTTTCAGCCACGTCTCAGATATTGAAACTATAGATAGATATAGAAGATATTAGAGCGAATCATTATTGCGAACCAAACTACCAGGGTTAAAATGGGCAGCTGTAAATACGTGTTTTTAAAGTCCATTAGAAAAACCAAAAATTTCAGGATAAAGTGGCCCACAATCAGAGGAACACGAGTGGTCATGAGCAGATGAAAAAGGGCTAGATAAAGATATGTTGAAAATACTGTGGCGGGGATGTGGAACAGAAATATCATCCATCAGGTTAGGACAACTCCACACCCACTGGTGCCAACAGAGGCACAGACAACCAGAGACTAATTCTAATTTTGATGTTGAAAAGAAAATAGCGATGGAGAAAACATCTGTTAAGGGAGGGAAAGAAAGGCATTAGTAGAATAGAAATAGAATGAATAGAAAGATGATTTAAAAGGTACAGAGGGAAATTCGTAGTGTGGCCATGCGAATCACAAATTAAAAATATATATAAACAAAGAAAGTCATGACAACCAAATAAGACGAACGAACATTAATCAATATTGTGGGCACTACAGCGCAAGCATTTAAAAGAGAAAAACATGATAAAAAAAGAAAGAGAAGAAATTACTACTTAATATGAAAGTAAACAACAACAATTGATGCAAATAAAGGTTCAAGATGCATACCAGTATGTCACCCAAAATACTAAATTATGAACTAAACATAGTAATAGGCATCTCATGAGAATCAAAGAGAAGTAAAGTAAGAAATCCAAACGAAATTATGTAGATAAATAGAATGAAGGAGAGTTTAAAACACCTACTTACAGCTGAATGAGCCATAAATTAATAATCGAGAAAGAAAATTTAGAACGGAAACTAAACACAAACACGAGAAAATTAGCTGGTAAGTCGTAGGCAAACATTAGCCAACTAAATCTCCAAAATAGGTAGAACCATAATACAAATGAAACGTAGGTTGCAGGAATGAAACAAGAACAGTAAAACTGCACCACCTTACAATTTACATTAAACGGATTTCCTCTTAGGCTGTATCCCCAGCTTTTTCAGTTTGTCGTTCAGTTCGCTTAAAGAGTTTATAGCATAGATCTGAGTGTTGTACAGAAACTTGATCACTCCAGCTCTCAGCTCTTGTTTTGTAATTAACGAAGGTGACGCTAATTGGAAGCGGGTGACGTCTAGCGGATTGAAATGCAGTTCTGGGAAAGCTGGTTGCTGGAAGCCTCACTTCGCGGTACCCTACCAATACGACGAGCACCTACGATTGATTCTGGTTTCAACTCAATTTTGAAGTTTTTGGTTACGAAATCTGCAATCAAGATATCAGTATTACTGTCCCCATCATTAGATTCCTCAATACCATGGAAACATAGGTTCTTCAGTCTATGGGATTGATCTAGATTGTCAATATGATCCCTGTAAAACCAGCTCCGTATCGAATAACCTCATCCATGATATTGGACACAGAGCTTATCAGTTCCTTTTTTAGAGCTACTACAAGTGATCTGATCATTTTTTCACTAATATTGAGTTTGTTAACTGCATTTTCAATAGCAGAAGCAACTTCTGTCGAAATTGAGAGCTTACCTAGGCCGGGGTTAGATGACGGGACCAGCGACGGGACGCTATTCCTAGGTTGCGATGTGTCCTTTTTACGAGGCTGTGTTCACGTTCTGTTTCGGAGGCATTCTGATGAATTTCAGCAAAGTAAATAAGTTCAGGTTGAAACACCAATAAAAACACTTGAACCCTGACAAATTTTAAATACTTTAAAAACGATTTAAATAATAAAAAGCACGAATTCACGTGGAGCATCCACATGTCAATGGTCACACACAGGGGTTGCAAAAAAGATTACAGCATGTATGTTGTCTGTACAACCTTAAATCTAGATAAATTACTTTCAGAGTCGTATAATAATTCGTTTCTACTTTTTTTGAGGAAGATAGTTCTGCAAGATAGCTTCGCAAGTAAGCATAACAGTTGTAGGTACCTATGCCCATAGGCATAGGTACAATCGGACAATGGGGAAATCGCTTCCTTTATTTCGCGTAACAAACATCTATAGTAATAACAACAATAGAACAATGTTTATTGCGCACAGACTTGATAGATCAATTTCCCCAATGTGCTGCCGATTTCTGCTAATGTGTACGGAATTTAGCTAAAAGAATTTTGCATCAACATGGGGAAGAGGGAGTGTTGAAGTAATTGGTAGTGTTCATATATACATGTAAATGGATGCTGTCACCTATATACCTGTATTTCTATGGAGCGAATATGCTAACGTTTCTGGATTGAAAGACTCATTTGAAGAAGGAGGAAGCAATGGGGTGAAAGAGTGACGAAGGAGGAGTGAGAAGGGTTAGTAGCGCATGCGTCCTCTTTCCCTTCGTTAGGGCACCTCCTAATAAAGATTGCCTCTCCTCCTGCAAACTTCGACTTCAACACTTCTCCAATCCCCGAACTCATTTTATTCGGTTTTCCTTCTCTTGGGAGCGCTTCTCTCAACTTCTCTCTTTTTTTTCTCAAAGCAAACCTAAACTACGACCTATTATTCTCAATTATTATCTCTATCGAAGTATTCATTGTTTATGATCGAGAGAAAATCTAGTTCGTATAGTTCCTAACCTATCTGCTTCCATATCGCATTCTACCTTTTCACCTTATCTTATCCTTAAGAATGTCGTGGTTGACCCTCATTTATAATCAGGCACATAAGCCTCACTCGAACACGACATTTTGTTTCGTGAGAATCACGTGTTGTGCTCTTACTATGGGACTCTCCAAAATAAGAATGTTTATTATAACAAAATGATCACTCAATGCAAAAAGATTTCCCAAGCAAACATATCTAAAAGAAAAAAAAAAATGTGTGCACTATTATCTTATTCTTACGTTCCTCATTCTATGATAACTCCCTTCAATGTCGTACAAGTTAACTTTGAGGAAGACGAACTGGATCTCACAGCTCCATTTTTGCTCATATCTTAATGTACAGTACCTACTGTGAAGATAATATTACTCAAGGACTAATCAGTGATAGACGCCAGAACAGAGAAGCAGCTATCGACGCCTGTTAGCTGGTTGTTGGACGCACCCTCATTGTCGAGCAATGAGAGGACTATGAATATTGCCTGCTTGAAGAACAAGGAAGAAGATAGCCTGAAGCCCCATCCTTGGACTTGCTGGAAGTATCACGAAGCAGTGCGCATGCGATGCCATGCTATAAGATACCATCAAGGGATTCTCCTCGTCAGATGCTTCATTATAGATACCCACCGAGCCATATTCGAAGAGGGCCATTGGAGAAGTTAGTTGGACTGAATTTTGGATTGGAGTTAGTTGACTGAATGATTCCACCCTCTACAATCCAGGGTCATAGGCAAGATCCTTCCTAATGTTTTGGAGTCACCTCAAGGTGTAGGTCAGGTACTTGCTGAAGTGCAGAAGAAGATAGGCTGAGGGGTTTGGCCTGGCTAACATACCAGGATAAAAACATTCTATATAAATCGACAGTTCTTTTCGAAACCATTCTACTCATGAAATTCTCACAATGCTCCAAAGCCAGAACCTTGATGTTGATCCGTCTAGATGCTGGAGGATAGTCAGGCGAGGATGTCTGTATCAATGGTAATCTTGAAGCTTCAGCATTAAGTAAAAACCCCTATCCTATTCTTAGCACTTTACGAACGGTGTTTATTTGCACCTATTATCTCTTAGTTATCGAGAGTTACCTAAATTTTGATAACGTTTTAACATTTGTTACTAATTATTTTCGCTTAATATTGGAGTTTTCACGAGTCCTCACTACTAAACGTCCAGCTTTGTAATTCTGCAAACGTTTGACGGTTGTTTGTTGAAAAATTGTTTGTAACCGAAAATAAAATATTCCTTAGATTTCTACATTTCCAGCATTTTATTGGTTTCTGCCTGTCATTCATACAGAAAGATACAAGTTACGGTTCGATTCTAATGAAATTTTCATCAGCCTCTAGACGGCTCTAAAATGTTATTGCCGTCGGAAAAAGACCAGAAAATTTGAATTTTATGAAGTACCAACCCATTTTTTCATCTAGCTACCCGAATTCGCTCAAAAGGAAAACAATTGAAGAGCAATTTGAATATTATTACTTATTAACTTCACCGCGATAGAACGTAAAATGAACGCAACCATTAAACTAAAATTTTTAATCAGAGTCAATACAGTGTTGGAGCCTTTGAGGCAATGGATGCCTTTTAACATTTGTTATGAGTGTTTGTGGCGGAGGTGCGTGCCAAAGTAAGGTAAGAAGATTCAGAGGGAGGAATTACTTGCTGAATATATGCCGGGAAGAATTCCTGCCCGCCGTTTTTTGGATCTGAGTCTTCTCTTTGGCACAGCCGTCACCCATGTAGGTCGTAGCCACACATTTTTTTGTATAGGAGTTCATATTTTCTTGGCATATTTTTCTTTTCAATAAGCTCTGATGAATGTCTCAATAATCTATTTCGACTCTCTCATTCGTTTCATGCATAGAAGCCGAAAAACTGGACCCATAAAATCTTTTTCCTTACGAAAATATTAGTTGCCAAAAACTGTGTGCTAATTATGTGTGATTTCCCGTGAAAATGTATTATTTTCTTTTCTGCAATTGAAAATCCCAATTTTGTAAACAATTGATCGTAAATTTTATTTTATTAAGGAACGAACAATTGTATTGATTAGGAAAAGGTAGGTTAATAAAAGAGGTGAATTGCTCACAAATCACTACCTCAAACGTCCAGATGAAGTTTTAACTTGAACCCCCTAATTTTTCCTTTCCTATCTTTCCCCAGAATACCTCTTGAATGATTTAATCATCAACTGCGCTTCCAATGTAGATTGATTAACGAGATAAAGCACCATCAAGGCATGTTCACATCCAAAGCATCAATACATTTAAACACAGAAAAAACAAGATGGGAAACAGTACAATAACAACGGCACCCTAACTTTCGCCCTATTTTCAAGGAATTTTGAGTTATGGAGCGGATTTGCTCCTACGAGGTCTCCGTAAGTAACGTGCGGGTATGCACTAACGTGTTTTTTTGCGATGATTTGGTTCACCACCCAAAATACCTCCAATACGTTGTCATAATATTAAACAATTGATAGCGAGTGCGCGTGAAATACATATTTCTTCCGATACAATGGCCCGAAGTCGCTCAAAATTGGAGATTAGTTTATGAATGGGGTGTTGTAAGACTGGTCCGGTGGTTAAAGGTCCGATGGATTACAAGCGTCATAGTCGAACTAGTTCGATGGTTATTAATTACAACGTGGTGGGAGGGTGCGAGCTTGCAAGCATCCAGACCACCAAACTATACACAAAGTGAGGGAGTGAGGAGTTAGAAACGCTACCAGGGATCCTCAGCTGCTCCTACAAGCTTGCCATCGGACCAGATCGACAGGACCCTTCGGTATGAGCTCGAAAATTTCTTTTGGATTGTCTTGACCGTCGGACCAGTTCGAACGTACCCTATGGATGGCCGCAAGTTTGTGGAAGATAATCTCTAGATACAAAGGACCCCGTACCATTAACATGGGGAAAAATGTGTCTGTGAAATTCGCTGAAACCTCGCATATTGGTTCATTGGGCAATTCTGAACAGAAAAGGTGGAGTGAAAAAAACTCCGAAATGCCTTAGTTTTTGAGCTAGAGGCTCAGTAAGGTGCTCAAATCAGGCTCCGGCAGAGACTTCGATTTTCGCAATACTACGAATGTATCTGTGTGTGTGTATGCGTGCGTGTGTGTGTGTGTGTGTGTGTGTGTGTGTGTGTGTGTGTGTGTGTGTGTGTGTGTGTGTGTGTGTGTGTGTGTGTGTGTGTGTGTGTGTGTGTGTGTGTGTGTGTGTGTGTGTGTGTGTGTGTGTGTGTGTGTGTGTGTGTGTGTGTGTGTGTGTGTGTGTGTGTATGTATGTGTGTGTGAGTTTGTGTGTGTGTGAATAGACGGAGATATACTTTGCAGGATCGACCGCCAAGAATACTGTCTCATAAACACACCAATATGCATTCACCGCCGGCTTTAGCGTTACCTGATGTACACCACGTGGAGGTAGCTCGGTCGGATTTAGTACATCATTTGGCCCTGAAAAGGGCCGTTTGCAAAAGCTCTTATTCCAAAATGTCTTTTTATTAACATGCTTAAGAATATTTAAATAATATACTTATGCGCAATCCATTACGTTTTCAAGTATCGTATCTGTGGGATACCTGATATTATTTTCGTAACGTGCACATACCAGATACTAAAGAACCGAAGCAATATGACTGCAACATCCTACAACTCGTGCGCCACATTGACATGTGCAGTAATATCCGAAAATGATTTCATCCAATAGTACATTTTCCTCATCATCGTGTTCATCGTTGTAGGCTATCCATATCTGATGTGTTGTTCTATTTCAAAATCGAGAGTAGATCCTTAGCTGTATGAATCCAGGTTCGTCGTATAGTTGATAGATTTGTAAATGTCATCTTCGTCCACACACACACACAGATAAATTCGTAGTATTGCGAAAATCGAAGTATCTCCCGGAGCCTGATTTGAGCAACTTCCTGAGCCTCTAGCTCAAAAACTAAGGCATTTAAGAGTTTTTTTCACTCTACCTTTTCTGTTCAGAATCGCTCAAAGAACCAATATGCGAAGTTTTAGCGAATTTCACAGTCACATTTTTTCCCATGTTAATGGTACGGGGTCCTTTACCACGAATGATATGCCGAAGTTCAATGTCATACCAGGGAAGGAGTTTTATTGGCATTGTATAGGTTGTTAACCAGACAGGCTTACCAGACAGGCTTATTTAACTGGATGCTTTGTAACCTTCCTTGATAAAAACCACCGCACATATCGCCAATGGGGGGCAGTTTTGGTAGTAGAGGGTGGTGATTCCTTCCGTTTTTCCATCCGAGAAAATGTCTGTTCTTGTAGGTAAGTCTAGAGGAAAATCGATGAACTAACAAGGTTGGTAATTAAATTCAATTGGCGATTTCAGGTGATACAGCTAGCAAACTCTCAAGCAGCAGTCAGTGAGAATCGTTACTGCGAGTCTGAAATTCTGTTGTTAGTGTGTGTCAGCTAGACACTCATCACAATCTTAACAATCTATGAAATAGACTCTAACCATACCGACTCGTCACCATACTCAAAATAATCGCTTCCCACCAATGAAACTATAACAATGAGCTCACAGTGTAATCAACACATCCTAACCTTTTGACAGCTACCCCCCCCCCCCCCCTCCACAGTTTTGATAGATAAACAGCGTGAAAGAGTTTAGTTATCCTGTTAGGGGTGAAGACTTATAACACCTCCTCACGCACAGATCTTTATCGAGAAAGAGGGTAACCCCATTGAATAAGCCCGTCTTGACAAGGTCGTAGAGCACCCTCCCCGGTGTGGCGTTTTGGTAACAAAAATTTACCAAAAGATAGGTATATCACCTAAAACGAAGGACCTCTGCTTTGGGTCACTAGTACGTTCAGTAATGAGTAAATTCGTTTGCAACGAACTTCTGTGAATCACAATGAGATTTTGATCGAGCGATGAATCTGTGATAACCTGCTTAAATAGAAAAAAAAAAAATAATGGGAACGTAAATTTCTACAGAAATAACGAGTAATAGGTGCTCAATCTATTTCAAAGGTTTAGTAATAGTAGGCAGCGAAACGGGAACTTGGGATACATCAGAAAAATCACTATTCACGTATTTATTTTGATGGATTTTTATCGTAAAGATTTGATTGAATGGTCTGGTGTCAACATTATAACACTATTTATTTGGTATTCACACTACTAACTCGCATAAAAAGAGGAAATAAATCGGTTAGGTATGCGTGAAACAGTTTGCGACATACTAGGTTTGCCGTCAATGGTTGCGATCCGTAATATGATTGACGTACCAGTACATTGTAGGGAGTGGAACATTGCTGTTGGATCAAAATGATATTTGGTTCGACAGTACCGTTATTCATGACCTAGTTGAATACCACAAGTTTCATTTAGGCAGTTCTCAGTGGTGTGACCTACCCACCGCGGACACCATGAAACCGACCGGCTCAAGTTGAGAGATTTCGGTTGTAGAAAATTAAAGATGACACGTTGGTCGGTCGTTTAAGATGGACGATTCAAGATGGAAGCATTCTAAAGCTAATTTCCTGGAAAAATTATAAATCACAATTATGAAACTGAGAAGGTATGATTTATTAGAACGATATAATCAATTTTGCTGTTTGCATTCTTCAACCTTAGACAGTTCTAAGTGCTAGAGGCTACCCATATCTGGATTTCTCTATATGTTCGATATCCTCTGGTTGTTCATATGTGACATTGCCAGGAGCAGGAAAATAGGTATTCTTATAGATATAAATAATCTGCTGCATCGAATGCAAGTCAAATTCATGGGAAGTTTTGCATGAATTCTACGTAATTCGTCTTCCCGAAAAAACTATTCGTTACGAAATTTGTGCCGAACCTTGATTTCAAATTATTATAAGGGATCATGATATTTATAAAGCCTCCCTGAAATAATTTTTCTAAAATTGTATATCACTCGGTCCAAAATTACAGCTATGTCCGCGTTATTCGATCTTGAGAATTTGTGAAGTGAGAACCATGAAGTTGAGACTGAGGAAACCGCTGGATATATCAGATGGTGGAGTGAAAGGTGAAAAAGGGGGAGAGGAACTCGGGAGGGGCTGAAGGCTGACTAGAGGGTTGCTTAGTCCGCTTTGTCGTTCGCCAGCTCAAGTGGTTCGGGTGCTGACGGCCCAGGGGGTCCTCGTTGCTGGTCCTGCACTCTTTTCCCCTTACCCTACGTCACTCTCAACGGCATGAAACGTGTCATACAGCGATGATTTGTTTCAAGTTACAGGGGTACACCTATAGATACTTCAGATGTCTGTCAGTGTAATTTCAAAACGGAAAACAGCAAGTCCAGGAGACTTCATCCAATGTATAATATGAATACTATATGTATAGATTGTATTGACTAAGGTAACACAAACGCAACTCAGATCACCGACCATGATGACCTTTATCCGACATCTGACAACCTCTTTGACATCTTCTGCTCCCTGTGATATTTGCAATATTTTCTAAGTGACCTATTACGTTTGTTTAGTAGATTCATTTGACATAATTAATGTTTCCTAATTTCTTGAAATTGCTGTTTGACGCCAATTTGAAGTGAAATGATGCGGACATTCAACAAATCGAAGGTGCCGATAAATACTTGAGTGAACAAGGCCATTTTGGGCCGCCAAACATTACAAGGAAGGATTTTCCTTTAAACTACTCGAAAGTCGTACAACCGTATAATCATACGATTTTCACGTGAGGGGTGTACGATAGATATTTCCGATAATGCCGATTGTTTGAGATAAGGGCACATTTTAAAATTATTAGTAGTTTCTTAAACAGGAAAAACCTTATTTCTCTGATTCGTAAAGACATATTTTTACTTTGGTTCCAAAGTTCCAAAAAACAGCTTCAGTCCAACTACATACTAACTTTTTCATAGCGTTTCGGGCGTTGGGGAATAGAACCGATTATCTTCAACTCGTTCCGTGCTCCATTGACTTACAATTTAAACCACGGTCGCCACCAACAAGCTTAAAATATTACCAACCGTCCATCCCTGCAAAACACAGATATTGCTGTTCAACTGGTTTTTTACGCATTGCTCCAGGAAGGGGTGTACTCTATTTTGATACGTAGTTCACCATAGTTCCTAAAGACTATGGTAGATACCTACGTCTTAATTTCAAGCCGATGAGCTTGGCAAAACCGAGGTCAAGGGGGTAATGTGCGCATGGAATCAAGGTATAGGAGTTTGAAATGTTAACAGATCGTTATCATGGCTCTTGACATAGAGTCTGTGGTTAAAATTAGAAGTTAACCGCTCTATGGCACGACTGCGGTCAAGCTGGTCACTTCTAGTGTACATTCTCTTCTCACCATTTGGAAAGAAGCTATATCAATCGTGGCACAAGGAATTTCCCATTCACAAGGAAGTATAATTTCCTTACAGGTATTAATCTCGTTATGTTAATTGACATAGAATGAATGAAGATCTATGTAATTAGTCTTGTTTGTAAAATCTAGATATCAATATTATTATACGCTGGTGCCGTTTCGAGGAAAATATTAATTAACTAATCCCAGCTGTATATCGCAGTAAAAAGGGGAACCTTACCATCCGACTACAGTAAGCCTATTGACGAAAAGCTCACAGCGTAACTCGTCTGCAAGTGATATACCTATAGAATGTCTCGTCTTAGGTAATTTGCGCACATGTTATAGCGCTGTGTTTCGTCTAGCTGGGGTGTCAGGGGACTGGATAGGAAACTACAAAGTATCATAATATGAACTAACTAATGCAACTGAATATTTCACTGGAAAAAATAGTCATGGAATAGCCACATATACAATCAATCTTTTCGTGGGGGTGCCACAGAATCTTCACAAAATGAAATCGCATGATAACTTAGTTGCGGTAGGTAATTAGTTTGGGCTTCTAGAAATGATTTCTCTTTGCCTGACACAGCTCTTAGTGCATCTTGCGAACTCCGTAATTCCACGAAGGCAGGAGTCTATTTGGAACAATATTAGGGTACATTTCCCAGACTCGTGATGTGTTTTGCGATGTGTTGGATCGTTCTAATTCAACAAATCGAATAAGTTACTAATAAGACGATTGGACGAGACACTTGTGATGTTTACATAGATGAGGTAGCTGTGGACGAGACGAGTTGTCTAATTATAAACAAATATAGGGCTCAGTGTGGACGACTCTTCCCTTTGGTTAAAATTCTTACACGAGTCGCGAAATTCCACCAAAGCTGGCCACTGAAGATTGTTTCAAATGGATTGCAGTGGCGCGATGTCGCTTAGTTTGGTGTGAGAAAAAGTGTATAAATAGGGGGTCATTCACGACCACTGTATTTCATTTCTCTACTGATGTTCCAAAATTTAAATTTGAAACATCACAATATGGAAAATGAAGTTTTCCCAATTCCAGCAGTTGTATATTTACTTATAAAAAATGCTGAAAATTATCACATATAGTTTTATAATTTCAGTATTAATAGCCTTTCTGCGCCCACTGGTCTATAATTATTAAACCCAGTATATAGTACAATAGTTATGAAATTAGCCTTTGAGGTCCCTTTGTGGATCAGTTCGTATCCATACAGTAATTATTGTATTCTACGTGTTTCAAAAGCACTCCATTTTAAATTTCATCACCTTAGATCAATTAGGAAATAAATTTACTCAGAGACCTCTCAGCTAATTAGTGCGTCTCTGTGCCTCGTAATTATCTTCTAGATGTCCCAGAGGAGGTCCATCTTAAATGTCAGCACCGTTTGTCTTTTAGGAAAGAATAGGCTTAAGAGGTCCCTCATTTGATCAGATCATCTCCCTACTTGGTAACTGTACTCTAGCTGTCCCAGTAGCTCCATTTCAGGTTTCAGCACCACAGGTCGATTAAGAAACAATTTAGACTCAGAGGTCCCTCAACTGATCAGTGCGCCTCTGTGTACTGTAATTGTATCCTAGATATCCCAAAGAAGCTCCATTTCGAATTTCAGCATTGTAAGTTGATTATGAAAGAAATTAGTCTCAGGGGTCCCATTGCGTAACGCACCGTCATAACCGATTTTCGTTGGTGGTCGGGCGAAAGGATTACTTTGTTATCATGGTCTACGTAGATGCAGAAACCAATAAAGTGAAAATTAATACGACAAAATAAAACATCTACACTCAACTAGTCCTTCTGATATATGTATACCGACATTGACTAGACGCTCCACCAACTGAAAATTAGTAAGATAATATAAAATACCTCTCCTTTCCAGGGAGTCTCGTCCATCTATGGGTAACAACAGTTAGAATAAAGTCGATTTCCCGAAGTCTGCATTCCATTGGTATCAATATCAACTGATACGATCGCCGTACTATCTGAAGCTATTAGCGAATTTTCGTCGAAAATGAACTACATATTGCAATGGCTCGGAAAATTTTTAAACACAAATTTTTGAAAAATTTCTTCATTGAAATTCGTTTTGAGGCATTCTAATGCGAATCCTAGAGTTTAACACTTTTTCATATATATATATATATATATATATATATACATTATATATATATATATATATATATATATATATATATTCCATACGATATCTCTCCTTAGGATTGAGATAAAAATTTTGTTCTTGCGCCAGAAAATCAAGCTTTCCAAACGAAAGGATGAGTTCGTTGACCAGCACTTTTTGATCATAAAAATTGGTCAAATTTCAAAAAATGTACTTAAAAAATCACCAAAAATGGCTGAAAACGGCTAAAAATCGTTAAATTTAAATTTTTTTGGCTGAATTTGCTCAAATAAAGTTTATTTCCTATAAAATCGAACATTCAAAAATTTATACCTATACAAAATTGTGCTGAAAAATTTACATAAAATTCATTAACATGTGTTAAAAAATCGATAAAAATTGCACAAAAAAACTATAAATTCAAAACCTGTATTTGTATCGGAAATTATTATTCAGAATACGTTTTTTGCCATTAAATTAATAGTTAACAATTTCCTTGCACTCAAAAAGTTCAAATTTCAAAACAATTTAACATTATACAATGCACGATAATTTACGAAAATTCGCTCATTCGATCATGCTGCATGACTGGAACTTTTTTCTACAATGTTCACACCAGTTTTGATTGCGCTCATGTTGATGATCTTTTTTCCTGCCAAATTCTTGTCCTTAGGGAAAGGGAACGGATTAACGTACAGCGATCCAGGTGGGTTGATTTGGTTCTTTGGGATGATATCAACCAATGACAACCAAAAAGTTCCAGTCATGCGGCATGATCACAAGAACGAATTTTCATAGAAATTTCCAACTATCAATTTTACGACCAGAGAACCTATTTGAAACAATAATCTGCTGTTCAAAAAAAGATTTATGATTTTTAGCTTTATTGCAGTTACTACCGATTTTAGCACATTTTAATGAAATGTCAGTAAATGTTTCATTATAGTTTTGTGCAACAATTTTTGAATGTTCTAGCTTATAGTTGATTAACTTTATTTCAGTAAAATTCGTTAAAATAAAATTTGTTGTCGTTTTTCCTGTTTGTAGTAATTTATTTCAGCCAATTTTTTGAAATGTGACCAATTTATTGTCCTCAAAAAGTGCAGCCCAACGAACTCTTATTTTTTCTTGGAATGCTTGAGTTTTTGGAGGAGAACGGATTTTTCATCTGAATCCTACGGAGAGTTATCGTCCGGAATGACAACACAGGGTGTCCCAAAAGTAACCCCCACTAACTGACCCCCCCACCCCCACCCCCCGACTTTCGAACTAGTTTTACCTTTAAAAACACATGAAATTGAGCGTAACAAATAAAATAAAACTCGTGAGTTAAAGTATAAAACTCGGTTATAAAGGAGTTGGGGAGATCTGTGAGTGTTAAATTCGATTCAACTTGAAAAAATACGTAGAAGCCGGCCCCGAATTCGTAGTTTCTTAGGAGGACAAGAAAACCCTATTTAAAAGACATATTTTTCAACATACAAACATACGTTTCTCCCCCAATTAGCAGAGTAAATGTAATATTGACCGTTCAAAAGTAGACATTTTGAGATGGTTTTTCAGTAACGTGAGCGAGAATTTCCTGGGATTATTATACCGTCTAGCGGGTTAAAAAATACGTAGTTTTTCATTATTGACAAGGTTTTATCTTTTTGTGGTAGATTCCTGATTATGTTACCAGGATGATCTAGCACGTTAAGTGGCCAATCCAAATGGAAATTTAACTCTTTTTCCAACGGTATCTAAACATTAAGGTAGTTATGGCCATTTTAGTGACTTCAGGTCAAAACACGAAAAAAAAAATCATAAAAATTGAATAACTGGAAAAAAGCTTTTGAAAAAAAATCTCAAGGAGGAACTTTCGATCAAAAAATAACTTGTAGAATCGACCCACTGGGAGTTCTGGACCAGAAGTGTAAACACTATATGCATATGAAAAATTGGATTTCCTCAAAACGGATTTCCACGAATTTTTTAATGAGATTATAAAAACTTGGCCCAATGCTTAATGAATTACTCCAATGCTTGAAAATATATGTACCTATAAAATCAGTGGAATATCTGAAGAAAGGTGTTTATTTGAACAAAAACAATATTGACAAATCAACTAAAATTACACTGCCAATGACATGGCACAAAATCTTCCTCGTAGCCTTCACAGTATGTCACCATTAAATTTTCAGAAATGTCCGGTTCACGATGATCATGACGTTAGAGTGCTGGACAACTAAAAACCAGAAAACCCGAAAACTACGTTCACGCAAGCGCTGAGCGTATCGCTGATTCAATCATGATGAAACTGATCGGGGACCATCTAGGGCTAAATCCATGTATCGCTGATTCAATCATGATGAGACTAATAGGAGATCATTTTGGACTAAACCCACACTATTCCTGAAAATTTCATTAAAATCCAATCGAAATTGTGGAAGTTATGGCTGTTACAAGGAAACGTGGACACACGGACGGACAGACAGACGGACGGATGGACACGAAACCAAATTTGTTCAGAAGGCCATGAAACGCAAACTGCGAGTGGAAATTTCGATTTTGGAGCAAAAAAACTTCTTTCATTTCGAAAGTGAAAACAAAGCTTCCATTGCCTTGCAGACCGGAAGCAGTACAGAACTGAATTTCAGACGAGACAAGATTTTTATAAGAAGATGAAATTTTCTAAGCCAGGTATTCAAAAACTTGGTCACGAATCGAGAAAAGCAAATTCAAGAAAATAAATTCAATACTTCCCCTAAATATGAACGCCAGAGCTTTGTTTGGGAAAACCCCAAGCTGCTTCCTTCGGTCCACGAGAATAGCATTTAGAAGAGCCTGTTCATTAAGACGTCTGCAATTTGTTGGAGTGCTTTGGTCGATGTAGTGCAGATCAAATGGACCTTCACTATATATTGTTCTCGAATATAGTGATAGCCTACATCAATATAAGTTTGATTCGTTAGTGGAACTTTGGATTTTTCGCAAGCTTTATGGCACTCTGTTGTTCATGAATAGTTTCGAATTTCCGCATCGTTCGTAGGCTTTCCAGGAGTCTTTGAACCCATACGAGTTCCTTCACTGCTTCTGAACCAGCTATGTACTCCGACTCAGTAATTGATAGGTTCACAGACTGCTGTTTCATAAAACACCATGTAATTGCTCCTGGGTTTGGAGACGTAGCCTGTACTAGAACGTCTTTTTAGCTAGTCTCCAGCTAATTCTGCATCACTATAGCCATTCAGTGCTCGAGACAGCCTGTATTAACTTCTTTGTAATTTGCATAGTCTTCTCGCATTGCCATCTTATACTTTTGTTTGTTTAATAAGAATTTCTTCCTTCAAATCATCACGAAGAATCGTTTTTTCAAGCTTAAATTGTTTAAATATCATGTTTTTGATCGTTGCTATCAACAAAATTGTTCGAATCGAGTCAAAACTTACCACAGGACTCTATGTTTGATTGTTGTATAGTCCTCGTTCTTGACTGAATCCTCTTGCGACAAACTGAGATTTCCACCTCACAATGTTTCCATCAGGTTTACGTTTCACCAGACAATCTACCAACTTCCTGCCAGGTATTGGTTCAACCATTGTCTATGTTTTGTTTTGTTTCAGTGATCCCATTTCCTCTTTAATGGCATCAGTCCATTTTTTAGCATTGTCACTCTTCACCGCTCCTTTAAGGCGCGTCCACACCGGGCGAGCCGAGCCGAGCCGAACGCCCGAACCCAAGAATGCTTGCCCAGTGTAGACGCAATCACGAGCATTCGCGAACGTTCGGCTCGGCTCGCGGCCGTTCCCGCTTGGAGTCGGTACATCAAAGGATACTCGCCGTTCGTGCAATTATCAGTGATTTTCTATGTTGAAACGCCAAATTTGAACGTTTTTTGGCTCACAAAATTTTTTAGCCCTCTAATTTTTTCTTGTGTAATAGGTAATTAATGATTTTAAAGGAATACACCTGATTTTTAAGCGCATTGAAACAATTTTTGCAAAAAAAAAAAAAAAAAAAAAAAAAAAAAAGTAGTCTAACATTCCAGATAATGCTCCAGTATGCTCTAACTAAACGGATTTACTCAAAGAAACGGAAAACCCCCTCTGCTAAAAATTGCAAACCCATTCAACAGCTTAATTTTCTTTAACATTCGGTAAATGCCTACTAAGAAAGAATGAGTTGTCAGAGTACTTTTTGAAAGTAGCCAAATTTCTATTACCGAAAATCCGGGAATTTGATCCAGGTAATAATGTCTGGATATGCACTAGTTTACGCTAATTCGGCATACTTTTTACCTAAATCTAATGTGGAACAATCCCTACATTGACCCAACCGATCGGAAGTCTGGATTTTTTTTTTTTTTTTTTTTTTTTTTCAGTTTACAGAATATTTTGTAGCCGTTGGTAGGTAATTCTGCAGGTGCGTAGTAGAAGAGAATAATATTATTTTGAAGCGGTCTGGAGATTGTTTCTAAGAATTCTAGTGCGTTAAAATGGGTACATTGAACATAGGCACCTACTTCTAAACTAAAGTAGCCGATTCCAGGGTTGCTTGTTTTCAGAGAAGGTAGGAAGACTGACAACGCACATCGGACTTCCGTGAACGCAATAGCTATAAATAACTGGTACCAAGAATTAATTAGTCCCACTATGTTCCTAGGTCTGAGAATCGATATCTGTGCTGAAGAACACAACATCCCAGATTTGTTAACGTGCTGTTTTTTCGAGATAACCTGTCCCACAGCCGTTTTTGAGAAGACAGGAGCCATCGTGTCGACGGGCGTCTGCGGGAACACTGGCGAGTATCGGGGAACACGAATGCTCGTCCGGTGTGGACAGGTAAACGAACAAGTGTTCGCGAGCGTTCGCGAATGCTCGCAAACCCTGTTCGTTGATGCTCGGTTGGTGTGGACGCGCATATATGTTTTCTTTTCAGACCGAAACGTTTTACACACTTCAGCAGAATATGCTAAAAGTAGGTATTAGTGGTCTAATCCTGTATCTATCGAGAAAAATAGGTCCCGATGATTCCATAACAGATTGTTGTTTTGTCAAATTTTCCATTTATTCTGTGGATGATGGTCTTCTGTCTTCAATCGGTTTCTCATGAAGTTCGTTCGCCTAATAGTGATCTTCGTTGTTTTGTTGACTTTTATCGAGATTCTTCCCTGGGATATACAGAGTTTCGTATCACTCTCCTGATTCCGTACTCATATTCAGGGAACGAGAAATTCATCGTACCCAACAAAACATCCTTTCTTGCTTTTCACATCAAGTTTCCTTTTCTTCTCTTTAGGAATGTGAACAAATTTCTGATCCAAAAACCCTGAAATCCAAGCATTTGAGTTTTTCGTTCATACACATTGTAGTGGATACCACCACACACATCTCGTAAGAAGACTTTTCTGAATATGGAGATGATTCAATTAGATTCATGACAAACATAAACGGGTTCATCCCACCGTTTTAGATTCAGCCACTTGGTGTGTAGATTCAGCCGCGTAGTGAATCTTGCAGATACCATGATTGTTCTGAGTTCCCTCTCAGCTGCACCATTTTGCTGAGGGGTGTATACTACAGTCCGTTGATGTTGTATTCCTTCTTTTTCGAGAAGAAATATTACTTCTTGTTCCAATATTCCAATCCGTTGTCTGTAATAATTAATTTTACTTGGTTGCCCTTTTGATTTTTGAACTTTCTCTAGTCCAACTTGGAATGTACTTCGTTCTTTTGTTCACTTGCCTATAGCGAGAAAAATCATCTTTCAGCAATAGGAAGTACCACGAACCTGCAATTGAGTCTACTTGAAACGGACCACACGACAGAATGTATCAGCTCGCCTGGCTTGTTTGTTGTTGAATCGTTTGTTGGAAATTGTTTTTTATTTTAAAAAAATTTTTTAAATGTTGATCGTTGTTGACAAAAAAAATGTTTTCCCAGAATACCGAGTGAAGGAGTGCTCGTTGATCGGCAGTTGCATCAATAATCTTCTGGCATTTGCTATCCACAACTTTCCATTTCCGGAGCTCAATTTTATTACGTTAATTTGCCTGTTCAAACGTTGCTTTCATGCACATTCACTTCTAGTTTTGCATATTCGCCGGTCAGAAGTTCGTCGTACTCAGTGGCGTCGGGAACGATTCGTACCTGGAACTTCCGTGCAGGCCGATTTCCTGCTTTTCCCAGCCTTGAAGAACACAACGTATGATGAAATTTTTCAAGTCAGGTGTTAACAAACTTGGTAACAACTCAAGAAGTGCAAATTTAAGAAAATAAATGCAATACCAATATATTGATGATGATGATTTATTCCAATATCCGATGATATTATAATTAGTTAGAAAAATAGTTGTTTGAACATAGCTATGGAACCTACATTAATTTACCTATTATTGAGGGAATTTTGTGGTTTACAGCTGAAAAGATGTTTCTCAAGAATTCATACATCGAATGTAAAAAATGTTGTCAAGTTACAAAATTGTGTTCAAGAAATAACTCGTGACTCGTGTGATTCATAATTTTAGCAAAACATTTTTTTATAAAATATTTCTTTGCCATAAACTAGAAGAAGATCTGTGCTCAAAATCACGCTTAAATTTCAAGAGAAAAACGTAATTGGAATTTCGCTAAACAGGGTGCAAATGGTTAGAATAATATTACGTATTATTATAGCGACTGTATTTAGAAAAAGAGTTGCTTAATTCCATCAATCCGAGCTTTAGAAATGGTTTATTATCTAATTTTAGGCAAAATATCACTATCACTATAGTATACAAAAATAAGAATGTAGTAAACAAATACGAAATCGCACATGCCATCATAATGCACGACTGGGACCTAATTTTAGATCATGGAATCACAGGGATCTGCTCATTCCATACAAGTTATTGCTTCATCCCAATGAACATGAATATGGCGACTTATGGATTTCGGAAAGGCGAAAACATCTGAGCCTGAAAATCAGTGTTTGGCAGTCTACTCCTTGGCAAGACGCAACCATTACACACGACCAAAAAAATCCTCTGGACCAACCTGCCACACCGGTCAAAGATTCACAAAGGCAGCTAAGGCTGTTATGGTTTGTCCGAGATAATACCTACTGGGCAAGGCCAGCGTGGAAAGAGCACTCGAAAGGTCGGCGCCACCGAGGTGCCCACGAACTGCTGGAAGAAAGATTCAAGTACTCTCGACCTGTTGAAGCACCTCTCCCGGCCCACCTCTCTTAATTTATTGACTGGTTAGTTAGCTTTGCAAACTCACTGATTCTCCTCGCTTTCACATTTTGATCTGCTCTGGTAAGAGAAAAGTAGGCTATTTAGTTCTTTGGTTTGAAGTATCTCTTCGATTGGCAAAACAACCACTCCAACCAACATCCGTACCAGTTAATTTCTCTGTCGTCCGCTCCACTTTACACTTTGACTCCTCGAAGAAGGTGGTTTAGTTTTCAGAGGTTTCCTTATCTCGGATTAATAATACTTATACAAATTTTCCAATGTTGAACTAATTTGTGTAACGAATGTACCTATACGCACTGAAATTTAGAGTATACAAGACATTTAGAGTATATTGATTGATCTATTGTTGTAAATTATCATTAATGTTTACGCAGTGTCGTAATGATTTTATGTTTACCATCTAAGGCCAAACCTATATATATATGTATTCTCTGAAAATTTCTAAACATAACCGATATAATCGATAGTGAGCTTCCGATAAATCATTTTATAGCTATATCGATATTTTGGTTTCAATGTTGCATCCCTAGTATTGTGGAAGGGGTGGCAGGCAACTGATACTAATATTCAGATTAAATGAAATCCGATAAAACCTTGGGGCATACGAATCTTGAAGGTAAGTCCAACTAAATTTTTCTTTAAGAAGACTTTGTTGGAGCAAACGTCTAGCCTCTCTGTATTATGCGATGTCGATTGACACGAACCGGATGTTATTAAAAGAGCCTCATCAAGAAGGGATGTAGCACCCCGCCCCTCGGTGGACCCCTCTGCAAAGGGGAGGGTGATTATATTCGAAGTGGTGTTTAAACTGAGGCTGCTTCGTCTTTCCGTGGGAGGAACCTCATATTTCTCAAGGGCGCAATAATTAGAAGTGTGTGTGCACGCGGCCAATTAACAAATAACAATACCGCTCAGGGAATGACTCATCGGAAGCGTCGGGCTCAGGATGCTGTTCCTGCTATCTCCTTCTTTTTCTTTGTACCCACGTGTCGCCCCGTCTGGCACGGGTACGCGGAATCAGCATTCCTTTAAAAAATAGTAATATAATCAAATAAAACAATGCGGAATTGAAACTTTGTGAATCAATCTGAATTTTCACATCAGTAGATTGAACAGCAAATTACAATTTTAGCAATCGCTGTTCTTGAAGTTTCATGGTTTTTCTCAAAATTTAAATTGAATTTTCGGTATTTCAATATTTATTTTCGCAATTAGATATATAGGAGAAGCGCCCCAATTATGAGATAGACGTACTTGTTTTGAAACCACACATTTGAGCGGGTCTTTTGAACAACTCCCACGTATTCCTCGATAATACCTATCCAATCACCAAAAAATTTTGAAAAATCGTTCAATAACAGTCAAAATGTTTTGTCAAAATCCCCAAATTCCGGTTTTGGAAAATGGGTTCCTTATGTACTTATACAGGGTGTCTCCCGGAGAACTTCAACCACGTACCTATTCTGTAACTAATTTCCGATCAAAAGTTCCTCATAGAGATTTTTTTAAGCACTTTGTTTTCGGGTTATTCAATTTTTAAGAATTTTAGTCGTGATTTGGTCCTTAACTCACTAAAACGGCCATGACTTCCTTAATTACCTGAGAAAATTCAAATTTAATGATACCGTTAGAAAGAATGTTGAATTTCCCATCTCCCCAAGCTACCACAAAAGTTTTTTCAGATGGTTTAATTGGTGAAAAATCAATCTGAAAAGTGAATTTTGTCAAATCCAAAGAAGGACCACTTTTTTCATACTCTGTAGGTACAATGAAATTCTACACGTCAAATTCAGCCTGTAGTCCTAAAATTTGCGCCAGAATCTCAGCTTTCCAATGGTGTCTTCAATTCTACTTTTACTTTGTTAATTAGGAGATAAAAATATGTTTTAATGTTGAAAAACATTGTTTTATCAATGAAATCGAGGGTTTTATTAAAAAATTACTTTCAATGAAAATACGAGTTTGGGGTCGGTTTTACGTATTTTTTCACACTGAATCGAATGGTAACCCTTAAATATCTATCCAACCCCGGTATAACCTAGTTTTACACTCTAACCCAAAAATTTGAGTTCGTTTGGAACGACAAATTTTATGTGATTTTAGGGGTGAATTTGGTGAACTAAAGTGTAAAATCGGTTACATCGGGTTGGATAGATATTTAAGAGTTACCATTTGATTCAGTGTGAAAAAATACGTAAAACCGACTCCAAACTCGATGTTGTTTTTCAACATTAAAACATAGTCTTCTCCCCTAATTAGCAATGTAAAAGTAATATTGACTACACCTTTGGAAAACTGAGATTCTGGCGCAAATTCTAGCACTACAGACTGAATTTTTTAACATATAGAATTTTATTCGACCTTCAGAGCATGAAAAAAGTAGTCATTCTGAAAATTTTACAAAATCCACTTTTCAGATTGATTTTTCACCAATTGAACCATCTTAAAAAACTTATGTGGAACATTAGGGAAATGGAAAATTTAACTCTTATTCGAACGGTATAATCAAATTTGAATTTTCTCAAATAATTAAGGGGGTTATGACCGTTTTAGTGAGTTAAGGTCAAAATCACGGAAAAAATCCTAAAAATTGAAGAATAACTCGAAAACAAAGCGTTTAAAAAAAATCTCTTTAAAGAACTATCGATCGGTAATTAGTTTTAGAATACTTGGGTGAAGTTTTTAGGATATATCGTGAGACACCCTGTATGAGGTACTTAGTATTTCCAAAATGAGACAATATCTCGCATCAGAATCCTAACCTATCATGCTACAAAAATTGTTCTAATTAATCTTTTGATATCACGGATTATGTTTCAAATAAAGCTAGTGAAGAAACAGTGCTAATTATTTTAATGAATAATAGCACCAATATTCTGACTATTACGTTCCAGTCCCTTACTTTTTTTTTTTAACGAGAAGGTGGGAAAAAATAAAGCAGTAGGTACCTATCGAATGTACACAGTGCATTATGGAAGAGCTTGGGAAATAGACAAACCAAATTTGACAAAAAGGCTGATCCGCCTTAGTTTGGTGGTCTGGATGCTCGCAAGCTCGCATCTCAAGAATACATAACATCAAGTAGTCAATCCCATAGTAAAAATTCAGATTAGTTGGACATGTCGGTCAGAATGATGTGTATAGTTTGCCATTCCAACGTTTTTATTGCGAAATGGCGGCGTATTGTAGAAAGGCTAGGCTTTTTAGAAAAAGGCTGATTTTACAAAAAGGCTGCGACATGTATATAGATGAAATGAACATCAAATCCGGAGGCAGCGCATTGCTCCCTGATGACTGCTGAACATTTTTGAATAATCGATGGTTTCAAAACCACTTGCCATTATCGGGGAGACTACACGTGAAACAGCACGCAAAAAACTCACTGGTCATCAGCAGCAACAGGCTTTTAGTTGACATGGTCGTTGTTAAGCCAACCACACACGTTTAAGATTACCTGTACTAAAAGCTGTAATATGTACGGTAGTACAAGCGACCTATTCACGCTCAGTTTAACTGCGCATTTCGCCTGAGCACAAAGCTGCAAAAAAAATTGTACAATTATCTGAACTAAAGATGCAAGGCCTGCAGCAGTTTTATTCTTAATTTTTTGAGGGCAGAAGGTCGCCGATGTGTCCGAAAAAGAAAAAAAGAAAAGCTGTGTGTCCAAGTTTGTGTAATTTAAGAAGTGAACTGTTCGGGAATTCTAAAGCAGTGGACCGAAAAAGAAAGCATTGAGCAACAACGGAAGAAATGGCGCCGTGAATGCTGGGGCAACGACTGTTAGCAGCAAAGGATAGTGCTGCCCAGTGATTACGATTTGCTGGACGCATTGAAAAAATGAAGGAAAATGACAAACTTCAAAAATTAAAACTTTTTTTTTTTTTTTTCAATAAAATGCCGAACGCTACCGTTTTTTTTTTTTTTTTTTTTTTTTTTTTTTTTTTTTTTTTTTTTTTTTTTTCGTCTTTTATTCCACGATTGCAATAACCTGGACATTGCAGGTCCCATAATTCCGGCAATTGTCTGTAACCCTCAATGACCGATAGAAGGGCCTCTTTTTTTCGAAAACATTTCGGCACAACAGGAGAACACTTGATTACATTGAGCAAACCGTGCAAATAACTGAGGAAACTGCTCAGTTTATTGGAGAAAGAATAGCAGAAAGTTTTGAACAGGCCTTCGGCCGCAGTAAAAACCAGCGAGAACTGCCTAGTTTCCACAGTTTAACGCACAGACATGACATCACACATGATAAACTGCGTAGTTAAAATGCGTGTGCGTGGGCCAATTTATGGGCTCCGGTCGGTGGACTGCGCAATACTCGTAGTTTCTACTTTCTTCCGGTAAACTGCGTAGTTTCCTCAGTTAATCGCAGTTTTCCACTCGAGATGTCTTCCAGTCGCGTGCCACCCGTCCCTTGTATTTATGTAAATAAAGTTGAATTCGGCACTAATGAGTAAATCGTCAAACAAATTTACATCACATGGCAAGACACTTCTTTGAAGATAGGTACCACTCCTTGCTCCAGTGTTCTAGGCGCCTTCTCTTATTCTCCCGCAGCTGCTCAATCCCAGCGGCAAGGAGACAGCATAAGGCTGCTCTTCTTTTCCGATCCATCACAGTTATTATACAATATCCAGAGTTAATAGACAAAAACAATCCCGAAGGTGATCATGTTTAAATTAAGAACGGAGAGCGGAGACCAGATACTAGAAAAAAATGAGCGAACTGAGCCAAAAACGAGGGGAAAACTGCAAAGACTGACAGGTGCCCCCATACCTTCAGTTCAGATAACTGAACAAATTTGCTCAGTTTTCTCCTCATGAATACTGCGCAGTTAAACTGAGCATATGAAGGCCCCTTTAGTTTTTGTCTCAGTTATATGTAAACCTACCGTCGCACAGTGTATAAAATTATGGACCTAAGCGTCCACCCGATCTATACCTAAAATTGATTCACCCATTTTTTAGCAAAAACCCCTGTAAATACATATTTTTGGCATATTTTTTCAAAATTAGATCCTTTAGAACCGTTCAAAAACATTGTGCATAAGAGTAAAATTGTAGAAAATTTAATTTTGCTATATGACTGGAACGTTTTTGAATCGCCAATGATTTCAGTTTGGAGTGCATTTGGGCACTCTGTATTAATTGCGCTTATACCTATGCTCATATCTTCGTTGATAATAATGAGGACCGAATGGAAACGGGTTCATAGATGTACTTGTCCATTCAGCGAGTAATCATCTTCATAGAATATGTTTCAATAATCGTAATACCCACAGACTCTGTTGTAAGTAGCTTCAAGCCACTCAAAAATAGTGCTTTTATACCATCACGAATGTTCTACAGATCTTAAAAATTAAGTTATGATTTGAAATATTTCATAAATAATTTAAGTTTGTATTAGGTACGTATTGGACTAGATTTCAGAATACGAATCGTTGGGTTCCAAGCATCAGAAGGCATCACATATTTGTTCTACTTCATTTAATAAAAAGAACGTACTTCCTCAAAATAACGATTCATGTCGGGAAGATAATTCATAAAATGATTTTCTTCCATCTACCACTATTTTAATTTTAAAAAACAATTAAACTTTATCCTGTTTAGCAGCTAGTCACAATCGCCTATGCTTAATATGGTTCTTTAATATGTTTCAGGTGAAAATCTGGTTTCAAAATCACAGGTACAAATGTAAAAGACAAGCGAAAGAAAAGGCAATGGCAGAACAAAACGCTCAAAACCAGGTAATACCATCAAAATAATAATAATGTATTAGTGTGTTTGCAGGAGACTTGGAATTTCCAAGTCCATTTTTTAATTTAATTTCAAAAAGTGCATGATCTGCTTTTAATGAGCGATCCATGTGTCTTGGTGAGTCCAAGCGAGTGGTGAGTCCATGCAACACAAAATATCAGCAATGGCAGTTCTATGAAGTTTTGCATTTCAGTTATTCTGGAAGACAAAACAAAAAAATTAAAACCCGCTTTCCCGTGTAACATCTTTCTGTTATTTTAAGTGTACGTATTTGAGTTGTGCCCCACATTCATAACTATGAATTTGGAGTAAATTTAAAAATAAACAAAATAATTATTCGGATGGGATGATGTACGACACTCGGAGTAACCGAGACTTCATAGATTTGCTCACAATGGGAAGGGCTCGATTTCATTCAAGATGTAGCTGAACTGTTTCTACTAAAACTAATTCAATGGGTAGTTAGATATTGGTCAGGTATATACCAATATTTTATTTTTTCTCACATTGTAATTTGAACTCATGATTGTCACCGGATTTTTCACCATCCACAAAGGCGTTGAGAATAATTATAACATTATCTCTGTGATTGGAATGTACACAGGGTGGTAGTTCACCAAGACGAGTGGCCGTCCCTGTGCTGGTGAAGGATGGCAAGCCGTGCAGTGCGGGAGCCACAGAAAGCCGCCAGCAACACTGCGCCAACCACACCACCCACCAACAAAGCCAGCAGCTCATATACCAAAGACAGCAACATCATCAGCAACAGTCGGCCAACATGTGTCCATCGTATCTCCCGCTTCAAACAAGAGCTTGGTAGTTTTGTCCGTCAGGCCGTGCGGATAGCGTCAGAGTCGTCGGTTTCTGCGCCAAACTCGCCAGTTCTTATTCCTGTCGTACGTCACCTGACCGAAGTTCAGACAATTTGGTCGATAGACACCATAAACGGGAGACGCAACAGTGGTTGTCTTACGCATAGACTAGATCCAGTTTTGAGCTGCGTGACGGAAACTATTTCACTTGAAACGCGTTAAATAGTTTTGGCGGAGGCATTGAAAGCTAAAAATGCTGTAATGCCTCACTAACTATACAGTAAGTGCAGCCACACGTTGGGTTATTGAACAATTAAAATCTATTGTAATTATTTATAAAACCTGTTTTCCGGTACATACCTATGTTTTTTTCTTGATAACTCATTCGTTTGGTAGCAAAGTTGATTAGTTTCAAAGTTGATAGGTTTCCAAGAGGATTAGTTTCCACCACTGTGCGTTTTATCTTGCGGAACAGGACCGATAGTCTTGATCCAAAACTGCTTGTTCGTCATGAAGTCGATGTTTCCGAAGTTTGGTTTGGTTTTTGTACTGTTCAGAAGACAACGAAAATCTGGTCTATAATATGATTGTTAAATGCGCGTTTCATTGCCCTCCTCATTCTGTTCGTATCTCTGCCGTCATTAACATCATTTGGGGATTTGAAAGCGATTTTTCATGAAGAATGAGCTATTAATATGCCTCCTAAACTTGTCAAAGCAATTTATTCGAAATGTTTCCACTTCGATAACCATTTTGGGGACCTTGAATCAAACGCTGAATTTCAAGACATGAATAAATCGATTGGCTCACACAGTATGTAAACAGCGGTTCAGAATTACAATTGAACGACAGATGAAATAGTAATTAATAAGTTAATAGTCTACTCAATGCATTTTTTTTACGTATTTTGGAAGTGCGAATCGGAACATTTTTGGCGTCTCAAAATGTCCAACAATTACCAACATGTGAATTTAAAATTCGCTTAATTCAGTATTACGTTCCATCTTTCAAAGATCTCTTTCTAATTGATAGTTTTTAAGAATCAGAATCAAATTTTGATGGGTGTTTACGGCCCAGTTTATTCGAGTGAATCCAGCCGCGGATTTATTAATTTACTAATTTTTATTTGTTATTTGGCACGTTGTAGTTGGGGTCATAAATATATACAACTCAGGATCAAATTTATGGAATACAACCTTATTTTAAGAAGTATTATTTTTTTAGAATGAAGAAACTAGTGAGGATCTTGAGATCAAAGTCGTCAGTAATAAATTTCAAGGTTTGAAGCAGGGTACCCCAAAACGGATATTAAAAAATCGCTGGATAGGCCGAGCCGTACTACAGTTGTTGAGTTTAATTTCAACCTCTAACTCAATTGTCTATGTACAATCACCAGGCACCGAACCAAATCTTCCGAAACCTCGCAAATGATACAAGAGAAAACAAAATAACTATCACCGACCGGCAGACGAAAGGCTGGTCATCACAAAAAAATATTGTTACCTCTCGTTAGGGACCGAGCACACGTCCAAAGGTGGAGTGCGAAATGTTATTGTTTAAAACAAGATTTCCACAGCCTTATATATATATATGTGTATAAATTACGTATTATAACCAAATTGTCGATTGTGTATAAACCTTCAATTACCTACGGCCCAATTTTTTCGTCGGAATCCGGCCGTGGAAAAATCGGATAAAAATGTCTTACGTTCCATGTAAACGAAAATTTATTACATAATGAGAATGGAAAATTGGTTTCATAGAATCTTTAGATAATCCTTTTATTATACCTAACGATTAGGAAAAATATCACCTCCAGCTTTATTTTTGTTTGGAGATGCGTAGATGTCAACAGTTTGTCACCACTTTGTTCTTTTTTTGGTGTTTGACGGTCGATGAAAACGTCAATACTCCTGTCTGCAGGGGAAAAGTGGGGGGTGGGGGGGGGGGGTTTCAACAACGAATAAGATGTACAATTGTAAAACAACAAAATCAATGAATGTTTTAATTACCTGTAATGACCAGATACTCAACGGTACTTACCTTTACAGCCTACCTCTTTATTATCCATGATTCAAATTCATGGTATTCGTACAGTACCTGTGACAACAACAACTGAACTTCGCTAATCCTAACAATAATTCGTTCAGCTAATTTTGCTCAACAATGAAGTTTTAAATGAAAATTCATTCATTTTTAAAATTATAAAGCATTTTCAAATTGAATTCGTCCTTTTTCAAAATTAATTCCTCCTTTTACAAAATTAATTCCTCCTTTTACAAAATGAATTCGTCATTTTACAAAATGAATTCGTTCTTGTTCAAAATGAATTCGTCCTTCAATATGAGGGACCAAATCTTGAAGGCCGCCAGATAGTGATATGCAGACACCTTTTCCTTTCTCGAAGAATAATAATTTATTGCATTGGTTTGTATAGTTAATAAAGATGTAGTAGAAGTAATTTACAACGTATACAAGGAATTGATACTAGAAATTTGTAAAAAGTTTGCAAGAAATTCATACAAAGTCATGAAATTTAGAGTTTTGGTTTATTATTTTCAATAATGAACCTTTGTAATCGACCAAGAAAAAAAATGTAGCCCCCCTCAAAATTTGTTGGTTTACGCTTCAAGATAATAAATCCTTCCGTCCTCCTTACGCTGTCCAGAGCGTTTCTCCAAAACTACTGAACCAAGTTTATGAAATTTGGCTGAAAAATCATACAGTGGCAGGAGATTAGCCAGTAACATCGGCATCAATTTTGATCAACCATTACTGGTAGTAATCAAAGGCTGAAATATTGAAAAATCGAGATCTCAAAAAATTTTAAGGTAACGCCGCTTTTTTGCCATTTCACGGCACTGTATTATCACAGCTCGTGTAAAGAAAGTTTAAGTGTGTTATTTAATTTTATTCATTTCTCCTCAGTAGGCTTCTACACCTATGCAGACACATTAGATACCTACCTAATGATTCGTTTAATAATATAGACAGGTGTTCTGCGTAGAAGAGCTATACAATACAGAAATAATAAACCTCTGTGTAATAATTTGCTGCTTTTTTTTTTTTTTTTTTTTTTTTCTTCTTCTTCTTCTTCTTCTCAATGCAGAGGCTGCCCAGACTCTGCTCTAGGTATGAGGGAAAGCATATACATTACAAAGTTGGTGCCTACAGTAATTTGTGTGATATGCGTAGGTGGTAGGGGAGAAGATTTTCGCGCGCTTGCTTAAAGACTGCATTCCAACGGTCACCGTTTTTCCGAACCCCAGACACCGCCGTAACTAAGATACCTTCAAGATTCTGTCCCTCTTTATGAAGGACGAATTCATCTTGTAAAAGGACGAATTCATTTTGTAAAAGGAAGAATTCGTTTTGTAAAAGGACGAATTCAATTTGAAAATGCTATATATCAAGAGGAAGTTACACACCACGATTTCAAGGGGAAGGGGGGGGGGGGGGGGATGAGTTCGTTAAGCTGCCTAACTATCATTACAAAGATTTCATTATCGCCTAGTTATTTTTCAAGCCACTGATGCAACTACCATACTACAATGCTTCCAATGTTCGATTTTTCTGAAGTCTTCATACATCAAGCATGGATCAAGCGGCTTTTTGTGAACATAATTTCGGGCTCAAAGACTGATTAATTTATAGTACTCGTAAATGTTATTCAATATTTTATGCAATTATATGCTGTTTTATAACAAAAGAAAGGCGGAGCCGTTAATTAACTAGAGGCAAATACGGGAATGTTTTAAGTTGAGGAAAGCAATGCTTTTATCACCACCTTCTGAGATGGGTTTTTTATAATGAGTTATAAATAACATTGATACAGTTTAAGCTCTCTTTAAAGTTAACCACGTTTTAGTTATGGAAACAAACTACGTCATTGCACCCCTCCCGCAATTCTACATCACTACTCGCTGGAACTTATTTGAATCGTTTTAAACGTACAAACCGCAGTGGGTGCAAATAGAAACCAACGTTTCTACCTAAACTAATGTCTGACTAAACTAGGTTTTCAAGACCATGGGTGTTAGGTAGGTATCCCTCACTGAACGTATCAAATATCAGAGAGAGAGAGAGAGAGAGAGGGGGGGGGAGCTATAGGTATATCTCATATATCTATCGATCTATCTCTTTGAGCATAACTTAATTTTTCAATATTTATGTGAGCATATAGGTTACTAAAACTATATATGTGAGGATATAAGTTACTAAAACTTAGTTCATTGTGTACATTATAGATGGCCCAACCATTATTTTCTTGATAAGGGGCATGGGTGCGGATATAGTATGCGTCACTCTTCAGGTGTGTTTCAAATATAATGCCTCTCACATTAAGTACAACCCTTTCTCCTCACATCTTGTTTCTGATATAGACCGAGCATTGTGTAAGTCACTATAAAATAGTGAGGGGTAAAAGCCAATTAACCCGAGATTTCATGAGGCAGACTCCAGAGCACAAACTCGTAATACGCAGGATCACGAGGCAATCCGAAAAACGAGTGTTTCTGCCAGAAGATTAAGCGAGAACTACTCAAGCTGCGAGTTACAGAGCGAATACCTCCCGTAATCGATCAACACATTGATCCATTCTGACTTCATTAAGTCAATTGACTTATAGGATAACTCATACGTTTTGTGTTATTTTAAATAAATAAATTCGTCAAAACGGCGTTTTATGTTGTAGGTCAATAGAAAAGTTTCTGAAACTCCCCCCATTCAAACGTTTTGGTAGTGATTTCGAAGGGCGAAAGATGAAGACAAAAGAAGGGGCCCAGGTCTTTTCGACGGGAAAAAGATTGGATCCAGTTAAATTAACCCAAATCGTAACTCCTTATTTGAGGAGATAGGTAATCCTTAGTTCTTGAGGTCGAACTGCTTTGTTTTTTATGCTTTAAGACCGATGTCCTAATACCAATGTATTACAATTTTTGTAGGACGCAAAGTTTAGAAATTAAACGTAACGTTAAACGTTGTTACTTTATTTTTTCCAACTTTATTGAGATAGCAATCAAAGACTTTGTCACTCAGAAAGGATTGAATTTTCAAAACATGATCACTTATCTACCCATCTTTGACCTCCTCTTGAGGGCTAAAAATTGTCAGGCCAAGTTTGAAGGAAACGTTTGAAAGGTAAGGCTTTTCCAGGATCCGAACTTGGAACATTCAAATACGTGAAGCAGGAACCGTTGAACACCCATCAGTTTTCACTGTCGTTTTTAGGACGTCCCTATGAAGCTAGGTTTATAGGCAAGGCTTTGTCAATATGAGGGAAGGCCTATTTCAATTGATCCGGGGGGGGGAGCAAGAAAGAAAAACCAAATTTAAATTCTTTATTCAGACCATTTTTAGAAGGAATCTGTGGCAAAAACCAGAGGTGTGTGCGTGAGCGTGTGTGTGTGTGTGTGTGTGTGTGTGTGTGTGTGTGTGTGTGTCACTGCCCAGGCAACAATTCTCAACCAATTTTAGAGATTTTTTTTTTAATCTCAATTTTGGTCTTGTTTTGCAGCAAGCCACAAAATTTTCAATTTCGTGAGGGATGGCAGAACTTGCAAAATTTAATGCCGAAATAACGTGTTTCTTCGACAAATTTTGTCGCCGCTGAGCAGGCTACCGTTCTTAACCGATTCCCATTAATCTTATTTGTTCGATCCCACCATCAATCTAGTTGTGATACAACAAACTTCAAAAATTTTGAATCTGACGCCGGGGGGGGGGGGGGGGGGGGGGATCCTCAATTCTCCAGTGATTTTTTTTTAATTTATTTTATTTTATTTTATTTTATTTTTATTATTATTATTATTTTATTTTTTTTAATTAGATTTGTTCAAATTGCATTATGGCAGGTGTGAATGGAGGAGGAAACTGGGATGTTTTCACTATTCTCATTCGACCTCCGTCACTGTATTTCTGTTCAATGTACATTTCAGTCCAATTACGCAACAAATCAAGAGTTTTAAATTTATTATTGTTAATGGAAAATGGAGGGGGTAATTCCGATAAATCATTATATTTTCATTCTTCTCGTCCTTTTTTAAAATTATTATTCTTAAGTAATTTTTATTAGATGTGCAAAAATTGAGGATTCCTATTTGATGACGGATTTTTTGTGTGAAGGAGTGATGGAGGGGGAAACGAAATACACCATTTATACTCTTTTCAACCGATATTCGTGATTCTTTTTTCGTTCGATGGTTTTACTATTTTGTCGGAAGTCTCTGTGTGAAACCATTCTCAGTAAATTTAAATTTCATAGTGATGGCCGGAGGGTAACACCAATAAATCGTGATAGGTATTTTCAACCTATTTCCGTGAAGCTTTATTGGTCCGATTTTGCAATGTAAAAAAAGTTCATAAGTATTTCATAATTATTTGATGGAGGGGAAAAGTTCCTCGCAGCACACTTTTGTTGGGTTCTGATTAGGAAGGGGTACTCCAGTAAAATCATGATCTACTCGCTGTTCTCATCAAAAACATATACAAACCAGACATAAGGACGTCCCTGTAATGCATAGATTACTTAACAATATCTTCCTACGCAACTGCGTCCAGCAATCTCGTTAAGCTAATTGACTAACTGTATCGAGCACGGAAACACCACAGGAAAAAATGTTCTTACATTTATTATGGTGTTTATCATTAGGTATATTATATGCTCATTTAGAACAGGCCTGCGAGTTGATGCATTGCAGACATTGCGTTCGTTAAACTAGATAAAATCCTCCGGTTAGATTGAATATATACCTACACATCTGGTTTTCCCTCCAACAATTCCTTTTTCCTGATGCAAGATGTGATTTTAAATTTAGCAGATTAGTTTCCAATTTTGAACAAAAATGTATAGGTATAAGTATTGGTAAAAAGTTAATTCCAGCTGATTTCTATGAAATAGGTACGGTACGTAATATACCAAGTTATTGATACGGTATTGAGAAGGAAAACAAGAAATCTACACATTTGTTTTTCTTAGAGCATATTTTTTACATATTCTTGTCGCATTTCAAACGCTTCAACTTTTTAGTTTTGTTCTCAATCGTTAGTTGATTATGAAACGGCATTGCCCACACAAGTTAAGAATGCCTGTGTCTACTTTAGGTTAGGCACTGAATCCAAATAGTTTGTCAGCATTTATAAAATCGGATTTTTTTTTTTTTTTTTCTTTTTTACGTTATTTCAGTTGAAAACTAGATAAAATCCCCTACACACCCAATAACCCCAAACACCCAATAAACCACAGGGGGCTTCCCCTACGCACCAAAAAAACTTTGGTAATTTTGGAGTTTCCCTGTCCTAAACTACAAACGTGTCTTGGTTGCCCTTATGATTGTTTTCGAACCATTCGGTGCGACTAAAAATGTAATGTTCGGATAAAATTTACATCCACAAAAATGTACTAACTTCCATTGCAATCTAGAAATTCAAACATATCGAAAACGACCGAACAACCGACAACATTTCCATAAAATATTCCGCCCTTCACCACCACTTTTAACTACTTTTTGATTATGGTTCCCTATCATACTTTTTTTAATCCTTCTTTTCAAGTGGTAACTTATTAAGCCATGAATATTGTTTGTTGAACGTAGATTCGAGCCCTTCTCATCCACCAATCTGGATTAATTTCGGCTCTGTATAAACGTACCTAAGCAAGAAAAACGAAAAATGCAACATAAAATTCACAAACAGACATTTTTTTTCTTTAACATAAAATGGGAATTTAACGCCACTAGGACGATATTCAACTGATTCAAAAGTGATTTGTTCGTGTAATACTTGAAAAGTACCTATCTTCAGAACTAGGGTTGAGTTTTTCAATAAAAAATGTACATACATCAGAGGACAGTCTGTAACGGCTGGCATAGTCGCTGAGTGCCTGATCATGTTAACAACACCCACGTCGGTTGGAACATTGTATTTTCATTTGTTATTTATTATTTAATTTTATCATGCCCACGATGTTGAAATTATGGTCTTCTCATTCATACAACGTTAGTATTTTGAGTCGATGAGAGAATAATCAAAATATTCGTTCTCCAGTGGAGAGGATCTTTTGTCGTAAGTTGTCAAAAGGCAAATTGTCAGATTATACATTGATTGTCATGTATTCATGCACGATGTACAAATGAAATTACTTTATCAATTTCATTACGGTCTTGGTACAACGATGAACACTGATGGTATGAAGTATGGATATTACATGAACTGATCAATTTACCTACTTTTAACTGTAATGTAGTGTACCTACCTATACCTCAATGATCGGATATGACTTTTCAAATTTTTGACAATACATATTACCTATACCTATATTACGCCATCAACATGTAAAAATAAACGGTAAACATATGTTTTTCTATCATGCAATTGTACTTTCCCCCTTTTCTTTGTTATTATCATTATTTTTGTCATTATTTTTAACTTTTTTTTTAATATGAACTCGATATCATCGTTGGAGTAGGTACCGATTCGAAACTAAATCAATTTTGTGTACTGTCTAGACCTTGTTAACAAAAGAGCAAAATTCATTTAGGAACCAAATGATTCAGCTTACTGGTTCAAAGTAATAGGACAAGCTTAATATACATGTAAATGTACGTATGACTTTCACTGGGCCGGATTACTGACCTGGTAATAGAAGAAATTGGAAAAAAGATTCGGTGCTCAGTATTGAGAAAGCAGATTCCTACTATACCAGTGTTTGTAAAATGTACTTGATTCGGAATCAACAATGTAAATCAGCGATCGAGTTGTAAGTTCTAGTCTTCTTTTTTAATTGTAGAAATGTACCCATCATCATCAATTTGTTAAATTCTTTAATAAATATGTACCGTGTACGGTATGATAGCATGTATAAAATTTAGTGACTGTGTTTTTGTGTTCAATTGATCGGCGTGGAGCGTTGAAAACAATACCGTTTGTACATTGTTATTCGGAAAACAAAAATGATATATTACTGAATAATAAATTGTAAATAATTAAGTTATTTTCATTCTCCATCTTATAAGGAAGAAATGAGTTATGTAACTGTTGTAAATACACGTTTGGCATTTGATTATAGATAAAGGTGTTTTTGAAGAGCGCCTGTTCAACATCCAACCCTACCGTCTACAACCATGATATCAGCTGTGTATCACTGTCCCTCTCTAAAAAGGTGATGCGTTGAGGGTTAGTATCAGCAGGGTCGGGTGACATATGGTGGGGAGAACGCAGGCACAGGAGTGGGGGAGGTGCCATGTTGTGACCACGCCCCCGTGTCCCTCTATCTGCCCGTTTGGACACGCCCACTTGCCCCCACCACTTCCTCCAGTGTAGTCATCCACCGACCGGTAATCGTGCTGCATCATACCCCACTTCTCCCACATCCTCGCACTTCGATTCGTACCCCAAAGTTGTCTACTTATCTGCACAGCTGTAGAAGTACATTCCATCGCCAGACCTCAATGGTATTAACCTGTTGTGGGCCAATTTGCCACACTGGTAACAGTTCAATCGCTATTGAAAAATAGGACGTTGCATGTTATCCGACCGCCAGCATTTCCAGCGCTGCCTCTTAGTATACGACCGCCAACGTAACCAGAATCCAGTGTATAGTTTTGTGGTCTGGGTGCTCGCAAGCTCGCACCTCACATACATTACATAACATCAAGTATCAATCCCTTAGTAAAAATTCAGTACCTACACGTAGATCAGAATGATGTGTATAGTTTGGTCGTAGGTATACTAGCTGGAGGTGCTGGCTGTCGGATAACAGGAAAGGTCCGAAAAAAATCTACCCATCAATAAAGAAACATACATTTTTCCCTTACTATTTATCTAATAGGTACCAACCTACTACTCAAATGAATAATTACAGCGGAACTGTATGTACAAGCTCAATTTATCGACATTGGTATTCTAATACAGGTAACCCACCTGTCTACAGATAATCAACTTCCTACATATTATAACCTTGGATCCACAAAAATTAAAACAGAATTTGGAAAACAAATCTACGAAGCGAGGTTTTACACTACTAAATTGAACACATGAGTGATTGCGGTATTTTTCTGTCTAAAACTAGTTAATGATTATGATGTTTACAGAGCCCCTAGGTTTGCATTAGATATCAATTTTATTCATATGAATAGCAACAAAATCGAATTATTGCAAAAGGTATTCTTAAATTTGCTGTTTTTAGTTTGGAAAAATAAATTAATAAAATAAAGCTAGGTAAGTACCTAAAGTAGGTAGGTATAGTAGGAGGTTTTAGTAAGACGTTTTAGTTCTTACGGAGATACTTGGAGTAAATTCCCGCAAATGAGTTCTAAATACTTTATGACGTTTTAATGACGGGTAAGGGGGGGGAGGGGGGGGAGATATCATCTACGCACCTGAAGAGTAACCACACTAACTATACCGATGAATTCTGAAAATCGTAGAATTCAAGGAACCAAAAGCTAAGTTCATTTTTCCCCCACTACCCAATCATGAGATTTTTTTTTTTTTTCTTTTTCTTTGTTTTTCGAAGTACCTATGTAGTGTTCAGCATTTTTCGAGCTAAACTGATTTTTTTTTTTTTTTTCCAAGGCTTCGTACTGTCGTTCTAGGAGGTCTTTTCACCAGTTACAGAGAGTTTGACACATATATTCTGCTTCTTAATTCTGTTCCCGGTTTTCGGCCCAGAGCCACGTACAGGAGAATTCCAGGAAAAAATGTTTAGGCCCATTAAATAACATTCCTTGGCCCTACAGGGTGATTAGAAAGTAATAAAAGTGCCGTTTGAAAGTTTGTTGAGAATCCTCTCGGATATTTTACCCAACACATATGATATAAATTTATTAATTTTATATTTTGCAATGAATAATTTCGACTTGTCCTTTAGGATTTCATATACTTTGAGTCATTCTTCCGTATCATCATCCAGATGTTAAACAAGATGCCAAGTCAAAATTGTATACGTTCACTTTACGAGGAATGAGGAAGCTATATGGGCCTCCCAACTTGGCAGACTTTGTTTATCAGCAAAATATAGTGTTATAGTCTCCCAAATTCCTTACGACTTGATTTCGATGTGGTTTGGTGTGGCAGAGGATATTCAGTTTAAAAAAAAAGTATTACCTAGGTAATAAGTTATATAACTTCTGTCAAGCTTGCGACCCTCTGATTCGACATAAAGAATTATAAAACGTCTGCTATGCTGGGTGGGCGGTAATTGTAGCTCTCACGAATCGCTGATGCATAGGTAGGTGATAGTGGAAAAAATTGCTTGTTCTTTGGTAGACCTGAACTAGAGTTTCATAGAACTAGGAACCTTTTGAGTCCGTGTTCCAACGATCCTGAAATGATGAGCAAATTTCAGCAGAACATGACAAATTTCGGCGTGTTGCAATTCGTAAGCAATCTCATAAACGATTCCATACTCGATATGCCACTGATTTCGAACAAATTCCGGTCATTAGACTGTGACGTTGTTACAGGCGATTCACGTTTCTGCATGTACTCGAGCTCCTCTGGTTCGACGATCATAAAACCTACAAGGGTCCGTCTGGTGGCTATTGCGTACAATATCTGAGAACATGATTAAAATTCGGAAGTAATTTTGTACCGTTTGGCAGTGACATGAATTTGCTTCAGATCGACAGACAGACTCAAAACCGTAACTGTTAAGAACGTTTTTACATATTAAAAAGTCCAGTCATGCAGCATGACCCAAAGTGCGAATTTTTGAAGAAATCTTCGACATTTCAGTCGCTATTGATCGTGTGGAGAAATTTTAGTTTATGATTTTGATAGACAAACATGGAATTGGAGGACGGAAACTCATAGAGTTAACAGAGTAAACTCATCAGTTGTGATTACATTTTTTTTTTTTTTTTTTTTTTTTTTTTTTTTTTTTTTTTTTTTTTTTTTTTAACAAGCAACTACTACCTACGTTTTAAACAGCATGGTTCTAGGATTGGTTATACAGGGATACTTCCATAAGAGTAGTTCAATCTGAATTTGGACAATGTTTCATGCAAATATTACCGATTTTTACAACTAGCGAACGGCATTATTTCGATTTTTGACTGATTTTTCAACTTTGAAATTTTTGAAAACTTGATACCTACATATTCTTATAGGAAATTTTACGCTGATTCCGAATATACCACATGTTAGTATGCTGAAAAAATTATTTCGCACAACAAATCGCAAAAAACAGGCTATTTTGAAATTTTTGACTACATTTTTGACAATTTCAACCCGAAGATGAAATCCGATCATGCTGGCCAACGAACTTGAACTTTCGTTTTGTGACCTTAACATTTTAAAATTTGTTTGAAGTTTCTAGCACAATTCTACGGACAGTTATCGTCTGGAATGACACATACATACATATATACATACATATATACATACATACATACATAAAAAAATGCGTTAAACTTCAGAATATGATTCAGAATAGCCTGAAACGGATTTCTGCATAAAATTTTTTTAAAAATTCACATCCTACAAATTTTGAGGCGAGAGCAATAGCTTAATTTTCTTCAAAAATTCGCTAAAATTAAGTGGTCATTTTGTTTCAATGGACTAAAATTGTTCAACTTCAAGTACAAATACAACACTTTCCTACTTCAATTGTGTTATATATTTGTAGTAATAATAGCAATAAGTAAATTATATTAATAATAAAGAGCAGTGAGATTTATGCTACCTTCATAACATTGTAATGTCCTTCACCGCTGTTCATACTCATCATTGACGTCGAAATAGGCACGGCTCTATGTTCTTGTGAGATGGAGTTTGAGAAGGTACCACCAGAAGATGCATTGAAACCATCGTCCTAATGTCTCCCAACAGGTAAATTATGTGAGAATGCTTTGAAACTGTGATAAATTAGGTTGGAACAATACGCAACATAGTCTATTGTGCAAAATATTTACTCAAAGCCTCCACACATCAACACTTCCATAAATGGTGAGGAACCAGCGGTTTGTTGTTGGCCTTAAAAATCAATTTTTCTCACTAATGATATTACTCTATACGATTCTTTATTGGAAAGCTACCACGGATATATATCTAGATAGTTGAACTAAACCAAACAAAAAATAGGGTTATCCTCTTCCCTTGCCCACGGAAAATTAAATTATGACAAATCCAAACGAAAATTACTCAAAAACGGTTTTCTCCGATTCCAACGCAGATATCCGTAGAATTTTGTGGTCTCAATAAAATTTTATTGATTGTTGAAAAAACGAGGGTTACCTGCGTGACTGTTTTAAGTATTTTTTTCAGGAATTTTGTGGACTCATATCATCGAAATCGAAGCACATAAATACAGTATCGGTAATGTTTAGGGCCTCTTGGAATTTTTACATCCGTATTAGCGATATTTGGTCAGCAGACGCGTGTTCTTCAATCATTCTTCATCCATTTAATATTGCTTAATTATGAATCATAAGAAACATTGCGGCAGTTTTGGTCTTGGTTATAGAAATTGAAACCAAAAATAGAAATTTGTTTATGTCGTTGCAGGAAGTCGCTCTTCACCGATTACGGACATTCAGACAGGCTCAGGTACGTACACCACCTTGATTCCATTTTTTCAGTTTGGATCCCAAGCCATATTTTCGGTAAGTATCATAAAGGTTTGTTTTTTTGTTTTTTTTTTCCTTTTTTGTCACTTACGCCCGTCATTTCTTTGGAGCTCTGAGAAAATAATTATTAACTAGTTTTGGAATGGACTGAATAGTATCGTGCACGTATTATTCATTCCTGACGAAGTTGTGGAAATCCATTTCAATGAAGAAAGCGAAAGTTAATGAACAATTTAGTTGGTATATGTTATATCATTCTGGATTAAATTCTATCGCATAAATTCTATCGTTACAAAGAGAGTTGTAAAGTTGAAAATGGTCTTGGAGATTCTGTAGATTTCGTTGCACATCAATGTGCAGGATAAAAGTGGTATTTATAAACTAGGATGCTCTTTTGATTAAACTGGTAGGAAATTCTGAAAAAGGTTGGTTCGAAGTTGGACATCATTCGTTACTATTAGACTCAGTTATTCGTGACGCCGACTGACACTGATAAAAAGGTCGAAAACGTCATCCTCCCTAAACCTATATTGAAATGTAAACAGTAGGAGTTGGCACAGTTCAACCTGTTTATCTGTGGATTAACATCAGAGCTACGACCCATATCATATTTACATAACCGGCATAAGTTATAAAGGCACGAGGAGGAAATGCAGGATATGAACGGTCAAACAATTGATGTGGGTTTCTCTAATACAGGAACAGCATTCAAATTTTGCTCATTTCCGAGCTGTTGCGATCTTGTTCATTGAAGGAGTGGAATGAAAATATGAAGATACGAATTTAGAAGGAAATTAGTACCAAAAGCAGCGTTATAGATTGAAGCAAGGGGAAAGGGGAGAAAAAGGGCGGGTTTGTAAACAACGGCACTTTTATATTATTTGCCTAACAAGGAAGCAGTTGAGTCGAGCTTTGATTGCGGCACGCGTCGTCATAAAGCCTTGTGCTCCACACAGAAGCCCAAGCAAGTAATGAAATATAGATTTAGGGCCGACGGTGAAGGTGGTTGGGAAGGGAGGGGGCTGAAAGGAAACGTGACTTTCACAATGGAGCCGGGAGAGAAGCGATCTTCGGCTTTGTGCTGCCAGCGGTAGGTCCGACTCCCCTGCTAGGCGTTGTTCGGGCGATCGATCTCCGCTACCGCCCCCTCACCTTCAGAAGCTGCCCCCGCCCACCGACCCGCACCTGACGGGCCCTGGGAAACCCACCCCCGCAACCGGTTTTACATCGTCAAATTACCACCACACAAATATCAATAATTATAGTCACACGGGCCCCTAATCACCGAAAGGAGACGGGAATCCTGAGGCATCTCCTCTCACCCCTGCAACTTGCCCACACGTACAGTAATAAACAAACTCTTTCCCCCTCTACTTTCCAACAAATTGTACAAAGCTGGTACGGATAATTATTTAGGGTGTGCCAAGTCAAACGTTGATCAATCATCAACTCAAATTTAACACAGCATGCCCACTTTCTGTATTGAACCCATTACACTGTCGGATAATCAACTGTGACCGGTTGACCCTTTCGTAACCTTACTTGCCAAGGAGGGACAGAATAGTGGTACAACGGGTAGCCACTGATCATACCAGTCTTACCCACAGACACCTGCTTGGTGCAGTGGCTCGTGATGTGTGTGGGGGTGATCTGTCCACTTATTTCACTTAGCTGTATAGCAGATCAGTACTTATGTAGATTTACCTACCCATGTTGTCATGAGCATCATCTAGTCTTAGTTGTAGTTTTTTTATTTTTAGGGCTGGTTTATCAATTATCTACATAAACTGCAGGATAGCTATTCCGAGTATAGCGCTATACTCCAGATAAAGAATGTGAGTAGTTTATCAATGCCGAATTACCTAGCGGATAAATTTATCCCTCAGATAAATTGTGTCTGGCAGATAGCGCCGTTAGCATCCTCATTGGTATCTGTAGGCGACAAAATAAGGGCGATTTACACATTGAGCTACCACAGTGGAGAGTAGGAGCTACATTTTCTTCATGGATCGACTATTAAAAAAGCCGGATCTGACGTCCACAACATAACTGTGTCCATAATGCTATCAAGCTCGGCAAATAAGAAACCACCACATTCTTGCTATTTGCTTCATTTCTAGAGAGAGAAATACATACACGAATTGCGATATTGCAATCTGAATTATTATGAATGAATTATTGTGATAAGTAATTTGTGGACTTAATTTCATCTTCGATCTGTGTAGAATGTAAAGAACGGTCCTATCTTTGTCCAACCGAAACCTCAATAAAAATACACACTCGTCCCATATTAGTAGGTGATATACACGGGGTCTTACTTGGTATATACGGTTTTCTTTTCTACTCAACGAATTATGCTACGATAGAACCCGCGCCGTTGCTGCTATTTGAAGACAAATATCCATTCTATTGGAAGTTACAAAAATAAAGACAATCAAACGAGATTTAAATAAGAGTTTTGTAAATAAATAAACTTGTTTGAGGTTAGAAAGCTCTAGATTTATCATTAACCTCCAGTTATAATTTTTATCCAGCCATCCAGGGACCAGATGAATTAAAACGCTAGATAGGTTTAAAAAGGGTTGGATAAACACCCCCTATTGTGTTATCTGGAGGATAACGCTATCCCTCAGATAAATCCCCCTTATCTATTGAATAAATGTGATTGATAAACCGGCCCTTAGAGCATTTTTATATGCTGTAGGGGTTACAAAGTGGTAACAGAGTGATTCATTATTTTTCTGCCAGCGGAGTTCGCTGACAATCTCTTAACTGACGGAGGATCAACAAGGCTCCCGTTCGAATCGTGCCCTTTACCGCTCTATAAAATGCTTCCGGGAGAAATGTGGCTTAAATTCTCGAAAAAAAATAGGAAAAATTGTTGGATAAAGGATTTCGACCTAACTTGGAAATTGAGTGTTTGAAACTGAATAATCGGTTGTATAATACCTACCAACAGTTTCGATTTATTACATAGCAAAATTTAGCGGAAAAAGTTCATTTCGTATTCAAGTTAGCTGATACGTATTGCTTCCGAGTCAACATATCTTATACGTACATACGTAGGTGTAACAAAAGCATTGTTTTGGCGTTAGGGAGATTTAAAAAAAAATTCTTCGAAATCAAAATTTGTACTCTCGTTGAACATTTTAGACCATTCTTAACAAATTTTTTCCTCTGTCTCTGTGTTATTGTCTATCCGTCTGTCCACAAATCTTCGCAAGGCGTAACTTCTAGTAAGTATTTCCATTCGATATTCGGGGCATTCCACGTCAAATGGGAAGCTCCAAAAATAAATTCTCTCAAAAATTGACCATTTTCTGCTCACAACTTGTACATATGTGTAAGAAAATGGTTCCCCCCAAATTTCAGGTCTTTAAAATTATTTTTGGCCCTTCCACAGGCAGCTGAACTTTACAGAAGTTGATGGTAAGGGTCTACTTCAGTGGGATTTATCGCCCTTACTTTGCAACCTAAAAATTCTTGTTTCTAGTGTTCTTGACAGAAAACATTCTGTTCTTTCCACTGGTGTATTCAATTTTTGGCAACAACAAAAAAATGTGTCACTACAAAAAACGTGTTTAAAAATTGTAAAAAGTAATTTTTCAAATTTCGACATTTTTAAAAAATTTTATTTTTGCCTCAAATCGTAGCTATGTGTAGTACATAGTAGAACGTAGCGTTTAGAACATGCACCTAAAAAGAAATTTCGGAATAGCCGGTCATTTGGGCTGAGCAGTCAAAAGAATGAACCATTATACCATTAAAAAACTCGTTTTTAGTCGTTTTTAGCGAATTATCGTAGGAAATGAAGCTATTGTCAATTGCTCCAACATTTTTAAATTAAAAATTTCGAAAAACTTCTTCATTGCAATCCATTTTGAGGCATTCTGAGACGAATCCTACAGTTTAGCACTCTTTCATATGTATATATGAGCATTTATTTATATATCCGTATGTTATTCCAGACGATAACTCTTCTTAGGATTGATATAAAAACTCCGTTCCTTCGCCTAAAAATCAAACATTCCAAATGAATGTATGCGTTTGCTGGCCAAGCACTTTATGAGCAAATTAAATTTGTCAAATTCCAAAAATTTGCTTAAAAAAATCACTAAAAATGGCTAAAAACGCCAACAATTGTAAAATTTATATTTTTCAACAGAATTTTAGTCAAAAAAGTTTATCAGCAATGAACTAGGGCATAAACAATTTTGTGAAAAATTTCTGCGAAAAAAAAATATATACCTATTTTGGATTTTTAGCTATTTGTTGTTGTTTTTACGGATTTTTCGGCAAAAATCAATGAAATTTAAGTAGGTATATTTTCTGCATAATTTTTGTATGCAGAAATTTCGTACAAAATGTTTTATGCCCTAGTCCATTGTTGATAAACTTTTTGACTAAAATTCTGTTGAAAAATATAAATTTCACAATTTTCTAGCGTCTTTTGCCATTTTTAGTGATTTTTTGATCAATTTTTTGAAGTTTGACCAATTTAATGTGCTCATAAAGTGCCGGCCAGCGAAATCATCATTTTATTTGGAAAGCTTGATTTTTTTTTTTTTTTTTTTTTTTTTTAAGGAACGGAGTTTTTATCTCAATCCTGGAAGGACCCTCATATATATAAATAAATGCACATATACACATACGAAAAAGTAATAAAATCTGGGATTTGTTTCGGAATGCCTCAAAACGGATTTCAATGAAGACATTTTTCGAAAACTTTGATTTAAAAATGTCTGGAGCCATTACAATACCTTCATTTTCTACGAAAACTCGCTAAAAACGAGTTTTTTGTGAATGGTTCTTTCTTTTGACTACTCTACCCAAATGACCGGCTATCCCAAAATTTCCTTTTGGGTGCATGTTCTATACCTACTTATGTAGCTACGATTTGAGGCAATGATAATTTTTTTTTTTTTTTTTTTTTTTTTTCAAAGTCAAAAATTAGGAATATCACTTTTTATAATTTTTAAACGCTTTTGGAGTGAAGGAAATTTGTTGTCAAAAAACTTAATACATTAATGGAAACAGCAGGATTTTTCTGTCAAGAACACTAGAAACAAGATCTTTTTGGTTGCAAAGTAAGGGCGATAAAATCCACTGAAGTAGACCCTTACTATCAGTTTCTGTAAAGTTCGGCTGCCTGTTGAAGGGCCAAAAAAATTGTAAAGACCTGAAATCTGGGGGAAACCATTTTCTTACATATATTTATGTACAAGTTGTGAGAAAATGGTTAATTTTAGGAGAGAATTTATTTTTGGAGCTTCTTGTTTGTCGTGAAAATGTATGACATTTTTAGCGAATGTGTGGGCCAGGCTAAGGATGGTCCCCGGTCAATCTCACTACTCCACTACTCACAAATCAATACTTCACTCTGCGCATGCGCAAACGTAAAATACATCATGCACAATTTTTTCATGGCCCATTTGTCCGATCTCGCTCACTGTCGGAAGGGTAACCGCGGATTGACGATTTAATCATTCCATATCAATTTCAACACAATCAAATCATTACCTAGTACTTAGCTGCTGTGCATGCGCGAATTTGAAATCTTTGTAACTAACAACTTGTAAAGTTTCTATTTCATTTTGATGACTTTTTTTTAGGAAAGCGTGCAATTTCATCACTCCGACATTTTCCACAGCGCATGCGCGAACTTAAAATCCATCAATTTTACTCATGGCCTATTCATCCGATGTTGCTCAAATATGAACGGTAGTTGGGAGACTAAGTACAATGTGATTAGCCCATATGAATTTCGTCATGAGTCCGATCGCTAGTTGCTCAAATCACGGCTCAAATCATTACTTTTACAGTTTTCTTCTGATTTCGACCAAATTTTCGGGAATTAGCTTTAGTACTAAGTTTGCAAAATTCTGGCTAGACGCGCACAACTTACTCAATTTTCACCTGTTTCGAATCAAAATTTTGGATTTAGCCATGTTTTGGCCGTATCGCTCTTTCTTTTGCTGGATGGCCAAATTTAAAAAACGCCTGCCTAGTTGGGTGTAGCACATGGCTTCCTCGTTTCCGTAACATGAAAGTACAGATCATTTAAATGTTTTATATAATGTTGAATGATTCCATGTAGGGTTCCTTTGGAATTTGAACAAAACTATTAAATCAGGCAATTAGAGAATGATGGTTGAAGACGATGTTACGTTTGCCCATTTGCGAAAACTACCAGTGATTCTGAAGCGAATCAGTTCTTGGAAATATTACCTACTATAGTCTGCCTTTCAATCTATGAAAAATTTCATCGTAATCGGATAAAAACTGTACATTTCATGCTGTAAACAGGATATACGGTATACGCATGCACAGCAGTTACTAATGATATGGTTATGATGAAACTGGACGTATAGGCCATCAGAAAATAAAACATGATGGATTTTACGTTTCCTCATACACAGTGAAAACCATGCATTTGTTAAAGATTCAATTGATACCCACTCAAATCGAATAAAAACTGTAGAAGTTATGCTTGTTGCAAGGATTTCGCAATAACAACTACTAATGGCACGATCGTGATGAAATTTATATGACATGAATAAATCGACTTTTCCCAACTACCCTCCAAATTAAGGTGAAAGATGAAATCGACTAGAACGCGAGAAAGTGATGCCAATGGAATTGACGTTTATACATGCGTAGAGAGAAATATTGACAGGTGGGCAATGAAATTGATAGGAGACCGTCTACAGCCTAACCCGCATATTTCCTGAGAATTTCATTGATCGAATGAAAACGGTAGAATTTATGCGTGTTGCAAGGGTTTGTGGACACAACACGCACAGAACCAAAGTTGTTCACAGAATGGTCCCCCCCTTCAGCTACCCTCAGTTGTTGCACACCGCAGCTAATCAGTCTCTCAAGATGAACAGGTTATATGAATGTATAAGAAAGGTAAGTATTTGAATTATTATTTTGAGTGGCCGGCGTTGGTGGGTATCCATTAGGATAGGTACGAGAATTGAAGGTTCGCTTTAACAAGCTGACGAAGGCTGGTGGGGACAGACGATCTGCTGACCTAAATGGTGGCCTGCTTACCTACGCACCGCCTAGGAAAGAAACAGTTTATCTTGCATCATGTAATTCTGCACGGAGGCACAAGAAAATAGAAGACTTTTAATGGCGTTCAACCATCGATTTTCAATTTTCTAAATTCAATGGCGAAATTGTGATTCATTTAACTATGAATCATTCTTGGTGGGAATGGAGGGGTGATTACCAATTCAGTCAAGCGCTGCCCAAGCTACAAATCTCTACCGATTTTCATGATTCTTATTTGGTTCTTTTTATGAATTCGAAATAGTTTTGGAAAGTATGACAGAATTTTCAAACTTCATCAAAAGAGGGGGTAATATTGATTAATCGTGATGTTTTAACTATTCTCGTCCGAATTTCGTGATTCTTTTTTTTTTTTTTATCAACTTTGAATTTGGTATAGTTTTGGAAAATGTAACAGGAGTTTCAAATTTGATGATGGAAGGATGTGAATGGAGGAGGTAATACTGATAAATCACGATGTTTTAACTATTCTCTTCCGATGTTTGTGATTCTTTTTTGTTCAACTTTGAATTTGGTCTAGATTTGGAATATGTAACAGGAGTTTTAAATTTCATGATGGAAGAGGGTGAATGGAGGGGGTAATACCGATAAATCGTGATCTTTTTATAATATCCATCAGACTTTTCGTGTCTGTTTTTATTGTTTGTTCGGTCCCTCGGAAGTTGCAAATGGAATTCTCGTAAGTTTCTGATGGGGGGGAGGGGGGGAGTTCCGAGGAATCATTATACTTTCGTTTTTTTCTCTCTTACTTTAATTCTCACCAAAATTTAATACAATCCATTCATAGGGACGTCCCTGTAATGCATGCACCAATGTTGACCCTATTCTTGCTGACAAATTTCAAAATTTGAACTTTAATGGTCAACAATAATTTTGCTTTGATTTTTCTTTGCGCCCAGTGATTCTCCACGACAAAGTGGTCTTATAGACAAAGAAAGGCAGTGAGGTACAAATTTAAATTTGTTAAATAACAAATTATTTGTTTATCCTTCAGTAATTTGTTAATACCTGTTAAATTTGTTTATCCTTCAGTAAATTACAACTTTTTGAAGCAATCAAAACCCATCAATTATAAGTACCAAGACAATGAATTGGTAAGTTATGTAATTTTATGTATGTAATATAATTATGTAATGTTATGTAATTTATTTAATATAAAAGTTATGTAATTTTACAAATAATTCTACTGGAAATGACACAATGGTGATATGGAGAAATGGAAGGAAGGGGTTGGAGGGATGTGGAATTCTAAAATCTAGCTTCACAACCGTTCTTTGAGATAATGTGTGATTTCCTATCGTTGTTTGTAGGTAATAAACTCTTGAAGCAGGTCTCTCCATTCAATCTACATTCAGCAATGGCATTCACTGTTTGATCCAAGCAGAAATCCAGAGGAAGGCAGCCAAAAAGTGATCTAAAGGAATACACATCATCATTACATCCCAGCATTTGTTTGATCGCCTAGGGAAATGGTTCATTAAATGAAAATTTATTGAAATATAGCTGAGAGGAATAAATTGAAAGGCAAGTTCGAGAGACAGAAAGGCAAAACTGAAAGACAAGACTCTTTGATTATAGATTTTAGGCAAGAGTTACTTGAATAAAGTTTAGTACTTTGAATTTTGATAATCATAAGTCTAGCTAATCAAAGAATAATATTTTTTTTACTCTTACATGACAAGAACGACAATCAGAACATTATCACAGTTTCATAAATCGCAAATGGATAACACGAATTACTGATTTCAAAATATTACTTAGGTTATAAATTCGACACAAGAAATAACTCCATGCAAATAAATTCGTTTCAACAACTCTTTCATTCTTAATTGACACATTTTTTTTCAGAAACATTTCAAAATTTCAACTTTTCAAAAGATGTCTAAATTACACATAAATAAATGAATTTCTATTTCGAAATACACTATGTACGGCACTATTCAGTTTTCTTGCTCTCTTTGAGACGCTCTTTGAGCAGAATCATCTCTATCAAATGAACATTGTCTATAGTAGCTTGATACTGTCTACCGAATCTAAAGTTCCTTGGTCACTCCAAGTACTAGGAGTATTTTTGGATTGACCATCTTCTGTAAGTGACTTCCTAGGTTCGGGTTTCAGCTGGTTCTACGTGGAGACTTTGGGATGACTAGTGATTAGCCTAGAAGAACTACAGCTGACGTAAAGGGTCTTAACGAATTACGGCCCTGACAATAATAGGTTAGGCCATCATCAGTGCTGACGTAATTCCGTTCGAGGTTTGATGAAAAGTTCTGGCCTATACAGGGTGTCCTCAAAAACGTTCCCCCCTGCTAAAATCGTTATTATTGGGTTAAAAATTTTTTTTTTTTTTTTTTTTTTTTTTTTTTTCTTAATGTTTTTGTGTGAGAATCTAAAAAATTACAAAAATGACATCAACTTCGTTATTGCACGGCAAAACCTACATTTTAGTACGCTATGTGCTTTGAGGAAATGTGTAAGAAAAGTGCAATTCTGGTCAGTTTTTCGGTTTATTCCCAAGTAGGTATTGCTAATATCAATAAATGAACATCATTACGAGGTTCAGCACGAAAAAATACTCCAAAACCACATGTGGCAATTTAGTAACTTCAAAAACTCAGTAGTTACCTTTGTAGCACTTTTAGAGCGGAATTGCGCCCGTTTGCGCGCACTTTCGAGTGATGGGTCATTTCGAGTGGTGGGTCATTTCTTCTAGAAATTTCACGTAGAATTCAAATCCGCAATAAAAAAATGGGGGTTCCCAGTCAAAATAACGAAGTCTATGTCAATTGCGCATGTTTGCGCACGTGCGCAATATGCAATTTCGTGTTTTTTGAGATCCTTACAAAAAAAAAAAAAAAAAAAAAACATCAAAACTGAAAAAAAAAATCTTTTTCTACGCATTATTAACGATTTTAGCAGGGGGAAACGTTTTCGGGGACACCCTGTATAGGGTGCAGTTTTGACATGATGGAGCTTGGCGAATATCATGATCAGAATGTCTGGGATGACTTCGGGAATCAGAAGTTTATTCAACGACGGAATCAGGGTTCTAGTTCTCCTAGGCATTAATTTCTGTACGGAGCTAGAATCCATTCCTACATTCGGCGTGCTTCTTCATTCTAACAATGCAGCATAGAAATCTATACCATTAAGATAGAATTTTTGAAGCATATTTTCATTTTTACGGTGGCTTAAACCATTCTGTTCTCGCGGAAGTGAAGTGGCACGTTCATTGAATGAAGGAACTCCAAATCACTTGCAAATTTCCTTAATTCATTCCTAATCAGCCGTGGCGCGATGTCGTTAACGAGTACTCGGGGTGTTCCGTGTCTGAGGAATGTCTTCTTACTGAACTCAATGATCGAAGAACTTTTGGTGACGGGAACTAGTTCAACTTTGAAGAAATCTGAGTAGGAATCTACCATTGGAAGGAACTTGCGTTTTTCACATTCAAATCTATCCAGATACACACGTCCCCAATGTTGGAAAGGAATCCTTTGAATGTGCATAGGCACTGCGATTGATTTAGAACCTAATTCTTGAAAATTGTCACTGTTCTTGAGGGTGTCCTTGATTTGAGAATTTTTAAAGGACCTGAACAAAATGTCTCTTAGCTCGTCGAAGTGAAACATTTTTTCCGACGTAACAAAGATTCATTTTACGAATAAATTCGGATCGTAGAGCATGAGGGACGACTATATAATCTCCTTTGTATATATATGTACATATGAAAAACGTTAAAGTTTAGGATTCGTTTCAGAATACCTCAAAACGGATTTCAATGATGAAATTATTCAAAAATTTTGGTTTTAAAATTGTCCAAGCCATTGCAACAGTTCATTTTCTACGATCATTCGTTAAAAAAAAAATCGAACTCGCCCTCACGAAACTGGTACTGGTCCGAGGGGGTTGCGAGGGTGCTGAATCCGAATATGAAGCTCGTTTTTCACGTAGACGCCTACTTTATTAGGTAAGGCACCTACATTTTTTTAAAAATCTCTTAAATTCCAGGATAATTTATGTTCAATTGAAAGGTGATATTCTTGTTTGAAATTTAACGCTGATGGGTCTGAAATGCAACCTTAACGTGTCTTTTGCCTAAAAACTACCAAAAATGGTGGTTTTTCACAGATTTTTTGACGATTTTTCTACAGTTTTTTGATAGTTTTTGTACAAATTACACCACTTAGCTACCTGAAACACATTGCGCTATTACTTGGACTATTTCTGAATTGAATGAGACCACAAGCAGCTCTGGAGGTGTAATAATTGATTTTTTGCGATTTTTCAACTGCCAAAAAACGTTTTGGTGGGGGGGGGGGGGGGGGGGATTTACCCGAGAAATAATAATTTGACAAAAAAAAAAACCTGAAAACTATACCTTTTAATTGAGAATAAATTGGATTTTAAATAATTTTATCAAAAATGCAGGTGTCGTACCTCAAAAATTAGACGTCCATATGAAATACGGGCTTCGTATTCGGATTCAGCACCCTCGAAAATCCCCAGGACCAGTACCAGTTTCGTGAGGGCGACCTTGATTGGGGGGGGAGGGAGGGTGTAATTACCCACACCATCCTTGCAATAATACCATTTTCAATAGATTTACAACCCAAATAAAACAATATGTACGTTGAACATCATAAAATTCATAAGCATTTGACCGTATAAACCGTTCATACTACTTAATTATTGAATCACGATAGTTCTTCAATTTCATCTACACACAATTTTCCTTCGAATTTCACCAACCTTATTCGAGACCTTTATTTTCAGCAACACTGACTTTTTTAAGGGATTCATTTCTCAAGGTGTGTTCTCCTCACCCCCCAAAAAATTCACTTGATATCTCCTCCCTTGTCACTCAGCCCCTTGCTCTTCATCACCATCACTCTCTCTCTCTCTCTTTCTCACTCACCCCTCTTCTATTCTTCATCACGAAGCCACCGTCAGGGATGGGTGGGTGCAGAGGTACCAACACGAGGCTGACGTCACCACTCGCTCTGGCTTCTGACTCGACCTCTTGAACACGAAGCCTTCGTTAGCAATATCTACCTCAACAGCCTCTCTCCCCCGCTCCTCTTTTCCAAGTCCTGTTACTCGCATCCCTCCCTTCCCCCAGTCAGGTCTCACCAAGTCTCAGCCCTCAGCCCCTTCCATCCAAATTAGTACACGTTAAAGCCCTTTAGGACGACTGAGTCAAGCTTTCTACATTCCTAATGGTCTACTGCTGTCCCAACAATGCCAAACTATACACAAATTATTTTACATCCTATTATGCAGACTCGTGACTTCACGGTGACCAGTGAAAATAATTAACCCTTATTTACACTCTAAGCAGAGGATTACTAATGAATTTCCAGAAAAATAAAATAAGGTCCAAACACCTCAATGATGTCAAAGTATAGTTCAATGTACTACTGTCATACCGTTTTGAGGGGAGTCGGATACTGACCGCTGACATTTCGTTTTTCTGGAAGAGATTACGTCATTTACGTTCGACCTCTCTTGAGCGATGGACTATTATTTGGGTTGTGAGATTCATTAAGGAAAGTCGAATTTCACTTCCCCAAAACCCCCAAAAGAATGGAGAGAAGATATGTGAATATCTGACCAGAAAATTATATTCAGGTACCTACTCCCTCAAATATATTTGTCAGGATCAAATCATGGGAACACTCAAGAAGTAGCGTATGTAAAAGAAATTTTTCGGATTATTACATTTTACATTATATTTTATACAGCAGAATAGAATAGCCCCATGACTTGTGGCGATGTTTTCCTGTATTCACGAAGTGGTTCCTTTTCAAATTTGAGTACTGTAGGTTAAACACAAATGAAATTAGAGCTCAGCTTTCCAACGATATAATCAATTTTTATTTTACTTTGCTAATTGGGGGAGAAAAGTGTGTTTGTATTTCTACGAACTCGAGAGTTTTCATGAAAAATTATCCCCTCAGAAAATACGACCTTTGGGCCTGGTTTCCAGGTATTTTTTCACGCTGAATCGAATTGTAACACTCGCAGACATTTCCAAATCCGTTAAAAACGAATTTCACACTTTAACTAACAAGTTTTACCCTCAAACACTCATGAAATTAAGCATATCAAATTAACTAAAAACTAGTTAGTTGAAATGTAAAACGCAGTTGAAACGGAGTGAGAGATCTACAAGTGTTACCATTCAATTCAGCGTGAAAAAATACGTAGAAACCGACCCCCAACTAGTATTTTCTTATGGTTTTCACGAAAACCCTCTATTTCATAGGAAAAACCACGTTTTTCAATATACAAACATGCTTTTCTCCCCCAAGTAGCGAAGTAAAATAAAAATTGATTACACCGTTGGAAAGCTTATATTATGGGAAAATTTGTCCTGCAACGCGTACGGTTTTTTCAATTTTGTTTTATTACTTAACGCACCTTAAAAAAAAACAGTAATTTTGAAAACGTGAGAAATTCTTGTGTTTAGTCTATTTTTTCGCCTACGTGACCTACTGTAAAAAGAACTCAAATACCTTAAGGAGATAGGAAATTTAACACTCTTTCCAACGATATATATTTTTTTGAGATTACATTGTAAGTTAGGGGGGATATTGTAATTTTAATGATACAAGGTCGGAAACATGAGAAAAACTTTAATGTAAAAAACTCCAAAAACCAAGGGATTAAAAAATTGCAAGGATGAACTTTTTGTTGGCGCACTAAAAACATCATGTGATTGGTCATCTCTTCATGAACTTTCACGTAGGATTCGAATCTGCAATAAAAAATTGGGGTTTCTATTAAAAAAACGAAGTTGACGTCTTTTGCGCCACATCTTTTTCCTGAGATCTAAGTAAAAAATTAAGAAGAATGGCGTTGGTCCCAATTTTGTATGCTGAATTCAGAGGAAATGAAGGGGGGTGTAACCTTTCGGTGGGTATATACATATATGCACGCATAAATGTATAGATGTGTGACTGTAATTTTAATTTACTTAACATGTGTTATAGATGTTTCCAATAAATCACCGTTCACATTTTCCATCGAAAATTCGAACAAAAAACAAGGAATTATTTTCAGATAAACAAAAGCTGAAAAACAAAAAATTGGTAAACTTCTCAATGACGAAAAATGACCATTTATTAAAAAAGGATCAGCAAGGATTTTGACTCTCACAGATTTTCAACCCTCTGATGATGCGGAAACGCTGGAGCAAGTACATTTTTCTCACCATTTTCGTAAAAGTTGGGGGGTAGTCCAAAACCTTCCGGATTTTTTCTTTTTTCACATTTTATTTGCTTAAAACTTAGTATTGGGCGCTACAAGTTTCACTTCGGTATATCAAAAATTGTGAAAAAGAGTTAGGGGTGGGGGTTACTTTTTGGGACACCCTTTATATATGCATATATGTATATACGTATATATATATATATATATATATATATATATATATATATAGAGAGAGAGAGAGAGAGAGAGAGAGAGAGAGAGAGAGAGAGAGAGAGAGAGAGAGAGAGAGAGAGAGAGAGAGAGAGAGAGAGAGAGAGAGAGAGAGAGAGAGAGAGAGAGAGAGAGAGAGAGAGAGAGAGAGAGAGAGAGAGAGAGAGAGAGAGAGAGAGAGAGAGAGAGAGAGAGAGAGAGAGAGAGAGAGAGAGAGAGAGAGAGAGAGAGAGAGAGAGAGAGAGAGAGAGAGAGAGATTGATTGATTGACTTCTTTATTATTTGATCTGTACAATTGTTAGGGCCCTATGGCCCTCTCTTCCACAATGCACAGAAATGATAATTAAATTACATGAAAATAAGATCAGGCTCCACATATAGTAATAAGATTAATGAATGTGCGCACTCCTAGGCTTCTTCTTAATTTAAATAACTTATGAAAATATTTAGATAACATAATGCACAATAAAATCCTACATCACTCGCTGTATCTTGACAACAAATTATTATGTAGAGTGGACTTGAAGCATTTGACATTTTGGTTTAAATCAAACATTTCTCGGTTTTTATTATAAAATTGGATACCCTTTACAATAAATGATCTTCCGAAAAACGCTGCAAATTATTTCACAAAGGTTTATTATTTTTTCAATTGAGTATGATCGTAGTTTTAGTTGGCTTGCGTACGTCATAAGGCCCGTCCAGACTCCTCGGCGTGTCCTACTTCGAGTTGTCACAACCTATACTTCTATAATTACTAGCCGCTCCGGCTCGCTACGCTCGCCTCCACGTCCAGCCGGGGGGCAAGCCCCCCGGACCCCCCATTAAGTTGCTCGCTTCGCTCGCAACGTGTGGCGTGTAGGGAATATTGCTCGCTTCGCTCGCAAAGTCTGGCATGTAGGATATGTTGCTCGCTTCGCTCGCAAAATCTGGCATGTAGAAAATGTTGCTCGCTTCGCTCGCAAAGTATGGCATTTAGGGGATGTTGCTCGGTTCGCTCGTAAACGGTAGGTCTCTATGGGTAGGTTTAACTTCTGTAGGGGATGCTGCTCGCTTCGCTCACTTGAGGAAGTTATACTGCCCCCGGACCCCCCATTAAATTGCTCGCTTCGCTCGCAAAATGTGGCATGTAGGGAATTTTACTCGCTTTGCTCGCAAACGGTAGATCCCTAAGGGTAGGTTTAACTTCTGTAGGGGATGCTGCTCGCTACGCTCGCTTGAGGAAGTTATACTGCCCACCCAACTTGGCAGACGTTTTTTTCTGTTGGGGAATTCTTACTAACAAATTAAATCTTATAAAACTACGCGGAACCACGAAAAGTTTATTAGGGGATGTTGCTCGCTTCGCTCGCAAGGTATACCTGTATATGTGTAGGACAAAGTCCGTATTTATTCTGTAGGGGATGCTGCTCGCTTCGCTCGCTTGCAGAAGTTATACTGCCCACCCAACTTGGCAGACGTTTTTTTCTGTTGGAAATTCTTACAAACAAATTAATTCTTATAAAACTACGTGGAACCACGAAAAGTTTATTAGGGAATGTTGTACTGCCCACCCAACTTGGCAGACGTATTTTTCAGTTGGGAATTCTTACAAACAAATTAAATCTTATAAAACTAAGTGGAACCACGAAAAGTTTATTCGGGGATGTTGCTCGCTTCGCTCGCAAGGTATACCTGTATATGTGTAGGACAAAGTCCGTATTTATTATTTGAAATGGCTCTCGCTTCGCTCGCAAGGTATTGCGTAGAAGTGCAAATGGGAACCCCCTGTGAGGGTCCCTTCAGGTAAGCAACGTTGTGTAACGGCGGCCCGTGGTCGATTAATTTCTGATGTTAAACGCTTCCCTCGCAATTCCGCTCGCAATTTGACCTACTTTCCGTCACTTTTTTTGATATCCGACTTCGGATTCAGATTCGGCGGGATCAAAGCTGTATTTCGCCCGCGAAAACCGTTCCGAAAAACGTACCTTTATGAGGTATATTTTAATCGGAAAAAACCAAGTTTTTCTGCGGACTTTTCGAGAAAACGGGTCCGTACTCTCCCATTTTTTTAACGCATTTCCCGATACTTTTTTCGCGATCCGATCGCGCCGTCGTCTTCCTCGTAGGAAAACCTACGAAACCCGTATTTTTCCGGAATTGTCAACGGCCGTTTAGAGGGGTAGGGGAAGCGGGGAAGTCCAAAAAGCGCACATTAATTATTACTTCGACCCCCCTCCCGCCCTACGGCCCATGGTTCGGGTGGGTTTAAACAATTTTAAATTCGCTCGCTCCCACTTTTGGAAAATCCCAAGAAGATCCCCCCACTCGTAGATCCGGCCCACTCAGCCGTTTGGCCGTGCATAGACACGACAGACAGACAAACGGAGTTTCATTCTTATTAATAACTAGCCGCTCCGGCTCGCTACGCTCGCCTCCACGTCCAGCCGGGGGGCAAGCCCCCCGGACCCCCCATTAAATTGCTCGCTTCGCTCGCAAAATGTGGCATGTAGGGAATTTTGCTCGCTTCGCTCGCAAAGTGTGGCATGTAGGGCATGTTGCTCGCTTTGCTCGCAAACGGTAGATCCCTAAGGGTAGGTTTGACGTGTGTAGGGGATGTTGCTCGCTTCGCTCGCAAACGGTAGATCTCTAAGGGTAGGTTTAACTTCTGTAGGGGATGCTGCTCGCTTCGCTCGCTTGAGGGAGTTATACTGCCCACCCAACTTGGCAGACGTTTTTTTCTGTTGGAAATTCTTACAAACAAATTAAATCTTATAAAACTACGTGGAACCACAAAAAGATTATTCGGGGATGTTGCTCGCTTCGCTCGCAAGGTATACCTGTATGGTAGGAAAAAACCCGTATTTATTCTTTTGACATAGGCCTGCAGGTAACATTGTGAAATACCTGACGAACCCCTTGACGTCTTCGTAGAGCCTTCTCGCGAACACGGCAAAATTAATTTCTGATGTTAAACGCTTCTTCTCGCTTCTGCTCGCGATTTGACCGACTTAACGTCACTTTTTTCGATATCCGATTTCGGATTCAGATTCGGCGGACCCAAAGCTGTATTTCGCCCGCGAAAACCGTTCCGAAAAACGTACCTTTATGGGGTATATTTTAATCGGAAAAAACCAAGTTTTTCGGCGGACTTTTCGAGAAAACGGGTCCGTACTCTCGCATTTTTTTAACGCATTTCCCGATACTTTTTTCGCGATCCGATCGCGCCGTCGTCTTCCTCGTAGGAAAACCTACGAAACCCGTATTTTTTCGGAATTGTCAACGGCCGTTTAGAGGGGTAGGGGAAGCGGGGAAGTCCAAAAAGCGCACATTAATTATTACTTCGACCCCCCTCCCGCCCTACGGCCCATGGTTCGGGTGGGATTAGACAATTTCAAATTCGCTCGCTCCCACTTTTGGAAAATCCCAAGAAGATCCCACCACTCGTACACTCCCCCCACTCAGCCGTTTGGCCGTGCATAGACACGACAGACAGACAGACAGACGGAGTTTCATTCTTATAAATAATAGAGATAGAGATAGAGATAGAGACTAGCCGCTCCGGCTCGCTACGCTCGCCTCCACGTCCAGCCGGGGGGCAAGCCCCCCGGACCCCCCATTAAGTTGCTCGCTTCGCTCGCTAAGTGTGGCATGTAGGGAATGTTGCTCGCTTCGCTCGCAAAGTGTGGTATGTAGGAAATGTTGCTCGCTTCGCTCGCAATTGAAACATGTAGGGGATGTTGCTTGCTTCGCTCGCAAACGGTAGATCTCTAAGGATTGGTTTAACTTCTGTAGGGGATGCTACTCGCTACGCTCGCTTGAGGAAGTTATACTGCCCACCCAACATGTAGGGAATGATGCTCGCTTCGCTCGCAAACGGTAGATCCCTAAGGGTAGGTTTAACTTCTGTAGGGGATGCTGCTCGCTTCGCTCGCTTGAGGAAGTTATACTGCCCACCCAACTTGGCAGACGTTTTTTTCTGTTGGAAATTCTTACAAACAAATTAAATCTTATAAAACTACGTGGAACCACGAAAAGTTTATTAGGGAATGTTGCTCGCTTCGCTCGCAAGGTATTGCTGCATAGGTGTTGTTAAATACCCGTATGAAATTCCGTTGAAATGAGTCAAGTGCGTAGTGAGTCCCCTGTGAGTCATCGCGTCCCTTCGCTCGCAAGGTGTGGCTGTGCGGATGCGATGCATTACAATTGAAACATGTAGGGGATGTTGCTCGCTTCGCTCGCAAACGGTAGGTCCCTAAGGGTAGGTTTAACTTCTGTAAGGGATGCTGCTCGCAGAGGAAGTTATACTGCCCACCCAACTTGGCAGACGTTTTTTTCTGTTGGAAATTCTTACAAACAAATTAAATCTTATGAAACTACGTGGAACCACAAAAAGTTTATTCGGGGATGTTGCTCGCTTCGCTCGCAAGGTATACCTGTATATGTGTAGGACAAAGTCCGTATTCATTCTGTTGAAATGGTTCTCGCTTCGCTCGCAAGGTATTACCTATGTATAGTGCTCGCCTCGCAAACCCCTTGACTGCGTAGGCTAAGTGCCCCAAACACGTCTTCCCAGAGCCTTCTCGCGAACACGGCAAAATTAATTTCTGATGTTAAACGCTTCTCCTCGCTTCCGCTCGCGATTTGACCAACTTAACGTCACTTTTTTCGATATCCGATTTCGGATTCAGATTCGGCGGACCCAAAGCTGTATTTCGCCCGCGAAAACCGTTCCGAAAAACGTACCTTTATGGGGTATATTTTAATCGGAAAAAACCAAGTTTTTCGGCGGACTTTTCGAGAAAACGGGTCCGTACTCTCGCATTTTTTTGACGCATTTCCCGATACTTTTTTCGCGATCTGATCGCGCCGTCGTCTTCCTCGTAGGAAAACCTACGAAACCCGTATTTTTCCGGAATTGTCAACGGCCGTTTAGAGGGGTAGGGGAAGCGGGGAAGTCCAAAAAGCGCACATTAATTATTACTTCGACCCCCCTCCCGCCCTACGGCCCATGGTTCGGGTGGGTTTAAACAATTTTAAATTCGCTCGCTCCCACTTTTGGAAAATCCCAAGAAGATCCCCCCACTCGTAGATCCGGCCCACTCAGCCGTTTGGCCGTGCATAGACACGACAGACAGACAAACGGAGTTTCATTCTTATTAATAACTAGCCGCTCCGGCTCGCTACGCTCGCCTCCACGTCCAGCCGGGGGCAAGCCCCCCGGACCCCCCATTAAGTTGCTCGCTTCGCTCGCAACGTGTGGCGTGTAGGGAATATTGCTCGCTTCGCTCGCAAAGTCTGGCATGTAGGATATGTTGCTCGCTTCGCTCGCAAAGTCTGGCATGTAGAAAATGTTGCTCGCTTCGCTCGCAAAGTATGGCGTTTAGGGAATTTTACTCGCTTTGCTCGCAAACGGTAGATCCCTAAGGGTAGGTTTAACTTCTGTAGGGGATGCTGCTCGCTACGCTCGCTTGAGGAAGTTATACTGCCCACCCAACTTGGCAGACGTTTTTTTCTGTTGGGGAATTCTTACTTACAAATTAAATCTTATAAAACTACGTGGAACCACGAAAAGTTTATTAGGGGATGTTGCTCGCTTCGCTCGCAAGTCCGTATTTATTCTGTAGGGGATGCTGCTCGCTTCGCTCGCTTGAAGAAGTTATACTGCCCACCCAACTTGGCAGACGTTTTTTTCTGTTGGAAATTCTTACAAACAAATTAATTGTTATAAAACTACGTGGAACCACGAAAAGTTTATTAGGGAATGTTGTACTGCCCACCCAACTTGGCAGACGTTTTTTTCAGTTGGGAATTCTTACAAACAAATTAAATCTTAGAAACTACGTGGAACCACGAAAAGTTTATTCGGGGATGTTGCTCGCTTCGCTCGCAAGGTATACCTGTATATGTGTAGGACAAAGTCCGTATTTATTATTTGAAATGGCTCTCGCTTCGCTCGCAAGGTATTGCGTAGAAGTGCAAATGGGAACCCCCCTGTGAGGGTCCCTTCAGGTAAGCAACGTTGTGTAACGGCGGCCCGTGGTCGATTAATTTCTGATGTTAAACGCTTCCCTCGCAATTCCCCTCCCAATTTGACCTACTTTCCGTCACTTTTTTCGATATCCGACTTCGGATTCAGATTCGGCGGGATCAAAGCTGTATTTCGCCCGCGAAAACCGTTCCGAAAAACGTACCTTTATGGGGTATATTTTAATCGGAAAAAACCAAGTTTTTCGGCGGACTTTTCGAGAAAACGGGTCCGTACTCTCACATTTTTTTAACGCATTTCCCGATACTTTTTTCGCGATCCGATCGCGCCGTCGTCTTCCTCGTAGGAAAACCTACGAAACCCGTATTTTTCCGGAATTGTCAACGGCCGTTTAGAGGGGTAGGGGAAGCGGGGAAGTCCAAAAAGCGCACATTAATTCTTACTTCGACCCCCCTCCCGCCACTCCGGCTCGCTACGGCCCATGGTTCGGGTGGGATTAGAAAATTTTAAATTCGCTTATACACCCTATCGGAAAATCCCAAAAAGATCCCCCCACTCGTAGACTCCCCCCACTCAGCCGTTTGGCCGTGCATAGACACGACAGAGCGACAGACAGACGGAGTTTCATTCTTATTAATAAAAACTACGTGGAACCACAAAAAGCGGGGATGTTGCTCGCTTCGCTCGCAAGGTATACCTGTATATGTGTAGGAAAAAACCCGTATTTATTATTTGAAATGGCGCCTAACATTGTGAAATAACCTGACAAACCCCTGTGAGGGTCTTCGTAGAGCCTTCTCGCGGATCGCGCCGTCGTCTTCCTCGTAGGAAAACCTACGAAACCCGTATTTTTTCGGAATTGTCAACGGCCGTTTAGAGGGGTAGGGGAAGCGGGGAAGTCCAAAAAGCGCACATTAATTTTACTTCGACCCCCCTCCCGCCCTACGGCCCATGGTTCGGGTGGGATTAAACAATTTTAAATTCGCTCGCTCCCACTTTTGGAAAATCCCAAGAAGATCCCCCCACTCGTAGATCCGGCCCACTCAGCCGTTTGGCCGTGCATAGACACGACAGACAGACAAACAGATGGAGTTTCATTCTTATAAATAACTAGCCGCTCCGGCTCGCTACGCTCGCCTCCACGTCCAGCCGGGGGGCAAGCCCCCTGGACCCCCCATTCAATTGCTCGCTTCGCTCGCAAAGTGTGGCATGTAGGGAATATTGCTCGCTTCGCTCGCAAAGTGTGGCATGTAGGGAATGTTGCTCGCTTCGCTCGCAAACGATAGATCCCTAAGGGTAGGTTTAACTTCTGTAAGGGATGCTGCTCGCTTCGCTCGCTTGAGGAAGTTATACTGCCCACCCAACTTGGCAGACGTTTTTTTCTGTTGGAAATTCTTACAAACAAATTAATTGTTATAAAACTACGTGGAACCACGAAAAGTTTATTAGGGAATGTTGTACTGCCCACCCAACTTGGCAGACGTTTTTTTCAGTTGGGAATTCTTACAAACAAATTAAATCTTAGAAACTACGTGGAACCACGAAAAGTTTATTCGGGGATGTTGCTCGCTTCGCTCGCAAGGTATACCTGTATATGTGTAGGACAAAGTCCGTATTTATTATTTGAAATGGCTCTCGCTTCGCTCGCAAGGTATTGCGTAGAAGTGCAAATGGGAACCCCCCTGTGAGGGTCCCTTCAGGTAAGCAACGTTGTGTAACGGCGGCCCGTGGTCGATTAATTTCTGATGTTAAACGCTTCCCTCGCAATTCCCCTCCCAATTTGACCTACTTTCCGTCACTTTTTTCGATATCCGACTTCGGATTCAGATTCGGCGGGATCAAAGCTGTATTTCGCCCGCGAAAACCGTTCCGAAAAACGTACCTTTATGGGGTATATTTTAATCGGAAAAAACCAAGTTTTTCGGCGGACTTTTCGAGAAAACGGGTCCGTACTCTCACATTTTTTTAACGCATTTCCCGATACTTTTTTCGCGATCCGATCGCGCCGTCGTCTTCCTCGTTCAAAAACCTACGAAACCCGTATTTTTCCGGAATTGTCAACGGCCGTTTAGAGGGGTAGGGGAAGCGGGGAAGTCCAAAAAGCGCACATTAATTCTTACTTCGACCCCCCTCCCGCCCTACGGCCCATGGTTCGGGTGGGATTAAACAATTTTAAATTCGCTCGCTCCCACTTTTGGAAAATCTCAAGAAGATCCCCCCACTCGTACACTCCCCCCACTCAGCCGTTTGGCCGTGCATAGACACGACAGACAGACAGACAGACGGAGTTTCATTCTTATTAATAATAGAGATAGAGATAGAGATAGAGATATACGCATGTTTATATTTCTCGATTTGAGCTCCTATCTATTCAAATAGTTATTGCGTTAATAATATTATTATCTAAGTACGTACGAAAAGTCGAGAGGATATGTTATTAAATATGCGTAGGAAAAGCTTTGGTATTAACACACAAATATGACCTTGAAAAAAACATACTCATGCCTCGAACGAACGCCGGCGCCGTACCCACCACAAGCCGCGGCGCCGGCGCCTCCTCTCACTCCACCCCCCCCCCCCCCCCCCCCCCCCCCCCCCCCCCCCCCCCCCCCCCCCACCCACCGTGACCCCCTGCCAAGCGTGCCAGGCGTGCTCGCGTCGAAAAAGACACGTTTTTGCCCGTTTTTGGCCCATAGCATCTATGCGAGTAAAGCGATCGGGATGGTTAAACGTTAGGACCAACTAGACCCCAAATGGAGTCTATGTGCGAAAGAACGGGTTTTTTAAGTCAATTCTTAGGCCTTTTATGGCCCGGACGGCGGACGGCGAACGGCGAACGGCGAACGGCGGACGGCGGACGGACATTTCAAATTTGGATTCTACGTACCTTGAAACGTAAAGTGACAAAGTTTGAGGGGGGGTTATAAAAATTTTTTGCTACACGATCACATAGGCTTATTATTGGAAATAATAAACCAAAAGTTAGTTTTATGGGATGGTAAGTCTAATGTACTAGTTTTAGTTCTCATGTATCTGTCATGAAGTTCACTCCTCATTACAAGGTTGGCCGCCAGGTACTCAGGTTTTCGGAATTTTAGTAGTTTAAACATCATGGTTCCCAATGAAAGATCCAGTCGTTCTTTAATTTTCAACCATTTTAGCTTGCTATAGTGTTCAGTTATATGTTCATTAGGCTGTAAATTGAAAATGAACCTTATTGTTGCATTTTGTGCTCGTTGGAGCGTTTCTAACTTGGAAACAGATATGTCACAATAGGCAAGTATAGCATAGTCGAGCATAGGAAGCAACAGGGATTGTACTAACTGGGCTTGTACATAAGCGGGAAAACCTTTTGTTAGTACTCTTAGCTGGTGTAAGCCTCCATAGACTCTACCACAGAGTTTGGTGACCTGACTATCCCAACTCAGTGTGTTGTCGAGGAAAATACCTAGGCTTTTTACGTTCACTACGTAAGGTACTACATTTTCCCCTAGAATTATTTCATTGGGTACAACCGTGCTGTTCCCGATATCAGCCATACGGCGATTTGACCCTATTATTATTGACTGACATTTAGAGGGATTGATAATTAAACCATGTGAGTGACACCATGCTGTTAGCCGACGTAAATCCTCATTGACCAGATCTATCGTATCGTTGAGATTATCTATCAATGCTCCGCAGTACAGCTGTATATCATCTGCATACATATGATAATTACAATGAAGCAATTCTTTTGGCAATGAGTTAATATATAAACTGAAGATCAAGGCAGACAGAACGGATCCCTGCGGGGTACCTTTGTGAACTGGCTTCATTTGAGATCGCGATCCATCATTTCCTTCAACACATTGCCATCGATTCTCCAACAAAGCTCTGAACCAATTCTTAACTTTATCACTGAAATTAAGTGATGTGAAAATAGAAATCAAAACATCATGTTGCAGATTGTCAAAAGCCCGAGAAAAATCGATCTGAACCAGAATCGTACATTTTCCATTGTCCATATTCCTCCGAACATCATCTAAGACACACACCAATGCGGTTTCGGTACTGTGACCGACTCTGTAGAGAGAGAGAGAGAGAGAGAGAGAGACAGAGGGAGAAGGGAGGGCGAGATGTTTTTACTCCTCGTGATTCACTCAAGAGGTTTGCAGATAGGGTTGTTTTTTGACAGTGAGATGCACGTTCCCATGTGTAGTTGGGAAATGGTACCTCTTCGCATCTCAAAGGGATGGAGTCTACTATTCTTAGGTAGGTACTCATCTTGACTGTCAGATGTGGATGGAACGATTGAAAAAACTTTTCCGAAGATGGACCATGGTTACGGGGTTGGAGCCGTATAGTTATAGGCGATCATACAAGGTGGATGGCGAGGAAGGGGATCATTGTTATGGCGAAGAGTTGGGTAGGGAAAGGGCGTGTAGGTGACGGGGAGGCGAAAATTAAATCAAAATGTAATTAGACTGGTAGGCGTGCGGGTAATGTATGGAACCTGGGGCTGACAGCTGACCAGGGGTCCCCACCGCCCTCACTGTGGACACTTCTCCACCACCGTGACCATCTAAATCCCTCTCCCCGCCCTATCAGATCCTCGCCCTGTAACCAGCCTTCCCTCTCCCTCCCGACTTTATCCTATATAGAAACTTCCTGTGTCCACTCCACCTCTCCGACCGAACCAGACTCCCCCCCCCCCCCCCCCCTCAACGCTCTATCGTTTTCTCCTTCCCTTGCTTTCTCTCTTCTTAGCGTAAAAATTGGTCACCCCTCTTACTGGGAAGATTTAATAACTATTTAACAAACGTCTGTCAAGTGATTGTGGCACGTTGTTTTCCTCGATAATTTGGAGTGATTAAAAAGATAGTTTTGAATTGTGAGAGAACTGGAACCGATGGTACGAAACTGGAGATTCAGGTTAATTATCGTCGGCATCGACGGGACAGAGAACAGAGAATAGTTTCCGTTGTCCAGGCCTAACATTAATGTGTGGTTGTTGTTTCACAGACTATTTAGTTATCGGGACGTATTGTCAGAAATTTTTCGAGGAAAATGAAGGCTGCAATAGCTCCAAAAATTTTAAAATCAACATTTTCGAAAATTTCTTTCATTGAAATCCGTTTAGAGAAATTCTGAAATTGATCCTGGATGTTAATGCTTTTTTTTTTTTAGCGAATTTCTGTAGAAAATGCAATGGCTCAAAATATTTTAAAATCAAAATTTTTCCACTGAAATCTGTTTTGAGACATTCTGAATCGGATCCAGTGCGTGTGTGTGTGTGTGTGTGTGTGTGTGTGTGTGTGTGTGTGTGTGTGTGTGTGTGTGTGTGTGTGTGTGTGCGTGTGTGTGGATAAAAATTCCGTATATTATGTGAATATAATAATATAATTATAATAAGAGTATAATACAATAATATATAATGTGAATAAAAATCAAGCTTCCCAAAAAAAAAGGACGAGTTTATAGGCCAGCATTTTTTAGTGCATTAAATTGGTTAACGTTTTAAAAATGTGCTAAAAAAAAAATCACTAAAATTGCTAAACAAAACGGCTAAAATCGGTTGAATTTATCTTTTTAGCAGAATTTTAGTCAAAAAAAGATTATTAACGATGAACTAGAAAACTAAAAAATTCGCCAACAGCTTCATGAAATCTCTTCACCTGACATTCTAGCTGATGAGAACATTGAAATTGACAAATGCACGAGATATAATTAGATGATATGATGATATATTCATTAAATTATATTCGTACATGGACAACTCCTCTAAGCATTTTTAAACATTTTTTATGATATTTTGATTGTACACTAAACTTTTAAACTACAGCTAAAAAGCGTTCATGGAGAATAACAGCCAGAAAGAGCAGTTTCATCCAATGACTGAAAACTGGAAACATGAAAAAGATAGAACAATTCCATAATTTGAACATTTTGATGAGTAATACATGCTTTGAAAGGATGTCCCTATGAATGGATTGTATATAATTTTGGTGGGAATTAAAATTTGAGAAAACCACAAAAATTTCATGATATCTCGGAATTACCCTTCCCCTCTACATACCTCCTCCTCCGTCATTGAATTTTAAATTCCTATGTTGCATAACTGGACTAAAATCTGGATCGAACAAATAATAAAAACTGTCGCGGTAATGAGATGAATTGAGTAAAAATATCAAGGTTTATCGCTATTACCCACTCCATTCACCCCTTTCCATTAAGAAATGTTAAGCTCCTGATATATGTTCCAAACTAGACCAAATTGATAATTGAACAAAAAAATTATCACGAAAATTGACGAGAATAGTTAAAATATCACAATTTATGATAATTTGAAACTCCTGATATATACGTTCCAAAAGTAGGCCAAATCTATAGTTGAAGTAAGAAATAATAACGCAAATCGGACGAGAATAGTTGAAACAGTATGATTTATCAGTATTACCCCCTCCATTCATCCCCATCCATAATGAAATTTGAAACTCCTGACATAAATCACAAAACTACACACCTCAAAAGAATTAAGGGATCACTTTTCCTTGTAGACACCAAAGACCCCAGATCAATTGGACGAAGTTCACATTATATCTCATGTATAGGTAGGTACCTAGTGGCACTATAAGATGCATTTTTTTTATTAATTTTTTGTTTTTCATTGTTTGTATTTCCTCTCCTCAAACATTGAGAACGGCTGGCGATATCAAGCTCCAACTTGAGCCGAAACTGAATGAATAGCGCTTCTACATGGTTATCAGCTCTAATTCGAGAACGTAATAAGATATTGCAACTCTGGATTCACCGTCGTGTTCAACGCTAAAAAATCTTTAACAAGAGGGGTCACTCGGCAAAAAATGTAAAAATAGTTTTCCAAGTATCCAGTTTTGGGTGATCCAAAAATTTTTGGATTTTTTCTGATTTTTATTTGCTTAAAACTTAGTATTAGACACCTCATAAATGCTCTCCAAGTTTCCCCCTCCCCCCACCCCAACTCTACAACAAATCCGAAATTCCCAACGTTTGTTTCACAACTAGGCTGAAATTGGAATCGAAAAAAAAAAAAAAAAAAAAACACACAAATAGGTTGAGAATTGTGGCCTGGGCAGCGTCGACAAAATGTGTCACACACAAACACAAAGAATGGTCTCCCCTGCAGAATGGCCTCACCCTTCCAATGTCTTAGATGTGGAGGAGGCTTTAGGGGAAGAAGCGAATCCAACTTATGAGATTTTTACTGATGGAAGCGATGTGGGAGGTGGAAAAGTTGGATGTGCCTCTGTTGTCTACTCTGCTTCGAGGACATTAGGAATACCATTGAAAGTTTAAGTTGGGAAGTTCATGCTCGAATAACCAGGCTGAGGCTTTGGCTGATTGTCAGGCAATGCGCTGGTTGTCACATCAGACAGTGGGCACAGATCGTCGGTCTTCTATCCTTAATACAGATAGCCAGGAGAGCTCAGCGGTGTTAACGGATTGCAGTAATCATCTACCATTGATTCAAGAGATCAGGACACGGGTTTTGGAGCTGAGGGCGCAAAGTAGCTGGCGGATTGAATTCAGGTGGACCCGAACACATGTGGGAACTGAAGGAAATGAGCAGGCAGATTGACGACCAAGGGAAGCAGCATCAGGTCAGGACCTCCAAGAGGCGTACTCTCTAATCCCAAAATCAAGAGTTGTACTTGACCAGAGGACTCGAGGGGTGGAGGGTCGGGAGCTGATGTTGCAGGCAACTACTGATGGAGCATTTACGAAGGTATCTTTCCCAACTGTTTCTGATCGGATTCATCTAAACCTACACATTTCATGGAGGTTGACCCTGTTGTTTAGTGGACACGGGAGAACATAGCAACATCGCTTCCATCTTCGACAGACACCGCAATGTTCTTGTTCAGATGCCATTGAAAATTGGAGTCACCTGGTGTTCAGCTGCCAGTTGCTCGAACAGGCAAGAAGAAGAGGGCGTCTGGCGGTAAAAGACTCGTTCTGGCAAGCCATTTTTCATTTCTAAAAATTAGTGGTTGTTGTTACGTAAAAAGGGATGTTTTTTTTACTTCAAAACGCTAAGCGTTGTGTCTCCGATATGGGTAGAGTTGACAGCTTGACTCACTATTCCCAGTCCCAAATTGAGGCTATAATGGTTGGGCGATAATTAAAAAAAAATTCTTTTGTAAAAATGGATTTTTGCGGGTGACTTGAAACGGTCACGTTGTTGCTCATTTTCCTTACATTTAAGAGTCTGATTCTACTTTATAGCCTGTGCAGCTAAGGCATTCTATTAATTTCATTTTACAAACGCTGTTTTTGCATAGATATGTTTTTGGGATGGGGGTCTTGCGAAAATTTCTGTCACATTTATGATACGGAACAACCAATAAACAACTTCCCCTAGTTGCGTTATATGTAGATATAATGGTTTTCCAACAACAACCGATCCAAATAATGGTTTGCTAGTATTAAACGTGGTAATGTACCCCAAAAACAAATATACTGGCTTCAATGTTTTTCTGTGCAAGGGGAGAAAATTTGAATTTGTTTTAAATATCAAAAACAAATAAAACAATCGAATATCTTCATTTTCGATGAGGTTTGTTTCTTTATTTGTTTTAAAATTAGCTAAAAAGGAAAAAGAAAAAGTCGGGTGACTTGAAACAGAAAAAATGTTCCGCTGTTTTTCAAGTAATAATGGCCGAAAATGACTTTAAACAGTATGTGGAGTTTTAAAAAAGATCAATCTCTGGTTTTATAACAAAAAACAAAAAAATGAAACTCGTAAAAAAAAAAAAAAAAAAAAAAAAAAAAAAAAAAAAAAAAAAAACCCTGAACAATCCCAGTCAAAGTTATTGTTTTAATTTTTACGAGTTTAATTTTTTTGATTTTTGTCATAAAATCAGAGATTGATCTTTTTTAAAACGCCACATACTGTTTAAAGTCATTTTCGGCCATTATTACTTGAAAAACAGCGGAACATTTTTTCTGTTTCAAGTAACCCGACTTGCAGATGTACCATTGTTTCACCTTGTTTAATTGTTCGTGGACAGTGATGGTTGTGTAAACTAATAATGATTGAAACTTACTCGGGATAAATTAAAACACTGTAGCACTCACTGGTTATAGATGTAAATAAAGTTTATTGAGAACCCCATATCTATGCAAAAAGAGCGTTTTTAAAATGAAATTAATAGAATGCCTTAGCTGCACAGGCTATAAAGTAGAATCAGACTCTTAAATGTAAGGAAAATGAGCAACAACGTGACCGTTTCAAGTCACCCGCAAAAATCCATTTTTAAAAAATAATTTTTTTTTAAATCGCCCAACCATTATGGCGTCAATTTGGGACTGGGAACAGTGGGTCAACCAGTGAGAGAACACGCAGTAAAAAACTCAAGCTGTCAACTCTACCCATATCGGAGACACAACGCTTAGCGTTTTGAAGTAAAAAAACATCCCTTTTCACGTAACAACTACCAATAATTTTTAGAAATGTAAAATGGCTTGCCAGAACGAGTCTTTTACCGCCAGACGCCTTCTACAATCACCACAATACAATATAGAGTGATAACGAACCGGAAAACCATCACCCAGGGCTACCTACAAACGAATGCAAAAAAAAAAAAAAAACCAAAATCTTTCAAGTTCCCCGCCTCTACTATATATTTGAATGAATCTAGATTCCGATCTATAAATTTCGAATCCAAGCGCATTTTAGAATTTCAAAGATGTTCCATGGTAATAGCATTTATAATCCGAGATTCAACACTTTTCCAGTCACAGATAAAGGTAGGCCTTGAGTTCACAGTTTACAACCTTATCTATTCTGAGGAGGGTTCAGTATCAATGGAAAAAAAGTGCTCAAAGTCGTTAATTATTACATACTAGCTTCTCCGGCTCGCTTCGCCTCTCCTGGACCCCCCGTTGAGGTGTATTAGAATTGAAACATGTTGTAGTAGATAGAAACGTAAGTACATGTGAGGACAAAATACAGGACTCCCGTAAAATACGGTACCATGGTACGATTGGTATTATAGTATCATAGTAGTGGATATAGGCCTTTCAATTTGGATATTGAAGGGGTTTTGCCGTGGTAAAAGAATGGTCTCCATAACATGCAGAAACAGGCACATACTGTAACCATGGCGTGACCCTTCATGCCCTTTTGAAGAATCACGCCGTGGAAGCAGCAGGCTTTTAGCAGTTCCACGGAAAGCTGGAACATACATTAATGTGCGCAAAAATGTGCTTAAAAATAGCTGAAAATCGTAATTGGAACTCCAACGAACATTTTAAGACCAACCCGAGATAAAACCGTCAACATTTACTGGGTCAAACATTAACTGCATTTTCTATGCGAGGAAGCAATACTTCCCATCCGACTTGGCAGACTTTTTTTCTTTATTTTTTTTTGGAAATGACTTTCAAACGCGTCACCTTCAGCAATGATTTTCAAGAGGAACCACGAACGATTATGTGGAAGTACGAAAAGATTAGGTTCAACGTGTGTAGGGGATGTTGCTCGCTTCGCTCGTTTGAGGTGGGTTGTCTCGCTCCCTTTTTACGCGCTTTGTGGAATGTATAGATGCGATGGGATATAGTCCATCCCGAGTCCGTAGGAAAAACCTCGTTGAAATCCGACGTGTGTAGGGAATGTTGCTCGCTTCGCTAGCTTGGTGTGGGATGTATAGATGCGATGGGATTTAGTGGGACACCATCGAGACCTACAGCCCATGTTACAATATTTCAGAAAAATATACTGCCCACCCAACTTGGCAGAGGTTTTTTTTCCGTCGGGAATTACTTTCAAATAAATTATTAAATCTTATAAAACTACGTGGAACCGCGAAAAGTTCATTAGGTTTAATAGAGATAGGCCATTTATTTGCGTAGAAGGGCTATCAAATAAAGATTATGTGGAACCACGAAAGGTTTAATTTTCAGAACACTTCAATTTTTCAACTAATTCTATACATCCATGTTTCAACATGTGAGGAAGTTATACTGCCCACCCAACTTGGCAGACGTTTTTTTCTGTTGGAAATAACTATCAAAGGCGGCACCTCAAGTGGAACAACGAAAAGTTTAGTTTTAAGAACATTTCAGTACTAATAGTACCTACTGTCGGATGTTGAATGTTTGTACTTACCTACTTGTTTTCCCCGTCCATTTTTCTAAAGGTAGGCCATTATTTTATCTGTGTAGAAGGGCTGTCGTTTTTAAGAGGTTGGAATACAAAGTTCAGAGTAACTACCTACGTTTCGACGGAATAACGAAGAACGGCTCGAAAACCAATGTTTTCGTCTACATTGTCGTCCACTACAACCGGAAAAAATAATTTCATGTCTCGAAACTCGCATCGGATCAAACTGGAACGACAACGAACACTATAAGACCAGCCTGAGCAAAAACCGTCGAAATTTACTCGGTCTAAGGCGGAAAAAACCATAGCGGGGAACGCATTTTTTTTCTCGTAATTTTCCACATTCACTCGTTGATTTCTCCGGGAAAACACCATCTTTCTGCGATTTTGACGGCACCATCGGGCTCTACGGGTCCAGAAACGTAACTTTGTCACAGACATACGGTGTGGTCTCGATAAAATTTTAATGTGGCAGCGGGTAGAAGATTGGGCACTCGGGGGGGAAAAAATGCGCATTAAAAGGGGCTCCCACCCCCCTCCCACCGTCCTGCCCATGGTTCGGGTGGGATTAGAAAATTTTAAAATCGCTTATGCCCCCTTTCGGAAAAATCCAAGAAGATCCCCCTACTTTTAGAGGTGCATAGGTTTGGCCGTCCATAGGAAGGACAGATAATAAATTGCTGTGTAATAATTTTCTGCGTTGTCTATGTGGGACCACGAAAAGTTTAGTTTTAATGACATTTCAATTCTTCAACTAATTCTATACGTTCATGTTACAATATGATGTGAGGAACTTATACTGCCCACCCAACTTGGCAGACTTTTTTTTCTGTTAGAAATCACTTACAAACAAACTAAATCTTATAAAACTATGTGGAACCACGAAAAGTTTATTAGATTCAATAAAGATAGGCCATTATTTTATCTGCGTAGAAGGGCAATCCTTTTCCTTCCTTTTCCCCGTCTATTATTCTGTTTAAGTGACTTTCAAACGCGAGAAGTTCCATCCTTCAAGGACCTACTCGCCTGAGTCAGTAGGGGGGCACATTTAACTTATCATTTTAATCGCTTCGCCTCCCTTCCACTCGCATTTTGTCCAACTTCCTCTCACTTTTTTCGATATCCGATTAAGAATTCAGATTCTTTGGAATCAAAACTGTATTTCGCTCGCAAACACTGTCCTGAACAACATCTCTTCATGGGTTAAATTTTAATGACAAAACCGAAGTTTTTCGTCGGAATTTTTCGAAAAAACGGGTCCGTAATCTTTCATTTTTTGAACGCATTTTGCGATCCTCGTACAAAAACCTACGAAACCAGCATTTTTCCGGAATCTTCGACGGCCGTTTAGAGGGATAGGGGAAGCGGGGAAGTCGAAAAGAACGGGTAAAAACGCCCGAAAAACGGGAAAAACGTCAAAATTTAGGTACAAAATGGAATTTTAAGGTCGAAAGAGTAGGGGAAAACGAATAAAACATAGCTTATATTCTGACCGGGAGATTTCCGGTCTCGATAAAAAAAAAACCGTTTGGATCCCTTCGTCCGTTCGGCCATGAAAGCGACACTCACAGACAGAATCCTTTTTTATATAAGTATAGATAGGTAGAGATAATAGAGATGGAGATCTAACTACTCACTCCTAGGTTTCTAAGAAGTGAGAAAAAATATGAACTTGGAGGGTAGGGCAGCCAAAAAAGGTAGGCGGATAGGAACTGAAAAACAAGGCGCGTTTTATTCTATATTATGCTCATGAAGGGATGAGGAGGCGGTTGAGCGGCAGTGTAAAGAAGGATGGGGGAGGGGGTGAAAAGAAGAACAATAGGCCCTCCGGGGCACAGAGGAGGCCAAATGGCTATATTAATATATGCGGGTTCAAGTGCACTTGAGAAAGCTAGCTGACAAAAGGCTGAAGTACAAGTGGCTACGTTTCTACCCTACGATTGTCGCGGGGAGTTCCCCCTGCTGCCACCCCCAAGCACGGATATTCCTGATCAATCAACCTTGATTTCTTCGCCGTTATTTTCATGAGGGAGCACAAACGAATTGGTGGTCAGTGAAGCGAGATTTTGCGTTTTTATAAAGAGGAAATTCAACGGTTGGGGGTGGGTGGAGGGTGGGAATCAGAAGGGAAGCACTTGATTTCTCACCCCTCTGGAACGTTTTGTGTTTCATCTAACAGCTCTGCGTGGGGTCAACAATGTCTCCATAGGTAGCGGAAGCTCATTATCACTGTTCACTCACCTCTCTGGGGTATACGAGATCCCAGTTACTACGCAAGAACCAGCTAGGACCTTTCCCATCAGTGGAAAGAGAGGTAAAAGGTTTTTAAAAGATAGAAATTAGGTTAAAAAAAAAGCATTACCCACGTATTCACTTTACATTTTTACATGAAAAAAACATTCCATTCTAAGAAATTTGATACCATCCTCTCCTACTTTGAGTAGTTTTCTTTTTATGATTTTTTCAGTTTGCCGCACTACATAGTGGTCCAGAATCGTCAAAAAGCGCTCAAAACTAGATAACTTTTGAAGTACCTAGTTGAGCCAGAAACCTGAAATTTCGCACACTTACCAGTCTCATAACCACAATAAAGGTATTGACAAGTCAATCAAATGTTATTAAAGTTAAATATTTTTATTAAGATAACAATGTCGAATAAAGAGAATTTAAAATTTTAAGACTAAGCACTAAAAAAATCAAATTTCTTCTAGATTGGCGTTATCAATCATCTAAAATTTAAAACTACAAAAAAAATCAAATGTCTTTATTGGCCATAAAATAGGAAGCTTTAAGAATTAATTCCTAAGTACAACAATTCTTTTAAAAGTATGGTTAAACGTAGATCGTCTTTTCTTCACCTAATCATCCTCCATTACATCAAGGGCAGCTGGTTCTTCAACGTCCAAGGTGCCATCGCTATCACTGTCTTCAGCTTCCTCAATTTCATCTTCCAACAGACGACCAATGGCATCAGCTACATGTTTCATGCCCCTAGCTCGCAGAGCACTCATTAGCGCGAACTTCAGATGGAATACGTTTCATTTACGAGCTGGGTTCTACGTCTTTTAGAGCTTTCACCCAGATCAACAAAATCTTTTTTTTGGCCAGCCTGCTCCCTGGACAGGCGCTTGACTGGGCTCAAGTGTTGTTGAAGCCCATTCAAAAAAACACTTATCGAGCCAAAACTCATTGTTTTTGTGAAAATCGCGTTTGCTTCGATGGCAGGTGTCCCATTTTTTGAAAAATTATTCAGAGGTTAACGCCCTCTCAATTGCCTCTCGATTGTCATTAACAATCGAAAATTCACTGGCGAGGAAATTGAGCAAATTATTTGCACTTTTGTTTCGCCACTCAAATAAAACTTCCACTAGAACATTTTTTTTTTTTTTTTTTTTTTAAATAGGAGCCATTTTTAATTGTATGCCTTCTTAACACTGGACGTAAAATTAAAGTCGAACGACAACTGGTGATCAGCCTCATGTTATTGAAAACCAAAGGTGATATAATTACATTTCCCACCTCCGTTCGATTGTTGACACACACAACTCTCTCTGGGCTCTGTTTGTTTCTAGCGTTCCTTGAGCTGTAAGTTCTCCAAACCTGCAAGTTCCTGCAGCTAAATGAGGACGAGTATGTTTATTTACATCTTAGGCCCTCAACACACGGGCGAGTTTTAGACGCTTGACGCCGCGATTGTTTCTCGTAGCGTCAAAGGGGTACTTACCAATGATAAGATTGAAACACACGTGACGCGCGAAGTGAAATATGCTAGTTTTACCCGCCGCGTCAACAAAAGAAGCGAGGGTATGATGCTTGGTGACCGCTACCCGCTCGCTTCGGGCAAAAGATGCCTGGCTGAACATTGTTGGTGACACACCTTCTCGCCAGCGGGAATTTTCTCACAAATATGTTTTGTTCTTTCTTTTAAAACAATTTCTTTCATAATCATTTTACAATTAAACTGTTATCATCAGTTCATTATCATGAGTCAACACTTCCATGGGTGATACTATCCTCATAACTGTGTCTTTACTTTTGATCTCGTCACTTATCTTGCCGAACAGTTCATCAAATGAAGATGTGCTCATACGAAAGTAATTGAAGAATTTGATTTCTTCACTCCTCAAGTTCATTATCATTGTAGTGAAAGCACCTTTCAAAAGTCGTTCAGCATTGAAGGGATGCACCGAAAACTTCTTCCCTTTCTTATAGGTATTTAATGATTTTATTGAAGAAATATGCAGACTTCCTTTTTTTTTTTTTAATCTTAGCGCTTCAAGCAAACTCTTACAGATGCGAACCATCCTGTTCGACAGGCAGACAAGACTGATCGCCGGTGATAGGCAGGTACTTTGACGCTGCCGTGTGTCAAGGAGAGGAACACATGACGCCGCCAGATTTCTCGGAACCCTCGCAGCCTCAAGCGTCCAAAACTCGCACGTGTGTTAGGGCCTTCAACGAAGAAGTCTACAATGAAATGAGCGATACGCAAGGATACACTAAAGCTGTGGAGCTTAATGAAATCCTGATACTCTAAAATTCTCTCTTCCTATCAACACACCTCAAAAGAATTAAGGGATCACTTTTCGTTTTAGATGCCAAAGACCCCAGATCAATCGGACCATGTTCATATTATATCTCATGATTATGTAGGTACCCAATGGAGATGGGATGCACCGTATTCTTGTTGTTTTTTCTCAAAAACTGAGAAAGACCAGCGATATTAAGCTCCGACATGAGCCAAAACAGAATGAATCGCGCTTCTTCATGGTTCTTCACGCTTCTCTAATCCAAGAACGGAATAAGATATCGCAATTGTGACTTCACCATCGTGTTCAGCACTAAAAAATCTTTCAAATGAGGTGTCACTCGGCAAAAAATGTTTTCTTAGTGATTATCCGAAAACCGGGGCGTCGGTGGAGGGGTAGTCCATACAAATTTTGGATTTTTTTTCTGATTTTTATTTGCTTAAAACTTAGTATCAGGCACCCCATAAACGTTCTCCAAGTTTCATTTCGATATCTCAGAAATTGTGGGAGGGGAGGGGGGAAATTAGGGGGAAAGGGGTTACTTCTCTTGAGAAAAATACTCAGAATCCATTCTGTTTTAGCTCATGTCAGAGCTTGACATCGCTGGTCTTTCTCAGTTTTTGAGAAAGAAAAAAAAAGAATACGGTGCATCCCATTTCCATTAGATAGGTACCTAATCATGAGATTTAATATGAACTTAGTCCGATTGATCTGGGGTCTTTGACTACAGGGAGTTGAACAAAGTTACCATACCGGACCACTACCCATTGCCGCAAGTTAGGAACTGAATAATTACGGGAAATAAACAACAATGTTTTACGGGATCCAACACTCAATTAACTTTATTTAACGAATGAAGTAGATGGTATAATGGGAGAGCAAAAAACTTGACGGAATACGGAAACAGAATGGCCCTTTCCTTTTTCGTCCGCAAGACGATCGAAAGGCGAGGGCGCTAGTGGTCATACATTGTTAACATGGTGAAGCATTACTCAGCAGATTTGACATAAAATATATCACCTTTCACAATAGTAGCGGGAGTTCAGATCGTAATATCACTTGGAATATTGGGGAATAATAATTCGGGATGATAAATCTTCATTATTCCGTTCAGTAGTATCTTAAGGTGACAATTTACTCAAAGCGACATTAGCGCTGTCTCGGTAACTTTAGGAACTAAGTTCCTAGCTCCATTCTTATCTTATGGCGGCAATTACTAAGTAATTTGGGTAGGGCCAAACAGGAACTTTGCTCGAAGTTAACATGGATGCACAATATTTTCTACTATTGATCTCAAGAAGGCATAACATCAAATACCAATAGCCATAGAAGACGTTGGAAAAACTGCAATTACCACCCCTTTTGGTCTCTTCGAATTGCCACTAGCCATTTAGGTTGATTAGGAATGCTGCTCAAAATTTTCAACGCTTCATGCACAAAGTCCGTGAGGAGCTAGATTTCTGTTTTGCCTACCTTGACAACGTTTTAGTTCCATCAGTGGAACCCGAGGAACATAAGAGGCGTTTGAGAGCTCTTCCAACGCTTCAAGGAACACGGCCTAGTCATTAACCAAGAAAAGTATATATTTGGAAAGAATAAGGTAACATTTTTGGGTCATGACGTCAGCAATTAAGGATTTAGGCCATTGTGAAGCACAACTGTCCTTGTCAGTGGATGCATCAAATCAGGCTATTGGAGCAGTGCTGCAGCAGGATACTCCAGAGGGTACCAAGCCACTAAGAGTTTTCTCAACGAAAATTGAATCCAACACAGTTAAAGTACAGCGCATATGAGAGAGAACTCTTGGCAACATAAGAAGCAATAAAACATTTCAGAGGGGAAATCGAGGGTGTAACGGTAACAATTTTTACAGAACACTAGCCATTATCCTTTACATTCAGACAACACGTGGATAAAGCAACACCACTACAACGGAGGTATTTGAATTATATATCACAGTTCAGTACTAATTTTCAACATATGCCAGGAAAGGATAATGTGGTGGTTGACGCTCTTTCTAGAGTGGCTACACTCCAGTTTCCGGCGGACATAGCTGAAAAGGAACTAACCACAGCGCAAAAAGAAGACCCAGAGTTATCACAAATTCTAGCTGATAGCAGTTTGTCACTGAAGCTGGTAAGTAAAGTTAACAGGGTACTCAAAGTAAATCTGTGGGGGAAAACGCAATGGGCGTTCTTGCAAATTTTTTCCGGCAGGTTTCCGAAAGAGAATCTTTGATAGACTACATAATCTTTCCCATCCGGCTTATAAAGGGACATTGCGATTAATACAGGAACGAGCAGTGTGGCCAGGGATGAAAAAAGACATCAGACAGTGGTCTAGGAAATGCATTGATTGTCAAATGAGTAAAATCAGAAGGCACACAAAAAGTTTACCCGGGCGGTTTGGTGAACCCAGTGATAAATTCAGCCACATCATATTGATATAGTGGGACCTATGCCTCCAGCTAGAGGGAAACGATTCTGTGTGACCTTCATTGATCGTTTCACTCGATGGTCAGAGGCTTTCCCTGTAGTAGATACTCGGGCAGAGGCGGTGGCAAGATTAGTGCAAGAGAGCTGGATACCCAGGTATGGTGTTCCATTGACGGTAACAACGGATCAAGGTCCACAGTTTGAAAGCCATTTAATGATGGAACTGTGGAACAGATTGGGCACTAAAAGAATTCGCACGACCGCTTACCACCCCCAGGCAGATGGATTACTAGAGCAATGACATCGATCGTTAAAGGAACGAATCAAGTGTTTCTATGACATAAGCTCGGTGGATAGCTTGCTGAAGATCTTATTAGGGCTATGAAGTACCGTGCATGAAGATTTTGATACGAAATAAGCAGAACTGGCTTACGGCTCTGTATTAAAACTGTCTGGAGATTTTTTTGAAGAACCAGGAAGTCCATTACAATCAGCATATGCAAGACTCCTGAGGGCATGTGTGGGAAGACAGTCAATGCCACCAACGAGGAGTCAAACCAGCCAAATATACATCCCAAAGTATCTCACGGTGGCTAAATATGTTTTTTTGAGAATTAATCGGCCAAAGTCTTCACTCCAGCGACCTTACGAACGTCCTTTTAGGGTGGTCAAAGCGAGTAACAAAACATTTGATAACGAGATGGCTGCGGGGGTCAAAACGGTCTCAATTGACAGGTTGGAGCCAACTTACATTTCAGCGCCTTAGAGAAGGGGAATCCTACATTATTATTATTGTTGGGGATTGTAACCAACATTAACTGTTTACGTTTTGCTAATTAAATATACTTTTTTGTGTGTTCTGTGACTCAACGTTTCTGTCTTTTACCTAAATACTTTAGGCAGATAAGGACTGCTCGAATTAGTCACGAAAGCTTCAACTCAGGTGTGTTGATTAAGGAGACATCATTCTATATCGGCCACTGATCAATAGAGTAAGAACACCACTCAGAACCAGACCACCAAAAGCGGCATTTGCTGAGGTCAGTAGGCATGATGCCACGAGAGCCAAGATCTGTTGGTATTTTGAGCACCTCTAACATGGTGCCATGACTGAAGTTCTGTGGCCTCAAGAATCTGCTGATCTTGATTACCGACGAATGTTTGCAGGAGGCATGTTGGGGTTTTAAGCCAAACCAGCATGACCATGGAGTTTGTGAAGCAATACACAGATGATATGTTGAGGGTTTGCTTCAGGTGGATGAGGGATATGAGAATTCAAGTGAGCTACAAGGTACCACAGAGTTCAAGTCTAGGTATGGTGACATACATGAGCAGAGAAAGTTTAGTTTTGGACTTCAACAACTTCATGTGAATGGAGCTGCCCTGAGTTGAACATAGGTAAACCGTGGGGCAATACCCCTTCAATGAGGCATAAGACAAACACACAAACTTATAGGTAGTGTCAGTCTTTGGGAAGGGGTGTGGAATGTTTATGCACGTGAGTAGGGAGAAGAATGCAGTCCCAGAACGCAGTTTTTCTCCCTACTCACATAAGTTGCGGAAGTTGAAGAACAAACTCACTCCATATAGTTGTTATTGCATGAGGTACTTTATCATCCCAATCGATTTTAACCTTCAATTCTCTTGGAGGATGCACTTTGTGGAAAAGATGACTGGTGAAAGGTATCCCAGTGGATAGAAAAATCGTGTGATGACAGAAATAATGTTTCTCTTGGTGCAGTCGGGTTCAGGCAGACTTACTAAGTACCTACGAGAATGAGTCAGTTGATTGGTTCCACTCCATCCCCAAGATTTTTATTACTGATGGTTCATGCAGTTGTAATTGCACTGGCTGTTGATGGATAGTTCGAGTTGATTGATTGATCACATGTTTATTGTACATCAAAATTACAAAAATGTCACTCAATAAATGCTTAAATACTAATAATTAGAAAATACTTGAATTTTAACATGGGTATATGATAGTTGATTACAGCACGATACAGTTAGATAAATATTCATAAGTTGAGTAGACAATTGACAATACCACCGTAAACATGATATGCTTTGGTCGTAATGACTGTCAGCGGTGGTTCTGCTCAAAAAAGTGGATTTAGTGGAAGGATCGAGGAACTTGGAGGACAGCATTTTTTTGTCGATTTATGTAACGAGAGTTTAGATAGTAAAATAATTTAGATCAATTACCCTAAAAGACCTTCATGAAGAAAAAAATAGTTTTAGCTATCGTTCCCATAGTGAGGAATTCTCGATATCGTCATGGTTCCTTGAAGTATGCGCACAAAGGTGACCAGTCTGGACCATCCAGCACCCTTAGTAACTCCGGTCTTGACAGTTTATCCTGTCCAAAGTTTTTCAGTCGGGCATATCCAAGTATTGGGCACTCCGGGAGAAAGTGCTCTGTTGTTTCGTTCAAACAAAGATTGCAAAGACAGCAGAGGTATACCCAGTGTCAGACCCATGGCTTTAGTTTGAGTTCCATTTGTCTGAGTGGTTGTTTTAAGTTAACTAAACCTTCAACTGTATTACTACCATATGCAATATCGTCCACATAAGTGTGATACATGATAGCAGTTGCAGCGTCAGGGAATTCTGCACCATAATCACGCCCGAGCTGATGCAAAACATGTTGAGCAAGATATAGTGAGAGACACAAACCATAGGTCACCATGTTGAGCTCAAAATGTTGGATTGGTTGATCAGGGCTGGGTCGTCAAATAATTTGCTGATATTGCTCATCTTCAGGTGCGATGAGGATATGGTGGAACACTTTCACCAAGTCACAAGTAAGGACGTATGTGAAGCATTGAAAGTGGGGCACGATATCACAAATATCGGCTTGAAGCTTTGGTCCTGTCAACAGGTGGTTGTTCAAGGACCCAGAAGGAGTGTGGAAGCTCACGTCAAACACCACAAGAAGTTTTCCATTATCCTTGAGAATAATAGGGTTATTACAGGATAAGATACCCAGGAGGACCTTTATCGGGGGGACATGTGGCCCAACTCCAAGTACTCCTTCATAAAAGCATATTTTTCTCGAAGCACAGGGTCAGATTGAGTCCTAGACTGCAGGAAGCAAAGCTTACCATGCAGCTTTTGTGAATTGAGGTGGAATGAAGGTGGTGGATTTGAAGGGGTAGCGGAGAATGTAGTGGCCAGTCTCATCCCCTGTATGCGTTTTTACAAAGTGATCCTCACATAGCCGTTCTTCAGTAGATAACTTGAGAGTCGTGAACACAGGCTCCACAAGTTCCTAGAAGCGTTGAACCAGGCAGGCGATTTTTGAGTGTGCCAGTAGAGCATGACCATGTGGGTTTTCTGAATTGCATGTAAACTGACCCAGCACAGTGAAGCCAAAGACTGTGCTGATTAACTTTGGAGACAGTTCATGAAATGTGATTGGTTCACCATCAATCACATCTGCATACAAATCTGCACCAATTAAAAATGAAATGGGACCAGGTGTTGTAAATTCAGGGTCACTCAAGTTGTAGACTTTATAGTCGTACCACATATCTGAATCAATTTGGAGTTGCGGAAGATGAGGGATAATGTTAGATACTACCACAGCATTAGTTGATAGAACAGTTGCGGTCGATGGGTTGCGGAAGGTGATGCTCACCTGTCCGACAATTCGGGAAAGCAACGAGTTGTTGAAATCATAAATCTTGGTTTTGAATAGTCGAGAACTCTGACCCAATCGGCAGGCACGTTTGTCAGTTATAAAAGAATAGCCAGTAGGCTACCTTGATCCAGTATTCCACAGAATTTATGCATTTTGCCTTTTTAGGCAACCACTGTGCCAAGAAGCACTCCACTGTATTGTGGGGCAGTGTTGGTCCCAGAGAAACCAGAGCTGTTGTTGGTGTCTAGGTATGGTGACATACATGAGCGGAGAAAGTTTAGTTTTGGACTTCAACAACTTCATGTGAATGGTGTTCCCAGTACTCCTTCCTCGCCTTCACCAGGGAAGAGCGGCTCTGAAAACCAACATTTTTGTCTACATTTTCGTTCGCTACAATCGGAAAAAAGAATTTCATGTCTCCAAACTCACAAGGCACTAAATTGGAACTTCAACGAATGTTTTAAGACTAATCCGAGCAAAAACCGTCGAGTTTTACTGGGTCTAAGGCAGAAAAAACCATAGTGGGACCACTTTTTTTTTCGTCATTTCCCGCATATTCTCGCTGATTTCTCTGGGAAGACAGCATCTTTTGCCAATTTCTATGGCACCATCGTGTTCGATGGGTCCAGAAACATAACTTTGTCACTGACATACTGAGTGCTCTCAATAAAATTTTAATGTGGCAGTGGATAGAAGATGGGGCGCTCTGGGAAAAAAATGTGCATTAAAAGAGGCTCCCACACTCTCCCGCCCTCCACTCCACCAGCCCATGGTTCGGGTGGGGTTAGAAAATTTTAATATTGCTTCTGCCCCCTTTCGGAAGAATCCAAGAAGATCCCCCCACTCGTAGACTCCCTCCACTCAGCCGTTTGGCCTTGCATAGAGACGACAGACAAACAGACAGATGGAATTTCATTCTTATAAAATAGTATAGATAGATATAGAGAGTTGTATACATGAGGATATCATACATGTATAAGATGTATACAATAATGTATCAGAAACATACCTGAGCCGTGTTTATGCTACCGTATGGTAATGCTAGGCACTAACAGGTTGGGTTAATGGCAAATTCATACGTATTTGTTACATTTTGTTCCACATATCAACCACTAATCAAAACAATAATTAAAAACGTATGAGTAATATAGGTAGATACGTAACTAAATACTCACCTTCACAAGTCGTATGATGGCATTATTGAAGAGAAGGGTGCCTGTCCTAAAGTTTGATTATGTACCTTTAATTCTTTATTAAGATAGGTATCCGCCTATTTAGGTACCAGTTTTAAGACCAGACAACCTCATCAGTTCTATAATACCGCAGAGATGACTTATCGTCTCTCAAATTCAAGGCAGCGAAGAATTCTACGAGTATAAAAAAATTCTCAATGGCTAATAGTTCTACCCACTACAGTTGAAGGCATAGATCTGTCACCACTACGATTCAGAGATGCCTAAGCTCATCGATTCGGACACTCTCCTTTAGGCCTTCCCAAAAAGTGCGATGGATGTGTAGCCAGTTTCTACCTAAAACATGGTTTGGATTGCGAGAGAGGAGGAATGGAGAAGAGGGGCCATGACGGGGTGAGAGATGAAAGCACCTAACTGACCATTCTTGTCTGGATGCAGGTTTCCATCTAGAAGACTGAATTGCTACCCATTGATCATACTAAAACAAACCCAAATTATCTACCAACGTATTTGCTGTTGGATGATAAATTATTCTTGTTTTTTGTTCATCACTTATTGTCTATTTTAAATGAAAAGTAAGATTCATTTACCTGCTCATTATTTTGAGAATCTTTTGAGAATGAATTTTGAGAAACTTTTGAAAATCTTATTTGAAAACAATTCAAGCCACACCTCAACTAGAAGGGTCAGTAGCAGCATTTTGATAATCTTATGTGACAATATACTCAATTCACTATAAATTTCATAATTTTTAGAGGATTTACTTAGCGTAAAACTGACACTTTTAAGTCCACTCTAAACCAATTTAAATACACTTAACCATGGTGAACAGAACCAAAATTATCTCCATCCTCTTCCACTTTTGACTTTTTGAATTAATTTGATCCAGCATAAATACACGATGAGACAGTAATTCTGAATGTTTGGATGTGATTTATGAATGTGCATTAGTATTTAAGCAGTTTGGGTGTGGTTCATGATCTTGAGGTAGTTTATCTCCAACCAATAACAGCAGGCAGCCTAGTTCCCATCTCCCCAACAGACCTATGTAGCACCCTCTATATCTACAAACCACCTGACACTCAATTTTTGCATAGAATCTGGCCAGGGCACATCTTATTCGATAGGTGGAGAAGAACCACGCCACGATCACACAGCTAAAAGGATACATAGGTAATCTTTTTTTTTTTTTTTTTTTTTTTTTTGCAAAAACCTAGATTCTGAAGAAAAAAATATCGCTCCTTAGCGTGACAAAAACATCTGAAAATTGACCAAGTGCAAGGTATGTGTTAATCATTGGGTTTCAGAACACTTTACAAAACGTCATTATTCTTTGCGCAATTCTTTACCCTCGTTCTGCCTTTTCAAAAAAATACCAAGAAAATATGTAGCATGTGTTGTTAAATTTCACAAAGAATCTGAATGCCCAAATAAGGAACCCAATACAAGTAGCTGGAAAGTTCTCACTAACTGGCATTATGTACTGTTTATGTAATAGAACTACATCACTTTTCCTTTCTTCTGAACAATAAAATAAAACAAGGATCAGCAGTAGAACATAGATTCAAGATTTTGCTAATCTCAAAACAACATTTAATCAGTAAACACGAAACGTATAAACATAATTCAAAAGTCTTAAGATATTAATAAAATATACAATGACTTGCTTATCTAGTAGACACATTTTGGACAATTAAAATAAAATAAAAAGACAATGATCTAGTCAGGATGTCTATTTCTCAGGCCATAAAAACCATGTTTAGTACAATTTACATGACCAGTTGTAAATTACCTTCAATACCCAACAGTTCGAAGACTGAAAATCTTTTAGAATTTGAAATTTTTCTTAGTTATGACTATTCAGTTGTCAAATACCAAATGAACGAAAACGAAAATAATTCAGGGTAGGTAAATCTGAGCCATTTGAGATCAGCTGCGAGAGTAAAGCGTCATATAATCACGAACCTTAGTTTTAAAAGCCTCTCTATCTCTCACATATTGCTCGGCAGCTGAAATATTTAAGGGGTCCTCAAAATTGAGCAGGTCCTGAAAACGAAAAGAAACCAATATATATATATATAGCACTTGAACTATAAAAGAAGTGCTTCAAATGTTATCCGTTAAGCATAAACACGTTTGGAATAAGACCATGCATAACATTTTTTTATTTATCTTATTTGGCATTAAATTTTATTATAAATACATAAATTAGTAATATTAAATGTTTTAAAACATGAATTTTACAGTTACTTGAAAATTCAAATAATTGTTTATAAACAGAATAATGATGGTACTGTCACACCCCTCTCTATCTATGAGTGTGGATTTAGGCCCCCATTGCACCACGGTGCGCCTAAGTTCATTACATGGCAGCAGAGCGTGGTTAGGATTATGCACGGCTGACGCCTAGTAATCCGATCCACTATTTTTGGGGCGTTAATATTTCAGAAGAAACATGGCCCGGGGCCTGGGTTTCCAGAAGGAATACCCATTATACTCCCTTGGATACATAAATACTTTCATTGGTTCTTGACTATTAATTTCTCAATTTATCCCCTCATATTATTTCTATTTAACATACCTAATTTTCAAGGGCATTGTTCCCAAACCCAGGGCATCGTTCCCTATTTCGTAAGTCCCCATAGCGGGCACCTTCCACTGTAAGTCTCCAAAGTTGAGCAACTTAATTCCCCAGGGCATAGTTCCCATTTTCGTAAGTCCCCAAAGTGGGCAGCTCCCTACTGTAAGTCTCCTGGTTGAGCAAGTTATATTATTCCCGATTGTTCCAATCTTTGATCGGGGGTTAATTACCTAATGAAGATATCATATAAAGATTCATATGAAGATTCATTGACAATCCATCCTGTTTTAATTGCACCTTTTTATCCTCAATCGCCAATGCAGCTATTTATTAGTGAGCATCAGTTCTCAACCAGTAAACTATTCCACCTAGTTTACATACTTGCTCTTCAATCAAGTATGTTTTTTAAGGGGGGTAGTGTGACAGTTCCCGCGAGATCCAAGGGAATGCGCTGCCGTTGTTCCGTTGTTTCCCAACGGGCGTCGGGCGCTTCTTCCCGTGTTTTCGAAAGCCTGCGTTTGGGGATGGATGGGTGATCCTAGAACTGGAAAACCAATCTTCTCCGAACGTAGCATATATGCTATTAGTACTAGTTGTATCTCTTATGGTACTGTCACACCCCTCTCTATCTATGTGTGTGGATTTAGGCCCCCATTGCACCTCTGGGGCAGAATTAGGGTTGATTGTAACATGTCCACTAACTTTGGCAGCATTTCCTATCCCGAAAATGAACTAATGACATCCTAAATGGAACCTCAGCAGACAAAGGTCAATATGAGAAGAGAAATAGCCGTAATTTAAAAAAGAAAAAACAAGTTGCAAGAAGTTTTTGAAATATTTTGGATGAAATATACCATAAAGCTGTACGTAACACAAAAGCATCATAAGTTAACAGTCAAAACGTATTGACTCTGCTCTTTTGAGTGAACTGATACTTCCCCAAAAAGTAAGTTAAGCTTTCAAAAATCGAAAAAAGCTATTTTCCAATCATGCATTATTTCCGAAGCTGCAATTTTCTTAAGCAATTAGAATTGAATCAGGCTATGCAAAAAGGGACAGTATCCGAAAACCATTGTTGGGCAAACAACAGCAAACTGTTGTGGACCTCCCTAAACAGTTTTGTACAGGACATACGATTTTTTTAGCAAGAGTCCTTCGATAGACCATAAGCGTTACTACCACTCAACACCATTGGACAATGTTTTCAATGAAAAATATACAAAAATGATGCCTGAAACCTCAAAACCAAGTGTAACCCAAAACCACTGAAAATGGGACATTGCCCTTCTTTGCGTGATCCAATTCTATTGTATGTTTGCTAACAATTTAATTTTTTGAAAACTGCTAGTACAACAGAATGCACAATAGGTGTTACTAGATTGCCTAGGATATGGTGCATATGGCATGAAGACATATTATAAAGATAAATTAAATTAGACCACTTACTGTAAAAAGGGAATTTAAACCCCAAATTACATCCTTCAAACGGCGAGTAGGTGCCCATCCAAGACCATCTATGGAATTCTGTCGTAGTAAACTAAGGCAGATGTCTCCTTCTTCACTAATGTTAGGGTGCCATAATTTAGTCTGACACTTAACAGTAGGTGGCTGAATAGGAATAATGAAACCAAATTATTAGATCATTAATATGATAGAATGACTTGAGCTAACTTTTACCAAAAACATGAACGAGTTTAATTTTGAAAATATTGGAAATGAAAGGAGATTACAGCTAAATTTCTTTCACCAGAGACTGAGCTGCTCTGCTGCTCCAATTCAGTGGTCAGCCACTTCTAAACTCCATATCGTTGCTCCCAAAAGCCGAAATGCTTTCAAATGTATCCCACATATTCAGAACATATTCTGGGTTATCCCACACAAATTGGTTGAATTCGGACAATTTAGAAATTTATGAAAATCACTGACTTGGTACTCAGTTTTGAAAAAGTATTGTTCTATCGGTACACATAACGTGGATTCTAAGTAAGTTATCAATTTCAAATTTGTATCCATTATTCAATACTATTTTAAGATCAGTCTGTGCCAAGGATTTACAAAAATATTCTGTTTTCTATTTTTGGTGACTTTCCAAAGTCAACCCTTGATTTAGCCCATTTTTCCGGAGATTAAAAAAAATTAGACTGAAGCCCAATGGTAAAATTTGACAGTTTCCTTGGCACAGACTCTTCCTACCATATATATTGATACTGTATACAAATTTTAACGCAATTAGGACCAACGGTCTGGAAGAAAAGTGTACATACCTATGCACCAAAAAAATTAATTTTACAGGAGAGCAGTTTTTGTAAAACGGAAGCTTTCCCATCTATCTGTGCAAGCAGCACTACCTACGTCTCCACAGGAATCGTTCTTAACACTCGTTTATTGTTTCTTCATCTTTGTTCATGAGTAATGTGTGATTCTAAAACCCATATTTCTGTTTTACATGGATAGGAGAATGATAAATTATCAGAAAGAGAAGAAGACTGGGAGGATGAGGAAGGTGACACAGTCAGATCTTACGCAACTGGCTCCTTTGAGTATAAATAATATGGAAGACTATTGCTCTTATTTCAGTACTATTTTCCTGTCAGTTGATATGAGCTGCTGGCGTCACGCTGTTCCATAAAATGACGCTTACTGCCACACCCCTGCACGAAGTACGCAATAATGCGTAGTAGATATTAGTTGAAAAGTGAATCACGAAACATCCTGCATCGAACAATTTGAGTACGTATATTCGAATATGATTCATAGAAAACTATAATGGGAACCACAGGATACAGTATTAACGATTTATTTCATATGACATCAGCTGATCGGTGAATGGCCATCTTGAAAGTAGCGTCATTTGCATGGACAATCATGACAAAAAGCGGGACCTATGACGACTCAACTACCACTAATAGCTCTCCATATTATTTATACTCAAAGACTGGATCCAGTTAAGCGGATGAAGGTGCAAGTTTTGAAATTCATTTCACCCACTTCCAGAAGTCGGAATTTAATTGTTGACGAATTTTCGTAAAAAATGAAGCTATTGCAATGGCTTGGAAATTTTTAAAATAAAAAGTTTTGAAAAATTTCTTCATTGAAATCCATTTTGAGGCATTCTGCAATTATTCCTGAAGTTTGCGCATATACATGTCATTCCAGACAATAACTCCTTCGGATTGAGATAAAAATCTCGTTCTTGCGCAAAAAAAAAGGAAAAAAAAAAAAAAGTTTCCCAAATGAAAGGATGAGTTTGTTACATCAGCTGATTTACTGTCCCAATGAATCAAATCATCCAACTTTTTAGCAAATTTTATATTAGGATAGTTTGCTTAAAATCCGTTAGGGAAATTCCATTATTCCAAACTCGTTATACACGAGTTTTGGGATGGCGAAAGACGCCAAGGTTTAATTCTTGGGATTATTTTCAATGGAGTTTGGCTGATCTCCGTTAAATAAGTTTTTGGTGAAAGTGGACCTTAGAATGATTGGTTAATAAATTACACACATTATTCTGTTGGTGTAATGCAAAGTTGTAATGTACACAAGAATCCAAGAGGATGGCATGTTCTGAATGCACCTTTTATGATACGCTATTGTTTAGGCTCGGTATTTTGATGGGTATAGTACGTTTTGTACAAGTGCATGGCCGAGGAAGAAGTCATAAGTAGAATTCATAGTGAGTGAACTTTGTTATAACCAGAAGAAATCATTCTATTCGTCATAAGGTTATAAACAAGACTTAAAAAAGAAAAAAGTGGAGCACCCTTGTTTAGGTTCACAATGCTTTGAATCGATAGGTTTGGCAAATACATGGTCAAACGTTAAAATTTATTGAGTCAAAATACTAGAGATTAATATGGATTTGAAAACAAAAAATCATCTTGAAGAAGGATTGAGATAGAAAATTACACTTGACGACGTTTTACTCCATTTTCAGTCTAGTTTCACACAAAAGAAATTTCATGCTGGAATGAATCAACAACCCTGTATGCAAACCTATTTACATTATTCGTTCTTTTATTTAGCAATTGTTCCCCTGGGGAGCTGCTACATTAGTTTGGCGAAGAGCAGTGTATTGTAACCAAGATATTGCATGTACAATGGAAGTGAAGACATGGAATAGTTTCCCTTTCCAAGGTGAGTGCCAAGTTTAATGTCTGTCATGACCCATCGAAAATTATAACTAACTTAGAGAACTAAAAATTGTACTATATTTTAAATATGAAATGATCAGGTTACATAAATCGTTATAATGGTTACTAATGGAACAGTAATAATCAAGAGGGAAGAAGCAGTATTCTTCCACACATAGTTCAGAATTGGAAATAATAATAAATCAACTGATTCTGAGGTTGATCTTTCGTTCCGATTGTCATAATAAGGGTATAATTAGTCTTGGCAACTGCCTGTGTTCAGGACTTGCTGAGATGGAATCTGCAGATTTAGGGAAGGTGTGCTTGGTTGTAAGGCTATCCCTGCAGTGCTTGAGTGATGAAGTGGATCAGAAGTCATAGACACAGTTGTTTTGTATTTTTTATCTTAATTTCCGAGATGACACATGACCACTCCTAGTTGCCATTGGTCTATCCTTCCGCGCAGAATTCGAGTGACCCCAACTTCCTGATATCAATAGTCTTGAATTTGACGAGGAAGAAATTGGTTTGGTGACCAAAAATTATCTAATTTGGTATGCATTTGGTGATAAAAATAAAGTTCTGAAGAGGGATTCCCAAATTGGAGAGAGGTACCACCATAGTGACAAAGGATTTATCTAACTTGCTGAGGTCCATTAATTAATAATTTGTGCCCATGCACGACTTGAGGGCTTGCATTGTTTACAAATCCTCTCAGCTGGCCCATTTATTGCAGGATGCTCCGATGCAATACATATTAAAATAATTATTATTGATTATTACACACTGACGACAAAATGCATAGAATCTGCCCTTTTACAAATAATAGCCTAGTCTAATATCAGTGCTTCAAGATATCTATGAATGTAGAATAATATTCTCCAAGTTCAAGTAGTGATTTTCTAAAAGACATAATATAAGGAAGTGGTGCACGCTGATTTTTGCAGTATAGACCATGTAGGCTAGCTCAAAATTCCCTAATGCTCATCCCACTTGTTTGCAGTCATTATTGATGGTCGATATTGATTCAGTGCACCATAATTGCAACTGCATACAGCCCTATTAATATAAATAAGTTTTGTGTCATCTAATGTTTTCATCTCTACAATCCCAATCTAGGTGGATTGTAACTCTGGGTCGAAGTTCAGCTGGGAAAAAGACGTATTCCTCTCTGAACACAACACCGTGGTTAGCTGAGTACAAATGATCGTTGTGCCCTTAACGAAGTTGACTGAAGATTAATTCAACTCTGTATGAATGGTTTGCATTTCTAACTAATCTTCTTTTCTGTCACCCCTTGATTTCTGGGGATAAACACTGGGCAGGACATTTTTGGGTTTCTTTTATAATACCTAATGGTTTACTAACGCCCAGAAAGGAATGTTCCATAGGAGCAATAAGGGAGGCATTGTATGGGTGAAAAATTCAGGTGAGCAGTCTTTTATGTCACAGTTGAAAGCCTTAAAAATAAGTTATGTGCCCCCTCATGCCTCTGTATACTGTTCTGGAGTGGGGAGACACCCCTAACTGATCTGTATAATAGACCAGAGGGCACTCAATAAATCACTCATGCAGATGAATCCGTTTTATCTTCTTCATCCCAAGATCTCGCATATTACACTGGTGAAGCCCTACTGTCTTCACAGCAATTAAAAGGTGCTATGACACTCTGCCCACTCGACCATGCGGCCTCACTTTGCACTGACATCACTGCCCCCTCCGCCTATAAAAGGGTCTTGCTTCTGCATCCCACACCATCAACCCTCTGCGCTTGAGCCATTCACTTTGAGGAATCAGCAATGCTCTTCCTGGACTTCTCAGACTGCCTGGCACTTCCTGCGAACTTCCGCCTTCTAATCGAGCCTCTGAATTGAACAAATTCCCAACGTAGACCTTCCCGAGAAATTATAAGTCCCAACAGCCCCTACACTAGGAAGAAATCACCCTGTTCTTCCAAGTCACCTTCCAAGTTCCCCTGGCTACTAAGACTTGGCGAAAAAACTCATCTCCCTTTACTGGTTGAGATCCTGCTAGGTTTTTCCCAAGTTCAAATGACTGCTGTACTTCAGGAAAAATTTGTCTCCCTATCAGTCGTGATATAGAAATTTTTAATGATGATTTTATGTGATTTCGATTTTATACTGACGGATGTTGGGAGTTGGTGCATTCAAGCAGTGGACCAATGAAAACCGCAGTAATTGTCAGGTGACCCCAGTCATGCATTGACACACTTGCATTGAACGCTTTGTGTTGATTTTCAAGAGTTCAATTTTTATCATCGCTGCCTCGTTTTATCATAACGTGTGTTTCACATATTTGAATTCGTCCATTTATTTTCAAAGGTTTTTATGCCCTTTTGTTTAGTGCAATCATAGAATGACTAGAGACTGGGCCCATCACCATGGTCTTGAATGAACAAATGAAGTTGATAACCCAAATGAAACTGGGGTAGGGTTGTAGTTTTGTAACGGTATTTGGGTAACACAACATTCCCCTCTGTAATCTTGATGTAAATTCTTTGTCAAATCAACTTCTTTATTTCCATATGAAACGCCAATTTTCAATCCTAAACTCAAATTTCATGTTAGTTTCAGAAAAAACACAGAGTAATTTCCCATTTCCAGTTTTCATTTCGTAAACGAATTTCATTTCAAATAAGTTGACGCATACTACCTAGGCCTCAAGGGAGGAAAAACCGCAGTATAGTAGTTACCTGTAGGTACTTATGATTGTTATAAACTTCATGTTTTTGGATTTTCTGCTGGATATATCATCAACACGTATAGAATAATATTTACATATCTCTATTACTATGAACCTGATAATCATCACTGGAGACGGCACATCACACACACTGTTCACAAGAAGCAGCTCAGATCAGGCAAAATATGAACAATATTGCATAGAATTGATGTCTAAAAACACAGGTTTCCGAAATAAAATGTGTGAAATCAATAATAGAATCAAGGCTCAAATCAACTAAATAAACTGTGTGCAAAATAACGGATTTTTTTTTTTCTCGATTAAGTTGAAGGCAAGTTAAAGCCTGGACGAAGGAGACGGACTTCAGATTGCAGATTCAGATTCTACACGACTTCAAATGTAAAATACCTAACAAAGTTTGAAGGGGTGTTAAAAAAAATCTACCAGCTTATTTCAATGAACGAATATTAGTTACTTCAGCTAGTAGGTATTCATTTATCCGAATTTGAGGTTACCAGTAGTGTAATGTGAAAAGGAAATTAAGCATGAGCTGTCTGTCCACAAGTCTGCCGAGCAGACCAGTCCTCACCTTACTACCCTATGCAGAACAACTCGGCTACTACGCTCAATGAGAGAATAGAATACAAAGGAATTAATCAACAAAGTAAGCCAACGAATTCAGAATGGTTAACTAGAAGAACATCGGTATCTTCATCCCTCGTCATCGACAGACAGGGGGTAAATGGCTTCCTCTCTGCACCTACTGCATGGCAGACTCGTCGGGGACAGACTAAAAGGTGCCTTTAGGTCCCCAAACGGGAAACGTTAAACGAGCCTATCAAACAGGCCCATTGCTGACATCTCTTCAAGGTCACGTACTCTTGGGAACAGTTTGGTGACGTTAAGGGCTCCTCAGTGGTCACCAAAATCTCTCTATTGATAGCATTCGTGCAAAAACGTTCAGTTCAGTGAAACAAAAGCCACAAAAGGTATAATAACTGTTAATTATCCACGGGAGGATGGGGCAATGTGGTAACAGCATAGAACATGACAAGTACTCGTACCTACTCAAAGATAATTGGTGGATGGGAAAATGTCGAAATTTTAATTTAATATTTTTCCCAATATGTCTAGTATCATTCAAGATTACTTGAAACGTACTTCACTATCTCTAAACTTCAAGTACAAGTTAAGAAATTCACCAAACTTGCTCCCGCTTCTTAAAATTCGCTCCTCTGGTCTCCTTCGTTTTCTATTTTTCTGGGCTAATTAAAAAGTAAATTGAATGGTTGATCTGATCAGTATTTTAGAAAATTTGGCTGAATGAATGTATGAAAGCAAATAAAATAGTAAAACGTCAAGATTGAATTTACTTACAGCAATATTGTAGTCTTCAGTTATATAAACATGGAACAAGAATTTCCCTCCTTGCCAAAAGCCTTCATCAGGGGAAACTATAAGGTAAAATTCGTGTAATTTGTGAGGGTCCACAAATTTGATGGCACATGTGTTAGGTAACATAGTTTCCATCTCTTGAATCTGAAACTCAATTAATGCTAGTCACTATTTCAAATAAATATGAAAAACACCTACCTATTAACCTACCTTGAATCAAACTTAGTGTACGAATTAAATTAATACATTATTGCTATCAGCATCATGTGTTGTTCAGACATGGAGTTTAGAAACCATGATTAAGAGCGTTTGTACAATAGACCACCATACTGCCAAACACTATTGATAGAAATTGAACAATTGTGGTCTGATTGTGGCATTCGTGACTTGCGAACAGTTGGGCAACCACCATGGAAGTGCCACTACTGCCACCACCATTCAAAGGCTCTAAATGTGTAAACAACACTGGTGCATCTAAGGGAAGTGTGTTACCCTATCATTTTCCCTAGAACTATAGATAAACTTTTCTCAGGTTCTTAACTTATTTAAGGTGATTCATTTTTGTTCTTTACGTCTCGTCAAGCACTAAAAACTTGCAGAACATTTTTTATTTTTCTCAGCCAGAAATTATTAAACGTGTTTGGAAATTCCCAATTTTTTCCATTTTTTACCAGGAATTATCTAATCGACTATCGGAAAAACAAATCAGCAGCTATTGTAATGCAAGCCAGAAGAACAGAATAAAGAATCATCAAAATCCGTAGAGTAGTTTCAGATAAAATGTACTGAAAGAGAAGAAAACGTAAGAAGAAGCAAATTTTCAGGAGAACGCTTTTTCTGAAGCGCTGAAGTGTGAATTCTGAAATAAGAAGTGGAAGAACAAAACAACAGTACAAGAGGAGGAAAAGTTTGAAGAAGCCAAAGACGAGCAAGATGCTCTACTTGTACGAACGAGTCACATGATGAATATTATGTGAATAATGAGCTTCGAAATCCCCATGAAAGGGCAATGAAAAGAACAGCATTTGGGTCTGGAATGCTTATCACCATTGGGATGTTAACAAAGTTTGTTACAACATTTTCGATAATGTAATCAAAAACAACAAAGAGTAATGTAAATCAAAGAGATTTTTTTTTTTTTTTTTTTGCCAAATCACACTCGATTTCAAAGGTATTTTGGTGCTGAACACAATGGTGAAACCAGAATTGCAATACCTTATTCTATTCTCAGATTGGAGCGCCGAACTGAAGAAGCACAACTTTTTCTGAAGATAGGTTTAGAAAAAACGCGCTTCTTCGTGGTTTATCGGCTCCAATCCGAGAACAGAATAAGATGTTGCAATTCTGATTTCACCATCGGGTTCAGCACTAAACAACCTTTAAAATGAGGTGTCATTTGGCAAAAAATGGAAAACTTTTTTCGAAGAGCCCAATACCCCCTTTGGGTAGTCCGAAAACGTATGAATTTTTTCTGATTTTTATTTGCTAAAACTTAGTATTGGGCACCCCAAAAATGCTCTCAAAGTTTCATTTCAATATCTCAAAAATTGTGGTACATTGATATTTCAAGGTCTTTCTCTTTGAGCTTCAATGGAAGAAATGATAAATTGGGCCAATTCGCTCATTTTGCAAAGTGTCCTTTTATATAGATGTATTTCAGAAACCACTCAGACTACTATAGCTTGTGCATGAGCTTTGAATGTGCTGGAACTAAACCTATTCAGAGCAAATTAAAGCTTACACAAATAAATCTCATATCATCAAGCAATGCAGAAATACAAGATGAAACGTACCTCTTTTACAAGCAGCTTATCACGTACTGACACTCGTTTGGTGTGATTTTTATGAAGATAATTATCATCTCCTCTCTTCAATTTCCTGGTCAGAGTAATCATCCTATAAACAATATAACATGTATCATTAGAGCAAGAGCCAAGAAAAATATGAAACCAGACGTTGTTGGTGTGCATAAGTTCAATAACGCCCCGGAGGTTCCTACCCAGTTCAAAATCAAGTATGTTAAATGCTGCAGAGTGGATGGGAGGCTCAAACAGGTATCAAAACGGATTTTCACTTCACTCAATTCTTATTCGCATGCCACTTAGTGTAGCACAAAGACTATCAACCACTTTTCATATACCTACTCAACAAGAAAAATACAGAATTTGGTGTTTTGGCTATTTTGTCTCTTTCACTATACCTTTTGTTTACAGATGTTCAATTTTAACATCCACCACAAGAAATGCAAATACATAATATTATATGGGAACACTGACACGCTCTCAAGGCTGCCCCTTACATCAGCTGAGCTAAATATATTAGACAGGGTTGTATAAACTGAACGAGATTTCTGGCATTCCAGCTGATGACATCATAGGCCACAAATAGTGGCCCTGGGAGAAAATACCTTTATGAAAGCTTTACAACAGGTAAATTTAACAACACGGAACCCATCGAATACTCAATTCAGTTAGGATGCATATCAATGAGCACCTGAATACACCAAGCGAGCTTGAGTGACGAATATCCAGCTTACTTGGGGAACTGCACCAAAGGCACATAGGAATAATTATATATACATTAATAAAATCGTTAGTATTTCTGTCTGTACATTGATTTGAATCATGAAATTTTGCGTTTCTTTTCCATTTCATGCTATTTACTGACGAGTGGTACCATTTTCTCAATTTTTCTCTGTCTGTCCACATGTTTGTCCGCTTTTCACGGTTACAGTGGTAATTGGAAAAACTGATATGAGTGTTGGGGAATGTCTGCATCAGTCCAACTTAAATTATAACTATTTATAGTTTTTAAAATTTGAGCCAGAGGGGGTACTTTAGGGGAGGGGGAGGGGGGTGAAATGGGGCATCTTGGACACCACTGAACAAACTGGGCATCTGATTGTGAGAATATGTTTGGATTATTCTAACTTAAATCACACGCTACTTGAAATTTTTCTAATCTGCCCCATAGGGGGTGTTTTAGGGAATGGGGGGGGGAGGGGGTATCTTTGTCATCACTGAACAAACTAGGGATTTGGTTGTCGAATAAGGCGGAACTTTCTCGCCCCCTCTCTTCCAAGCACAATTCACTGATCATAGTTGATGACGACTTACCATTCCGATCGAGCTTTTAATGTTCGATACCTGTACCTGTCTATTGAATGAGTGGTTTCAAATCGTTATCAGAGACAAATGATGCTGCAAGTAGTATCTGGAACTAACGGGCTGGGCTTTGATGCCAGATTCTATTTCCTAACCTTCATTATAGTCCAGTTAGTCATGTATAAGTTCGAGACCAAGAGAAGATTGCAAAATCGAGCTGGAATGTTATATTATTCTGTGTAACGACCAAAAAATATTTGATACCTCAGACAGAGTTCAAACTCTTGCCATTACTACTAAGGAGAGATTTCCCCTTAGTTGCAACACTCCAACGGAATGAGCTATGAGGCCAGTGTAATCAAACCTCTTCGACTGTGAGAGTTATTTTCCTGGGGCGTAACATTTCCCCGGAGTCAAATACCAGCCATCTCGTCTGGTTTGGGGTCAGACAAAGGACGAAGTAAAACTGCAGGCCACTAGCTCAGCAGATGCTCGCTGGAAGGAGTCTGCAGTCGAGCAAGGTCATTGTCACAGAGTGTTTTGACTCAAGTGAGTGAGGAAGTGAAAGGTGCTATGACAGGGAATGTGATGTTTACAGCCTTTTGGCTCGAGAGGGATTCAATCAATTATTGTTTGGTAACGTGACATCTGCATTCACACCGCTAAATCCTTAACTGGCCATGAAAATTTTCGAGTCTTCGTCTACAAGCATGTGAATGTGACACTGTGATAGGTACATTCGTTTTTATCATTACGAATGAAGCCATATCTGTCATGCTAAACAATTATGAATGGGTTTCTCTTGGGAATGGGAGTTCTCTTCTTGGTCACCAAGAGAAAATAGAAAACCTCTAACCTCAAATCAGAACTTCTGTTTTCGCTTTCTGGTTGATGCAAATCGCATATCAAACAAGTCAAGCAAGCTAAAATAAGTAGTGATGTGACGAGTCGGGTACTTTCCTGACTCGAGTGACTCGACTCACAAACTGCCGCGAACTCGAGTTACGAGTCGAGTCAGACTCAACTCGATCCCTACTGTAGCTACCTAATGCAGGTCCGCGGCGACTCCGAGTCGACCAATAGGGTTATAGTTTCGCGATCAACTCGCTTTCAGCCAATAGCGTTGAATCTTTGCGAGTCGACTCGTGAAACTGCAACGCTATTGGTCGACTTGACTCGGTCTCCTCTTACCGAGTCAACTCGAGTTTCATCGTCGTTTCATCACTCATTCCCACGCCAAAAGTGCAACACTTTGCTGATACACTCTGGGTCAATTAAAGAATGTAAACAAACAACTGATACCACCTTCTCCGAACCTCCACTAGGGCGAACTAGCGTCGTTTCATCACTCATTCCCACGCTCCAGTCCATTGGTCCATTACTCGTGAATAGGATAAATTCGCTAAAAACTGTTCCAGCTGTACTGATTTCTATTGTGTTCGGCAATTTAATCTCTATAAGAGTTCGAGTTTACTTCGTCTTAGTCGCTTTGTTTCGGATATCAAAACAATAAAAGAGTCTTTTGTACTCGAGTTACGACCGATTTGACTCGAGTCAACTCGAGTCTGCTCCTGACTCGAGTCAACTCGACTCGTCACATCACTAAAAATAAGTACACCCAAAAAAAGTCAACATAATACCCATCAAATCTTTTATTTTAACAAAAACAGGGGGTGTAATTCCGTACGTGCCCCACTTTCAAACCAATGTAAATCTGTCATTATCCTCTCAAAAAATGAATTTGACGACTGATTCCGAATCCTCACAATCTCACCTTTCTCATGTTTTCATGATAAATTAACTTTCTCCTTTGCGTACATGAGAAATATGGAATTGAAAAAAGTAGGGACACAGAACTGAACTATTCCGTATGTGTCCCTACGCTATATTCAAATCCATCTAGTGGGTAAATACATTAGAAGGATGTATATAGTTCTGTGGTCTGTATGCTCGAAAGCTCGCATTTCAAGAATACATAACGTCAAGTAATCAATCTCTTAGTAAAAATTCAGATTAATTGGACATATAAGTCAGAATGATGTGTATAGTTTAGTGGTCTGGATGCTCGCAAGACCGCATCTCAAAGAAACATAACATCAAGTAGCCAATCCCTTAGTAAAAATTCAGATTAGTTGGACATATAGTTTAGAACAGTTTGGTGGTCTGGATGCTCGCATCTCAAAACTACCAGCAAGGGTACTTTTCCGTTACACCCCCCAGTCAATTTGTCTTCAACACGCCCGCCCGATGTTTCTAGACATTACTTCTTACTTAGATTATGTTGTGTTATGTTATGTATTCTTGAGATGCGAGATTGCGAGTATCCAGACCACCTAAGTATACACAACATTCTGACCTATATGTCCACCTAATCTGTATTTTTACTAAGGGATTGACTACTCGATGTTATGTAATTTTGAGATGCGAGCTTGCGAGCATCCAGACCACCAACCTATACACATCATTCTGATCTATTTGGGCGAATTCATGTGCATTCTACTTGTGCGAATTCATGTGGAGGCAATCATACCACAACCACGCCAATTTGTTTCAACAAATCCTCACCGACATCGGCAACTTCTGAAAACACGGTAATTATTTATTTATTTTTATTTTTTCCTTTTCCTTTTCCGGTTTTTTTTCCCCTTTTTTTATAATATAATTTCTTCCCACAGAAATTGTCACCAATTCTACGTAAATATGTAATCTAAGTAAGAAGGAATGCCTATAAACATCGGGCGGGCGTGTTGAAGACAAATTGACGGGGGGGGGGGGGGGGGGGGGGGGGATAACGGAAAAGTACCCCAGCAAGTAGTCAATCCCTTAGTAAAACTTCTGGAGCAGACCCTTCCAACCTAAGATTTGGTAAGTGCCTAATTCAGGTAGGTAGTTTAGTTGTCGCTGGTGCCCAGTTCAGATAACCCCGACTCACCGTCGCTGGTCCCTAGTCTGTTGGTAGGTATAAGATGCATGTTTAATCAGGATTCTGTACCCTAAGCAATATAAACATCAACTTTGTTTAGTCAGAGAGGAACAACAAAATGGTTTTAGGGTTCATTGCTCAACTTACTGACTCACAAATTGCGTAGGGCACAAAGCAACTTTTCGACTAGTCAAATAGTTCCGTATGTGTCCCCTTTTTTTCAGTTCCCTATTTCTTACGTACGCGAGGGAGGAAGTTGATTTATCACGAATCCACGGGAAAGAGAAGATTTAGAGGTTTCCGAAACTGTCGTCAAACTCATTTTTTGATAGGTTAATGATAGATTTAGATTGGTTTGAAAGTGGGGACACATACGGAACTACACCAAAAAAGGTACTTATATACATCAAAAAAGGACAAAAAAACGTTATTCTATTTATGCATACCAAAAAATGGAAGAAGAACGTTAATTCAATCTTCTAGGCTTCTAATTGGCCAAACACTGCCCTGAATATTATACGCCACTGTATGTTCTCGTGCCCGTGTACAAAACCAACTCATCTATATTTTACTCAAGGGATTGGTTTAGGATTTCAATTTCACTTATATTATTCACATTCAAGCAACGCGAGCATCCAGACCACCAACTATACACATTATTCACCTATAATCTCATGTATAATTTACTAAAAAATTATTATTGAAGCGAAGTAGGGAACAGTGATTAATCTCAACTCTTGGAGTTGACAGCTAAAGTCGAAATCCGAATATATTCATCGATGATGAATGCATGATCAATGGTAGGATGGTTCCTGCCAGGATGGTTGGATTATTGAGCGCATCAAGATTAATTGAGTAATAAGGTCCATCGAGCTAACTATTCTCAGAACTTTCAAAGATGTTTTCATGCCAACTTTTGAGCTACTATAAACATCAGCAGACCAATACTACACATCACATCACACAACACTGTTACGCTCCAGGAAAATAACTCTCACAGTCGAAGAGGTTTGATCACCCTGGCCTCATAGCTCTGATCGTTAGAGTGAACTTCGGAAAATTTCCCGTAGATGTAACGACGCGAGTTCGAACTCCTGACGAGGTATCAAATATTTTTGGGCCGTTACAACTCACACCAAAACACACACAACACCACGCTCACATCAAAACTCATCATCATAATGAAGACTATGATTGGAACTATCGCATACACAATGCATGAGAGAGTACTGGCCGGGAACAACGTTGAATGAATGAGAGGTACGTAATAAAGTCATACACCAACTAACTAACAAAAAACGTCGAGTGTAAATACTGTGTTAAAATTGAGACGTGGCTAAAATGTCACAAATGATTGAAGATGGTAAACTATCCACCAGTCAGAGACAAGTAAACTACCATACGCAGAAACATGAAGAGCGTAGCTTGAATTACAATTTACGAGTACTCGAGTACTTACAAACTCGACAAGCCGAAGGTACTAATGAACGGATAAAATATTTAATCGGACATACCTGTTTCATGGATGGTCTTCAATAGTACCTAATTATCAGAAAAACAAAATTTAATTCGATTCATAAAATTTAAAGGAAAAATTATGAGCCGTGAAACATTTGTAATCAACGATGTACTTCGCCTTCTATACAATAACAACTTGATATCAACTACTGCAGAGGAGAGTCTCCGGAAAACCTAATCTTGAGCAGGGAGTGCCAACCGAGCGGTTCTAGCCGAATAGGTACCTGTTCCTGGCTCAATGGTTGTTCATTCTCACAGGGTAGAGTAGGAGTTCATTCTCCTGCTTTTGCTCAATGTAACATCTCTTTATCCGTTGTCAGGTGAATATTAGATAGATGATAGATATTTATTAGGATATCAGAAAATGAAGTGTTTACCGAAATATAGTGTTAATGAACCCCTCGTTAGGGGTAAATAGTTTTCATATGATTGACCTGTGTTGATAATTTGATACCATGTCATTTCATTTCTATCAAAACTACATACAGTTTTACAGTTAATAAAAAACCTCTTTGGTTTCGCATTTTCATTTAAATCTTTTCGATTTATGACATATTTATAGATATTATTAGATATTAGGTTATTAGAAAATAAAGTGTTTTCCTTACGAAACATATATGCATCGTTGCACGCAAAAATTTAGATACCAGGCCATCCTATGGGCATGAAACTTGTCAAACTTTTTTTAACCAACCCTTTCAGTAAAATATAGAGACTAGCTGAACGATTAAATCATAAAATATATTTGAAAAAGTTCGGAAAAAAACTCAAGTGGCCTTTGGTAATGGAACTGAAGCCCTTCTGCACGGGCGTCCAATGCATTACCGTACGACCACGGAAGACCCTAATTAGAATAATAACAACTCTACTACATCTATGCAAAAATGTCTAGGGAACCTTCGGTTTCTATTCTTCATTTACAAGGAACGGAAACAATTAACTGTCTCAAGCCGTTACAAATACATCGATGCCTTCCAGAACCGCTCGGTTGGTATTCCCTGCTCATGATCAGGTTTTCCGGAGACTCTACTGCACCACTATCATGGGCATTTGAGTATCCATGAACTACTTGTCTGAATCAGGGACAACTACTGGAATACTAGAACTTATTCTGATTGGAAAACTCCATAACGTTCGTAATTGAAATAACCCATAAAAGCCTCACCGATGTTCGCAACACGGATACGTATACGTGTTCAACACAGTCAAGCGGCTGGATGTAGAACTACGTACATTTCTAAGTTATTTCAACTTCCCCCTTTTCACTGTTTTCACTTAGTTCACCAGTTTGTAGACATCATTCTGCGCCAGATTTAAATGGACATATAAAGAAATGTCAATTATGTGCTAAGTAAAAGGTGATACCTACTATTTTGGTACCTACGCTGAATCAAATAGGACGCAAGTTGCTAAGACTAACCATTCCAGAGATATTGCTCTTCATTGTACCATTCATACGTTAATTTTGTTCTCCCAATAATGCATGTTTGTATTTTATAATATTTTCACTAATATGATAAGCTATTTCAATTTCAGATATGTAACAATGAGAGCAATGCGGAGACCGGAAGGACATAAATCCACTACAAGCAAATTATTAATTGTGAGTTGTGATACCTACATCATAGTTAATATTATTTTTTTAAAAATAATCTGCAAACTAGGTAACGTACGTAACGAAATAATCTGTAAACTAACGTAACCATGAACACTTTGAATTTGGTATTTAGGTAGGTAGGGTAAGTGCACCTGTTTCTGACAGTGAACCAGTACCTATTCGACATGTGGAATTTTATGTTGAATTAATGGAGACCCTCTGACTTTCGTCTACTGCCAGAGGGCCCCATCAACACAGAAGATGGAGGGAGGGGGACTGCTGCCTACTTTCTAGCGAGTTCACTACCACCACGAATCCAACCTCTATTGGAGGGCAGGCCGGTGAAGCTTTGCCAGAGGCGATGCTTCTGTGGCCTGGGGCTCCCTCCGCCCGTGGTACCATTTTGGTGACTTGAGCCTGCAGGGCACCGGGCAGAAGCCCAGTAGCTCCCTAAGTCTCAAGCCCCCTAAGTCTAGAATGGTCGCAGGCCCGACCCTCCCCATTTTTTAATTATTTTAAAGGAGGGCCTACCGCTTTTCATGAGCCAGTGATAGTGTGGTTTAGACTTGCCACCTTTTCACTGACCCATGAGGGATGTATCCCCGTACCAGTATTCGACAGTCACGGACTTAGTTTCAAAAAATAAGCGTTTGGTTCTATTTACCCATTTAAACTTGGCACCTCTATCAGCTGTGACTGATTCCTTCCGATTTGAAGGTGTGGGAAAACGTGATAGAAGTTAGTGAGTTCCAGACGCCAACCTGTGCTGTCGATTCTGGTAAGGAGGCGAGTGAACTTTTTGCTGTCTCTCGCCTACATTCTTGGAAATGTCATTGTTTTCGATTATTATTCTAGTTATTTATGTTTGACGGAATGTTTTCCTCTCGTTGCATGCTTTTAAATGAGATTTATAGAGCGAAATACGGGGTACCTACCTACTCCAAAATCCATGTTTACCAGCTATCGACACAAGTGTCGAATACTGGGGTTCTGAGTAATTTTTAGTTCTTATTGCATTGTGAATCGTTGAAGAACGGAGATTCCAATGGTGTTTGAGATTATGCTCTATAATAACTGGATCCAGTGTTCGACGGGGGGGGGGGGGGGGGGGGGGGGGGTGACGGAAACTGGTGCAACAGATGTCGAAAACTGGGTTGAGGATTATCCAGTAAAGGACACCTTGATGGTCCAGTGACCAACAGGTTTCATGAATTTACTTCAGAATAAAACTTGAAACATATTCTTGACTCCTTGAAAAGAAAAACGCCATTCAAGGATAATCGGCCTGGGAGAAAATGGATGGAAGGGTTCATGAGAAGAAACCCTTCAATTTTTGAAAAAATATCCGAAAATTTGACCCAAACTCGCGCCAATTTAAAAAGAGAGCAGATTGAACAATGGTTCAAAGAAATTAAAACCTACTTGAAGGAAAACAATTACTTAGAGATTTTGAATGACCCTAATAGGGTTTTTAACCGAGACGAAACTCTTCTTTTTTTTTTTTTTTTTTTTTTTTTTTTTTTTTTGTTGGTTCGTTTTGAAAACAAAGGGGAAAAAAGTACAGGCTCCCAAGGGAGAGAGGTCTGTTTGTATTACTCTAAATACAAACGAGAAAGAATGTCTCACAGTCCTGATAACAACAAATGCTGATGGCAAAGAGCTTATAATAGGATAGAGAGGACAGGTCGTGAAGAGGGAAGAAGCCACTTGAGACTCCACCATGTTAGGGACTGAAACCAGGTAGCCAATGAAATATCGATAACGATGAAATGAGGTTTTATAACAGTGTTGGAGGTTATTCCCGACCATATGATTGTAGGTCCCGCCCCTTAGAGAAAACTGGCTTCATGAGCTCCCGGTTTAACAGACACATGCCCTCTCTATCGATAACATCCTGCTCATTGCCCAACGTAGTTCTTCTGTCAGGACGCCACCCGGTACATCTATCGATATTCTCATTAGATCGTAGGCCCGCTGGGACGTTCCTAGTCGTGTCGCCCGGGTTTCGTAGCACTAGGCTCGTCACTGACCGCTGTGGGCACGCCGGTAAATTACTCAGCTCATACGCTCTAATTTACCGTCCAAGGAAGTCTTTTTCAAGACTACAAGGTAGGACCCTGACATACGAGCAAAGGAAAGAAGCTCTGTCAAGCGAGTCCACCTTCTAAACCCTCTATTTCTATACATAGAGGCATCGGAAACGAGCTAATAACTCGGATATTTCGATGGAACGTCGGCCGTCCTATTTCCTCATGCAAGGGGAGGTAGACCACGGCGCGGCCGGGCCTCTTAGGCCACGCAGCGCTACAGCAACGGCTCAAGGCTCGATCCTCACGACGAGATCGCCTTCTCACCTAACGCCGAAGGAAACGTTAGATCAAGCCTCACCCATACAAAAGATCGAGGATACCTTTCAGACCCGCTCTGAAGTCAATCATTATGATTCTTTCTATCCACGATATTCGACACAAGGCTACCCGGCCGATCCGAGTGTCAAATACACTCCAAATGTATGCCAAGCAAGCTGACCTCGGTTTCGCTCACATTCCTTACAGGAATAACCCAGGGACTAACCCGCATTGAATATAAATGTCCCACTTGGTCTACCTACACCAAGTAAAACATATTTAAATCCACTACAAATGGTGACCCCGCCTTTGAACAGGCTTAACACGGAGCATTTCGTTCCCTCTTATGAAGCTAGTGGATTTCAGGGAACCACTGCGGGCGTGCGACCCCCGCCGGGCCTCTACGCCCCACATCTCACTCAACAACCCTCTACACAAAGTGGCTTTCGAGCACTTTTAGAGGAGATGGGAGATTATCAAAAACCAATCTTCCAAAAGAAGAATATCGATCGTGCACTCGCCGAGTTCGATCAATACTGCGTGCGAAAACACCTGAGAACGCAGAACGAATGCTTCTCAGCTATATACCCAGAAGAAATGAGGGAAGCTATCGACTCAGCTTACCTCACGGCACCCCACGCACCTTATGAAGAGCCAAACAGCGCCTACAGCGAGAATACGGGTTGTCCGTACAGGACAGGCTCCTCGCACTCGAGGACCCCGCATCTCTCGCCAAAAAACCCAGCACCAAGTACCACGAAATGTACTCTAAAGCTGTTGGGTACTTCTCAGAGGCTCTGATCACTCAAAAGTGGAAATGAGGTTTTATCACTAGTACAAACTTAAACTCACTACCTACCTCTGTAGCTGGTCATAAGATTTACAAGATGATGTTAAGTGTATTTACATGGGGATTTTAATCTTTCCTCGTCCTTTATCACTCTGTAATTCATTGTTCATTCATTTATATATATATATATATATATATATAATATATATATATATATATATATATATATATATATATATATATATATATATATATATATATATATATATATAAAAATAAAATATATATATATTTATATATAATCATGTATTGAATATAAATTTACATAATCTATGAGTTTTGTGGTCCTTAAGGTTGAGATGAAAAAATGAAAAAACTTCTATTCATTTAGCCACCAAAAGAGTTTAACCATGGCGGTTGTAGTGGATTTATATATGTTTGACTCGGAGTCGGGAGACCAAGTGTCACGTCATGAAAAGTGCCTGTAGGTTGGTTATGCGGGTTATAACCTTGGTCGTACCCCGACGGAAGGTATGGAAAAGTACTCTTATCAACTCGAGTATCCTCAAACCTTTCTTGGTAGGGCACATTTGGGCCGTAGGATGAGTTCGCCTCAATCCGGGCCTCTCGTGGTTGCTCAGCGTGATATTCCCTTATTGGGGAATATTCAGGTCTCAACTGTATATTTTTATAATGAGTTGAGGTAGTCTGTTTGGGGTACTGAAAAGTACCTTTATGTGCATGCGACGGGCGCATGGTAGGAGTGTACAAGGCACTCGTGTCGGCTGCGTATCAGGCGGATAGCTGCGGAGAGATTTCCGTTTTAGTCAAGAAATCTTCATTATTCCCTTCTGAAAGGGTTTGGATGTGTTTGACGGGACTGTGTATATCTGTAGAAGATATAGAAGAGCGTGTCACATCCCCAGCTCGATCGGGCCGTGTCTCAGGCGGATGAGCGTAACCAACGTCCTTCGCGGAGTTGGTTATGAGGGCTTCAAGCGGCTCAGGACGGCTAGACCGCGAACTCCCTTGAGTAGCGTCACGTGTAGCGCTTGGAATGCAGGGGGTGGTCTCGTGTCTGCCACCCGCCCGGTCCACCACGCTGGTCTGTCTGCCGACCGCGCTCGGATCTTCCACCCTGTTAAGGGGGTGAAACGATGGGCTTCGTTCCATCGTTTGCGAATTTATTTGTTTCGCTTATTTTTTGGTTCTGTGAAAGAACTAGAAATGTTCAGGGACTCGCTTGTCGTGGTCGACAGGGTCCTCTGAGTTGCCCTCACAAGGACACTCGTAAGGTAGGGGACTCGCTTCGCGATATATATATGCGTCTGTATATCTGCGAGGGTCCTCCCACTAGCTCTAAAAAGAGCTCCCTTAAGCAGTTGATCGATTCGTATGAGAAATTCGATCACCTGGCGGGCCCCAGCGGTCGACCAAGTGAATAAGTCAGCTTGATCCAGGCGACCCGACTCAGTATACCCCAGCGGGCGTTCAAAAAGATCGAGGATCTTTTGAACCGGGTGGTATCCTGCCTGAAGAACGCTGGTAGTGAGTAGTACTGAGAAGTAATCTTGAATCTAGGAATGTGAGACGTGATCTTCCACCCATCTCTCCATAGAGCGCGTCGGGCTTTGATTTGCCCTTGATCGTCTTAGAGGTCATTGTCTCGCGACACCTTTGATTAATCCTCTGTTGTGAGAAAGGCGAATCCTCTTGTTTCGCCCTTTCTCGATATAGTGCGTCTAGCCTTTTTTGTCCTTGATTGTCATTGAAAGTTCTTTGTCTCAAGGCAAATTCTGCGTGTCGGCCTTGCCGGCTCGTCAAGCCTCTTGCGTGCAGTGAGTGTTTAGCTTGACGTGTATTGGCTTTTAACGAAATCATCTCTTCTGTGATTATGCATTTCTCATAATCTTTCCGGCGATTTGTGTTATTTCGTTTGGACGTAGCCTGACGTCTTTTGTGTATAGTTCTATCGTGAGAACTTATTTTTGGTAGCCCTGAAAAGGGCTGGTTAAGGGTGGTGGTTAATTCACCACAGCGGTAATGCCTGAAACTAAATGCTCTTGGTTAGTTTACTACTGTTGCTTTGCCCGCATTTTGACTCTAAGAAAACTGGTCTACTGTTGGTCATATTTCTAAAAGTTCCAGAACACCCTCCCTGGCCCACTGTGCAGCAGACCATGCTGGTTCGGAGCCTCATTTGGCTTCATTAAGTTTCCTAGTAAGTGAAATCTGTCTGTTCATGTGTGAAGATAGAATTATGATCAATGATGAAGCAGGTATAACCATTGATATGAGCAGAAGAGCTATCTAATACAGAAATAATGAACCGTTGTATAATAATATTCAGCATTTCTAGAAAGTGTACAAAATCACTTTCCTCGATCATACCTACCAATGCGACGTTTCTTTATTTGGACAGTTTCAATTATGCATTACCAATTCAATTATGCATTTACCGATTTACCAATGTCAATGTCAACAGAAATAAACTTTAGTTGCTGAATGTAGGGGTGTGAAAAAAATCGATGCAAGAATCGATTGAATCGATTTTTTGGGTAAATCGACAGAATTGATTTTTGGGGAAAACATCGTTTAATAATCGGACTTTTTGGTTGGTGCTGTTTCAAGCCACATTTTACCGTAAATCCTCACGATTTGTCAAAGAAACGAAATGTAAAACTCATGATCGAACGAGATGACGCGAAGTTTATTCAACTCCTAAACTAATGGATAAATAGGTACTAGTGGTACAAGGTGTTACAAACTTATCCTTATTATGAAAATCGCTACCTTCGCACGTCCTACCTACTTTCTAGAGCAAGCAGGCTCTTGGCGTGATACCTATGTTGTGATTATCTAGCTGTATTCTATGCGTATTCTGCTGGGCGAATGATGGTTGAAAAAATGTAATAATAATAATGAAAAAAGTAATTGTCTTAATCGAATGGAAGAACCAAAATTTATAATTTATCTATTAGGTATATTTCTATATTTTTCTTGTTCCAACTAGGAAGCTAGATTAATAATTTGCTCTTCACCAAGTTTTCGAATGGTACAATTTTTAAAAATAAATGTTATACCTATCAACATATTTTTTCATTTTTTACATCTTCATTTTTGAAGCGCTTTTTTATTCACCTTGCCCTGTTTGCCTAGACAGTAGAGACGTTACTGGACATATCATGGTTCATCCATGGGCATACCATGAAGTGCTCTTCAGAATTACTTAAGAAAAATCAAATTGAGCACTTAGAATTACTTAGATCAAATCAAAGACATTTTAATAATAAGCTAGATCCACTCGTAGCGCTAGTGTCGCATTGCAAATTGAACGGTCTGTAGTCGGCCATATTGGGGTCAACATCGTTTATTTATGTGCAATGTAGATTGTATTATTATGAAAGATTGTATTATTATAGTTTGTCTACTCATGAAATTTCTTTGATAATGCACAATGGTTAAAGTGTGTGCGGTAGTTAACTGCACAAATCGCAAAACTGAAGACTGCACAGTCTCATTTCACAAGTAAGTATAAATTTTCAATATTTCCTTCAGATTATTTTGGTCCGTTGTAGGCCTCTTGATGTGGTAGCTCAGTACCTAATGTAGTTGATAATAATTTTCTTTTTACTAACTCATCAATATGTATGAGCTACAAAGTTTCAAATTAATCTAAATTTTGTTTTGTTTTTTCAACAGATTTCCTTTAAACAAGAAATTGAGAGAATTGTATGAAATTGTATTTTGTATTGACATTGTATTGTATTGTATTGTATTGACAGAATTGTATGAAATTGTTTGTAAAATGAAAATAATATAATAACATAGAAAGTGCCATGAAGTATTCATTTATTCAATTGTTGAGCTCCTCTGATCATATTCCTTGCCCCATCCAGGTGAACTCATGGTTTTTGTAAAACTGTGTCTTATGTACAAGATATTGTCTTAATATTCAAATGCAGAGCGATTCTTCTGTTTCTTTCGAAGAATGGTTCTGAGATAATTGCTTTTCAATAATGGAAGGATCTTTCTCTTCAAAATACCTTACTAACTTATGCCCTAACTATTATAAGTACGGTATGAAAAGTACAATTATCGCCAATACGTAAAACTACATGAATCATATTGGTAAGTAATGCATGCATTACACGGACGTCCCTATGAATGGATTTTTTATTATAATTTTGGTGAGAGCAGAAATGAGAGAAAAAACAAAAATATCATGACTTTTCCACTAGACTAGACCAAATTCATAGTTGAACAAAAAAAGAATCACGAAAATCGGACGAGAATTGTGGCCTAAATAAATTTGTAAATCGTCATATATGGTTAGATATTCCAAAGACAAGCAGCTCCCACAGTTTGTCTCTGTTGAAAATATTGCATAAAATTCATTTACAAACTGTGTTGTCATCATAATAATTGACGTTTTTAATGATTTTAGACTAGTTTTCATCAAGTTAATACAAAATATGTTTTCTACGAACACTTATTCACAAACTAGCCAGCCTTACAATTCAAAAAGGGCGCGTGAAGTTGCCCCCAATATGTCCGCCAATGCTCTCTTCAATTCGCATCAGGCGGCGTCTGAGATCCACGTACAGTTGTAGGGCCTTGGATCAAATTGAGTTTAATAACATAAATCTGTTATTAAAGAGGTTTAAAATCATACGATTTAAATAGATTTTTCGTCCAAAATAATCGATTAAATCGAAATGTGGAAAAATCGATTTTTTCACACTCCTAGCTGAATGGCGGACGGAGACTGGAGTAGTTGACTGCAGATTCATCAGGAGCGTCTCCGGAAAACTCGATCTAACGCTGGGAGTGCCAACCGAGCGGTTCTAGCCGAATACCTGTTCCTGATCCGAATACCGCTTTCCCTGACCCAGTGTTGGAAGGCAGGGACGGAACAGGTGGTTGAAAACTATCAGGAGTCAGTACCATTTTCCGAGACAGACGTCGCGTGCTTTGTTGGCGCCTGGGGCAAGATTTCGTTGCCCCCCCCCCCCCCCCCTCAAAATGTGACCAAATGGCGAAAATTTCAAATTTTATAATAAAACCTTAATACTACGCACAATAAAATGTTTACACCAAAAATTGAATTTGTTGCAAAAAATAGCAAATTATGCCCAAAGATGTGTAAAATTTTGTTAACTAATGCGATAAAAATGTATTATGATCTAAGGTATGGTTTTTATTCTGCGTCTATACAATTTTAAGAAAGAATTTGCAATTTTTTTTGTCTGTTTTTGCCTTCATTAGCGATTTTGTATTTACATCCAACAGTATCATAATTTCTTTCGCTTTTCTATGTAAGGTATCGGTAGCTGAAACTTTTACCGCTGATTCGTCAATATAATATACAACAACCTAAATACATCCTTAGACCAACGCTTCGTTACGCTTGGTTTTTCTGATCCAAGAGATGTGAAAAAAAATTTTTTTTCTTTAATGTGAAAAAAAAAAAAAAGAATTTTCAAATAAAAGAATATGTTTGAAGACCTTTATATTATGTCTTTTGGTCATATAAAATATCTTGAAATTTTAAAAACCAAACTAGGGGACAAAAAAAAAAGTAACAAATCGTTAGAAACAGCGAAATTTTACAAAAAAAAAAATGAAGAAAATCAAAGCTTAATTAAGTTTTAGGCCTATCAAATTTTATATTAAAATTAAAATGAATTAGATACCGCAGTTTATGTATTTGCGATGGGGAAAAAATAATTTTTGAGTTTTTGGAGATGGCTTTTTTTTCTTTTTTTTTTTTTTTTTTGTCGTGGCCGCACGTATAAGCTCACAAAATTGCGAAACCCAGCAGACGGCAGAAAGGTTAGGATATTGAACTGACTTAATGAATGGTCTGGGATAGACATCTTACGTGAAATTCTTACCGATAGACCTCCACGTGCGGAGCAAACACCTTGTGTTCAGGCTCGTTGAAAGCGGCTGAATCGGCTATGCATTTCACACTAAAATCAATCCTGCGCCCAGATTCGTAAATTTTCGCAGCTGAAATTTTTATAAGCGCTTCTCTAAGGTGTCTAGAATCGAAAAATTGCTCAGCCAGAGTGGAGCTCAGTGGAGCTTTTCATAAAAGCTTAGAAATCCGAGATTACTCGTTAAAATCACGATTTATTACTAAACAATTCAATCACCTATGAAAAGTATGGTAGTTACCTATTTTAAACGGCTTGAGGGTACAAATTTCCTTTATTATATCAGGATCACATCCAAAAAATTTCAGATTTATCTTAAAAAATGAATACGCACGAATAGGTACTCCAAAATTTATAAATGCCTATTTGAAGCCTCATCGAATTCCACATTCACCCCTCAGTCCAAGCTAAAAAAAAAAAAAAAAAAAAAAAAATGCTTCCAGGAAATGGCTATAGGGATTCTACAACTATTCAGAATGTATAAATCACCAGACAACGGTTGCAAAACTAATTTTCGTTTTTGAGGGTTTTTCCGAACATAATGATTTCGACTGTCTGGTTCATGATTCTCACAGTATCTTTTTGATGATAGCACACAGTATGAGGTTCAATCTTCCGCAAAGAACGTGTCCGAAACCGACCGACTTTTGCTTTTATAGCTATTTGAAGCGGGAAGGCCACAGTTGAAAAACGCTTATCTACTTAATCGCCAAAAATGATAAAATTTGGCCAAAAATAGCAATTTTTTCATAAAATTGCATTACCAAGTAGAACAATGTATTCAGATCATTATCTAGAACACCATAAATTTTTATCACTCGAGTTTTCGTGCATTTTTGAAGAAAAAATTATATAATTATCCAATTTTTGGTCTAAACATTTTGTTGTACGTAAAATTCAGAATTTTCGAGAAAATTAGTAATTTTTGCAATTTTTTAAATTACATTTTTTGAGGTTTTTTCCCCCCCTTATGAAAATTTAATGTTAATTATTAATAATACATTAACGTGGAAAGACCATATTGCCAAACCGTCCAAAGCAGTGTATGGATACGCTCTACATCGTCTTGCATATTGCACACCTTTCAATGTACGATTAAATTTATTTAAATCCCTTCTTTTGCCTCATTTTACCTATTGTGCAGTGCATTTGGTCTATGGATGCCTCAGCCATGAAAAAACTTAGAATAATTTTCAATTCCTGTGTGAGGTGTATGTGTTTCGGTTAAAATCTCGAGGGCATGTCTCTGATTTTTCAGAAAAGCTTCTTGGGATGGATATCATCACCTACCTTAATGTCCAGGGCCTTGGATTTGTGTTCCGTGCTTTTCATGGCAATCAGCCTCATTATATAAAAGACCTGTTTTCTCATGGAATTTCCAGTAGAGCTCGGAGCCTTGCTGTATGTAGAGACAAGACACGGACTATGGGTCAGTCGGTGGCCATTGCGGGGGCGAGGGCGTGGAATGGTTTTCCGCTTGCAGTGCGGGGTTCCCAGACTCTGGGTGCGTTTAAGAATGCCACGACACGAAATTTTCTTTCTGATTAGGTCTCACTTTCTTCTCTCTCTCTCTCTCTCTCTCTCTCTCTCTCTCTCTCTCTCTCTCTCTCTCTCTCTCTCTCTCTCTCTCTCTCTCTCTCTCTCTCTCTCTCTCTCTCTCTCTTTCTTTCTTTCTTTCTCCTATTTCTCTCTCTATTTTCTCTAATTTCATTCCTGTTTTTCTTCTTTCCTGTGTGTTGAATAGAATTAAAGTGCCTGATCTTTTTCATTAATCACAATAATTTTTTTTCTTTTATTCAAACACTTTATTTTTATTTTTAAAAACCATTTACTTACTTTTTTACTACTTATGTTTTTTGTATATAACATAGCTTTTTTTTATTCATACCAACACGCCAGGTGGGACCTGTTGTCCTATGTGTTGCATAAAGAATTGAATTGAAAAAAAAAAAAAAAAAAAAAATCGCACATATGGCCATGCTGCATGACTGGAATTTTCGAAAACTTCTTTCTTCTCTTTTCTGATGTATTTTTTCTTCCTGAATTGAATAAAATCATTCCCAAGGCAATATAACGATCCGTTTACAAGATAACGGAATTTTTTCAGTTTTTTGGCCATTTCGCCCCACTGTGGAGTTCATGAGTTGAGTGGCATGCACCATTTTCTGTGTCCCACAGTCAAGCCTTACTTCGTGAATATCTTTCGTGATTCCTCACTTATAATGATTCGAGGGGACCGTGTAGCAGGTTCGCATCTAGCCTAAGAAGGACCCATACCAATTTCGGTGGCCCAGGTGGCTGATCGAGAGTGCTCAGTGGAGGAGGAAACATGACTAATGAATGAGTTGGGCGAATATGTTTATAAGACTGCCGTATTGGCAGGTACCATGCCAGTTGAAGTTCAGGGAGTTCTCCTAAGAGAGGCTAGTACTTTACTCGTTTAACAACTCCTGAGCGGATAGATTGGGCTTTGGTATTTCGTACAATGCATTCTTCAAAATAGAAACGTATTTTTCCGCCTGACCATTTGAGCGAGGTTTGTATGGGAGAGAAAATTGACGGTGATTTTCCGTTTTTCCATTAAGTCCACGAATATCTGCAAAGGGAACTGGGGTCCATTATCCAATAAGAGCTGTTACATTAAGCAGGAGAAAGAACAACCGGTATTCGGAGCAGGAGCAAGTATTCGATTAGAACCGCTCGGTTGGCACCCCCTGAGGTAGATCGGGTTTTCTGGAGACACTCCTCGATTTATCGAGCATATATCGATAGCCAAGTGACATCACGAAGGTACCTATGTCCAATAAATAAAGTGTACTGGAAACGTTTTTAGCGCTACAGTGAGATTTCTTACAACACTTTGCTCAACGTAGAACATAAACTGGTTTATAGCTAGTGTGTTTGGCCGTTTTATTTGCGGCGTTAACCTCCCTACTAGTTGGACCAGTGTTGCTTGTAGTCGTACTTGACGTGCCTCTGTTGACTAACATACTGTGTTTTGGCTGCGTTAATAATTATTCTGTATTGAATCAATCTCTCAATTTATTGGTTGTATGGTTATCGAAGTTAAGCTTAGTAAAATTTCATTAGAATTCGGTGCGCGAATGTGGCCGTTAGGTTAGTCTCGGTGTTCGAAGAAGCCCTCGGTGATCCTTGCAACAAAATCCTATTTTGAATGTTATCCAGCTTCTCTCAGTGTCCAAGTTGTTTTGTCAATCGGTAAGAAACCAGATTATTTCACAGTCGTTTTATCAAATGTTCTAGATATTCATTAGATCGCTAATCGTAAGTAATGAAGGTACGTAAACAACAGACTGTAGCCTCACCATGCCATAGCTTTAGTGTTCTGTTTCTCGGGGTTGTAATTTCTTTTCTCATAAGACCAACATTTATATTGTTTTAATTGCCTTACAAATCGCATCTGAAATTTTACTTTAACGCAGTTATCTGGTTCGAATATCCAAGTCATCTTTACGCGGCGAAATGTTTCGGTTCGGCTATTGTGATGGTTGCCTGCAAGTTTATAAATATACTTGTTAACTAGGTAGACATACGATCTAGGGCTTGACACTTTACGCTTATCCATTTGTCTGTGGAAATTTAAATTGGAAAACGCTCATCTTCATTAATGTGAAATTAATCCAGATTCATTTCTCTTCGTAAATAGCAGTGCTACCTACATATTTAATTCGTCCTTCAATCTCCAAAAACCATCTTATTTTGACAAAGACTTGTAGGTACCTACTTGCTTTTTCATAACATCAATACATTCCAAAACCATAGTCAATTTTTAACCATTTTTCTTTCTTTTTTTAAATTTAGTATTACTATTCCTAGAGATGATCTTGTTGATTAGTCAGCTATTGCTGCAGCTATTCTTGTCGAATTCGTGTCTGACTTAATTTACTCATTAAGGGTGAGCGTGATGTAGGTATACCTATAATCCTACCTTAATCAGGATGTGTGGGTAAAATCTAAAAACTTTTACTTACCACAATGAAATTTGAAGAAACAAAATCGACAAACAAAAAAGTGCTTGTTCTTCGTTGTAGTGACAAGCGGACACTATGCTGCTATTCGTCTAAGATGTCGGAGGTGCGGTGGTGAAACGGTGATGTAAGCAGTTGTTCGAGTACTTTAGTGCCAATAATCATGCTACATTAACGCGGACTTCCTCGATCCTGCTCTTTTAGAGTTTCTTGGAATTGAAGAGATGAGCAGTATTGGTAACAGTTCACTTAACGTATTACCAGATCTCATTCATTTTGCTAACGAAAATGAATGAGATGGAAACCTATTTCAAATAAAAACCTTATTGAAATAACGTTATCTCCGAGATAGATAGGAATGAAGCCTCAAGTGTTTGTAGTCAGATACAACATGGAATAAAAACGTACCTACGTACTGTGGTAACTGAACCAGGAAATCAAGAACTAACTCTTTGGACTGAGTTTCAATCATGTACTAACCTGGAGGATTGGAGAGGGGGGTCGGATGATATAGTTATCTTCTACATATAACCGTCAGTCAGTTCAAAAGCCTATGCACACGATGGAGTAATAATGGAACTCCGCCCGCAGAATTCCTGACACAAAAGTATTTGCGTCAGCCACATTTAACATACACAGCAAGCGTTAATAATTCCGCAGGACAGTGGGAAAGTGGAGAACCAGTTGTTTTCTTCACTCATAATCTGGTCTAATTGCTCACTAAATCCCAAAAATGAAACTGTTTCAAACACTTCTCAGAATCTACAGACAAAATAAAGAGCCTACACTTTCGAATGGACTAAGTTGGATTTGCACCTGTGAATCTAGACAGGTTCCTGCGTTTGATTTGTACCTAGGAATCCAGACGGGTCCCGAAAATTTGTGAGGTGTCTCATATGTTCAGTAAAGTACTAGCCTTGGTAAAATTCTGACTTGCTTAACATATGATTCTTGAAACAATAATAACCTCGAAGGGCAGGCTTCTCCAACCTGGCTCGAGCAGTGAGGGAATGAACGCCTGTGCGTTGCCATCTAAGTGCACATTCATCCGTTGGTATTAAATCTAAAAGGATTATTTTAGCTAGTAGTAATATGTAGTAAAATTATCATTTACATACCTTTCGGAGGAGTTCATCGTCACTAGCAAGTCGAGTACTGTTTTGACGGCCTGATGATGATGTCCTTACATCATCATCATGCCGACAGACTCCTCCAATAGATATATGTAAATGATAATTCATCCGTTCATTACGATGATATTTTGATGTATTATAAAACACATCATACTCGAAGCTCGATTGATCGAGAATTTTTCACTATAGTGGGATAGATATGAGAATGGAACTAGCCCGCAATGAGAGTTGACGAAACGGAAGATGTTCGAACGGCCCTTACTTACTCCACTGATCTGCACCCCGAGGGAAACAGGATTCCCATTGAGAGGGAATGATTCCCTTTCAAATGAGGGAAACTTCTCTTACCCGCCCTTCTTGGAGGAGAGGGGAATGTAAATGTCTCAATCAACGCATACCCATCATGTTTGAATATTTTATTCAGAAAAAAAAAAAATAATAATAATAAGTTGGAACCACTGATGTCCAAGCGTTATTTAATTTGGAAGGATCCTCTTTTCCCTTCATCCAAAATCCGAGAAATCGTATTCTTGCTGAGGCCAGTTACATCACAAACTCTTTCCCTAACTTTACTGACGTTTTTGAGTGGTCCTGGTGCTCTTTTCTTTCTAGAAGTAGTTCCAGGCGCGAAAAACCAGGCAGAGAGCTTGCAATTTGAGAGGCTTTCCTCTCTTCAAGGATGAGTGAGAATCAACCTCTTATCTGTCGGTGTTGTTTAAGATGCCATTTCGTCCAAGGTCGTTGTGAAATAATTACTACTAAATAAGTACCAAGAATTGGTGAAACTACTTCAGTTACCAAAATGTGTAGTCCGATGACAAGCCAAGATGAAAACCAATGAGATAAAATGCGTTTATAGAAACGATTGCAAAAGAGGGAAGATTGAAGCTGGTAGCAGGTCAGTGACGGTACGCAAAGACAATGTAACACAAGTGAGACCAGATGCAGACTGAGGCTTAATCGGGAAAATTTCCTTCTTGAGTTGGCTCTCATGAAAAGTGACCAAGAAGAGGCCACCACCATGCCTGTCCTCGCCACAGGTAAAAAGGAAGGGGAATTCTTGGTCTTATTCTCATGTCTCTTAGAGTATAGCAATTTCTTAGAGGAAGCAGAGTTATTGTAATGGCTCCAACATTTTAAAAATTTATCAGATCCCACTTTGAAAAAATAATGTGCGTTGTTTGAGCTTTTATTCGAATTTTCAAATTTCAAGACAAACGAAATTTTTCTTAATACGTTCACTGCGGGACAAGGCGTTTTGACCTCGTACCAAACAAACGTTCTTTGCAGCTAGGAATTGGCCCTGTTTACGGTTTCTTGGGAAGGGCGTCTAGACTCAACCCGGTATGGACTTGTGAGGGTGAGGTTTACTCGTACCCACATGGTGTATGTACGGGACATTTTGACCCCGAATAGCACCGGGAAAATAATAGATACCTTCAGTGGGATCTTGTACTGAAACTGGGTGGCTTCATATTACAATTCAGAGATTCTTGTTTTCTGCGTCCCTACTGTTCTTCTCTATAGTCAGACAAATATATTTCAAGCCATTCTAAAACTGAATCTGCAAAAAAAAAAAAAAAAAAAAAACAGGTGTGTGTGTGTGTGTGTGTGCACGCTACAAATTTTGACGAAACTACTCACTCTACAATCTTCCCCAAATTTCGTGATTACTTGTTTAGATCCCAATTTCAGTCGTTTTGCAAAAATCCTCGGAAATTTTAGATTTGCCTTATAGGGAGGGCTTGATTCCCGATCCATTAAGGGCTGCCCAAACGCTAATCCTCGACCTATTTTCGTGACTCTTGTTTTAATTAAAAATTCGGTATAGTTTTGGAAAATATGAGAGGAGTTTGAAATTTCATTATGGAGGGGATAATACTGATAAATCGTGATGTTTTCTCTATTCTCATCTGATTATTATGATTCTTTTTGGGTACAATTAGGAATTCGTTCGACCTTGTAAAAAAAATGTGGAAGTTTAAAATTTATTATCGATGGGGGGTAAATGGAGGGGATAGTTCCGATAAATCATATTTTAATTTTTCTCATGCTTTTTTAAAAATTTATTTATTTTATTTAATCAATTTTTTTTAATCTTTTGGTATTAATGACCTAACTTTGTTTTGAGTTGAGTATCTTATTTTGTGACAGATTTTCTCGATGAGGAGGAGTGTTGGGGGGTGGGGGGGGGGGGGATTTGAACTGTACTACTTACGCTATTCCAAATCGATTTTGCAGTTTATCATTATTATTTTCTTTTTTTAATTGTTATTTATTATTAGTTTGTTGTTTTTTTTATTGATAATTCCCTCGGTGGAACCATTCTCAGTAAATTATGATATCGTTACTCACGAAGGAAGTGGATGGAAAAAAAGGGGGGGGGGGGTCAATTCCGATATATCATGATATTTTCAACCTATTTTCGTGAATCTTTCTTTGTTCGATTTCACAATGTTAAAGCAGTTCATACTTTATTATGGATGAGCGTGACTGTGGGAAGGGGGGGGGGGGGGGGCTTTTGCATACTCGTGAAGGGGGTAAATCCAATGAATTCATGATCTTCGCCCTTCTCACCAAAATAATATACAACGCCTTACTTACCAATATGATTACTCCAAATGTAGAACAGAATCGGGAGGGAGGGGGGGGGGGGGGGGGGGGGGGCTTTCAGTGTTTTCGGAAGTTCATATCTATTTAGTATACGTTTCCATCAACTGACCCTTTAGAAGAGAAAGGAAAAAATAGGCTGTGAAAGACCCCAAAATTCCGATTTTTCTAGGCAGAAGGCCCTGATAAATTGGTAAGGAACTCATCAATTCACTTCCTGTGGTGGTACTAGATACAATTGAACCTATATTAGTAAGAAACAATACACTTTGCTGAAAATTATTAGCTTTCACGGGGAAAAAAACGCGATTTTTATTAAAGTGGTTCACGAGGTCAATGAGTCTCGTGTAGCAGTATGATAAAAGTTCAACACGAGGTCATATGACCTCGCTTAGCAGGAAAGAGAAGTGACTAGATTTTAGTGTCACAGTGAACGTGTTAACCATAGTTTTTTGTAACAATGAAAAATTTCATGGATTTAGGCTATTTCAGTGATTTGTCGCTGTCATACTGTTCATAAAATTCTCATCATGTAATTATCCACGCTTATCTTGACTTGATTTCAATTTTTAGCGAATTTTCTTAGAAAATAAAGCTATTAATGGCTCGGTAAATTTTTAAATAAAAATTTTTGAAAATTTTCTTCATTGAAATCTGTTTTGAGGCATTCTGAAACGATTCCTGGAGTTTGTGCTTTTTCATATATGTGTATATACATATATATGTGTGTGTATATGTGATCCCATAAAATAACTCTCCTTACGATTGAGATAGAAATTCTGTTCTTGCGCCAAAAAAATCAAGCTTTCCAACTAAAAGGATGAGTCCGTTGGCCAGAACTTTTTGAGCTTATTTAATTGGTAAAATTTCAAAAAATAGGCTCAAAACTCACTAGAAATGGCTACAAACGGCCAAAAATAGTTGAATTTATAATTTTAAGCAGACTTTTAGTCAAAACAAAATTATCATCGATTAACTAGGATATTAAAAGAAATTTGCACAAAATTATGCTGCAAAACGTACTTAAATTTCATTAATATTTGCTGAAAAACCTACTTAAATTTCATTAACATTCTCTGAAAAATCTACAAAAACTGCAAGAAAAATCTAAAAATCCGATCCCTATTTTGAATTGCCGAATTAAATTTAGTATGACTTTTGTTGCCATCTAATTGGTTTTCAACACTTTCTTTGTACTGCTCAATTTTTGATACAATTAACATATTATAATACAATAGGTTATTTAGGAAAATTCGCTCATATGATCATGCTGCATGACTGGAACTTTTTGGTATTAGTGTAACTCACGTCCTGTTCTTTTCATGACTTACCTTTCCACACTTAGTGTATGAGCCTGTACTTGACATAAAGGTCGATAAAATTCTTATTCTTATTTAATTTCAGGATTTAAAGGAGAATGCTGTTTGGGTTTGTTGGGATGAGAGATGATTAAATATTATTTTGCCTACAAGTATCCCTAAATTCCTATTCGAAAAGCTGGAATACATCCTACTTACCAAGAGATTTATCTTAACATGTTTCGGGCTAATGTTTTTCAAGATGAACTGACTGAACGACTTGAATTCATTGAGCTCTGTGAAGCCGACATCCATCCTGACTAGAAAGAAAAAGTGAGTAGCAAAAGTTTCAGTTTATAAATTGATATTATTGATATTTCCAGAGTGTAGGTATACATGTATGTACTACTCCGAATGAAACAAAACTATGTTTTTGTTAATTTGCCCGAAACTGAGTAATGTTGTAATTTTGAACTCACGTTGAAATATATAGACATATTTGACGTACATTGTCAGCATTAACATTGTTGAAGCATTAAATCGGATCTTATCGTCCGATTCAATGATGCCTGTATGCTTTGTGCATAAATGGTATGGTGGTTTTTTTGCTTGTAATCATGAGCCCTGGTGTTTGTTGTAGTTAGTATGTGGTAGTATAATAGTATAGTTGATATAGTGTGATAGTTTATCTTTGTATCTACGAGACTTTGCAAAATTTCTCATAAAAATTGCCTCAGTCATGGTTTCTTGAAATGCCAAATACTTTGGTGGACTAGGCAACTATCCACTGTTTTCAACCCCTCTCATAGTAGCATCTCCTCCTAGGACGAATTTCGTGACGTCTTTACCCTAATCAAGTGTTACACTCAGATTACATGATACTCTTTTGGGTCTTATCCAGTACTATTGAGTGTAATAGTTGTTGAACTGGCTAGTAGTTGTTGAAAATCGATATGTAAGCTTCATCTTGTTGCGTACTGACTGCAAGGTACAAGAGCGACACAATCATCCATGGGTAGGGATTATTCTTGAGGGCTTTCTCTTGTTTTCAGGGGGCTTAGTATTTTCCATGCTGAAATGTTGTCACTTGAAATATTCTCTCCATTGAAACATTGAATGAACTCTATTCCCAATATATGCTTCATTTTCCAATGATATTTAATATCAAATGTTGCTGAACTTCTGTCATGTGACTGGTAATGAAGATGTATTGGACTTATTTTCTAGAGAGCAATTCACATTTAGGCCTGTTCAGAAGGCTGAATGAATGGTTGTATAGAAGATGGTATGTGAGTTGGCAGCAGTAATTAATGCGAATTTCATATCATTGCAATGACTTCTAGTGACCTATGATAGATCCAAAGCCAGCAACATCGATATTTAACTGAAAAACGTGAAGCTACGAACCCATTAAATCATGGTCCTCATGGTCCCACCCATTAAATCATGGTCTCGTGGTCCTGGATAAAGAACCGGTGGTCTGGCAGTCTGTGCCCCTTTGTTTTTCTTTTGAAAAATTTTGACTGAAATTCGAAACTTTTGCACTGAATTTAACTGAGAGATAAATGGTTCGAATTTTCTTTAAAATGTGTGGCATACTATCCTGATGGACGATTTATGTAGCCTGACCATTTACCGACATTGATGTCTAGGTTTTGACATCATCTGAACTCATATCTATGTTTCAAGAATAGGTATGTATGTCAGAGGCAAGTGGTATCCTAGCTGAAATTGGTGGTATCAAGATCATGTCGTTACAATGGCATGAAGGGTCGTATGGTGAGAATGCCATGGAGTTATTCGAGTTGAGCATCTTGGCAGAAGTGCTTTGTGGTATCGTCACCCGCATCCTTTGAGGCTATTACCTTAACTGGTGGTCAACCCGCAGGGACCCTTCTTACATCACTCTCTTCTTCCTCCTCCTTTTCATTTGTCTAATGTTCAAGCACTTCTTTTCTTCTTCATTCTCATAAAAGTGTATAGAGGGATTATAATGAAAATTTTTAGGGTTACTTTTACATAGACATATTCTGGGTGACCCAGTAACCTATCCCCCCCCCCCCCACTTCCTTAATAAATGGATTAGAAGAAAAGTTCAAATGGTAACCCCCTTATTTTTTCTGTAGATCTCAAATATAAAGTTTTTTTGAACGTACCCAGTGCACACTTACTTTGTTATTTTAAATGGGACCCCCACTTTCATTGCTGATTCGAATTGTACATGAAATCACTGGATTTTTTTAGCATGCAAAGATGGTGGCGATTCTTCCCTAAAAGTTCTTTTGTTTTATTATTATTATTTTTTTATTTGTTTATTTATTTATTTTATTTTTTTCATTTAGTGGTTTAAGCTGCACCTCAACCAAAAGGGTCATTAGCAGCATCGAAGAAGGTGTCCAAAGGGACACTGCAAGTGGCACGATTCCAAGGGGGCCATGCCACCCTCCACCACCAAACGGAGTGCCATCACGGACTCCACTGGCAAATCGGAGGAGGACAAAATAAGGGGTACAGTGATGACCACTGTTTAGCCCCTAGAGCGGATAAAAAATAAAAATAAAACCTAAAAAATAAAATAGTTCAACTAAGACTAGATATAGAATAGGCTAATAACTAAATAAATGTTAGTATATATAATCGCCAAAGAGAAATAAAACTATGACTAGATTGTACAAAAGTATATCATAGATTAGATATCACAGTTCTTAGTAGAGCTCAGCGGCTCTCAGGTACTACAACAGGGACTGGACCTCGTCTGGTCCAGATAAAACCCACTGAGGGGGCCGATGTTGGACTCAGAGGTCTATAAGGTATGGGCAGTCCTCCAGGAAGTGGCGGATGGACAGATCACCCCCTCACCTTCCACACATGATCCATTAATGTTATTTTGAAGACCATGCAATCAGTTCAATAGTGCCCTTCTTGATGTACAATACCTATCAGTCTCCATAAAATATCAAAAGTAAAGAAAGTTGTGCGATGCTTTGTGTCTGTCAGAGCTCTAATTAATATTTGTTTGGAATTAACTTCAAAGGCTCTAGGAGAAGGAGACATTGAAAATCAGATTTTTGATTAGTTGAACCCTATGCCACCAGTATTTTGAAATTCACTTCGGTAGGACGCAGTATTGAAAACTCGTTTATATGCAATTCTTGGGCCACATCTACTTGCGTGGTTATTTTTTCATTCAGTTCAATTTTTGGTTTTAGGTCCAATCCAGAAGTGGAGATTTACTGAAAAATCTAAAGTGCAAGAAACACAAAACACAATTCAAGTGATCAACATAATTCTTCTTTTATTTTTCTCTGTTTTGGGCATGATGTCACTGAAAATTTGAAATTCACTTCTGGAAAGGGATATCAGCGTTGCCTACGATTCTCAATCAATTGGCGTGGTAATTTGTACTTTCCTTACTTGGCCCGAAGGTTTAGGATACATATTGTTGCAATCATCCTAATATAATAGTGGTGATAATAAATATGGATAGTATGTAAATCTACTATGTATCTGCATGTAAAACAAGATGTCATGCAGATATGACATTAAAAAAAAGATTATAATGTAAGTGTTGAGTTTCACACTCACGAGGAAGACACTCCGTAACAATCAGCATTTTAGGTACATATTTAAGTGATGAAATATGGAAATGTAAGTGAAAACGTGGTTTTTAGCCTAGGTTCTAGCCTAATTTTTAAAAAATGTCTCCTAATCGGATCGAGGGGTTTCAGTTAATGTATAGGATTTACTGTTTGTTGTCACAAACATCATACCCCTTAGGCTCAGACAAATACATTTAAAGCATAAATTGACAAAATTTGTGGTTTTGTCCTTTTTTCTTCAGAATAGATCGAACAATTTGATGCAATTTACACGAGTTACTAACATTTTCTTTTCAATTCAATTTCTCATTTGATTTCGAAATTCTAAAGTAGGCTTCATGCGTTGCGTTATTCACTCAACAAATACCTGTCATTATGTTTCATGTATATTTGCCACCTTCTTCGTCCTATTCCTTCTAATTTATTGTCCTTTACGAAAGCACTCTGTGGACCCTTAAGACTCTGTATGCTGATGTGAAGATTGCCTTTTTTCTGAATATCTTTTATTTTTTTACTATGTCCATTTCTTGTGAAATTAGTACGCATTTTAATGTGCCTGAGCACAGATTGTGTCTGGTATCTCGCATACCCATCTGAGGGGCGTGAGAAGCACTTAGGGCAGAATTGATAGAGAAAGCCTGAGTTTGTGTGTACTCTCACACTCACCCAAATGGAGGGTTACCCTCTACTCACTGGTATTGATTCATAGTTGTGTGCGGTGGTTCACGTTGCAGTGAGAGGCACATCAGATAACCCCACGTCGACAGTGCACTCAGGGGACAATCATAATTTTTTCAGCCCAGCTTAACAGATCTGACAGCTTGTTGTAGAGGAAGTTTCCCTTGTCTGATGAAAGTTCTGACGGTTACTCTGACAGCTTGTTGTAGAGGAAGTTTCCCTTGTCTGATGAAAGTTCTTACGGTTACTCTTTTCTTTCTGTTTTTGGTTTTTGTGCTTTTATCCTTGTTGTGTTGAGAATTGTTTTTACGGTTGTGATTAAAAAAAAAAAAAAAAAAAAAGAAAGAAAAAGAAAAGAAAATGAGAAGGTAATGGTTTGGCAGAAGATGTAACGTAGTATAATATGATAATTACGAAAATTCGCTCATACGGTCATGCTGCATGGCTGGACTTCTTTTTTCTTTTTTTCATAGTCAACAGTTGAAGGTTGAGTAAATTAAGTATGATGGAGTAACATAAATTTTTTATTTAGAAATCAAGTTTAATCACATAGAATCATGTCTCTCAACATGCATTAATTGAAATAGTGGTGATTGGATGAGAAATTATGAAGCAGTCACCAGTATACTTTAGTAGGGTTAAATAATTTGGAGAGCCACTGGAAATTCCTTATGCGTTTTTATTTTTATTTTGAAGTAACAAAGCATGTAATATAGTTATATTCATTTTGGTTTATTGTGATAGGCTGGACAAGACATGATTAAAGAAAAGCAACCAAATAAAGGGAAAAATGGAACCAACAATAGCTTCGAAAACATTGGGACCCCTGGAAGTAGTAATTCTGAAAGCAGAGAGGAAACAAAGAAAGAATCTGAAAAAGGTCCCGAAGTCAAGGAAGAAACTGATGATGTTGATGTTCCTGAAAATCCCCCAGTCGCCCATAGTTCTCCATTAGATGAGGTTAAATCATCCCCTGTGTCAGTGGTTGCTGTTGGTTCTATAAAAGGTACTCCTACAATCTATTTGTGAGCATATAGTTGATTTTTGAATTTTTTCTTGTTAATGGCCTATTTATTTGTTGTTGATAATTTTGGTATAAAATGAAGCAGTTACTGTGGGCCCTAATGAATAAAAATACATATATATAATTTGCACAAAATCTTGAAAGTTACCCCGTCAGCTAATCATCATTTAGACATATCCGTTATGTTATAAATTTGATCACTAGACGAACAGTTTTATGTCAGAAAAGAGTGACAAAAATTGCTATTCACAAATCGTGCTATTCACTATTTTTGCTTGATATTGCATGAAATCAGTTTGAATATTGATATTAAAATATAGCAAGTATTGGCTAAACAAGAAGTGAACAAATGCTATGTTTTAAATCCCCATATCTATTGAAGAAAGTATTTTCAGATAAAAATTAGCTTGTAAGGTCATGCAAAACTTAGGCTTTTTATTTTTTAAACAAATTATATATGTATATATATTTACTGTTTTATTGTTCGTCACGAACATGACGAAATATGAGTGCTATAAATGATCCTTAACTGTGTTGCATTGCTTTTTAGATGAAGGTAATACTTCTACGCAGAGTAATCCCTGCCAAATTTCAGTTAAAGGATCTAAAGGAGATACAACAGAAAGCTCAACTGATGCCTCTAGTTTTTGCAATGGTAAGTATCTAAGTAGGTATGTGGTACTGTGTCAATCTACAGCAAAATAGTTCATTGGGTGTCATGTGCGTATTATCTACATTCGTTAGGTCTTGCAAATCAGAAATAATTTATTGTCTTCATTCCCTGATAAAACTTGAACTATTTTAACTTATTCAGTGTTGTTTTAACAGGTTATGTCTAAACAGCTTGTTGCGATATTAATCATTGTAACTGTAACATGCAACATTTTGAATTGATTAAAAAAAGTAAAATAAAATAAATAATGCATACACTCTCAAGCGCATCAACATTTTCCCTTATTTAGTTTCAGATCCTTGTGAAAATGTTCTTCATTTGGGAATGCCCTCTGAAAATATTCATGAAGGTGTTCAGCCATTGCCGAGCAATGTGGTCAGCAAACAGCCTGTCACTATGGAAGCTCAATATATGCAACAGCAGAGTCAGATTTTCGTTTTCTCAACGGCGCTTGCCAATAAAGCTGCCGAAGCAGTTTACAATGGGCAATATAGCTCAATAATTTCGTATCATTGTGCTCAGCCCAGGACCAAAAAGTATCTTGAGGTAAATTTAATTAGCTTTTAATTCTTGGAAACAGTTGAGAGATGTGAATTATTACCAAATGTAGAAATGATGATAATGGTATCGGAGTGTGGGCAGGTATTGTCTCAATTGTATCGCAGTGTTTAAAGGTAATTTGTGTGATTAAAATTTAGCCCCCATCCTACTAAATGCGCTATGAACATTTTATGGAAGCCTTCACAACTGGAGCTTGACCCTACCATTTTCCTATGGAGGGTCTTCTTTTGTTAATTAGGATTTTTTATGATGTAGAGGATGTAAAGTCGATAATCATTTGATTATTGGTTCATTCGATGCTCATGGCTTTTGGTTTGAATGGAAAAATGTCAGTGAATTTTAAATTGAGGGTCACCCTGAAGAATACCCCAATTTGAGTCTGTCAATTCAAAATATTTGGTTTGACTATATTTTATATATTGTATTAATTTATAACCTAGTTACACAGGTTTTTGGAGAGATATATGTTCAAAAATACTTGAAGACGAGATGTCAGTAGATTACTGTTACGCAGCTACTTGTGTTTAATAAAAAGGACCATGTAGAAGAGGGTTAAATATTAGAATCTGCAACTGAACAGGAATTATCATACATAGGTCTCACGTACCAAAGGACGTTGTTTTCATGTTTTTAGATCTAATTTCATATTTTCTAGTGTCTGTAGATATATGACAAATAAAAACGGCAGAGAAATTACCATATCAATTACTAATCATTACTACCATATCAATTCGATCGAAAACTAATCAATACTATCGATTACTGATCAATACTAATCGTATTAATTACTACTAATCAATACTAATCGTATTCAATTACTACTAATCAATACTAATCGTATTCAATTACTACTAATCAATAATAATCGTATTCAATTACTACTAATCAATAATAATTGTATTCAATTACTACTAATCAATACTAATCGTATTCAATTACTACTAATCAATACTATCGATACTAATCAATACTAATCATATTCAATTACTACCAATCAATACTATCGATACTAATCAATACTAATTGTATTCAATTACTACTAATCAATACTAATCGTATTCAATTACTACTAATCAATACTATCGATACTAATCAATACTAATCATATTCAATTACTACCAATCAATACTATCGATACTAATCAATACTAATCGTATTCAATTACTACTAATCAATACTATCGACACTAATCATACTTATCAATACTATCTATACTAATCAATTACTAAACAATTCTATTGATTACTAATCATTACTACCATATAAATTACTAATCAATTCGCTCCCCTCCAGGATGATAGTACAGAAAATCTAGAAGTTGATGACGTAGAAATAGGCTTAGCTTCATCAGACAGCGAAGTAAATGGAAATACGCCACGTAAATGGGGTTTACCAATATACCTAACCTATCAGGGAGATACGGATACTGTAACATTTCTTGAATACATACATAAGATAGATTATTAAGCAGTGATTAAAACCCTATCTAGAAATGATTATAGAGTAACACCTACCTCTCAACAATCGTATCGTCAATTTATTCAAGAATTCTCTTCAAATGACAAAGTTGATTTTCATACCTACCATCCTAAAGCGCAGAAACCACAATGAGTTGTACTTCGAGGCTTTCCTTCTGGTATAAAATGGGAATTTATCATCTCTCACTTACTCAATGAATATAATGTCCAGTGCTGACAGGTGGTAAATGCTAAGCATTATGTCGGCGACCTGAAGGGGACGTTAATGCCGGTATGCTATTTAGATGTAGACCCGAATGAGGATATTACAAAATCATTTTCTATCACCCATTTGGGTTATATCAGTTGCAAAATAGAAGAATATAAACCTCGCTCGGGGCCAATCCATTACAAGTAATGCCAGCAATGGTCACATGCTAGGAGCCAGTGCAGCTGTCCAAGTAGGTGCAGGGTATGCGTGGGTCACCACGATAGCAGAATGCATCCTTCAGAAATTACAGTACGAAAATGCGTCAACTGTGGAGCCGATCATTCATCAAGCTGGCGGGGATGTCCTACTTACAAGAAACTTGCTGGAACTACAAAGCCATCTGAAATTTATAGAATTAATTCCAGACAAGAACATTCGTTCGATATTGGTGCCCACTTATTTCCACAAATTGCTTCACAGACATCCTTTAGTATAAATGCTGATCCACGACTTATGCCCTCTCAACAAGCACAACCCCAACTCACTCAAAAACCATACAGTGCTGTCGTTAAAAATGTTCAAACCAACAGTGGCACCACACAGGAAGAAACTGAGCCTTCCAGTCTCCTGTCTGGTACGAGACGTTGTGCACTCACTCGTGCAGCAAATCATAACTGTAGTCCAGAAGGAGATATCTGATGCTTACCGTTCTTTTAACATAGTTGGTCTTATAAAACCATGACTACAATCAATAGTGTCAATATTATGACATGGAATACATGCTCAATTAAAGGTAAATATAATGAATTACTGTATCATGTTACAAACCACAAAATTGATGTAATCATGTTAGCCGAAGTAAAACTCCCAATGTCCTGTACTAAATGGACATTACCTGGTTACAAATCCTACATAGCCCATTACCTAGAGGGGGTTGGATGTGCAGGAGCTTCTTCTCCGTAGTGATCTGAACCACTCCGAGCTGCTACCTATTAGAGAAGACAGCATACAAGTGGTACGATGTATGCTTCATGTCAAAGGACTTGATATCCAACTTGGGACCGCTTACATCCCTCCAGAGTTTAGGCGACGAAACAGGAAGCTCTCCATTGCAATGTTGATTGGTGTAATCTATGAGATTGGCCCTACTCTCATTCTAGGTGGTGATTGCAACGCGAAACATCCAAGCTGGAATTCGCCAAGATTGAACACTTATGGGACTTTGATTCCTACATGGAAACAAACATTTCATCTCCACATAGAGCACACAGGAGTTCCAACACGTTATGACCCTTGTCCTACAGTGAGGCCTAGTCATTAAGACTTTTTTATAACCAAAGGATTATCTAATCAAACATCTAACACACACGTGGAACATGGACTCAGTTCAGATCATCTGGCAGTACATACGATCCTCCATTTTAGACCTAAATGTATAATTAATAGACCTTCTCTCTTATGCCATCCAATGAATTGGTCAACGTATAAGAAAGCCATCACAGACACATTACCATCACTTACATCTCTACTAACTGCTAGGGAAATCGACAATGTAGATGACAAGGTTACTACCACTGTAGCAATTTCTGCCAACTCTGCAGCTCCAAAAAGCCTACCACCTCCAAAAAATAAGATAGTTTTTCCACCAAGGGTCAGAGACATATGGATAGCCTGTAAATAAGCACGAAGAAATTGGCTCAGAACCAAAAATCCTAGTGAGAAACAACTATGCAATAGGTTGATCAATGCGCTTAACATTGAAATAGCAGATCTTCGGTTAAGAAGCCTTGGTGAAGTGTGACTTGTGGGAAAGTTCGAAGAGCATCATTGAAAGAAGACTCAACGGTTCCTGGGTGTGTGACTAAAGGTTCTACCAAGGATGAAGGATATAGCAAATTACTATCTACCTCGGAGTTGTCAAGGGACAGCGTCCAAACCATGTTTGAACTATGATGTCTAAGCTAGACACCTTCAGTGCTGAGGTCAAGGTTTCCATAGATAATTTCGTACAACAGCTTGACCATCACACTAATGAGATAAAAGACATATCTAATTATCTTGACTGATATTCCGACCTCATTCAGGAAAATACGGAGGCAATCGATGGGTTATTATAACAAATATAACAATTCAAGATTTAAGGCAACACAACACCGAGCTTGAAAGGAGGGTATCAACACTACAAAGTCTGGTCAATAATATGAATCAAAACTCCATAAATAATGCGGTGGAGATTTCTGGTGTTCCCTTCAGTGAAAGTGAGTCTGTGATGGGTTTACTCAATACTAAGGATGGGCAGTTCCACCGGTTTCATGGATCGGAACAAGCCGTTCCGATCCAGGGTTGGATGAAGTTTTTTTTTTTTTTTTCTGTAACTATCCTGGTATCGATCCCGATATCCTAACCTGAGTCAGGTTTTTCCCTCTGAGGTGTCGAGCGGTGGGACCCTTCGATCTGTTCCATGGAAGAAGGAAAAAATCTGCCTTCCGTTCTTGGAATCTTGAATTGTTCCTCTGTCTTTCTCCCCGCTCACACTCTACCTCTTTCCCTCATTCACCCTCATCTGGCTATAATGAAGTTTCCTTTTTTCGTACAATAATTATAAAATGCTGGTGGGAGACCTCAGGGTCAAACAAACAGGAAATTAAATCTCTCAAGAACCTCAATAAAATATTTAATTAAATTGCCAAAAACATTATTTTATCAGGTAAGAAGGTAGTTGTGTATAATAAATATAGTTTTTCAATCAATTTTTTTTATCTATAAAAAGAAACTAAATTTGCGTTTAAAAATACCAACATTCTCGCTTTTTTGGCTGTCAGTCAGGTACGGCGATGGTTAACTATCAGGTCTGCTTTAGAGAAAACGCGTTCACAAGGAATGGATGTTGAGACAACTCTGAAGAGGTATACAGAAACAGAATATTTGCTGCCCTCTCCCTTGTTTCTCTATGATACTCTCCCCCCCACCCCTCACCCCTGTTTCCTAAGTTCTTACTAAGAATTTCTCTGGAGTTTTGGACTCGCAGATTGAGTTGAATAATTGAATGAGCGCCTGGAAAGTAAGAAAAAAATATGAAGTTTCTTAGGAGGCACCTTTATAATTTCCGAGAATACCCATGGTAGGTTCAATGTAGCATAGTAGGAAGGCTGCCTATGAAAATCCCCAACCTCTTGTTCCTAGAACAAAACGGTTCAGTCTTGTTGGAAGAACAAGCCCAGGCAGCAGCAGATCTCATTTCGATACAGCGAAAAGAAGAGATCCATACGGCTTGATCTCAACCTATAGGGTAGGGTCATCCCTCCGTTCCTTCGTCACTTTTTTCAGTGATAGTTACCTCGATGTGAGAGGCAGATGCAATTTTCTTTTCGATCCGTGTGGATCAGTAAAAATGGGATCGGGTTCTGGCCCATTCCGACCCCACTGTGGATCCGATCCCTGTATCGTTACACTCGGAACGGTCCACCCCTACTCAATACATTGAGTCAAGCGATGCACTTTGAGATCAATGAAACCATGATTAATAATTGTTTCCGTAGGAGAGGTTTGACAGCAACCGTTGCAACCAAAGATTATGTAATATCATCTGTTTTTCAGTTTTCTATTCAGTCTTTTTGATATATATAACAAATATCTCTATAACTTCTACAAAACTAATACATGCAGTCAAATATTATTTTCCCAAATTGGTAAATCAATAATTACTACTGGCCTTACTACTAATAACAAACATAATTCAATATTTGGAGCTGATGTTGATAATTATTTTACAATTTCCCCAAAATGACAGATACAAATCAATTTCTAGTTTCCCAGCTCTAGAGCCATAAAAAATTCATGCATTTCGGACATTCAAATATTGAATCAGTGGTTGCTTATTTCGATGAGTTCAGAGAAATAGTCAAGGGCTACATTTTTGATGTGGTAGCGCTCTCAGAGACCTTTCTGAAGCCTGAATCATTTCAGAATCTATTAACGTTCCTGGATATACATGGGTCAGAAGCGATAGAATGGGTTTGGCAAGGGACGGAGTCGCACTTCTCATTAAATCGTCTATAAAATACAAGTTGTTGTCCACGCCTCTCCACTGCTTTATTCGAAGAGTCCAAATTATATTTTTATAGAACTTGGTGAGGTTATGCATAAAATTGTTGTAGGAGTGGTATATAGGCCTCCAAAGATAGGAAACATTGAACAAGTGTTCAACAATATATCGAAATTAATGGCGATCTACCAACACATTTTGTTTCTTGTAGATTTCAATACAGACCTAAACACCGAGTTGGCCAACAGTAAGCAATTCATTAAGGAGACCCGGTACTTAGTAGTATTTTGACTCCGCAGAGTCATTTTCTTGCCCCTCGTTTCCAAAAACTACTCGCTCAAATGAAAAAATTTTCATTTCTTATATATATATATATATATATATATATATATATATATATATATATATATATATATATATATATATATATGTATATAAGAAATGAAAAATTAAAATATTATTGAGAATCTAGTTAAAAATTTACAAAGTTCTAAAAAATTTTCTGGTTTTTTGACAGCTCAAAAAAATCATTCCCGATCCTGTAGGGGTAAACAGACGAAACTATATGACTAAAGTCCAGATTAATCATAGTACTTTCAAGAAAAAATTACCTGATGACGATCACAACTACCATTGCCAAGAAACAGGGGCAGAAAGGTCTAAAGTTCCAGTCATGCAGCATGATCGTCTGAGCGAATTTTCGTAAATTATCGTGCTGTATTATGTAACATTGTTTTGAAAGTTAAGGACTTTGAGGGAAAAGAAATTGTTAACTAGCAATTTTATGGCAAAAAAACTCGTTCTAATAATATTTTGCGATTCAAATAGATTTTTGATTTCTAACTTTTTTGGAGTTTATATAGATTTTTTAGTATATTTTAATGACATTTAAGTACGTACATTTTCAGCATAATTTGCATATACATTTTTTAATGTTCTATTTTATAGTTAATAAACTCCATTTGAGCAATATTCTACTAAAAAATATAAATTTAACGATTTTGACCTTTTTTTTGCTATTTTCTGGTGATTTTTTCAGTACTTCTTCTGAAATGTGACCATTTTAATGTGCTCAAAAATGCTGCCCAACGAACTCGTCCTTTCGTTTGGAAAGCTTGATTTTTTGGAGCAAGAACGGAATTTTTATCTCAATCCTAAGGAGAGTTATCGTCTGGAAGGACACACACACACACACATATATATATATGAAAATGTTAAACTCTAGGATTCGTTTCAGAATGTCTCAAAACGTATTTCAACGAAGAAAATTGTGAGGGGATGAGTGAACTTTAGGCTGCTATTCTCATTATTTATTCGTTACTCCGAGCGCTTTCGCCCTAACGGGCCTCATCAGGGATTTTAAGATAATATGTTGTTATAATACTTCGTTTCAGCTCTCTATGGCTATAGGTTTACATTATTGGTATCCGTTGCTTGGGGAATATGTCGCAAGGGCTTGTAGTATGGTAGGGTTTAAAATATTTCGTAATCATTACTGTATGGTAACTAGTCAGAGTTACATATAAAATAAACAGCATATATTGGGAGAGCAGACCTCGTTGGAAATGCTCCCATACTCCCTGATGAGGCCCGTTAGGGCGAAAGCGCTTGGAGTAACGAATAAATGATGAGAATAGCAGCCTAAAGTTGACTCATCCCCTCACAACCCCCTTCACCATAAACATGGAAAGGCTACCAACCCTAATGAACGAAGAAAATTTTAAAAAAATTTTTTGATTTAAAAATTTTTGGAGCCATTGCAATAGCCTCATTGTTTTACGAAAATTCGCTAGATCGTGGCTTTTCAGGATAGCATTTTTTGCAAAACATGAGAGAAGAATAATTATCTTCCAAAGTCTCACAACCACTGCCGACAACAATTACCTTCTACAGCAAAGTAGTTAAGGTGAAGAAGAAGATAAATAGCACATTTGTTTACTTCTTGGTTTCCTAGACAATATTTTTCAGCAGTGTCTGGAACCTGTGAAATGGGGACGATCACCAGCGCATTGTGCAGGCCCTGAGAAAAGCAAGGAGCACCATAAATGTTGCCCAGGATTGCCAATCGTTCATCTTTTTCCAGTAGATTTATAGTTTTTCAGTCGGTACACGAAACTGTCAAGTTCCCTACAGTTATAAATAGACATGCCAACAGAAGATTATAAAGAACACATTGCCTATTACGAAATTAAGAGTCAGAATGTTACATCGATTTCAATGGTTGTGTCATCATCAGCACCAAGAACAATAACTGAACTATTGTTTCGTTATAAACAATAAGCTAATATTTGATAAGTATAATATAATTATAACTCTTGTTTTGTTCATTGAAATTAGTATTGTAGTGGATGATTTGGTTAGTATCCAACTATCAAATAAGTTTTATATTTTTTAGTAATATAAATTATGTACCTACTTACCTAGAATGTTGTTTTAAAATTTTCCCCAGGTTTCACTGCCGTACAACCTATCTCTAGCTAGAAACACTCAAGTATCTATCTATACTTAAAGTTTAGGGAACTTGATACAATGTATTAACACCTGCTTCATCAAATGTCACTTCTTCATTTATTTTTTATATTAAAACAGCTAATTATTTCTGATTGTACTATATTGATATCATCTTCTGACGCAATTTGGTATTATGTAAAAAAATATTGCAACAAGGAAATTTCTGTCTCGCAAAAGAAAAAATTACAGAATATGTTTGAAAATATGAATAGGTATCAATATTTGTTACTCAAAAATTCTTTACATTTGTCTTAATAATTTGCTTCATACGAAATTCTTTGGATAGGTCACGCTGCATAAGGTTTATATATTCACTGTACCTACACATTTTTGCTTCCTCACTACCAAAGGTAGGGGATATGTGTTCGTGATTGAAGTTGAAAACATTTTTGTCCTCTGAAATCAAAATTTACACTTGCTTTTTGTGTTTCAGAGCTTGCTGATCAATTTTGGTTCCGTGTCTGTCTGTCTGTCTGTGGTAAATCCTTGTCACGCCCAAAACTATACCGATTCTGATGAAATTTTCAGGGATGGTATGGATTAGCTCCTAGACGGTCCCCTATAACTTTCAATACCGTCGAATCAACAGTTGTCCGTGCGCATACACAAACGTGAATTTCTCATAACGTCAATTTCTCATTGTTGGTCCAATATCGTTCAAACTCGGCAGGTAATTTGGTTCTAGAAGAATACCCTAAAAATTATATCGCGATTGTTAGAGTAATAACCATTGCACATCCGCGAAACTAATATCGATTGGCACAGACAAAACTCCGAATCTAATGGAACGATTTTGATGAAAAGTTCAGGGATTGTGCGGGATGGCTTCTAGACAGTCCCCTATAACCTTCATTGCGGTCACATAAATGTCTCACGCATGCGCAAACGTTAATTTATTATAATGTCGATTTCTTATCATCCATAGGTCTTATTTCGTTCAAACTCGGGAAGTAGATGGGTATATGTTCCAGGAAAATTCCTTATGAATTATATCGCTATCGATGGAGTAATAGCTATATAGTGAATGCACAAAATTAAAATTGCTCGACGCAGACAGAACTCCGAGACAAATGAACCAATTTTTATGAATTTTTTTTAGGATTATGCTGTTTAGCCCTCCTCGACGTTCCCCTATAAATTTCATTTATAGTAGCCTGTACGTATGCCCAAATATTAATTTCTTATAACGTCGACTTGTACTTTGTTCCTCAACTAGGTAATTCTATACGTTCATGTTACAATATGTTAGGAAGCTATACTGCCCACCCAACTTGGCATACGTTTTATTAAAAGTTTGTTCTACTTTGGTTATTAGTCAATGTTACTCCATTTTCTGTAGTATAATTTTCAATTTCGTTATTGCAATGAAATGTATGTACCTATTATCCAAATGAAACCCAGTAGTGACTATTCCTAGGTAAAGGATAGTAAGGGTATGGGGAGGGGAGTGAATTATCTTGAAGCCACTATCCCGAATAAACTCTCCACAAGGCATACAGAATGCACTGATGTTCGTCCCTGTTTTGCAGGCTCTAGGCGGTGCTATATTTGTCTTCATATTGAGTAGTTTTGACGAAGTTGATTTTTGTCTGTTCTTGTGTTTTTCGAGTTTTCCTCATTTTTTTTCGTTGAAATTGGTCGGTAGTAGGCTACTTTTCAAAAACTGAAAAAGAACATCTCCAGATAGATAGGGAAAGAGAATCCCAGATGGTTTTCCACATTTTCATCCTACTTCTGGCGGTCTTCCAGAAAGTTCCTTACCTGGATTTTCTGACGGTTCTTCCCCTGCTCCTTCTACATCTGGTAGACTCCCAGGAGGTTCTCTATCACTGAGTACTCCAACTCAATCAATCTTTTCTGAATCTTCTAACTATTCTACCCAGAAGAAGTTGTCTACTTGCTTCCCGGAGTATGATTCGCTAGGAAGAAGTTGGAGGACGATTTGGCTGAGGAAGTAGATGATCCAGCATACAGAGCGGGACTGTTCTGGCTCCCCAAATTTGACACTGACTTCACTCGCTTCGAAGTGGAATTACTTCACTTTCAAGTGGAGCAGAAAAAAATTTGTATACCATTTTGTTTCATTTTAAATACAGATAGTTTTTCTATAAAAATTGGAAAACATTTTTTTTTTTTTTTTTTTTTTTTTTTCATTTTTTGGTACCGGGTCCCCTTAAACTTACGGATAGCAACAACCTCACCTACCTACCGTTAGATGCAACCCACCATGCACCACAGTCTAGCTCATTTTTAGATCTTATGTTGGTAAATAACATGAATATATTTCAGAAACATGGCCAAATTTCGGTACCTGGTCTATCGAAACATGATTTTATTTATTGTTTGTTGGATTTTTAACCACCTAGAGCTGCAAGGAAAGTAAGTTTTGTTAGGGACAAAAGTAAATTTGATCAAAAAGTTTTTAAACAAGAAGCGAGAAAGATAAACTGGACTGTTATTTTTAAAAAATCATATTTTGAACGTTACTCTTAGATCTTTACAACGCCCATTGCCTAATGGTGAAAATAAAACCAAAACATCTCCCACCTCCGTGGATATCAAATTACATTAGGAGTTTGATGAGCATTAGGGATGCTATTTATATGAGCTGGAAAAAGGCTAAGTCCCCTGAAAAACAAAATTTATACAAAAAATCAAGAAATAAAGTAAAGCAGGAATTGCGCAAGGAAAAAGTAAAATATTTCAAGGATTTATTTAAAATTAACAACAGCCCAAAAAGTTTTTGGAAAGTTGCACGAAATTTTGGAGTAGCGGGTAAAAAACTAAAAGCTGCTGTAACTTTACCTGGTAAGTGGGGTGGGATATCTCGATTCAAAAACGATCATTGAAAAATATAGGTATGCTCGGACCTGCAATAGGAAGTTTGAGCTAAAAATGGTAACTGAAGAAATGGTTCACAAAAGTATAATAGCAGTTAAATCTGAATCTGTGGGTGTGGTTGTTGTGCCAGGAGAAATACTGCATATATTGATTGAGGTAATTGTTCCTATATTGACCCATATTTTCCAATGCTCAATATCAAGTGGAGTGTACCCTGAAATTTGGAAAAAGGTTATAGTTATACCGCTTAAAACAATAGACGATCCCGAATATTTTGCAGACTTTGGACCGATTAATTTTTTGTACGCTCTAGGCAAAATTTTGGATACAATCGTTCAAACGGAACTCACGGCAGTCTTAAATGACAAAAAAATAATAGATAGTAAGCAATCTGCATATAGAGTTGGACACAGCACTGAAACTGCTCTGATTACTTTGCTGGGTGACATCCACAAGGCAATGGATCAGCGAAAGGTCAAGATAATTGCTGCGAGTGAATGAAAGTTACAAGCATATTGTTTATTATTAAATTAAAAATTCTACTATTTTATGTGTTATTTATGTTTTATGTGTTTATTATTAAGGTTTTAATTTTCTTGTTTGTTTTCTACCTCATAACCCAATCACGTAAGTGATTTTCACTTACTTGTCCCTAGAGGATACAGGGATATTATTTCAGTCACTTCAACCTGGGAGAGAAAGTGAATGACTTTTTTTTTTTTTTTTTTTTTTTTTTTTTTTTTTTTTTTTTTTTTTTTTTTTAATAAGACCAGGGTGTGATCAGGGATTGTAGCCCTCTTACCCATCCCCCCTACTTGGTAGAGAAAAACTAATATTCATAATACATGACAGTTTTTCATTACATTGACATTTAGTTGGTTATTGAAAACAAAATAGCTAAAAAGAAAAAACTAAAGTTCTGTTTATTTTTCTTTACTATTTAAAATCAGATTGAGAATTTAAAAAAAGTATAAAATAATTGAAAAATATAATTTTTCTAAAATTGTAATTCTTACTTTCTCATTGGTGGTATACTCACTTCTCGTTGATGATGATATAAAATGATGATGAATCCTATGATTTGTACCTATTTTCTTTTCCCGTGATTTTTTGAGAATACGTTTTTGCCTAAAAAATGCGTGTTTTCGGTCTCATCTCTTCTTTTGTGAAGCATAAGAGCTTATCGAAGCTTAAGCTTTTGCAAATACATCTAACTTTTACTCTTCTGGCACCCTGTAAGGTTAGAAGGAACTAAAATGTTCTCCAATACACATCATAATGGGGCTGATTCCAAACTGAAAACTAAGCTAGTCTGGGAAATGTCTGAATGGTCGGTGAAACAAGTGAAGTGTGTTTATTTCTTATGGAAAAACTTGAAAAATTACTTATGGAATATACCATGGCAACATTTCTTAAAACTTTTTGATCTTGTTTCAGGGCACTAATCAGCCAAATACAGTGATGCCAAATCAGTGCAACAGTAATTTATCTGTTGACCAAAACAATTCCAAGAATTCTATGAATTCACAGTGTAATATTATGAATCCCCATACCAATAGTTTGATGCCTGAAGGAATGATGCCATCTTTGGGTGACTTGAATCAGGATATTGGTCTTACTCCTCCTCAACCATTGGCTGGTATGTATGTTACTTTTATTGATATTTTTGATTTTGGTCATCATTCTGTTCTCCTATTTGAAGAATACTAAATGTTGTTATTACTCTGTGTGAGGAAATTGTGTAGTACACTTTCATTTTTGTGTGTCACGTAGGTACACAATAAATGGTGTTTAGTTATAGTACCTATTAATTAGTATTTTGAGGAAACTCCAACATTTTCACACTGATACGAGTATACCACATAATAAGGGTCCCTGAATAGATTTTAACCACTTTTATAACACAAACAAATTTTCCAACGTGTTCTGAGTGTGTCATATTAATTTGCCTCAGTAAACTGCATTTATTGGCCTTGTTTTGTGTTCTCCTTACGTTCTAACGGAGCTCTCCTCTTGAACGGACTACGCAAACAACTATACTGCTGACATGCTTACAATAAACAAACACTCTCAACTTGACTTTCAAACATTGGAGATATATATATATGATAATACAGAATATACAGACTGAACATACAGATACATATGATGATACAGACTGAAGCACTTTACTGATACATACATATGATGATACAGACTGAAGCCCTTTAAAATGAATCGTGGATTTCAACAATTTTCCAATCGCCATTTATTTTATCAATACCGAAGGTACAGAAATCCGTGTGTGTCCGTGTTGTGAACAGTACAAACTGATGAAACTTGTACTCGTAACATAAATTCAAGTTCCCACGATTGTAGCTTGCACTGTGCATTAGTAAGAACAGAATTATTGAGAGAATATAATTAATATCTGTATGAACGGTTAACGGTGCTGGAACCTACCGAGTGTCCAGTGAATGAGGATTAAGTGAAACGTTTTTCACTAAGATACGGAGACTCCTTACAACGGTTAGATGTACCCTGTCGCAACCAAATAGGTAATATAGTTATATTATTGGATCCTCACCAAATCACCGGACCTCCCTTCAATGCCACCACGCCCTCGGTGGTTGATTCAACTCATTGCAACTCAAATGGTACACACCCCCACACGCTACATTTAAAGAAAACACACATACACACACTATTCTAGTACGCCATATAATACTTTATCGTGTAACCTTGAAATGACACAACGTACTTTTAGGAAAACATACACACTCATCATACGATTCCTACCAATTCGTGTGCACCAAAGTTCGAGACTTTCAGACATAACACGCATTTCTCAGCGATCTTTATTTATTCTACATACAACCTGACAAGGTATACTTTCTGTTCCTCAGAGTTTCTTTTTTAAAAACTCGGTTTCAGTGTCCACGATCCTAGCCTATATATGCATATTATATGCCTGTTTCATCAATGTATGGACATCTACCCGACTATGGTTTAACATGCTACATTCTTATTTTCCTCAAAGGTGAAACAAAATCAAATGGTGAAAAATTACATCACCTCTACCTCTTGGAATCATCTGATACCTTTACAGTGTTGATATTTCAAAGTAACTGGAGGCATGATCGCTAGGCTAATTACCAGCCAATGAATTACAAGATGACACTATTGTTATTGATATTACGAATAGTTCAGCATTTTGAATCGGTGTCACCTGCAACAATGCAAAACCAAGTGGGAACCAGTGCCAAAAGACACTTTATCTTCTGTGTTTCTGTTTTCAACTGACTTGTCAGTGGGCACACACCCCTGACAAGAATATACAATTAGGATTGTAGTTGCCAAATTGAACAGCTTACTGATGAGACTCACATTTCAGGTTAGGTCCTGGACAGTGAGGTGGCTTGTATTTTTATTGATAATATACTAGAGTTTCAATGTATTTATGTGCAATGTCATGCTGGATGTGTATAGCTGCATATTCAACTAATGTTGTTTCATTTTCAGGGGTCAAGGTCCCTGATGAAAATCTGACTCCACAACAAAGGCAACATAGAGAAGAGCAACTTGCTACACTGAGGAAAATGCAGCAAATCTTGTTCCCTGAAGCACTTCAGGGATCTGAAGATGGATCTCATATAGAACCTCCAATCTCAGAACATGTTGATTTGAATAAAACTGGAAATAACCAAAATGATTGGCATAAATTGCAAATGCAATTTTATGATGACGCAAAAACAAGGAAGCCGAGAAATAGTGGTCCACCTCCCAGCTATCAGCAAGCTACACGTTCAGCCAGTGTACCTATCGCATTACAAAGTCCAAACCCTAGCTCACCAAATAATGCTACATCAAATCTTTCGTTGCCATCTCCAAGAACATGCTCAGGTATTAACTCTCCCGCAGACAAAGTCACCTCTCGCATTCCTGGGCCAAGTCCAACTCTGGAGTCTCCAAACCCCGCAAGGAATACTAGTTCAAATCCTCCAACTCCCGTATCAAGCCATCTATCACCAAAGCATAAAGAAAAAATGAACACGACCACTGAGTTTTCTCCATCAAGTACTGTGTCAGCGCAAAATTCTCAGCATTCACCTGGTAAGTTTATATAGTTATTTCTGGTGATTAGTCCCTAAATTAGCATAATGTTCCCACTTGACGAATTATATTGCAAATACCCTCCAACTATTGAATTGTTGAAGACCAATTTGAAGGATAGGGCAATTCCCAGAAATTCGGGCCGTGGAATATCAATTGAGAGGATTAGATGGTATTCCCTTTTGTTCATTGGGATGACAATATTTACTACTATTGGCCCAAAATTATGCATGATTTTCTGGCAACTCAATAGGTATTAAGGAATGAAATTAAAAAGTTTTAATTGATATGAATTAATTTTACATATTGAATTTTTTAACAATTTTATGTACAAAATCCATTTTGGTTTCACTTTTCCTGGATGTATATTAAATCTCTGGAATATATTCATGGTTCAAGTATTATCTTCTTGACATGTGGTGTGAAATGAATTGTTGTTTTTTGCCCTAAAACCAAAAGACTAGTAGGCCCAGAAATATTGGGCAACCCCCAGTGCACTCCCTCTCTTTGGTCTGGCATTTTCCTTCTCTCAGCATGACAGATAAAAGGCTAACTTTTACTGTGGATGTCATGGGTCATACGGTTTAGGGTATGTTGCCAGTTAGGTCTTTGTGGCCTGAAAATAGTTTCCCGCCTTACTAATTATGGGTCATTTACCACTCCCATTTTTGCTTTAGTAAATAAGGATTCTCAGTAGATTATGCATGATTTTAGTACTCCCACTGCACATATTGAGGGACACCCAGTGTTCAATTTAAATTTCATTGAAATGACATTTTATTGTTTCCTAGGAGATAGTGCGTAACCCAAGTTTCATGTTATCTTACTTTTAACTTGAGTAACTAATCCGCTTCTCCCGTTAAGTGGTCTGAAATGCATTGGGCTGCACTCCCTTTGGTGTTGTGGAGTTAGCTGTCATAGAACCCACCTAGCTCAAACCTTGCAATATGTGAATCAGAGGGCTCTTAAAATTTCATTTACAGTCTCCTGAAATTCATAAAATATTACACATCCGTCAAATTTTCATTTTTGCTTCACCTCTTCCATGACGACCGATAGCTGGCCTTTTTCGTCATCCAGATTGTTTCTTCTTGCTTTCAATTCACGAGTCCAGTCTCCCTGTACATAGAAACAAGTTTTTGATGAATCTCAACTGATTTCGAGCTGTGAGCATGGGGAAAACAATCTAAGGCAACTTTGAGAGTGAGGTGGCAGAAACTGAACCGGAGGAGTCCATTTCAACAACTACTGACTATCTTATTTTAACTCATTCCACTCGGCAATAAAAATCGTGGCTTTCTCCCCAAACTGAACATTTTTTTGTAACCACAAGTTAGCTACCGATTGAATGAACTTTGATGCAAATGAACCTTTTTGGGCACTACTGCTATTCAAATGAAGAGTCTTGATGTCACATAGGCTGTAAAAAGTCTTTACCCACGCCGAATGAGAAGGAAAAAGCGACATCTGCAAAAGGTAAGTTGACCTCTTAAGAGGTCATCAGTGTTGGAGGAAGACCACAATGACCTCTTAAAAGGTCACCCGCACGGAATATGTTAAGGGTAGTTGACCCCAGCTACCTCTCATTCTTTTCAGAAGATCCTCCCCTCCATGCACCTTTTTCTGATTTTGCGTAACCCCATTGTTTGACCTTGAGACTGAAATGGAACTTATTTTCTGGATTACCCTCGTATTAAAAATGAGATGTGGCGAGACAAAAGATCTTGACAAATGAACATCGATTTTGAAAAATTACAAAACAATTCCATGTATCTTTAGAAAGATCACCTCCAAAACCCTAATAGGTATTATGAGTGTGATCCTGCAAGTATTGAATTTACTTTGAACTAACACATTTGTATCATTTGTCTTAGCGGAATCCATGTACTGCAGGTCGGTACCTCCTATGAGTCAGCAAAAGCAACCTGCCACTGGTGGTAAAGAACCCAATTTAATGCCTGTGCCGTCTCCTCAACAGATACAGTACTTGAATGCATTTGAAGGACAAGAACTTACCATACAAAAACAACCTAACACCAGTTTGAAAGAACCTGGAGGACGCAAATCTCCCTCAACGTACGTAGTTCAACATGATCGTATTTTATTGGGTTGGTTATTGGAAGAGGTCTATTGATTGTATGTTTTCTTACCTTCTGGTTTGATTTTTGGGAGGAAGGGAAGATGCCATCTTATCCTGAGTAAAAATGGTAACTGTATGGGCACTGAGATTGGTTCGTTCTTATCTGTAAATTTTGTGGAGAAAGTTCAGGTCGTAATCTATTTATATACACATGAATACCAGCCTAAGGGTTAGTCTGACTTGTTGTTATTAGAAACAAAATAACAATAGATTTAATTACAAGATTTTTGAAAGAACATTGAATAAGTTCCAAATTCAACGACAAACTTAGGTTCACAAAACTCCGTTAAGATAGATCAAAACCATGATTGATTGATTGATGGATGATTGGTGGTGATGCCAACTTTGGGAGATCAGCATCATAAATCAACGACCATATTCCTATTCACCATCTTTTACAAATTGTCCATCTCCTATTTCATGTAATTACAAATATGATAATTTAATTTCCCATGAGATTAAATTATCAATTTATGGAATGTCCAATGTCAGTGCACAGTGAAATGCCCTATACGAACTATACAAAGTATTCTTGTAACTTTTGGATCCGTCCCGTAAATTGCAGAATCTTATCTAAAAAAGAAGTTTGTGTACCATATATTAAAGTGTTTGAAACTTATGTGGACGAAATGGATGCTTGCAAGTTACTTAAAAATATGACAATTTTTATCGCAGAATATTACTTATTATAGGTTTTCATGCCATCATTTTAAACATGAATTGCGCAGAAGAATGTGCTCAATGTCATGCTGTTTTTTTCTCTTCTTTCCCTACAATTGTCAGCAGTATTTTATTTCCCAAACACCTAGGCTCAAGGGAAAATATGTTGTCAGCTTGAATATTGTTATTTGGAATGACAACCCAAATTGCATTGTTATTTTGTTTAAATCACCTCCTAGAGTGATATAAACAAAACAAGATTCCCGTTTCAGGGTCATGATTCATAATAGTTATATTTATTCATTAATAATTGTAGAGTCCTTGAATACACATCAGGATATTTAAAGAAAATACTTTTTTTTCTTAATTAACGTTGATGAATTAGAAAAATGAAAACCTCTGTCAATATTTTCTACATATTTTTTCTATTCGTTTATTATTTAATGTATTTTATTTTTCCCGACTGACTGTTCATTTGATTTTTATACTTATCAAGTTATTGCGAAATGATAACTACTTGATGTATAATCTAATAAAATAGTATGTAAGTTTGTTCATCCATCTGTTTAAATATGATCCTGTACAAAAGGATTGCAGAACTACATTCCAAATTAATCTACCTACCTTATCGCAGTGGTCTCATCCAATGCAGAACCTGTAAACTATATTATTACTTGCAATTATATCAGTTATTGTCAAAATTACTTGGAGTCGGGATCGAATCATTGAACATGAAATGTGAGAATATAACCTCCTTTAGTCCAGTTACCAACTTGATAAAACATGAAGATAATTTCTTCAAATATCAAACTGGTGAATACAATACCACTTCCCTGAAGTTACATGAATTCAGCATAAATCCACAAGTCCTGAAGGACACCACGCAGACCAGTGACCTCACCCTGCCATTGCTCATGCCAGATCGAATTGGCTTTACGTTACATGTAGGAGATTTAATCCTGAATGTGTATAGGCAACATATCGATCGAGTTATCACAAATGATTCTCCTTGCTAGGGCATTAGCACATTCGTTGTCATGAATGCCCACATGGCTTGGCACTCACGTGAAAGTAATGGTTGTGCCCGATGTTGTATCTCGGTGTAGCGGTACACGTAGGCTTTGTATTAGATGATCATCAGAATATGTGTCCCTAATCGCCTCGATGGTACTTAGTGAGTCGCTATAGATCACATCATTCCCAACTCCCAACAACTGGCAGTGTCGAACAGCCAGTGTCACTGCCCACAGTTCTGCTATGAACACAGATGTGGCAGGTGGTAAGCATCTAGTAGCTTGGAAGTTGGGGCTCCATAGAGCAAGGCCAATACCATCAGGTGTCTTTGAGCCATGAGTGAACAATAGAGTGTGTCCAGCATATCGCTGGATGGCGACATTTGAGAATATGTGTGTGTGTGTGGGGGGGGGGGTATTTTCCTTGACCCCAACCCCCATGCGAAGGTCAACACACATCCCAGACAAGGTCCAAGGTGGGGCAGGGGGTACTTCATATGGGACGAGAGGGTATCTCTCTATGCTTTCCCATCTGGTGAGCTCCTGAACACGAATACCCAAGGGGCGAGTTTGGAGCCTAGAGTAAGTGTCATCCAGGAGGGTTAGCATGACCATGTACTGCAGGGGGTGCCCAGGGAAATAGCACAAGCGCTCTGCAAAGCGAATTGCTAGCAGATTTTGACAAATCCTGAATGGCTGGATATCCCCAAGCACTTGAAGGGAGGCTGTAGGGATATTTCGGAAGGTCCCAGTAGCCAGACAAAGACCCTTTGGTTCTATTTAGGGCATTGTCATACATATACGCACACTACAAAATACAGGTATCAAGGTTTGTGAGAGAACCCATATTTTTAAATTCTAGATTTGGTTTTTTCACAAGTGGAATTTCGTTAGTGGAATGTGTTATTATGTATGGAATTTTGAATCCTCCCATCACTTTTTTTTAACGCATTTATTTAGATAGGTATTGCAATACAAAAAAAAGTTACACAAATAAGGAAATACTACTCCCCACTATAAGTCGTAGACTTGTGCTGTGGGGAGGAGTAATACATAATCAGCACGCTCATTCAATACCTTATTCAATAATCATCTTGTAAGTAAATATAGGTAAATTAGAATCAATACGTACATATACATCGGGTAAATCAGAATACATAGGAATTATTCGGTTACCATCTTAAAGTTTTAATATTATCTAATGGGTCTCAGATTGTCTCAATATTGTATGTTTTTTCAGTTCTTTTTTGAACTTTTCAATTTTAGAAATAAAGCGGAGCTCATGGGGTAGGGCATTGAACAGTTTTGCTCCCCGGTAATCATACGCCTGTTGGCCATGGTGAGTCCTACGGAAAGTCAGTTTAGAAAGAAATTGTCCACAAGTTCTTGATTTTCCCTCATCTAAAAATTTCAGGTGGTTGCTATGTAAATCCTAATATATTTTAATTATAGTTATCTTGTCAATTAGCTCTCCCAATTTGAGTACTGCGAATTTTTTAAAGAGAGCTTCTGTCGAATATCTCGTCCTTTTTTTTAAGTAAGACTTTGATTAAGAGCTTCTGGGTCAGGAATAACGAATCAAGAAGGGACGGGCTACATCCTCCCCAACCAGATGCACCATAGATCATGAGCGACTGAATGAGCGCATAGTATACCATTCTAAGCCTATCATATCTAAAAAGTTCCTCAGCTCCCTACACACATGGATCATCTTTCTCATCGAGGATGTCACTTTTTTCAGGTGTTTGTCCCATCTCAGGTTCTAATCAACTTCCACGCCTAGGTATCGAACAGAAGCAACTTGTTGTATTACTTCACAGCAGCACTGAAAGTTATCTGTACATTCCGGTACATGGCATTTTAGGTTCTTTATCTGCGGGATATCACTTTCTCCTAACGCAAAAGTTAAGAAATTAGTTTTAGAAAAATTTATCTTCATTCCCATACTTTTAAGACAATGAAGGATTTTGGTCAGACATGATTCAGCTTTTATGATGACTTGTTCCCAGGAGTTACCCGTTATTATAAAGGCTGTGTTGTTAGCAAAAGACACTGACTCTCCTTCAGACTTCATGTTAAGAAGTCTCTTCATGAATACTATAAAGTAAATTGGCCCGAGGACAGTTCCTTGAGGGATTCCACAGTTGCAAAATTCATGGTCACTAATAACATCATCAACTTTAGTAAAATGTGATCTATCCTCCAGATAACTTGCAGTCCACTTGATAAAACTCCGTTGACACCAGTTTGTTCTAATGCGGAGATTAGTTTTGAATGTGCAACAGTATCGAAGGCCTTGGCTAAATCCTGATATATAATACACATTACCTTCTCTCCCGCATCTAATGCACTCAATATAGTCTTCGTCATAAAACAAATTGCATCATCAGTGCTCCTACCTTTTCGAAACCCAAACTGCCTACCACTGATCTTCCCCTGACGCTCCAAATACTGCACAAAATACACTTTAGCCAAACGTTCAATGATTTTAGCAAAGACAGATAAGAGAGAAATCGGTCGATAATTTGTCATATCTTCTGGATCCCCCTTTTTGAAAGGCTTTTTTATAGATGGCAGGGAAACGGTTTTCACTGAAGCTCCGCTTAGCGATTATCGCTATAGGAAGAGCCAAAATATCTTTGAATTTCTTAACTGATTCTGTGCTGATATTGTCTATACCCAGACTCGTTCCACCTTTTAAGTCTCCTATTGTTTTTTTGACATCCTCCACCGAAACCTCGAGGAACTTTTCAGTGAAGTTGTACTGCTTAGAATTGGCTGGTTTTATTTCTTCATTAGAGACCCTTTTAGCTATGTTTTCTCCAACAGTGGAGAAATATTTATTAAGTACCCTGGCTATGTCTAATGGGCTGTCCCCTATTTTGATGACTCTCCCTTCAGAATTTATGGAGGTGATTTCTTTCTTTTTTCTGTTCCTTCCTACTCTCTGATTAATAATTTTCCAAACACCTTTACTATCTCAGCCCGCTTTTTCAATTTCCTTTGCGTAGAAATTATTTTTGGCAGTTTTGATTATTTCTGTAAGTTTATTCCTGTACCTAGCGAGTTTCCTTTTGAGGCAGGCGTTGAGCGGTTGACGAAACAAACGCTGGCTAAGCTTTTCGTTTGACCGTATCGAGTTCATTAGTGCTGGTGTCATCCAAGGCTTTAATTTCGTGTTTCTGTGAGAGGGTTTTTTTACAATTTTCGTTGATTTCTTTATTATAGTTTTCATAATTAGTTCAAAATTTTCGGCAGCTAGGTCCACATTCTTTGACATGGACACAGGTCCATCACTAGACATGTGTTTCTAGTAAATTTGAAATATGTCTTGGTTTGGGAAATAACAAGGTGGTTACTGCATCTAAATTGTTGAAAACTTATATTTCATGTGTTGTGGTATGTTTATTCTGTATTTCTGTATGTCTGTTGCAGGTTACCTGCCAGTGGTATTGATGGTGTTATACCTACTAGTAGCGCAAGCAATATTGCTAATGAACTCCCTCAAAAGAGGCCTGATTCCCCATCATCTACTACTCCTGATGTGGTCAACCGCAATTTCAGCAGTGATTCTTCTGTATCTGATACGCCTGTTACTACTTCAGCTAATCCTTCTCAAAGAAAAATGGACCCAACATTTTGTAACAGTCCCCAAGGTGGGAATTCCAATAACGATAGGTGCCACATGCCCCCCATGTCGAATAATTTCATGCAAAAATGTCCTAGTTTTATCGATAATCAGCCTTCCAAGTTGAATTCAAACGAAAAAGATATGTCTAGTTCTAGCTATACTTGTATTGGTCCTGACAATGTTCCACTCAATCCCAACAGAATTAGTGTAACTGCTGCAAACAAATCTTCTCACTTTGATCCAATTAGTTCATTAGCTCAAATGAGCCAGCAACTTACGAATAATGTACCTAATTCTCCTGTTAACCAACCAAACTTAATGACCAATATGCACCAAAATTTAGTTACATTCAATTCTCCAACTCCTAATCAGCATTTAATGTCTATGGGGGAGATGCACCACTTGCCATCTTCAGGTCCAGAACACAGAATGCAAAATCAAATGCAACCCCACTTTGCACCCAATCGTCCACAGTGCAGTAATTCTTTATCTCCTGGAATCTCTGTTTCACCTAAAATGATGCAGGGATATGGTGTACCACCTAGAGCTTTGCCAAGAGGGATGGGATATAATGGCGCTAGTGTTCAAGTGAAACCAAATGCACCAAACACTATCCAATACTTGCCATCCAGGCCCCAAACTGCTGCGTGTCCCAGAGGTCCCCCAAGTTTGGATTTTCTTCAAAGGTTTTCCAACCCATTGTCAAATTTGGATACCAAAGTTCCTACACATAACCTTCAATATTTCCCAAACAATTATCCTCCAAATAATATGAATGACATGGCGATGTGTTCTCCCCACCCAAGTATAAGAAACCCCATGAGACAAACTAACCCCAATATGATGAGAATGCAAAACTCCCAAATGCAATCAATGGGATTTAGCGGTCCTGATGCTTTTCAAAGCTCACCATGTCAAATGTTTGGTGGACAACCTCCTAAAGGAACTACCAACATGAGCTCAAATATGGGAGGAGGAATGGGAGGAAATATGGGTGGTGGGATGGGTGCCGCTATGGGCGGAGGTATGCCTACTTCTATGGCTGGAGGTATGGGTTTAGCACCTGATGCAAGTCAACCACTGCCCCCTTCGATGGGGCAAAGCAACAATTTCAAGAATTCTGCGTTTATTGGCCCTACTACTGCCGATCCGAACTACGCTCAACAATTTCATAACTTCCAGCAGCAATTATATGCAACAAATACAAGAGGACAATTAAATACCCAAGGTATGGGTGGTAATCAACACTACTTTGTTCCCAAATGAAAGTCTTATTTTGGTATATTTTTAATTTTTAGTTACTTAATGTGTAGTTTTCTAATTTCTATGTTGCTCTATGAGGTGAGCGAATTCCTTTAACATTCATATTAAATTTGTGTTTAATGGTTTCTGATCACATATGTTCAAGAACGTTTAATTAATTGAGTTTTTGATTTACAAACCAAAATGTTAAATGTTTCCATGCCTTCAACGCTGTTGCTGAATGCATTAATTTATATCTCCAAAGTATGGTAGTACTACTTATATAAAATTTCAGGGAATAAGAGTTAAGCCAATACATCAGTTTTGGATTTTTCAACTTGGAGAGCCAGTTATTTCCTCATAACGCTAGTCTGTACTCAATCCGTTTTGAGGCTTTAACTGCTGGATTTTTGTTTGTATGAATCCATTAGAATGATTTAATTCATTACTCAAATATATCAATTTTTAACATTTGATTATAATGCACCATTCGACTTATTTCAAAAGTTGGGTTTTATACAAATTATATTCCGAATGTGATTTACAAAGGGGAGGCTCTGGATCTTTCCTCTCTGATTTCTAGGACCTAGGTATGTCGACACATATTTGGGCGTCCCTTTGAATGGGCCTTAGGAGCCCATACTATATACTACTATACTACTACTTATACTAAAAAATGCTTAAAAATTATGTTTACAAAACAACTAGTGTTCCCACGTCCTGGTGCTTATCGCAATCAAACATTCAGGAGTGTTTTTACATGCATTTATATGAGGAACATGTATAGGGTTTCTTTACAAAACGTCCCTAGAAGGTCTGAAAAAAATATACAATTATGTATGCTAATGTCCTAGTAGCATAACTAATTGTTGGGGTTGAACGATGTCTACATTTTGGGAGAACGTATTTGGACATATATTTGGCTTGAAACATAGATTAACATTATTTAGCCCCTACAAATCCTGATTGCTCTCAAGACGTAAATTTCTATTGTAATCCAACATTTAAATAAGCATTTTATGACCACTTGTTTAATTTGGGCATTGTTGGTATAAAATTGAATCTAATATTATTCAGCTGCAGTTCTTATTATTTTTAAATGTACAGCGTGTGAACAAGCAAGAGGAGCCAACACTTTTCTATAAAAATTAAGAAAACTCTACTTGTCGATTGCCATGTTGTTTATTTTATTCTTGTCTTCAGCGATGCTTTGCGAAAAAAAAACTATACTCGTCCCTTTTATAAATGCATGCTGGAACTCTCCTGAAAGTTTTATTGTGGTAGGCTTGGGTTTTGGGAGCACCAGCTGTTCCGCAAATGTGAAATAAAATTTTCTGGCTCCTGAGGCCCATTCAATGGAATGACCCCAGTATCTGTTGACTTGGAATAACCAGTAAAATGTTGACCGAAATCTGGGAGAGAAGAACCTGAGCCTACCCTTGTTAGTTCAAAAATGAAGTTTAGCACTTGGCTTTTTTGGTTCTGAACTTGATCAACAATTAAATTTCAACATCTTAGTACACCATAAACTCTTGGAACGGGCCTAAGTTCTTTTGTGTCTGTCAAGTAACGAATAAGGAACATTGATCTCAATTTACATTTATGATAGAATTACATATTAGGCATTCACGAATTTGGGCATTGATTGCCTCATATCAATAAATTTTGAAACATACATTGGAGGTTGGGTGCTGTAAATCTTAATCTCAATTTCGTGATCTTTGTTTGTGGACTCACAGTGATAGTCCATTTCAAATTGAGAATATACCTAATGCATGAAATTAACTTTTCCACCAATAAAGTGTCAAGGAATGTTTTTGATAAATGTGTTTCCGTTTTTATTAAGCCAATGTATAGATTCTTGAGGCAGCTATTTTTACAGCAATCCTCCAAATATTCAATGTACGATTCCTATTAGTTTTTCGACTCAATAAATTATCAAGGAGTAAAAATTAAAACATCATAAAAAAAACAATAACTTCCATAAAACAAAGTCTATCAATATGCTTCCTAATATTATTTCAAGATCATCTTAAACATTAAAACTGCCCTGCCGATTGATTTTTTTCTTTTGCGAAATTCGTATCACCTAGGCATCTAAAATATATAGCTTTATCAAGCAAATTAACCAAAGAATGGAAGTGACCTTGAATGTTTATCATTCATTCAAAATACATTAATTAAAAAAAATTATTGTATTGTCATGTAAAATATGAAAGAAGAAAACACTAACTACTATGGGGGCAGTTTTCATAAGTTGAGAATCTATTTTCCCTCAAAAGTTGTTGAATATATTTGTGCAAAAATAGCATTGAATCCCATAGCAAAACAACTTGTGATGATTTAATATCGAGGAATATGTGGTGATCGGACGTGGCCTGCTAGTTTGACTTTAGTTGGTTAGAACGAAACCATAGCCAGAAGGTGCCAGCCAATCACTGCACAATTGCACATTCTCCATACTTCTTCATTGAGTGGCAATTTAGAACCTTATTCAATTGTTTCTGGGTTTTGAGAAAGATAAATGAAGGTATTCTAAATTATATGAAAGTAATTCCCCAATATACTGCAAGTTTCCACCTATCGGCTCTGCTTTATCGGTATGCATTTCATTCTCGCTATAAGTCAGTGATTTGTACTTACTGACTTCAGCATTAATTCAGTCCACATATTTTTCTGTCTTGGAAGTCCATTAGATATTCCATGTACACTCAACTTATTTGTGTTTGCAACATATCATCCCCAATGTATTTATTTTATATTTTATTTAATTATTTTTATTTTTTCGTTATTTTTTTAATATACTTAGATACTGGTCTAGGACTGATTCTGAGCTATTCTAGCGTACAATCGTCTTAGTGAATCATGTTTTCCCTTAAATCTTAAATTCAGATTAAAGCTTTTGTTCGCTATCTTGAACAATTGTTGTGGTCAATAAAACTAAATACAGAGAATGATTCTTGTCTAAATCAGAATGTTGACCCACTTTTCCTATTGAAGTTGGACTCTGAGATTAGAGCCAGAAAATTAAATCATGCTAGGTAATACAATGTTCAATCTTGATTAAGACTTCATTAAGTCAATTTTCGTTCTTCAAATTAATCAAATTAACTGTTATTTATTTGAAAGTAATGAATGGATCTGCCGATATACCACAAGCAAACCGAAACGGTAGGATGGAATGGTGGTGAGTAATTTTACTATTATCATAATATATACCATACACAAAGGTGTTTTCAATTAGAGGGATGTTTATAATAAACTTTTGTATACTGTTGTATCATAAAATACTTTTTCAGAGGGACACCGACCTTGGAAAGAATTGGTGACGAATAAATGTAGTGCCTTTTTTTCCTTTAGTTGTGTCTGTCCTACAAAAATACAAATTCATTAACTTGATGGATTGCTTTCCAAGTGTGAATTCTTACAATAATTAGCTTTCATACTATCCTCGGTTATAACTGCTTACAATCAGTATTCATTAAATTATTCTTTGCCATAAATTAGATACTTATAAATGTGTGGCATTGAAGGCATGTATATCAATTTAAATTATGAAACCTCATTGAATGAAGATCAATCCGGTACTAAGATTGATATTGTTTATGAACGTCCACTCATATATGTATTAATCAAATGCTCTAATGTCTTGAACAAATAAAATGATCTGGTATTGCTCAAATTAGGTATTAAGGCAATATTTACCCATTCAAATTAACTCATGAAAAGCAATAGGTGCTTAGGATGGTATTCAAAATTATTTTCATTCAACAATTACTACTTACAATGTATGTTATCCCTGTGTAATATATTCACTTAATTTGTTAATAATTGTTTGCTACTTTTTTGACTACTCGTGTCTTGAGTTGTTTCAGGATTTTATAATCTACCTTTTTAATTTTACATAAATTTTTCAAATAATAATTAAAATTCGGAATTTTTTGGTGACTTACTGGTATTTACAATAGACATGGAGTTATTAACCTGACCATAACTGACTGCAATCTGAATTCTTTATCTGATTTATTATTTTAAAAGGTCCAAACTCACTCAATTCTGGCATGTTATGTGATTTTTTTCTGGGCAAACTTCCCAAGATCACTCTAACGAATTAATCATGGTCCAGGAAAGCTATGCATTGCCTTATGATGGAACCTTTGAAGCGCGGCAATCAACCTTTCAAGGCAGGCCAACCCGTATTTGCATCCATCTGATCCCACCATTTTCATCTCACACCTCTGTTTTTTCACAGTTCAGTCAGTTTGAAAGCGTATTTTCTGCCACCCTTTGTGTTCACCTTGGGGCCTTGACATATGATTGCTAGTTCTTGTTGGTTTGTTTGTTCATAATGAAAAACTAGTAATTAAAAATGACAAACGGCAGATTTGTCCAAAGGACAGTATTTCTTTTTGTACAAGACGTGCTGCTTCAACCCTGGCTAAAACAATAGCAAAAGAGAAAATGTGATAAATAAATAAAAAAGTTCTTATGGTGTAATTCAATATCTATAGTTGCTTCGCTCCTGGAGAATGTCCTATAAAATTACATTCTTCAGTGTTCGAGAAGAATCTTATTTCAATGGAGAGCAATGCACTTTTCTGGGAAAAAGAAATTTTGAGAATCTAGTTCTTCAGACGATTTTAGTCTGTTAAATTTAAATTCGTGACTGTTGGTTCCTCGTGTTTTCCTGGACTATTTTTCCGTTCGTTGAGGGTTCTTCCAAGAGTTTCCTTAATATTGTGAAATGGAGCTGGTCTAAGAGACTATTACATTGCTATACCTATCGTGTTGCTTGCTATTGATGAGGTGCACTGTAGAACACATTTTCAAAATTTCTCTTTACAAAATTCTTGTTACAATCAAATCATTATATACATAGTGAGCCCCGAAAATATACCTTCAACATATGAAAATGTTTGAGGGTTTGAGAAAAAAAAGTCATGGCATGCTGCACAACTGAAAATTTTCTAAATTGCTTTCATACCTAAAACTATGTTGAATTTTATTACTCTTCATCCTTTCTGTACTCATTAGTTTTTTCTGCGTCACAAATGGAACAGAATGTAACAATGCCCTTACTTCTTTGTCTTTGACTGATTGTTGTTGATTTTGTGTTGCTTATGGGACTCACTGTGCATAATATTTTATAATAGATTGATCAATCACAAGGGTATTTCCACATTACCATTTTACCATGTCATTTCATGGACTGATTCAAATATCTTCTTTGAACAGATGAAGTGCCTACAAAAATCATTATTTTATATATTAGAGTCAAAGAGCTGTTGTAGCTTCGTAACTTTCTTGTGTTCATGACATTATACCAGTTATAACTTGGATGAATAAATTGTACTAAGTTGAAGTGACTCATATTTACCGCAAATTAGGGTCATGGTGCTATTTGTTTTGACACTTGTGTATTACCTGTATTATTTTTGAGTGCTTAATTTTTTTCTACACTTACTTTTTACGAGATTTATGTGATCATGTGAAACACTTACATCATCTCGTATCATACAGTATTCTGATATGAACTTTGAATTCTCTTCTAATTTTTTGTTATTATGTGTTGTTGCTGTTGTTATTCTAGCCTGTGCTAGAAACTGTGAATTGAGTTTATTGATTTTATGTATGGTGTTGATGTAAAAGTTGCGATTTGTGTTTTTGTTGACATGTGCTAACATTTTGAGCACCTGAGATGTAGGCGATATATTTTTATTCAAAGACTCATTTTATCAAAGATTGACATTTACAAGCAAACTCCGATAGTTATTTCGTTGCTGTAATGGCTAAGTTTATAAATTGCTTTCCTGAATCTTGATGGCATACTGTCATGACGAATTTGTGCCATTTGATTTCATGGGGTACCTTTTATTTTGTTCTCGATGAATGATAGAATTCACGGATTTAAATCGTGAATTCGTAACTGTGATAAGTTGAACAGTAGTTTAGGTGCACAGAATTTGTTGACTGCATACAAAATAATAATTTTCATTGTACAAATGAATGTGTAATATATTTCGAAATGTCAATATAGTATTCATCTGAGTGATGGGTCTTCAATTGCTTTCCTTTTCAAGAAGAAAAAATTAGTTTTATTCATCAATCTCGAATTTCTAGAGTCCCTAGAAGTTCAATGATTGGAATCGAATGAGTTCCACTTTCGTGAATAGTAACTCTCATAACTTTGGTCAAAATGGCGGGAGCCTTGTAACTAAAAAAAAAAAAAAAAAAAAAAAAAAAAACTTGAATAATGCCGTGGTTGGTTGTGTTGGGCTAAGTGAGTCTAGCGAAATTGAAAATGGATTTGATTTGTTTTGAACCTTAGCTAATAAAATCCTAATTGACATTGGATAATGGAGAGCTGAATTTTACCCTGGAATGCGGAATCCCATTGTGTAAAATTCACAAAGACATCCCGATGCATTTGCCCTATTGGACATTGAAGGAATTGTACAGCGGAATGCAAAACTATGTGGAGCGCATAGGATGTTCTGACCCGGTACTGATGTCCTGTCAAGCAGAGGATAGGAGGATCTACCCGAGAGGCAGAACCCCGTTGAGTAGGTAAATTTGGAAATCTTTGAACCCAGAACGAGGAACACCGTTGGAATAAAGGGGAAAGGTAAAGTTTGTATGCGAGATGAACTTAAGATAGAAGTTGGTTCAAGAATGATGAAGCCCGTCCAGCACGTTGGTTTTATACTGAAATGTACCTACTAGGAAACACCCATGTGACTTGGTATTGAATTTAAAGGGTTATTTCCATTTACATACCTTTCAGAAGAGTCCTTTATCACTAGCAAGTTGAGTACAGGGGGCAAGCGCTTTTGATGTAAGAATATCATCATGAGGCACTCCTTCGAGAACTGCTTTGACGGGCTGATGATGATATTCTTACATAAAAAGTCCTCACCATCTGGTGATAATGGACTCCTCTGAAAGGTATGTAAATGATAATGTTACCCATGTGACTTGATCTCCATTGGCACCATGTGGTTCCACCGAACTTATTGTCTGTCGAGCGGGCTTGGCTGGCTTGTTTGTTTGTTGGTAAAACTACTTATATTACGAGTAGTACCTAACACACACCTACCTAATACTACTCCTTAGATTTTGCCACTTAACGGAAGAGATCCAATACATATAAAACATTGAAAAGAGTAAAGTTAAAAGTGTAGTGAATAATGTGTAAAGTTTGCGTATACTATTTTGAATGGCATACTTGAATTTAAAATGTAATGTTTAAGATAATAATGAATACAGTAGACTTTCTCTTAACCAGCCACACTTTTCTTTTTTTCTCCCTGTAGTCTTCACCCTCCACGACCTTCCAGGAGGGTGAAGAGCAAAAAACAACATACCTTGTTTTGCATATCTCGGAGCTGCATGGCCTTTCCCGAAGGAAATCAAGACTAAAGTCAATATCCATACATTTATTTTCTACCAATGACTTTTGCCCAGTTTATGGGGTGTACTCATGTAACACATGGTGGGCAAACATTCTTTGAACACGAAGCGAAGAAGAATAAATTTTCCGATTTAGTCACTTCTGTTTTTGCCATTGGTACTTAATTTCTCAGTAAATTTTATAATATCATTTTAACAAATTAATAATTTTTTGCGAACTGTATACTCCATCTACTCTATTAAAATTCATATAGGTATGTATCTGTATGTCAAATACTCATGTAGTTAATTTTTTCTCACAAAAATGTCTGCAAATCGGATTAACCAGACAAGTTGTCAATTGTCCAGGCCTTGGTCCCGAGTCGCCCGATCAAGAGAGAGTCTACTTTATAAGTATTAGAAAATAACACTATACACTTAAAGCGTACACTCGTACTAATGTCACTAGCAATGGGGTTTGTGGGTCGCTGCAGTGGGTTTTTCCATCATCTAGCCAGTGCCAATTTCCTCAGTATCCAGTCATTGTCTTGATAAAAGGGGGGCAATCTTGATTGGGACATATTGTTCAACATCTTGTTTGTTGTCCCTCGCCGGATAGAAATCGATGATGACTGCCACCCTCTTCTTTGTTTGTGGTAGATCGATCATGTTCACCTTCTATTTGATTTGGGGAGGTGAGGACGACAGTGGGGTAACAGGACAAGGGATGTTGAACTGACCAATGATTTCAGTAAATTCTTCGTTTCTATAAACTAAATTCATGCTATATTATTCCAGAGGATATTTGTTCGTTGCAAGGAGAGGAAGGCATGTGTGGTCTAAGGTCATAACGCTTAGTGGAGGCTGCGACATTGGAGTGGTTAAAAGGGGATATATATTAGAAGTGGGGTGGTGCTAGTTGTAGCGTGACCGGTGCAGCCCTGATTGCAATATCTGAAGTACTGGCAGTTAGGGACAACGGGGCTGAGGGAGACGGGTATATCAACAAAGCTCTGTTTTGGAGGTGTGATTTGCATTGTTCAAATGACTTCTGCATAACCAGAGCCCATTGGCAAGGTCTTCTGCCCTTTTTTTGGCTGGCCACAGAATAGCAGATACCAGCTTTTGTTGGAGATGAGCCACATGAGGATGTTAAATCTATAGAAGGGAGCTATGTGAAGGTGAGCCCGAAGCCCTGATGATGCCTTCTTTTAGTAGGGCATCAAAGTGTCCCACCTGCTTCAGATGGTGTGGGTGATGTCACCTTGCCGTGGCTTTAAACAGTCTTGGAGAAGGTTTGTATGTGCTAAGGAAGTTTAGAAAATTTGGCTGATGTAGGGTTTCTTAAAAAAAAAAAAAAAATATCAAAACGGCCTAGGATAGGCATAGAATGTGTTGGGCCATAAAGTCGTTTGCTTTTCAGATCGACGGGGAGTCCAAAATTTATTAAAAAATCAGCCCCTATGATGGGCTTCTTGATGTCCACTATGGTGGAAGACCATTCAAATTTGTCGTTATTGAGGTGTGCAGTGGAATTGTAGGTAAATATAGTTAGAGATTCTTGGTCCATTAGCTGCATAGATATAAAAAGTCATTAGCCTTATGATGTCTTTGTATGAGTGAATTGTACATGATTGATAATGAAGCGCTATTGTCAACTAGGAATGGGTGGTGGAGTTCTCTTGCAGTGGACAAATAGTCTTTTTGGACATAGTGGACAGAAAATCGGTAGGGTATCTAGTTTTCCTTTAGCTCGCTGATCAAGGTGTCATGATACCAGCATCCATAGGCTGGCGACTTCTGGCACATGGAGCTGGGAGGAGTGGAGCGCCGGTGAGAAGGTGAAGGTCAGCATGGTGAACTGGAAGTGCCCTGGGGTGAGGGAGAATGTGGAGGGGAAACAGGGAAATATAGAGGGGAAATCTCCCTGGCATAGACAAGGCAACAGGCTGTGTGCTGGCCCTCTGGCAGCAATTTAGAGAACCTTGACTTCTGGTTGCTCCACTTCTGCAATCAGGTGCTGCATTTGTAGATCATAGACTGCATTCACCATGTAGGAAATATGTTTGGATATGCTTGGAGCCAGGGATTTTCTAACTTCCCTTGACATAGCGTGGATCCAGAACAAAATTATGGAGAATTTAACGCATAAGCTGGAGGTCGAAAATCCCGAAGTTCTATGGGGGCAGAGAAAATTGGTCTGATAGGAAGTAAGTCTTCAGTAGGAACTCGAATATGGTCGGAAAACAAGTGCTGTCTAACCGGAGATTTACGATAACATACATAAAGTAGTATGCATAGTGCAAGAACCACACAAATACTAAGAAAAATCCAAATATAAAACATTGAGTCTTTAGACATTACAAATTCGTGAGAAAATATAGAAAAAGTACCTATTTAGTATGGAATTATTAAATTTTATAAATGAGTATCCTAGAAATCCGAGGATTCGGTTTCAAAGTATTCACCGTTAAAATCTAAAATTTGTTCACCTTGACTTAAAGTGATTAATCTAATATGAGGTAAATTAAATTTCTTAATGGTTCCATTTATACTTATAAGGACAAAAGGTTCATTATATGAAACGTAGTTTCCTAATACAGGTACGTACTGTAAAATGGGGTGAAGGCGGACAAAAAAAGACGTTTTTTGAAGATATTCTCCTCCAGAAATTAAGCTAAATGCTTCCCGAGCTCAATGTAGCTTCCTTAGAATCTCCTCTTTCAGATGATTTGCCAAAAAAAATTTTGGGGGGCTTCTGCCCCCCTTTTATTATTTGGTGAAGGTTGTCCTGGTTGACCCAACATTGTGGGGTGAACCCATACACCGCTTTTTTTTCTATGAAAATCGCCTTCAACAACCTAGATAACCGAACCCGGACACTATTTACATTTTAAAAAAATTTTATTATCAACATGAACTAGGATTGTGAACCAGGTGAGACAAAAACAGTTCGTAAAAACCCTTTAGCCACCCTAGGTGGTACCCCCTCTAGCTCCTGTTCCAATTTGTCCATGTATGAGTTTATACATTCAGAACTTAGCAGCTCTGGCCCTTTTGGTATTATGCAAAAATCTTTGGGTCAGTTGTGGATGACGACTGTGATGACAGAGTTGTGGATGAAAGTGGTCCATCCGATCCTTCCCTGACGTGTTTTCCTTGAATTTTCTTATGACTCTGCCGACATTATTCAAGTAACTCCTAACAATATCCCGGATATCAGTTTTGTTAAGTGGGAAACCCCAGTCAGCACAAGTTAAAAGCGTTTCTCAGAGTCCTTGTTCTTCCTCCACTGAAAGAACAGTCTTACCACCGTGAGGTGCACACTGATGCCCTTGACGTGTTGCCAGATTTTTTCTGGAGCTCCCTGAGGCTTGTTTTTTGGCTTTGTACTCCCTCACGGCAAGCGCCAGATTTTTCTTGCAATATTTAAACAACATCGTCGGGCCTACCTTCCTTAAATACCGCCGAAGGCATTTTCCGGGTTCACCCACTACAGTTGGCACTTAACACTAAAACGGTCACCAACAACACAAAAGTGTATGAAATTCCTTCAAATTTTCAGGAATCCTAGAATAATATATTTACAAACAATCGCTGAACAGGAAATGCACAACTTATCAATAGGACGGACAGGGAGGAGAGCTCTCATCACAATTACCAAAATCAGCCAAAAACAGGCACACCACTCAAACATTTCTGGAGACGCAGTGTTGCCCACAAACGAGCTCAAAACCATCTTGATACATCGAGTAGGAACCGGGATATGTGATACCATGCCAAAGACATCGATTGCAGAGCCTGGGGATGGAAAAATAACACTTTAAGCTGGATAACCCTGTTTTGTCCAGCTTCACCCGCCATGTCGCCTTCACCCCATTTTACGGCCTGATAAAATTATGAACCCTGATGTCAAGTGCAGTACAAAATTTGTTACTGAGGTGATCAGTCTCAAATATAAGGGAGTCGATACACTTGTCACTCAGGAGAGATACATCATTGTTTGAACAATATAAGTTATCAATCAAATATACTCCTGCTCAAAATTAGCGCACCACCATCCATTTCTTCGTTTGTCCCCTTCGGTTTTCCCTCATTAAGTTTTTATTCATTTGCACACATTGTTTGCAAGCGCAGAAGGAATACAGTAACCAAAAAAGGCACAAATTCTTGAAGAAAAGATGTTATGGATAAAATTAAAGAAAAATGTAGGTAGGTACCTTGTGGTAAAATTATAAAAATTGTAAATGTGAAAAAAAGAATGTCAGTTTTGCTTTTCAGTACTTCATATTACTTCCTCTAGCTCGTATGAGAGCTTGGAGCCTTCGGCCTATGTCTCTAATCAAGTTTTGGTTGATAGTTGATAAGGGAAAACACAAGGGGACAAACGAAGAAATGGATGGTGGTGCGCTAGTTTTGAGCAGGAGTGTATATACACTTATTCCACGTACCTATACAACTTCGTATTATTGTGAATAATAAATGAATATTTTGGTATAACTGTGGTTACTTTATTTTCTTACTCATGAGGCGTTGGCAATAAAAAATATGTACATAAAGGTTTTGTCGACAAAGGTATGTTATGAAATTTTGTTGTTAGTCAATGAGCAGTGCACTGTACTAACTTCCCATAATATCGCTGAGTTATTTGAAATAAAAGAGATATTTCTAGTTGCGACCATGGTCAAAAGAGTAGGTACCTAACTCTACATTCGTTAAGATGGTTGAATGCAACGTATTTAATTTACAAAATTCTAAGCTATCGCTTAAATCATTTACATGACTTTTCAGTAAGTCAAGGTTTGCAATTATATACCTACATATATTGTTGTTGCAAAAAAATCTAGATCATTCGTAACATTCTGCATTGAGACAAAATATTGATTTGCTTTCTTAGAATTTGCATTCATCTGCTTTAAATTATTATTAAATTCATCAATTAATTTTTTGTTAATAGATAATTGATTTTCGATATCATGTTCAGCAATATTTAATTCCTTTTCTAATTTTCGAATCCACTTATCATATCTTTCTTTAACGTTAGCGTCTAAATTTCCAGTAATCCATGATATCACTGTTCCTAAACCAATGAAAATTCCCCTTTTGGATCGGATTTTATGATTGACTAATAGATGATCTATTTTATCCTGACATACTTTGTATTTGTTGGGTCACAAGCGGAATATAATCAATATAATTCGTCCTTGGAATCTTCATAACTAGGTATATTTCGAATTACATGGAGTTCTTGTTCAAGTCCAGGTACATTGAGGTGATGAGTACATATATAATATTCTTTATAAATAAATGAATGTTGAATTCCAAATGGCTCAACTCCTAGATTCAGATTTCCAAGGTTTTGAATCCTAACTGCAGCCAGGTTGTGGGTGCAACACAGAAGGAGGAGAGGAAACAGGAGAATCGTCCACATCTGTAACAGTTGTTCGTAAATTTGTGTCAGTAATATGTTTCTCAAATTTTCATGGTCGTTTGATAAGAGCAGGATGAATTTTTGATGATTTTTCTTCTCTAACCGCAATTCGACCTTTGGTTTTATCATAAATTACAGGTTTATACTTTGGTTTACTTTTCATTCTCCCCTGTTTGAATGTAAATTTTTTCTTCTGATATTTCAATCTGCTTGCGAGTTTAATTTGGTAGTGCGGTCGGCTTTTATTTTATTTTATCGATTACCTATTTGTTGAACGACTTTATTAGGTTTTGATCTGCATGATACTTCTCAATTTGATGTCAGAAGTTTCGTTCTTCAATTGTCCAAACGTTATTTCGTTTGGGGTCAATTTTGTTATGCAATTTGTAGTATTATTAAATGCAATTAACGCGAGTTCAAGTACTTCAGAGAGAGGTATAGGTGTCCCTTTTTCAGCAATAATTATATTTAAAATTTCAATCAAAGTATTATAAGCTCTATTACTTAATCCGTTTGAATTTGAATAATTGGGGGTGGTATAATGAATGTTGACTAGTTGACTTTATGGTACTGCAAAAAATTTTCAATTCCTTCGTTTGCAAATTCGCCACCGTTGTCACAATGAATTAGTTTCGGTGTCGAAAAAAATGTTTGGCTAGTAGCGTTTGGAATCAAATAGGCAGAGATCCGTTTAGAAAAACAATCCATTAGTGTAAAGATTCTTTTATTATCGTAATAATACAGGATATCCATTTGCAACGACTCGAAAGGCTTTGAGGGAGTTGGTGTTTGTTGAAATACTGGTTGCGGTGGACGTCTATCATATTTTACCCTTTTGCATATATCACAATATTGTTAATGTATTCAGTAAACTGTTGTAGCATTTTGGGCCAATAATAAGTTTTCCTTAAATTGAAATACACATCATTGATGCCGCGATGGCGTGTTTGTCCTAAATGTTGTGCTTTAATGAGTTCTAGTTGCTCATTTGAGTTCTCTATGTCCTCCACCAGATTATAATACCGTTTTATTTTGACTGTAGGGAAATGGGTTTCAATAATTTTTTGAAATGTCAGGAATATTCGGTCTAATATTTGATTCTTTAGTTCTACTAAGTGATTTGAACTATATACAACATAGGCCGTATGTGGTTTAAGATATTCTTCACATAAATTTTTTAAATTGGAGCACCGTGGATAATTTGTATGCCAATAAAAACGTTTTTTACTAGAAAATAAGGTTTTTGTGTGATTGTCTAGCGGGTTACCTCTATCCAAAATGATTTGATTATTGTCAACATTAATAATTTTATTGGGTTCCGTAATTAGGACTATTTGATTACGAGAGCTATCTTGAGAATGTTCCGTTTGCATGCTATCGTTATCAATATCTTGATCATTTCCATCTGGATTCGTATCGATTGATATTATTGATTTGTCATCTTCATTTTTCGTATAGAAGATGGAGTTAACAAATCATTTGGATCATAGTCAATAGGTTCATTATTCGTATTAGCTACCCACTTGTCAAGTTCTTTCTTCTGGAGAAATGTTCCTTTTCATTAGAATATAGAGCGTGGTTAGAATCTATGGGATTTCCTGAGACTGCGTCTGCAACCCTGTTTGCTTAGCCAGGAAGGTATTTAATATCGAAATCGTAATCTTGAAGAATACTTTTTCATCGTTATAACTGTTTTGTTAAATCTTTTTGGTCCGTCAACCATTGGCGTTTGTTGGTTGGCTTGGTTTATGGTCGGTCTGCTTCGACAAATTTTTGGCCATACAAAAATGGGCTGAAATGTTGACATGCCCATACCATTGCAAGAAGTTCTTTATGATATGGGTACAATGGTCCCGTTTTCTTTTCTTCTGATGCACTTTAAGTGCGAGATGCAAAGGCTACCAGTAAATCTTTACCATCAACATTTTGTGATAATACGGCACCTATTGCCGTATCTGAAGCATCCGTTGTGAGTAAAAATGGTATATTTAGATCAGGTAGCTTCAATATAGGTTCATTAACTAATGCCTCTTTTAACGTACTGACCGCTTCAATATATTTTGCATCATTAACATTAATAACGGTATTTGTCCTTAAGCACTTAGTAAGAGGACTCGCAATTGAAGCATAATTACGAATCATTTTTCTGTAAAACCCAATTAATCCTAAAAATTGCTTGATCTGCTTATGTGCTTTAGGAATGGGGGAATTTTTTACTGCTTCGATTTTCCCTGGGTTCGGTCTTATGCCTTTGTCTGAAATTATATGGCCTAAATAAAGTAACTCTCTTTTAAAAAATTCTGTTTTGTCCAATTGTATTTTTAAATTATGTTCCTTCAATTTTTTAAATACCGCTCTTAAATGATTAATATGTTCTTCAAGACCATTTGAAAATACAATTATATCATCCATGTAAAAAAGAACGTTTGGCATGGATGCAGAGATTAAATTCATTGCTCGATGAAACGTTGCAGGTCCGTTTTTTATTCCGAAAGGCATTCGTAGATACTCAAAATGACCCTTTTCGGTAGGTAGGTACTGAACGCCGTTTTTGGAATTGATTCTTATTCCATCTCTAATTGATGAAATCCAGAGGCCAAATCTATGGAGCTGAAATATGTGGCTTGTCCAATTTTACCGAAAAGATCTTCGATATTTGGGAGTGGAAATTTGTCATCATACGTTTTTGACTTTAACTTACGATAGTCCACAACGAGTCTTACCTTGCGTTTCCCTGAAGCATCCATTTTCTTAGGGACAACCCATATGGACTGTTCGACGGTCGAATAATTTTTTTAGACAATAATTTCTCAATGTCTCGTTCTACATCTTCCCAAAATGCAAACAGATATCTATAGTTTTTGGTGTAAACGGGATTTTCATCAGTAGTTCTTGTTTTGCATTTTAAAACATTTGTACTTATTAAAGTTTCCCTCTCTAGTATAAGAATTCCGGGATATTCCCGCACCAGGGCAATAATCTTTCCTTTTTCTCCGGGTTCATGTGATTCAGTTGAATTGAATGTGGTACCTACCTATAGCTTTACATGCTTTTTTGAACCGATTATTATCGTGTTCTAAAGATTTAATTTCCAACAGTTCGACAGAAAGATCATTTCTGACTCTACACGGGGCTTTAACCTGAACTGGCAATTTTATAGTTTTCAAATCTTTTGTTCTTTTTGTAATATTGACAATACCCTCTTCCATGTGGAATAAATTATTATCTACCCCAGAAATTAATCCAATCCCGTCAGGAATATTTAAATTGCTTACTCTTACATCCAAAAAATGTATTCCTGCATCTAACTCAGATTCATTTTAATTTTTTTCTATATATAATCATTTGGATGAAATGTCTTAGTTCCAGCCCTCAATAAATATTTTTTAAAAATCAATCTGAGCTCCTAATTCTTCAAGTGTTTCTTCCCCTATCAGTATGTCATAATTATCAGAAAATTCATAAATATACAATTTCACGACTAAAGGAACTCCAAAAACTCTGGAGAGGTCAAATTCCAAAACAGAATTTCGCTCAGCGGTTCCTGCTGGAGTCGCTAGGGTGAAAGGTTCAAAGTAAGTAAGTTTGAATATTTCCTAAAACAACTCTGGGATGAATATAGTTTTTTCTTGCACCAGAATCCACTAACCATTTTCTCTCTTTGTAATCAATAGAGTAAGGTAAAGATTTAGACAAAAGATTTAATTCATTATGGTTTTCTCTAAAAAAGGCTTACTTATCTAAAAAAGATACTTTTCCTACCATCTCTGTTAATTTATTAACCTTTTCTTCAAAAGCAGCGAGTTTATCCGTTGGTTGCTCATTTTTGAATTTTCGTCTGTCAGGAATATTGGTTAGTTCGTAAGGTGATATATACTGCTGAGGTCCTTTTCCTCGAGCAGGAGGTGCCGTCCTCATGGACACAGTATTTTGTGACTTGTAGGGAACATTGTTATTTTGGGAGGCACGTTGGTTAGAAGGGGAAGGAGCAGGACGTTGGAAGTTCGGCTGCTCAAATTGTGGTTGGTAAAATGTTGGTTGACAGCAAGGAGGTGGGGACGAAGAAGCTTGAAAATATCTAGGCGCAAAATTTGGTGATCCAAAAGGAGGATTTTGTACATTTGAAAAGGAAGACTTTGGAAAATTCTGAAAATTTGAAAACCGTCTCTTCTATGGCGGCTTACCTCTAAACTGAGAACCCTTAAGGTGCTTTATGATTAAGCCACTATTATGAATAATAGCACTTGAGCGTTCTAGGTCTTCAGGCTGGAAGGCCATTATGTGATTATCCAACATTACTGGCATGTTATTATAAAAGTGCATGACGGCTTCACCATCCACTTTGGACATGAAAAATCTGAAGTCTACATCAGATTGGGTAGGATTGTCTAAACGTATTCGCACATAAATCAGATCTCGAATCCGCTGTATCGCATTTACAAATTCAATAAAATCACCTTTCGGTCCCAGCGTTACCTCATACAACTCTTCCTTCAGGCTTTCGTACGATCGCCTATCGGCAAAATTATCCTTAAGTAATATTACGGAACAGTGGTAATACGGCGAGTAACCACCAATGCCTTAGCTGGGCTGCTTACCTCGCAAAACACCAGGCAAGACGAAGACAGTGGTAAAATGTCACTGCACAAATGCACTCGTATATGCACTTCGAAGTCCCTGTTCGGGCGCCAATTACGTGAACACTGAAGTCAACACTGTTTTGAAAAAACACTTTATTTCATAGAACAGACGGGTAGAGGGCTCGGAGAGGACTAACTCTAACTTGTTGACGAATTGGAGCTTTATATAGGATTTGAATGTGGTAAACAACAACAGGTTAACGAGCTATCTAAATATAACAATCTTTACTTAACGACTATCTAATGTGATAGACATCGAGAGCGTTCCATATCTTGCGGAGGCGATATCTGCTGAGAAAAAGCGAAAAATGTATAATTCCACAAAAATAAAAATTTTCTGTAGAATGGGGTGAGGTGGGACAATATTTCATGTGCTTTTTTTTCTCCACTGTGAAATGCGCAGGATTGTTCTTTCAAATATATAATCCTTAGGGTCTTGGCTATGGTACAAAGAAAAAATTGTTGCCCCCACCCCTTTTTTTGGGTTTAATAGTGCCCCTGTTCGCCCCACTAGATGGGGCAAACTAGGACAACCTCTAATATTGCCTCTGTTTTGCTTCAGTATTCCTATAAGATGAACTGGGACCATTTTGATAGTTAAAAAAAAAGAATAATGCCAAATAGCAAAATAAATTTGGTGAAAATGGGGGTTGAGTGAAAAAATTTGAATGTTTTATAGTTTTTATATAATTACTGTTGTGATACGTTCTTAAGGTAGGAACTGATCAAATTAACAGTAATTGAACAGCTCTTTTCAATAAATGAAAGGTATGATAGAAGAAATCACAATTGAGAGCATAAAATGTAAAGAGGAACACGTTAAAAGATTTGCTTTTCTATCTATTTATTTTATTTATTATTTATTATTATTATTATTGTTTTTTTTTTTTTTTAGCCTTCTTTCTCTTCCTTAAAAAACTTATTCTTATTTGAATGTTCTATTGTTATTCTTGTTCGAATTTGAGTGTTCAAGTAATATGTATACCCAATTTCACCGAATTCCCTGCTGTATTGATTTGCTATCTCGTAGAACTACCTAGAGCCCTAAAACATTCCTCCCGGAAATTCATCGTCCTTTTCAATTATATTTCAATTATAAAATGATATTCCTCTTGCTATAGCTAATTTTTGGCATAGATACTTTCTACCACTGATCCACGAGATGGTGCGCAAATCGGTGCGCAGTGGTCCAGATAACCTGATTTCCTTGCAAAAAAAAAAAAAAAAAAAAAAAAAAAAAAAAAAAAAAAAAAAAAAAAAAAAAAAAAAAAAAAAAAAAAAAAAAACGCCCAGGCCACAATTTTCAACCGATTTTCGTGATTCTTATTTGGTTCGATTCCAATTTTAGTCTAGTTGTGCAACAAACCTTGGGAAATTCGGATTTACGGTCGAGGAGGGGTGGATGGGATAATTACCGATTTCCGTGTGGATTGTAGCGCTACCCTAGCTACAAATCTCGACCGATTTTCGTGATTCTTATTTCGCTCCATCAAGAATTCGATATAGTTTTGGATCGTACGTCAGGAGTTTTAAATTTCATCATGGGAGGGAGTGAATGGAGGGGGTAGTACTGATAAATTTTGGTGTTTTAACAATCCTCCACCGATTTTCGTGATTCTTTTTTCAGTCCATTAAAAATTTGATGAAGTTTTGGAACGTACGTCAGGAGTTTTAAATTTCATCATGGGAGGGGTGAAGGGAGGGAGTAATACTGATAAATCTTGGTGTTTTAAAAATCCTCCACCGATTTTTGTAATTCTTTTTTCAGTCCATTAAAAATTTGATGAAGTTTTGGAACGTATGTCAGGAGTTTTAAATTTCATCATGGGAGGGGGTGAATGAGGGGGAAATACTGAAAAGTCGTGGTGTTTTAACAATCCTCCACCGATTTTTGTAATTCTTTTTTCAGTCCATTAAAAATTTGATGAAGTTTTGGAGCGTACCTATGTCAGGAGTTTTAAATTTCATCATGGGAGGGGGTGAATGGAGGGGGTAATACTGATAAATCTTGGTGTTTTAACAATCCTCCACCGATTTTTGTGATTCTTTTTTCAGTCCATTAAAAATTTGATGAAGTTTTGGAACGTATGTCAGGAGTTTTAAATTTCATCATGGGAGGGGGTGAATGAGGGGGAAATACTGAAAAGTCGTGGTGTTTTAACAATCCTCCACCGATTTTCGTGATTCTGTTTTTGTCCCATCAAAAATTTGATGAAGTTTTGGAGCGTACCTATGTCAGGAGTTTTAAATTTCATTATAGGAGGGGGTGAATGGAGGGGGTAATACTGATAAATCGTGGTGTTTCAACAATTCTCTTCCGATTTCCTTTGTTTTTTTGTTCAACTATGAATGCGGTCTAGTTTTGGATCGCATATCAGGAATTTCAAATTTAATTATGAAAGGGGGTGAATGGAAGGGGTAATAGTAATAAATCATGACGTTTTAACTAATATCATCAAATTTTCATGATTCTTTATTTGTTCAACTAGGAATTCGGTCTAGTTTTGGAAGGTACATCAAGAGTTTCGAATAGGATTATGGAAGAGGGTGAATGGAGGGGGTAATAGTAATAAATCGTGATGTTTTAACTATTCTCGTAAGATTTTCGTGATCAGTTTTCAAATTCAATAATCAATTTGGTCTAGTTTTGGAAACTATGTCAGGAGTTTCAAATTTCATACTTATGATAGGAATTAGCTGTCGGTGGAGGGAGTGAATGGTGGGGGGAGGGGGAGTTTGTGCACTCAAAACATTTTTTTTTTTCTCTTATTTCAACTCTCACTAACATTATATAAAATCCGTTCATAGGGACGTTCCTGAAATGCATGCATTATTTACCAATAGGTTTCGATGTCAGAGTCAATCCGTTTCCAATAGACGTAGGTACCTACCGACGTGCAAGTGGCTTCATTTTCTGAATTCCCTCATGTGTGGCATGAAGCACCTTGAGAACGAGGTTCTGGAGAGTGCTGGGTATCACTACTTGGCTGCCCTTGAATAAAACACCATTATCCAGAGTAAAGGGAGATTCAGAAGCTGGTTTTTGATCGAATTCAGCTCAACATCTTTTTCGTTTTCTTGGGCTAGGACTTCTGCTGTGATTGACTCACTGGAAATTTGGAAAATTGAATCCATGAATAAACATTGGACTTCTCCATTGAAAATCATGTCGATTGTTGAATAATTTTGAATTATATGTGCTATAGATAAGCAGTCAACGTTGGTATTAGCTTCTCCTTTTTTGAAAGTCTGCTTTTTGAACTCTGCTTGGTTTAAGAGTAGATGAAACTATTCCCATACCAGAGAATCATCTAGGAACTTTGGAGAGATAATCTTTCTGCTGAGACGCCTTTGTTTCGTACTGTCCTCTGTGGTGCACCTTGAAACTTATTATGACTTGTTCAAGTCTCGTCTGAGGTACGGTGTAGGTATTACTTTGGGAAAATTCCAGTGGGGCCCTGTCGGTTTGCGAACTCCAGAATGCAGCTATAACGATTAAAAAAAGGTGCTTCTGAAGCCCACTGCAAACCTCTTTTCCAGGAGCTTGGGATTCTGACATTGCCAGCTCTGTACATTTTGGCCAGCCTTGAAAGACTAAAGAGCATGGTTTCCACGGTTCGGCGACCACTGTAACTACGAGACGAGAAGCCATGGCTTGCTCTCAAACCAACGACCAACGCTACAGACACATGGTAATGGTTAACGGAATCCAGACTACGAGGAAACCAAATGGTTCAATGGCTTGCCTGAGCTCCTGAGATCAATTCTTAGAAATTAGTTGTGTGTAAGGTTTATGAAGAGTCTAGTGGCAGCTGACACCTTAATCATTGAATAATTTTGAACATTTAATTTCAAATTTTGAAATTGGTCTGTCGGTATGAAGGTTTTTATTTATGGTTGTTAGACAAGCGGTTTTCATCTTCTATTGTGATGCCGAATCACTGGGTGGAGGAATGATTCGTGGTAAAATGAGTCAAATTTTGAACATTTAATTTCAAATTTTGAAATTGGTCTGTCGGTATGAAGGTTTTTATTTATGGTTGGTAGACTAGCAGTTTTCATCTTCTATTATGATGCAGAATCACTGGATGGAGGAATGATTCATGGTCAAATGAGTCAAATTTTGAACATTTAAAGTCAACTTTTAAAATTCGTCTGTCGGTATGAAAGCCATCACTCATGATTGACAGACAAGCGGTTTTCCTCTTCTATAGCGGTGCAGAATCACTGGGTAAAGAATGAATCATGGTCAAATGAGTCAAATTTTCAACATAACACTAAAAGTCGAATTTTGAAGTTCGTCTATCAGTATGAAGGTCATCACTTATTGCTTAAGCTCATCATTATGATGGATGACGAGCGGTAGGTATTCATCTTCTATTGTGAAGCAGACTCTTTGGGTACAGGAATGAATCGTGGTCGAATGAGTCAAAAATCCTCATTTTTCACCTACTCATTTCAAAATTTAATTTTTATATGAAGGTCAACGGAATTAAGTGAACAACGCGCACTTCATGATTCACCGCAGTCGGTACCATCCATCGAGAAGTCAGAATCATGAACCAACTTCAAAGTTCTGCTGGTTAATTTATTAAACTTCTTTCATACAAAACGCACGCGTGTGCATAAAGAAAACCAACCTAAGAACTTTTGAGAAGTTTTGTTGCGTTCCCGTTCACCATGACTTAGTCTAAGTCGGTAAAGCCCGCAAAAACGTGATTTGAACGGAACACCGGGTTGAGATTTTCTACGTTTGAACGAGGAAATATTCTTCAATGTGCTAGCTAATTAAATTTTCTTTTAATGAGTACGAAAGAAGGTTAGATTATGATGTCAAAAACATCCACTCGGTTTCTCCAAGATAACTAGAACCAGAGTTATCAGCTTTGAATAAGAAATTAGTGTTTTTGAGAATCGCCCATGTTGGAAAATTGGGGCCTAAGTACTAAATCAGATAATTGTTGAACAGATACGTAGTTGTTTGAAAGAACCTTGAAATGTAACAAATGAATGGGGTGTCTAGAAGAAGGGTGCAAATTGAAAATGATGAAGGAGAAGGAAGCGGTTTAGGTATCGTAAACTACCGATAGATTGCAGTAAAATGCAGTCAAAGAGAAGAGACTTTGCTGGAAATAAGACGTTAAAGGCCGTATGTTATCACAAACTGAAGAAAATCTGAAAATTGAGTTTTGAGAGTTTTTTCATCCCCCTGAAAAGTTGTGAAAAATAGCTTACGCCCTAAGATAAACCCCTCTGAATAGAACGTTACAAAATCAATCCGAAGTTATTGCCGGCTCCCCTAATAACAAAAACTTTGTACCTACTTAGTTACTCATTTTCTGTAGAAGCGACTTCGCAGGATGACGGGAGGGAACATCCCCCACTTCAGTCCTCGGTAAGGTGCAGGGATCCCGTCCTACGTTTCACCCGCACCCGCAGTGTAGTCACTGGACTGGGACTCAGTTGTTCAGGTGCTAAGAGCTCAGCTGTGCCGTCTCTTGCTATTGTGTGTGCGGTGTGACCGGCGATTTTTACGATTTAGATTTTCCTCGACGTCACGTCATGATCGTACGTATTCCTCCTAATCAGTGTCAAATTTATCTTTTATATAGGACTTTGGTGCCCTAATCATCTCTTACTTACTTAGTACTATGATAAGTTTTTGTTGTTGTTAACCAGCGTGCGCAAGTGTTGGGAGCGTAATCGTAAATTCATGGGTATGCGATTAGAAGGAGCTTAATTCTAGCTCAATTGTTCATCCATCTTATTATTGACTAGTTGGTACCTATTTCTGGTATCTAGGTAGATGTCTCGTTACACTGCCCTATAGCCTTCTTGATACCGAATTTTATTAATTGACATATTACCAACTAAATTTGAATGTATGTTGGAAAAAACAGTAGGGGTAACTAGGTATATACAATATTTGCGTACCTACCTACACCAACAAGTAACATATCCTTTGGATTGGTAATATGTTGATAAAATATTTTGTATTATACCTACCTACCATGTTAGGTACCTATATTATCATCTGCTCCCGGAGGTAAATAAACTTGATTTAATGTAAAAATATTAAAATCACTTTTTCGGGAAGTTTTCTCACAGAAAACCGTTTTGGAGGACCTCTCAGAATTTGAAAACTTGTTCATATTCCTACAAGAAGAAAATCATGTCATCCACCATGTTCCTTCGGTCCTTCGCCCCCTAGCGCTCCTAGCAGCGGACCTTGTTAATTCGTAGCCCCATTACCTATATGATCGGCACGCTATTTAATCCATCAAAAAACCTGGGATTTTAGAGTATTTGTGTGGGATTTTATGAAGTAAATTCACTCATGTAAATGAGAAAAATATTATTTTATTAATCAAACAGGGAGCACGATATTACAACGAGAAGAACGCAGAACAGCATAAAACACTGTAAAACACAAAATTACAAGACCGAATGGAAATCAATGCACTTGATTGGCTGAGGGCCTGGAGGCGGCGACCAATCACATTTAGGCTAACAATAGCGGGATAGGAATCCGCTCAAATATGAAATTAACTTCCTTCAACAATTTGGAAATTTTTAGAACCCCAAAACTAGTTCTCTGGCTTAACAATTATCGGCTAATCGGCTTTTCAACAATATGTATGTGTTAATTATGAACTTCATTGTACCTATTGAGACTATGTTGCATTTAATAAATGGGATTTTTCAGGAAATTGAGGATACCCTAGAAAAATTATCCTCCGTGAGCTGATGATATTTTTTGTCAACTTATCCGTAATTTTAACAATGAATCGAATGATCACACTCGCGGACCTCCGAGTACCGTATTATAAGTATACCTACGTGTAACAACCGAATTTTTCTCCTGAACTAAATAAATCTTGAAAATATAACAACAACATTTTTTATTTCTGAAAACACGCAAATTATTCGTTAGTATTATTCGATCAAGGTAGAAGTTCAACTCAAACTCATATCTTGTAAGGCGCTATTTTTTGGACGTGCCTCTGAATCTAGGTCATATAAGCAAGACTTTGTATAGAAATAAAATAAAAATAAAAATAAATAATAATACCTAATAATAATAAAATAAATAAATAAATATTAAAAAATAATCGAATTCAAATCCGTTTCACACTATTCCAAGACCAACTACGTAAAAAAACCCATGTGTGTGTCTGACGAAAATTTTCGACGGTGCCCAAATTCCCTACTGATTTTCGAGATTCTTCCTTTGTTTAATCCCGATTTCAGTCTAGTAGTGCATCAAACAAACTTCAGGAATCTTGAATTTAATAAAAAATGGTAGAAAGCCGAAAAAGTTACAGTCATGCAGCAAGATCGTTTGAGCGAATTTTCGTAAATTATCGTATATTATGGTACATTGTTTTGAAATTTGAGTTCATTGAGTGCAAATAAATTGTAAATACCAATTTTATAACCGAAAAACTCGTTCTGAAAAAAATTCTGCGATTCAACAAAGATTTGAAATGAATGAAATGAAATTGTTTATTTGTAAAAGCCTTCCGTATACAAAAGTTCGTGCAGGCAGGGAAAATTCAAGTGAAAACTAGGTAGATTCTCAGTTAAACAGAAATGAAAAAAACACATAAGTAATCAAGGTAGAATATTTAAGAAGAAGGAGAGAAAGAAAAACAATCTGTACGTTAAATGAAAAGAAATAATGCAACGAATCATACAAGAATTAGATATAGATATATGGAATAGATATAGTGCAAGGTACATATTGAACAATGAGAAGCAGATGAAGAAAAGGTTGCACAAAGGACAATAGGTGATTCAATGTAGTATAAAGAATACATTATAAAAAAGAATGCAACGCAAGTACATTATTACATCATATAAAATCCCACGAAGTGAGAGAAGAAAGAAAGGAGAAAATATACTGAAGACAGAAAATTAGTACAAAATCCCTCATTCAAGAAATAAACCCTAGTCCTTTTACAATTATCCAACAAAGATTTTATATTTACATTTCTTAAGTTTTTATCGACTTTTCAGCAAATATTAATACTATATAGGTAATATATGTTTGTGTGTGTGCGCGCGTGCTTGCGTGCGTGAGTCATTCCAGAAGATATAACTCTCCGCAGGATTGAGATAAAAATCGCTGCAAATGATAACACAAAGGTTTATTACTACTGTATTAGATAGCCCTTCTACGTAAATAATTATTCAACTCCGTGAATTGTAATTATCATAACTTTTCGCTCAGATAAATCGATTTTGAGTTTTAGTAAGTGAAATTTAAAATTCGTCTGCTTAGCGAACCCGACTAGGTATGAATGGAATGGCTGAGTAGGTTTTTTTTTTTTTGTACCTCCAAAACACCTAGTTTTAGATGACACAAGAATCATTCGGGGTCAAATATCTTCAGTTTGAATTTTGCTTAGTCAAATTTTGAAACTTTAATGCTTAGCGAACCCGACTTGGCATGGATGGCTGAGTAAGTTTTTTTGTACTTCTATAACCACATGAGTAGTTTAGGGTGACACAAGAATCAATCGGGAAATTAAACGGGTTAATCCGAGCTGTTCGCGTCGGCAGAGTGGGTGATATTTTCTCTTTAATAGGTACATATATACTTACTATTCATAATGTACCTTGGAATTTGAGGTCTAATAACTGATGGTTTTTGTCACGGGCTTTTGGACTATTAGGTTGGTATGCAAAGGGAACGGCTAACAGCATTAATACCAGGAAGCTCTCGTAATGCGTATATAGTGCAGAATAGTAAAATTTGAGTATTCGATATTTTTGTATAAATTGTTACAAATATCGTATAAGTGTACAGAGAGCACACAAAACAGGTATACCAAACTGTAGGAGTCGACTCTGGAGCTAATTTCTGATCGCACGCCCGAATTTCGAGTTATTCAATTTTAAGGTTTTTTTTTTGTGTTGTAGCGAACTTTCGTAAAAAGCTCCAAGCATTGCAATGGCTTGGAAATTTTTAAAATCAAAAATTTTTTTAAATTTCTTCATTGAAATCTGGTTTGAGGCATCCTTAAACTATTCCTGAAGTTTGCGCTTTTACACACACACCCACACACGCGCGCGCGGGTGTGTGTGTGTGTGTGTGTGTGTGCGTACGTGCGTGTGTGTCGTTCCAGGCTATAACTCTCCTCAGGATTGAGATAAAAATACCGTTCTTGCGCCAAAAAATAAAGTTTTTTAAACGAAAGGACGAGTTCGTTGGCCAGCATTTTTGAGCTCATTTAAATAGGTCAAATTTCAAAACAAGTGCTGAAAAAATCGCTAAAAATAGCAAAAAACGGCTGAAAACCTTTAAAATTATATTTTTAGCGAAACATTGCTCAAATAATGTTTATTAACCATAAAATAGAACATTTGTATATTGATGTACAATATTATGCCGAAAAAGTACTCAAATTTCATTAAAATGTGCTAAAAAATTGGTAAAAACTGCAAAAAGGTTGAAAATCCAAAATTTTTGTTAAATAGCAGATTAATATTTAGAACAATATTTTTGCCGTAAAATTGGTAACACAATTTCTATTCACTCAAGGTCCTCAAATTTCAAAACAATGCACCATAAATGTAGTACGATAATTTACGAAAATTCGCTCATACGATCATGCTGCATGACTGGATCTTTTTTTGTTCCTATTTCGAGGTAGCATGACATGCACATTGTAATATTGGTGATTTCCAAATAAGATGGTTGGCTTGCATGACTCATCCACATTTAAATTATGCTGATACTTTACAATTGGATTCTAAAGCTTCAAGATCTACCAACAGTCCGATTTCATTCAAATTTGGAGGGTATTTGGGTACAAGTCTTAGGATGGCATCCTTCTAATTTCGTCTATAGATGGAAATTTTCCTGACTCAAAGTGCACCATCCTAATAGGAAATTTAATGCTGATTCCGAAAATGTGGTCAAAAATTAAAATTAAATAAATCGAAGTGGAGAAATTCAAGTTTAAGAGAAAAACACGGTTTACCTTAAGAACCATTTAAACATCATATCACGAGAACGGATGAAGATGAAAATATGCGGTTGTGGGCATTTCACTCCATTTTTGAGTTCACCCTATACAGGTTGTCGCAGTTCGAACGCACCGCCGGCTAGGGTTCGATTCTACTACTAATTTGTGACTTTTTTTTCCTATAACATATATTTTTTAATTCACTCCAAAGATCATTTTTTCACTTTTAAGATTTGTTTTCGCGTTTTCGACTTTGTGTCACCAAAACTGTCATCGTTACCGGGTGGTTACGAGCGCGGGTTTCCTTTGCCATTTTGCGAGCAACGTCTATGTGCATTAGAGGAACTAGAAAGAAGTGGAGAAATGCAGAGGACCTGATAGGTTTCCGTGATGGAGCAGCTATAACAATGGGTTTGGGACCTTCATCTCGTACATAAAAAAAAAAAAAAAAAAAAGGAAGAAATGAACACAACCGAATAAGCCTAGCAGGGGAAACAAGAGAGAGAGAGAAAAAAACCAACCGATCACCACCCAGTGCCTAAGCGAATGAAAGAGAAGATTTACTTACCCATTCCTTAACTAGTAAGGTAATGAGAGTACCTAAGAGGTAAAAGGTGACGTAGGTGTTCATGCCCACATGCGTACAGATCACACAATTCAACGATGTTATTTAGAGGCCCTAAATAAACGAAAAAATATGCTCATCCTAATGAAGTATCGAACATTCGATTCCAATCGAGTTCTGTGTCTGAATCTTTGTGTATAAATAAAATGGAGAACTATTGCTCTTATTTCAAAAAACTGTCATAACTCCCAGAATTTTCAGTCAAAACTCAAATCTGATTATACCGTTGAAAATAGTGTAAGATTTCCAATCTTCCTAATGACTTTTTGAAATGGAATGAAGAGTGAAAAATAATCCCTAAGTGAAAAATGTGTAAAATTTACGAAAATTTTTACTTTCTTCAAAGTTTGTCTCTCGAAACGTCCTGGATGGAAATGTTCATGTCGTAAGCCTAAAAGTTGCATCATAATCCAAGCTTTCCAAAGGCGTAGTCAATTTTCATTTTACTTTGTTAATTTGGGGGGGGGGGGGGGGGGGGGGGGGGGGTATGTTTGTATGCTGAAAAACGTGTTTTTTTTTTTTTTTTTTTTTTTTTTTTTTTTTTGTGAAATCGAGGGTTTTCGTGAAAAATGACCCCCTAAAAATACTTGTTTGGGGTCGGTCTCTAATTATTTTTTCACGCTGAATCGAATGGTAACACTCGCAGATCTCTCCAACCGAGTTTTACATACTTTTACCCTTAAAACACATATAAAATTGAGCATAGCAATTTACACTCTTAAACTTTAACAAACTAGTTTTTAGCTCATTTGTTATGTTTAATTTTATGTGGTTTTTAAGGGTAGAAGTATGCAAAGCTCGATTGTAACGGAGTTGGAGAGATCTGCGAGTGTTACCATTCGATTCAGCGTGAAAAAATACGTAGAAACCGACCCCAAACTAGTATTTTCTTAGGGGGTCATTTTTCACGAAAACCCTCGATTTCATAGAAAAAACCACGTTTTTCAGCATACAAACATACTTTTCTCCCCCAATTAACAAAGTAAAATAAAAATTGACTACACCGTTGGAAAGCTGGGATTGTGATGCAACTTTTAGGCTTACAGCATAAAAATTTCCATCCAGGACGTTTCGAGAGAAAAACTTTGAAGAAAGTGAACATTTTCGGAATTTCACAAATTTTTCACTTATGGATTATTTTTCACCCGTTCATTCCATTTAAAATTTGTTAAAAAGTCATTAGGTGGATAGGAAATCTTACGATCTTTTCAACGGTAAAATCAGATTTGGGTTTTGATTGAAAATTAAGGAAGTTATGACCGTTTTAGTGACACAAAGTCGAAAACGCGAAAAAATTTTAAAAGTGAAGAAAGTGGTCCTTAGAGTGAATTAAAAAATATTATGTCATAGGACAAAAACGCCACTAATTAGTAGTCGAATCGAACCCTATCCGGTGGTGTGCTCGAAACTGAGACACCCTGTATAGACAATACGGCAAAAAAGCCTAAATCTTTTTTGAATCGTAGAATATTATTATGAACATTTTTGACATAGAATTTGTAGTTAACAATTCATTTTTACTCAAAGTGCTCTATGATTTCATCACAATGTAACATAATATAGTACGACTGTTTACGAAAATTCTCTCGTACGATCATGCTGCATGACTGGAACTTTTTTTAAATTAGGGGCATGATGAGCTCGAGCGAATGGCAGTAGGTGGGCTCGTCCATCCGCAAATATTTTTCACAGGGCTCCAACGACAGATCATTGAACAAATTTATATGGGAATTCTGGCTCCAGCTCAACAGCCACCACTTACACCACTTCTTCTTCGGTTTTCTTCCTCTCACATATAAACATATTGCCGCATGCAAGAAGAGTTCGTCGTCCATGGCGAGAGCGACCCGTTCGTGAATGCCCTACAAAAATGGTGCGGCAGAAAAATGGAGCGGTTGGCGCGGCGCGTGGCCGTTTGGAGCAATCGTGAATGGTCCACTTAGGTAATTTCATCGGTAGCGCCATTCATTCGATCCTGACAGTGGCTTATTAAGGGTTGAAGGGAAAAAATCCATAAATTAAACTTTTCAATTTGACTGTAATTGTCAAGTTAATCTACTAGTCAAGAAAATCACATCTTGTTCAATTACTACAAACAGTTGCAATTTTTCCTCGAAATTCGATAAAAATGAGGCCGCGTAATGCATTTTAGGAAAAGAAATACAACCTGTGACCGCTGGTCAAGACGGTGAAGTTGTGTGTTGAACGGACATTTCTTGCAGGTGTTTATACCAATAACATCCTCCTTCACTGATGCAACACCTGCACCCGCTCCGTCGCATTAGTATTTAACCATCGCAGTTCTCCCATGTAGATTTCTGATGGAATCCAAAAGATTCGAGGCCTTAATTTCAAATTTATAAATGAATATATTCTTGTTTAGGATAGAAAAAATGTCAGAAGGTTTGGGACCTTGTGGATTAGTTTTGATGCAAATCGCTAAATAAAATATCGAATAGGATGTAGGTACGTTATTTACTATTGCGGCACTCATAAAAGTCCAAGTAGTGTACCTACCTAGTATTAAAATATGAACAACTTCTCGTATTTTCCATATTTTCGGTAAGATTTTGAATGAAATTTGAGCTAATTTGGTTTGTAAACACTTTCTACGTTCTTATTTCTGTACTATTTTTTCTACGCTCTTATTCTATACTCTTTTTTCAACGCTCTTTTTATGCTCTAATTGCCAATTTATGGTAGCTAATGATTTTTTCAAATTTTGTTATTATTATTTTTTTTTCTCGAATATTTCGGCTATACTAAGTAGTGAATTTTATCCTACCCTTCCGCTAGGTCCGAGTTTACCCAGGTAGAGGAAGCATTGTTAGCGAATTTTCGTAGAAAATGAACTATTACAATGGCTTGTGAAATTTTTAAATCAAAATTTTTGAAAAATTTCTTGTTTTGAGGCATTCTGAAACGAATCCTTGAGCAAAAGTTGAAGAATTTTTTCGAAAACTTATATTTAAAAAATTTCCGAGCCATTGTAATAGTTTCATATTCGTCGAAAATTCGGGATCGAATTGGGATCGAACAAAGAATCTCAAATCGATCTCGAGATCGAATCTCGAAAATCAGTTGAGCATTGTGGCCTGGGCAGCGTCGATAAAATTTGTGTCTCACACACACACACACACACTCAAACGCTCGCACGGTCACACACACACACTCACACAGACACGCGCGCGCGCGCGCTCGCACGCACACACACACACACACAATTTTTTTTTTTTTTTTTTTTTTTTTTTTTTTTTTTTTTTTTTTTTTTTTTTTTAAGAAACCTCCCCTCAAAGACGGAGGGGGCACGCCATTAAATTGGAAAATAACAAATAAAATAAAACAAAGTGGGGAGGACGCCCAGGTTTACCCGACGCCGGCTCTAGGGATAAGGGAAGTTGCAGGACGAGGAGGAAGAATGGGATGAAAGGAAGTGCCCCTATAGAATGACCACCAGTTCAAGTAAGAACCCCTCAGGACGCGGGTGGTGATACCACGGAGTACTCCTGCAGAGATGCCCAACTCGAGTAACTCCGTGGCGCTTTTCCCGCACCACACCCCGCGCCATGACACGGTCGCGGCAATGACCTTGATGTTACTAGGTGCCACTCCTTTGAGCTCAGATATCGCTTGGCGCAGATCATTTCTATCATATTTACTTTTCTTAGCCCGCCAGGTCTGCTCCATGTCCACGCTGCCACTGACAACCTGGACATCCAGGATTATGGCAGACCCATCGGGCTTGATCGCAACGATATCTGGCTTCTTGCCCCGGTCACTCGGCATGTGGTATAGTCTCTCCCTTTCGACATCCCAACCGCTAGATGACAAAGCACCTGCTATCTGCTTGGCAACCGCATCGTGACGTAAAATGCGGCCACCGTGAGTACGAGGACACTGCTGCACCACATGATAAAGATTCTCATTTTTACCCCGACAGGCGCGGCAAAGGGTGTCTACTGTCCCGCGACTACTCCTCGAACACCTCACCGAGGTGGCTAACGTAGCCACCCGGACGGCGTGAAAATGGCGATAGTCGCGGGCCCCAATGCCCTCTGAAGCCCATTCCACCCACTGGGTTGAAATGGGGGATTCAGAGCACTGTCGGAGTTCTTTACCATCTACACACACACACACACACACACACACACACACACACACACACACACACACACACACACACACACACACACACACACACACACACACACACACACACACACACACACACACACACACACACACACACACACACACACACACACCACACGACAGACATACACTTTTTTTCTTTCCACGGATTCGGTCTTAGAATGGCCTGAAACGGATTTGTATGCGGCTATTTTTTTCTCACGCTTGGGTTGTCCCCTACCCCCCTAGACCATTTCCAATAGGCCGTCCTTCTATTGACGAAGCCTAGCTTCAGAGCGAAGTCCTAATGACGAACAATTTGAGCGTAAAAACGATTGAAACGATTGTTTGTGATGGGCCATTCACAAACTATTAGGGTCAAAATGGAACGAGGTCCCATGCGATATTCTGCCCCCCCCCCCCCCCCCCCCTCCTCCACAACCACTCGCGGCGGTGGCATCATCAACTTTTGAGTAGCCCACACATCATGAACACGATTCAAAAGAGAAACCGCGTTCCAATTTTTTTTTTGCATACTCGTGCGCCATCTCGTCCTGGTCTAAAAGAATTCGGATAGTTTTTCAGCTCGCCCTATCACCTATTCAGTGGAATGAGTTTCAGAGGAGATAGAATTTCTGCTTGTTTATACTCTGGAAGTAAAGCGACTCGTCTATATTTTGTATTCGGGGCCCACAACTACAGGAACTTTCTCGGTGTCTGGGTGGCCATCCTAGTAAGGCGTGAGTGGTAGGCGCTGTTCCGTTGGAATACCATAAACATTTATATCATCTCGTGCAGCTATGTTTACAAACTCACGATGACCAAATCTTTCGTCACGATGTAGTCATCCTGAGGAGGGGGTGTAGAGGGAGAAAGACTGTTTTGTACGTTCAGCGACCACGTCGCTAGATAGCCAAACTGTTGCAACTAAGGGGGATTGTATCCAAGTGATACATGCATACAACTGACAGAGAGGCTACATCAAAGTGCTGTTAGTTTTTCCCAGTCCTAATGGATTTTTTTCCAATTCAATGAAGCAGGTGTTTCAGGGAAGACAATGAGCGAAATTTTTCGATGTTTCCAATAACTCCTGTGTGTTATCGGGTATACCATTCTCGTTCGCAAGGATATCATATATAGGATACCAGCTTCGATATCTGTATTTATAAACATTGAATTATAAAACTCAATACATAATTATAGTAACCCGAAAACAAGATGCTATTGTAGGACAGGGTCAATAGTGATCCTTAGATAGGAATTTGAAATTATCCCAACTTTACCGTGTATGGCCTTCCTATGGTCCTATGGCCTTGTATGGTTCGTCCACTAACAGCTACAAAGTAACTATGAATGTATGTTGAAGGTAAACACCAAATAATATTATTATTTTCATCGTCATTTTCATTTTCATTCCCCAACCATTAACGGTTAAATTTATTTCGTATTCTTGATACTTAGCGATGTCAATGCCAATTTAATTGTTTATGTATATATATGCTATAAAACATTCCCCATTTATGCATGTCCTAAGTTGGGGAGAAATTCAAGGGTGCCATCCTCGATGTAACCTGATAGTTCTTGAAGAACTGACTGAAGTATTGTGTACTATAATATACTAACTTTGGGTATAGCTCTCAGTAGGAATTATATTTAGAAGAAGTTTGTATTTCATAAATTCGAAAGATTTGTGCACAAAATTTTTTCGGAAGTTACACGTGCGACGTGATTTAAACGCGCGCACGCACAAACACGAGCGCACGCACACACACGCGCGTACACACACACACACACACACATACATACACACACACCACACACACACTCTCTCTCATATATATATATTTAAACATATCACTCATTTCTGACGCTCCTCCCTAATATATATAGGAGGGTGGAGCGTCAGAAATTAGGGTTATGTTGGACCGGTCAGACAATGATTAGAGGTTATAATTCACAATTCACTGACAATAATAAAAGGTTAAAAGGATTTTTTTTTTTGTTAAGATTTTAGGGTGGTTTTTTCCCCCCATCGAAAAAGCGGTATTTCTACTACTTGACGCTGAGATGCCATTTTCGCTAATTTCTCGTCAAACTGTTTGCCTCAATCGGGTCAGTCGGTCATAAGAAGCGTTCATTCACTAGGAGAATGGAGAAAAATACATAATCATGCCTTCTAACCACAAAAAAGTGCTTCTTCGGGGGTCTTTTAGCAGATATATTCTATATCACTCGGTATTCACGAAAAAAAGCTAAAATACCACCCTAAAATCTTGAAAAAAAAAAAATCCTTTTAACCTCTTATTATTGGCAGTGAATAGAACATCTTCTGACTGGTCAAACATTACCTTTATTTCTGACGTTCCACCCTAATTTAATATATATACTTTCTTTTTTTTTTCACCTCATTCTTTTAATGTGGACAGCCGCTTATTGTGGGCAAAAGGGCCTGGTCCCGACGTGCCCACAATTGTGGGATTCTAGTATTTATATATATATATATATATATACCTATATATATATATATATATATATATATATATAATATATATAATTATATATACAGTTTTCGTTGCCATATATATCCTATATATATTTTGATATATATAATATATAAATATATATCGTGTCACAGTTTTCGTTGCCATACTCCTCCGAAACGGCTTGACCGATTTTGATATATATATATATATATATATATATATATATATATATACTGATATACGATGTTTCATCAGTTTTTCCTCCGTTGAAACTTTTTTCTTCGGTTAGCATAAATCATATGTTTCATTTTTTGGTTTGGAAGATTCAGGACATGTGCTGTCCGGATCGCGACTTACCGCGGCCCATAAGTCCTACAATTGTTTTCTGTTTACAATTTGTTACATTCACCTCATCAGATCTCAAGAGACCCGTTTAATTGTTTTGGGTATTTTTCCTCATTCTATGGTCATTTCTCGTTTTCACCAGGACCGATCATTATAGCCACTTATAAGTTTCCATGTACCTACGTTGTCCAAAGGCATTTCACCTTTCTCAAATTAGTTCTCAATCAATTCAGATTTTTTATTCTTGTGCCAAATATTATAATATGGTAAGCATGATAGTCGTGGTAATTACAGCGAGTCATCTGGTGCTAGGCTCCACACTATCTCCTTCCTAATCTATTGATAACATTGATAATATTATTTTGAAATTATTCATTGCGAACCTCTCAAAACAGGAAACGTGTATTTGAGGTTTCGTTGATAGAGGAATTTGTACTATGATATGCGCTAGAAATAGAAGAAACTGAACTTATCTTATCAGCTTGACCCTTTGGTTATCGCTGGTCGTTCAGCTCTATTCGATCTTATTTGCCGCTCTCCAGTCGTGTCCGGGTAAAAGATGAGAGAACTTGTAGTGCTAACTTTGTGCATCTCGCTGGGTGCGGCTCGGATGTCCGCTTGTGGCGGAGCAAGCTTCCCTGGTTGGCCTAGAACTTATTCCGTTCGAGGCATTATTAATATACCGTATGCAGAACTTGAAGAACCTTTCATGGCCTACTATGACGGTACAGTTGGATCAAGTCGCGTTGATTACTATGGAGATGTTGTGAAAACTTATCAAATAAGCGGTATGGGCCACTATGGGTCCATGATGAAGCTCGCACCTGTTACTACTGAAAGCCAACTAAACGTTGTTACCTGCCTGCAAGTAAATGGAACAGTTGACAGTAAGATCACCCCTCAAACTGTTTTACCATCACTTGATGGCTTCCAGTGCGTAGGTAAAGAGATGATCGACGGTGTCGAAGCTCAAAAGTGGGTCCGAACTGATAAAACTGGAGAGAAAACCAGCAAGTACGCGATGTGGGTGTCATCTAAGAAAAATAATAAGTTGGGTGCTGAAGGTGAACCTGTGCCTATTCGCTATGAAATGAAGGGTTATAATTCCCTTTTGGGATCTCACTTCGATCACTACTATCTTTCATATGACTTGTACAGTTCAGACGCTCCGTCATCTTCTGTGTTTGAACTTGAAGCCAATATGACTTGCACCAACTTTCCAGGGCCAGGGATTAAATCTATTGCTTCTTTCAATCCAATTAAAGAATTCGTACACAGTTATGATGAACACATTGAAGACGCCTGGAATGAGTTCAAGAAAATGTTCAACAGAGATTTCAAAGGGATAGAGCACCATAAGAGACGTCAGGTTTTCAGAGATAATCATCGTTTCGTGCACTCAACGAACAGAGCAGGTTTGGGTTACCAACTGAAATTGAATCACTATGCTGATTGGACTGATGATGAAATGAAAGTTTTACGCGGGAGAAAACATACTCCAGGGGGAAACAATGCATCAGTTTTTCCCTACTCTACGCCTCAAGTATTGTCATCAGTTAAAAAAATACCTGACAACTTCAATTGGAGATTATATGGTGCTGTCACACCTGTTAAAGATCAGTCCATCTGTGGGAGCTGCTGGAGCTTTGGAAGCACTGGAGCAGTAGAGGGGGCTTATTTTGTTAAAACGGGTTTGCTTATCAGCCTTTCCGAACAGGCGCTCGTTGATTGCTCATGGGGCTTCGGGAATAACGGTTGTGATGGTGGTGAAGATTTTAGAAGCTACCAATGGATCATGAAGCATGGTGGTATCCCCCTTGAAGGTGACTACGGCGGATACTTGGGCCAAGATGGGTTCTGTCATTTGGGCGACGTTAAATTAGTAGCCCCGATTACCGGGTACGTTAATGTTACTCAGTACGACGAAAATGCTCTACGGCTGGCAATGTTCAAGCACGGACCCATCTCAATCGCCATTGATGCGTCCAAGAAAACGTTCAGCTTCTACTCAAACGGAGTATATTCGGACCCAAATTGCAAAAGCAAGCCTGAAGATCTGGATCATGCAGTACTTGCAGTTGGATATGGAGAAATGAATGGAAAGAAATATTGGTTAGTGAAAAATTCTTGGTCCAACATGTGGGGTAACGATGGTTACATACTAATTGCATCTGAGAACAATATTTGTGGAGTTATGACTGCCCCAACTTATGTAACTATGTAACTGAATATCTATTGTATTATTCCATAAGAAATCGATGTAACTCTCGTATCAGACACTGTTTACAAAAAATATATTGACCTTTAGGTTTTATCTCATTCCCCGATTATTTGAACCCTGCATTTCAACAAGTCTCATACCACATAAAGATACAATATATTTGAAGATTGGTTATACATTTCAAACTACTGCTGACTAAAGAAACATGAAAGATGAATGCATGTAGGTATAGGACGTCCAAATAACTGTGCGACCCCCCCCCCCCCCCCTCTCTAGACAAATTAGCTTTCTCAGCTAATTATATTAAAAATCAGAACCAAAACTATTCCTCGTACGACTCTTCAAAACTACTCATCATTTTATCCGTAGATTCCCATTTTACTCAAATTTCGTTTTATTGCATCCCAAACCATTTTTTTTAAATTGTGAATACAATGCAACATATTTGTTGAATTTATTATTATCTTTTGCGCTCCGCGCAACCTCTTGCATGAGCGCACAAGTATGTTATCTGAAAAACTCAAAGTTCTAGTCATGCAGTATGATCGTACGAGCGAATTTTCTTAAATTACCACCTTTCATATTTGGTATATACGGTTGAAATGTATTGAAATTTGAGCAACTCGAGTGCAAAAAAATTGTTGAAACCCAATTTTATGGCAAATTTGGAGATTCAAACATGATTTAGGATTTTTAGATTTTTTTTTTTTGGTTGCAGTTTTAGCGAATTTTATTAGAAAATAAATCTATTGCAATGGCTTCAAAAAATTAAAATTATTATTTTCGAAAAATTTCCTCATTGAAAAATATAATTAACAATAAAAATAATAAAAATAATTTTAAGACATTCTGAAACGAGCCCTAGAGTTTAATGCTTTTATATATATATATATATATATATATATATATATATATATATATATATACACTGTATTGGTTATTGTTCTACTGAACTATGTATTATATAAATTAAATTTAATAGAAATTTCACAAATAGAAAGAGAAAAGAAAGTGTGTATGTGTATATGTGTGAGTGTGTTTGCGTGTGTGCGTGTGTGTGTGTTTTTCGTTCGATGATAACTCTCCTTAAGATTGAGATAAAAATCCCGTTCTCGCGCCAAAAAATCAAGCTTTCCAAATGAAAGGATGAGTTCGTTAGCCAGAACTTTTTGAGCACATTAAATTGATCAAATTTCAAAAAATTGCTTTAAAAAATCACTAAAAATGGTTAAAAATGGCCCAGAATCGTTGAATTTATAACGTTTAGCAGAATTTTAGTCAAAACAAAATCATCAACAATTAACCTGGACATTGAAAAAATTTTAAAACGCAAAATTATGCTGAAAAACGTACATAAATGTCGTTAATATTTGCTAAAAAAATGTGTAATAACTACTGAAAAAATCTTAAATCTAACATCTTTTTTGAATCGCCGAATTTTATTTAGTTTGAGTTATTTGCCATAAAATATCATAATTTCCACTTGTCACGCTTAATAATGCGTTTGAGAGCTTGCTGATCAATTTTGGTTCTGTGTCTGTATGTCTGTCTGCCGTCTGTCTGATGTCTGTCTGTCTGTGGTAAATCCTTGTCACGCCCAAAACAATACCATGTTACAGTCTGAATTCGATGAAATTTTCAGGGATTGTGCGGGTTAGTTCTTGGACGGTCCCCAATCATCTTCAATGGCGTTGGATCAACAGCAGCCAGTACGGATGCGCAAACGTGAATTTCTCATGATGTCGATTTTTTATATTCTGTCAGTCCGATTTCGTTCAAATTCGGTAGGCAGTTGGTTATATGCGCTAGAAAAATGCCCCATAATTTTATATCGCGATTGTTAAAGTAATAGCCATTGCGCATGCGCGAAACTAATTTCGATTGACACAGGCAAAACTCCGAATCTAATGGAATGATGTTGAGTAAATTTTCAGGGATTGTACGGGTTAGTTCTTAGACGGTTTCCTATAAATTTCACTGCAGTTGGATAAGTAGTAATTTGTTCGCATGCGCAAACGTTGATATCTTATAACGTCAATTTCTTATCATCTATTGGTCCAATTTTGTTCAAGCTTGAGAGGTTTTTGGGTCCAGGATGATACCCTTTGAATTCTATCGCATTTGCTATGACTAATAGGTAACTAATGCGCATACGCACAACCAATATTGGATGACACTCCGAGAATAATGAATAGATTTCGATGAAATTTTCAAATATTGTATGGGTTAACCTTTAGAGAATTCCCGTAAAGGCTAACATGAATTATAGCCCTAATTTTCATTTTAGCATGTATAATACATATGTATTAGGTAGTGTTATATTTTGCATTAATTCGACTTGTATTTCATCTAATTACATATGTCCATGTTAAAATATGTGAAGAAGCTATACTGCCCACCCAACTTGGCAGACGTTTTTTATTTTTAATTTGAAAGCTGAAACCTCAACCGGGACTCGCGGGATATATTGAAAACACGAACTGCAGCCCTCAGTTTAAACATCAGAACAGTTCAGGTTAACATGAACAGGATAACCCAAACCACCGACACACCCACATAACGTTGCAGAGCAGGCGATTGCACGTCTCAAGTCTGTCATCAATGTGAGCGTTCAGAAGATTAGTGGTGGGCTGAATTGTCGGTTCTTTCCAAGACAAATATTATTATATACTACTAGACCTAATGGTAGGTATATATTCAAAAAAGTTCATGCAGTCATGCAGCATGATCGAATGAGCGAAGTTTCGTAAATTATCGTACTGTATTATGTTACATTGTTTTGAAAATTAAGGACTTTGAGGGAAAAGAAATAATTGTTAACTACCAATTTTATGACAAAAAACTCGTTCTAAATAATATTCTTCGATTCAAAAAGAAATTGTGGATTTTCAACTTTTTTTATTTTTTTTATCGATTTTTAGCACAAAATGCTGAAACTTAAGTACATTTTTCAGCATAATTTTGCACATGCATTTTTTAATGTTCTATTTTATAATTAATAAACTTTATTTGAGGAATATTCTGCTAAAAAATTAAAATTTAACGGTTTTTAGCCGTGTTTTGCTGTTCTTAGTAATTTCTTCAGCACTGTTTTGAAATTTGACAAATTTAATGTGCTCAAAAATTCAGACCAACAAACTCGTCCTTTCGTTTGGAAAGTTTGATTTTTCGGCGCAAGAACGACATTTCTGCCTCAATCCTAAGGAGAGTTATCGTCTGGAAGGACACAAACACACACACGCACGCGCGCGGATTTAAATGATGAAATTTTTCAAAAATTTGCTTTTTAAATTTTTTTGAGCCATTGCAACAGCTTCATTTTTTTTTTAACGAAAATTCACTGAAACTACTTTGCGGAATGTGCTTGGCAGTGCGATGTTCAGATCCATTGCCAGCCACAGACCCCTCCCCCATTATTTTCAACATCAGTGCGCAATAACACATAACTTTATGCTGCCACGCGTTGAGGTAGCGAGTTGATTTATTTCATTAATTCAGTTCACGTTCGCTCAAACCGTGTGTTCCTACGCGTTTTGTAGAACTTCAGCGGAAAAGGTGCCAACTAAGTAGTAGGTGGGTGGGTTGATGGATTCAAAACCACTCTCCCACGGGACGAATTTACCGTACAGTTTCCTTCAGTTTCTTCTGAATTTATTTTATCGAAGATACTACCGCATTGTTTCTCGGTTTACAGGCAAAATTGTCACAAAAATGATAAAAATAAATTTTTCTATTTATATAGTTGAACTGAAGTTAATCATAGTTTTGTCAGTTTTTTGTACAAAGCTAAATTTTGCTACGTATGATCTGCCTAAATGATCTGATCTGGCTTAAGGCTAATTATGTACCTATGTTTTAAATTTGCCCACCACATCCAATGGTAAATCAATCAATTGCACTCATTCTTGTTTAATACGCACATGTTTGGAAAGTAGTGTTTCGCTCCAGTTGTTTTCTCCTCCGTTATTCGCAGCCTTGAGTTATTCATTCGCGTTTTTAGGAGTATTATTTATGAAGCATTAATCCGTACCACCGTGAAAACCCCTTTTCGTGAGTTGATATTAAATAGTTATTACCTAATCCGAATGCTTCCACTTGCTTACTTCATTCCGTTATTCTGGTTTCCTTATTTCTTCTAGGTCGTCTAGTAAGTTGTAACCCTTTAAACCAATTACTACCGGGGATTGTCTAGCAAAAAGATTGGTCCACATACTTAACTTCTCGTGTCCGTAAAGATCGGTTATTTTTAGAATTTTAGAAGAGGTGTGTTGATTATTTCAAAATCATGTTCGGAAATGCACATTCCAACTTTTTGAAAACCAATTACCGAATTTTTGAAGAAAATGAAGCTATTGCAATGGCTCCAAAAATTTTTGAAAATTTTCTTCATTGAAATCAGTTTTGAGACATTCTGAAGCGAATCCTAAAGTTTAACATTTTTCATATATATATATATATATATATATATATATATATATATATATATATATATATATATATATATATATACATATTTATGTGTGTCCTTCCAGACGATAACTCACCTTAGGATTAAGTTATAAATTCCGATCTTGCACCAAAAAAAAATCAAGCTTTCCAAACGGAAGGACGAGTTCGTTGGCCGGCATTTTTTTTAGCACATTAAATTGGTAAAATTTCAAAAAAGTGCTGAAAAAAAATAACAAAAAATAGTAAAAAACTGCTAAAAAAAAATTTATTTTCAGCAGAATATTGCTCAAATAAAGTTTATTAAATATAAAATAGAACATTAAAAAAAATTTTGTGCAAAATGTTGCTGAAAAAAAGTGCTTAAATTTCATTAAAATGTGCTAAAAAATCGATTTAAAAACTCCAAAAAAGTTTAAAACCCAAAATCTCTTTTTGAATCGCAGAATATTATTTCGAATGAGTTTTTTGCCATGAATATGATAATTAACAATTTCTTTTCCCTTAAAGCCCTTAATTTTCAAAACAATGTATCATAATATAGTACGATAATTTACGAAAATTAACTCATACGATCATGCTGCATGACAAGAACTTTTTTTAATAACACCCTGGTTTCAAGCAACAATTCGGTACCGAGCTCATCCCACATGATTTAGAGTTGTGAGCATGAAATTGCTAATATCATTCTCATATAGAAATTAGAACGCTCGTGCTGCTCAAAAAGAGCTTTTTAGATTAATGAATAATTTTGATTTTATTGAGTTGTATCTATCCCTTTTGAAAAGATCAAGTTTCTAGCGTTTTGATCAACTTTACATTTAGTGTTTGTTACCTTATATTCCCTGTGTTCCATCTATTAGAAACACCTATGAAACTTTCTCAGTCTTCCTCACGAGAAACTGGTTGCTTCCTCACGTTCCACGAATCTTGTCGCGTGATTATAGTGTTCTTTTTTGACATTAAAGGTTTTTCTCCTCTCGTCCCCTGACTGTTATTGATTTTCATAAAAACATGGTTGGAGCTGGCCGGCAGATCGTGGACGGTTTCAGAGAATAATGGTCCTGTAGCCTTGATGAGCCTCGAGTTACTTTCATATTCTATCCTTAGCCGTCCATACGTTTCCAGTCTTGACTCCAGCTTCCACGGTATTTACAGACTCGATTCATTTGGTTAGGAAGTTGTTGTCATTAGAAAGGCACTTCGCTCTGATGCTCAACATTGCCAGGCGATGAGTTGGTTGGGAGTTGAACGGTTATCTCATTTCTTATATCAACGTTTAGACATTTCTACTGGTTCTGGTTTCTTATTGACATTACGATTCCTTTCATGGGTAAGTGTATTGATATAACTTAATTATTCATATTATTAACAGTTTTGCAAACAACAAGTGCTCTCTACTCGTTCCAGCAACACAAAAAAGAATAATAGAATAAATTAATAATAAACTGTATAAAGAAGGAAAAACGATAACATCTTATCAAATTGGAACAAATAGTCGAGATGTAATCCATATTGATGACGAATCTGAATGCAGTAACAACATTGAAGCAAACGTGAAGAAGAATGTAAAGCAAAACCAATTATTGAACGAATAATGAAAGAAAAAAAGTTCCAGCCATGCAGCGTGATCGTATGAACGAATTTTCGCAAATGATCGTATGCATTGTTTCAAAATTTCTGCACAGAAATCCTTGGCTGTGATTTTTATGGAGAAAAAAGAAAAAAAAAGTTCTCTGCTAAGTTTTTAGATTTTTACAGCAACAAAACTGCTGATTTTTTTTTTTTTTTTTTTAATATTCATAATTTTTTAGCTCTTAATAAAATTAAATTTTTAAAAAATTTTGTTTTTCGGAACCATTGCAATAGCTTCATCATCTACGAATATCCACTACTAAAAATGAAGTAATGAATTCAAAGATAAAAAGGTTTCATATAGAAAATAAATATTAGGGCTATCATTTAGATGCAATACCCGCTCAAGCTAATAAGTACCACGATGAGGATGCATGGGTGAACAAAATAAGGAACATGAAGGACTGATTCGCACTCGGTTAATTCCGAAAATCCGGGCGGAAATCGGCTGGAAGTTTGGTACTGGAATCACGGGTCACTCTTCACTTCAGGCGCTCGTCCAATACATGAAACGAAATTATCTAGAAGCGAAGTTGTTAACCGTGACTTTGGTGTCGGTAAACCAAACGTAACCTGTACATATAGCATTCGCACTTGGAATTAAACCTTTCACGAATTGAATTAAACTTTCCACAAATTGAATTAGACTTTTCGAAAATTGAATTAGACTTTTCGCAAATTGAATTAGACTTTCCGCAAAATGAATTAAACTTTTCGCAAATTGAATTGAACTTCCTGCAAATTGAACATACGTGAAAAGATCAATAACATTAAGAAAGGAGCACTGACCCCTCCCTGTTTCTTGGTAGGTATCAAATTTCTTCTCATCGCATGGCTCAGCATTTCTTCTAGCTGCAAGTTCAGTTTTGTTATTAATAAACAAATAGTTTAGTTTCACATTAACTTCATGAAGTGGTGGATTATGTTTAAATCTACTTTTTGTGCTCGTTCCATTACTTGCATGATTTGTGATTACAATAATATACACTTTGTTGAAGTTGTACATTTCGTGTTGACTTATTGCGCAAGGTTTAATTGAATTGATGCGGAAAGTGTAATTCAGTTTGTGGAAAGTTTAATTCATTTTGCGAAAGGTTCAATTCAAAGTACGAATGCTATATATCAAAGCTTCTTAAATTACTTTGGGCACAAATTAAGGTTACCTTTAGGGGTACTCGTGAGATACCAAATTTAATTAGTTGCCTGATTATTAACTGAGACTGAGGCAGCATGTTGTTGTTTGACCAAATATCCTGGCTAAAGCATCAGGTGAAATAAATATTAGAAAATTGATATAATTGTAAAATTAAAATGTTGTCTATCGTAGCATAGTTCGTTGAATGGAAGACGACCGTATGTACCTAGTAAGACCCCATGTAGATCACCTACTAATATGGGACGAGTGCGTATTTTTATTGAGGTTCCGGTAGAACAAAGATACCGTTCTCTACATTCTAACACAGATCAAAGATGAAAGAAATTAAGTCCACAACTCACTGATCAAAATAATTCATTCATAATAATTCAGGTTGCAATATCGCAATTCGTGTATGTATTTCTCTTTCTAGAAATGAAGCAAATAGCAAATGGTAAAAATGTAGTGGTTCCTTATTTGCCGAGCTTGATAGCATGATGGACACTGTTGCTGAAATGTCGCCAGACCCGATTTTTAAATAGTCGAACCATGAAGAAAATGTAGCTCCTACTCTACTCTGTGGTAGCTCCATGTGTAAATCGCCTTTATTTTGTCACCTACAGACACCAATGAGGATGCTAACGGCGCTATCTGCCGGACGGAATTTATCTGAGGGATAATTTTATCCGCTAAGTAATTTGGCATTGATAAACGAGTCACATTCTTTATCTGGAGTATAGCGCTATACTCAGTATAGCTATCCTGCAGTTAATGTAGATAATTGATAAACCGGCCCTTAGTGAAACATCCTTATCAATAAAATACGATTGTCATTCCCGTTATTCATACCTACTGACTCGTCAATAAAGTTGTTTAATCTCGAGTTCCAAGTTTATAGATAGATGAGAGATATGTTTATTGTTTTACAAATAATTTTATCATTTATTATTTATAACCTGGTTATGAGGTAACTTATACTTGATTTGGCTTACACCAATTCCCGCATAGAAGCTGCTTAGCATTTAGATTTTCGACGATACGATTTACGAAATGGAACATGAATACCCTTACTCTATACTACTCGTTATAATTATAATTGGTAGATTTAAGTTACATCTCGTGAACAGCATTTTTTTAATGGACCTTTCACGTTGGAAATCGCCTTCACTTTTTCAAGAGAAATAACCAATTCTTTGTACAAGCTGGATGGTCCTTCTGGATCTGAGACAGCAGATGGAGGATTGTCAACAGGTGACTGGGTAGATCTGGTTAGGTGAGCTAGTTCGAGAGCCATCTGATGCTAGTAGTGCGACCATCTGATGCCGCGAGAGAACGGGGTCACCTTACTATCAACCTTCGTCATGATAAAGAATTATCGTGATCGGATCTCTCCTAAAAACGCGTGTGGGCACCAATAATGCCCGTGCCAACGAATGGTTGAATATTACAGTTGATTTGAGTTTAGCGGAATCCTCGGGGGGGTCAGTACTGTGCCAAACAGTTTCAAGAGCGGATGACCTTTAAGGTGCTGGGTCCATGACGTAATGGCAACGTCACGGAGTCCTTTTCCCAGCCGTGGTTCTTTCACCGACCACGCCTGCTTATTAGACATTGTAAACTAAACCCAAAATAAAAGTTATGTCATGGAAGAAATTGGAGACGGAAGATATTGAGGGATAATGTATTGAATACCTACACTTTGATTTTTCAAAGAACCATGATGTGGAACAGGAGGTTGAATCTGAGAGGACACCTACATGAACGTTAAAGAATCATTTTGATTATTGTATAAGATAGCTTGGCTGTTTAATCCGACACGTGTATTTTACATGTAGGTATGTGTATTAGTAGAACTGCATGGAACATGCTTTAGCCGCCTGCCAGGTCCAATCAAATGGATTGGATTGTAAAAGTCTCTCAGAATATTTCTACAATCGTGATGACTCACAAGGTAACTACGAGATATCAAATGCGTATTTTGATGTTTCGGAGGGACCTCAAACTTAGCAACTTATTTCGTATTAAGCGCGTAAAACCAGACATCTAATCTTGTCGTCTACTCGAAATTTTCAACTTCGTAACCAGCAATTCTCATTAGTATTAAGGAGAGGAAAATCGACAGTATGAGAGGTGGTGGTTGTGAAATAAATTCAGAGCTTTCCAATTAGTGCTGGGTGGTTTTTGTTGGGTGGTAAATGATGAAGTTACATTGCCGCAGCAACGATTGATTGTAAATGAAAAGCTTTATAAAAATCACGTAAGAAGATTTCGTGACCTTTTCAGGTAGCTAGCTCATGACTAAAGCATGTTCCATGCTAAAGTAGAAAAATGGTGGCCGGTTAATCCGACAGCCGGTTAAAGAAGGGCGGGTCCGAAGACACGAGGGATGTACTGAAGGACTACATAGTTAATACTAATACCTATGCCTACTTAGTTAATTTATCAGATACTATTGATAAGCTTAATTACAATATAATGCTCATTTTCCCGGCAAATCGGTGGTCTACTTGTTTTTTTTTTTTTTTTTTTTTTTTTTTTTTTTTCGATCCAAACTTCGTAAGTACCTACCTAGTTATTCTAACATTTCGTTCTACACATTTGGGAAAATTGAGGAAGCAATGATTGATTGAGTAATACGAATTACGCATGCGCTGAAATTGATGACACAGGTGAAAACTCCGAGACTAATGGATGGTTTTCATTAAATTTTCAGTAATTGTGAGGGTTAGCTCCTAGATGGTTCTGTACATTTACTGCTACTACTAATTCATTTCCGTCGGATGAATATTAGCAGGTGCGCATGCTCAAATACGAATTTCTCATGATCCATTGGTCAGATTTTGTTCACATTTGGGGGTAATCGGGTTCAAATCTCGTGATGGTATCTCATGAATTTCATTGAGATTGGTTGCAGTAGTTATCCATCTCGCATGCGAAATTGTCAAATACCATATTTATTGCCAACAAAAAACTTAATCTAAATTATTTTCTGTTATACAAACCAAATAGGTAACTATATGATTTAAAACTAATATTTGCTTTTAATGATCTTTTGCAAATTTCATTGAATTTCAGGACATTTTTTCATAATAATGTTTTTATACTTTGTGTACGCAAACGTTCTGGTTTCTAGTTAATTATATTTTCGGAGTAACATTCTGCTTTAAGATTAAAATCCTACAATTTTTAGCAGTTTTTTCAGAATGATTTTTTGCTTAATTGAAGCACTTCACTGTTTTCCAAAAGTTTTGTCGTACGAACTTATCCTTCTTTTATTAACGCTTGGTTAAAGGATTTATTCTCGATTCTATGGAGAGATATTGTTTGGAATGACACACACACACACACTTCATTTTTACAAAAATCCCCAGGCTAGAGGAGCAAACCATTAAATAAAACAGGGAAAATAATTAAATTAAATTAAATTAACAATAATAATATTAAAGGCTAAGTAGTTTGGAGGACGCCAAAGTTTATCTGATGCCGGCCCAAGCAGGGAAGTTGAGGAAGGAGGTAGAGTGGGATTGTGGGATGAACATACACATATACGTATTTCTACACGTATATTATACACGAATAACCAAACGCTATCGTCACGCTAAAGTCTCTTTAGTATTTCATTGTCAACGATTCTCTTGAATTCGAGATCGAGTAGGAGAAGATTGAATTCATTTTACTGTCTGCTTTATCAGCTATCTATTTACTTATTCATGATATAGCTAGGTTCGAGTAATTGTTATGACAGACCTACAACTTAGGAAAATATCTCATTCTCCAACGTCTATATCTCGTTGGATACATTGGTTCTCGTCTGATCTCCGAAGCAACGTCGGGCTTGGTTAGTACTTGGATGGGTGACCGTCCGGGAGCGCCGGTATTTCGGCATCTTTATTTTTTGTCTCATCGTTCAATTTTACATCATGTTTATTTAACCAGGCCTCGTGGAATAGTTCGTTTTGAATGCCTTCCCTGCTTTGTCAAAAGGTCGTTTCCAAGATCTGAGCAGGTACCCAGCCCAAATTCTACTACCAACCTACTCAATTTGTTATTGAACTGAGAACAGCTTTTATATAAAATTGTATTATTTAAACAAAAACCTGATCGTTGTCTGAATCTTTATGTTGGTAGATACCACTTTGCAGTACGAAATGTACTAGCGAATGCTTACTTAGAATAGGTACCTATCTACTTGAAAATTGGAATGTATCAACGACTGCATTTGCTCCCAAGTAGGTGAAAAGGATATCTGGATGTCTTACGAAGTAGGCACTTTGTTCACATTTTTGATTTAATAATACAATTATTATATTATCTCAGGTTTTTTCTTTTTCGACTAGGTAGATAATTGTGGAAGGGAAATGTTACTAGACGACAGGGGAGAACGAATAGGTACCTACCTAACCTATACTCATAAAACTGTGGTCACCATTGCGTCAGGTTATGGTGACTATGCGTAGGACGGGATTCCAACGAAAGCATTTGTCCCGCTTACGTGTAGGTAGGCCTCTTTCCCGTACACGCGGTAGCGCTACGCGTTGACGCGTATATTTGCGCATGCGCAGTTGGTGTTCCAGTATTTTTGCGTACACGGGTAGAAAAATACAGGAAGAGCAGAAACTCTCTATTGCTTGGTTCGTACCCCACAGAAGCCGGGACCCGTCTTGGTAGTGTGTTAAGAGTTTAAAATTTAAACGATGTGACATTGAATAGAATTAATTGTCACTTTTATTGAAAAACAGGATAATTATCAAATCGGAGATTCGTTAGAACAGATTGAACGTAGAGAGACCTTTCGAGTAATATAATAGCCACATCTCCCTCCAGAGTGTATTATGTTGTGTTGTCTGACTCAATCCATTGTCTCCTGGATGGTAATAATTCCCGGCAGCGTTTTTCACATATGTCATGCTCTCACCTGGCACCGCTTTTATCCATTCCTACCTTTTCAATCTATTGTGCTATTGTGTCTTCATCCATCCCACCAAATTCGATCATACGTACCAGTCAATCATACGCTCGTCTTTGGGAATTGAGTGCATTCCGGAAGTGTGAGGGGGAAACGAAGGTAGAAGAAAGAACATGAGTAGCTTTCTACTGATTGATGTGAATGTGTCACGAGATACAATGGATAAAATATTTTATACTTGGTGTATTGGAATTTTTCTCGAATCTCAAAAGGCTGCTAACAATTAATAAATCTTATTTTTTATTATTGTTATTATTTCTAATCAAATCTTTTCAACTTATATCATTGTAGCAAGGTAGCAGCTAGTACCTTTGCTACCGGTAAAATAGTAGCTGCTGCCCATCCGCGAACTGAAATTGAAAACCCAGATCATCAATTTCTATCAACTTTGAAGGATAGTTTAGCTCCGAGCTCCCCGTGCAGAATCGTACACTTCCCCATGAATTACCTCAACAGCACAATGCTAACATTTCGTTTTTCAGTGTTAGATAATGTAGAGTAAATTATTTATCTTTATGTTGAATCCTGATTTGATATTTAGTTGTTCCTTTTACTTCACATCCCATTCTTCCTGAAAAAAAAAAAAAAAAAAAAAAAAAAAATTGTTCCAACAAAGTATCATTAGGTCTTTCCGAGACCACGCTTCGTGTTTCATCCGTCTGCCCAATGAGTAGTTCGGTGAAAAGGGAGGGAGCGTGGACCACACACAGTGCTGTCAAAATTACCCATGAACAAGTCCGTCCTCCTCTTTCCCTGGTTCACTCTTGCAGGAATAAGGAGTGCGTACCTCCCATCCTCTTCGATGAGGGATACAGGAAACATATATCTTCTTGAAAAATTATATATGAATGCTTATCCGTTTTGGGACAGTCTTGAATCAAGCCCTAAATCTAATACATTTTATATTTTAGTAAATATTGTAGATACCTATGAAACATATATACTAAAATATAAAATGTACAAGATTCAGTGCTTGAATATTCCTATAAATACAAAGGTCTATATTTTCGGTTAGTGTATTCAAGTAGGAAAAGCAAATGTGGACCGTAATTCAATATAGTCCTACGAATCTTCCAAATGTGTAGGGGATGTTGCTCGCTTCTCTCGCAAACGGTAGATCTCTAAGTTTCTTGGCAGACTTTTTTTTCTGATGGAAATTCTTACAAACAAATTAAATCTTATAAAAGTACGTGGAACCACAAAAAGATTATTCACCTGCCCCCACGAATTCTCTTATTTAATGGTGTCCGCCCTCCACCTTTAAATGTTTTCATTTAAAAATAATTATTTCCCGATACTTTTTTCGCGATCCGATCGCGCCGTCGTCTTCCTCGTTCAAAAACCTACGAAACCCGTATTTTTCCGGAAAACGGCCGTTTAATTAAACAATTTTAAATTCGCTCGCTCCCACTTTTGGAAAATCTCAAGACTCCCCCCTCTCAGCCGTTTGGCCGTGCATAGACACGACAGACAGACAAACAAACGGAGTTTCATTCTTATTAATAGTATAGATTTTAGTAAATATTGTAGATACCTATGAAATGATTCAAACATAAATACAAAGGTGTGTGTGTGTATGTGTGTATCAGAGTTGGGCGTGATCATAATCATAATTACGATTAAAATCATTGGGTTTTAGAGTTGTGATTATAATTACGGTTATAATCATAGAACCTGAAGATATGATTACAATTACGATTACACTTGTGATTACGATTATGATTACATTCGTATTCACAGTTTTTCTGTGATTATATTCGTAATCACAACTTTTTTGCGATTACGATTATAATCACAAGTCTTTAATGTGATTTTGGCCGTAACAGCCAATGTTCCCTATAAATAAGCACATTACAGCAGGTTTTTCCCTGTAATTACAATCATAATTTATACAGCAGGTTTCAACACGCGGTGGATCGGAAAATATATTTTATTGTCTTAACACAAATTATAATATTTCACATTACGAATTAAACTAAAAGTTTTGTAAATTTGTTTGCTAACAACCCACATGTTAGCGTAGCGAATAGCTCAATCGAGAGTCCACTCTGACAATAATTATAATTCCAATTGAAATTGTTTGGGGTTACGATTGTATTCACAGGTAAAACTAAGATTACGGCTATAATCACAAGAAAAATTATGATTATGACTGTAATTACAGGGAGTGATCTGCTGTAACGTGCTTATTTAAAGGAAACATCTGTTGTTACGTTCAAAATCACATTAAAAACTTGTGATTACAAATGTAATCGTAATCGTTGATAATCATAAGTGTAATCGCAATCATATCTTCAGGTTCTGTGATTATAATCGTAATTGCAATCACAACTCTAAAACCCTATGATTGTAATCGTAATTGTAATTATGATTACCACCACGCCCAACTCAGTTGTGTGGGAGAATAGTGTATGCATTTCTCCTTTTTCCAAGTTCCCAAAGCAGGATGATGTTGGCCTAGAGTGATTCATAATTAAAAAGATTGTTTAGTAATGCTTTCATTACAGAGGCGTCCCTATACGTGTGGTTTATTTATGATTTTGGTGACGATGGCGAATAGATAGTGATTTTACAGGGTGTACCCCCTCTATTATAACCTAGCATGAATATGTTAAAAGCAGAATTGCTCTAAAATTAGTTGGAAACATCACTATTTCCATCCTTCCTTTCGTCATGAAATTCAAAATTTCCGAGGTTTGTTGCACAACTAGACTAAAATGTTTATATATATATATATATATATATATATATATATATATATATACAAGTGCTGCTCCTGCATAACAATTTATTTATTCATATATTCTCAATTCTCTCAGTTAGCATTAATGTTTGCCGAAATTTCAACTGAAATTATACGTCATATTATGGAGACAAAGAAGCTACATCCAACTTGGCAGATGGTTTTTTAGTTGAAAACTTTAATGGAACATTTAATTCACTGTCAACATGTTTTTCAAACAACGATTCGTATATTTTCATCGTCAAGTTGTGACGTATCTCTTTCTACGCCTCTCGTCTGAAATTTTAGTAATCCTAACTGAGCGTTTGGTTAGTCTCAACCAGTTCTACGAATCGACGGACTCTTTTTTGCGTGTTGGAGATGGTAGCCGTCTACCAGATCATTGACACCATGAATCAGCATCAGCAGTTTTACGGTGAAGGGAATAGATTACTTGACTAAAGTGAGAAGTTCCAAGGGCACAATCTCATAGATGGTACTTTTTCTTTTCAGCATGGTCTCACATAACATTTAGGTCAGAACTTAATGAGCTCGGGAAAGTTATTTCATTTTTAAAACATCTTACGGGGAGCGTCTTTCGGCGTTTCTTATTTTTCTAACATTATAGGTCCTGTTTTTTTCTAACATTGAACTGATTGCGTGATTTTTGATAGAAGATTATATCTGCACCCTGTATATATATATATATATATATATATATATATATATATATGTATATATATATAGGTTTGAAACCCATCTTTTAGGACGCCCCGCAGTGTTTCGACTAATGTATTTCAGGTGGTAAAAAGTCGATATAAAAGTTTTCGAAAACAAGAAAAGGTCTCAAATCGATTATATTCACTTGGAATAACCTTCTCTGGGTAACTCTGTGCCCACACTTGAACTCACTAAATAGAAATCTACTGTGCGGAACCCCTAAGGACATTATTCCTCTGAAATCTAATATTTAATTGTTTCCCTTCTTCTGATCATCTTGGTTTGGACTGAAATGATTCTCCCGAAGGTTTTACCGAATAATGGCTAGTATGCATAAAAGCTAAACAAATACTTGAAGTAGAAGGTAAGAGTAACTGCTTTACCTCGATCTACGACTAGAAGCATTGCGTTCAAATTGGATGCAAAAACCGAAGGATCTGCTACGAAGTAGATACAAATAGAAGGTAGTAAGACCTCCATATGTGGACGCCGTCACGTGACTCTCCTCCGCTCTCCCCTGGAACTCCAGCGGATCACAGAGTTTTCTTTACCCCGCATGAATCTGTATGCTCCACTGTTTCTCCAAATGCGAGAATCGTGAACAGAACCAGGCCAGCGTATATCGACACTGGTGAATCTCTCGGCTCCATCACATGTCGCTTGTATTAATGCCAGCCAAGCCTTTTCTGTTCACATATTCATCTCCCTGAATTAGGTTTCGTTACTTAAATGTGGGTGCCTGCGAGCGCACCGACAGCAAAGGGAAATGATGTGGACAGATGTCTTACCTGTTTACTTTCTTCAATTTCTTCCAGATATCTCGGAAACTTAATCCATACACCTGCTTCTAGTATGATCTTATTTGAGATGAATTCCACTGTACGAGAAACTGTGTTTTGCACCCCTACGTCTTCCCCCCTCTCCAACCTGTAATCCTGGATCTACCAAGTGTCTGAGAAAAAATTTGATTTTTTGTTCAAGCGAAAGTGCCCCACCTCTCGTTTCAGTTTCTGTGCCCAGAAAGTGATCACTTATCCACTTCAAGTTCACTTCATCACTTTACTTTTTAAATTCACTCTCTCTTCACGACCTCCGTTCTTTATAAACTTTAGCACTGCGCACTGCATAATTGCGGCCATACCGGACGGGTTCCACCTGTAGATTGAGAGCCATCGTCTTCCATAGCCCATGCTACGATTTTTCGAAGCATTACCTTCACCGAATACTTTTTATGCATACAATTTGGAGTCGATGCTTCAGCTCCTGCTTCACTTACTTCACTGAGGAGTAAAAGGTGGTCGCAAGTGCTATAGCATTTAATTTTTATGCATAGGAATCGAAGGATCTACTACAGTTAGTGGAGTAAAAGCATCAGCTTCAGGTTTATGCATACTAGCCAATACTCTCAACTTTTGAATATCAATTTTCAATTTCTATCTCTTCTTATCAGAAAATGGATATTGAAAACCAGTGGTATAAAGTTGTTAATGTAAAAAAAAAATATGAGTACCGGTTAGTCAAGTCTCGAGATGCTTTCTTTACATAATTAGAATTTTCAACCCGTTTATTCCGCAAACCTCCTCAAAAATTGATTTTCTTTAATTTTCGGTAGCAATTTGCATAATTTGAAAGGGTGAGTTTTTATTTAAAAATGGTCGTGAAACTTGAAAGCCGATTGAAATACGGTCATTTATGCCTTACTAGTTTCTAAATATAACATGAAATTGAATATTCCGTGGGTTTTCATAAAATTAATGTAAAATAACCATCCATTAGACTAAAATAACCTTATTATTATTTTTAGCCAATTTCATCAATGAAACGATTAGGCATCAAAATGATTTTTTTCTTCTCTATTTATCTTATTTCTATTAGTTTCCGCTATTAGTTAGGGTAATATAACAGCAATACTCATTACGATCGATTTTCGTGGTTTCGGAATTCTTTCATTTCGTTCATTTTTCGGAACGCATGAAGCTATATCATTTTTATGAACAGGTGCCTATCTACTTCATCTTTCTAGAAGTATTGTAGACAGACCAGTGGGTATTTTTAGAGATGAAATGGTACCTGTAGTGTGAAGTTTTGTGACAGCATGATAAAAGAATAGGAGGGTGTATGGTGCTTGGACAAAGGAGAGATGGGAAGGGGTCTTGGTTCTTCTTAAACTGGCAACGTCCTAGAATAGCGGAAACATTTAGTACCGCGATTGGAAACTTCTGGAATCATCTGGTTCTATCTACTAGCTATTTGCATTGTCACTACCGCATCCTAGGAAAGGTACTCTTTCACTTTTACGCTTGCGTTCATGAGGAGTTTCTTGGGTTGGGCGCTATGGGTGTTAAAACTTGCAAAGCGATTGACAGTTTTCTTGGGAAAATTGGACTTGACTCATAGGTATGTGTAGGCCAAAGATACGATGGGTGCTTCGCTTTGGCGGAAAATGCTGGTGGAGTGCGAAACATCTTAAAGAAAAAAAGCTATTACTTGGAATATTTCTGCGTCGAACATTCCACACCAGCAGCTCTGGAGGTGTGATAATTGATTTTTTGCGATTTTCCAACTACCAAAGAACGTGTTTCTTGTCAGTTGTTGACAACTTATTTTTTCTAGGGGTATATTCCCAAAAAACACGTCATTCGACGCAGAAATAGTCCAAGTGATCGCACAATTTTTTCAGGTCTCCAAGAGGTGTAATTTGTACAAAAACTATCAAGACTAGAAAAATCGGCCAAGAAGGAAAATATCTTTGCCTTTCCGCTTTTATGAAGAAAAAAAGTTGAAGAAATCGTTCAAGGCCTTGGTACGCTGGCCTAAGATGCTAATGTTTCGACGGGAAAGACTGGTAGCCAGCTGCACTGTGGTGCTACCTAACAGGTTTTAATCATTTCCACCTATATTAAGTACAGCAATGTACTTTTGCCACTGTATAAGCTCATCGGTTGTTGGCTGATTCTGAAATGAAAGCTACTTACTGTTCTGTTGGAATCAGTTCTAGTGAACAACTTTCAGTGAAGCTTTAGTTAGGTACAGAGAATAATAGGGAGTCTGCTGCACCGATCAAATCCGCCAGCTACCTCCAAAAAGATTCTTATACCTCCATGTACCTCCGTGTAATACCTCCATACCTTATCATGATTCGCTTTCTTCAGCTTTGAACCGGCCGATCTTTCCTCAGATTTTCCGAAGACGACACCTAGACCTTCACTTTCCTTTCTTATTATAAATTCAAAATAATACGCTCCTCATGGAAATAATAAAACAGATAGCTAAAATCATTGCGAAGTTTTATTAGTTGAATACAAATATACTTGATGCCGAAACCATGTCATTATCATCATCATATTCAGTGTTGCCAGATAGCGGGATTTATCCCACGGCGTAGGGATTTTTTGGGTCGGATTTTGCGGTGGGATTTATTCATTGAAATTCCTCAAAACGTTGGGATTTTTTGGACCCCCTTTTGATCAATCGAACTACCCAAATAAGTAGAATAGTAAATAATGAAAACACGTGTTTCCGTGGTTACACTCAAATTTAGGACCATCCGGAACAGCCTGGCGGACAAGGGAAGGATTTATATTCCATTGCAAGGCCCGGCCTATTTCTCCAGGTTCTTGACGATGTCCAGTCTGCAATAGGTTTCAGGGAAACAATGAACTATGATTCTAAAGGTCACCACCCTGTGTAAAGTTCTAATGCCACTACTTGTTTGAACTGAACGCTTTTCCACGGTAATTTGGAAATGATACGATCAATAATTGATTCAGGGTTTACGGTACTTATGCTTTATATATATTCTAGTTATTTTATAAGGTTTCATTTTTAAATTGTAGTTCAGCACTTTCCCTCTATTCCTAGTACACCTAGTTTCTGTGCAATATGGGACAAGAGAGGAAGAAAACTTCTCCGCGCAATATAATATTAGCAATTATCAAAAAAATTCAACTCCACCTCAGGTGTAGACTTGTGGGTATTAATTTTTAGTTAAGCTAGGATACATATTCTTTATTCGAGTGTTCCCTGTTCTCACCAGTATTTTGCTATCGGGTAAGTACCTACCCATTTTTTAAAGACTTTTGAAGAATATTATAACAAATTCATGATTGAAAATACAGTTTATTTATTATATAAATTTACTCACATTTTCCTCTTTTGATCTATACATTCATTTGAAGAAAACAATGATGTAGGTATTAGGTAAACTTCGTGTTGTGAATAACTTAGTAATATAAAATTGTAACAGTGAAAATTAATTTTAATTTAAAATCTCTTCATTTCATGCTTGAAATGAGAACCCCTATTAACCCGATACAGGGTGTCTACAGAAATTATGGGACAAGCTCGAGGAATAGATTTTTGAGATCATTTTTGATCGAAAGTTGTTCTAGGAGATTTCTCGTTAAACACTTTCTTTTCAAGTTATTCGATTTTTAAGATTTTTTCGTGTTTTTCTAGCTTATGACATTAAAACGGCCGAACTCCCCCTAGAATCACAGTAAACTCAAAACTAAGAACACCTTTGGAAAGACCGTTAAATTGTCTACAACCGGGATATAAAGTAGAGTTGTTTTAATAGGTAAAAAAGGCCAAAGTACAAAATTAGAAAAAAATATTTAAAATCGACGTTTTTTCTCCCGTTTTTCTGTTACCGGTTTGGGGATTTTTCGGAGTGCACTCTCCGGAAAAAAACTTTCTCAAACTGTTAGCTTTTTAATGGTATAATCAATTTTACTTTTACTTTGCTAATTTAGGGAGAAAAGTATGTTCGTATATTGAAAAACGTGGTTTTTCTACGAAATCGAGGGTTTTAGTGAAAAATGACCTTTATGAAAATGCGAGTTTGGGGCCGGTCTCTACGTATTTTTTCACGGTAGGTCGAATGGTAACACTTGCAGATCTCCCCAACTCCGTTATAACCGAGTTTCACACTTTTACTAACTAGTTACTTTTAAAAACAAATGAAATAGAGCATAAAAAATAAACTAAAAATTTGTGAGTTAAATTGTAAAACTCGGGGAGATCTGCAAGTGTTACCATTCGATTCAGCATGAAAAAATACGTAGAAACCGGCCCCAAACTCGCATTTTCATACAGGGTCATTTTTCACTAAAACCCTTGATTTAGTAGAAAAAAATATGGGAGTCAGTACTGTTTTGGTGGGTTTTTTGAGTACCATTTGAGATATGTTGCTGGTACTAACGAATTACTGCAGGCTTCTACTCAAGGCCTCTTCATTCGAAACTGTTGTGAGTCCATATCCATACCTAGTCTTGATAGCGCCACTGGATATCATCACGTCAAGATTCTTGGTTCAAAGGGCACCGACCGATTAGATTGTTTGTTTCAATAACATCGAATACCTATCGAACCATGATGTTTGGGTCAAAGCTAAACTTTTCAATTTCTTGTGTACTTTCCTTCCGTTTCTAATTAAGTTTTTTGTTGCAGGCATTGTCAAGTGGAACCAACCCTTAATCATCAAGTGAGTCCAGTTGTATGATTCAGCGTGATATTTACCGTTTTTTCTCTAGAAACACATTTTATTTTATTTTCACCTTAGAAGAGATCGAATCTGATCATAAGTTTGAGGTGAAAAATGTACAGCTTTAGGAGAGCTTATTTACTAAAGTTATCGATCGATAGCTGGCAAAAAGCCCATGTTATTTTCCTAATGAAGTCCACGATTGCCATGGTCTTTTTGCAATTATTCTGTGAAGTTTTTCCTTGGAGTGCCTCTCAAATATGTGATGTAGCAAGAACAGAAACAAAGTCCTCATTTTGGTTTATTATTTCAAATAATAAACCAAACCCTCAAACTCCCCCCTCAAAATTTGTCACTTTACTTTTTAAGGTGCGTAGAATCCAAATTTGAAATGTCCGTCCGCCGTCCGGGCCATAAAAGGCCTAAGAATTGACTTAAAAAACCCGTTCTTTCCAAAAATCGTTAAATTTATAGTTTTTAGCTGAATACTGCTCAAATAAATTGGTTCTGAAAAATGTACTTACTTAAATTTCTTGAAAATTTGCTATAAAATCGATAAAAACTGCAAAAAAGCTTGAAAATCCAAAATTTCTTTTTGAATAGCAGATTAATATTTACAATACATTTTTTGCCATAAAAGTAATAATTAAAATTTTCTTTGCACTCAAAAAGCTCTAATATAGAATCAACGCTTCTATTGTTAGATCTAATAGTAAAACCGTTAAACCTATAAGGCCCCGTTCCACCACGGAGGATCATGAACTGGTTTAGAGTTAATCCAGTCATGCCACTGCTCTTTTTGAGGTATAACTCCCGAGTCGGGATTTATAACCCCCTATGGTGTAACGCACCCTAAGTGTAAAATAGTTAAATTTATTCATAACTCGTTAATTATATTCGTGATATATATATTCGCTATATATCGAAATCAATCAGCCATTGTCCCGGAATAAATCTTGATTCCCAAACACTTCTGCCTGATTTGATCGGGTTTCATGGAACCATCTCATGATATATGGATTACATTTTTATACGTTGCAATCTCTCCATACCTCTCACATTTTGATACTTCGAGTACCGTTAGATAAAACAATCTCGTGACTGTAGTTGCTCGGAGATCCCCGCCACTGCCTTGTGAGAACATTTCTTGTCTTCTATTTTTGAGACAATCGACGGGTCCGGGGGGTCTAGGGCACTTAGTGGCACGCTGCAAGGTCTGTCTGCAGTCCCAGCAACATATGGCTGCAGGCTGTCACATGTGTTCTATGTAACACAAGAGAGCTCTCCCAATGAGGTTTACGCGCTCTCTCCTTTTGTTTACCAGCGTTATTGAAACGTTTATTCAAGTCCGCTGACATTCTTGATACGTTCTTGATAAGGCCAAGCCGTGCTGCGGTTTGCTGTGCTGGTTTGACCTTACAAACTAATTTTTTTATGATAAAACAATTTTAGCTTTTTAACTGATTTTTGATTTTGAAACATCAAGTTCCACAATTTTTCCAGTTGTTCCACAATCGATTGGCTGCCTGCATTCAAATCCGTCTTGATCAGAATTTCTTAAACACAGGGTTGTTGGCCGGAACGGATACCTACTTTGAAGTTATTTCATTAATTTCTTTTCCGCGAAGAACATAACGTAGGAAACTAATTTCACTCAAAATGATGACTATGTTAGCATATCTGGGTGACCAACATCTTTACCGTCTATTCGAAGTTTTGATTTTATTAATTTATTGAGGCAGAACATAGGAGTGGGTAGGTACAATTCAATTTAAAGATCAATGTACCTATTCATTTTTTAAATCATTTCCTGATTCCAAATCTGTCACCACTTAGCAATACTTTGAACGAAACTATTGATTTTTTTTTTTTTTTTTTTTTTTCAATTTTTCACAGTTGCTATCGATTTTGTAGCCTACTTAAGTGAAATTTAAGTAAATTTTCTTTACGATTTTGAGAATGCTATTTTTAATGTTCCAATTTACAGTTTTAATACTTCTCGTATTACTTTGCTAGTGTATATATATATATGTATAGTATATACATTTCGATTTTTACCCACATTCTGCGCCTTTTTAGTGATTTTTGAAGCACGCTTCATGAAATTTGAGAAAGTTAACGTGCTCGAAAAGTGCTGTCCAACGAAATCGTCTTTCTTTTAAAATGCTTATCTATTTGTTGGGAAAAGAACGGATTTTTTTAAACTCGTTCCAGGAGAGTCCGAAACGACACTCACACTTTCCCCCTTTTTTTTACGAAACTCTTCGCAAGGGTAGATTTTATTAAAAAATAAATAGATAAAATGAAATTTAAAAAGTTCCAGTCATGTAGCATGATCATATGAGCGAATTCTCGTAATTTCTTTTCGAATCTTCGCAAAATGTTTGCAGATTTAATCCTCTTTTGTCAACTGTTAATGAAATATAATTTCACTCAGCATAATTTTGTGAATAAATGTTTGAATGTTCCAGTTTGTGTGTGTGTGTATGTCTTTGTGTGTGTGTGTTTGTGTGTGTGTGTGTGTGTGTGTGTGTGTGTGGTGTGTGTGTGTGTGTGTGTGTGTGTGTATGTGTTTGTGTGTGTTTGTGTGTGTGTGTGTGTCTTTGTGTGTGTGTGTTTGTGTGTGTGTGTGTGTGTGTGTGTGTGTGTGGTGTGTGTGTGTGTGTGTTCATTTATTAATATATGTGTCATTCCAGACGATAACGCTCTTTAGGATCGAGATAAAAATTCCGTTATTGCGCCAAAAAAATCAAGCTTTCTATACGAAAGGATGAGTTTGTTGCTCGCACTTTGAGCACACTATATTGGTCAACTTTCAAACAAAGGAAAAAAAAAAAAAAAAAAATCACTGAAAATGGCTAAAAATCGATAAATTTATATTTCTTGGTAGAATATTTCATAAAATTGATAGTTAACAATTTCTTTGCTTTCAAAGTGCTCAAATTTCAAAACTGTATATACAAATGTTATGCGTCTTTTTGTAAAGTTCAATAACCCAAAAAGTTTTGCATCGATTAAGCTAAAACTTTGACACGATATACAGAGATACAACCGATAGAAAACCTGCCAAAAGAGTAAAACTCTACAGTAAACACACCTTTTCTTGGTGGTTCGAGTAAACAACACCCAGTTGTTGCTACTCCACAACCGTAATCAACGAAGTTATTCCGCACTGTGAAGCTATCATGCTAAATGAAGCTAATCACGAGTTTGTAAAGTAATTGTCTTCTGTTCATCCTACGAGGTTTAAATTTAATAGGCAGACTCTCTGAGATATCAAGAGACGAATAAAATGATGGGCTCTTTGCTGATAATCTGAGTGAGCTAAGTTCTACCTGTTCACCCAAGGAATTCGTAATTTGATAGGGAGCCACTCTGGGAAATCAAGAGTAGAGTGAAACGACGGATTCCATCCTGATCAGCTGAGTAAACTCAAGTCAGTAACAAACACACAACAGCGAGAAAATAATTTTTGTTTTATAAATTTTTTTATAGGTTATACATACAAATAACTAATTTCATTCTTATTCAACTTAGAATACAACACTTTTAAACGGGGTGTTGAAATTTCTAATTTGTTTAGTGTGCTCTTTAACTAATTGGACTGACTATGCAACTACAATGTGCTGTGGCAGGGTACAGCTAGTTTAAAATTATTATTGTGCGATAATTCTTGAAAATTTGCTCATACGATCTTGCTGCATGACTAGAATTTTCATTTATTTGAATTAACAAAATTGGGGATTTAAAAATATAGTAATTTTTTCCTCATTCGCTGCGTTTTTTCTCGGGATGTTACCTGACTTTATTGTGGAATATTGCACTCTAAAAGTTTCTTTCATGTGACTCAATATCTATTGACGATAATTCTGAAATTAACAATGTATTCTTTTACAAATACAATGGGTTTAAAAACATTTTACTTTTTTCATTCTTCTCATTTATTATTGCAACCACTTCGCTGGCGTAGGCTGTTTTCTGCTTCCGAGACCTCCACCTAAAGGTAGCGGAAGCATTGTTTTCACTTTTGGGCCATAAACATTTCTCTCCTTCAAAATCACAATTTCCACTCTCCTTGCGAATTTTCGTAGAAAATGTGAAGCTATTGCAATGGCCTCAAGTATTACATATATATAGATTGGTAGTTGTTTTCGACTGTATTTTATAAAATAGTTTGAAGTTGGGGGATCTTGAGGTTCAGTCAGACTGACATCTGACTGAACCTCGAGATCCCCCAACTTCAAACTATTATATATATATATATATATATAAACGAAATCCGTAGGATTAAATATAGAAAATTGAAAACATAAACTCACAGGGTTTTTGTCGACGTTTCGCGTGATCGCGTTATCAAAGACTGATGGTTGGGTTGTTGTTGTTCAGCTCTTTTTCAGTGGCTCCGGTCCGGTTGATTGGCGGAGCATGATCAACCGTTCGTCTGGTTGTTGAGCACCCAGTGGGAAACACTACCGGGGATAATGGGATAAAGGACTGGTAGGGAAAAATTTTAAATAAAAAAAAATATATATATATATATATATATATATATATATATATATATATATATATATATATATATACATATACATGTCATTCCAGATGATTACCCTCCTTAGGATTAAGATGAATTGGAATTCCGCTCTTGCGCCAAAAAATCAAGCTATCCAAATAAAAGGATGAGTTTGGTGGTCAGCACTTTTTGAGAACATTAAATCGGTCAAAATTCTAAAAATGAGCTTTAAAAAAAACTCTGAAAATTGCGGAAACCCACTAAAAATTGATACATTTATGTTTTTCAACAGAAGTTCAGTCAGAAGATGTTCATTAACAATGAACTAGAACATTAAACATTTTTTCTACACAAAACTATTAGTCCGTAAATCCTTGTAACACGCATAGCTGATACAGATTTTGATGAAGTCTTCGAAAATGTGCGGGTTAAGCTGTAGATGGTCCCCTATCAGTTTCATTACTCATAAATGAATATTTTACTCTGCGCATGTACAAATATGAAATCCACCAAGCATAATTTTCTCACGGCTTATTCGTCCAATACGGCTCAGAGTCGGAGGGTAATCAGAGAAAAACGGTTTAATAATCTCATTTCAATTTTCAGTACGATTGTAGGTACTATCGCTCTACGGCGCATGCCCTTGCAACTAGCATAATGTCTACATTTTGTCTGAGGATGTGCGGGTTAGGCTAACGTTTGGGGTCCCTCATTAATTTCATCACTCAGAATTAGATGGTTTCCACTTCGCATGTGCAACTGTAAAATCCATCAAGCGTCATTTTCTCGTAGCTTAATTTCTGATCTTGCTCAAATTTGAAGGGTATTTGGGAAATAACGATTTGATTATTCGATACAGGTTTCATCATGATCGTATCATTAGTATATTATTATTATATTAGCGCTAGCCTCAAATCTTTTATTCGTACAGTTTCCAACTGATTTCGATTAATCTTCAGGGATTGAATGGCTTATCTTCTAAGGGCTGGTTTCACCAACAATCCCTAAAGTAGATCACTGTTTTACGGAACCAGAGTTTCGAACGGTGATTTAAAACAAACGAGTTTCACCAATGTAATCAATGGTTACTCTGTTATCAGTAAACATCGAGTTACAGCGTTTCCATAAAACGTCGATTCAAAGTTTAAACATTGATTTAGGGCCAGTTTCACCAAATTTGTTAATCAACGTTTACCCATTAAACCGAAGATCTAAGGTTTTAAACAACGATATTCGGTTCCACCAACTCCGGTTCAGATAAATCAGTGATCAAATGTGCTGAATCAACGATCAAAACTAACCAGCCGAATTTGGGTGGTTAGCGTTCAAATCAACGGTTTACTAGCTAAGTAGTTCTTTTCGCCATCTTTGTTTACAGGACCGAAATCCCTTTTGTTACGTTTTATGATCTAATTTGCTACATTCTGCTTAATTTTTGTTTTCCTACATGCACGAAAATGAGCAACAGAGGATTGATTAGAGCTTTGGTTTTTGAGGACGAATTTGACGAGGATGATATGAAGACTTTATAATGAACCGTCCTCGTTGGATTAGAGAGAGTACGGAGGATTTCAATCTCAAGGAAATCGATTTTCTGAGGAGATACCGACTTTCAAAAACTACTGTTTTGTCAGTCCTTGAACAAATGATGATAGAATCGGATACATAATCACGGGTAGGGCTATAGGTACATATACGGAATGTACAAATACAGCTGTAAAATAGTGTTATAAAATAGCCAACGGTTCATCACAATTTGAAATGACTCAATGTGCGTAGATAGCTGTTGTTATTGAAGTGATGGGAGATACAAACATGAAAATACCTAGTTATGCAACTTGACCATAATGTATTACGAGACAATTTTAACCTGTTTCCTGCGTTTTTTGAGTCGAAATAACTTGGAATCTCGGCTTCTGCAGTGTCTTCAGTTATAAAATCCATCGAATACCAACCGCTGGAGACTCCCGAAATTTCCGCTGGAGACTAATCAAAATCCAAAATCGCGTTTGGATGCAGTATTCCAGTGGTTCGAAATTTCGCGGGTTTTACTTCAAACTCAATTCCAGAATCCTTGAAGAAACCCATATATTATTATCATCGTTGCACTAGTTTCGAAATGATAGGGCAGTAAAGGACTACTCCTACGAGTATGTACCTGACGTTGATAATTTTTCCCGAGTTCCCCGAGTGAAAATAAAATAAAAGCTTTGTTTTCACTTTTGGAAGGTGCCACATTTTTTAAAACTCACATTTAAGTTTCAGACCGTTGTGAACAACTTTCGTTCCGTGTCTGTCTGTCACTGTTCACTGTCTGTCACTGGATTTGTGCCTTGTTACAAGCTTACCTAATTTTCACAAACTGCTGCTTGTTGAAATTTTCAGGGAATATGCTAGTTAGGCTGGATATGGTCGGATATCAGTTTCATTGCTTCCAAATTAATACTTCACTCTGCGCATATACAAGCGAAAAATCCATCTTCATAATTTTCTCGCGGCCTAGTGGCCTGATCTCGCACAATTTCATATCATTAAACAGTATTTTACTGACTTATTCCTTCAGTTTCAACGTGATCGTATCAGTAGTAGCTGCTGTGCGTGAGCGAGTGTGAAATCTTTGTGACAAGCAGTAGGTACTTCTATAGTTTTCATTTGACTCTGATGAAATTTTCTGGTAGTATGCGAGTTAGGCTGAGGATAGTTCTTTATCAATTTCACTACTCAAAAGTTATGTACTCGTAATATTAGCAATGTAGGATTTTAATTCAAAATATTTTTGTTTTTAGTTCAGGTTTTCAGCTGTGGTTCGTTTGTAATTATCCTACTTTCTATTTGGAACTACTGTTACTGTTGGAGGATGGTCCTTTGATACTCTGGTTCCAATTAGTCCAGTGGATTTCTCACGAACTGTTCATTTCCCGGTTGTGTTTCAATTTTGTGATTAGTTTGAGCCTGACCTACTCACGGATAACTTATGACAGATAGTTCCCGCATTTGCCATCAGTCTTATATCTTGCCTCAGGCCAGATATTGGACTACTTGGTACCTACCTAGTTGGATTTTGTTATGAAGTCAATAATTAAAGTTATGCGAAAATTCTTATAATCTCTAGCTTTATATTATTCCGTAAAGGAGGATATTTTGGTGCACTTGACTGAAAGAATAGTTCATTTCCCTCGCTTGCAATAACGGTCGATATTCGAGCTTTCTTGCGGTGGACATGACATTGAACTTGCGCTCATACCTACTTTTGTCTGTGAATCCTGAAACAATAGGTGGAAGTGTGGTAACACGCGTTCGCAACTTATACAACCGGGCTCCGTTTCTCTCGGAAGGTTCTTGAACTTACTACGGTGCATCAAGCGCTCCGATCGACCCATGTTACTCTCACATTCATTTAACTGAAAAACGTAAAGCTTCAAACGTTCTCATGGTCCTGGATAAAGAACCGGTGGTTTGACAGTCTGTGCCCCAAAGTGCTGATATTTCAAAACAAAGTAACATAATTTTATACGATATTTTTCGAAAATTTGCTCATGCGATAGTGCTGCATGTCTCGAATTTTTTTCAGTTCCTCACAATATTAACAACTATTTTGATTGATCGATTAGATGGCTCCTGTTACTTGAAAAATTTACTTCATTTGATATATTTTTTATCGATGAGAATCATTAGTCTTTTGTTCTACCAGTGGTCCTGGCGTCGCGGTAGGAAGAACATTTTTTATGAAGTATATCAGTTTAGAATATTGAGGTCACAATATTGTTAGTGTGGTAGACATAATACCTACATTAGCCCTGCTGTGGGTGGAGGAGGTTTAAGCTCACGTGGATGTGAATGAGGACGTTGGGATGCTATTAGAAGTTGATAAGAGATAGAAGCTCCCTTAGCAAGATTTTGTCAATTGCACGCCCAAAATTTCTCAGAGTACCTATCTTTGTAATGAATAACTCACATTAATTTTATCCGATAATGTGAAAATTAAGAAGCGAGATTGAGGGACTCTATAGGTATCAATTAAGTAAATTATGCGCGTTGTGTCACCTTGTCCGCATTGCTGTGACGCATACGTACTAGACTGAACCATCTGTATAATTGTAGAACCGCTGATTCTTTATTGTTATAAAACAATTCTGTGATCTAACATAAAAACAAAAAAAACATAATTATAAACATAATAACAAAATTATAAAACATAATATACCTATATAATTTTGAGGTGTTACAGATGGTCGGAAAATATAGAGAACAGATAAATATAACTTACAAATTTGAGAATATTTCACCGTATCAAATATTTCTATATTTTCCGACCATCTGTAACACCTCAAAATAATATTACACGCGTTTTCATCCTTCACCAAAACTATATATATATATATATATATATATATATATGAAATTAAATTTAATAAATATTAAGTATTTATATTAAGAATGAGGAAGCTGATTCTTTAAACTTCAAAATTCTTTGGAAACATTCTAACTTGTCTGATTCTTGATGTGTCTCACTTCTTTTCTACGATTTGTATAGTCCAGTAACCTTGCATACGTGTTATGTTGATTGGCACCGGACACAGGTATTGGCGTGTCACTGTTACCAATCAACTGACTGTTTATACAAAATATCACTTTGTCCTTTCGGATCGTGTACAAGTTAAATGTTGATTGCGACATGACGAACAGCTTCTGAGAAATATTTGCATGTAAATCGAAATGAACCCTCCCTCCGCCCCATTTAATTAATTTTTGCTCCCACAAGAAAGGGGAAGTAGAGTAGGTACGTTGTTTTAGGGAAGAATTGAATTCGTAAAATAATTTCATTTCCAATCACGCACAGTAACTTCTCGAAATCGTGCATCCCGGATCATCAAAGCACCGCCGAAGGATCGCGTTCAATCCCACGATTATGACTACGAGTTGGTGGTTTGTGGACGGGGAGTGGGTGGGGATGATTCCACGGGTTATTAGGACCTTGTACCCTAAGGTTCACGGTACGTCGTACCTAGCGAGGTTCTCCGGGCTGCCTCATCGCTCGAGTTCCTCGAACTTGTGGCGCGGCAGCCCCTTCGTCATCTTCCAACAACGGGTCAAACCTTGTGGTGGTAGTCGGCCTCTCCTGGTCTCCTCTGCCCACCTCATCAAACCTACGCCTTGGTCGTGCTCGATACCTCTGCATCGCATCCCGTTCTCTTGCCACCTTCACTGGACTCCCTCTTCATACCTGAATTATCAATTCATAATGCGAAAAGAATTTCTCGCAATACGGAATCATAGGTTACCTTAAATGGAACCAATGAAGCAGTATGGGCAAGGTTGAAGCTTCAACATTTATATCGGTTAAAAATCGGGTGAAAAAACGCAATAATAAATTGAACAACTAAGGCAATCAATAAACTAGAAGGTTTAATTTTTAAAGTGTTAAAATTTAACCTTTCTTTCAAGACATATGCCAGTTTCAATGCTCATTACTTTCGGTATTTAAATTTACTTAGAAATTAAAAATATCCATAAAAGTTATTGTCAGGATTTTTAATCAGAATAATTTAAAACGAGAGAACTTTAGTAGGATCCATTCGAATCAACCGAAGTCAGTCGATTCGCAATCTATTCCCGAGTTCTGATTTTTTAAGGGTTTCCTCTGGAAAAACGTTTTTCCTTCAAAACTTGAATTTCTCAAAGTGAATTTCAAAGTCCCCTATGATTATGACTTATAAGATTCCGGAAATGTGATCAAAAGTTCATATCAATAATTGAAGTTATTTGGAGAATTCCACCATTATATGAAAAAACACGGTTTTCCTGAGAGAAAAAAAAAATCGTCCAATAAATCATATCTCAAGAACCCGGATCACACTAATTCTTATTTATTTATTTTTAGTTTTTAGTTGTTTTATTTTTTTTTATTTTTATACAGGCAAAGCATAATGTTAACAATTACAGAAACTGGTGAAATTCAATACAAATTTATATCTCGATATTTAGGCTACTTTCCGAGGTCATATTTATATGATATGCAATATATCATTGATATTCAGAAATTATTTATGTGTTAAATTAATGTTTCAGATATTAAAACGATTCCTGACTAAATCGGGTATTTCCATGTTGAAAAATTAGTTTTCCAGATTTTGGGGGCCGTTGCAGTATTTTATTTTTGTTAATTTCCTGTATGTATGCATACGTCTAACAAGTTTGAACACGTCTTACGTGTATGATACCCCGTAGGATGCATGTTTTTTTATTATTAACGATTAATTACGTGGTGATGTCAATTTTTCAGTACGATTGGTTTAAATTGCAAAATACTAGAACTATTATTCTTCAAAGATCCACCAATATTGGAAAGTAGACGTGAGGGTACGGTGTCATTCGATGTATAAACATATAATATACACCATGTACCACCACTAACCAGATAATAATGATTGAGAGTGAATAGAGCAAACGACTGATGCAACAGTTATTCCTCGTTTCGTTTGATTTGCACTATAATTTTCCCAAACGGACGGAGGGAACTGAATTAGGTCGCGCCATGTCATCAGAACGCGAAGTCACGGTTCTTCCTTGGTCACCCACTGATACGCACGGTACAACAGCCTTATGTGGTAAATAAGTAGGAGATGAAGTTTTCTCTTCACAGTGTGAATCACTCGTACTAAAAATCGAACTCGTAATTCCTGGACAACTTTATAAAAACGTCTGCCAAGTTGGGTGGGCAGTATAGCTTCCTCACGCATTGTAAAATGGACGTAGGTGTAGAATTAGCTGAAGAACAAAGTACGAGTCGATATGATTGAACGCAAAATATAACAGAATTAGAATGCAAAATAATGTGTATACATGCTAAAATGCAAATCACGGCTATAATTCATGTTTGCATGTGCGGAAATCGATTCATTATTCTCGGAGTGTCGTCTGGTTTTGCGTGTGCTCAATAGTTAGGTACCTACCTATTATTCAAGAAAATGCGTTAAAATACTAAGGGCATCATCTTGGACCCAACAACTTCTCGAGTTTGAACGGAACATGATAAGAAATCAACGTTTTCGTATGTGTACAGACTACTATTCACGAGACGGCAATGAAAGTTATAGGAGACCGTCTAAAAGCTACACCGCACTATTTCTGAAAATTTAATCAGAATCGTACCATTAGACTCGGAGTTGTGCCTGTGCCAATCGATATTAGTTTCGCGCGTGCGCAATGGTTATTACTCCACCAATTTATTGGGAATTTTTCTAGAACATATACTCAACTACCTACCAACAGAATTGAACGAAATCGGATTACCAGATGATGAGAAATCGTCGTTATGAGATATTCACGTTTGCGCATGCGTACAGGCTACTGTTGATCTGACAGCATTGAAAATTATAGGGGCCCGTCTAGGAGCTAACCCGCACAATCCCTGAAAATGTTATCGAAATCGGATTGAAACTTGGTTTAGTTTTGGGCATGACAAGGATTTACCACAGACAGACTCACAGGCAAGGAATCGAAATTAATCAGCATGCTCTGAAACGCAAAAAGCAGGTGGAAATTTTATTTAGATTTTGGAGGACAAAAATGTTATCGACTTCTATAACGAACACAGAGCTTCCCAACCTTCGGTAGTGAGGAAGCAAAACATATATATATATATATATATATTATCCAATCAGTTTGTCCTCTCTGATGTTGGTTCAAAGGTTTTGCGGTTTCCAAACCCTTTTGTAGAGTAATCACGAGGTTGAGGATCGAGCATGGAGTATGTGACAACCTACATAGATTTAATATTGGTAGTTTGGTCGGCCGTAAGTACTTATTGTTTTGTACGAATTAGTCGGGATGCGGCCCAAGGAAAAAATAAATGAAATTACTTCATTTATTATTTTATTAGATGACGTTTCGTCCTCTAACTGAGGACATCTTCAGATTTCTACACGGACAAAAACAGGCATTATATGTTACATAGGTTTTACACACACATAGATTTACACACACACATACACTACATAGATTTAGGCTGCAAGACGACCAGAGTGCAGCAGATGCGGTGATCCATGCGGTAACCTAGAACATTTAATAAAAATGTGCCCGCTGTTCTATTTCGAAGAGACGAAATGTTCTATAAACTCTTAAACAGTTGAAATTACCCATCAATTATACGTACCTACTTACTGTCAACGAGAAATTTCAATGTATAGGTACAAAATTATGTTTGAATATGTTGAAGCCTGTAATATATAGCTAATAATGCAAAATATTATTATGGCTATATAACTAACTTTTAATGCTAATTTTTAAAAGATAAAGTAATTCCGCATTAAAACACAACTACAAAGTTTGTGTCATATGTGATATTTTAATAAGTTTCGCAACATCGCTTCATTTCGGGATCCGCGCTCTTATTCAAATCAAAACAAAAATTTTATTTACAAGACATTTGTACAGCCATGTAAATACTTATGTTGTAAACACTAAATAAAAAAAGCCAAGTTCATGATGGTCTTGTCGATTCGTTGAGGAGCAAGTTGTCACAGAATTAATGTATTTGTGCTTAACTTGTGTAAATAAATACTTTGATTATAAGTAACAAAAACAAATAATAATTACCTAGTTTGAACTCAAAATAAACTTGATATTGAATTGTAGAATAAGAAAACAAATAGAAATAATGAGTCACGTTTACTACTACATTAATTTGTTAGTAGTTATGATATATTTTTCCCAAAGATATAATTGGCGCTCATATTTTCGCAATACAAATTTGTTGTAGTTAGGGAATTTTACGTTAAATCCTTATGTTTCTCACACTTTTGATGCGAGGCTTCATAGATCTTTTTCTACTTGTTTGAGTGCTGTAGGTGTTTTCCTGTCTGAAAACCATGGAAACTAGCCTGTTCAACTATTTTAGCCACCCTTTTCCCATTTAGATTGGCTCACAACATATTTATTAGACATCAGGGAGATAGGAAATTTAACACTCTTTCCAACGGTGTTCTTTTTTATTTTATATTTTAATTTACAGTAAACCTTGTTGTAATGCGTAAAGCTGTGCAGTAAAGCTGTTTTAATGTAATAAGGTAGAAATCACGAAAAAAATCTTAAATTTTAAATTACTCGAAAACAAAGCGTTAAAAAAAAAAAATCTCCAAGAAGCACTTTTTGTAAATTTGTTGAAGAATCGATCCCTGAAATTTTATCGTTCTTAAACCGAACACCCTTTATATATCCTTAGAGAGAATCATTTAATTCTAAATATTTACAACTGAAAAAATATTGGAACAGAAACAAAATACGTGTAAAATATTTGCCTACCTACAGTTTTTTATTTTGTCTCATGATATAAAGGTGGTAAGGGGAGACCTGCCTGTTATGGACATTGATGAATCACCAATAACAGGCATACCCATCGAGTTTCTTTTTTTTCTTGTGTGAAACAGATTAACGAAAGTGGGTCATCCATGGCATAAACAGTTGTAACTAAAGGTGTTGGAATGTTCTAGCAAAAAGTGCTACAAAGGCGTTAAATCTGAGTGAGGAATATTGGATTAGGGAAGTCGCCGCGTTAGTGTTGTGTTCGGTCATATTCGGCTTTCAACGAATCCAGAATTCAGGAACGGGATAATTTTTACCAATGCTGATGTATTTAGACGTGCTGAAGTAATGAAGACATTTTGTAATAAGATAAAGGATCATAGGAGAGACATTGTCTAAATTTTTCCCCCCATTAAAAAAATACCAAATTACAACATTTTTTGGCAATAATGGTTTTCAAATAATAATAAACGAATTTCCGAAGAGAATACGCGTCGAAATAGTTTGCTTGTTAGAGCGAAACATTTGCATAACTACGTTTGCTCACACGAGGCCTTGTCTGTGGAGTGACGTGTTCTACCAATGTTAAAGGGCTAGTTCTCGATGGGCTAGGTGGGTGGTTTATTTTCAATAATTAACCTTTGCACATACTGAGGAAAGAGTAGTGGAAAAAGCTATGAGGTCAGTTGTGGAAAATTAATTACGTCATAACTTTCAGAAAACTAAGTACCTACCTAGGTGCCTGCTTGAAGAAAGTGAAAAAGTAAGGGGACGATATGTATTGTTGTCCACAAAAAGAAGAAAACCACATTCTCCTTTTCGTTGATGGTGAAGAATCTCGTTTTAGTGAATTTTCGAAGAAAAAATGAGCTATGATCACTTTAAAATGTTAGAAGTGGAGAGGAAGCATGCATAATTGCCTTCACCATAAGTGAAATTTATGCATAATTAACCAAATTTTTTAGTTCGGCTGCGTGTTCTAAAATTTTCTTGTCGATCTCGGCACACGGTTATCCTCCCTCATTTTTATTCAGGACATAATTGGCCTCAATGATCAGAATTTAAGTGCCTAATTTATTTTTATCCTCAACTTTTCTTTGAAAATTCGCTCTATTAGTCAAGCTCCATGACTGAATACTTTTTTTTTTCAATGGAAGTACCTACCTACTCCGTCATTGGGAATATCCCAAATACTCCACTTTTCTAAATAATGGATTGTTTCCCATAAAAACTTGAGTCGGAAACTTCTTATTTTCTTTTTCAATAATAATCATTCAAGCAGTTTCTTGCAAATCTATGTGGGAGCTGGACGCCAGCCCGACCGAGCGTTCCTGGAAAGTGAGGAGTTTCTAAGCATAGATTTCGTTCATTCACTACCTAGATGCCATTCAACCTCTATTGCCATATTTCTGCAGATGTTGATGTTTTCGTGTGATGGAGGTATTTTTGAAGACCAAGAACATACCTACCTACCTACTTAGCCAGTTTCTGCATTATTTTCTGCGCCCGATTTCATGGACGTATTTTTGAAGACCAAGAACATACCTACCTACCTGCTTGGCCAGTTTCTGCATTATTTTCTGCGCTCAGTCGTGTTCTCTCTTTCGGTTCAAGAAGTGCGTTTTAGAACATACTCTCATCTGTCAGTCCTCAATATTAGCATCCAATATTGGAGTGATATAAAGTTCCATCTCGCGAGCAATTTTGATTTGTCTTGTAAAATGAGTCCGCGAGCGGATAGAGGTTGTTGCTTTTTTCAGTTTTCATGTGAGTACCTACCTTTCCTTACCTTACCTACTTACGGCCATACGTACCTACTCGGTGTCTAGCCACTAGCATTGCATACACACGTTTGTAAATCAACGGGAAATTTTGGTTGGTTTTTTCTCCCTTCATCAGCTCCAACGCCAACTTGGTAACGGTCCAACTATGGTGCTTGGCGTGTTGGTTGAACAATTGGATTTCTGTTCTGTATCTATGTAGAATCGGTGCTGGTATAATATTCTGACACTGTTGGACAGTAGTCAAGAAGTCCGTGCTGAGATCTGACGAAGAGACCATACACTAGGTAGGTATATTTGGTATTTATACATTGTAAAAATTTTACCGCCCCTGCTACAAATCTCAAATCCAAATTACTGAGATTTTACTTTTCTCAATAGTTTTAAGTGATTTTTAAAACATAACGATATATCAGTCAATACATTTTTATCAACTACTCTTGTGAAATGATTTCCCATGGAAGTCCGTTTTGGAACATCCGCATTAAAACTCTCAATGAACAGAACATCAATAAGAGACCTTAGAATTAAAAAACTCATTGTTCACAAGTTTTTTTTGCGAATTTTCAAAGACAATTTAGTATCAGTTTGGTGGAAGTATCCATCACATCACAAACTATGGCTAAAATCATAAAATTTTGTTGCAAAATATAATTTAGAAAAATTTTGTTTTGTTTTGTTTGAACATGAACGTTAGTTTTTGCTGTGCTCCAATTTTTATAACATATTAACCGCATTCAGAACAAGTTTTGTATCTTAAATTATTTATAGTAGTGGTTGCTGTTGTAAGTCAAATATTAAGTTCTAGTACGCGTCACAAAGGCTTACCTATTTTTGATATTTTACGGCTGATATTGCAAGTCTTGTTTGCTTTATTCAAATCCAAAAGTTACTTTTCCATTATGGAGAAGTATTGGATAATGTCTGAAAGGAACCTCGAATTCCATAAAACTCCCTTGTCCCATCTTGTAGATATCCCCCTCCCCCTGCACCCTAGCCAAAAATCGAAAGTTTCACACCTATTCAGATTTTTCACACCACAAACAGATCGGTGTACATTTATCTCAAGAGCTGATTCTTACAGTGTGTATTCTCATGGTTATATTACTTCTAGATCGGAATTTTAATTTTGCAGCTAATGTGATAAAAAAACCGTACCAGTCGTAAGAATGCGATTACTTCTATAGATCAAATAATCAATTACTACTATCCGAAATGAATCAACAACCTACCAATATTGCTGCACGAAATTCGATGGCCACCTCTTTTCAAACCGACTTACCAATCAGCCAGTCAGAGCGATTTTCCTTAAGATATTGTATCATATTTCTGCTTGATTATTTCGAAATTGAGCATTTAGTGTGCACGATAGCTATCAATTTTATCGAACAAAAATGCCTTCTCTGCAATATACTGCTATTAAAAACTAATTCTTGGATTTTTTACTATTATTCTAAGTTTTTGCACATTTCAATAAAATTTAAGTACCTACATATAGTGAATTTTTGAAGGAAATGAAGCTATGGCTCCAAAAAATTGTCAATTAAAATTTTCCGAAATTTTCTATGTGGAAATCCGTTTTGAGGCATTCTGGAACGATTCCTGGAGTTTAATACTTTTTCATATATACATACATTCAGGGTTTCTCTGCTTTGATTCGACTGATCATTTGTCAGCGCGCGCGCCTGTGTGCTTTCCTCGCTACAGGCCGCAATTTTGGAGCTATTAGCATGAAATTTGATAGGGAGACTTTAGATATCTGGAATTAGCTGTCTAGTTTTGGTGACGATCTGAGCTTTGGAACTTGTCGTCTGCGACGACGATTGTTGTCAAATCGACTGAAATAACTATGAAAGCTTTAAAAGTTTTCTTTGACGACAATACGACGTCGTCGTCACTGACGTCAATTATTGTAAAATCACCAAAAATCGAGTTCGGTATCGATTTCAATAGTTTTCGCCACAAAGAATCGACTGAAACCACTGTAAAAGCTCTTAAAGTTGTCCTTGACGACCATCGTCGTCCTTTACGACAATTGTCGTCAAATTAGCCGAAAATCGAGTTTGGCATCGTTGTCAATAGTTTTCGCCAAATAGAATCGTGAATAAGAAGCGAAGTCAAATACATTATACGAGACAACTAGTTTTTCAAACTTCGTTAGGAACCTGGTCAGCAGACCAAATAGTTTTTAAAGATATCAAAAAACTTTAATTGGTAACTCCCCTTATATTTCAAATAATATTCAATATATTCAAATAAATAAAAATATAGTATAGAACAAGTAATATTCAATCAAGGTTCTCAAGTGAAAGGATGGGTTCGTAGGCCAACACGATTTGAGCACATTAAATTGGTCAATATTCAAAACATGTGCTTTAAAAAAAATCACTAAAAATGACTGGAAACGTCTAAAAATCATTAATGTTAGTCAATAGAAGTGTATCAACGTTGAACTAAAATATTTGAAAAATTATGGTAACAAAACTGGAAATTTGCTAAACATCCAAATCTGTTTTGAATCGTAGAATATGATTTAGAACAAGTTTATTTGCCATAAAATTGGTGGTTAACAATTTTATTATACTCAGTGCTCAAATTTTAAAACAAAGTAGCATAATATAATATGTTAATGTACGAAAATTCGTTAAACGAATATCAATAAATGAACATCATTACGTGGTTCCGTGTGACAAAAATTAAAGGGAAGTACCCTCAATACCCTCTATACCCTCAATAAAAATAGGAAAGGGAAACCACGTCCCAAGTTGAACTGGAACATACAGTTCCACTTTCGCACGATTTATGAGATATCGAAGTGAAACTTGAAGAACGTTTTCGGGGTGCTTGGTACTAAGTTTTGAGCAAATAAAAATCAGGAAAGCATCGAAAAAATTTTGTACAACCCAAGGGGGGAGGGGGGGGGGGGTAATGGGTAGGTACTTCAAAAACATTTTTCCATTTTTTTATTTTTTGCCGAGTGACACCTCATTTTAAAGATTGTTTAGTGCTGAATACGATGGTGAAACCAGAACTGCAATATCTCATTCCGTTCTCGGATAGAAGCGTAATAACCCCGTAGAAGCGCGAGTTTTTCTAAAACTGCCTATCTTTAGATAAAATCGCGCTCCTTCCTGGTTCATAATACTCCAATCCGAGAACGGAAGCACTAAAAATCTTTAAATGAGGTGTCACTCCGCAAAATTTTTATACTACCTACCCTTTGGGCAGTCCAAAATCCTTTGGAATTTTTTCCTAATCTTTATTTGTTCAAAACAGGCACCCCAAAAATTCTCTCCATGTTTCACTCCGATGTCTCAAAAATTGTGGAAAAAAGTTTGGGGGGGGGGGGTTACTTATGGGACACCCTGTATAGTATTGACCCTACGTACTAATATGACTTATATAAGGATTAAACATTCACGACTTCAATATTATTCCAAATGTGGGTAACTCCTTATGAGTTCATAGAAGTGGAGGAACGCAACTTTTCCGATCAAGTTTCTGAATCTCATCTTTATGTACTCCCTAAATTCCTTAAAGTGTATCAACTAAGTAAAATAATTTCAGCTCTAGTTGTGGCGGTATTAGTAATGATGATGCAATGGTCATCCGTTGAATTTAGCTTCTTTCTGATGTGCCGAAAATCTGAGTTGTGTGCCTTTTACGGGAATGGGCAAGGTGTCTTGTCAGTTTCCCAACATAATCATGAAAATTGATCTTTTTCAACCTGAAGGAGTTCATTTCGTCACCAGGAGCCTAAAGCGTGACGTGGTCCTTCAAGTCCCCCGGCAGTTGTCCTCCGTCGGTCGACTGGACATCTGGGGCTCATACCAATCAGCGCATGGAAGGTTCATGAAATCGGCGTTTAAGTTTCCGCCTCGAATACAAACTTTCACAAGCGGATTCAACTCTTCCTCAATGAACGATATTTCGTAACTCGCAAAGTGAGGCTGGGTCCAAGGCAATTATTTAGGTTCTTACGTGGACGTGTTGTTGTCACCTATTACGATTACAAGCAAATAGAAAAAAATCGTATCATGCAAAAGAAAATGCAGGTAACTACATTATTATCGTGCTATAACAACGCCTTTCCTACTAATGGTGCCAGTGAGCCTCATTTCATTGGCTGTTCACGTTCAGAAATGGTGGAAATTTTAAAAAGGTGGTACCTATTCAAAACGCGGTGAGAATCTGACTATAGGAAGTAAGAAAATGTCATTCGTTGAATGTAAGCGAAATGACGTGATATGTGAGAACACCCCCCCCCCCCCCCCCCTCCCCCCATAATGGAAGGTACCTAAACTCTCAAGGAGGTCAACGACTTTTTTGTGTGTCTATCCTTTGCCAAAACAACGGGGAATTTTGAGATTATGTTGAAAAGACCACTGAGTGTACGGCCTGGACTTGAAGTAGTATGATTGCAACTTGGTGTTCTCTCAGAAAGCACGGGCAACAAATGATGATTAATCACATCTGTAGTTCCCGAAGTTTCATTCAATCCTGTTTTGGTTTATTGTTTTCAACAATTCTGCCACGAATGTTATCATTTCTAATGACGGACTAATGAGCTGATGGAAGGAACGATGCAGAATTAGCAACATTCCTGTCTTACTGCTTCAATTTTTACGTCACGAAGTTCTATTGACTCGCATACCAAGTTTTGTCGTGATCGATCTACGCCTTCAGAAGTTCAAAAGAGGGGTCCCGGCTTCTACATACCCCCGGCGAGGTCCGGAGCAGGTGTAAAGCTAACATTATAAAATTAAGCAATCCACGAATAGGTAAAGCAATCATAAATCTATACGTCCGATCCCGGGCGATGGCTGCGTATTCTGCTAATTGATAAATTATTACTATGTTAGTGTTTGTTATCTGTGCACTTGTGCAGCTATTTATGTCCACATAAGGTATTTGTTGGTAGGTAGCAAAAATACATTCCACGATTTAAAGTTTTCCCGTGATAGCGCAGCAAATGTTTGCCAGGAGGGACGGCAAACCATTCCTCAGGTGGTTCAACAGTTGTACTCGAGCAGTAGAGAACAATAAAATATTTCTATGACATTTTTTGAAAAACTAGGTACCATAAATGATAATGCACGAAAACGTAATAAAACTGTCTATCCGCGAACTTCAACGTTGAATTACGTTTATTCTCTTCCTTCGCTATGAATTTTGGTTTGGTATATTGCTTATTATTGCGATTTAGATATAGATGTCGAAACAACACAGAAAGTAATGAGAAAAGTACCAGTCATGCAGTATGGTCGTATGAGCAAATTTTCGTAAATTATCTTATTGTAGTGCTCCCGAGTCTACCTAAAGGTAGCGGAAGCATTGTTTTCACTTTCGGGAGAAAACACTTTTTGGTCTCCAAAATCAAAATGTCCTTCCTCTCGCATTTTACGTTTTAGACCATTCTGAACAACTTTGGTTCCGTATCTGTCTGTCGTTCTGTCTTTCTGTCTATCTGTGTGTTGTGTGTGTTTTGTGTGTCTGTGTGTCTCTCGTGTGTCCGCAAATCCTTCTAACAAGCTCATTTTCCTCAGTTTTCATCCGATTTGGATGAAATTTTCAGGGAATGTGCGGACTATGGGGTAAACGATCCCCTATCAGTTTCATTGTGAAATCAATACTCCACTCTGCGCATACGCAAACGTAAATTCCATTGTGCTCCATTTTTTCACGCCCTGGTCGTCCGATCTCGCTCAAATTCGGCTGATAGTTGGGGATGACGATTTGATCATTCCATATCAATTTCAACATGATTGTATCATAAATAGCTACTGCGCATGCGCCTATGTGAAATCCTTGTAACGACCTTAATTTTCACTGTTTTCATCCTATTTCGATGAAATTGTCAGAGAATGCGCTGGTTAGGTTGTAGATGGTCCCCTATCAGTTTCATTGTTGCCAAATCAATACCTCATTCTGCGCATGCGCAAACTCAAATTCCATCATGTTCCATCTTTTCACTCTTTAGTCGTTCGAGTTCGCTTAAATTTGGATGATAGTTGGAAGAAGATGATAGGTAAACGAGGAAGCTATGTGCCACACTCAACTTGGAAGACGTTTTGTTGTTGTTTTGAAATTTTAGCACTTTGAGTGCAATGAAGTCGTTAATTTCAATTTTATGGCAAAAAATTATTCTAAATAATATTCTGCTATTCAAAAAGAGATTTTGAATCTTTAGTTTTTTACTATTTTCATCAATTATATATGTATATATATATATGAACCTAAAGAGCTTCAAATTTATTATTGGTGGGGGTAAAGGGCGGGGTAATTCCGATAAATCATATTTTCATTTTTCTCATCCTAGTTTGATTTTTTATCATGTGAATGATTGGAATGATCATGATGAAGAAATTTTATTCTGATGATGGATTGTTGGTGAGGAGGGGTGATGGAGGGGGAAACGAACTGTGTACTAATTACGCTATTCACAACCGATTTTGGTGATTTTATTTTTTGTTCGATTATCTACTTTACTATTTTGCTCGAAGTATTAGAACTCTCTGTGAAACCATTCAGATTCAAATTCCATTGTGATTGGTGGAAGGGGGGGGGGGGGGGGTTGCTTGTATCATTTAACGTACTCAAGTAAATATTGATCTATTCGCTATTTACAGCAAAATCGTATGCTGTACCAGACATAGGGACTTCCCTGTAATGAATGCATTACTTACATATGTTTCGTTTTCAAGTGAAAAGTTTGTGGTGTTCAATTTTCAATTAATTAGTATAGCTATATAATTATTGATGATAAGTTGAATAAAATGTAATCGCTGACATACTTTGTTAGTTTTTTATAAGACTGCTTGCCTGTATTATACCTGAATTATAAATTGCCTGTATTATTACCTGAAAAATAAATATAACCTGGTGATTTCTTCCATATTTCGTTCTTTAACGGTATTTATGAGTGCTTGTAAACGACCTGAGTCTTTGGAGATATGTTATGCTAAAAATGGAAAGGGTTGGTACATGATTTTGAATCCTTTTCAAGAGGATGTTATGTCTGAATTATGTGTAGAAAGGAAAGGTAGGTTGTAACATTTTAGGGATTCCTTTGAAGTAGAGAAAACCGATCTTGTCACATTCTGGAGTGAAATCAGCTACGCATAAGGCGCACTTTCCGAAGAGAGACTTGCTCATTTACTGCTCTTCTCTAGTGTCGTGGAGAAAGCCTTTTCTTATTAGGTTCACATTATTTTTTAGAATAAGGCTACTAATTTGAGTGGTGTTCCTTACTTATTGTAACAGAGTATCATTGTAATCAGAGTAACTGTTCGGTGAATAAACTGTGGGGGAGGGGGCGGAAGAGCTCTTCGAGTCCTACCTGGTAATCCTGGAGCCGTGGATGAAAATGGGTGTTAATTTCAGGAGAAGGTTTGAAATTATATTTTGAAAATTTAGTCCTTTCTGAGTGATAAAACGTCTTTCTGCATTGAGAATGGCTGCCTCAATGAGGACTAAAACTGCACGTTTTCATGTTATTCAAGTTTTCCTCCAAGAATTACTTACCTACTAACAAATTTGTGACTCCTCCATTAAATGTCATGCGACCAAGCTTATTGTTTCTTGCACATTAAAGGAAAAAAATAACGAATGAATTATCTCCTGAAATTAGGGAGTTCAAACAAATAAAATTGGAGCCAATTTTGAGGGAGTCCTCTCCTCCGTCCATATAAAATTCTGCTCATCAAAATCAGCTTGCGACCTTGAGATCGGTCTAATTGAAATAAATGAATCTGCCGACACTCGGTCGACTCGTTAAATACTTTCAAAGGCTTGTATAATGTGAGTTTAAGCTTAAAAACCCTATCTCATTGATCTATAAAGCATAAAACACCGTTTCTCCGAATTTATTTATTTATATAAAATTGCACAAAACTTATGAGTTTATGCTCTAAGTCAAGCTAAAGTGAGGTGGTATTTGTGGTAAGACCCCAAATTGTGGGGTCTAATCGCCATATTTGTTCTCCCCGAACTCCATTTTCCGAGGTATCGAGCTGTTATTCTCTGTTAACCTCACTGACCATTTTAGCTTTGAAATCTTAATAATAATAAAACAATCATTATTGTGAAGAATTGGGGAAAAAATGTATTTGTTTTGTCACACTTCTTCACCCTTCTCGGGGGCTTCCTATTCAATGAGGTCAGAAATGCTCCCCAAACGCCTCCTTTAGTTTTCTCTTATGACAAATGTGTGACCTGTCTCAAACCTGTATTTTTGAAATAGAACAAATTCAATATTCCAAGCGAATTTTTCCGTAAAATACATAGAAAGTATGGTTTCTTCTTTATTTTAATTTCTAAATGATAACCTCTTTTTTATATTTAAAAAACTCTAATTCAACCAATTTTAACAGACAATTTCAACCAAACTTCAATTTTGACCAAAATCAAAAACGTCCACTCGCATTTAAAGTTGCAGGCCTTCTTGAACAATTTCGGTATCATGTATCTGTGTTTAGTATCCGTCTGTCTGTGTATCCACTAATTCTTGTTATCGACAAAACTTCACGAAGATATGGTTCGGTTTCGTTTTTCATTTATTGTGCCGGCCCGGGGACTGAACTGTCTCCTATGAATTTTATTGCCACCGGATCGATAGTGGCCTCTATGAATGCGCAAAATTAGAATCTTTGTAACACTCATAACTTTGACAGCTTTCATTCAATGTTGATAAATTTTTCCGGAATTGTATAGGTTAGGGGCTTGATATTGTAATGTAGTTTTACTGCAGTCACCTTCAGATATCATATGTTGGGGCTCAACACCCATATTTTTTTTAATTTGTCAGTAGATATATACGAGTATATCAGTAGAGTTATTGTTCTCAAATGTGTCCAGCTAGGCAGACTTTGACAGAGGAGTTAATTTCAACCATCTACAAAGTTCTTGTAATTTTTAGTCCTAAATTCTGGATTTTGTAACTTGCTGTCGTACCTACATTAGCCATTCTTAACTGGTAGTCAAACTTTCAAAGGTAGGATGAACTATAAGAATTTCATCCTTTTACTAATCAATGGGGCACCAATTTGCATTTTGGGTTCGAAATACGACACATTCTTTCCCTTAATTTTGGTAGATCATCATCATTTGGATATTTTTAGATAGAAAGGAGATTCATTATTCTTCAGCAATTAATATTTGTTCATGACCATTATGTTCATCTGGAATCAAGTCGGAGCTTGATATCGCTGGTCTTTCTCCGTGTTTGAGAAAAATAAAAAAGAATAGGGTGCATCCCATCTCCATTAGGTACCTTACATGAGTTATAATATGAACTTTGACCGATTGATCTGAGGTCATTGGCGTCTACAAGGAAAAACGACCCCTTAATTCTTTTGAGGTCTGTATTTCTAGCTTATATGCTAGAAAGGTGGACTAATCAAAAAAGTTCCAGTCATGCAGCATGATCGCATGAGCGAATTTATCGTATCATAATATGTTACCCTGCTTTAAAATTTCAGCATTTTGAGAGCAAGGAAATTGTTAACCACCAATTTTAGAGCGAAAACACAGCAAATTATTACACAAAAGTATATTATTTCTGTATTAGGTAGCGCTTCTACGCAGATCATCGGTCTATAATTATTATTAAGCCCCATATATATATCTAGTAAATGATAAAAACTTGGTGCATCGTGCCTCCCAAAAGGGTTCACACCTTTACAGCTCAGGACCCCACAATTTTCAGTTTATAGTTGGTGAATGTTGAGAAATTTTCTAAAAATTTCAAAACAAAAAACATAGTAAAACGGCAGGTTGAAAAGGAAATAAATTAGCCTCAGAGGCCCCACCAGCTATTCATTGATCCTCCGAACCTCGTAATTGTTTTTGAGGTGTCCCGAACGAGCTCCATTAAATTTCAGCAACCTGATTCCATTGGAAAGAAATTAGCCACGGAGGTACTGAAACTGATCAGAATAACATGAAAACTGAGAATATTACAACAATATAAAATAACCAGGTGACTCAGAAAGAGTAACGCTTAGACCACCGAGAAGTTTCAGCGACCCTATGTTTGCGCGCAAATTGAAAAGAACCAGAACTTTCTATCAAACTCTATAGGTATACACATATCAAAAAGCGTTAAACTCAAGGAATTTTGAAACGAATTTCCATGATGGGAATTTTGGATTCATTCCAATAGCTTAATTTTCTTAGAAAATTGATAAAACGTTCCGACCTTGGTAGACTGGGAAGTAATTAACCTTCTGTTGTTGGAATAGAAATAATAATTTAATTCAAAGTAATTCCTAAGTATTTACTAATCAATAATTTAATGAAAATCATTACTGTTACATAGAAAGATTTCAAGATCTCGATTTTTGAATATTTCAGCTCTTAGGTTCTACCCTTTTTAGTGTTGATCAAACGCGCTGCCGATGTTACTGGCACATCCCCGGCCGATAAATGATTTTTAAGCCAAATTTCTTAAAGTTTGGTCCAATAGGTACTTTTTGAGAAAAGTTGCTGACGGCGGACGGACGAACTTATTTTTATTCGATATTTCAATTCTATGTATCTTGAAACGTAAACCGACAAATTTTGAGGGGGGGGGGGGGGGATTAAAAAAATCTTTTCTTGGTCGATTACAGAGGTTTATTATTGAAAATAATAAACCAAAACTAGTTCTAAATAATATTCTAAAAGTCAAAAAAGATTTTGGCTTTTTTTAAAGTTCTTTTGTAGTTTTTATTGATTATTTTTAATCAAATAATGATATTTAAGTACATTTTTCAGCATAATTTTGTGCTCATTTTTTAGAACGTCCCTCTGAAGAGTTAACTAGTGGGACACCTATTGGAATTGATCCAAGGGGGATGGGAGACAACCCAAGCAAGAGAAAAAAATAACGGCTTACAAATTCGTTTCAAATCATTCTAAGACCGAATCCGAAGAAAAAAAAAAACCGCAGATCTGTGTGTGTGTCCACACCAGGCCTTAATTTCCCACCGATTTTCGATTTTAGTTTGACCCAAATTTTAGCCTAATTGTGCAGCGAACCCCGGAAATTTCTCGACGCATCGGGCTACAAGTTTCAACCAATTTTCGTGATTCTTATTTAGTCCGATTCCAATTTTATCATCGTCGTGCAACGAACCTAGGGAATTTCGGATTCGCTGTCGAGGTATAATTATCGATTCTTTCAAGCGCTGCCGAAACTACAAATCTCGACTGATTTTCGTGATTTTTATTTTGTTCCATGACGAATTCGATATAGTTTTGGAACGTATGTCAGGAGTTTCAAATTTCATCATTGGAGGGGTTAATGGAATGGGTAATACTTATAAATCATTATGTTTAAATAATTCTCGTCCTAGTTTCGTGATTCTTTCTTTGCTCATCTCTGAATTCGGTCGTTTGGATCGTATATCAGGAGTTTCAAATTTCATTAAGGAAGGGGGAGAATGGGAGACTAATAGAAATAAATCATGATGTTTTAACTAACCTCGTCGGATTTTCGTGATTATTGTTTTGTTCAACTATGAATTTGGTCTAGTTTCCGAAGACGTATCAGCAGTTTCAAATTTCATTATGGAAGGGGGTGAGAATGGAGGGGGTAACAGTGATAAATCATGATGTTTCAACTATTCTCTTCAATTTTCGTGACCTTTTTTTGTTCAATTATTTGGTCTAGTCTTGAAAATATGTCAGGAGTTTCAAGTTTCTTGCTGAAAGTATTATGATCAAATTTACTGTCGGTGGAGGAGGCTAAGGAGGAATTCCGAGAAGTCATGATATTTTTGTTTTTTCTCTTAATTTAACTCTCACCAAAATTATATTCAATCCATTCGTAGGGACGTCCCTCTAACGCATTCATTACTTACCAATATGTTTAGTTAATTTTTTATAAACTTCTTTCGACTGAAATAAAATGTTCTTTCGACTGTTTAAAAGTATAAATATAACAACTTTTGAAATTTGACCAATTTAATGTGCTCAAAAAGTGCTGGCCAATCCAACTCGTTCTTTTATTTGGAAAGCTTAATTTTTTGGCGCATTAACAGAATTTCTATCTCAATCTTAAGGACAGTTAGAATGACACACTCACACACACACACACACACACACACACACACACACACACACACATATATGTATGTATATATATATATATATATATATATATATATATATATATATATATATATAGCATTTCCGAATTGAGTTAAACTTTTTCCATTTAGGTTTAGTTCTTTTCCATTTAGGTTTAAACCTTTTCCACTTAGGTTTAGACCTTTTCCATTTAGATTTAAACCTTTTCCATTTGGATTTAGACCTTTTTCATTTAGATTTAAACCTTTTCCATTTAGATTTAAACCTTTTCCATTTAGATATAAACCTTTTCCATTTGGATTTAAACTCCATCAAAACGTCAGTAGTTAGCCCCATCATAGTAAGGAAGTGCCTATCTACTAAAATTTCATTAGGCTAGAAGTAAAAAAAAAAAGGAAACGGATAGTTTTAACTTAATTTATAACTTCCGTTCATGAGAAATTCTTGTGTTCAAAAACCATTTGTTCATTATTATATTATATTACATTTCTGTGCATAAAAAAAACACTTGCATGATTTAATTTTCAAGTTGTGGCATAATAACGTCGGGTTAGAGGTAAAAGTACCGAAGAGGTAAATTCATATTGTGCAAAAATCAAATTAAAATTTCAAAAGTTAGTTTGGTAAATATGATTATTTTCTTAGGTTGGATACATAGTTTGATGATATTGATCACCAATAATAACAACAGTTAAATAATCATAATATTCTGCATTTGATTTTCCCACGTGTTGAATTTGTGACTTGGGTACTTTTACCTCTAACTCCACGATAATTTCCTGAGTTTAAATCTAAATGGAAAAGGTTTAAATCCAAATGGAAAAGGTTTAAATCTAAGTGGAAATGGTTTAATCTAAATGGAAAAGGTTTAAATCTAAATGGAAAAGGTCTAAACCTAAATGGAAAAGGTTTAAACCAAAATGAAAAAGGACTAAACCTAAATGGAAAAGGACTAAACCTAAATGGAAAAAGTTTAACTCAATTGGGAAATGCTATATATATATATATATATATATATATATATATATATATATATATATATATATATATATATATATATATATATATATAAGCGTTAAACTCTAGGATTCGTTTTAGAATGTCTCACGGATTCCGGAATTGTTCACGGATTTCAGTGAAGAACGTTTTTGTAAATTTTGATTTTAAAATTCTTGAAGCCATTGCAATAGCTTCATTTTCTACGAAAATTCGCTAAAAGCGATGTTAAGGAATTTTTCATCAACCGTTCTTTAAAAACGATTGAGCAAGACCGGAGGCGAGTGGGATGACCGAATGAATGGGTAGATGGATACATCTAAGGTGTGGGCTGCGGATCGATTCGAAGAAAATCTAAAACATTAATATCACGTAATTCTGTACACCCACTCATTTACTTTGTTATTTATCGTCTCTGAGCTCCCCCATTTTTTTCAATTTTCACGGCAGAAAGTACAAAAAATCTTGTATTTATGTTAAGTTATTACAAAGTTTTCAAAAATTCAATTTTCGGTTACTCTTTGCATTTTAGATTTTTCTGAACGAATTTCTGTCGACCTAGGTTGATCGCAATGTCTTTTTAACACAGATACCTCTCAATCGCCTGAAATTATTGTGCCGTACTAAATGGCTCCATTGATGTACATAAGTTAATTACAGATTGGTATACCAGATATTATAAGCAGGCTTAACGATGCGGACATGGAAGATGATTTTCCGATTCTTCAATTTTATAGAGGGATAGGTTCACTGAACTTTGAATTCAAAATACCTTAAATGTTTGTTTCATTATTTCACAGTAGAATTTCAAATACAACCCAGCTGATATATATTGATATAGACCCCTTTTCTCGAACTAAATTCCTAATTTTATTTTCTCTAGGATTGTTGGGTTGTGTGCACTCATGAACCCCTTTTCTCAAACTGAATTCCAAAATTTTATTGTTTCTAGGTATGTTGGATTGTATGCACTCTATCTAAGCTCCTATTGCTATTTTGTTCAACATTCTTGTGAGTAATGTAAAAATAATTGGTCCTTGCCAGTATCTCAATGAAGGAAGTGCTCTCTATCACTGGGATGTAAATCGTAGCTAAGGTTGTGAAAGCTAGCCACCTATACTTGGTAAACCGGCTGACTAGAATTCTTTCTTGTTTCGCAGCTTCCAATTATGAAGTTCCAACTGCCGAACTGAAAGTAGTTAGCAACTAACTAGGTAAGACGTTTAGCGATTGACATGTTTAAAGAAACTGTGAGTTTGTGAAAGAACGTTGATCCCTCTAACGACTCTTCAATCCCAATTACATTTATTATTTTCATTTATCTACCATTGTAATCGTCCAAGGGGAAAAAATTCGACAAATCATTGGGGGGGGGGGGGGGGGATCCTCAGGTTTGCGGCCCGAAGCTTTTTTTCTTAACTACTGGACCAAATTTTATGAAACTTGCCTCAAAAATGTTACATCCTCCGGTGATGTTCCTGTAATCTCAGCATTAGGTTTGATCAACCACAAGGTATGAAATTAAAGTGTTAAAATATTTAAAAAATCAAAACATTGAAAAATTTTCGAAATGAGTTTTTTTTTCGTTTTATTCAGTCAAAACTCAGTTCATAAATCGAATGACATTTTTTGAATGAAGCATCCGACACCATCGATCGTACGACCAACCATTCGCGCTCCGGAAGTATTTAGAGAAAAACGTAATCAACAAGAATATGAATCGCAAAGCGACTTTGGTATGCAGGAGTAGGCTGGACTTCTGCCTATTCTGTTCGACCTTATTCGGTTTTCTAGTTAGTTAAAAGTTTCTGTACTCGTGTGGTGCGTACTTTTTTAATTATTATTATTTTATTGCACCAAGTGGTAATACAACTTATTAGCAACATTTCTCCGACATTGAATAATCAGTTACTAGAACGAGAACGAGACTGTGGTACACAACACATCATTATACTATTTCCAAGTATTTAGTGTCTTTTGACACACAAGATTCACGGGAAAACAGTACAGTACTCACGAACAAACTTTTTCATGAGAACGCCCGCTCCCTGCTGCCACAGATCGTGAGGTTTTCGTCTTTTCAGACGCCTGTGCACAACTTCTTCGTTGATATGGCCTCTGATGATGGGCTTGCGTCTCGATGACTTCATTTATTGTTGGGGTTTTGAGGTCCTTGTGAATATCGTTATTAGATGAGTACGGGTAACTCATGAGCAAGGTACTTTTTTCTGGAATCGCTGTATAATATCGCGATTGTTTTGAGCGATGCAGCCCTCCATCAGATGTGCACCATATGTCCAGATTGGCTTGAGGACCTGATTGTACTAAGTTAATTTGTTTTTGATTGAGGATTTTGATCGTACACTAATGAACCAATAAATTTTTCAGAATTTGATGTCCAGTTCGGCTTTTATATCTTTCACATGCACTCCCCATCGGAGCTTTGTATCAAGAGTCATACCCAGATGTTTTGCCTCATTGGCATGACCTTGTTACTTAGATAAATTGGTAAGTACTTATTTGGTTTGACGGTTGGTAAAATCATCATAGACTGAATTCGCTTCACTCGTCTTAATTCTCCGATTAATTGTCCAGTCAAGGAGATTTTTTATGGATCTTCCAAATTTTCATGGATCTTCCAAGGTCCACAACCATCAGCGAATGAAGCCAGGGTGTTCCCCGCTCTTTCGGGCAAATCACTGATTTAGAGGAAGTAAAAGAGTGGGCCGAATTCGCTACCTTGTGGGTACACCAGCATGAATAATTTGTGCTTCTAAACACGTGTCATCTTGTTTGATCTGAAATCATCGATTCAATAGGGAGGAGTGGAGAAATTCGGCATATTTTGCTGAAGTATTCGTCAAGTTTATGGACAAGTCTCTCGTGCCAGACATTTCACAGTGTTTCGGTCCTGGGGATTTTGGTGGAAAAAAACCCGAAACCATAAAAATCGATAGTGATGCATATTGCGGTCTATTACCCTATCTAATATAGGTCACTAATAGAAATAAGATAAATTGAGAAGAAAAAATAATTTTGAGGCCTAGGTAATCGTTTCATTGATGAAGTTATCTAAAAATAATAATAAGGTTATTTTGGTCTAATGGATGGTTATTTTGAAATAATTTCATTAAAACCCACAGACCATTCTATATAAAGTTATATTTACAAACTAGGAAGTATAAATGACCGTTTTTCTATGGGCTTTTATGTTTCAAGGCCAATTTTAAACAAAAACTCACTTCTCTAAATTATATTGCTTCCGAATATTGGAGAAAATCAATATTTGCAGAGGTTTGCGGAATGAACGGATTGGAAATTCAAATTCAGCATTAAATTCTGTAAAGAATACTTCTAATTTGGAGACTTGACGAACTGGTACTTATACTTTTTTAAACTGAAAAATTTAAACCACTGGTTTTTAATATACAATTTCTCTTATTTAATAGTAAAAAAACGATGGGCATGTAGAATTTTCCTTTCCTTCCATATGGCCTTAGAGTGACAAAAAATGATCAAAACTATCCATTATTCAACGAATCTGATTACTTTAATATTGAAAGTTCAGCAATCTGGCTGGTCAATACCTACCAATCAGCAGGTCGAAGGTTTGACTAATGATCTTAGGATGGAGCCCTCGGAAGGATCCGATCGAAATCTGTGAGGCATTTCTGGAGAGATATTACAGGTAGAAGAATTAGTTTCACCACACCAGAGAGAATCAGAACGTCGTGCCCTTCCACCGTCTCGTAATGGTGTACAGGGGCTCGACGAAGCACTCGAGGCTCATCAAACATCGAATCACCCACCATCACAACCCACTCGATGAAATTTTATCGACCTACAGCGAAGGAAAAGGTAATTAAGGGAAAATTTCCTCTAAAACATATCGTTTGTATCAAATATGTGTTGTAACCATCACAAAGAATTTAGGGGAGGTCGCAAAACTAGAATAAATTCCTGATCTTTTGGTATCAGATCATCAGATAGGGTTTCATGATTCCCACTGAAGGCGAGCGATAGATAAGTATGTAAAACCTTAGTTGATATCTACTTACGGCGTTTCTAATCATTCCATATGAAATAATAATTTTCTTTCTAGAATTTTTTGCTTGGCGCGGCACGAAAACTCTTGGGAAAGTAGTAATCATAAAATGATCTTGATGCAGGTAAATACTCGAAATCAAAAGCTCTAATAACATCAACTCCAGTTTATTAGATACCATGAAAACGCATGAAACCTATTTCTCGTCTGAAACATCTATGATTATGAAACGAGCAAAGACAAACAGAATTTGAATCGTCCCGTAAGTCACTGCTCATAAAATATGGTTGGTAGTTAACAACTGTGTGGTACAATACTATTGAGAATTATTTATGGGATATACTACCCCCAATTTTACAACCAGAGGGAATTGAGGACCAAATCCATTCTGTCCACCTCCATTCAATGTCTGTGTTTGCAACACCAAGTTTGCAACTCCACAAGTTATGGCAAGTCATTGGTTCGTAACGCCGCAGAGTGGGCAAAATGACCGATCTAGGGGTTCAAAAGTCTAGATAAAGAAACCAGGTTTTTCGCATCGGAGGTTGTAATTTATAAATTACTAGCCGCTCCCGCTTTCGAGAAAACGGGTCCGTACTCTTTCATTTTTTTGACGAATTTCCCTATACTTTTTTCGCATTCCGATTGCGCTGTCGTCTTTCTCTTACAAAATCCTACGAAACCGGTATTTTTCCGGAATTTTCGACGGCCGTTTAGAGGGGTAGGGGAAGCGGGGAATTCGAAAAGAACGGGAAAAGTGCCCGATAAACGTCAAAATTTAGGTATAAAACGGAATTTTAAGGTCTAAAGAGTGAGGGATAACAAATAAAACATAGCCTATATTCTGACGGGAGATTTCCGGTCACGATTAAAAAAAAACCCCGTTCGGATCCCTTCGTCCGTTCGGCCGTGAAAGTGACACAGACAGACTCACAGACTCACTCAGTAAGTTTCATTCTTATAAATAACTAGCCGCTCGTTATAATAATTGAAGCCAATGTTATAATTGAAACATGTTACAGTTAAAACATGTAGGGGACGGTAGATCACTAAGGGTAGGTTTAACGTGTGTAGGGAAAAACCTCGTGGAAATCTGACGTCTGTAGGGGATGTTGCTCGCTTCGCTCGCTCGGTATGGGATGTATAGATGCGATGGGATATAGTGGGATACCATCGAGACCTCCAGCCCATGATACAATATTTCAGAAAGTTATACTGCCCACTTAACTTGGCAGACGTTTTTTTCTGTTGGAAATTACTAACAAACAAATTAAATTTTATAAAACTATGTGGAACCACGAAAAGTTTATTATATTTCATAAAGATAGGCCATTATTTATTGCTGTGTAATAATTTGCTGCATTTTCCATGTGAGACCACGAAAAGTTTAGTTTTAAGAACATTTCAATTCTTCGACTAATTCTGTACGTCCATGTTACAATATCTAAGGAAGTTATACTGCCCACCCAACTTGGCAGATGTCTTTTTTTCTGTTGGAAATTATTTACGAACAAATTAAATCTTTTAAAACTACGTGGAACCATTTAATAAAGATAGGCCATTATTTTATCTGCGTAGAAGGGCTCTCCTTTTTCCTGTCTATTATTCTGTTGAAATGTCTTTCAAACGAAGAGGTTCCTTCCTACAAGTGGTTCCGAAGGCAAAGTTCAGAGCGACTACGTTTTGACGGAATAAGGTATAAAAACCAACGTTTTCGTCTAAATTTTCGATCACTACAATCGAAAAAAAAAGAATTTCATGTCTCGAAACTCGCATGGGATCAAATTGGAACTTGAACAAACATTCTAGACCAACCTGAGCAAAAACAGTGGAAATTTACTCGGTCTAAAGCGGAAAAACTATTGCGGGGAACGCATGTTTTTTCGTCATTTTCAGCATTCTTTCGCAGATTTCCCCGGGAAGACAACATCTTTCAGCATTTTTGACGGCACCATCGTGTTCTGCGGGTCCTGAAACGTAACTTTGTCGAAGACATACTTTGAGTATCATTTTTTCGCTTCTTAATTGACCAAATCACGCTACATCTTTAACTCTTTTCCGCTATGGAATTTTTCAAGATCATTTAAAACTTTTCAATGGTCTATACATTCTTGTTACGGAAATGAAGAAGTTTTTTTTCTCTCTCATACTTATCGAAGATACTAAGAAAATACTTCGAAAAATTAATTTGTTTGCAACATAATGTTATATTTTACTTTCATGCAACAGAATAAAATGGTAATTTAACTTTTCCTATTTACTGTTTTATTTTTTATTAATTTTATTATTTTATTATTATTATTTTTTGTGGTTTTCTTTTTTTTAAGCATTTTTTATGATTTCCAGGTTGAAAACTTTGAAACAGCACAACTTCATCACCTTTTTTTTTTTTTTTTTTAAATTTTCGGACGTTGAGGTAGAGTATTAACTCGAAATTAGATTTTCTACAACTTTTCTATGGAGAAAAAAAATTCTTAAGTCGGTCCCTTTTTTCAAATCATGTTTTAAAAAAAAAACTTGTTTTCCTTCTTTTTTATGGAAACCCCGTTAATAGGGAGATTGGGGTATATTCGTAATCAGCGTTAAATTTCCTATAAAAGAGGCTCATAAAATAATTTTGAAACCCTAGATTGGTCATGTTGCCCACTGAGCGCCGGTAGTATAAGGGCGGGGCTCGGCACATTCGGTATTCGCTGAGCACCTAGCCGATGCTTGAATATTTCCTAGTGGTGTGGAGGGTAGATCGGTTTTCGCCAAACGCCGAAAATTCGTGATCGGGGATGCTCCGGCTAGTGTCGGTTTTTTGCCCACTTCAAAGGAGACGAATATTCCTCAAGTAGTGAGAATCTGCCCCGCTCCGCATCTGCGGGACGAACTTCGAATGTGTGGAGCAATGAGCTCGCCACTCGCCGAGTACCTGTGCGAGTAGCTCGGTATTTTGCCGAGTTGCTCGGTACTCGGCGAATGCCGCATGCTTGGAGCGGCCTTTAAGGTATAACTTGAGGATGCATGCTGTTATGAATAATCTTGTTCTGTAGGTTCTATAGAAAAATCAATCTATAAGTTAGTGTAGTCTTGCCTAGAACAAGTATAGCCACAAAACGGAAGTTAGTGAAAAACGTTGTCTATTTCCACGAAAAATAAAGAGTTACGTAAATAAAGAGTTTTCGTGGAAATAGACAACGTTTTTCACTAACTTCCGTTTTGAAATGGGTTTCCACAACTTTGTCGCGAGTGATTTAGTTCGTGTAAGTATACCCACAGGTTGGAAAGGAACCAAATTTGTTTCTACTCTTCTTCGCTCAACATTTTTAGTTTCTTCCATGACGTGGTACCTAAGTGGCAAATCGCTAGTAGATAAAGACTGCAGGTCTGGTATGATTCCACTCCCTTACTCAAAATGTTTTTGAGGGTATATACTGAAAAATTTATTATGCGTATTTATTGAGGTGGGTACAGTAGCCCTTGTTACTGTTACCTCACCTTCGCATACTGATCGTGGCCGCCTCGCTCCGCTGCAAGCTTTCTCAACACCAGCTCAGTGACTCCTGTAATAATAACGAAACTTCACCTTCAACTAGCAACCTACCTGGTTAATTATTATCCCACCGTGTTTTCTTTTCGGGAGTGGTAAGCAAGTGCTACGAAAGCTGAACTCAACTGGATTTCCTTTTCATTATTTGCATTAGTTGTACCCCGGAAGACGTTAATCTTACTAATATTAAGCTCTTGTTATCTATTATCAGAGTTCCAGTGGGCCCATCCTGAAGGAACAATAATCACACAAGGTCAATAATTTGGGTAGGTAGTATAACCCACAGAAAAAATTTGGTTGACATCGACGAAGGTATCATCGTACCATCGTCCCCTTGTAAGCTATTAATTAGCAGCCGTTTCTAATAGGTTTCAACTGTGTAGAAACGAGCCGAAGTAGCGAAATTCCAGCACGTTTTTCAAAGTTCGTAATAGTTTTTGATGCCTTAAAGTACTTCAATTTTGACGCCATAAAATTCCTACCCTTGCTATTGATATTTGATATTTCTTACCTTGCATACAATTTTTTTAATTTAATAATATTATAATTATTTTAATTTTATTGTATTTATTTATTAGTTATTTGTTAAGTCTGCATTACAGTAGGATTTGACAAGTCTTGAAACGTAAAACATCGAATTTGGAGTCAGGTTTATAAGAAGAATTTCGATCGAGAAAGGCAGGTAAAGGTTTCAAATTAGAAATAATAATAAAAATTAAAAAAAAATGCAGGCCGATGACATTTAACCCTTTGGGACGCTAGAAAATTGAAGTAAGGTTGAATGCTACCCTTTTGGATTGTTGTGGTTGACCGATGTAGCTAACTGTGATTTGTTCGTTAACAAGTATTTTGTCGATTGACAAAATTTTGATTTAGATATATTAGGAATGGATAGTATCTTTGCGGTAGGGGACTTAGAATAGGTATATACCTATCTACTTAAAACAAAGATCCAGTCATGCAGTTATTAATCCAGGAAATTGTCATATTATATTTATATTGAATTCTTTTGGAATTCGAGCACAAAGAAATGGTTAAATATAAATTTATTCGCAAACAAAATTCGTTCGAAATAATAATCTACTATTCAAAGATTTTTAAATTCAAACATTTTTTGCAGTTTTTATATTTTTTTGGCAATTCAAGTTACTTTCTGCATACGTAATTTTGTGCAACAATTTTTTCATGTTCGAATTGATAAACTTCTTTAGATTATTCTGTTAAAAAATATTAATTTAATTATTTCTAGCCGTTTTTATGTTTTAGCTCATAAACTTCTATTGAGTATTCTGCTAAAAATTATAAATTTAATAATTTTTAGCAGTTTTTTTACAGTTATATAGTGATTTTTGCAGCTTTTTTCTTTTTTTTTTTACTGATTCACTGTGCTCAGAAAATGCTGCTCAACGAACTCATACTTTCTTTTGCAATGCCTGATATACATAAAATATATGTGTGTGTGTATGTGTGGTTGTGTGTGTGTGTGTGTGTGTGTGTGTGTGTGTGTGCGCGCGCGCGAGCGTGCGTGTGTGTGCGCGTGTGTGTGTGTGCGCGTGCGTCCGTTAGCGCGCGTACGATAAAGTGTTTATCTCCAGGAATTGTTTGAGAATGCCTCTAAACGGATTTTCATTAAATACAATTTGGAAAATGTTTGTTTCAAAACAATAGCTTTGTTGCAATTGCTTTATTTTCTACAAAAGTCTCTAAAAGTGAGAATTGGATACTGCCTGAGAAGGTACACGCTGTGTAAAATCGTTTCAAACCCCTCGCCGTTACGTTTTTATTCAGAAATTGAATTTAATAAATTATATATTTAATATCTATTATTAATTCGAAAAGCATAACCTAAAAGAACCTAAAAGAACTCTGAAAACTCAGTTCGAGAGTGTTGAGAATATTGGGTAGGCCACTCATTTGCGACTGCTTTTGTGTTAAGATCGATTACACCACATTCGAGTGCGTAGGATGACCCTCACCTTGGCCAGCGCGGACCCACGCAATCCGGACGTAGGTAGGGCTACTCTTTATGGTCATTTAAAGGTTTGTTTACATCAAAGGAAGTCTCTGCTACCTACCTTCTCGTCTGCTCCCCTGACTTGCATCAGAGAAACTGATTTTTCGTTTGCCCGAATAGTTTTTAATCATTTGTTGCCTGAGTAGGTACTAGAACTATCCGATTTAATTGCTGATTCAGTACATAGGTATAGTCTGCTCTGAACTTGAGTTTTTTTTTTTTTTTTTTTTTTTTTTTTTTTCAACTATTCTTAATTGGGAAATTTTCGTAAAAAATGAAGTGATTGCAATGGCTCCACAAATTTTAAAATCAAAATTTTTGAAAAATGCCTTCATGGAAATCCGTTTTGAGGCATTTTGTTCTGAAACGATTCCTGAAGTTTGCGCTTTTTCATATGTACATGTTCAACGTCACATGTACTTCACACCACGTCTGTAGTCGTCAACGAATGTTAAAAAATGATGTGTTCTCTTTTTTTGTGGAAGTTTGCACAGGTCAACAAAGGTCTGTGATTATAATTTCCAGAATTTTTGAGGTTCTAAGAGTTATTGTTGGAAATGCTTCTGTGCCGTTTTCCCCGTGTCACATGCAGGTAGATATAATTTGTTAACTAAATTCAACTCCTAGTGCCTTACGGTACTAAGTTCTCTCACACTTCCTTCCTTCAAATGACCTAATTGTTGGTGCCATTCTTCGATATTGTTATTTTTTCGTTTTTGTGAAATTGAAAAGATTGAAAATTTCAAAATTCAAAAGAATTGAAAAAAAAAAAAAAAAAATCTGATCTTCTTAACTAATCCGAACACAAGTTAATATGAATAACACTAATCATAACATCAATAACCAACACATTCACCTCCCCTTTCACAAGGTTATAACAAACGATGTCCGAACTCAGAGGTTTGCAACAATGAACTATAACGATCGTTGTAGTTCCAAGAGTTTATGCTTCATTTTTGTCTTCTTCTTCTCTTTCTTCCTCGTTTAAACTCCAATGTCCTAAATCAAAGTGATAAGGGCTTGTACACGTCAAATATGATCAGTAGATTGAAACTAGTTTCAAAAGTAACGACGTTTGGCTGTGTTTCAGCTTAAACCTTGACTTGTACCCCTGTCCCTTAATGACATGACATTTGAGCGCAAGTCGGGTTCATGTAGTTATTAGATATTTATTTTTAGAGTTTTAACAGTTATACCTTTAGTTGTGGCTATTTTAACCATATCTTTACCTTGAATTTTTGTAGATTCATTAGTTGCTAGTTTTACTTTTCCAACAGAGATGGGTTCTAGGGACGTGAACGGTTGGTCCTCGTTGCACATGAACTGCAGACGCTGTTCAGGCACCAAATTCTGGAGTTGGTTTTCAGCGCCAGCTGTTCACTGAATAAGCTGCTGTATATGTATATGTTTTATTTTGTATATTGAATTATAGACGAGTTATTTTGTATAAGTGAAAATTAGCCCTACTATCTTTGGTGGATTTTAGAGGCGAAGTCGTTTTATTGATTGACAACACAATATCTCTAACTTATTGTGTTCACATCTGTAACATAATCGACAATAAATTGATATTGGCGTGTCAGTTTGTATAAACAACAAATAGTAAACTGAGTAAATGCAGAAAATCAATGCATAAACGTTCCAAAAGGGAAGGAGACTCCATTTCGAATTCCACTTTCTAGATTGGCTACAAACGAAATCGGTTCAGCACTCACGCAGCTGATCTGGGGTGTTATTTACCAGACTGAATCATTATAATTATATGTTGAGGTAAATTTACACTGAGCGCGCGCCGTTCACAACGTTTGCAAACAGGCCACGCTGCACTCGTTTTTTGTAAAAGCCATAAGGGGGAGTACGTTTACACTGCCCGCACTCGGCCAACCAAACATTTGCTCTCGCGCATTTGCCTTGCATGCACAAGTTTCTATTGTAATAATTTAAGTATATATTCTATGGAAATGAAACGTATTCTATTCTATTCTTCTACGTCCTCCGTTCGACCATGGCACCCGCGTTATCCAGGGTGGCGATATGTGCTACATCGGTTGTCCTTTTATCGGAACTTGAAAAGAAGTGCCGAAGGAAAAGACGCAGAATGTGGGGATCTTCGTCCTGAGGGGAAGGAGTTACACCCAATTTCTCGCCGATTTGATAACTGATGGAATTTCAGCCGCATGTCCTCGTCGGACTTTGATCTATTTATTAAACATATTTGGAGTTAATGTGTCGAGCAGATTCCACCTCCTGCGAGAGCATTCCTGCATCGATTCGACTTGCAATAACCCTTCGTTCTCAGAATCCTCAAGCCAGAATGTTTTAACTGGACGCCTGGATTGCTAGACTCGAATAAGCAAAATACTGCAGATGTTAACAGAAAAATACTGTAGAAATACGACTGTAGATTTTTCCATTCAAAAATACTGTATAATACCGTAGATTTTAATCAAAAACCGTAGGATACCGTAGGATTTTTCCATTCAAAAATACTGTATAATACCGTAGATTTTAATCAAAAACCGTAGGATACTGTAGATGGTTCTATTCGAAAACACTTTAGCACAGAATGTTATGATATTTTTTCAGAGGAATCAGCACAGAAAACGATGGCCCCCATCATTGAAGTACTACTTCGTTTACATGTACATACACACTTGGGGGGTGTACATAAATTTTCGATGACAATGACTGACGTCAGTGACGAAGACGTAGTATTGTCGTCAAGGACAACTTTTAAAGCTTTCATAGTGGTTTCAGTCGATTCTATGTGGCGAAAACTATTGAAAACGACACCAAACTCGATGTTTGGTTGATTTGACGTCGATCGTTGTCGCAGACGGCAAGTTCCTATCATCGGTTCGTCATTAAAACTATACAACTAATTCCTGATACAGTGTACCTACCAAATTTCAACTTGATAGCTCCGAAATTGAGGCCTGTAGCGCGCAACATTCACGAACCCCCCCCCCCCCCCCCCTCCAACCCCCCAACTCAAAGTAGAGACTAACTTCGTTCGTCGATTATATTGTTTACTTCTCTATATAAAACTAAAGAACGATGAAAATTAATACCCTAAACAACCAATGATACTTCATTTGGAATTCCAGCCACGTAGTATAAACGGTATATATATATATATATATATATATATATATATATATATATATATATATATATATATATATATATATATATATATATCAGCTGATAAAGCCTCTGTATTTACCTTTTAACATACTAATTCATCGCTGAATCATTCACTCCTTCTTTTCTGTGCTGTTCGTGATAGAAGTAGAAAAAAGTTGCAGTCATGCTGCATGATCGTATGAATGAATTTTCGTAAATTATCGTACTTTATTATGTTGTTTTGAAAATTAAGGACTTTGAGGAAAAATAAATGTGTAACTACCAATTTTATGGCAAAATACTCGTTCTAAATAATATTCTGAGATTAAAAAAGAGATTTTCAACTTTTTTTTTGCAGTTTTCTATCGATTTTTTAGCACATTTTAATACAATTTAAGTACTTTTTTCACCATAATTTTGTTCCTACTTTTTTAATGTTCTCTTTTATAGTTAATAAACTTTATTTTAGCAACGAATTTTGGCCGTTTTTTGCTATTTAAGTGATTTTTTCAGACCTTTTTTGAAATGTGACCAATTTAATGTACTCAAAAAATGCTGGCCAACGAACTCGTCCTTTCGTTTGGAAAGAATGATTTTTTGGCGCAAGAACGGAATTTTTATATCAATCCTAAGGAGAGTTCTCGCCTGGAAGGACATACATATGTATATGTCTCAAAACGTATTTTAATGAAGAAAATTTTCGAAAGTTTTGATTTTAAAATTTTCGGAGCCATTGCAATAGCTTCATTTTTTACGAAAATTCGCTAATTCTCCTTCAATATCAGAATTTCAACTTGATTTTGGTTCCGGGTCTGTCTGTCTGGTGTCTGTGGTAATCCTTGCCACGCCCAAAACTATAAGAAGTTTCAGTCCGATTTCGTTGAAATCGCCCGAGATTTTTTTGTTAGCTCCTAGACGGTCCCCGATAATTTGCAATGGCGTTGGATCAGCAGTAGCTTATCCGCATGCGCAAACGTGAATTTCACATGTAAAGTCGATTTCTAATCATCTGTTGGTCCGATTTCGTTCAAATTCGGTAGGCAGTTGGGTATATTGGGTATATAATATTGATGTACAGAAGCAAAACTCCGAGTCATATGGACCGATCTTGATGACATTTTTAGGGATTGTGCGGGTTAACTTCCGGACGGCCTCCTATAACTTTCATTGCCATCGGATCAATAGGCCTGTGAGCATATGTGCAAACGTGAATTTTTTATAACGTCGATTCCTCATCATCTATTGGACCGATTCTGTTCAAACTCGGAGAGAAGTTGGGTATATGTCCCACGAAAATTCTCTATGTATTACATAGCAGTAAATATTACACATGCGCAAAACAAAAATTGATTCACACCGACAAAACTCAGAGACTAATGGACTGGTTGTTATGAAATATTCCGGGATTGTGCGGAGTAGTTCCTAGACGATCCCATATAAATTTCATTGCCGTTAGATAAATAGTAGTTTGTGCGCATGAGGAAACGTGAACTTGTTGTAACGTCGATTTCTCATGACCTGTCAGTCCGATTTCATTCAAACTCGGTGGGGTTGTTGGGTAATCTTGATGAAAATGTCAATTACTGTGCGGGTTAACCTCTAGACAACATACGCATGCGCAAACATGAATTATAACCCTATTCTGCATTCTAGGATGTATACTATTAGATACAAGTATTAGATACTATTCTATCTTAGATCCAATCACTTCGACTCGTACTTTGTTCTTCAACTAATTCTGTACGTCCATGTTACAATATTTGAGAAAGCTATACTGCCCACCCAACTTTTTTTTTCCCAGATTCCGATTTTCAAACAACTGTAACAGGTTCACTCCATTATTGCACAAAGATATTTTTTCACTTACCATTAATAAAAACAAGTCACATAACATGACATTAATTGTTAAATGTGTTTTCAGTTATGCGGCTGTTCAGAAGACGAAGTTCTGACCCTAACCCTCAGCTGGTGAGTTTGGCACCTCTGTCTGCTGAAAGTGAAGATGAGAGTCCGGGCATTCGATCTGGACAAGCTTCTCCCGCTTCAACTGGTGGTGGATCAACCCCCCTGAATGGTTCCCCAGCCTTTAATCGCCGAGGTAACAATCTCTTTCCTCAAATCTTCCTTTTTCATCTCAGGTTTCAATGCATCTGTGTAAAAAAGAATGAACGCTTACCACATAAAAACGAGGGGCAAAACAGAATCATAGGTGCGCCTATAATAACAATGTGTTTCAACTTTTAATAGAAAAATCTCAATGAAACTGGTTTTGACGAAGAATCATCGGATCATCAAAACTTGAATTTCGATTGGTTTCAATGTGCATGGTTGTCGTCTTTCACGACGATTCCATTTACCACGACCTGAAAGCTTCGAAAGTAACGTTTCGACGTCTAATCATCAAACATATTGGTAAGTAATGCATGCATTACAGGGACGACCCTGTGAATGTATATAATTTTGGTGAAAATTAAAATACGAGAAAAAAAAGTATTAAGATTTCTCGGAAACACCCCCGCCCCGTTTAACCCCTTCACCGACAGTAAATTTGAAACTTCCAAGGTTGCGAAACTGGACCCCGACCAAACTAACAATAAAACTATCTGGGAAATTAGATGAATACCTATAATAAAAATATCACGATTTACCGTTATTACCCCCTCCATTCACCCCCTTCCATCGTGAAATTTCAAACTCCTGACACATTTTCCAAAACTAGACCAAATTTAGTTGAACAAAAAAAGAATCACGGAAATCGGACGTGAATAATTGAAACAATGATTCGTCAGTATTACCCTCTCCATTCACCCCCTGTCTTGATGAAATTTGAAAATCCTGATGTACTTTCCAAGTCTATATCGAATTCATGATGGAATAAAATAAGAATCAGAAAATTGGTCGAGATTTGTAGCTTGTCCAGCACTTGAAAAAATCGGTAACTATCCCCTCCACCCCAACCTTGATAGTGAATCCGAGATTTCTAAGTTTTGTTGCACAGCTAGACCAAAGTTGAAATTTAACAAATTAAGAATCACAAAAATTGGTTCAGAATTGTATCCTGGGTGGCGTCGACAAAATTTTTCGAAAAATAAACACCTTTTTTCGGCTTTATCCTCTCCGTTCCCCCTCTTCCATCTTGAAATTCAACATTTCCGAGGTTTGTGGCACATCTAGACTAAAATTTGGATCGAACAAAGAAACAATCTCGAAAATCAGTTGAGATTTGTCAAACACACGCACACAGACATACACCTATGGTTTTTTCACGGATTCGGTCATAATGGTCTGAAACGGATTGTTATGTTGTTTTTTCTTCTTTTTTTCATGCTTGGTTTGTCCCCTACCTCCCAGGATTAATTCCAATAGGTCGTCCCTCTATTGACGAAGCCCAGCTTCAGAGGGACGTCCTAAAAAGTAGCTTTGTAGTTTAGCGAAACATTGTTATTATTGCCACGATGGGCGCAACGTAGGTATTGACGCAGAGCCAGAGACAACGATCTAAAAATGATATTTTCTCCCCCACTAAAACCTAGTAGCCTAAAGTCTGATTTGACAAAAGGGGGGCAGACTCCTCCGAATGAACGGCCAAAATTTGAGAAAAGTTGATTTAGAGAGGAGAAATCCCCAACCACGTTTTTGACGTAAAAAACCCCCGTTTTTACGTCAAAAAACGAGGTTTTCTCTAGAAAAAAAAAAGTTATATCTTGGCTATAGATTGAGATAGAAAGGTGCGGTTAGTGGTATTCTACTAAATTTCTTGGCTAGTTTTACCCAATTGTTTATTTGAAACTGACCCAACCATGCTGTATACTAGGCGGAAAAGAGATAAGGTCTTGAAAAAAAAAAATATATATATATATATATATATATATATATATATATATATATATATATATATGTACATATGTATATGTAGATATGTACATCCCACAAGAAAAAGTTTCCTATCTCAATCTCTTGGAAAGCTGATTTTTTCGTGTTTTTACGATGAAATGAATCTCTTCTTCACCTCATAAAATCACTAGGTATTTCTCAACTTATGGGTATCTTATTTCCATTTTCCTCCGCATTTTCGAATTCAGCTTAAATTGGCTATAAAGAAAGGAGATTTTCTATTTAATTTAAACGCCGTTCAAACTCATTTATTAGAAATTAACCGTTAATCTCTTAGAAATTTGTAATTTCTAAAAAAAAATTTTACAATTAGCCACTCCCTCAAAATTGATGTTAGATACCGTAAGCGTTCACAAAAAATCGTTGATTGAATTCCCCTTTTAAATGGTATAGTCAATCTTATTTTATTCTTCTAATTATGGGGAAAAAATACGTTTTAGTGTTGGAAAAACGTGATTTTTTTCTTTTGTTTTTCTTGGTGAAATTTATGGTTTTCTTGTAATATTACTCTCTATGAACCTATGAGTGGGGTCGGTTTCAACGTATTTTTTCATGCTGAGTGAAATGGTAACAGTTGCAGATCTCTCCAAGTTCGTTGTAACCTAGTTTTATACTTAATTAACTAGTTTTATCCCTAAAAACACGTACAATTGAACATTCGATTTCATGAATGAAATGATTTCATCATTTTTAACTGATTTAAGCATAGATTGATTAAAAAAAGTATCCTAGGAATGCATGCATTTTTTAAATATCAATATGTTTCCACGTAAGAAAAACAAATCTTTTCGGGGTAGGTAGGATTTCATGAGAAAAAATGTTATTAAAGAAATTCACTTTATTTTTCCCATTGAATGTTTGATGGACATTTGAATATTTTCAGGATTGGCCACTTGGGGAAAACGCGTTGGAAGAAAATGGGAGCAACTGAGGAAGAGTGAAGAAACCGAAGTGAATCACTCATCTCCAAAGAAAAGAGAACAAAACCAGAACAAATCACAACTTCCCCCGAATTCGTCAAGAAGTAGAAAGGTTTCGAGGGTTGAATCTCTTAGGCATATGTTTGTGAGGGGTAATAATTCTGAGCCAAAAGTTGACCATAATTTGAATGACGATCCTACTCCTTCAAAAAATGGTTCGGAATGGGTGAAAAAGGAATGTCAAAAAGGTTTGTCTGATCTCTATCAATTGAATAACTTAATTCTTAAGAGTAAGAACAAAAAGACTGATAAAAAAAAGGATACGTCAAAGTATAAAAGAAATACCATTGAAACAGTGACAGAAAACCCATTTGAAGATAGCTCTCTTGGAACAAATAGAAGGAATGGTCAAAGTCAACCTAAATTGAATAAGAAAATTTGTTCCTCAGAGCCATCTGTCAAATCATTGAGTCATAACGATTTATTGAAAAACGTTCATGATTGTTGTTCCCAAAATCAATCAACAAAATCATCAAGTGCTTCGTTGGATCAAGCCTCATTAATACATCCCTCTTTGACAGACCACTCAAAATTAATGTCTACGTCTTTGGATGAAAGGATCGCCAATGGTTTAGTCAATAAGGAAGACTCAAGAAGGAATACAATCAATCCCATCGTGAGTAGACGTAGCTTGCCTCCAGAACCACCTGGAGTTTCGGTTAACATGAGGACCCAACCACACTTGAAAGAAATATACAATTTCTTGAACAGTTTCATCATGATGAAATCGGAAGAAAGTGGTTATGAGAGTGATAGTGTCCGACTAACGGGTGATCAACGAGTTGAAATTCCTCCAATTAGTGAATCAAGCTCACTCCCGTTTCAGACGGTCCGTCCTATCAGCCCTCCATCAAATCCTTCGTACATGAATTGCTTACCAAATAATCCACGACCGAGGGCTGTTGTTGATACAAAGGATATCGCCCCCCCAACACCCAGAAGATCCCTAGCACCTTTCAAGGCTACTGAAGTCAAACCTCCAGAAGTACCAAAACAACTTTTCAGAGACAAAACTGCTGAGGTAGGTACAGCCACTCTTTCAGTCACTTAGAAATATCCAATTTAGTTTAAATTATAAGTAAGGTATTGCATTTTAGTTACCTAGCTATCAGTTATCACTAGTCATTCCAAGTATTGATTGTATTTTTAGGAACAATAATTGGTGTACGATGTTCGATTTATAGGGTGTTCACACTTAAGCTTGTTAACATCCTAGGGATCGATTCTACAACTAATTTCCAACAAATGAAACCCTTGATTTAAACCCTTGTTGAAAAAAGAGGTTTTTTCTTTGAAATCAAGAGTTTTTGTGAAAAATTACCCCCTAAGAAAATACTAGATGGGGGTCGGTTTCTACGTATTTTTCCACGTATAAATATATATATATATATATATATATATATATATATATATATATATATATATATATATATATATATACAAGAAGTTGCTCCAGCTCCACTGCAGCATACTGGATTGGGATTCTGAGTTTCCTCAAGCCTCCTCCAAGCCTGAAACCCACCAGTTTGGTCTTTTCGCAGTTCACAGTGAGGCCGTTGTCTGAGCAGTAACTTCCCAAAAGGACCATATCGTCAGTAAAATGAACATTGATTACACCGTTGAAAAGCTGAGGTTTCGGGCAAGTTTTTCCTGCAATGCGTACGGTTTTTTACAATTTTGTTTTAATACTTAATACACCTTAAAAAACAGTAATATTTACAAAGTGAGAAATTCTAATGTTTTGTCCATTTTTTCACCTACTGCAAAAAGAATCCAAATCTTGTGGGGAGATGGGAAATTAAACCTCTTTACAACGGTATATCTATTTTCAAGTTTACATTGAAAGTTAGGGTAGATATGGCCATTTTAGTGATGTAAGGTCAAAAACACGAAAAAAAAAACTTGAAAGTGAAAAAACTCCAAAAATCAAGGGTTTAAAAAAATGGCACTGAGGAACTTTTTGTTAGAAATTAGTTGTAAAATCGATCCCTAGGAGGTTAATAATGTTGAGTGTGAGCACCCTGTATACAGGGTGACCAAGGAACAGGTCTGAAAGAAGCCAAAAAATAGATTTGTTGGTTCATTTTCCGTTCAAAACTGTCCTATAGTAATTTTATTTAACCCTAAGTTTTCATGTTTTTTTTAAACGTTTTTTATCTGAAATTGGCTAGACATAAAAATTCATTTATTTATTTTATGTGTCTATCATACCAGACGTTAACTATCCTTAGGATTGAGATTTTGAAAAACCCCGTTCTTTCGCTCAATCGTTCCAAAAGGAAGAATAAGTTCGTTGGACTGCACTTTTTGCGGTCTGTAAGTTACCCAAATTTCAAAAAATGTGCTGCAAAAGTCACTAAAAACTAAAACAGCTAAAAATAGTTACATTTATATTTTTCTAGCCAAATATTACTCATTAATAGTATAGCAAATGTGAACTAGAACATGAAAAGAATGTATGCTCAAAATGATGCTGAAAAATCCTTTGAAATAGGCTAAAAATTCTATCAAAACTGAAAAAAACTGAACCATTTCTGAAAATCCAAACTTTTATTTGTAAAGCTAAATAATATTTGAAAAAAATATATATTTCCATAACATTTATAGTATATATAAGTAGTATAAATATGGTTGGAAAAAATTACAAAAATTCGATGTATGAATAGTTTATTTAAAAAAAAAAAAAAAGGGGGGGGGGGGTCTTGAAAAATGTTCGGTCCCTACGTAATTTGTGTCTTGGCAACCTACGTTATTTTCTTTATTCATGTTTTAGGTTGCTCGAGCTCGTGTCACTCCATCAAAGAAGTCAGATAACTCACAAGGTTTGGTATGTTACAACCGTAATATATCAGTTGAAAAGGAATTTAAGCGTTATACAATTGTGAAAAACCAGGAAACTGAACTGGGGATCTACATTGAAAAATCAGAACTTGGTTCGTCTAGAGGAACATACCATGTTTCCAACGTTGAACCTGGAAGTTTGGTTGATAGGTATGTAGTCAAATATTTTGAATGCATAAACGACTTAAATGCATTAGAAATGCAATTTTTGTTATTATATACATCATGTTATTATTTTGTTATTGTACTGCAGTTTTATTGTGTGCAGTTAGATTCAGATATTTATTAGAATTCTACAACCCTAGAGCGAAACTAAGACAAACGCTTTTTGTGATTTTTCACCCTTAGTTCTTACTTTCATTTTTCTCTTGATTTTGCCCTTCTTCACCACCTTGAAAATTATTTCACCAACAGTCATTTCAGTATGAAAACTAATGGGCTCATCTAATTGCTCTCGGAAACTGAATATGATATACCTAGTGTGACGTTTCGTTATTTGGTCAGTTTAAGTAGGTAATTTAAAAACGTTACAAAAAGGCTTTTCCGTCCTGAATTTGATTTTTTATTTTCTTACAACGTTTCTCCCCCGGAACTAGTTCTTCTTCAGTTATTAATAGTACAAATTGCTAAAAAAAATTACGACGACAATAAAATTAAATTCAGGGAAATATTTCGAAAAATTATAAGTACCTACCTTCTAAGTACCTATCATGCAGCACCTTTTCGAAAAGCTCTCACTCAGACCTTTCTATTGAGCAAATAAAAAACCATGAAAATTCCGCCATAGCTCATTACCTCGACAGGTAAATTTCCTGGTGTTTCTGCCATCAAAGCACCAATAACCAGTGTGATAACAATTTTAAATTGTGATTTTAAGCGTGGGGGCCTGCCATAAGAAATTAATCCCTCACTGAAGTCCCATGCATACTCTTCATTAAAAATCAAATTAAAAATTGTCTGTTTGTCTTTACGTAGATAACAACGTTTATCAGTTTGTTCTACCTGGTTCTCTAGTGAGAGTATTGAAATAGGTACCTACCTCGTTAAAAAAAAAATCTCTTATACGTCCTACAGTTTACTCCAGATTACATGGTTATGCTGGAGACCAATTTATCTCCTGTTTTCTACCGTACGCTGCGTCAACATTTTAGCTACATCCTTAAGGTTTTGAAAATGAATTGCATCAGACTCCCAAATAGCTTAATTTTCTTTAAAAATTCGCTCAAAAGATGTTGCAGGAGGTAGTTGCGTCTCGATTCTTTTGTTATGGGGATTGGCACAAGCTTTTCTGCAAGTAGATTGGTTTGAGTTTGTGGTATGATATGGGAGCTAACGATTTGAGTGATATCTTGAACAGTCTCGTACTTCAGGAGGCTGGATATGAGCGTAAATTTTATTTGAACCTTGTCGATAACTCCGAGAAATTATTTGACCTCACTCACCATTTCCAAAGAACAGTGGTCTGTGCCAGACCACAGCATCTCTTTGTCAGAGATACTCGTCTTTTGGTCTAAGTAATGTTCGATGGATTTTTATGCCTAGGGGGACCTGCTTAGCCTAAATGGGTTTCCTATGAGCAACAAGAGGTGCCCAGTGTGAGCTCTGTGCAATTTGGGAGAAAAGGAGGATTTGCACCATTTCTTGGGCGTCTGCCCGATATTAGGCTAATACAGGAAAACATTCTGTTCAAATTCTCTTAGCCATGCTGAGATATTGGATATATTAAATACCTGTGAAAAGTGGGATAAGGAGGCCAGGTACCGTGTATTAACTTGGAGTTACAGAAAGTTTTTCCGAGTTCAATTATGATTAGAATAGGCTTTATTTTATCCTTATTTTTTCCAGTGTCAATTTTTCATCCTTCTCAAGTACCTCTCAAAATACCATGTGAACCTATGAGTGAACTTATTTATTTGTTGGAAACAGCAAACCTTGTTTTCCTTCTCGTTGCTTTTCATCTTTTGCTTCAGTTTATTCTATTAGGTTGCTGGAAAATATTTATGTACAATAAATTGTCAAGGCAATCTCCAAGCAGACGAATTATATTGCTCTTTAAGCTTCAGTTTAGAAGACATGCTTGATTTATTTTAGTTCTATAAAGCTTTTTCCTTCTTCTTCTTCTAAATTGATTTTTATAAGAAGGCAATTTTAGTCTTGATTGTCATCAACCTCATAAAAAAAACGTAGTTAGAGATTTTACAATATGATTTTTTAGCATCCCCCTGAAGAAGCCCCTGATCCTGGAGGACACGTTCTAAGAAAATAAAAAACCAAATTAGGATTAGGTGCAGAAAGACCTTTTTTGTAAAGTATTCTAACAAGTAATGTGTGCCAGATTTGGACAGAACTACTAGTATTTGAGGTAGGCTACTATTAAAATTGGGTAATCATTATTCCCTGGTGCATAAAAACTCTATACATGAAAATATCAGTTTTGAGCAGCAAAAAAACGCAAGCATTGAAGGAACCCACATTTTCCAGACTTTTACTGCTTTAGGATTTATTGAAAGGTCACAGGAGGAACAAGGTCCGTTGTTATCAAATATGAACACTAGGCAAATGTGGGTTAACCTACAACAAACTCCTGATCTTAGGTATTTATCTTAATCAAGAGTTCTTTGGCTCGTAAATGTAAATCTGCCGTGAATATCTGTAGAAGTGACTTCACAAATATACTAATTACAATCACGATGAAATGGAAATCGTGGAAAATACGTTGGTAGTAGAAAAAATCAATGCCTTGATCAATGGATAGATATCTGCTTCTGTATACAACTTAATGTAGATGATGCAGAAATCAAGCATAGGCATACTGAACATTTTTTTCATTAATTATTTTCAAAAATTCTCCCCCCCCCCCCCCCCCCCCCCCCCCCCCCCCCCAATCAAAACTAGGTACACCTTCACCGGCTCTGTACCACAGATGCTGGACTCTGTGAACCCAATTTATAATATCTATCTGTACTGTGATATTGGTGTTTCACAGGGTCCTTCGAAGGATTATCACAGGGTCCTTCGAAGGATTATATATATATATATATATATATATATATATATATATATATATATATATATATACATATATATATATATATATATATACATATATTCTGGTTTCTATAAACCGTTTGTTACCGATGCGATCATATTTTGCTTTAGTGTGAGTATATCAATAGCTAATATTAACGTTATTATTTCAGAGATGGACGGATAAAAGTTGGTGATGAAATTATAAAAGTCAATGGTACACGTCTACGTGGCCTTACCATACATGACGTTAGAAAGCTAATGCAAAGCAACGCAACCAACATAGAGTTGGTTGTAGCACGTTGCCGGGGAACGAGCTTGGAAGACATAACAGCGAGATTGGACTCACAACCAAAAAATTTAACAGATGATTATACAAACGTTCCTCCTCTAACTCAAACCACCAACCGACTACTACTGTTGGGTTGTCCATCAGAACTAACCAACTCAGCAGTTACTGACAAATTGAGCCAAACCAAGCTGAGAAATCAAACTGGGGCAGTTTCGATTGGTAAGCCGCCCATACCTACTCCCGAAGAAAAAAAAGAACCAGAAGTTCCCAAAACTGGAATGAGAAAGTTTTCGGCACATGGTGACAGCTATTTGAAAAACAAAAACGAAGCTGTGAATACTAGAGCAGTCAGGTCAAACAGACCAAAATCGTTGACATTGTCAATATTCACTGTTACTTTTCATAAAGGTCCTGGCTACAAAAGTTTGGGTTTCAGTATAGTCGGAGGGTATGATTCGCCTAAAGGCAATATGGGAATCTTCGTCAAAACCATTTTTAAAACAGGACAAGCTGCTGAAAATGGAACTCTCAGAGAAGGTAATATTACATATTTTCAATATTTTTGCTATTGAAACATGGATCATATTTCCTGAAGCGTTAGTAATATCATCAAATAGACAAATAAAGTAGGTATTAGAAGAACTATAACGAGATTAATTTTATCTTGGCGAAAAAAAATCAAGATCAAGGACTTTGAAAACGCAGTTGGTCTGGCTTTTCCATATATATATATATATATATATATGTTTATTGGACCAGCATTCTATTTATTTTTTAATTTTGAAGATATCAAAACGCTTTATATGTTAACCCCTTCATTTTGCAAATACTATTCAATGGTGGCTGATTGTCACGCGCCACAGTGGCACTATGTTACCTAACTTGGATTTTTTCAAATGGGATTCCTTTTTTTTTTTTTTTCTTTTTTTTTTTACAGAGTCTACATACATTGTACCTTCATACAATTTCATGGAAAAATGCCCCATCACTCAAATTTTTGTGTGCGCAAAAACCAGCACAATTACTTGCAAAAAAAGAGCTGTTTGTGAAATATCAAGTAGTATTTGAAGGTATTCAATTGCCACATGTGATGATGCCTGATTTGGAGGTGTATCGTCACGCTGAATCACATAATGATGTTCATTTATTGATATTCGTAACATCGCCTTGGAACCCCCCCCCCCCCCCCCCCCCCAAACTGCCTGAATATCACATTTCCATACTAATTTTCACACAGTGCAAAGTATTGGTACTAAAATCTTGTTTCTTTTGGAATTTACCCAACTTTTCTTAGAAAAGGGAGGGGGTATTACAGTCGTTGGCGTGCCGGCACTTGAGGGTGGGGATGCATTTTCTTTTCGTTTCACAGAGGGTGTAGAACACGTTTAAACAAGTCATTCATTTTCAGATTTATATATGTGTATGTGTGTATCATTGAAGGGTATAAGTTGATGGCAGAAGTAGACGATTAAGTTTTTATACGTTTATTTGCTTTGATCGCTTAGTATAGATTAATCCAAATGACTCCCCTCCGGCCCTTATTTATATCAATCAGCTCTGAGTGGCCACATCGTCGAATGTACGAGATTCTTTCCCTTTTTCTGATTGGCTAATTGTTATTGTGTTTCTTTGCGCCTCCGCCCGATTGTTCTACATGGAACCGACTTCCTGCAAAGGGTCGGGCACTCCTCATTTAACACAATCAGGAGGTAATCAAAAGAAAGAATATTTAAAATGTAATGGAACCAACTTATTTATATGAGAGTGAAAATAGAACTGACCACGGTACGGCCATCCCTGACAAATACTGCATTGTCCGCAATGGAACCAACTTATACACATATGAGAGCGAATGTAGAACTGACCATGGTACGGCCATCATTGGCGGCAATGAACTAGATTTTTGGTCGTGTTTAACCCCCTTGAGTATTGTCATCTACTTGCAATACACCCTGTATTATAACTCTAGGATTCGTTTTGGAATGTCTCAAAATAGATTCCAATTATGAAAATTTTCGAAAATTTTTATTTTAAAATTTGTGGAGCCATTGCGATCTTCAAAAATTTACTGAAAAGATGATCGAGAACTTTGTGATTGAAAGAATTGGTAGTTACCCCCTTCACCCTCCATCACATTTGTAAACCCTAATTTCCCAAGTTTTGTTGTTGCACAACTAGACTAAAATTGGGAGTGAACAAAATAATAACCTAGCGTAAATGTACGTCGTGATTTTTGGTATGTACATACCTTAGTTCTTCTTGGCCACGGCTGTATCGTCATTAGATATCCCAAAAAAGACGCTCTGTGTACAATACATGCCAAGCCACAAAATGCATATCATCCAGTTTGTACCAAGCACACCTACGGATTACAGCATACCACTTGTGGTCCACCTATTCACCACATTTACAGACTCCTGAACAGCTTGGCCGATTTTCATTGTTATTCAAATCTTCAAATCAATGGAAGGCGGTGGTCAGACGAACATGAGGGCTGAGGGATTTGTGTATTGTATGTAGGGCCCGTTAGGATGATATTTCAGCAATATGGTGCGAATCGGGAGTTGTGATTTGAATAATAACGAAAATCGACCAAGCCCTTTAGGAGTAACGGTTGTACTGTGATGGTGGTGAATAGGTGGACCGCAAGTGGTATGTTATCCCTAGTCGTGTGTTTGGCACAAGTTGGATGATATCATGCATTTTGTGGCTTGGTATGTTTTCTACCCGGAGCGTCTTTTTTAGGGGGATATCACACATTTTTGGCAGTCTTGGAGCTTGGTGTATACCCGCTGATTTCGTCAACAACGACCTGACACTTACTCACACTCACAACCTTTGTACAGTTATAATCGTTTCTCCTCCTGCCCAACCATCCTTATATAGGCTTGGGTCGTTCTTGACGACTCCAGAAAAGCCCAGACTAAGGAAATCATTCACAACGGAGGAAGTGAATGCGAGGGGGCGTGGGGGTCGCATGCCTTGCAAGGTCCCCCCTCCCCTAGGCCCTACCCACACAAGAACGCGTTGCCGGGCTGGGCAAGAGGGGAGGCGGATTCCCCCGACTGCACTAAATTCCACAAATTGTATTTATTTATATATCACACAATTTATATGCCACCCCCTCCACCCCACCATCAATCAATAGGGTGGCACGGTGGTCCTCGATGGGATGACCTCAAAGTGCTTGCCCTTCAAATTTTCTTTCGAAATATGATTTGGGAATATGTTAGGATTATAATTCAGCAAAAACTAAAATCAAACATTGAGCCGTTTTTTTTAATTCGGTTTTTGGATTTTTAATTGATACTTTAATCATGAAAATACGCTATAATCGCCAAAATTCAGAAAAAAAATATTATTTATGTGTCATTATACAATAGAATCTTCATCTAGTTTCATAGTTCTGTCCTATTTTGTGATCAAATATAATTAGAAAAACAAAATAACTACATTTTATTGAACAAAATAATGATTATATTTGCATGAAGCTCTTAATGAATGCCTGTGAGTATGCGTGTTGTATGTGCGTGTGTGTCTATGTGTACGCTTGTATGTGAGTTTGTAATGATTAATTATATAAATTTTAACATAAAATATATATATCTAAATTGAATAGAAAATAAAAATAATGGCAATTCAACATTTTACATATGCAGAGAATTATATTCGCATACAGCTCTTAACAAACGTTGTCCATACTCAGAATTTATTCGCAATACTTTATATTTGGCCCACGTCGCAGAAAAATCATGATGCACGGCCTCCACAGCCTGTTCACTGTAAAAGCCGAGGCCATTTCCGTATTTGGTACAAAATTCTTCCACATGAAAGAAAACCGTGTGAACTTTTGGAGTGACTGGAATATCCTAATATAAATATGGTGCTTTGAATTCATTGATGTATTCAATGAATTTTGGATCCAGCCTGACTGAGAACGATGCCTTGACAACTTCATTGAACTTCTGGAAAGCATCAACGTATATTAAACAACTCATGCTACAGTTTGAACGCAACAAATCAAGTTTCTGTAGCAAAATGCGGCAACTATTTCCTTTGAACGAATTCGTTGATGCTTTCCAGAAGTTCAATGAAGTTGTCAAGGCATCTTTCTCAGTCAGGCTGGATCCAAAATTCATTGAATACATTAATGAATTCAAAGCATCATATTTATATTTGGATATTCCAGTCAATCCAAAAGTTCACACGGTTTTCTTTCATGTGGAAGAATTTTGTACCAAACACGGAAATGGCCTCGGCTTTTATAGTGGACAGGCTGTGGAGGCCGTGCATCATGATTTTTCTGCGACGTGGGCCAAATATAAAGTATTGCGAATAAATTCTGAGTATGGACAACGTTTGTTAAGAGCTGTATGCGAATATAATTCTCTGCATATGTAAAATGTTGCATTGCCATTATTTTTATTTTCTATTCAATTTAGATATATATATTTTATGTTAAAATTTATATAATTAATAATTACAAACTCACATACAAGCGTACACATGGACACACACGCACATACAACACGCATACTCACAGGCATTTATTAAGAGCTTCATGCAAATATAATCATTATTTTGTTCAATAAAATGTAGTTAGTTTGTTTTTCTAATTATACTAGCCGCTCCGGCTCGCTCCGCTCGCCTCCACGTCCAGCCGGGGGGCAAGCCCCCCGGAAACCCCCATTAAATTGCTCGCTTCGCTCGCAAAGTGTGGCTGTATACATGGAATGTATTACAATTGAAACATGTAGGGGATGTTGCTCGCTTCGCTCGCAAACGGTAGATCTCTAAGGGTAGGTTTAACTTCTGTGGGGGATGCTGCTCGCTTTGCTCGCTTGAGGAAGTTATACTGCCCACCCAACTTGGGAGACGTTAATTAAAATAGAAATTAAAAATTTTGTCTAAAAAATAAATAAAAAATTTAAGGGTGGACTACCCCTAACATTTAGGGGGATGAAAAATAGATGTTGGCCGATTCTCATAGATACCGGATAAGCACAAAAAATTTCATCAAAATCGGTCAAGCCGTTTCGGAGGAGTATGGCAACAAAAACTGTGACACGAGAATTTTATATATTAGATTTGATCACAAAATAGGTCAGAACTATGAAACTAGATGAAGATTGTATTGTATAATGACACATAAATAATTTTTTTTTTTCTGAATTTTGGCGATTATAGCGTATTTTTATGATTACAGTATCAATTAAAAATTCAAAAACTGAATTAAAAAAAACGGCTCAATGTTTGATTTTTGTTTTTGCTGAATTACAATCCTAACATATTCCCAAATCATATTTCGAAAGAAAATTTGAAGGGCAAGCACTTTGAGGTCAAATCCGATCGAGGACCACCGTGGTGGGGGTTTGAAAATTTTCAAATCCTCGAGGCCACCCTCCGAGGGTTCCGGAACAAATCCCACCACTCACTGGGACGATCCCCCCACTTGCCTGAGCATGATGCTCCAGATGGACGGATGAACACCCCCACTCTTCCCTCATAACCCCCCCCCCCCCACCATTTGAGTGTAGAAGGGGGAAACCTTCAAAAAGCACTTCCTCATGATAAATGTGACCTACTTCCAAAATTCCATTGGAATAGGTTCAGAGGAACTGGTAGATACAGTGGGGTAAATAATCAGGTGAGAGAAGAAAAAAATTCCCAAAACATGCCATTTGACGCTTCGTTTTAGGTAACTGGAACCAACCTACCATTACAAATTTGGCATCGGGTTACCCAGAGCAGGTGCCCCTGCCAGGATACGCAAAGAAAAATGTACTTCAATTTGCTAAACGTCATTAAAATTTGCTAAAAAAAATCAATAAAAACTGCAAAAAAGCTAAAAATTCAAAACCTCTATTTGAATAGATTATTATTTAGAATACGTTTTTGGCCATACAATTAACACTTTCCTTTCAATCAAAATGCTCAAATTCAAAACAATTTAATAATATACAATACGATAACCTATGATGAATCGCTCATACGATCATGCTGCATGACTGGAACTTTTTTATCTAACACTTATATACCTAATTATTTTGAAGTTGTGATATCAACTTAGAATGAGTTATACAAAATGAATTAAATGAATAAATCGTTTTCCTATTCTTATAACGTCGGTACGTAGGTACCTTATTATTTCTGTATGTGCACCTTCATATTTTTCAGGGGATGAGATAATAGCCGTTAATGGATCTGTTCTGCAAGGAATGACCCATACAGAAGCAATCTCTGTGTTCAAAGACATTAAAATTGGTCCTGTTATGATGCACGTTGGAAGGCGTGACAGTTTACCAATCAGGTATTTTTTTAGTTAAATTGACTTATCTTGGGAAATTTCCTTAATACCCACCTCCAATCTAATTATCTAGTTTTGCTAATTTTTGTAAAAATGAAGCTATTGCAATGGCTCCAACAATAATAATTAATATATTTTCATATATTTTTTTAATAGAAATCCGTTTTAAGGCATTCTGAAACGAATCTTAGAGTTTGAAGCTTTTTCATATATGGATATATATATATATATATATATATATATATATATATATATATATATATATATATATATATATACGTATTCGTTTTTTATTTTTATTTCCTTATTTTGCCTTCGAGGGGTTTTCTCTTTAAAAAACGTGTCATTTTAGACAAAAACTTTCCTTAGGATTGAGATGAAAAAAATCAATTCTTTTGCCAAAAAATCGAGCATTCCAAAAGGAAGGATGTATTGTTGGATAGCACTTATAATTGGTCAATTTTAAATTAAAATGTGCTTTAAAAAATCACTAAAAACGGCTGAAAATCGTTAAATTTATATATTTTTGGATTATTACCCACTCAAATAGAAGTCATCAACTATAATCTATAACATTCAAAAAGTTATGTAAAAATTATGCTTAAAAAAACTAGTTAAATTTCATTAATATGTGCTAAAAACTCGATAAAATCTAGGGTAAAAAACTAAAAATCCAAAATACCTTTTTGAATGACAGACTATTATTTCGAACGATTTGTTGGCCATAATACTAATGCTTGAAGAAGGGGGTGTCACTCATCAGTAAGTCGTGTACCTACCTAGGTACTCTATGATGTCTGTATATCGAAAGCGCTCGTATTCGACTTACTAGCTATGACAGACACTTTCGAAAGGTATGTGAACAATGCTTCATAAAAACTGTTGGAATTTAAAAAGAAAGACAGCTCGATAAAAGTTTTAATTAAAACTACTTTTCTCTCTCACAGCATAGATAGAATGCTTTAATACTTGGCAAGTGTTCCCCAAGATAAATGATTCCCCAATTTTACTACGACTTGGGTATTGTGTAGGTCTGAATTTTACTTTAAAATATTTAGGTAGTTTAGGTGCTTTAAAAATTGATCTGTTGAATTTCCAATGTTCTAATCTTTTTTTACCAATCTTGTTTTTCAAAATCAAATTATACTTACGTGTTCAATGACAGAAATCGATTTTTTATTTTACAGGACCAACAAATCGAAGTCTTGTGATAACCTCGATAAATGCAACGACACATTTTATGCAAAGTAAATGTGTATGATCCAATTTTCGGATTACCTACCAACAAACACTTCATTTAAATTGAGGAAACTTTTCATAGTCATTGCCTACTTTACTATTCTGTGATCTATTTCGAATTCATCAAATATCAATGCTGATACCTAGCATTCGAAAAAAAAAAAAAAATAATGAATAATATCTGTGCTCAATGTTTGTATTTTAGATGTAGATATTACCTTTGTACAAGAATGTTAAGGTATTTGAAACTAAGACTTTTCTCTTATATTATAGAAAGTAATTACTTCCTCAAGTTTTTAATTGATACGCTAGAGGTACTATTCTAAAGATTCTTCTTTTGAGGATCGATGAATTATTTCATTCACTCCTTTCGGTTCAACGAAGTGTAACAAAGATGGCTGTGAAGTACATACAACCAACCATTTATATTGCGAGATTGATGAGGATGCAGTTTTGAAGAATTTATCTTCTTGGTTTTTTTCTTTGTAGTATTATTCAATATGGTTATCCATTATATTTTTATATGAATTTCACCAATAACTGGGTACCTGTAGAAATACATTAACTTAAACAATAAAATATTATCAAATATTAAGATACTTGAGCAACACAACATCATTCAAGAAATCCTCTTTCCTATTTGTTTATTTTTCTATTGGATTTGTAACAGACAAGCTTAATACTTTAATAAACTTGTTATTTCCTAAGATTCTGTGTGTCATTTTCTTGATGGTAATCAAGCCCCAGTTTCTACTCAGTAAAATTCATAAATTATTCAGACTAGGCAATTTATCATAACAAGAATTCAATTCATTCAAGATCTTTACATCAATAATCATATCAATACGTATTTGGTGTGTAAAATGGTTAATAAAATTTTCAGTTTTATTATTGTTTCATAGGATAATTCTGACATGGACAACTCATTAAATTTCATACTAAAATACCACGGTATTTCAACTTAATCCTGGAAAATCATCACCCGACATACTTTTCATGCACAAATAATTCACAATCAAGCAGGAATCATTTCTGGGGCGCAACATATTCAAAGAATGAAGTGATCTCTTTTTTTACACCCTCCAAGGCACGATAAGAATTAGAATCAATGCCGCCCACATGAAGCTTGAAAGATGAGTTGTTGTACAGTGATTTCAGAGTATTTATGAAGTTGGCACTGATATTAAGATTATACAGCTTAACCCAAAGTTTATCATGAATTAAACTGTCAAAGGCACGGGAAAATCGATGATCCTTTTGGGGAGTAGTATTTATAGAGATTCAACTTTGCAAGGTAAAAATATTATCAGCACACTCACGTCCTTTTTCAAAAAACCGCACTGGTTCTCAGGGGGAAGATGATGTTTTTCCACAAAGGAGAGTAGTCTGTTCAACAGAATTGAAAATTTTGAGAATTGTGTTAAGGAATGATAGTCCTCTGTAATTCTGGAGGTTTGAAACGTCTCTTTTTTTGTAAAGCAAAAACGTTCTTATTTGGACTAAGACTCTAGGTATATACCCTCATCTGAACAGAATAAAGAATAAAGATGAGCCAGCACATACTACCAACCAGAAGACTCGTGAATTCCATGAATTTGCAAAGGGTTTATCCAAATTTTCGTAATATTCTTAATTTTTCACTTTCAATAATAATTTATATCCCTTCTTAAGTTTAAGATATTCATTTTAAAAAAAAAAAATTCGTTGAAACCCCCTCTCTCGGTCTTCCTGTAGGCCTTCATCATGGAATAATGCAAACTCCTGCAATAAAAAAAAATCGAACCATTCGTGGCAACGCAAAAATAGTTTCCTGGCTTTGGGACTTTTTATTAACCAGGTCGATACACACTTTACAAAGAGAGCTAACAATAAAAAGGCACATTACAACAGGGTCCTTCTGGACGTTCTTCAGATTTGTGGCAAAGACTGCATCGCTTTTACAAAATCATTCTCCTTATCGGGAGACCATACAAGTTTTTAGTCCATGTGTATTCCCTGAGTGAAGTGAGTTCCCGCTGGGGAACCCCCGAGGCATCCCAGGGAAAGCCTACAAACCAAGTGGTCTGCACTAGAACCAATGTCTAGAACTTCAGAATCATCTACAGTAACAATCAGGTTCCTGGTGTTTTGGTCCAGTAAGCCTTCGTCAGAACGTCGGCCTCCATGTTTTCTGTACTCAAGTAGGCGATTTAAATGTCGGGGTTGACAACCAGATCTCTTACAAAATGCGCACGAATGTCCATGTATTTTGATTTCGCTTTCACTACAGGATTATAGCATAACTTCTTCACGTCTTGGTTGATACTGAGGATGATAATAGATCTCTGGTCGATCCCCATGTCTTTTACCAACTGTTTGACATGAACAGCTTCTTTTGCTGCTTCGCTAATTGCGATGCACTCGCTTTTGGCTGTGGACTGCGCAACCGTCTTTAGCTCCTGGGCTCCTTCGTTCCTTTGCGCCCTCAGGAAGGTGCGCCACATACTTGAAAATGTATCCATTGTAGGAGCGTCGATCGATCGGTCCTGTGATTGATTTTTTTAAAATACTAGTCCAACATTTTTTGTGCCTTGCCAGTAGCGTTGAAGGTAGCTGAGTGCATACGATATATCAGGGTGTGTTGCTACTGGAAGATACATTAAAAGGATTTTGGTATGGGAATTTAGCTATAACTTCTTCTGTGAGGTCTGGATTTTTTTCTAGTTTGGCATCAAGTAAAACTGGCGTTGCAACGTTCTTTCAATTTTCCATTCTGAATTTTGATATCAAATTGTCGATGTACTTTCTCTGATTGGCCATAATGTAATTTTTCCATTGAGAGAATTCAATCCCTCGACCAAATTTTATTTCTCCCATTTTACACATTAGGAAATTTTTCTTCAATTCTTCTTTTATATATATATATATATATATATATATATATATATATATATATATTTTTTTTTTTTTTTTTTTTTTAATGTTAGAATAGGATGATGCCAAGAAAATATCATCAACCCATACACATATGACGATTTTCCCGCCATTTAGTGTGGTGGAATAGACACATGGGTTTGGCAGCCGATGGTGTAAAAATTTTCTTCAACATCATATCCAGTTTTTCAAACCATTGTCGTCCACCCTGCTTAGGCACCCTGTCTGTCCGGGCTTTCTTTAGGCAACTTTTTCGTCTTTTCCATGTCTCAAATCATGAAGCATTTTCTTGGCTTCTTCGAATATCTGAGAATTTCTGCTGCTTTCATCAATCATGATTTTATTCAAAAATTTGCTGAGATTTTCTGGAACATCCATGACAATTTCTTCCTGGAGATCCCTATTTAAATAGGCAGTGGTTACATCCATTTGGTGTACCTTTAGGTTCGATTCAGCAACTAGTGTCAACAAGAACCCAATAGAGCTCACCTTTTCTGCTGGTGCAAAAGTTTCGGAATAGTCCGCATTTTGTTTCTGCACAAACTCCTTAGCGACCAACATGTTCGATTGTTCCATCCAGGTTCAATTTGTTTTTTATAACCATTCTACAACCAATCTGTTTACATCCTGATTTTTTTATAACTATTTTCCAAGTTCCATTTCGAATGTGGACAGTAGATTCACTTTTCATTGCTTCAAACCAGTCTTCTGAATCCTCGCTTGTGAAAGCTGAATCACCATCATGGCAAAATTTTCTTCAGTGTAATCATCGTCCAAATAATAGTTGTTTGTCCAAGCAGGTTGCCTTATGTTTCGCTTCGGTCTTCCAAGGTCTTCAGTTTCATCAGTTGGTGCAGTGATGTTCTCATCATCCTGTGCCGTATCTTCTTGATCTTGTATTGGCGAGTCGTCCAGGGTGTCCACTTCACTGAAAAATGATGCAGTAGAGTTTATCTCGTCCGATCTTTAAGACAACTGAGAAGTAGTCTGAACCATAGTTTGAACTTGACTGCTTTCTGAAATCGACGCACCAAAATCTTTAAATTCCTCTGATGTAAAAGCTTGTCCGTCGGATTTTTTCTCCTTATTTTTGAATATTGATTTGAGCACTTTCATGTCTCTGGACACTTCCACTTTGTGAAGCGATGATACACAAATGCGTTATGGTGCTGATGCTGAGGAGCCTACAAAAATACCTTCAACAGTCTTAGGCTCGAATTTGCTTTCCCGGCCCTTTTTCTTTAACATGGAGCATTTTGCATTGAAAATCTGGAGATTACGAGCGGAAGGGATTTTTCTCGTCCATTTTTGGTACGGAGCCATTCCATTTATTCCTTTGGACCGACAACAATTCGCCAAATACTTTGCTGTCTCAACGGCTTCGGCTCAAAAGGTAAGCGGTAAGTTTGAATTCGATGAGAAGGCATCAAGCTCGTTCAACGAGACTGCGGTTTTCCGCCCAGCTATACCATTTTGTTGCAGTGTGTATGTGGCTGACAATTTTCTTTTGATTCCATTTTCCTTCAAGAATTCTTCAAACGGCTCAGGTATTGCAATATTTGGATACTTCATTGTTAGTTTGCGGGTACTTTATTATTTTTCCGGTGATGTTTTCCATCTCGTTTTTAAATTCTTTGAATTTCTCAAAAACTTCGTTTTTCTTTTTCAGAAAATAGACTTGGCAGTATCGGTAATGTTCGTTGATGAACGTCACAAAATACAGCGTGTGATCCCGTTTGCACTGGCTCAAAGACGTCTGAGTGGATGATCTCAAGGGTGCCTGAAGTTATTTTTTCTTTAAAATGGGGAAAAGGTGCTCTGGACATTTTCCCTTGAATGCAGACTTCACATTCTGGTTCTGCTTCATTTTCCTTGAAGTTAATACCTTCCAAAAGCTTCTTTTTATGTACCGAATTTAGGTCCTTGAAGTTTATGTGGCCTAGCTTGCAATGCCATTCCGTCCTGCAGTTTTTCTCCAACATCAACGTTGTAGGACTTGCTTTGCTTTGTGCCTCAGATTTATAGAGTGATATCAGTCTGTAACAAAGACTGTGCTTATCAGCCTCATATATAAGGTATATATAAATTAGGTACCTAGGTAAAAAATATCACTCCTTGTGGTCGTAAAAGAGTTCCCGAATTTCGCACCCTCTTCGACTGACTGGATTTTGGCTTATACTCTACAGAGGTATTGTACATTATGTAGGTGGTTGTTCACTTATCATAAATTTGCAAGGAACATAGGTGTGGTGAATTAACCAAGGTGTTCACGACAATAGGTAGACAAGGTAAGTTGGTTGGTTATTTAATTCAATCAATAGGAAATTGAAAGGATTATGACTGAAGAGCAAATTTGAGTTTTTGGGTTTTTATGGGATAATGGTTGAAAGCACGAACTGTGAGTGCTATGGTAAACTATAGTAACTTCAAGGATAGCTGTAAAGGTACACTTGCACCTATGGGCTCATCTAGGTGGAGGGTTTTTCAGAGCACTTTGGCAGCCTCCCTTAAGAGCATCCCCTACTGAGTTGCAAACCACCATCTAGGTATACACAGCATTCTGATCTATTTGTCCAACTAATGTATTGTAAGCCTCCTACTGTTCGTTTGGCTCCTTAAGATTGATTGTTAATAATAAGCCTTAGGTATTCAAAGAGAAAATTGAGTGTTGGGTAATTCTCTTGAAAAGTGTGCATTTGACTACGCAAAACTTTCAGTTTTTAAAATGGCTTGAAAATTCTGAAAGTAGTAATGTTTTTGTGAGCTATCAATAAATAAAATGGTAATATGTTAGGAGCCGCTGAGATTATTCATTCATTGCCCCACAATTTTAGTTTGAAAAATTTGAAGGACAGCTTTGTGGCGAAGTGAACCAGGTGAGTTACATGACACATTTGAACTTGCCTTCAAGGATGTGAAATGTTATTGATTCACTAGGCTTTGATTACTGAACTCATGTTTGTGTCTTAACTCGCTCTAGTAGGAGTTTGGGGAAGTTAAATTTAGTTGATTCTGTGTGGTAGACTAGTTGTTACTGAATGTCTCAACTCACTCAAGTAGAAGTTTGGAGAAGGTAAATTTAGTTGGTGTGGTAGATCACCTGTTTCTGAATGTCTGAACTCACTCTAGTAGGAGTTTAGGAAGGTAGATGAGTTGGATCTGTGTGGTAGATCACCTGTTTCTAAGCTTCTCAACTCACTATAGTGGGTGTTTGGGGAAGGTAGATTAGTGATGGGTTAATTTAAATAAATAGTTAGCTGATGTTCTCAGATGAAAAATATTTACATACTCATGGAAAACTCGAATACAAAATTTTAGAACAACAAGGGTACAAAAAAATATGCCGAACTGTCTAAGATGGATACTAGACAAAAACATCATGAATTAGTTACCTATATGGTATCATTACTGTTCCATGCAATCGGGGGTGTGCTAAAATAGTTCAAATTCAAATAATATCGACCACATGATCTCAACACTTCCGCTTAAGTGATATTTCAAAAATTCAATTTAGATACACACAAAAAATTAACATCATTTCACGAGTCCAAAACATTTGGAGAAATAATCATATTTCTCCCTGCTATGAAGTTTTGTCAAAACTTCTGAAAGCATTTTGTCAGTAGGTAAATGCTCGAGAACAATATTCTAGTTATTAACATGCGTGTGATTAAAATGATGTCTAACATCGACATGTTTTTTGACCTCTGACTAGTCACAGGATTTTTTGCAAGGTGAATTGCACCCATGTTACCACAGAAAATTTTAATCGGTAATTTATAGCAGTTTGGCTCTATTTCATTCAACAAAAGATTCAACCATAAAGCTTCTTGTAAAGTGAACGACAATGCAATATACTCGCTTTCCACAGTTGAAAGCGCTACAATACCCTGTTTCTCGGTACGCCATGAAATCAAACCATTCATTAATTTGAAACAACTTCCAGTTATAGAATGTCGGTCATTAATTTGGTTTGCCAAATCAGCATCGCTGTAACATTCCAATTTTCGATTTCTATCTCTAAAAAAATCTAACTTAAAATTCGGAGCCCCCTTTAAATGTCTAAACATTCTCTAAACTTTTACCCAATGACTTTTCCATGGATTTCTAGAAAATTTACTGACATAATTAATCGAAAAACAAACATCAGGCCTTGAAATTTGACACAGATAAAGTAAACTTCCTACCGCTTCCAGATAGGGCACTGTTGAAGGGCAGTCCTCGTCATCTTCAGGGTCCTTCTGTCCATGTTCCAGCGGAGTGGTTTGAACGGTACCTGTGACTGACCTAACAACTCGTTGTCTATTAAATTTTTTTAAGTGAAATATATTATACAATGCGTTTTATTTCAGACAGAAGCTTTCCTTCATACCTTTTCATATTATATATATTTCTTCTTTTTTTAAGTCATATTTTTGGGCATTTTCCTTCACATTTTGAGGTTACGTTGGGGTATTAACCCGAGCTCTGTTGATTCACATAGATGCCTAAGTAGGTACCTACCTATTTCATCATTTCAGGCTGGAAAAATAACGTACTACAATGGTCAATTTTTTCCGCCTACTTCATTTTATTCCATCACCTGAAAGATCTTGAAGAAGCTTTCTAAAACAGATCAATGTGGAAGGTGTAAAGTGGCCAAAACAGGGGTGTAAGGAAAGCTGAATGGCATAACCCCTGCCAGGAATTTTGAGCTGAAAATATGAAACGAGAAGTTTTCAGGAGCACAGAATCATAGATTTATAGATCAAGAAATGTTACTTAGATGTACGAAATTAAATGATTTAGATGAAAAATAAATTTAAGATCAACACATGAAAGTTACACATTAGCGAATTTTCCAAGAACAATGGCTCCAAGTTTTCAAGATAAAATTCTTCATGGAAATCTATGGAGACATTTGGTATGCTTCAGAAACATTTTTTCTAAAATATTCGAGCACATTAAGGGGGTCTCCTGTGCCCCATAGATAGGTAGGGGAAGGTGGGGCAGCTCTGACCTTGCGGCAGTTTTGACCACTTCTTGTATTCGTTGGTAGTTTGAATATTGACGCCAAGAGTCCAACTATATTGTGAAGGCAGTAAATTTGTTTGTACGTGTAGCAGTGAAAAGAGCCATTTTTCAGTCCTCATTATACCTTGGAGGTGATGTTTGTTCTTTCTATCAGCAAGGTAATTTGTCGCCTACATTTAACATTAAAAGCTTCTCCAGAAGATAATGTGCCTTGAAGAAGGACAGATAATGAAGAAGTTAAAGTGCTTTTTTGCTCCATTTTTCGTAAAATGTGCCTAGTTTCAGAATCTATCTTCATTTGAGTAAAAAATTCTGTCCTTCAGAAGTTATTGTTGTTTATATAAAATGGCTGGTTGTGTGGAGCAGTTATAATCAGTGTTATTGTGGCAGATAGGTATAACCAGTGGTCATATCTGCCCCTTGTGGGATCAATTGTAGCCCTGAATCAACCACAGCTTTCTTGGTTCTAACTGAAGAAAATAGCTGATATGGTCTGACCCTTCCCCAAACGAGACCACACTTTGGAGGAACAATCCACCAGAAGTTCAAAGGAAGTAGCATCTACACCGACTCACCTGAAATGAAAAACGGCGCACAGTTGGAGTTATTTATTTATTTATTCGATTTTTTAATTGTAGGTACGCATCTTAAAACGTAAACCAACAAATTTTGTGGGGGGAGGGGGTATTTATTTATTTTCATTTCATTTTTCATGGTAAATTACAAAAGTTCATTATTGAAAATAATAAACCCAAACTGAAGACGATGTAAAATTTAATAATACCTATATATCAGTCCTCATAAGTGAAAAGAAAAATGAGTTATTTAAAGCTAGATCACGAATCGTCTGAAGATTTTCAAGATTTGGGACTCAGTGACGAAGATTCAAAAGAAAAGGAAGACTATTCTTGCTAGATGGTGATACATGGGAGCAGCGGCGTTACTATTGGGGGGAGCCTCAAATTAGGGGGGGGGGGGGGGGGGGGGCTAGTCAAATTTTTATAGATCCCTACCTAAATTAAAAAAATGTAGTACCTACTTTTGAACCAATGAAACGTTATTTACATTTGTTAAAGACAAAAAAATTATTTTAACCCTATTGTTCCACTTAGAAAATGTGGTTACACCTGCCCCGCACTGTGGTAATATCTACCCCACATATGGGGCACCTCTAACCAGAGTTGATCTTTTTTTTTCCTTTTTTTTTTAATTCAAAATTTCGCATTTTGATCAACTATTTTGTCTTATAACTTCGACTTCTGCTAGCAAAAATGTCTTAGTACTCGGTGAGTTTTTCGAAAGCTAAAAATTTTTGTTCCCTACCAATAAAAGAATTACTGGCAAATGGTCACAACTGCCCCACCTTCCCCTAATTTTTGTCCTACGGAAGGTCACAAACTGTAACAAATCAACTCATCGAGTCTTGATCCACTTAGGTATCAGTTAACTCGAATTCATCAGAGGTAAAGATATTACTCAATAGCTGTAAGAAATTAGGTGTTTCCAATGAACAAACTACGTTCCTTTTATGGAATTATTTTATTGAATATAATATTCAAATTGGTGGCAGAGGGCCGAACATCGCACAGAAAAATTCAGAACTTCGGTCACAAAACTATTCAAAACAAATCGAAGCAGTAAAAACCGATAGAGTTGTCGTCATTACGTCGGTACGCTCGCCATGTTGAAACAAAGCTACTTTTGACGGGGTCTCATCAAGAGCTCCGAGCCCTACGCTTGCGCATTTTGAAATAAGCTGCTACCCTTGGGTAAACTACAATCCGCCTAACCTTCTCTAAACTGTTATCCCCTTCTCTAATACGAGTATGTTTGTTATCACATCTCTCTTTCAATGGTTACGCAGGGGATGATTATCTGCGTGACGTCATTCTTCAACTACCGCTAACGCGTTTTGAAATCTCGGGTGAGCTCTGAAATGTTCCAACAAACGAAAGTGGGCGACCTTGGAGCTAACAACAGGGCAACTCTGGAGGAGCCCCAGGGGTCGCTCTCAAAGCGTCGTTGGAACAAAGCTTGTTTCACGCCTCCGAGTATTTTGCCCATATTAAAATATAAACCACTATATTTGATGGGAAACAGGGAAAATAAACATTTGGAGCGCACTGCTTCGACAACGTAACATTCAACTAGAAAGACTGGCTTTATTCGGGAAGACTGGAAGAGTGAAGGATAGGTACGAGGAAGGGATATGGTAAGGAACCTCCAACCAACTCTCAACAGCCCAAACATTCAATTATAAAATGGAAGGACTCCAATCCCCAACCGGTTTGAAATCAAATTGAAAGTTGGCTGAAGTTGCGCATGCGCACTTGATCAGTCTCCAACAAATGAATGGAAATGGTTTCCAAGTCACTGGCAATCGCCTCAGTGAACAAACCTATAGGCGCCACTTATTAAATGCCTGGGTTGGAGAGGGGTGGAAGCAGGCGTCTTTCCCGCCTCTTGCGCTCTTGTCTGACGATGGATTGGAGGGTTGGTTGGCCGGTGTAGGTACTGGTGCAACATGGAACAGATGAGAGATAGGAGCGCACATGGAGCGATGATGAGCACTAACATTTGAATATACAACGGGGTCCAGAATAATGATAAAGAATATTTATCGGAATTTACTTCAATATACAGGGTGTTTACACTAATTATCGGACAAGCTCAGGGAATCCTACAGCTCATTTCTGATGGAAAGTTCCTCATGAGATTTTTTTTCAAGGCTTTCTTTTTGAGTTATTAAATTTCTAAACAAATTTTTCGTGCTATGTGCCTTATGACATTAAAAAGGTCATAACACCCCTTAGAATAACCTTAAACTAAAAAATAAGGACATCCTCAACCTCATACCAAAACAATATTTTTTGAGCAGTCTTTATGAGTAAAAATAGTTGCAGTCATACAGCATGATCGAGTGAGCGAATTTTCGTAAATCATCATATTAAATTAAGTTAAATTGTTTTGAAATTTGAGCTTTTTGAATGCAAAGAAAATGTTAGCTATCATTTTTAGGTCTAAAAACGTATTCTAAATAGTAATCTGATTTAAAAAAAAAAAAAAAAAAAAAAAAAAAAAAAAAAAAAGTTTTTGAATTGTTAGCTTTTTTGCAGTTTTTTTTATTGTATAGCAAATTTTAATGAAATTTAAGTAAGTATGTTTTTCAGCATAATTTTGTGAATAAATAAAAAATTTTTAATGGTCGAATTTGGATTTTATGAACGTTATTTGAGCAATATTCTGCTAAAAATGATAAATTTAACCATTTTTAGCCATTTTCAGTGATTTTGTCAGCAATGGTTTGGAAATGGTCTGGAATGGCATATATATATATATATATGTATATATATGAAAAAGCGCAAACTTTAGGAATTGTTTCAGAATCCCTCAAAACGGATTTCAGTGGACATTTTTCAAAAATTTTGATTTTAAAAATTTTTGAGCCATTGAAATAGCTTAATTTTCTACAAAAATTCGCTAAAAAGAGGCTAAAAAGCAAGTTTTGAAAACTTCTCAGAATTTCACTTTTTTCATTTGTCGTTTTGCCCCTAATACAGACTATTTTGGAAAGGCACTCCATGAGAAAAACTTCTTCAGAATCTCAGCTTTTCAACAGTATAGTCGATTTTATTTTTACTTCTCTAATTAGGGGAGAAAATAATTATGCTTTAATGTTAAAACACATGAGTTTTTCAATGAATTCTAGGGTTTTTCGTGAAAAATAGCCCTCTATGAAAATACGAGTTGGAGGCCATCTTCTTCATAGTTTTCACTCTGAATCAAATGGTAACACTGGCAGATCTCCCCATCTCCGTTATTCTTGAGTTTTTAACTTTAACTAACTACTTTTACCTTCAAAAACACATGAAATTGAGCATTTAAAAAAAGTCTAAATCTCAGTTATAACTGAATGGTAACAATTGCAGATCTTCCCAACTCCATTATACTTGAGTTTTTCACTTTAACTAAGTAGTTTTACCCCCAAAAATACATGAAATCGAGCATAACAAACTAAAAATGTGTGAGTTAAAGTCTAAATCCCGGTTATCATTCGATTCAGCGTGAAAAAATACGTAGAATCCGGACAAAACTTGGATTTTTATAGAGGGCCAATTTCAAAAAACTCTCGATTTCATTTTTAAAAAACCATGTTTTTCAACTTACAAACATATTATTCTCCCCCAATATGCAAAGTAAAAGTAACATTGACAAAAAAAAAAAAAAAAAAAAAAAAAAAAAAATCGAATTTTGAGAACTTTTCAAAACTCGCTTTTTACCTTTTTTCACATATAAAGACGGCTCAAAAAATTTTGGTTTGGTATCAGGTTGATAGGAAATTTAATGCTCTTACAAAGGATGTCCTTATTTTTAAGTTTAAAGTTATGATAAGGGGCATTATGGCCGTTTTAATATCACAAGGTACTACAAAACTCGAAAAAAAATCTTAAAAATTGAATAACTCAAAAACGAAGCATTTAAAAAAAAAAAAAAAAAAATCTCATTGAGAAACTTTTGATCAGAAATGAGCTTTAAAATAGATTCCCTGAGTTTGTTCTATAATTACTGTAGACACCCTGCACCTATATGATAGCAGAAAAGTATATTAGTAATTACTGATCCAGAAATTGTATACCATTAAAGGAATGTACTCCCTCTAGATGCTGAATATCCCTAAATTGACAGTTTGATTGTTATTTTCTGCGTTTTTGAAGAAAAAACGGTTAAAAATGCAATTGGTTAAGAACAAGTGGTTGAGGTTTATACTAAAAGGTATAGGTATATTTGTGGTCAGAATGAAATTTCCCAGTGTGAGTATTTCATTAAGGACAAATATGTATAAGTTTTATTAAAAAGTTTTATTAAAAAACCATTCATGATGCTTCTCAAAACCTTCCTTTCCCGCAATCGCTTCGCTGCCAATGGTTAAAAAAACGCAATGCCCTCGAGCGAGAGCAATGACGAGTCGGTGAGCTATCTGGTGGGAGAAAGTCACTCTACCCTCTTGTAACACAATTCCCATGCCTGTATCTGTGAGTCTTTTAGCTTGTGTGTGTCTTCATTGAAATCGAAGTGCTGTGTTGGTAAGCCTGTATCAGTTTGTAACCACGTTTTTGTTCATCGTAAACCAGGCTCGTCTAGCTTGTTGCATGTATGTGTTGTCAGTGTCGTTCGATTCGACGTAATCAGTTCCCGCTCGCGTTCGTTGGTGTCTTTCTTACTGTGAAAAAAGGCACTCTGTATTTGTTTTCAAGCATTCCATCACGTCACGGGCCTGTGTACGTTATAAGTCATGATGCCAATGAAATAATCAGTGTCTCGGCTCCAAACACTAATAACCCTACTTTTTCAATAACTCCGTGAGAGTGACACTACTGTTAACCGATTTTATTTCAACTGTCATGATAATGGCCCTTTTAATTTTCCATTACGCTAAAGATGGATTAATCAAATGTCTGTGTTCGGCGTTGAATCAGCTGGATTCTACATGTATTGAACGCCTCATCAGTCAGGTAAGTAACTATACCAAATTCATGTAGAACCGTAAACAATCATATAGGTATATCATAGTTCAAAGTTCACGATTGATCTGTCATGATTCTGCTACGCTTGTAATAACGAATACCAACCCTTTTATGGGATTCATCAATATGGTATCCTTGGTCTAACGATGTACTTATTTGTATAGAACCTTTTAATTAGCAGGACCTTCCTCTTAGCCGAAGAATGATTACTGAACTTATTGAAGGCTTTGATGTTTGTTTCGGAGCTGGCTTCGGCTTGGAGCTGGCTTCGGCTTATTTGTAGACCTCTGTACAAATTTATTTCAGGGCTATTGCCCGACAAGCAAGGGCTATGTTAGAACATATAATAATACTCCCTCAATAATTTGAAGGTAGTCTTTGAATTGGGAGTTAATGAGCGTTTGCTACGCATTTATTTCATGTTTTCGAATGAAAATAGGAAAGATGTTTGACGTTACCCGTACTAGACGCTCCAGATAGCACAATGAGTACCTCGTACAGGTGACGCGGTGGCGCGGTTTTTTTTATGGTAGTCTTTGAATTGGGAGTTAATGAGCGTTTGCTACGCATTTATTTCATGTTTTCGAATGAAAATAGGAAAGATGTTTGACGTTACCCGTACTAGACGCTCCAGATAGCACAATGAGTACCTCGTACAGGTGACGCGGTGGCGCGGTTTTTTTTATGGTAGTCTTTGAATTGGGAGTTGATGAGCGTTTGCTACGCATTTATATCATGTTTTCGAATGAACATAGGAAAGATGTTTGACGTTACCCGTACTAGACGCTCCAGATAGCACAATGAGCACCTCGTACAGGTGACGCCGCCAACACTATTTTACCTACCAACTGTCAGGAAATTCCATTGGTGTGAAGGTGGTAAAAATACTCTGATAACCTACATCGATCGATCAGCTAATATAATTCCCTTAAAATTCTCTTTCCAAGAAATTAAGGTAATAAAAGAAAATAAAGTAAAGTAAAGGTACCGAAAAGTAAAAAAAAAGTAAAGTGATATAATCGAGGGGTCACCTATCTCTAGATGAACTAGTGAGCCGTAGGTACGTGTTTAATTTAATTTCAATAAATTACTGTGTGTGGGGGTCTTATGTGGTTTACCTACATAGACAATGATGAGCTCCGTTTAATATTCATCATTAGACCTGTGATCTACATAAGCAGAAAAACTACATATCTAATAGGTACAGAAATCATAATACGACTTTGAGTAACAAAATAATAGCGTTGTAAAATAGTTACCCAATTTTTAACGTCTGATAATAATTGAAACCAATTTATGTTACATCTTCTTGTTCTTCAAAAACGTCCTCATTATTTTCACCGACTCCTTTTTCTCGTGATGCTAATATCCAATTGGAAAATACAGAGTTTTTCACTGGAATGAGTGGTAATACGAAATCGGCATTCCAGACGAAATCTTACTGAAAAGTTGAGTGGACAGAATTTAGTAATTGAATAATAGTAATAGCATAAATATATGTTATAAAATTTGCAAAAACTTTTGTCCCTTAACAATTTTGTTTAGGGCCAGTTTCACCTCACCTATCTGAGCTAATGTCCCCTCAACTTGACCAAACGGTAACGGGAGAATGGTGATTAAGAGCGTTAAGGAATTATCTTTCACCTCGTAAATTCAGAGGTCAAAGTAATCACCCCCGTGGCTGGTTATGGTTTGGTTAGTTAACGACGAAAAGTTTCATTTTGTCCATCAATCATGGAACATTTGTCCATATTGGACAAAAAATTGGCTGCCGGGAGCTTGGAATCAAAACCTAAACAACTTAAACAGCTATTTCTTATTGAATTCTTATCGCGATTAAGAGTTGATTTTTTTCTAAGTTGAAACACTGAAATTTGATTTACATTAATTTTGAATATCCTAAATTCAAATGAGAGAGAGTAAAAACCACTAGGTACCTGCGCACGAAAATCTTTTTAAATGAGGAATCTGTGAAGTGAAGTGAAACAAATTTATCTTTCCACTCTTTTGGTGGCCTAAACAGTACCTAGATCTTCCGGAACTGGATGTATCATACCTACATTCCAAGAAAATCATATTTATGTAGGAGGATATGTACTAGTTGATGACAGAAAACTATTGAAATCTCGTCAGATAAGAAGTAAATACATACAAATCTCAGCTTCTCAATAGGAAACGTAAAAATCGGGTTATCAAACTTGGTTAGTTACCTACCTACCTAGGTTCTAATAAGTTACTAATCTATTCTGGATGAGTCAAAGCACTTTCGCAACGTCGTTTTTCCATCTATCTCTACAGAATAATTCTTTCCTTATGACTTGAGGTCGATGTCACTTGAATAACATTCAAAATGAGTAAACAAAACAAGTTGTAGAGCCGCTCATAAGAGCTTAGTGATCTCTGATTTCTTGTCCAATTTTTCAACTACCTAATGTATTATACTGTTGGCGTTTAATACTTCTTTGATATTAATGCGAAACGAGTTTGTGTACGGGAAATTTGAAATGTTGCGTTTCATTGAAAACGATCCCATCACCTACAAACTCGTCAATGGTGGCGGAGGTTATGAGAGTGAACATTCATTTTCTCTAGTGACTTGTGGCCGTTTTTTGAACAATGTTGAACTTGAATGTTTAAAATCATTAAATAATATTATATTTTCGGTAATTGAAAAGAAAAAATTGAAGGCTCCAAACACTGAATACTTGATGTTAATCATCCGTTAACCTCTTAATTCCTCGAGGGTCGGGTAATTAGTTAATCAGCTTTGGTAATCAGATCGTCAAGATTTGACGGACGATCTAACCAACGACGGGTGTAGATGAAAGAAAAGTCGCTCTAACGTCTTGAGTAAGCTCAAACATAATGCCGCGTTGACGCTAATTCTTGATTATCTTAAACGGTGAAACTGACCCTTAACCTTCTCAAAAAATGAGTTTTATTTTTCTGCATGTATACTTTTCCCAAGGTTCTGGGACGATCGTTGGCTCAACGACACTTTCATGTTATCGATGTCTTTAAGGAAATCACCAGTTTCATCTTCGTGGGTAACGGTGGTATCAATATTATAGGAATCTCACTAGATGGAGCAGTTTCCCCAACCAGTTGTCTTATGTCGTCATCTAGATCTGAATCAAGTTGGTAGCTCTACTCGTAAAAATCGTCACTTCTTCAGAAGGGTGCTCAGTGGTTATAATGACAATAATGATATCGAGGTTTGCGAGAGACTCACCAGTTCTAGAGACTCTTCGTTGGTAACGGTAACGGTGGTATCAGTTATGGGAAACTGATGGATCAGTTTCCTCTACCGTTGGCCTCATGTCGTCACCTAGCTCTAAATGAAGAGGGTAATTACTCGTAAAAGTCGGTACTTCTTCACATGTATGCTCGGTGGATGTTTTCGCGGAGATGTTCTCCGTGTCTTCTTCACTGGTCAGTTACCTACTTCGACACCAGTGGTTTCACTCATTTCTTCTTCATAAGTAAGTATTAGCCACTGTTTCTTCAAAAGTGCTCTCATTCACTCTTAGCGGTCGTATCTCTTTGAATCGTACACCACTGTTCACTATGTTCTTTATAAGTTTGTCTAGATCCACAATATTTTCAGAATAGTCTTCCTACTTTTACAAAAATCACTCATAAAAAAGAAAGAAAAAAGAATTTGCGACCCTGAGGTATTCTTTGAGGTGTCAGCACGGCGTGATGAGGTAAATAGTCTACTATTTCATATTGATCAGTGGAATCTATTTTTTGTATTACGTTATTTCTTAATTGTTCTTGGAAAATCTTATCATAATTTTCTATTACTGGCGTGTTCTGGATTCGATTGAGCAAAGATTTAAGTCTACCCATTGCTAAACTCCATCCCGATGACAGATTTGGTGGAGGATACGTTCGCCAAGGCCATGAAACCACATAACGATCATTCTCAGAGGTGATGTTATCGTAGAAATTTTGAATAGCCAAATCGTCTTTATCGTCGGAGGAATCTTCTGTAATACCTATCTTGTCTAAGGACCACTAATTTCTTATATCGTCTCGACCCTCCTTATCTTCTAATGGTAATTTATCCGATAGGAGCCACTGAATACCAGGAACCTTGTGATTTTTAGCAGAAAGTTTTGGTGTCGTTTTTATTTTTGGTTCTATGGGATATTTCGGGCAGCTGAACCCGAATCTGAGGTTCGCCAACAAAATTTTTTACAGGTTTTTGTTTAGCAAAAAACGTGGAAAAAAAATCGACTTCTCAGTTTTTTGCGAATAGCTCGGAAATTATGCGCTTTCCGTAAAAAGATGTGATTAATGAAATTAAAGTGTTTTGATTTTCCTACATTTTATATATTTGAAGTTTTTTCTACGACCAGCCGTTAGAACGCCACGAAAATGGGGGTCAAAAACCCAAAACTCTCAAAATCCGGAATCCGGGCAGGAAATCATTGTTTTATGCTATACTTGATTATGTATTATGCGAAAAACGCCATGAGGACTATATTTAATCATATATATATATATATATATATATATATATATATATATATATATATATATATATATATATACGTATGTTTTATGTTATATATATATATATATTATCGTTTTAGGAAAACTTACACAATAAATTTATATTTCTTCGTTTGCCTTTAAAAATGAAGCCTCTTCATTTTGACAAAGGCAAACTCAAATTACAAATTACAAATTTATTGTGTAAGTTTTCCTAAAACCATTCTTTATTTGTGTTACAATTTTCACTGCACATCTGTGCCAAAAATTCAAAAAGTAAAATACACTGCTAAGGACATGGCACAGAAGCTTCCTCGTGGCCTTCACAGAATGTCACCATTAAATTTTCAGAAATGACCGGTTCACCATGATCTTGTCGTTAGAGTGCTAGGCAACCAAAAACCAAAAAAACATGACGAAAAATTTGTTCAACATTGACGGACTTATGACTTTCACATGTAAATTACGTTCAGTCATGCGCAGAGCGTACCGCTGATTCCATCATGATGAAACTAATAGGAGACCATCTAGGGCTAAACCCACGCTATTCCTTTAAATTTCATTGAAATCCAATACAAATTGTGGAAGTTATGGCTGTGGCAAGGAAATGTGTACAGACAGACGGACGGACGGACAGACACGAAACCTAATTTGTTCAGGAGGCCATGAAATGCAAAATACGAGTGGAAATTTTTTTTTTTTTTTTTTTTTGGAGCAAAAAAAATTTTTTTCGATTCGAAAGTGAAAACAAAGCTTCCAGCTTGCAGACTCGGAAGCAAAATAAGTTTCTGAAAATACTTGTAAACTGCATTTATAATACGTGCTGGAAGCTGTCAAATTTGAAAATTTAATTAGCTTTCTAATGCTATGGTCAACTTTGCGATTTCGTATCGATTTCATGAAGTAATTCCAGTTTCAATGCGAAAAAACAGTAGGCACCGGAACGGGTTTTGTCGTGATTTCTCAAGTGAGGCGAGTAGTCAAAGGTCTCGTAATATCCTCCTTGTTGACAAATAAAATTTCACGAATGTTCAAGTTTGTGTTTTGCCTCTTTATTTACTGCTACTTTCATTTCAGTTTTGGTGATTTTAAAGAAGACTAAATTCTGTTTGCGATTTATGTACGTATCTACCTACTACTCTGTTGGTACATTTGTTTGGTGACATCCATTATTTTTTTAAATTCAGTAAAACGACCTCAGACTTACAACAAGGATTTCATTTTGCCCTGATATCCTTGAAATTATCAATCTGAATCAAATCACTATAACGGCAGCACACAAGATTGAGAATCCCTTTGTTAATTTTCTGGTTGGTACTCGTATTTTTGTAGGAATCTACTGTTTTTTCGCATTCAAACTTTAATTTCTCCATGAAATCGATAAGGAATCGCAAAGTAGACCATACCATTAGGAAGTTGATTAAATTTGCAAGTTTTCCTGAAATTTGACAGCTTCCAGCATTTTCTTTGGAAATGCAGTTTATACGCAAGTATTTTCAGAAAATTAATTTCTTTTTCTTCAATTCTCAACGTTTGAACTGGAATTGCGGACCTTAGGAGTTCGTTTTTGAGTATGAATATGCACTAGGCGTATAGAAAATTTAACGTTAAAACCAAGAGTTGAAAAAAGTAGTTTTAAAGTGGGGGAACGTGTTTTTCTATGGCAAATACAGGGTTTTCCTTAAAAAAAAAATTAAAAAAAAAAATATATATATATATATATATATATATATATATATATATATATATATATATCATATCTCGAAGCAGATTGAGATACGATAGTGAGGTGCGGTTGGCGGCAGTCTACTTCCTTTTTAGTCAATTTTACCCAACTTTATTGTTTGAAACAGCCTATATATTATGTATATTGTATATATATTTAAAAATTTGAAGCCATCTATATAGCTCATTTTTTCTTTTAAAATTCGCTAAAATGCTTTATACTCCGAGGAACTTAGTGAATTATACTGGACGATTCCTAATTAGCACCCTACATAATTTCTTACCCATATACCTTACATACTATTTTTACATATGTATACATTGTTTGAATAGTCTTCATAATGTCTAGCCCATAATAATACATATAATCAATAAAACAGTGATTTCTCGCGCCAATTCCCGATTTTTGGAGTTTTTGGTTTTTTACCCTCTTTTTCGCTCGCAGCGCTCTATCGGCCAAACGGCTATTCGCCGAAAAAAACTTCTAATTCGTGAAATTAATGTAGCAGATTTAATCCTCTTTAATTTTATTCATCACATAGTTTTACGGAAAGCAAATAGGTAGTTTTCGAGTTATTCGCAAAAAACCTCCGTAAAGTAGATTTTTTCCACTTTTTTTTTTTTGTTGCAAAAAAACCTATTTTCGGTCAAACATTTTGTTGGCAAACCTCAGATTCGTGTTCAACAGCCCGAAATATCCCATAGAACCAAGAATCAAAACTTCACCGAAACTTTCTGCTATAAGGCGTTTTTTGACACAAGCTGCCTGGGGACTAATTTTTGTTGTTGGGGACTGTGATGATGTTTGCTGGCCATGGGCTGAATATGTATATAAACACAAGTTATCGGATGAGTCAGAATTTTGTTGTTATCTTCCAGTAGGAACACAACTGAATATTGTTTCAAGTAGATATAAGCCTCCTTATTTGTATTTCCTTTCACCTATGATAATAATCATAGATAAAAGTTCATAATAGGAACTACCTATGGGGTAGGTGGTTCGTAATTCATTACCTATCAGAATTTCAATAGGTTTGTCCTAGTCTTGGTCTGATAGTAGATAATAATGAACACCTAGTAGTTCCTTGAGTTTATCCTTCGAAATTTCTAATGCATTGAGTAGCTTTCCGGAAATCTCTGGTACTACGCTAACAGTAATCGTCGCTTCATCACCATTCTTGAATTTTAAAGCTAATTCGATAGATACTGGAAGTTGTGATGGCATAGTCTTTCCAAACACGTAGACTCATAAAATTTTCTCCCTAGTATTTTCAATTCTGCAGAATTTCAGGTGTTGCTGGTGGATCCAAAGTTGGGATTGATTTGAGGAAGCCATCGTCTCCCCTACTCCAGCCCCAATTCGTTGCTTCCAACTTGTTGCCCAGCCATTCTTGCACTTGGAAATAGACTCTGTATGAGTGCTGTCGGGCAGATCCTCTTGTAGGTGGTAAAGAGGGGAGATGTGGCTTCACTCTCGTGGTGGATCTAACAAAAGCAAGGTAACTCTGCTTATCCAGATCACCTAGTGTTTCCTCGGCACGCGCTACCCCATCCTGCGTGGAAGTGGGGGAATAAAAAATTTCACAGACATTCTGCAGTGAGGGATTCTTCATTAAGAGCTTGGCAATGGTCAGCTTCCCTTCTCTGAAAATTGCGGAGGTTGTGTCACAGCTGCCAAATGCATGTATAACTAAAATGCTACCAGCAAATGGGAGGTGTTGCAGCTCTGTACAATAGTTGAGTCAGCATCCGCATCAGCCTGTCTAACTTCTAACGCCTGAGCAGTCATCTTTGTAGTTAGCATTCGGATGAATCGGATGATCAACAAGATTGTGTTCTTTGAAAAGTTGGGTGAAAGTGCTTTGGAGACACTGATGAACAGAAAGACTGTCGTCAAAACAAGCCTTGCTTCAACTGCAAAATGGGGAAATCGCACCTCCGCAGCCTGTGTCCTACTCTCTTTCTCCAGAAGGCGAACAGCCGTTCAGCCGAGAACGGTGCGAAAAAGAGGGTAAAAAACCAAAAATTCCAAAATTCGGGAATTTGTGCGAGAAATCACTGTTTTATTGATTATATATAGGTATTGTGGGATAGACATTATGAACACTATTCAAACAATGTATACATATTATGTAAGGTATATGGGTAAGAAATTATGTAGGGTGCTAATTAGGAATCGCCCAGTATGATTCACAAAGTTTCTCGGAGTATAAAGCATTTTAGCGAATTTTAAAAGGAAAAAAGCTATTTAGATGGCTTCAAAATTTTAAATATATGTATAGAGTGTTTCGCACAGAAAAATTGGGTAAAATTGACTGTAAATGAAGTAGAATGCCGCCAACCGCACCTCACAATCGATCTCTATCTGCTCCCGTTATAAATTATATAGATATATTAAGAAAACCACGTATTTGCCATAGAAACACACGTTCCCCCGTTTTTCAACTTTTGACCATATTTTTGGATTCAACGTTTAATTTTCTATACGCCTAGTGCATAATTCATACTCAAAAACGAACTCCTAAGGACCGCAATTCCAGATCAAACGTTGAGAATTGAAGAAAAAGAAATTAATTTTCTGAAAATACTTGCATATAAACTGCATTTCCAAAGAAAATGCTGGAATCTGTCAAATTTCAGGAAAACTTGCAAATTTAATCAACTTCCTAATGGTATGGTCTACTTTGCGATTCCTTATCGATTTCATGGAGAAATTAAAGTTTGAATGCGAAAAAACAGTAGATTCCTACAAAAATACGAGTACCTACCAGAAAATTAACAAAGGGATTCTCAATCATGTGTGTTGCCGTTGTAGTGACATGATTCAGATTGATAATTTCAAGGATATCAGGGCAAAATGAAATCCTCGTTGTGAGTCTGAGGTCGTTTTACTGAATTAAAAAAAAAAAAAAAAAAAAAATGGATGTCACCAAACAAATGTTCCAACAGAGTAGTAGGTAATATAAATCGCAAACAGAATTTAGTCTTCTTTAAAATCACCAAAACTGAAATGAACGTAGCAGTAACTGTATTAGAAATGCAGTTTACAAGTATTTTCAGAATCTTATTTTGGTTCTGAGTATAAGGCAGCGGAAGCTTTGTTTTCACATTCGAAATGAAAAAATTTTTTTTGCTCCAAAATCAGAATTTCCACTCGTATTTTGCGTTTCATGGCCTCCTGAACAAATTTGGTTTCATGTCTGTCCGACCGTCCGTCTGTCTGTCCACATTTCCTTGCCACAGCCATAACTTCCACAATTTCGATTGGATTTCAATGCAATTTAATGGAATAGCGTGAGTTTAGCCCTAGATGGTCTCCTATTAGTTTCATCATGATGGAATCAGCGGTACGCTCTGCGCATGAGTGAACGTAATTTTCTTGTGAAAGTCATAATGTTGAGGTCCGTTACGACATTCGTCATGATTGAATCAGCGGTACGTAGTGTGCATGTGCGAGCGTTCATCTTTCTATATTTATTTGCCACAGATAATATAACTTCCACAATTTTGATCGGATTTCAATGAAATTTTCAGGAATAGTGTGGATTTAGCCCTAGATGGTCCTCTATCAGTTTCATCATAATTGAATCAGCGATACGTGGATTTAGCACTAGATGTTCCTCTATCTGTTTCATCACGATTGAATCAGTGATACGCTCAGCACATCCGTCAATGTTGAACAAATTTTTTGTCATGTTTTTTTGGTTGCCCAGCACTTAACGTCAAGATCATGCTGAACCGGTCATTTCTGAACATTTAATGGTGACATTCTGTGAAGGCCACGAGGAAGCTTCTGTGCCATGTCCTTAGCAGTGTATTTTATTTTTTCAATTTTCAATGTTTGAACTGCAATCGTTGTTCTTAGGAGTTCGTTTTGGATGTGCGCAGTATGAATGGGTACATTAAGTATAGGAAATTTAACGCTGAATCCGAAAATGTGTTCAAAAGTCAAATGAGTTGTTTTAAAGTGGAAGAACGCGGGTTTTATGGCAAGTAACGTGGTTTTCTAAAAAAAAAGAAAAACAAAATAATTAGGTGAAAAATGCTCTTAATCAACATTCCAAGGGTATTACATAACGAGCATAAACCATGTTGTACATATATATGAATACTTACTATGAGTATATATACATAAACTTGTGGTTGGTTTGAAACAGTTCTAGAAGAACAGAATTTCTTTTGGCACAGATGTGCAGTGAAAATTGTAACACAAATAAAGAATGGTTTTAGGAAAACTTACACAACAAATTTATATTTCGGAGTTTGCCTTTGTCTAAATGATGAGTCTTCATTTTTACAAAGGCAAACGCCGAAATATAAATTTGTTGTGTAAGTTTTCCTAAAACCATAACATACATATATATATGATTAAATATAGTCCTCATGGCGTTTTTTGCATAATATATAATCAAGGACACTTCAAATTCATAAATTGTAGGAAAATCAATACACTTTAATTTCATTAATCACATCTTTTTACGGAAAGTGCAGAATTTCCGAGCTATTCGCAAAAACTGAGAAGTCGATTTTTTTTCAACATTTTTTGCAAAACAAAAGCCTGTAAAAAATTTTGTTGGCAAACCTCAGATTCGGGTTCAGCTGCCCGAAATATCCCATAGAACCAAAAATTTTCTGCTAAAAATCACAAGGTTCCTGGACTAAATATTCAGTGGCTCCTATCGGATAAATTACCATTAGAAGATAAGGGGGGTCGAGACGATATAAGAAATTAGTGGTCCTTAGACACGATAGGTATTACAGAAGATTCCTCCGACGATAAAGATGATTTGGCTATTCAAAATTTCTACGATAACATCACCTCTGAGAATGATCGTTATGTAGTTTCATGGCCTTGGCGAACGTATCCTCCACCAAATCTGTCATCGGGATGGAGTTTAGCAATGGGTAGACTTAAATCTTTGCTCAATCGAATCCAGAACACGCCATTAATAGAAAATTATGATAAGATTTTCCAAGAACAATTAAGAAACAACGTAATACAAAAAAAAAAAAAAGATCCTACTGATCAATACGCAATAGTAGACTATTTACCTCATCAAGCCGTACTGACACCTCAAAGAACAACTACATACTGAAATACGCATTGTGGTTAGATGGTTCAGAGGGTCCTATTTGGAATAATATCAAGTCCTTTTCTGATGAGTGCTGTGATAAAACATTAAAATCAATGCAAATCTAAATTAGCTGAAAAACCTCTATATGGACAATTTAGTCGTAGGATGTTAAGAATTACCAGAAAACATGGGACAAATCACCTAGAGACAGATCACTAGTTGTGTCAGTTCTATATTTGATCCTATAGGTGCAAAACTATTTGTTAGACAACTGTGGGAATTGAAATATGAATTGGATGATAATATGTACTGAAACCAGATGATGTCAAACACTGGCAGTCTCTCTTTCCATCACTGGCTAAGATAGGAAATTTAGAAATACCTAGATAAGCGAATAAACCAACTAGTGATTTTGAATTGCATTGTTTCGCTGACGCTTCGAAACATGCTTATGCTTGTGCTTTTTATTAAAGATTTCGGCATAACAATGAGTTTAATTGCAATCTCATTTTCGCAATGCTAAAGCTGGGACCGCCTGGATTCACAATTCCAAGAGTAGAACTATTCGAGGTAGGTAGTTATTGGCATAAGAGGATTGGTTTTTATCAAGAAACAATCAGATTTTCCGATTCAGAAATGTTTCTTATGGACCGATTGTAAATGTGTCCCTTTTGGATTAACTCTCTTAAATTTTTACCAATAATCATTGAAAACAGAGTGAATACGATTAGAATAATTGCTCAAACCAATCAAGTAGAATTTTGGTACACACCTTCACAACAGAATCCTGCAGATCTAGCAACTCGTGGCAAGAGTGTGAGGAGTTGGATTCATTTTGGTGGTAAGGTTCGACTTGGCTCAGGCAGGAATCAACTTATTGGACGAACTGCCATTTGGTTCTCGAACTCGTCGAAATTGGAAAACAAAATCTAGAATTCGAAAAAGAAGTTACTATTATATACTATTGACTGCTATAGATTATTGTAAATACTTTTCTCCTTTATACCAATTTCTTTTTGCATTAAAAGCTGACAATTTTAGTACTCTTGTGAAATTGATTAGAATAACAGCTTGGGCAGTTCGATTTGTGAAAAAATCCCGAAAACTTGCTACAACCTAAGGTAAAATATTATTTACATCAGAAATGAGGAATTCCATTAATGGTCACATAATGGAACATCTTGTTCAGACACGGTTAAAAGGACTGATGCATTTGAATTATTTTTGGAGAGTTCGGAAAAGAGATTACCTACTCAATCCGAGAGAGAATTCAAAAGAAATTGAAACAGCCAAAAGGTTCCGAAAAAAGAGCGACACTGGTTTGAGACAAAGTACGAGTAAAAGTCGGGGCGGATACACATTGGGGAACTTGGAAGCTTGCGAAGGTCGTCAGTCTCTTACCAAGTAAGGATGGTCGAACCCGCGAAATGTCCAATTATCCAATAGACGGAAGATGTATCCTCTGGAAGTCCAGGATTCGTCCAACGTGTAGGAAGAATTGCTTTGTTTCCCTCGGGAGTGTCGCGAATGCGAAGTGATTATTAGGTATCTTTTGGAAATAAATTTACCTTTGGCATCAGTTCAGTGGAATTTAATAACAACCCAAATTATTAGTATCCAAATTTAACTCTATGATGAATTTACGTGATGATTCTGAGTTCGGACATGAATATAAAACATTGATTTTCGTACCTCGAGACAAAGTTTTACTTATTTCTTATAGTACGGAAAAGTGAATCCACAGCACACGCCTTAACCCACCTTTTCAACTCTTGGTTCATCTCGGAATTTGTGCCTGACATCAGATACGCCCCAGGGTCATGCAGTGTACCAGCGGACTATCTGACAAGAGCGTTTGCTTCAGGTGTCACCACATTGCCTCCCTTCACGTTCAGGGCTCTGAATAGAGACCCTCATCTACACAAAATGTCACAATCAATGTTATCCCATTGTACTGTGTCATGACTGATGTTTTTCTAAGATCCTATGTTCCGTCTCGCGAGATCCTGTATGTCCAACTAATCTTTATTCTTACTAAGGGATTGACTACTTGATGTTATGTATTTTTGAGATTTGAGCTTGCGAGCATCTATACCACCCAACTGTACACATCATTTTGACCTACATGTCCAATAGAACATGGATCAAGCGGTAGTGAATTAACGGAAACCAATAAAAGGGGTGGTAGTGAATTAACGGAAAAGGTCCTACAATTTTGCTGATACCGAATTATAAACTGGAGAGGGAGGTGTATCACATCAGTCTCACGGCTTGGAGTGGGGCGAGTCCCCTTCAAGTCCGCTATGGTATAAAATGAGGTCGTGGAGCCCACAAATTAATTATACAGCCATCATTCGATTTCAATCATGGCTTATTCTTCTTCTGATCCCTTCTACACTACTATTCTCAACCTCAAAAATGAATTAATAAAAATGTGGGTTACTCGTTCTTCAGGGTCAAAGGGCGAAATTGCTCTGCATAATGTTTTTTGTTATGTTCCGGTGATTGGTTCGGGAGTTTTGATTCAAGTGGTGACCCGGCTTAACTTTCTTGAGAAATATGGGGGCAGCACATTATTATGAGGCGAGGTCGACTTCACCAGTAGCAGTTGACGACCATGCTGTTAAAGTTGACGTGAAACGAAAAATGCTTTCCGTCATTACGTAGAAATGCGGTTCAATGTGATGAATATGAAGTTGTGTGCCTTGAATGACTGCAGAATACTTATATTCAACATTTCGGAAAATAAGGGTACATTTTTATTGAAAATAGTATATTGTATTTTGCTAACCGTATTTTTCTAGTTTTATCACTTTTTGCATATCATCTTCTTTATTAGGTCCTCAACAATGGACCATACCAGCAATTTATACACAGCGAACTGTTTAGACGAGGGAATTCGCGATATTTGGAGCGTTACCTGTAGAGCCACTTAGTCAAATCCCATATGTATAAAAAATATAGTGCCTTCGAGTTTTTTCAAAGTAGAATTGTAAAATACGATCAAAACTATGCTAGGGAAAACCAGAAATTGGACATTACGAGAACGACATACAAACAAAAGTTCCAGTAATGTAGCATGATCGTATGAGCGAATTTTCGTAAATTATCGTATTCTGTAGTGTTGTTGTATATTGTACATTCTTCGTAGTGTGTGGTGTGTATTCTTTTGAAATTTGAGCTTTTTGAGTGTAAAGAAATTGATAATTATCAATTTTATGGCAAAAAACATATTTGAAATAATAATCTGCTATTCAAAAGTTCCATTCATGCAGCATGATCGTATGAGCGAATTTTCGTAAATTATCGCACTGTTATGTTATGTTGTTTTGAAAATGTAACGCTTCGATTGAAAAGAAATTGTTAATTACCAATTTTATGGCTCAAAATGTATTCTAAATAACAATCCGCTATTCAAAAAAGGGTTTTAGAGTTTTAACTTTATTTAGTTTTTACCAACTTTTAAGCACATTTCAATGAAATTTAAGTACATTTTTCAGCATGATATTGTACATCCATTTTCGAATGTTCTATTTTATAGTTAATAATCTTTATTTGAGCAAGATTCTGCTGAAAAATATAAATTTAACTATTTTTTGCCATTTTTTCTATTTTTAGTGATTTTTTCAGCACTGTTTTTGGAATTTGACCAATTTAATGTGCTAAAAAAAGCTGGCAAACGAACTAGTCCTTTCTTTTGGAAAGCTCGATTTTTTGGCGCAAAATCGGAATTTTTAGCTCGGTCCTAAGGAGAGTTATCATCTGGAATGACACATACACACGCACGCACACGTACGTACGCGCGCGCGCTCACACACACACACACACACACACACACTCACACCTCCATAAGTAAAAGCGTTACACTCTAGGATTCGTTTCATAATTCTTTAAAACGGATTGCAATGAAGAAAATTTTCGGAAATTTTGGAGCCATTGCAATATATATATATATATATATATATATATATATATATATATATATATATATATATATATATATATATATATATATGTTTCGACCTAACTTTTTAAAACGTGGAAAGTGAAAAGTGTCAACCAAATAATATCAATCGTCAAATGATGAAAATGAAATAAATTCATTGTCATGAATGTTTTAAATTGTGGAGGGTAAGCAATTTTCGTTGAACAAAAATTAATAAATCAAATTCCCATGGAAGCTCTTCATCATTACTGTTGTCACTGCTCACAGCTCTTTTTGAGGACATAGCAAACCTTTCACAGCTTTGTCTAGTTCCATCGGGTCTTTGAAAGATAGAAGGTCCCCTAAGCTTGTGATCAGAGTATCACTTGAAGAGAAGATTGTTCATCACGTAGTATTTTTCTCGAATGTTTCTTGATGTATTCTTGTTGGAATTCGAGTACCTACACTCTCAGTTAATGAGCATCACCCCTTGGGTGGGCAAAGGTACTTTTATTATTTTCAATGGAAGTAGGTTTCAACCTTAGAAGTTTGACACCAACAGGTCCTCCCCAAGCGGGAGGAAATCTTGACGTCTGGTGTACGAAACTATGAAAAATCGTAGAAAAAGAAACTACTCATCGTTGGAAAGTGTCAAATCTCTTAGGATGGAATCTATTTACATTAAAAATATAAAATGAATGCGTGGGTTCATCCCCATGGAAGTGAGTTCATCTCTTGCTTGGTCCGACATTTCTGAACGAGGATACTTCTTGAAAGTTAAATTTATAAGTAACACGTAAGTTCTGCGAACATGAATATAAACATAAATTATGGTATATATATATATATATATATATATATATATATATATATATATATATATATATATATATATATATATATATATATATATGGTCCTAAAATTAACTTTAATAAAGTATAGTATAGTTTTCAACAACCTCCAATAGAATTCACGTTATTCCCTATTCTTCCCTACAGGTTCCTTACAAAGTACAGCCTTCTGAAAATTAAAATTATCTCTTCAATTCTAATAATTTTAGACACAAAATGGAAAGTGCTTCAAGATTTTGTTAAATATTGGTGGGGGGGGGGGGGGGGGGTTAACTTTTGAGATAAAGACAACCTTGAACATCGGTTGTAACATGCAATGACAAGGGTAGTTCAAATAGCCAAGAGTACTTAGTTACAACATGGATCACTGAATTCATAGATGAAATTTATATGAACAACACATTTCTTCTGAGACGTTTGAACGTTCATGGTGGAATTAGGTAAAATTCATGAGTTCCATGATCCGGCCTTCTATTGCAGTCAACTCATTTGTTTTGTTTTAGTTAACCCATTCCCCAGACAAGACAGCCGTTAACGATTAGTTATTTACTACTCGAAGTTGTCGTTTTTATCAGCTAGATTGGCGTTTTGAAACCCTGAGCGTCGTTGGAATAGGTGGTCGGGCTGTAGCGAATTCGCCCTTTGTACCCACACAATGCTATTTTTTTCAAAACCGATCTCTCTACTTGTTACACTACTTCCCTGCAAGGTTCTTATTAATAGAACTTACCATTGATTGATGCGCAGCAAACCATTCTGAACAGAGGAATAGAGAAAGTCGAATGAAAGAGACTCCGATGACGCGACGGTCGGGTTATAGCGGGGCCCTGCTGGAAAGCTATCACCATCTCCACTCAAGTCAATATCCATCATCCCCATTTTTCAAAACGAGAAAACTAATTTGTTTGACTTTCATATGCCCTTTAAAAATAGACGATTAAGAAAAAAGAGAGATTTATTAGGGACAGTTAAAAGTAAATAGTAAACTACGTATTTGTGGAGTGTATTATGGTATTCCCCATCCCCGTCGGAAATTTCGCTGCATGCAGTTGGCTGTGTGGGTTACTACCTGAGTTCTTTGTGTAGTCATTCTCTGCGACGGAAAGTCAGAAGGCTAAAATCCTGCCATATGCTGCGGATGTTATGAAGTGCAACGTCGTTATTCTTCCATGTTTAGAGACTCGGTTTTTTTTCATTGCCAGAAACCCGCTTAATTCGGACAAGGACACCCTATGTTCTGAGTACTTACCGTAGATGTCAGGCAATGTTTCTGTGCCAGAATGTACACTAGCTACTGTGCAAAAAACTGCTTGACTATGGCGAAGTTGATTAAGTAGGTAGGTATTAATGAGAATATTTTAATCATTGTGATGTTACTCGTTATTTATGGAGTTTCATAATTTTTGCTGAAAAATATTTTCATTGTAGTTGACGGATTTTACTTATTGTTTCTAGCGCGTGAAGTAGGATGTGAATTTTTATATTTTGGGTTCCGTGAATACCGGTAGTCATGACACCCAATATGGAATAATGCCCGTCAAACACAAAAAATGTATGTATTTGTCTATCGTCACGTTAGTTTTTCATAGATGAGTGTTTGCGAACCTTATAGAGTTACTGGAGTATTGTTATATTGTGACTACCTACTTGAATTTTTTGTTGATCGAATCTTATTTGCTGTGTTGTACTTCAAAATTAATTAATTGTAAAGGAGGATAATCATATATGAGTATAGTATCAATTGAATTCGGTATGTTTGAATAACACTCACAGATTCCGCAACTTCACGCACAGACCTACTAATAAGTTTGTAACATTGTTGATTTGTCTGTCTTCTAGATTGATTAATTATGATGGAACATAATGTTATAAAATCAATGGATCGATTCGGTATTAAATGTCAATCTTTCCCATTCGCGGAAATCTAAAGTTATTTCCGATTATAGCAGTGATATGGAACTCAGTCTTTATACAGGTCCACGAAATCAAATTCTACTTACTTACCGCTAACTAACCAGAGGTTACGAGTCGACAGACAACTTGCAAATCTATCTGTAGTCATTATACAAGTCCACGAAATTAAATTCTACCTAATTGTATAATTAAATTCTACTTAATTGTATGTTATACGTCATTATACAAGTCCACGAAATTGAATTCTACTTACTTACCGCTAACTTCCCAGAGGTCGACAGACAACTTGCAAAATCATCTGTAGTGATTCCCGTTTGAGGTCATTTCAATTATTATTTTCATTTCGCTTAAAGATGGATGGATTCAGTAATTTCAAAAGTAGAATAAAACAAAATCTGCCGTACTCCGTAAACTGCCTGAAACTTTTCTCCGAAACTGCTGTAAACTGCTCCTAAAGTGATCACAACGACGGTGTTTTGAATTTACTGCCATACTGCTCAGCGAACTTGATTTTTTTTTTTTTGGATCAGTGACACTCGAGCTGTTTTTATAACTTTCTAGACGAGTATTTTTTTAAATTTATTTTTTAATTTTTACATTTTTTTATGCACCAGAGGGCAAGGAAATTAATAAAATAAATATGTATTTTCGTGCTTTTTGACAAACTCCAAATACTTCTTCCTTTATCTCAGGTTTTGTTGCATTTTTCGATTTGGTCCTCTTGTGGAGTTCAAAGACCTGTGGGGCAAATACAACCTGACCAGCTTCCGGAGAACTTAAAAACCATTGAATATTTCGGAGGAGATGGAAGGAGCAACCATATGGGGGGTAAGGTGGGCATGAGGGAGCGGGAAAATTGTGTGCCTGGACTACATGTGGTGGACGGTGCCTTGAAACCCAGAAAAAATTCAACCTACTCAACATAGGTAGGTACCATCAATGCTGTTGAATACAAATCTTTCTGTCATAAATTGTACCTTTCCATACCGAGATCAACTTTGGGAGCCAAAAACGATGTTTACAGAAAAACCACTCACAAAATAACAAAAATATGTTAGAAGTCTAGATCGATGTTCATTTCCTTACACGACGGTGTTGTACGCCGACATCGAGGGTTTCCAAATCAAAAAATGCTACAACACTTGAGATAAAGGAAGAAATATTTGGAGTTTCTAAAAAAAGCACGAAAAATACAGTTTTAATTTATTACTTTCCATGCCCTCAATTAAACTCAGTATTAAAGGAAAAAAAAAGTAGAATGAAATCTGGGGGACACCCCCAACCCCCCGGATTATTACAGTTTAGATCAAGGATCAAAGCAAGGAAACTTGGAACATATTTTTCGAATAGGTACATTTTTTTTTTTTTTTGGAGGGAGGAAAATTCATTTACGAATACCTGTCTGCCTACAGTTTATGACGGACTCGGACTGAGAAGATGTCTCGGACAATACCATCTAAAAACTACCCTTTGTCCGTTATGGCAGCGGGATGGGTGGTAATGGAGACAGTCGTACAGCGGTGTAATGCAGGTATAGATGCGTAATCGGTAGAATGATTGGAAACGGTGGTCACTAACGGTGGGTAACTTTAGTAATTCCACCCGTTCCTCGGGTGTGCCCACAGGGACGGGGATTTACCTATTTATTTATTATTTTTTTGAGGAGGGGAGGGGGTGGGGGCGGATGTTATTTACCGTGTTAAACCAGAAATCGGACATTACGAGAACAAATACAAACAACAAATATGCGAAAATTATATATTTTTTTTCCTCTCTTGAATTGATCTGATAAAGGTCAAATTGTTCTGATTGGATCTGAAAACGAAAACTTATATATATATATTTCGACCTAACTTTTTAAAACTGGGGAAACGTGGAGAGTGAAAAAAGTCAACCAAATCAATCGTAAAATGTTGAAAGTAAAATAAATTTATTTTCACGAATGTTTAAAATTGTGGAGGGTTACCAATTTTCATTGATTAAAGATGAATTAATCTGATACGAAAAGGAAATATTTTGGATGACTTACGTGAGCAAGGGTTAATGTTCCAAATAATTGTTGAACATGGTAAGATGCGTGACCAGTTTCCCAAGAACCATAGTTGCAATTTCTTTTCCATCAAAGTCTTAAATTTCCAAAATGTAACATAATACAGTACGATAATTTACAAAAATTCGCTCATACGATCATGCTACATGACTGGAGCTTTTTACGAAAAGTCGCTAATGTAACTACATTTAATTTAAAGATTATTTATATTGAGCATTGAATATATCAATATTATTTGAAGCTGTTCAACTGTGTGTTTGATTTGTTGTTATAAAGGTTTTTTTGAGGTTGTAGTTTCTGTATAATTATAATTAGAGATGAGTCGATGCCAAAATTTATCGATTCCCGATACCGATACCTAAAAAATCGATTCCCGATTCTCGATACCGATACCATCGGCGCATAATACCTAACTTACCTGTAGGTGAAAAACAAAAATTCCTCTTGAACTAGTAATATATTCAAATTTGATTGTGCAACATATAACTTATACTTACAAAAAATTGATCCCATTATATTTGCAAATGAGGTAATTTTTAAATAAAAACAAAACAAGGATAATCAATTAGTCTAATTAGCTAATATATTTTCCATCTCTATTTATTGTCATTAGGAGTTCTTGTTCCAATGAAGCTTTGATGCTTTAGTTACTTATTAAAATTAAATAAATTTTAAAGATTAATTCTTATTACAAATTCTAAATTTCAGATTTATATTTTCATTCAAGGCTTTAGTTTTAATTTGATTTGTGCAAATACAAAATTTGATATTTTTTGTTATCTATCAACTATCAATTAATAGGCAACTTTTATTGCCTAGGATTGATTTCTTTCTGAATAAAACAAGTTAAGCAGACTGACTTGGTTTTTTAGTTTTTCTCGGTAACTGTAAGGTATTTCCAAATAAGACTGGCTCTAGGCTTTTATACTTGGAAAACATAGCTTTGTCTAATGCTTCTGTTGTCACAAACAAAATAACACTAGCCTACTTGTAAACAAAGTTATAATATTGTAAGTTGTGTTTTGGACAATTCATGTTTCGCAACTGCTAACTTCACACAACGGTTGCACGGTACAACCATCTTCGTTGTTAGATGGTTGCAATAGTACCGTAGTGTAATAAAACGCCCATCACCGGGCGGTATCGGTATCGGCTTTAGGCGATCGATTCTCGATACCGATACCAATGCCTAAGAATCGGTGGTATCGAGAATCGGTATCGGGAATCGACTCATCCCTAATTATAATCAATATTATTGGGTGACAAGAGCAGAAGTTTGTTGCAGCGCAGATATGCATATTATAAAGCGTTTTCATCAATGTGAAACAAGATTAATTGCTAAATGGCATTTGTCCAACTATGTTTGGCAATCTGTGGACGTTGCACTATCCATTAGAGCAAGTTGTGATTCCTTCTTGGATCCAAACCGATTATTGCGTGTCGCGGGAAACACCACAGCTCACCCCATTTCTATAACTGTTACGAAGGACGTTGTGTGGCGGATGAATGGGGACAGAATGACTTCTGTTCTGTAAATGTGAATCAGCGGTCACGTTCACGTCGTCCTCCGAGGTTGATTTAAAAACTAATGTCTTCTTCCTTCTGTTGTTGAATATAGTTTTTAGCCTCGCCTTCTCAAAATAAACAAACGTTTGGGATGTATTTGGATCTATTGCGCATACCATCTTTATTGAATCGCTTCTAATTGTCATTCATAATATTCTCTCATCTCTGCAATGTGTCCCATGTCCGTACGGTGAACATTATTTTTTATTGTTTCACATTTGCCAACCTGTAGAATGGTTGTAAGTATTATGTCAGTTTTATTCTTCTTTGGTGCTTGGGGACCTGGTCCCGAAGCTTACCATGTTCCAAAATTATTTGGAACATTAATCATCTACCTTGCTCACGTGTTACATCCAAAATATTTCCTCTTCGTATCAGATTGTTATCGATGATATGGAAAATGCAGATAAGTTTCTGATGTTTATTGTTTGTGCAGAATTTAGCGAATTGAAAAAAAAAGTTCCAGTCATGCAACATGATCGTATGAGCGAATTTTCGTAAATTAGCGTACGTTTTATGATTTTTATTATGATACATTGTTTTGAAAATTAAGGACTTTGAGTAAGAAGAAATTGTTAATTACCAATGCTATGGCAAAAAAACAAAAACATTCTAAATATTAATCTATTGAAAAATATATTTTAGATTTTACCTTTTTTGCAGTTTTTACCGATTTTTTAGCACATTTTAATGAAATTGAAGTACATTTTTCCACATAATTTTGTATATCAGTTTTTAAATGTTCTATTTTATGGTTAATAAACTTTATTTGAGCAATGTTCTGCTAAAAAATATAAATGTAACGATTATTAGCCGTTTATTTCTATTTTTAGTGATTTTTTTTTAGCCATTTTTTTGAAATTTGACCCTTTTAATGTGCTCAATAAATGCTGTGCAACGAACTAGTCAAACCTTACAGAAAGCTTGATTTGTTAGCGCAATAATGGTATTTTTATCTCTAAGGAGAGTTATTGTCTGGATGGACACACACACACACACACACGCACGCACGCACGCACGCACGCACGCACGCACGCACGCACGCACACACACACACACACACACACACACACACACACACACACACACACACACACACACACACACACACACCCACACACACACACACACACACACACACACACACACACACACACACACATATATATGAAAAAGGATTCGTTTCAGAATGCCTCAAAACGGATTTCAATGAAGAAATTTTTCAAAAATTTTCCGAGCCATTGCAATAGCTTCATTTTCTACGCTAAAATGGCTTCAACATTTTACTTAATGATATTTTCGAAGACAATTTTCATGAAAATATCAATTTTATAGTATTCAAGAACGATTCCTAGATCAGAGTACACGTTTTTATATACGTGCGAACATGTGTTTATGATCCCAGACCCTCCTTAGGAAATGAAAAGGAAATTAAAAATATCCTTGATGTTTTAAAAAAATAAAGCATTTAAAAAATCAAGAAAGGATGAGTTTTGAGTGCATAACTTTTGGTGCAGAAAATTGTGTTCAAATTTCAAAAATCAGGACTGGAAGGTGTTCAACATTTTGGACAGCGAAGGAGAACTTCGGCGCCTAAAACGCATCAAACCGCTGGACTTTGTCAGTGTTGTGTCAGTATTAGTGAAAAATGACACCAGGTGTTACGTACCTAATCAGGGTTAGGATTTATTGAAATACTATCTCATTGTCAGTGATTATCATGGAAGAAAATATTGCTAAATGATGTAGTTATATATTCATTTGCAATAAAACTATCACGCGGAAAACTAGAAATCGCTTAAAAAAAAAAAAAAAAAAAAAAAAAAAATAGATAAATTAAAAAAAAAAAGTTGAAAATGGTCTGAAACGTGGAATGAGTGTGGACATCTTCATTTTGGCGAACACATATTTCCTTCATCCTCCGAAAATGAAAATAATGCTTCAGCTACTCGCAGCAATGCTGCAGGCAGATTCTGATGCAAAAACAAATTCCTCTCGAGAGTGGCGAATTCCCTTTCGAGAGTGATAAGTACTTGCAAAAAAGAGACCGCCGACAGTTCTCTCGAGGGCGGTGAGATGACTTTCCGAGAGGAGCGATGCAATTTGGTACAGAGGTGGCAAAAAAACCCTAAATTGAATGTGGTGTTGTAATTTATTTTGTCGTGAATCTAGTAGAGGAAATCATGATGACTAAATTGCCTCATACGTTCATTTCAAAGGTATAGAGCTCTAAAATGCTTGCTCAGCACTTAGAGCACGCAAACGCGACTTCAATGAACTTACTATTCTCATAGTGACATTCCAAGATTCATTGGCGCTTCCAATAATTGGAATTTTTTATATATTTTGTTTAAATGCTCTTAAACTTGATACTCAAGACTTGAAGACGGGGAAATACGTAATTATCCAGTTCCTAGCTCTATTTTTAACCGCCTTTCAATCGATTTGTCTAATCTTCCCGCAGTTTATTTAGATGCTCCGCAATGCTCACCCGAAAATACTTACGTTCACCGCCGATTTTTCTGAGCTCAATATGATCCCTTTGACAAGTTCTTAGAGGCTTTCTGCCGTCTGTTGGGTTTGAAATTTTGTGAGCTTATACGAAAAAAAAAACCTGCAAGAAGTCTAAAAATTAGCGAATTTTCGTATGAAATGATTTCGTATGCAATGGCTCCGAAAATTTAACAAACAAAATTCTCGAAAACTTTCTTTACTGAATCCGTTTTGAGACATTCTGAGAAGAAACCTAGAGTTTAACGCGTTATATATATATTAGCGGGTTCATTGTAAAGAAATGCGAGAAAGGAATCAAGAACTTCTATAATTACTCCTTTAAAGAATGAAAGAACAGTTTGTATAAACTTTAAATGAAAGCAAAAATAAAGTCCTCCAACTTAAAACTTCCACAACAACCGGTAACCCTTCCGTCATCTTCCCTTCTTCTTCTTCTCCTTTCCTTTCTATGCTCGGCTGAAGTGCCCCTATAAAATGACCACCAGTTCAAGTAAGAAGCCTTCAGGACGCGGTGATTGATACCACTGAGCACTCCCACCGAGATGTCCAACTCGAGTATCTAGATGGCACTTTTCCCACACCACAACCTGTGCCATGTTACTGTCGCGGCCGCGACCTTGATTGCCACTCCTTTTAGCTCGGAAATCGCTTGGTGCTAGTCATTTATGTCATACTTATTTATCTTAGCACGCCAAGACTGCTCCATGTCCACGTTACCATTGACTACCTGGACATCCAGAATTCTAGCAGACCCATTGGGCTTGCATGATATTCGGGTTTTTAGGTTGCTAGGCATGTGATATAGTCTCTCCCTTTTGGCATCCCAACTACTGGATGACAAAGCACCTGTGCTCCGCTTGGCGACCGCATCACGATGTAGAATGCAGCCACCGTGAATCCGAGGACACTGCCACACCACATCAAGCAGGTTTTAATTTTTACCCTGACAGGCAGGGCAGAGGGTGTTCAGTGTCCCAGGACTACACCTCACCAAGGTGGCAAGCTGAGCCTCCCGTACGGCTTTTATTATCAATTCAGAAATTTGGACTTGCGTGGAGATAGAGATGAAAGTCCAATGATAGATTAGGGCACTCTACAACCGAACCAACTACTCGATCATATCAAATTAACCCATCACATTCGTTTTTAACTTTATAGTTCTTTGTTCTGAACGGTTCACTTCATGTAATAGTGTTGGTATGTGCCATTGTTTAGGACCTTATAGAAAAGTAGTCAGCTAAGTTGTTATCAATTTGAGAAAAAAATCAGGTTTTGAGAAAATTCGCATGTGAGAAACATTTTCTAAGTATAGTTCGTAGTATTAAATCCAAATTATACTAGTTTTGCAGATTCCTAAGTTTACCTGGATGCGTCTTGATTATAAAGTCCCCCCCCCCCCCACCCTCCCTCCAAAGTCACAAAAATCGGTAGGGAATATTATAAATAATACAGTTCATTTCCCCCTCCATCATTCCTCCATTTGGGTGTGGTAATGCTGTAGAACCTACAGAATCTGTTCTGTGCTTTTGCATATTTATATACGAGTATACCAGCAACCCAGTCAACTGTGCAAAACTATGGAGAGTTATGTGATGCTTTACACTAGTTTTGACTGCAAAAATAATTTGATTTATTTACCTCTGTTGACAGGAAGTCGTGAACCATCAGGGGGAACGAATGACACCACTCATTGCGGCTATCAGGCAAGGTCATGACAAAGTTGTGAAGTTGCTAGTTGAAAGATTCAATGCTGACGTCAACAAATGTGGGGTTATCAGACTCGATAATACCCTGATTGGGAATGCTTCACCTCTATGGATAGCCGCAGGTTAGATTTGTTCAATACAGTGCCTTTGGTATGAGGTTGAATATGACAAAAGGATTGTGTTGGTCCTTACTGCATTTCAGCATCTCTTCAACGTAGCCATCAGGCAGCAAATGTTCATTGCTCATCTTTTCTTTTAAATAGCCTCATAAGAAACAAAACAGTTTGATTAGGATTGGAATGCAAGCAGGTCAGTATCCAGGAAGCCCACTAGTCTATTTTCCCCAAATTCGTTTCAAAATAGGTGGTTCCAAAGTCTGTACTAGTCTGAACGAAGTCTGAGCAATTTTTCTTGTTCTAGTCTCAATTTCATTTTATTCAAATGTTTTTCTTTTTACTTTTTTAATTTTTTTTTTTTTTTCCATTTTTCCAGTGTTCCTTAATTTCTATAAAATAAATGGAGAAAAAAATCCAGTTATACAGTACATGATCTCATGAGGACATTTTCATAATTCTAGCCTTTCAATATATGAGCACTTCGTGAGAGAAAAAAAAAGAAATTGTCAAGGCGAAAACGTTTGGATAGAATATGGGTTCCAAAACATAAATTCGTCAAACCTCAAAATTTTGAGGTAACTGTGCGAGGTTTGTCTCAGTCGATTAAGTGTGCATCCGTTGTAAAAACCGTATGGTTAACTCAAACCAAACCAAGCGATTTTAACAGTTTTTATAAATTTTAAGATGAAATTAGAAGTTGAGACTCGATTTATTTTGCTAGTTGACAATATCTTGCCAGGGAATCGGAAAAACTATTTTTCTGCCAAATATAAACCCTCTAACTTGATCTCTAAATAAGGCTCAAGGAAATAATAAAAATGTCTTCATTTGAACGTCTTGATTTCAATAAAAATATATCGATAAAATAATCATTTTAATGAATAAATGAATAAAAATATTTCGATAAAAATTTCTTCATTTCACTAGCATTTCTACACGACAGGTAGCGAGGCTGCTGGGTTTTTAAGATGTTTTGAGAGTATTATTGCCTTGTTTCCAGCTTGATAACAGTTCGATTGGATTTGATGTTTCTCCGCCGCCCGCTACAAATGTGAATTCACTCTTTGTTTTGGTTTTAAGTAATTTTCTCGCGACCTATTGAACGTAGAGGAACGTATTAGCACTTAAATGAAAGCTAATTGAATGTCCTGCAATCCCAATATCGCTTTTTTTTCAAAGTCAAAGCTCCACATTGTTTTAATAATGGGATTTAAACTTGAATGAAACGTTAAAATTAAAATTTTCTTTGGGAAAATGAGGAGTCTTGAACAGCTGTAGCTTAGCCCCTGTTTGATGTACAGAACTGTACTTAAGCCATAATTGTTACAAATTCAATGAAGTTTGAGAATGGTAATAGTGAAAACCCCGCTAGGACGCGTAGTTTAGGAGCTATAAGCCAAACTGGAAAAAGTAGGAAAAATCGCGGTTTTTACCTCCCCCTGTCGTTACTTGCGGCAGTTCGCAACTAGAAATTTAGGCACACACTCCTGAGACCATTGGGCCTACTGAAGAGTACACAAAAAGCCTAACATTTACCGTCGAATACCCACACTGTTTTAGAAAATAAGACTAGCTTATAATGTTTCCACTCCTCGTAATATTTTCTTCAATGTATTGTTTTCAATTTCCATCATTCTTTTTAAATATCACTCTTCTTAGTACTTATGAGTCATTTTACGTTTGCCTTCTTGCCTTTTTTTCGCTCTCTTCGCATTTCTGTAACGTCGCTGATGCAATATACGTAGGAAGATTGCATGTTGCTCGTAAAAAAGTTTTAGCACAGAGAAACCGAATGAGCATAGAAGTGTTGTGCAGGCAGTCCGCTTCAGCCAACTCAGCCAGGCGTAGCAGTGAAATGCTGCTTCTGAAAATTCATTGGGTGTACCCTTCTTGGCCATTTAGTGGTACTTTCACCTGTAGTAGTTGGAATTATATAGTCCAGTCACCTTGTCATCTGGAAGGGGGGGGGGGGGGGGGTTACCTTGCATCACCTAGGGTAGTTACGATTTTTTCCCGAGTTGTTAGTGATGTTGGCCGCAATCGTTATCCAAGTTTTCGACCTCCGAATTCGTTTCAACGCAACTGTTTCAAAAATCTTTAAAGCCCTGAAATTGTTGACCAGTTTTTGGTTATTGTCAATTTTGACACCGACTACTTTTTTAAAGGATGCAGCTCTACACTTTTTGAAGGGGGGCAGATTTTCTACAATTCAAGACTAAAAGGGCTGTTGTAGGTGTTTAAGTTTCAGAGTTGTGCAACCTTGAAAATTGGAATTTTTCCCAAAAACTTTTTTTGACCTTTATTTACCAACTCTGTCTTTTAACACCACACCAGTTTATTTGAGAGGACAGACCTTTTCATTGAGATAAAATTTAATATTTCTTCATCGAATTTCGGAAGGTAAAGTTATTTAAGATAACCCCAAAGGGGGGGTACGAGGGGTGTCCCCCACATAAAGTAACACTGAAAGTATGAAAAACACGTTTTATGATTATAAAAAACAATAAAATGACATCCAGTTAATTGAAAGGTTTTCTATTTCTCAACTCTAGGTGCTCCTGAAGTAGGTGTAGCATTATGCCCATGCGCAATGGCGTCAACCATCCTCAACTTGTCTTTTTTGAATGAAACGCTTATTTCCATGTCTGGGTTGCCTGACATTGTACGTTGCAGTACAATGGGCACATGCTGATGAGCCATGCAATTCTGAAGCGTTTCTACTACCTGCCCTACACATGCATGAAATGACGAGCAACAACTGATGTGGGGCAGCTTCCCTTGACAGCATCCTAGGGCTGAGGCCATAGAAGTCCATAGTTTCAGCCCTAGTCGACAGGATTTTTTCTAACCCCAACCACTTCTGCAGCTGAAAAAGTATTGAACGGAACAAGCACAAGGATATTTGACAGTTAAATGAGGAGTTTTTACGTGAAATACTACGCTAATACTAGGTATAATGAGCTGTACGGGTTAGGCGTTGCAATGAACCGTTTCTCATGCGATTAGCGAAGTTAAGCAACGCCGAGCGTGGTGAGTACTTGGATGGGTGACCGCCCAGGTAAGGGTCAGACGTCCAAGTAATTTTCTCGCTTCTTTACGGCGAACCCCTCTCCACTCAAGGGGGCGAGGCAATGAGTAGCTTTAAGCGAAATCATCAGAACGAATTCTGATCCTCATTGGAGGACAGCTGATGACGTCCGCGACGCCCGAGGCAGTCGGACGAAAAGCCCCAACCTGGAATGGTTGATTACCTTACTTTTTTTACTTTACTACTAGGTATAATGTAATTATACCTGATATCACGAGCGCAAGACTCGTTTTCACAGCAGATCTACCAAATAGCGCTGATCACCAAGATTCTGACGCTGAGAACTGTATAGAGCTACGATAATCTGACTCTGCTTCAGTTACCTACTTCTCAGATGTAGTATTAGTGCTCAGGAATGCTCTAGTCTTCTCCTCTACTCAAAGATCCGGTCATCAGCTTAATTTTTTCATGACCAAAAAACAAGGAAATTGAATCAAATCCAGTGGAGGTGTGCACAAAAAGTAAGAGTCTAGGGGTTGAACAGTTCTTTAAATAGTAATTCACATTAGAGTCTTTGCCCTCATTTTTTGAAAAATATCTCAAGTTGATTGTGTTGGGTAATGAAATTGATAATACCTGACGTAATTGATGTATCTGGCAGCGATCGATCCAAATGACTTTGTGGAGTAGGTGGCCACCATCTATTACTGTGAGTTTAATTGATCGTTTGTTCTCAACTAGCGTTGCTTGCTGAAAGGCTGCATAGAAGTTAGAGAAGATTCTCTAAACTAGATTGAAATTATCCAACATAATCAACATTGAATATTTGGACAAGGAAAAGATTGTGAAGTGACCTACCTATTCATCGCCTCCTCAAACTACAGTTTAACACCTGGGCTCTTACTCATTCGTTTTTTTTCTCTTTCTAATTTAGTGGTTTAAGCCGCACCTCGAACCATAAGGGTCATTAGCAGCATCGAACAAGGTGTCCAAAGGGACACTGCAAGTGGCACGATTCCAAGGAGGGCCATGCTACCCTCCACCAGAGATGGGCAAAATGTAATTACAATTACCTGCAATTCCTTGTAATTTGTAATTGAAACGCCACAATTACAATTACATGTAATTGTAATTGCAATTACAAAGGTCAGAAAAGTAATTGTTATTGCAGGTCCCAATTTCAATTACATTTGGGAGCCAACTAATTGCATTTACTTGTAATTGCAATTAATTTGAATCGAAAAGTAATTGTAATTGCCTATCCCAATTACAATTACTTTTTTGAGGCGAGTAATTGCAATTACAAGTAATATACCTCAACAGCTGGGGACACTCTGGCACTCATGCTGGAGACCCACTTCCCTGGCTGTTTAGTAATAAATGCTCTAGGTACAGACTCTGACCCACCAGCCCGCACCAATGGCAGGAAATCCTCTTGCTAAGACTGGGAAGTGGCAAAGAGTGTAGTTACCAAAGAGTGCGGGATGTGGGCCATCAACTCATTTGACCCCTATAAATCACCTGGCCCTGACGGCATCATCCCAAAACTTCTACAAGAGAGAGAGAGGGGGGGGGGGGGGGCCAATGTTGGTAGGATCCTAGGTGTGCTCTTTAGGGCGTGTCTGGCAACAGGCACGATCCCCGGAAGATGGAGTCAAGCAAGGGTCATATCTGTCTGACGTCCTTCAATTTGAAGGTGTTGGAAAAACTTGTCGATAGACACTTGAGGGAAACCTCCTTAATAGAGAGGCCCATACACCCCAATCAATTTGCCTATCAACAGGGCAAATCCTGTGAAGCCGCATTGCACCACCTAGTCACCAGGGTGGACACTGTGCTGGCCGACAAGGAATTTGCATTAGGAATATTTTTGGACATAGAGGGGGCATTTGATTCAACCTCAGTAACCTCCATTATAAGGGCTACTCATAGGCACAATATAAACAACACCATATGTAGGTGAATAGAAACTATGCTTACGAGTAGAACAATAAGAGCTGAGCTCTTTGGGGAATCAGTGGAGGTGTCTGTGGCGAGGGGCTACCCTCGGGGGGGGGGGGGGGGGGGGGTACTCTCCCCACTGTTGTGGAACCTCGTTGTGGACTCTCTACTTGAACGACTCAACACACTCGGTTTTTACGCTCAAGGCTATGCTGACGATTGTGATCATCCTGATTAGGGGACCATTCGTTGGAGTAGTCTCAGTAGTCAGCTCTGAAAGTGGTGGAGAATTGGTGTGGCATTGAAGGCCTAAGTGTAAATCCTAACAAAACCACACTTCTACCCTTTACCAGAAAAAGAGATTTGAGGGGCCTTGCTGAACCTCTTCTCTTTAATTAAAGGGTGCCCTTTCAACGTGAGGTTAAATATCTGGGTGTATACCTGGACACGAAACTCACCTGGAATAAACACCTAGGACACATTGCAAACAGATGGCAAAGGAGCCCTCATGTGCGCCAAGCGTACATGTGGGAAAGTATGGGGGCTACAACCGTGGATGGTCCTGTGGATTTACACTGCCATTGTTAGACCCAAAAAACGTACTGTTGCATTGTATGGTGGCACAAGGCAGGTCAGGTGGGAGCTCGACAAACTCTCACCAGCATCCAGCCACTGGCCTGTCTAACCATCACTGGAGCAATGCATGGTACACCCACAGCAACCATGGAAGTTCTACTGGGCCTACCCCCAGTGGATATCTTCATAAAAGGAGAGGCCATGATGGCCTCCCTGAGGCTGAAATGGAATGGCTCTTGGCGGAAAACCCCTCACCAAGGTCATACCAATATATTGGAATTGATAGAAGAACCACTACTCGACATGGTGGCCGACATCATGCCCAAAACTCTCTCCCAACCTCATCTCTACTCGTCAATCATCACAAGAGAGGGGCTAAGGGAGAACAAATGCTGCTCCAACGACAAGCACGAAGCATAAAAAAGCCCACGACCGCATCCTTTCTGACAGTAACCGATAAAAGCACTAACGGCTCCAACCATCTCGTCCCAAGTGGTATGGTGCTGCATGAAAACCCTCAACAACCTAGCCAAACATAACCGGGTTTGCCTGGAGTGGGTGCCGGGGCATAGAGGTATTATTCGTAATGAAAAGGCTGACGAGCTCTCAAGAAGGGGCTCCCAAACCCCATTTGTAGGGCCTGAGCCAGCAGTCGGTTTATCAAAAACTACCTTCAGAAGAACCATCAACACGTGGGTCAACAACAAACCACTAAAAGATGGTCCAATATTGAAGGACACGCCCACAGTAAACTTATGGTGGTTGAACCCAACACCAAAATTACTCATGGGCTACTTAGGAAAAACCGTAGGGAACTAAAAACAATGGTTGGCCTCATAACCGGCTTTGCACCCCTACGATTTCACCTAAATCGCATAGGGGTCACACAAAACTCAACCCTGTGCAGACTATGTGAGGAGACTGACGAAATGGCATCCCACATAATCTTTGAGTGCCCTGCACTCACCCATCGCAGAATTGAACTCTTTGGGGCCCAAACCACAATGAGCTCTATTCAGAGCGAACAATTAATCAAGGGCCTCCCACCCCTTATCAGGGGGCTGAGTCTCTTCAATTAAACAAAAAAAAAAAAAAAAAAAAAAAAAAAAAAAAAAAAACTCTCAGGAAAGTACGACAAGCCAATAGGCTTCCGTGCTGGGGGCTCAAAACCCCCGCCCTGAGAGTTTTTCCATCTACATCTACATCTACAATTGCGAACAGTTGCAATTACGATTGGTAATTGTTGCTTGCGAAAGATTACTTTTCATCAATTGAGACTTTTGTTCACTCTCCTTTTAAATTTTCCATACAATTACTCAAGTATTTGCAGATGTATTTAATTACTCATGTAATTAATTACTGCCCATCTCTGCCCTCCACCACCAAACAGAGTGCCATCACGGACTCCACTGGCAAATTGGAGGAGAACAAAATAAGGGGTACAGTGATAACCTCTGTTTAGCCCCTAGAGCGGATAAAAAATAAAAATAAAACCTCAAGAATAAAATAGTACAACTAAGACTAGATCTAGAATAGGTTAATAACTAAATATATGTTACTATATATAAACGCCAAAGAGAAATAAAACTATGACTTGATTGTACAAAAATATGTCACAGATTATATATCACAGTTCGTAGTAGAGCTCAGCGGCTCTCAGGTACAGCAGGGACTGAACCTGGTCTAGTCCAGATAAAACGTCAACCCACTGAGGGGGCCGATGCTGGACTCGGAGATCTATAAGGTATGGGCAGTCCTCAAGGAAGTGGTGGATGGATAGATCACCCCCACATCTTCCGCACACAACATCTCGAGCTCCTGTGCTAAGCAGGTGTCTGTGAGTAAGACGGGTATGACCAGTGGCAACCCGGTTAACCATTATTCATTTGGTCCCTCCTTGGAAGTTGGGTTGCAAATAGGCCCACTGGGCACAAGTCCTGAAGGACACCACTTTGACCAGTGACCTCACCCTTCCATCGTTCATGCCAGATGGAATTGACTTTATGTTGCATGTAGGAGATTTGATCCTCAATGCGTATAAGCAGCATATCGATGGAGTTATCACCAATGACTCTCCTTGCAAGGGCACCAGCACACTCATTGCTATGAATACCCACATGGCTTGGCACCCACATGGAAGTTATGGTTGGACCCGATGTTGAGGCTTGTTGTAGCGATACACGCAGGCTTTGTATTAGAGGATCATCAGATTATGTATCCCTAATCGCCTCGATGGTACTAAGTGAATCGCTACAGATCACATAATTCCCAACTCCCAACAACTGGCAGTGTCGAACAGCCAGTGTCACTGCCCACAGTGCTGCTGTGAACACAGACGCGACAGGTGGTAAGCGTCTAGTGACTTGGAAGTTGGGGCTCCATAGAGCAAGGCCATCACCATAAGGATTCTCTGAGCCATCATAGGAGAGTGTGTCCAGCATATCACTGGATGGCGTCATAGTTACAGCATTTGAGGATGTGTGGGGGTGTTTCCTCTTGATCCCAACCTTCATGCAAAGATCAACGTGCATACCAGACAAGGTCCAAGGTGGGGCAGGGGCACTTCATATGGAACCAGATGGTATCTCTCTATGCTATCCCATCTGGTGAGCTTCTGAACACGAATACCCAAGGGGCGAGTTCGTATTTGGAGCCTAGAGTAAGTGTCATCCAGGAGGGGTAGCATGACCATGTCATGCAGGGGTTGCCGAGGAAAATAACGCAAGGGCTCTGCATAGCAAAGTGCTAGGAGATTCCAACGAATCCTGAGTGGCTGGATATGCCCAAGCACCTGGAGGGAGGCTGTAGGGGTAGTGTGGAAGGCTCCCGTAGCCAGACGAAAGACCCTCGTTCAATATAGGTACCAGTTTACGCAGCAAGGATTTTCCAGCTGACCCATAAACTGCAGACCCATAATCTATGTGTGATCGCACCACTGCATGAAAAATCCTTAGAATGATATCCTGCTGGGTGCTCCAACTATGGTTCGAGAGAACCTTGAGCATCTGTTCACACTGCACAGTAGCATGGGGCAAGTACTCAATATGCTGGGTCAACAGCTTACAGTCAACTACGAGTCCGAGGAAACGTGTGTTAGTGGAGTAAGGTATTGTAACTCCACCTATTGAGAGAGGGTACTCAACATGCACTTTGTCCTTTCTGCAAAAATGTATGGAGGTAGTTTTTTCAGGTGAAAAATTGAAACCTCGCATCCGTGCTGTTTGGTAGAGGGTATCAATAGCATATTGCAAGGTGTCACACACATTGCTCAGATTATCACCTTGGAGGAGGATAGTTAAGTCGTCCACATATAGTAAGGGACGAATATCCTCTGGAATGTTATCAGGGAGGCCATTTATAGCGACCATAAACAGTACTGAGCCCTGAGAGATGCCATTCTCCTGAAGATGGAGATCAGAGAAGACGTTAACTAGGCGCACTCTGAATTTTCTATCAGAGAGGAAGCTGCAGAGGAAGCCCAGCATTGGCCCGCCTACTCCCCACCTCTGCAGCCTTTCTAAGATGTTGTGTCGCCAAGTGGTGTCATAGGCTTTGGCTAGGTCAAAAAACACACCAATGGCGTGTTCCCTAAACAGAAAGGTTTCCGGGATGTAACTCTCAAATGCCTTGCGCACATTGAAGGTTCAATCCTCCAATTAATAAAGTAAATTAATTGATGGAAAACCTCATACAATGTTCTCTTCATCCATCCCATACCTGTGCTTTTCCTTTTTGGTACTGTTCAAGATACAGAAAGGGTTTGGGTTCGCCTCTCGACTGGGGGTGGATACTCATCTCTGATGATGTCAGCCCCTGGAAATGGTAAGGCAAGCTGCCCCACACCAGCTGTTGCACACCATATCGTGTATATGCAGGAGGTAGAAGAAACGCTTGAGGCTGCAGAAAGGCAAGGCTCTTCGGTATGTGTACATTGTACAAGCGAAGAATTTGTGGATGGTTGACACTATTGCACTTTGACAGTATGCTACCTACCCCAAGAGCACCTAGACTTGAGAAATTGAAAACCTTATTTTAATTGACAGATGTCATTTTATTGTTTCTATCATCATGAATTTTATTCCTACCTGTACAACAGGTCGTTTTCAGTCAGAGTCAATAATTCAGTGTCTCCAGTGAAGGATATATAAGCGGGAGTTTTGCAAGGAAGTGTCCTTGGGCCGGTTCTTTATATATTCTATGTACATGATCTTCCAGACTCCCCCACTCTCACCATCGCACAATTTGCTGTCGACCAGACAATATTATCTTCTGGGGCTGACCAACAATCTCTGGCAGAGCTACAGGATTTTGTAGAAAAACTCGGGCAGTGGTGCTATCTCCGGAGGTCAAAATTAAACCCTAAAAAATCTACCCCTATGCAATTCACCTACAAAAGGAAAACAATATCGCCTTCTCTTCAGCTGAATGATATACCTATACTACACAAACAGGTCGTTAGGTACCTAGGCATGCAGCTCAATACTAAACTGGCTTGGAATGCCCACATCACTGATATATTATAGTGACTAAGACACCGTTCATCAATTGTATTTTCTACTCAACAGCAAATCTCCAGCGCCACTGCATATCAAACGACTAATCTATTTAACAGTATTGTGTCCTGTATGGTTGTTTGGTAGTCAGTTATGGAGTTCGGAATCCGACTCACAAATTGAATGGATTCTAACATTGCAAAATTGAGTTCTTCAGGTAATTAATTTCAGGCTCTTCTCCATAGATACTTAATATTCCCAAAGTCAAAGACGTTTTGAGAGAAACCTATCAGGAACTACACCAGTAAAAGGAATAGGAATGGAAAAAGGACAGTAGCCTACAACATGTTACATAAGGGGTCACCCCCTATATTAGGACTTTATTGAGAAAAACCATAATGTAATATTATTACAATAAAGTATATGAATTATTAAAAAAAAAAAAAAAAAATCAAGAAACTTTTCATACTTCGAGTGTTGGTGTATGTGGGTAACACAACCCCCCCCCCCCATTTGGAATATCTTAAAATGGCTTTAATTTCCAATAGTTGAAGGTAAAATATTAGATTTTACCTCAATGGAAAGGTCTGTCTTCTGAATTGAACTGGTGTGATGTTAAAAGACGATGTTTGTGAATAAAGGACAGAAAAAAGTTGTTGGAAAAAATTTACACGCATATATCCGAAACTATAACACTTACAACTTTTTTGACCTTTAATTTTAGAAAATTAGCCTCCCTTTATAAATGTGTAGAGTGGCAATCTTCGAAAAAGTAGTTCTTTGGTGTCAAAACTGACAAAACCCAAAAAATGGTCGCAATTCCGGGGGTTTTGAGATTTATGAAAATGTTGCATTCGACTACGGACGTCAAAAACTTGGATAACGATTGCGGCCAACACAAACAACTCAGGAAAAAAAATCGTAATAACTACCCTAGGTGATGCAAGGTCCAATGTATATAGTGACTGGACTATTATTGAATTTGTATAAATTGTTCCTTGGTTGGCTTTCTGAAAAATAACGTGACCTGTAAAACTAATCTTGGAAGTGAAAATATTTCATATCAGGTGGTATCCAAGACTTTGTGTAGAAATTGAGCTCTGTAGTTGATTCTTGAAGAATGGATATTTTCAACGACATTCTGTATACAGTTCTTCTTGTTCTACAAGGCATAATTAGTTACACAACATTTTCACTTGTGTAACTGATGAAATTTTCAGGTAGCGGATACATAGAAATTGTCAAGGAGCTGATCGACGCTGGTGCAGACGTTAATCACCGTACTGACACTGGATCAACCCCTATTAGAGCAGCCTGCTTTGATGGTAGACTGGAAATCGTAAAATATCTTACCCACTGTGGGGCAGACATTGAAATACCAAACTCGTTTGATAACACTTGTCTGATGATTGCCGCTTTCAGAGGTAGGACAGTTTATTATTCTACTGGAATCGTAGCACGTACCATGTACTGTTTATTGCATGAATATTTGAATATTTTGAATCCTTAGTATCTGTAGTATTGGAACGTTATTTGTGTCTGGAGTTTTTTGGTATTTCAGTACTGACTAACAGCAGAAACTCTCGGCAGAGTTGGTAGATGTAGATGACGGTACCAGGGTCCTGTGTATTCTATGTAAAACTAGTAGAAAATTACTCAATAATTGAGACACCAAATGATTTGGAAAATTAATTTCAAAAAGATAAATAAAACGAACTATACTTCTAGGTGAACTGAATACCAATTTATCTACTAAAAGCCACAACGTCTGTAACATTACTTACAAGATATTTGAATATTTTGGAAATTTGAAAATAAAGGCTGACTTGAAATTGCAAAAAATAAAAATAAATTTAAAAAAAAGATGTCTATGGCAACAAATTAAATTATCTACGAGTCCAAAGATAGAAGCCCCTTGCAAGATTCTGACACAATGGAAAAATGCTTTGAAAAACTCAAGAATCACTTGATGAATCTAGGTGTTTACCCAGAAAGGTGAGTCATGGGGAGTTGGGATTCATGAGGGGGCTAAAACGGACTTGAGGGGGAATGTTAGAATTCAAGTCCTACCTCCTGGTTATTATTATCTCCCTCAAGTTTATTAACTTGGCCCGATGGTATGAGCAAACATTGATTACTTTATAAAAATATATCTCAGTTCTGAATAAAACCTCTCAATCGTGTTCCACATTAGTTAAATGTAAGATGAACTGTTGTTACATAACCTTGTTGTGATATTTGGAATTTTCTTGGTAATTACCTGTTTAGTTGTTTTGTATCTTAAACATCAAAGTAATCTGTTATTATTACTTATTACTTCTCACTTACCTAATGTGTTGCTGAAACAATGGTTTGTTGATGTTTTGTTTGTTTTGTTTCTAAAACAACAATCTGTTGATGTTCCCTATTATTAACTAGTAAACATACTCATTTGTATTTCTTCTCCCACCATGTTGAAAAATGAGGTGTCTTTGTAAAATATTGTTTTTGCCACTCGTGCAACCTGTTGCCATATCACTCCATGACATCTTGAATAGTTCAGGTGTTTATATAAGATTAAAATGATAAGCCAATCATACGAATTGGAGGTCGGTTGGGAGTGTCTGGAAATCAGTTTTCGTATGGCAGAAAACAATATCTTACAAAGGTGGCGATTTCTTCCTCAGCTTGATTTGAAAATTGGGTGTTGTTAGGTTGCTACCATATCTTCAGTCTGAGGGTTGAGGAGATGACGTGATGGAAACGTCATTCCTCAATTTTCCAACTCTTTATTGTCTAACGTTTTCGCCACATATGGCCTCTTCAGGGCTCTTGGTTATAGTCGGCTAAGTGGAAAAAATCACAGATGGTTGTCTTGGTTACAGTGTGGCTCTTCTTCCCTATTTCACATTTATTACATCTAGCTCTAAAGAAAATATAAAGAGCTATGAAGAGTTGTTGTTATGAGATGATGTAACATATTCATTTCAGAGAAAAGGTACTCTTTTTACTTTTAAAAGGTACCTTTTCTCTGTCTTGAGTATGTTACATACCTCAAAACAAATTTGCAACTTCTTAAGTTTTATAGCCATTTATATTTTCCTTACACCTCCTAGACGTAACATAAAATGTGAAATAGGGCAGACAAATCGTATACAAAGTAACCAAGACAACCATCTGTGGTTTCCTCCAATTTATTTGTACACTGCCAAGTATAACTGAGAGTCCTGAAGAGGCCATATGTTGCAAAAACATTAGCTGAAGAGCTGAAAAATTGAGGAATGCCGTTTCCATTGCCTCACCTCTACTAACCCCAGACAGATTTGAAAATTGCCACACTTTTGAAAATCAGTGGAAAGGAAATTTTGAAAATGATGTGACAGTTGCACTTGTAGTGACAGTTACGGTGGTCTAGTTATTCATTGGCCTAGTCGGTAGGACGCACTTGTTTCATTCCAGTTGAAATATAATTTGTGTCTGAGGGTATCCTGTATTTCAGTACTTTCTATGATCAGCAGCAAGAACTACAAGTATTGGCAGAGTTGGTAGATGCTTACTCTCACCCCCGTCTTGTTCAATGCTGTTGGGATTTCAGAGTATCCAGAAGTAAAGATGACTCAGTACGAAAGTTCTTGATATTTCTTGTATTGGAATAGTGATGGCAATAAGTATACCTATCTTATTTCAAATCGAATAGTGATAACTTGACAGAATTGAAACCATCACTCAGTCCTACCTTAAATTTGGTGTATGATTGTGGTTCATTCATGGTATATTGGTATGAAAAACTCCATCTACTCTGACTTGCATTTGGAACGATCCTGATAAGGCTCTGGAAATAATGGTTCTTTTACAGTCTCAGAATGTGCTTATCCCTGAGTGGGTACCTAAGTCAATCAGATCATCATGACTATGTGAGGATTTGGACCCTTCTCCATCTCAATCAATGAAATGGAGATTCTGTTATTTCGGAGGCTGCAATTTATAGTCAAAATAAGATTTGAAAGGTGGCTATGGTACTTTTAACAGAGGAGACTTGAAACGGAACTCCCTTCCATTTGGACGGTCGGGATATAATAATTACTTATCTTTTGGATGGATTGAACTCCCCGCCAAGTTTTGGAAGGTGCATGATGTGAGTTCTTGGCGAATTCATTCATGATTCATTGTATTCGAGTGTGTCAATGACTTGATTCGCGAAAGAATAAAGACCTATCAGGTTAAAATGCTATTATCCAGTTCTAATAATGAGCTTATCCTAAAAGAGATCATTAAGCCCAGTGTCAGCTTTTTAGGAGTGGAAAGCATGGAACTGAGGGATACAAAAATACAATCTCTACATTGAAAAAGTGAAAAATATTAAGAAATTCAGTTTCACACAACAGGCTTTCACAGGGCTTTCATTCAACTAGTCAATTTCATGCGACTATTTCTAATTACTCACCGGTCAAAGTTAAGGATGCTCCTTGCATTTAGAATGATTACTGCTGTTAGGTATTCGGGAAATGGAATGAATTAAATTCAGAACACGTAGTTGGAATAACTATGTGTTTAATCAGAAGCACCATTAGGGAGCGAGATTATTCACCACGCTTTGTTATCATACGAGGGTCGTCCAGAAAATAAGTTCCTTTTTTTATTATTATTATTTTTTTAACCAGGTTTTTATTGGAAAATTTTGAAACTTACATGTACATTTGTATTATTTTTCAACATAATCCCGGGTGACGTCAATACATTTTGCATTTTGGGAAATGAGCTTGGAAGTTCCTTCCTGGTAGAAGTTTGCCACCACCTCCTTGGTCCAGTTGGTGATGGCTTCTTTCACACCCTCTTCACTTGTGAAACATTCTCCAGCCAACCCCTTCTTCATTTTGGTATACAGATGATAGTCTGAAGGGACCAAGTCCGGACTGTAAGGTGGATGGGTCAGTTCTTTGTGAATTGCATTGTCGATTTTTCCGACAATTTTGTCCGTCACAAGTGAGGGTCTGCCTCTCCCACTTTCATCCTCAAGTGAATGTCTTCTTGCCTTAAATTCACAGACTCATCTCCTCACCATTGACTCGCTCATTACACCTTCTCCATAAACAGAAATGAGCTGCTGGTGAATTTCAACCGATTTGAACCCACAGGCAATAAGAAACTGAATCACTCCAAGCAACACAACTCTAGAGGGAAACGGGCACCGAGGTGGCGGTTTGCAACGTGGAGGGCTCCATTTCAACTACCTGCCCTGACCTTATTATTTGAGCTACTGAGGCCCTCCACCTCTCATTCTATTCACAAAGCTCTCCTCTTTCGAGCTCATTGGTTTCACAAAAACCACTCCTATAGCCCTACAGACTGAAATGGAACTTATTTTCTGGACAACTCTCGTACCATCATAGGCGGGAAAGTACCGCCTACTCAATTAATTTATAGTTTGCTAAATCTAGTTTACAATTTCTTTGCCAAGGGCGCTAATATGGTACATGTCTCCCCCTTTAATAAAAAAAGGGGAAAATAAAAGAAAACAGACTAATATCGTATAATTTGCTTGAAATACCACTTTATTTTTTACATATGCAACCCAATATTTATGTAATAATTCCTTTTTTAAGTATGTAAATTACTTATTCAAACAAAATAAATAATAATTTAAATTTTTAACACAAACATCAATATCAATATAATATTACAATAGTTCATAAATACAATACAATATATTTCAATATCAAAAGCATAACATGCACAATTTTTTACATCAAGTTGATTTTGATTTTTTTATTTATCTTAAATATCATCAATTAGACCATGGGTACAACCCTACGTGAAAATTTCATATTAGTATGTATTAGACCTGTCTGTGAAGCGACTTGACTGACTTCTCTGCATAGAAGACTAGTTTGCGTCCTTTGATTTATAGAATCACTACTTACAGTCGACCTGTTGGCAGGTGCCTTTGGCGAGAATGGTGTTACATTATTACCATAAGAATTACCTGCATTGGTAACATTATTATGCGAATTTCCTCCGTTACGACCCCCAATTCGGTGAACGTGCCTATTCCTCTGCAAATTCAAATGTGGAATAGAAACTAATACCCTACGAGGTCTTTGAATTTCGTAAATTACCCCCTGCCCCTGCCTAACCGTTGAAATCGATTTAACATTAAATCGATCGGCTCTTTATTTTTCGTGGAAATAGACAACTTTTTTCACTAACTTCCGTTTTGAAATGGGTTTCCACAACTTCGTCGCGAGTTATTTAGCTCGTAGATTGTGCAAGGTTGAATTGAACTAACCGCCGTATGTTGTTGTATTGAAGCTTATCAATCTCTCGTCCCCTTCTTGAATTAGTTGAAATTTGTCTGCCTATAGACGGGTTCTGATATGATCATGGTGGTTGGAAGATCTTACTGATGTGACCCCGCTTCACGAGACATTACTCTCTCCTCCTTCAAATAATCGATCCCTGACAGAACCCTTGGGCTAAGCAAAAACGAATTAATCAAGTACCCGGTCATCCAAGTAAGAGTACATACATGTGGTTACCAGTGAGTGCAGTCGAGCTAGTCACTCGCTTAAGGTCTAATTCTGCTATATTGAAGCATTGACGAATTTATAATGACATATAAACACCAATTGTTGGGGCCAAAAATGTTTGTCAAAAAGACCAATGGGATCGTTGAATGTTTTCTCCTCTGGAGTTTTCTGCACGGATAGATTAGCCATTAGCTGGTATCCCTCTTGATCGAGTGAGTTTATAAACAGCGAGGCTTTTAACGACTTGTCCGTCATTTTTTTATGTACTTTAAAATAATTCAAACAAATAAATTAAATTCATCCGTGGTTTTGCAACGGACCACTAACAGTGGGTGAAAATGTATGTAATGTGCCTAAGTATTCCACATGAGAAGGTGCCTCAGTCAGGGGCAGCCTCATGCCGGATGCCAATGCAACAGTTTCAAATTACATAACCACCAAACTCGTCATTGATTTAGAATTCGAGAAAAAACCACTAACTACTTTAAAACAGCCTCGTCGCCAATGTAAAGTATTTTGGAAATGGGATGAATTATGATTCAGCACTCGTAGTTGGAATAAAAATTTAATCAGAAACACGGTTAGAGATTGAGAGCATTCACCTTGATTCGTGATCATACATTACTGGCGGGAATTACCTAATGAAGTTCACAACTTCTCCAGGGGCGCTAATATGGTACAACTGCATAGAAGCATTTCAAATCCAAGTCGAAAGAATGATCTAAAACTAATTTTCAGCAACCTTGGGACAAGCCCTTTTCGGGCCTGTTTGCCAGAACTGGACAACTCAAACTCCGAGGAGACTTGCGAATTTTCGGAAAATTGTGTTTTGACAGAAAGCGATAATAGATTTTTCTCGATACTATGAAGTTACAAGAGGGCTACGTGACAACCGGATTTATCTGGTATTATTTGTCTGGCAAGGTAGGATTTATAGGTCACTACCAAATCATCTTCCTAAATTGGGACTGGGTCCTTTCAATCAAATGAAGAAGTTAAGATTTCAGAACTACACAACCTGTGGAAAGACCTGTATGAAGGTCTAATATGTAAATCATTCGCCACGAACTCAACACATCACAAGCACTGTACAGGTGTCTCAATCTGTCTGTGGGAGAATGGTGTTCGATTCTCTGCGGGGCGGGGTAGAGAAGGTTTTTTTACCTCATCTAATCAATGATAATTTTTGTTTATTTTTTTTAATAGTTGTAATTACTGTTATTTTCTTTTGGTTGGAGCCTTCATCCACGTAGTTATATTCAGATAATATACCTTATACTCTTTCGAATAATCATCTGTAGACCAGTGATCTGCGTTGGAGGGCTATCTAATACTGAAATAATAAACCTTTGTTAATTAATTTGCAGCATTTTCCTTAGTTGGCACTTTTATGGAGGCATGGGGCCAGTTGACTCAATTTTTGTCAGATTCCAATATTGAAACAATCAACCTGTGACTTTTTTTTGTTCATATAGATGAATGTTTTCATTTTTTCTACCTAGTACATACAGCCTAATTAACAACTTGATTCTATCTATGATTATATTTACTTTTTTTAGGTCACTACGAAACTGTGTCATTTCTTCTCGACATAGGAGCAGATCCTAACAAGAAAGCACTCTGTGGAGCTACTGCTCTTCATTTTGCAGCTGAGTTTGGCTCACCTCGACTTATTAGGCGTTTGCTTCAATCAGGAGCGGTTATTTCTAAAACCCATAAAGGTAATGGTTTTGTGTGTATGTGGGTATCCACATTACCAAATCTTACATGAATAAAGGTGGAGGACCACGACCGTGTATATGTAGGTGGGCCATTTGGTCCATTTTAAGACAACTCAGACAATTACCTGTTCAAAAGGCTTGGATCTTGACTTGAATAATTTGCTGGCTATAAAGTATTAATAAAAAGGTTATTACTCTTTGAAGGATCGAGGATGTAGCAGAAAAATATAATGGATAAGCTATAAAACGGTTGAAACCACAAATTAGTTTACATACAATGATACAGGTAAATATTTCCACGTGAATAGTGTAAGAATAAAAATGCAATGCAGACACGTTGATCCCGAAACTCAATCATATGGAGTATTCTATACCGTATTATAAAATGTACTTGAAATGAGAGAAAAACAGTTGATGATGATCACCATTGAAATTATTTTCTGATTTTAGAAAAATTTTAAAACAATAATTGATAGGTATATTTAATAATTTTCTTGGAATACTTACTTGCAACACAAGAGTTGGGAATGAGGTAGGAATTTTTAAATTTATTATGTCAGAACGTTTGTTGGCGAGTGCCTGTTTCTATATTCTGTTATGTTTGGGATCAATCTATTACCAGAATCTAAGACAGCAAGCCGCAATGTGAAATATTGATAACATTTTTATTGATATAATATGGCCAGAAATAGTAATCGTATCTACACTCCAAGGAATAGATTAATTATAACAAACGTTTGATATGGATAACTGAAATAAGTTGATGAAATCATAATCATTAATGATGCAAACGAATGGACAACAAATATATAGGTATTGATAAAAGACTGAGGTAATTAAACTGCTTCTGTTTAATATTGTGAAATAACGTTGTATGAACTGGCATCAATCATAATATAGGATAGTAAAACAGTTTTTGACAAATTGCGTTGCCTAATATTATTTCTCAAGTATACTGATGAATTTTCCTCATTACAGGGTTTACACCAGTCATGCTGGCTGCTGAGCATGCGAAAGAAGCTGTTGTTGAGCTGTTCACGCATACTCCGGAATTCAATCTTACTAAGCAAGAAATTATAGATGCTTTTGAACTTCTTGGTGCGTCGTTTGCCAACGACCAAAAAAGCTATGATTTGCAACTTAGCTTCCACTATCTTAGAATTGGCATGTCGATGAGGTTTGTAAAATTGTATTTATTCTATTATATTTAATTGTGATTATAATAATTATTTTTAAAAACCTGCCAAGGTTGGTGGACAGAATATCCTTCATAACTTCCCACGTGGACTAATATTGGCTAGTCACACAGTTAGAAATTATTGAAAGTACTCGTAGTACACTTGTACACATTATTCACATTATACCTAATCTGTAGTAGTAGTGTATAGGTCCAACGATAGTAGAACTTATAGATGACCTTCTATGAGGTAGCAGGGGGCTTTGTCCTAAGCAGGCATAATTGCCTAACATTGATTGTTTACATAGCAGTAAGTGGGGATGGTTTATCTCTCGTATGCTCGGTGTCTATTTTTTGCCTGCTCTTTCACTGTTTCAATTTATAGGCCCCTTCACTGCTCGTTGTTATGTGCTGACTAGTGACCAACTAGACCTCACTGAGTATATGTACAAATTCCCACTAGGTAGCTAGGTAGGCACCAGCGAGTATGCGAGTACGCAACCAGCCCTGCTACCGCTTGGCTCAACTGTATTCATATCCCTTGCCTTGCAATGCCTGTCCCTTGCTTGCTTCTTTATTGCCTTAGCAATGTAAATTGCTGTGATTTTTCGGTAACTGAGACTTATCTTGAAATGTTCACAGGTTTCAGGATCCTGAAAATCCGATCCTAAAACCAGATTTTCCTCCGGTGCCAGCATATGGCAACAGAGTTGAATCAAAATGTATGGAAGACCTTGATGCCATCATGGATAATGAAGATGCCATTCATATGGAAGCCCTTGCATTGAGGTGATTGAAATCATCATATTTTTTTATTAGCGGTATGACAAAAGTGTGCAGTTTGCACTTAAAAATGGCCCTTTTAATATGGAAATTTTGTTGAATTATATTTTTATGTGAAAAAATATTGTGCGAAATGTTCATAGAGCTGAAAATTTACGATTCATCAGATGCCACATGAAATGCTTCTAGTTCTCTGATCAAGTACTCCACCTGTAAGCTACATTTTTCGTCACTTACTACACTATTGTAGGTCTGTGAGATGACAGCCAACTGCCACATTTTCTTACCAAACTTGGATGTCAGGTGAAAACCGCTTCTTCCTTAGCAGTTGTGCATATGTGTAGGGTGTCTCACTTGTGGAAGCACCACCAGCTAGGGTTCGATTCTGCAACTCATTTCCAACAAAACTAAACTCTTCTCGCATGGAAGTTAATCCCCCCCCCACTCATGCCTTCAAATGGTTGTAACTACTTTAATTTAAAAAATATACTCAAATTCAATAATAATATTTGAAAAAGCGCCTGCAGTACTATTCAAGAGTGCAAAATCACTTTAAAAAAAAAAAAAAAAAAAAAAAAAAAAAAAAAGGAAGAAATTAGAAATTTTCACTTACTTTAAGCTGCAAGCAATAAGTCTGAATGATTCTGTCTGATTTTTCAGTAAGTTTGGTACAGAAACTCAGTTTTCAATGGCATACACAATTTTTGATTTACGTAATTAATTATGGAAGAAAATGAAGTTTTATTGTTGAACAACGTTGTCCTAGAGGATTTATGAAGAAATAAATGCTGTTAAGCTATTGCATTGGCGCCACATGTGAAAATTTCCCAAAACTTGCTTCATGGAAATTCGTTTTGAGGCATTCTGAAACGATTCTTGGATTTTAACGCTATATATATATATATATATATATATATATATATATATATATACACATATATATGTTGTGGTGAGATTCTGACTAGTTGTAATTGTACAATTGAGGTAGATAATGACCAGGCTAGTCGATGTTTTTTAAAAGGTTTTTAATTGTTCTGCGACGTTTCGGTCCTGGAGCAGGACCCTGTTCATTCAGATGAACAAACCTATGCAGGAAAAATGTCATGAGTTGACATAATTGTCTATACATCACAGCTTTCATGAGAATATAGTACATAGGTTTACAATAACATAGCTATTGGTGGTGCTTACAATATTGTTCTTCATTAGTAGATACTAATGTGGTAGGGACATATCACAGTTTTTTGTTTATAAACTACGATATGTTGTTTATAAACTACAATTATGGTACTATTGGTTATTGGATGGATGTTGAAGATATATATATATATTCCACTTCCAGATATATATATATATATATATATATATATATATATATATATATATATATATATATATAGATATATATATATATATATATATATATATATAGTTTTGATGAAAAATGAAAACACTCGCGTGTAATATAATTTTGAGGTATTACAGAAGGTTGGAAAAAGATAGGAAACACTATATATACACAGCGAAATATTCTCTCAATTTTGTAAGTTTATTTAAGTGTTTCCTATCTTTTTCCAGTGTTTCCGTATATGTATATGTATATATATATATATATATATATATATATATATATATATATTCCACTTTGGCAGTGTGATGAAAATGGTTTTATATAGAAAACATGTACATATCAATAATGAGTGTTACCCATGGGTGCGAAAAAGGTACTTCAACTATGTAATATTTAGCTAAATTTGTGAAAATATGGCATCTAGTCTTTTCAGTGAGGTTTATTTAAAAATAGTTTGTATTGATATATAAATGTCAATATCTTTTTGTACAATGTGGTGTAAATATCACTTTTATCGGCTGTAGTTTTGATGAAAAATGAAAACACTCGCGTGTAATATAATTTTGAGGTATTACAGAAGGTTGGAAAAAGATAGGAAACACTTAAATAAACTTACAAAATTGAGAGAATATTTCGCTGTGTCAGCGTCGTCAGCTGACGACGCTGACACAGCGAAATATTCTCTCAATTTTGTAAGTTTATTTAAGTGTTTCCTATCTTTTTCCAACCTTCTGTAATACCTCAAAATTATATATATATATATATATATATATATATATATATATATATATATGTATATATTCCACTTTGGCAGTGTGATGAAAATGGTTTTATATAGAAAACATGTACATATCAATAATGAGTGTTACCCATGGGTGCGAAAAAGGTATTTCAACTATTTGTAAATGGAAGGAGATTCCATCCAAAGAATTTCGGCATCAACTGCGCTCTCCTACGATGAGTAGTTTCCTTTCTATGATTTTTCAAACTTGCGCACACCGGTGACGTCAAAGCGCCCCTCCCACCTGGGCGGGACCCCCCTGACTCCCAGTCTGATGTCACCAGTGCGAACTTTGAAAAATCATGGAAAGAAAACTACTCAATGTAGGAGAGTGCAGATGATATCAAATTTCTTAGAATGGTATCTACTTCTATTCAAAAATAGAAAATGAATACTCATTGTTCAGCTGTGTTGTATGTATGGATCATTACTATATGAGTATTTTGAATCCGCCTTCCCCACTCATAGTGTCCAGTTTTTTCCCCCTTGTCATCTGGCAACCCTGGGTAGGGTTGCAGATTCGGACTCTAAAGAAAGTTTCATGAAAAAATGACCCATCACTATTATTTTTGAGTCAGACGAACACAAAAACGAACACAATCACGCGCAAATAGGGCACAAATTGTAGTATATGGAGCTTTCGAAGATATTCAATTGCCACATGTGATGTATGATTTTGGGGTACTTTTTCACTCCAAATGCCTTAGTGATGTTAATTTATCGATATTCGTAACACCGACTTGGAAATATATATATATATATATATATATATATATATATATATATATATATATATATATATATATATATATATACATATATAACTCTTTGCGCTATGTGGAAATATGTGGGGAAATTATGAAGTTCTGCCCAATGTTCATGTTTTCATAAAATTTTGTGTAGAGTCAAAATTTGCAATAAAAAATGGGGTATGTTGAGCACAAAAATGTCATGGTTGAATTTCTTTCAAAAAATCATGGGGGACACCATTCATTTGGTTTAATTTCAACCTGTTTTTTGACGGAGATGAGCCGCTAGTGTATTACTTCTGAGGCAACCCTTGTATATATTTCAGGGGGGAACTGGAGGGTAAACCTGGAAATGTCTGGGAATTCTTTGTGTTGGGAAAAATCAGGGAAATGTCAGGGAATTCGGGACTGATCATCAAATGTCAGGACATTTTTTTTAATCAACAATTTTTTATTCAACTTAGGTAAATGATAAAAATTCTAATTCAATTTGAACTTCAACAATCCGGTTCAGATCACAAATAAAGAGAACATGAAATTTCAAAATAAAAATGTACCTACCAACAACCTATTGCTTCTGAGTCTATATAGCGATCAGCAAGGAGCGGAAGCATAGTTTTCACTTTTGGGAAATTATACAATAATTTTCACTAAAACTAACGTTTCGACTTCCATTTCACATTTCGGGCACGAGCAGCAGCTACTAATGATACGATCATGATGAGTGGCCAAAAATGTCTCATGGTAGCAAGCTGTATTTGAAGAGTTTTGATGTTGATGAAATTTTCTGGTAATGTGCTGTTAGGCTCTAGAGGTCCCCTACTAGTTTATTGCTCACAAATAAATATTTCACTCTGCACAAGCACAAATGTAAAATCCATCATGCACAATTTTCTCATGGCCTTGTAGTCTGATATCACTTAAATTCTGATGGTAGTCAGAAAGAAACGATTCAATCATCTCATGTCAATTACATCATGATCTTAGCAGTAGTAGCTGCTGCACATGAGCAAATTCCAAATCCTTGTAGCACGAAGAAGCTATGCGCAAATTTTAATTATAAATCTATTCAGCGAATTGATTTTTTTGTGATAGGTTATGTATTTCTTAAATTTAGGTAGACCGTTTGAAACGTGCTGTCATTTGAATTTGTCATTATTGTTCTTTAGATAAAACAAGCTATGTGTTCGTTCAGTTTTTTTTTTAATTTAAACCTGCTTCATCTGTAATTTCTCTCATAACGTGGATAATTTATATTTATAATTTATATTCTAATTTTTAATTTACATTTTATTAGGCTTGCCCATTTTATTACATTGAATAAATAAATTTCGAATGCCAGAAGGACTCAACAGGAGGTGGTCTGGAAGCACTCACACATATATGTGTATGAACATTGTCAGGATGTGACTCAGTCTAGCCTATAACACAATTTAAGCGTGATCGGACGATTTGGTCTTGTGGATCTCTTAATTTTTCAGTGATAAAATTGGTAGGGAACCCATTCTTAGTCTAGCCCAAGTAATTTCATCGTAATTGAGGCTTGTTCCAAGGATTCCACATGTGTGGCAGCTACTGATGATGAGCAAAAAAAAAAAAGTTCTTAGACTCATAATTTTATGCAGAATGGTTACCTAGATCTACTGTTAACAAGAACATTTAGAGATTCGTGCTGGAAATTAAGCCGTAAAATGTACTCGAAGTTCATTTAAATGTGCTAATAAATCAGTAAAAACTGCAAAAAAAAGTTGGATAAAATTCAAAAGTTTTTCCATAATTTAATAGCCAACAATTTCTGGGCACACAAGGTGCTTAAGATTCAAAACAAGTCAACTTACATAATATTTCATGAAGTCACGAAAATTTGCTGATATGGTCATGCTGCATGACTCTTTTTTTTTTTTTTTTTTAATTAAGTTCTTGATTTTTGTTTGAGAAGCTTCTATAATGTCGTGGGATACATTGAAATGACGTGGAAAACAATATTTGGATGTCAGGGAAATCTTTAATTTGGTCAAGAAAATGTCAGGGAAATTCATGATTTCCATTTTTGGCCACCATAATATTTGCACTACTGTCAAGGTAGAAGAGGACTTCATCTGATATCCAAGTTTGGTGAGAAATATGAGGTTTTCAATCGCTTAATGGAAATTGTGGTCGTTTTGTATGAATACCTGAATTTTTATCATAAACTAATTGACAAGATTTGCAGCTTTTTTTGTGAGAGGACAGAAGAACTTGCTGCTACTTCTACTCTCCTCCTGATGTTTTCCTTATTCTCCCACGAGCATTGAGGTTTACATCTCTATCAGCATAACAACGGTTCCCAAATCTGAAGTGGAATTAACAGTATTTACTATTAGAATCATGGTTCTGCTTAGGATTCTGCCCCTGCTATAAGGCATAGATTCAACAGCTCTATCTTTTGTACAAGAGCTGATATCTGAGTGGAGAGAGATATTTTGAGACTGATTTTTGATAGTGTAAAGTTCATGATGTGGATTAATTAACTCTTCTTGAGAGTCTCTTCACTAGTAATTATTGCATTTTTTTGTTTAATGGAATCCTGTAGTTTTTCAACCGAAGTGTTCTGAGTAGCTTATCTGAGACATCCTTACTAGCTAACGATTTCGTCTTTCACAACAGTTGACGTGTTTGAGATCCCCAAGTTCCAGACCTGTGAGAGCTGTTCATCATCACTCACATTGAAGATAGCGAGAATGTGATTTTGCTAAGCTATGTGATTTCGTTTCCTTCAATTATGTCCAAATATTTTTAAGTATTTTAGGTTTTAATTTTCTACCAATCGGTTGAGTTTTGAATTTTCAACTTGGATCAGAATGGAAGTCAATGGTTTTCGTACTTGGGTTTAGCCTCGAAATGACCCCATTGGGCACTCGGAACCCCACTATTGTGGGTAGTAATATCCTCTGTCAGTTGATTGGGGATCACCTTCGAGCATTTCGCCCTGTTGAGAGAATTTACCTCCTCCAATTGGTCGGAGCTTTCTTTTTTGCCCACCGTTAAGCTGTTGCATGATACCGTGTTCCAAACTGAGTCAAATTTTTGCAAAAACTCAAGCGTAACAACGTTTCTCTTCCTGTTGGTTGACATCTTTTTCTAAACAAAAAATGATGAACGAAAATAAAGCAAAAAAAATGAAACATGAATTTTTTCAAAAACTTTCCACATGAACCAAACATACGACAAGATGGCGTTCGCTCCCTCAGCAACACACCGGGGATCAGGGGTACCATCAGAAAAGTACAAAAAGCTTCTTGTTTTTTACTTTAACTTTGAAATCGGTTCAAACTTCCGGCATCCAAGTGCTGCTGCCATTAAACCAACCTTTCCTGAAGATTATTGTAATATAATGACCTAAACACAGCACTCCTGCCTGCTGTTATTTATTTGCAGTTCCCTGACAAGGCCCAACAGGTCAAAAGCGCTTGGAAATGAAGGAAAAAAAAGAGAGGAATGGCCAATATAATAATTCATCCTCCCCTCATTCCTCCTATACCAAAGTCACTGGAAGGCACAACCCAAACATGACCCTTTCTTTGAACATCTGGAATACTGCTCGCTATATATTGTTTGCTGATGATTTGAAGCTGTTCTGTTACGTGTAATCCAAGATGGACTGTGAATCACTGTAGATGGCTATTGGAGAGTTCAAGGGTTGTTGACTGTATCCTGTTTTTGAACCCAGCAAAAGTGCTTTGTGATTTCTTTAGTCAGAGCTGAACAGCAATTGGTATGTGAGTACTCTCTATGTAAGCAGCCTCATACCTGGGTAAGCGAGATGGTACATTTGGGTGTACTACTGGATGAGCGACTTCCATTTACATACATGTAGGGAGAGTTCTGTGGTTCCTCAAAAGGAACATCAGTGAGTTAACTGATATTAATACCATCACCGTATCATCCAAGTTCCCGGTTCTTCCATCGTTGGAATATGCTTCTACAGATTTATCTCCTGGTTATGCCATTAGTACCTCCTAGACAGGATTCTGCATAAGCTTCTTCGCCACATTACAAACACGGAATTCCTTCCAGCGATGTACAGGGTTGTGGGTTGGGGACTGTATCCTGTTTTTGAACCCAGCAAAAGTGCTTTGTGATTTCTTTAGTCAGAGCTGAACAGCAATTGGTATGTGAGTACTCTCTATGTAAGCAGCCTCATACCTGGGTAAGGGAGATGGTACATTTGGGTGTACCACTGGATGAGCGACTTCCATTTACATTTCTGCATTCCATTTACATTCCATTTCCATTTCATGCTGCCTGCTACCATTACTTAGAACTTGGAAGAAATGAACTGTTTGATTTTCAAACTTTTTCTGTTTGATTTTCAAACTTTTTCTGTTTGATTTCAAACTTTTTCTGTTTGATTATCAAACTTTTAAATGGCTTGCTTGACTGTCCAGCTCTACTGTGGGTTCAGCTGCGTGTCCCCCGTCTATTTGTGCATTCATTGCCTCTAGTTTGGGTCTCTTCCATGCAACAAACTACCTACAGGACCCTTTATTCATCAGAATACCTCAATTAGCCTACCCATTAGTCGGACATTTTTTCTGATTACGATATTACAAGGGAGAGACTTACCTAGAGAGATCTTTCATATTCCCAACATATTGTAATAATTGTCATCCACTGTAGCACTCATATTACTTATTCTTATAAATGAATATTACATATCTCTTAATCTCATATTTGGAACTGCAGGCACAAACTTCTTGATATTTTTTTGTATTTATCCTGAATTTCTAAACTTTTATTGTGAATATTGTGCTTCCCCTGTGTGATTCCAAATAATTTAAAATAATAAATTAATTAATAGGTAAAAGTAATGATAAAAACTAAATAAGTATGTTTTTGAATGTGTGTATGTATGCTTGTATGAGCACTGAAACCTAGCTTGATGTGCGGAGCATTCCCTTACTTGCAGTCTATAAGTTCTGGAGCCCATCTCCATTTAAGAATACAATAGAGAGAGGTATAAAATATATAACTTTCCACCGAGTTCTCCCTTTCTACTTTTCCTTGATGCCTTGACAAATATGTGTGTATTATTACGCATCAATAGCAGTGACCATTACATTTTTGTTCTAGGGAACGACTATTGGGTCCCTCATTGACAAACGAAGCCACGATTCCTATTGTGTATCGTGGTGTCTTGCTAGCTGAAGAAGGCCACTACGACCGGTGCATTGCTTTGTGGCTACACAGGCTTCAATTGCTTATAGCTAATGAGATCTGTGTCAGCAATGATATTCTTAGATTCACACAGGTACGTTCTGTTTGTTGCAAGTAGGTTGCCAAATTCATTTTAAACCCCAAGAATATCCCACCTAAATCATTAAAAATTGTTGATTGTGAATTCTTCGCAAGAGTTTTTTAAAAAGATGTGTTATGATGGAAATTATTGATTGGATGTGCTCATATTAAAATTAATAGTTCGATAATAGAAAAGCTTTTTTCACTAAGGTTATGAGTGCCATATTTTCAGAAAAGATATCTGCAAAAATGACTCTCATATTTACTAATATTGAAGCTTTTTAGCGGGCCATAACCCCTCAAAATCCTCGGCATCAAGTTCTTCTAAATAAACCTGTCTGTTCCAAATCCCACGTTATCACATGACTCCTCCTCCAGCAAAAGCCCATGTTTTTGTTAGGTGTACCGAGATACTTTTATGGCCTAAAACTTGTTTTTGTGTTTTCAGTTTTTACATTCACTAGATTTTCCAGATTCTCCATTACTGAATTTTCATTCCCAGAAATGTTGTCAAGTCATTCTTTTGCCACGGTGTTTTTTTTTTTTTTTTTTAAATCTAGATAACTTATTTTTTAGGTTCATTAGAAAAGAGAAATCATGGTTATAAAAACTAAATCTTCCGATTAATTCTGAGGATTTTACCATGATTGTTTCATTCCTATTGAAAATACAAAAAATAATATCTTCATATATCATCACTATATATAAACACCAGATAGGATGCACAAAAAGCTTTGGCTGGGGGGGATTGATTAACGTTAATACTTCTAATTGAGTTGGTTGATTTAAAAAGACAGGGGAGGCGTTTCAACTTGTATTTAGGTAACTACTCACAATCTATTGGTTGGTAATTGCCTTCCTTTTATTGGTTAATAGTGCTGGGCGGCCCCCAAGTGGATTAGTCAGGGAAAACCTGGAATCGTCAGGGAATTCTTAATGTCGGGAAAAGCCAGGGAAACGTCGGGGAATTTCGCAAAAACCACCAAATTTCAGGGAATTTTTAAAATAAAAACTGTGGGATAATTCGTTGCGTTCTTAGGTATATTCTAACTCCTAAACAATCGAACTTCAACAGCATACTTTATCATAATACATATTATTTCATAGGTGGGGTATGCGAATGTCAAAAATAATTATCAAGGGTGGTGGTTAAATTGTTCAAAGAGTAACACGCAGATACATTGTGACATCGATTTATCTTTGGCCCAAGGTTACTACATCACTTAGTAGTAAACCATGTGTGGGAAAAATCAATTGAGTATTGAACTAGGGAGCGTACCAAGTAGAGTAGTGGATTGATCCATTGAGAGTCCCTACAACTACTCGTAATTTGTATACTTAACCTAGGACTTTGTGAATCTTAGAGATGTGGGAGTGGTCGTAATCGAATCAGCGCTGAAAATACTTCAACTGTGACACCCCACATGCCTTATTGTCAAAAAACGGATTTTTTAGAATTTTTTGAGACACTGTAAATTGCAAATTTGAATTTGGCGAACGAACTCGACCTGTCTTTTGCCAAGAAGGAACATATTTTTTAAGACGTATATTAAGAGAGTTTCTGGCAATACACCATATATATATATATATATATATATATATATATATATATATATATATATATATATATATATATATATATATATATATGCACGATGTTAAAATCTAGGATTGTATTCTTTGATGTACAAAATATATATGCAGGGGGTCCTCGCCCCCTTCCTCCCAATTTTTAAATTTTGAAGCCATCTAAATAGCTCAATTTTTCTTTGAAAATTCGTAAAAATGACAAAAAACGGTATTTGATTTTGATATTTTTTGTCAGGGTAATCTGAAGTTCGGTCAGGGAAATTTCAAATTTCCATTTGGGGGGGTCACCCTGTAGTGGTATCGTGGCCTTATGAATACCTATTGACAAGAAATGCATTTTGAAATGATTTATTTTTTCTTCTTAATTGTTTCACATGAAAAACCTTGCCCTTCAGGTCCAAGGGAATTTGACGCAACAAGGCACTCTTTTTGTTTAACAAAATTTTTTAATTTTTGTATGATGATATGAATTGATGATATTGTATGCCATGCAATCAGGATATTAAGCCCATAAATGAATTATATTTCATCTGTACTGAAATATTGAACTTGTTATGATAAATAATGAAATATTGGGGTGTATCATAAGTTAGTATGTGCTATCCCTAAGAGGCAGGAATAGGCAACAGGAGGGAGGAGCATTGCCTGACAAGTCGAGGAAAGTGGTGTGTGACAATTTTTAACGTCATAAATGTGCTAAAAATGGATTGTATTTCCGATGTTTGGTACTCATTAACTACCGAGGTTGATATTCTACTACTTTCATTCTATAAGTTGCCCATTTGGAGTAACGGTTTCAGAGACAAGAGCTCTCAAAAAGTCATTGGCGATAAATTTTCCAAAAATGGATGGGAAAATCACCGATTTTAGACGAGCAATTTCGGCTACACAACATTCTCTTATTTAAAATTTCAGTAGGTTATTCGGCACAAAATTTTACTCTCTTTAACTTTTCTTATATAAGTTTTCTCGCCAAACAGCTTGGTATTGGCGTAAAATCAAAAAGCCTGATAAAAAGGGGAACGTTTCGAGTTGCTTACTATAGCTAAGCGCTCAGTGGTCTTTAGGTTATAGAAACTTTGGTTTTCACCACTCATATTGCTCCTAACAACACAAATAAATCAGAACAACCTGACCCTGAAATAAAGTATATATCAACTGGCCTGTAGCAGAATCTCTCTCTATCTACACTATTTTATAAGAATGAAAATACATTTGTTTATCCATCCGAGCTACGCACAGCCAAACGGCACATATATGCATGTCTACGAGTAGTGGGATCTCCTTAAATTTTTCGGAAAGGAGGAATAAGCGATTTTAACATTTTCTACTCCCACCCAAACCATGGGCTGGATGGTGGGAAGGGGGATGGGAGCCCATTTTAATACGCCCTTTTTTGCCGAGCGCTCCATCTTCTATCTGCTGCCACATTAAAATTTAAGAGAACTTCGTATGCCATTGACAAAATTACTTTACTGGACCCGTAGAACACGATGTTGCCGTCAAAATTGCCAAAAGATGCTGTCTTTCCTGAGAAATCAGCGAGAATATGCGGTAAATGGCGAAAAAAAAGTGTTTGCTTGGGCTGGTCTTAGAATGTTTGTTAGAGTTCCAATGTGGTCCCATTCGAGTTTTGAGGCATGAAATTGTGTTTTCCGATTGTAATGAACAAAAATGTAGATGAAAACGTTTGTTTTCAAGCCAGTGCTCTTCCTATTTCGTCTAAATGTAGGTATACTCTAACATTCTATTCCAACCTCTTGGTCGACGGAGGTCTCCCGTTTGAAAGACACTTGCAACAGAAAACTGGACTGGGAAAACAAATACGTACAAACATTTACCTAACATTGTACAGTTCTGTTAGTACTGAAATAATTTTCTTAAAACTAAACTTTTCGTGGTTCCCCATGAGGTTTGTTGATTGTCATTTCCAAAAAAAAAAAAAAAAAAAGTTGGATGGGCAGTATAACTTCCTCACAAATTGCTGAAAGATGATGTCTTCCCTGAGAATATTCAATGACGGGGGGGGGGGGGGGGGGGGGGGGTGCATTCCCACTATGGTTTTTTCCGCCTTAGACCCAGTAAATTTCGATGGTTTTTGTTCGGGTTAGTCTTAAAATGTTCGTTGGAGTTCCAATTTGGTCCCATTCGAGTTTCGAGGCATAAAATTGTGTTTTCCGATTGTGATGAACGAAAATGTAGACGAAAACGTTGTTTTCAAGCCAGCGCTCTTCCTATTCTGTCTAAACGTAGGTATACTCTGAACTCGTATTCCAATCTCTTGATCGCCGAAGGTCTCCCGTTCGAAAGACACTTGCAACAGAAAAATAGATGGGGAAACAAACACTTACAAACATTTAACGTCGTAAAGTTCTGTTGGCACTGAAATTTCTTAAACTAAACTTTTCGTGGTTCCACATAAGGTGCCGGGTATGATAGTAATTTCTAACAGAAAAAAAAGGCTCCCAAGTTGGGTGACCTTCCTCCAATATTATAACATGGACATATAGAATTAGTTGAAGAATTGAAATGTTCTTAAATCTAAACTTTTTGTGGTTCCATATATTCTTTTTCCGGTAGCCCTTCTATACAGATCAATGGGGCTTAGGTTTTCCTACGAAGTCGGGATGGACTGTAATGTATCCCATCACATCTATACATCCCACTGAGAGCGAGCAAAGCGAGCAACATCCTCTACACATTTCAAATCACCCTTAGTGATCTACCGTTTTCAATTATTCTACAAGTCCCACTCAACAGTAAAGACCTTCAAATCTATGCAGCCAGGCCATACTGAACAAGCAAAGCAAGCGAGAAAACTAGGCGAGTTATTTATGAGAATGAAACTCTGTCTGTCTGTTTGTTTATCGTCTCTATGCACCACCATACGGCCGAGTGTGGGGAGTCAACGAGTAGAGGGATCTTCTTGAAGAAAGGGGGCATAAGCGATTTTAAAATTTTCTTCTCCCAACCGAACGATTGACTGGTTGGGGGTCGGGAGCCCCGTTTAATTCGCTTTTTCCCGAGCACTCGATCTTATATCCGCTGCCACATAACTATTTGATCGAGAGCACTTCATATGTCAATGAGAAAGTTACATTCCTGGACAGGTAGAACATGATGGTGCTGTCAAAATTGCCAAAAGATGCTGTCTTCCTGGAGAAATCAGCGAGAATATGTGGGAAATCATGAAAGGAAAAAAAAAAAAAAAAAAAAAAAAAAAAATCATTCCCCACTATGTTTTTTTCTGCCTTAGATCCAGAAAATTTCGAGTTTATGTTGTAATTACGTTGTCTATAATAAGTTATTGTTTGTTACTGATGATGACCTAACTGTCAAAATCGATCTAACATTGTAACTACTCTTTGTTTTATTGGAATTAGACAACGTTCTTCTTTAACTTCCGTTTTTTAAATTTTGTTTTTTTACATACAAGGGGTAGATTTTAACCCTTTCACGACCAACGACGTGTATACTCGCAAACCCCAATCACCCTATGTGGCCCAGCGACGAGTATACTCGCATCTTGTTTCTCACTACATTTCCGTCTCCCCTGCGATATAGTGGCATACGTAGCTACATTTTAAAATACCAAGGGTTCATAGACTGTATTAAAAAACTACTTTTGTGCTATAAAAGTTAGGGGTTTTCTTCCTTTTTTTTGCCATTGAAATTGAGAGTGAAAATTGTGACAAGCGTGCTAGTGTTAGTGCATGTTTATTCCATATTATTGCGTGTTTTCTTTCAAATATTTGTCGAATAAACGATTTTACAATGATGAAGAGTTGCAAGAAATTGTTACCAACAATTTGAATTATGAAGAGGAAAACTGGAACATTTATAATATAATATCAAATCATTATTCCGTTTTAAATAATTTTTTTTTCCATGACCCAATGATCAATTTTAAACCCTCAAACGTGGTTATTTTAATATAGCAGTTGGATCTGCATATATTCAAGAGTATGTCTTCACAAATTGAGCGTGGTTGGGCTATTTTTCTTGAAACTAGAGAAGTTTTAGTGGAGCGTGGCAAATCTCGCGAGAAGGCTGAAAAAAGTTGGTCCACAGGGACAGCCAGGGCTCGTAATGGGCTGGGAGAGTAGACAGCCTAACGAGCGCTCAATTGCGAAGGGGCTAAAACTTGTTTGCAACTAAAAATGTCCTATAAACCAGGTACGGCAACTGTTCAGTATGGAGCTAGGATACCAAAGCCTGGAAAAATCATGTCTTTTGGCTTTTTTTTGTTCAATAGTAATTAAACCACCAGCATTTCCCCAAAATAAGTTGAAAAAAAATTAGCAGAAAATTAATTCCTGATTAGAATGAAATTAAAACCAGTGATTCGCTGGAAATGTTATTTTTGGCGATTTTTCAATGGGGGAAGAGGAAAGGGGAAAGGGATACACACACAAAATCGATGTTGATTCTGACATTTTTTAAGGAAACTTTTCTTAGCCTTCTTAGTCTGGTTTGCAGAACCAGGTTTATAAGACTAAGAATTATTAAAACTGGCTAGCACAAGCTTAACCTCGTTAAATTGGTATTTCATAGCAGAATATTACATGGAAAAAGTTCAACAACTAAAAGCTTATATGATCTAGAATATTCAGAAATTTCTTCACAGAATTTTGCTTGAATATTTGCCTCAATTTTAACTTCTCAGCTGTTTCTAATATCATTTAGAACAAATGGAGGGGGAGCTGCAAAATTTGAATTTCCCAGCTAACAATAGAAATCGGATGAAACTCAATAAAAATTCTATACTGATTTGATGCATTGAGATACAAATCGAATCAAAACCCCTCCATCTCATTGTGTCTCATTGTAAGACACTTGTCACGAACAAAATTAACAAAAATATTCAAATCCGTCTAATTGATGTTGTGTAAGTGTCGACAAAAGTAACTTGTCTGGGAAGGCACTTGCATTTTTTCTTACGCTCACAATCTCCTTTCTTTCTTTCTTCTTCATTCCCCATGATTTGTTTTCAGATGAGTAGAAGAATAACAAGTTTATGTTTATAAAAATCAGTGTTGAAGATTATAACATTTTCTCTGAAAAATCCTTCTGTATTATGTGATTCTATTATAATGTTGAATTACTCAGAATGTATGAGTTTTGATGCAAGTGAATCAAAAAAGGGTCTGATCTAATACATGGTCGATGCAACCCTTGGAGAGTCAAATGAGCTTTGGCAGACTTCAATTAGACAAATCATTCGCTAGGTGATTTTGAATGGCGAAATTCTAGACATGGGGAACTCATCCTAAATTATGCCAATTTTCAATTGCTTGTACCTCTTACATTTTAAGAGAAAATTGCTGAAATGTTTATATATTTTTTTCTAGATAAAACATCTTTGTTTTTCTATACAATTTAGAATTATTGGTAAAAAGCTTGAAAACGTGAGTCATACAACAGCCAACAACAAGTTGTCAAATTAATCAAATTTTTTGCGGTGGGCTCCTGAACCATGAGGTCGCTTCATTCCTCAAGATGGACACTCATTTGGTTTTAATAAGTTTTTATATACTTAACTACGTATTCTATGATACAGTTCATGCATATCTTTTAATCTATCTGGTTTCAGATGTTCTCCCGAATACTTGCTCATCATGACTCATCCATTACAATGGATGATTTAACTGTAGTCCTACAAGCTGCACATAAAGATCTGATCAATAAGACAAGCCAACTGGAAAGTTGTGATCCTGCACTTGATAGAAGAGGAGCTGAGGTAATTAGTTTTTTTTTTAGCAAACTTGGTTTGGCATAAATTATGAATCTCACCAGTTTTTCCCAGGGTTCAATGGTGCCTCCTGAGGGACTTTGGGCAACAAGGCACATAAGCGGACGCCTCGTTATCTCCGATGTCTTGAAGCCTAACCCTAACCTGTCCGACGCCTGTGGGTCCGATAGGGGACGGGACAGGCGATGCAAGAAACGATCGTGATGATCTCCTTTGAGACGTCGTTGTTGCAAGGCTGATGAGTGACCGAAACAGGGGCTTCTTAGAGCCCGTTATAAGTAATCTTCCTCATCTTTGTCCTCGACTCCGTCATCGGGTTCCTCTTCCCCCGTGCTGTCGGCTTTCTCTGGAGAATTTAATGGCTTTGAGGCCAAGCCGAAGCAACTGGAATACCCGCCATTGGTTCCATCCTGACCATCCCACCTACAGAGTATCATGGAGCTCATTGACTAGCTGCCCTTGAAGTCGATTTTTATTCATCCCACTATGATCGGGAAATGGCAACAGGGTGTGCAGTGTTCTGTGAATCGTGAGGCCTATGCCAATCTCCTACAGAATTATGACCCTGAGGTGCATGCTTCCTCTGTGCTACCCCCAAACTCGAACAGAAGGCCCTTTACAAAGCTCTAGGGGACGCCTCTAGCCTAATTACAGCTAATATTCATAGAGAGTCCCAGTCTCAAAAGAACAGACTGGTTCTTTTAACAGCACAGTAACAGCTAGCCGCTTGGGATTCGGTCACACATTGATGAGGCCATAGCCAAATGGTTCCAGAGTTCCTCGGACCGTGTACAGGAAAATTAGGATTAGGATCCCAGGATTAGGATTAGGATTACAGGAAATTAGGATCCCTTATTTAGTACAGGAAAATTAGGATTTTTTGGCAACGAAATTCGTCCATCGATGAAACTTTGGTTATTACTTCATTTTAGAAGTAGAATTTGATATCTGAAGAGTTTCCAGAAATTAAAGTGGTGAAACATGGTTTTATGGAGGTGGGAGTGGGGAAAAAATGTCAGAAATTGTAAGTTTACGTAAAAAGTCAAGTGAGGGATCCTTTGTATTTTTAATACTGAATAACATAAAACCATTTTCAACATGATTGGAGCTCGTACAATAAATATTTGAAGGATTTAAAAAGATAAAATGTAAAATTCGCTCCATTTATTAGGTTATTTTTCATTTTATTTTATTTATTCATTTATTTATTTTATTTTATTTATTTATTTTTTTTAAAGAAAATTTTGCAATATCATTCTTTTTTTCATAGATAATGTCTTTTACGAAGGGCCTCATTTTTATAGTCCCTCTGACCCTCCTGGTTATCGAAACTGATGATTCAGAATTGTTGTTCTTACAGTGATTACTCAGAACGGACGTCCTGTTGCATTTTTCTCTAGAACACTAAATGAAAGGAAAAAGAAATACCCTGTAATTGAGAAAGACGCAACATCATTAATTGAAAGTCTCAGGAAATTGAGACATTTCCTGATAAATCTACATTTTAAACTGATTACTAACCAGGATGCCTTCTTTAATGTTTGATAGGAAGCAGTCTAGTGAAATAAAAAATGACAAGACCTTCATGCTGTCCATTCCCTTCTTTGTACTGTAATAAACTGTTTGACACACAAAATAATATTCTCCCATCCTCCTCACTCTACAAATGGGGGCAGCAATGCCATCTTGATTAGCTAACCCTGGAAAGTTTCCTATGAAATCCCGAAGAACATCTATACTTGAACATACATCTATACACATCAGTGTATTGATGTATGTTCAAGTCATTTATACACAGCAGTGTAGATACAAAAGTGTATAGATGAACACCTGTACTCTTGAACATATACCCCATTAATTCAAGAGGTAGAACTGCTCCATGCCAATCCTGAACATGCTCTGATTTGGTGGCTTGGCCGCAAGGAAAGTACAGTTTCCCCTATTAGCCCCCAAAGGAGATGACTCTCGTTTTGGTCTCCAGTTAAAGTAAGAAGACTCTCCAATTCTCCATTCACAAGTCCTTGACGATGATTCTCAATCCACCACAAACCTAGCACCAATTAATGAAACCCCTAAGTCATTCAATGCTTCTGAGGAATCTAGTGAGTTTCCTGAACCTCCTATAGCATTAGAACTTAGAAGATCACATAGAATTAGATCACCAGCACGTTTTGGAGACTATGTGTTGAAATAAGGAGGGTAGAATGTAATGAATATTCTACATTATTAATAATTATCGCTTCAAGATTTCCATGGACGCATCACCCAGGAATTCCACTCTGATATTCGTTGACAAATTATTTTCTGAATTCTCTCGTGTGCTTGTTATTTATGTGGATGTCAATTTGATTAAAGACTGCGTTTGAATGGTTCATTTATATTAATGCTAAACTTTACATGTGATTACTTATAACATACCATAAATTAATGCACATAATATTGGTATTTTGAAGAAGTAGGTACCCATTTACACATTGGAATAATTAATACAGTAAACAACTAATATAGCAGTGTAAGAACAGAAGGTAACAACCACAGATGAGCAATAAAAAGAAGCGGTTAAGGTTCAAGGGGATAAGGGAGGCAGGCTGCAGGGCACAGTATCCTCGCGAGAATTCAGACATGAAAAGGTTTTAAGAATAAAGAGAAAACTCGGTACTGAGGAGTGCCTAGACCCCCGTTTTTCTTTCACCTTGAGTGTCGGCTAAACGTTGGAGGAATGTGGAGCACACTCCTTTTCAAATTTCACCTTCATACAGCGAATAGCTAAGTACATAGCTCCAGATCTCACTCAGCTGATGGGGGGGGGGGGGGGGGGGTGCTCTAGACTTTATGATTCGTACCTAGACGTCCTATGGGTTTCTCCTTTTCAAATTTCAGCAAATTTCATAGGTTGAATAGCGAAGAAATTAGATCCGCCTCTACTCAAAGGCAAAGGGGGGCACACCATTAAAGTTCAAAATGAAAAAAGAAATGGGGAGGACGCCCAGGTTTACCCGACGCCAGCCCTTGGGATAAGGGAAGTTGCAGGATGAAGAGGAAGAAAGAATGGGATGAAAGGAAGCGCCCCTATAAAATGACCACCAGTTTAAGTAAGAACCCCTCAGGACGCGGGTGGTGATACCACGGAGTACTCCTGCTGAGATGCCCAACTCAAGTAACTCTGTGGCGCTTTTCCCGCACCACACTCCGCGCCATGACAAGGTTGCGATCATGAACTTGATGTTATTGGTTGCCACTCCTTTTAGCTCAGATATCGCTTGTCGCAGATCATTCCTATCATATTTACTTATCTTAGCCTGCCAGGTCTGCTCCATGTCCACGTTGCCACTGAAAACCTGGACATCCAGGATTATGGCAGATCCATCGGGCTTGATGGCAACGATATCTGGCTTCTTGCCCCGGTCACTAGGCATGTGATATAGCCTATCCCTTTCGACATCCCAACTGCTAGATGACAAAGCACCTGCTATCTGCTTGGCAACCGTATCGTGACGTAAAATGCGGCCACCGTGGGTATGAGGACACTGCTGCACCACATTATTGAGATTCTCATTTTTACTCCGACAGCCCATTCCACCCACTGGGTAGAAATGGGGGATTCAGAGCACTGTCGGAGTTCTTTACCATCTACTGACTCATGCAGTGCAGCAACCAACTCAGCAGATGAGCTGGGTTTGAGAGCAGTTGGTGTTGCTCGGTCACACCATAACAACTGCTGCCTGATGAAGTCAAGGTCAGCAGCAGTGCGGGCGACCTCCCAGCTCAAGCCCCTAAGGGCATGCAGGCGCTGGCGGCGTAAAGATGGGATGCTGGCATAAAGAGAGACAATACCAAGCCCACCGGCCTTGACCGGTGTGTGGATGTAAGTACTTGGGACACCAGGTGGGAAGCCTAGCCAAGAGCGCTCAGCAGAGCGAACTTCACGATCTAACTCAAGCAGCCTCCCCGCAGTAAGCCTGCCAAAGACTAACCCATAGGTTAGCTTTGGCAGTAAGTATGTGCGAAGGAGGCGCAACTTCTGCTGTGGCTTCAATGGAGCCTTGGTGACACGAGCTAATGCTCCACCTAGGTCCACACGGCTTGCGGCTATAGTGGCCACACCCATGAAGTCGACCCCAAGGTACCGCCAGACCTCCAACACAGATCGGATGATGATGGGTGTCCGTCCTAAGACGAAGCACTCCTCATCCACCTCCTTCACCTTATGTTGGCGGCCCGACGAGATCAAGGAGACCGACCCACACATAGAAGGGTTGACCACTAGACCACACCTGGCTAGCTGCTCAGCAAAGGCGTTGAGGGCGATCTGCATGCCCTCACGGGTTTCTGCAAGTAGGACGGCATCATCGGCAAAAGCCAATGCTTCTAATCGCACCCCGGGGGCGAGATCGAACTCTATTTCAGCTGGCAGCTCACCCAAGGCCGTATCCACGACCAGGTTGAAGAGGAGTGGCGATAGAGGATCCTCCTGGCGTACCCCACGCCCAATGACAACATCCCCTGACATCTCGCCTCCTGCCTCAAGGACCGTCATGCCTTCATGGTACAGACAGGCAACATACTCAATAAGGCGAGCAGGTTCCCCAACACCGAAAAGGCAATCTGTCAGGGAGAAATAGCTTACAGTGTCAAAGGCCTTAGCGACGTCCAGAGCGGCAAGATGGAGCTGCCGTTTCTTGATGCGGGCCAGCGAAATGACAGTTTGGAGAATTGTTAGGTTCTCCGCTGTGCCATCCGCTGGCCAAAATGCTCTCTGGACGTCACCCATGACACCAGCCACTTGGAAGCGAGATGCCAGAATCTTTTGAAAGTGGTGGAAAACTACCAATGATATTGAAATCGGACGGTAGCCTCCAGGCCCAGAATCCTTTCTTTGGGATGAAGATGGTTCGGGCACGGGTCAACGCTTTCCCGATAGAAGTAACAAGTTGAGAATGAGCAGCTTGACACTTTTTGGGGCTTTTATCCAGCATTGGGCAGAAATACCATCAGGTCCAGCGGACGTAGAGTTTTTGACATGACACTTGTGTGCCTCGTCATGAAGCACAGGTGTGCACATAATGCCGCGTAAGGAATCCCTGGTGGTAGCTGGGGGTACCACCGGCTCACCAGGGTTGTGGCTGGGAGCACTCAAGAGTGGCTCCCAAAATTCCACAAACTCCTGGAGAGGGGGCAAAACTTGTTCATCCCCAGCTCCCTCCAGTACCTCCGCAGCTACACGAGCCGGATGCTTCCTCCACAACTTCTGGACCCACTGGTATTCCCGCCTCCTTGCTTGCTTAGCTGCTTTACGACCTCCATGGGGCACCAACACAGGAGGATGTCCTCCCTGATTCCCCATCACGGTCACATCCCCAACCTGTGGGAAGATCCTCTGAACATGAGCCCCGACCTCGTCTTCCGAGCCAACAGGCATCTTAACAGCCCTCCTCGCCAGTTCCTGCAGGTAGGCACTCTCATAACCATCAATACGTCCTAACAGCTCCCCGAGCCTCAATACTTCAATCTTCAAATCCTCAAGAAGACCGGAGGTCCCGGGGGAGGATTGCTGAACGGCGGGCTGTTGTCCCACGTCTGTTGGAGATGCGGGGGAGGCCCCACTGCTATTTGCCAGGATCGCATCCTGGACAAGCTGCTTATAGTGGGGCCTCAAGCGAAGAGATTGGATGGCAGAAAGCGTGTACATGGGAAAACGTGCTTGCAAGAATATATTTATATTGCGTACCCCATTACGCACAGCTTCTGCCTCCTCTGCTGCCATTCGCCGCAAATCCTCAGAAGCATACCTGGGCCGCTCTTGCTCTATATCAATTGCAGCATTGGCCTGTACAGGATGCTACTGCCAGACGTGGGCTTTGAGGCCACGCTTGGAACTGAAGGCTCTCACAGTTGGCACACTGGTAGACATCTCCAGGGGCATTGGAAGAGGAAGAAGGATAGGAAGAAGAGGATGAAGACGAGGGCGCCCCCGAGCGCCTCCCCTAGAACTCGCGGGCTAATGGGCCCAATGGGTTATGAGGCTCACTATTGTTTCGGTCCATAACGGTTAAGCATACTGATGGGTTGGGAGACCCGTTGACACGAGCCTCCCCCTTAAACGCCAGCGGGCCTCTTGTGAACCAGAGGTTGCCCGGGTTGCACGACGGGGACGTATGACCATGACTTGGGTAGGGATATGGAGGAGCTCCGAAGAGATAAAAACACCTCCGGTTACCCTACCCCAGCAACACACACACACACACACACACACATGTATACATGTAGTCTTTAAATCAAGAAATCTTTTCAGAATGCCACAAAACGGTTTTCAATGAAGAAAGTTTCCGAGAGTTTTGATTTAAATTTTTTGGAGCCATTGCAATAGCTTCATTTTCTACGAAAATTGGTTAATTATTAACAGGTGGTCTATGATCTGTGAGGTTTTAGTTTTCCTTAATTGTACTTACATTTCATTTTACAATTTACAGGAGGAGAAAGATGGACTAATATTTTCTATCATGGAACTCCTGGTCATATCTACGCTTGTAAACAAGGAAAATACGGTTTTCCCAGCTCTAAACAAAACCGTTTTTGATATACTTAAGCTTGGCGTAAGTGTAATTTATCCTACCAATGAAAACTTGAGTTTTGTCAAGTGCTTTACTTTTCTTGATAGCTAAGTAACTTGTGAACTGGTTAATATTTTTCAGCCACGAATTTCAAACTGTCGAGCTCTTATTCACCTGGCTACCGACCCATCTACCCGTGTAAATGATTTTTTGGTTGCTCTTGGTGTGAGGTTAGTACTTACTTTATCCATATGTACTCAACTTTCTTCCAGTAAGGGGGTACCTCTGTATACTGGTTTAAGAGGATTGCCGACTCTTTTATTGATTTTACTGCCATTTTCCAACATAAATTTTCATGTATAAAATTTCCTCAATCCTCTTGTTTTAGGCTGTACTAAGTATTCACTACCAAGATCTTTTCTCAGGTTTTTGAATACTTACCATAATAAAGGTCAATAGTCAATACATACTGTCAATACACACTGTATACTCAATATGCACTGTAAAATCACATTTGAGTGCACCATTGGAAAAGGTTTAATTGGTTCCCATTCAACTCAATGTGTTTTAGGCGGAGGATAGACCGCTAAAATTAGCGGTCACTTTATATAACACTGCCACCAACTCGAGTATAAACTGTTTCTAGGCTTCTCTCAGTTGAAATGTTGTTTTTGAATTTGGCCGAAGTATGTTCAATTGTTTGGTCTACATTGCTTGTTATAATGGTGTTTGCAATAGGACCCAAACTTTTATGTTATCCCCTTAGCCCAAGCAAAATGGGAAAAATAGAGGGACTAATCTTTTCAGGAATGTCTTGGGGAGGGTGCTGAATGAATTTATGATAGGTGAGAATAAAATCATTCTGCTACTGGGGGAAGGGGTCAAGGTCCCTTTTTGTGGTTTTTTAATCATAACTCGGCTATGTGAAATGTTTCTGAGATAAAAAAATAACTTCACTAAATTTTCAACAACCTTGAGTCAATACATAACTGCGGAAAAAATGCATAATTTCCGAGCTATCGGCGCTTAACAACAGATAATTTGCGGGGGGAAACGGTTTTCCCCACGTTTTTGGTAGAGTTGGTTTGTTGTAGAGCATTGAATTTCTTTCAAGAATATATTTGCATTCGTGTATTTATGTTGCATGGGTCACGAATCAAAGCGGGTTCAAGATTCAAGCAAAATGTCGTGATTTAAATAAGGAATGGCTAAGTCTAGTTTTTCATTTTTGTATGCCATCTCATCATTATTTGGACCGAATGTTGATGGTATACCTATATATGTTACCATTTAAATAATTGGAGAAAGAAGTACATATAAAAAGCTGCAAATTATTACACAAAGATTTATTATTTCTGTTTAGATAGCTGCGTAGATCACTGGGCGAATTATTATGAGTCAGGCATCACACGAGTGTTATAATCGCTTTGTGGGTCAAAAGCGTGTTCATGATTCTTTCCTTACAACACCTAAACCCTTCTGGAGTGCGAACAGTTGGTTGTACAATGCTCCAGATGGATTCAGACAGCTCAGTTCAATAAATGGAACGGAAAAAAGATTTTAATGTAAAAGATTTTGAGATCTCGACTTATTAAATTTCAACCCCAAATTTCACCCCTTAGGGTCGATCAAAAGTAATGACGGGATTACAGGCATACAAGTTCCAGTAGTTTCCAAGAATATACAGACATAGTCACAAGGGGGAAAATAACCTAATAAAAAAGATGCTATCATATAGAGGAAGGAAAGACATAAGTATTTTCATCTCCTCATCCCATACCCCTGCAGGGACACAGTCGCAGATATTGCAACATTTAGTTATTTAAAAGGATCGATTTGGCTTCTTTTAGTGAATTTTCGTAGAAAATGAAGCTATTGTAATGGCTCAGGAAATTTTAAAATAAAATTTTTTGAAAAATTTCTTCATCGAAATCCGTTTTGAGGCATCCTGAAACGAATCCTTGAGTTTAACGCTTTTTCATATGTATGTATGTATCATTCCAGACGATTGAGATGAAAATCCCGTTCTTGCACCAAAAAATCAAGCTTTCCAAAAGAAAGGATGAGTTCGTTGGCCAGCACTTTTTAAGCACATTAAATTAATTGGCCAAATTTCAAAAAATGTGCTGAAAAAATCACCAATTTTTGTTTTGTTTTTGAGATGCGAGCTAGCGAGCATCCAGAGACCACCAAAAAATACACATCATTCTGATCTATTTGTCCAACTAATCTATATTTTACTTTGAAAGTTTTGGTGACAGTGGTGGTGCACTTGCGAGTCCAGTTTCTGGAAGTTTCTTTGAAAATCCCTTTGAAAAAACGTTCGCTAATACTTCTATTGAGGGGTGACTTTGGAAGATCTTGATTGGTCCCCACCCCCCTACCTCTCGGGTGGGAGTTTAAACTTCTCTGTAATGGTATGATGGATCAAAGTGGTTGGACATTTATGAAACCGAATTTCTGTTTCGGGAACTTTACACAAGGCACATTGTATTCCCCCCTCCCCCCTTCTTTTTTATCTTTTGAGAGGATCAGGAATCCTGGTCATTAAGATTAGAGAAGATCTATTGTGACTTGAAATTTGATTGTACTTCGTCATCTCATGATTTACATTACTGCATATATTCTATAAACATACTTGTATTAACGCCAAACAATGATGAGTTGTCATAAAATCATGAAAAACGAGACTTACCGTTCCTTATGTAAATCACGACTTTGCTTAAATCTTGAACCCGCTCTGATTTGTGACCTATGCAACATAAATATACATACGCTAATATATTCTTGAAGGAAATTCAATGGACTAAAATTCTCTTTGTATACAATGCTCGTGAGAAATGAACGGGTGAGGAGTTATAAACAAAAGTTTGATCAAAAACGTGGGGCAAACAATTTTTTCCGCAAATTGTCTGTTGCGCCAATAACTCGGGAATTATGAATATTTTACGCAATAATGTATTGTATCAAAGGTGTTGGAAATTTAGAGAGCTTCATTTTGGTTTATTATTTCCAATAACAGGCCTATGTGATTGTGTAGCAAAAAATTTTTATAACCCCCCCTCAAACTTTGTCACTTTACGTTTCAAGGTGAGTAGAATCTAAATTTGAAATGTCCGTCCGCCGTTCGCCGTCCGGGCCATAAAAGGCCCAAGAATTGACTTAAAAAACCCGTTCTTTCGCACATAGACTCCATTTGGGGTCTAGTTGGTCCTAACGTTTAATCATCCTGATCGCTTTACTCGCATAGATGCTATGAGCCAAAAACGGGCGAAAAAGTGTCTTTTTCGACGCGCGCACACCTGGCACGCTTGGCAGGGGGTCACGGTGGGTGAGCGGGGGGGGGGGGGGGGGGGGGTGGAGTGAGAGGAGGCGCCGGCGCCGTGGCACCTTGTGGTGGGTACGGCGCTGGCGTTCCTTCGAGGCATGAATATGTTTTTTTCAAGGTCATATTTGTGTGTTAATTCCACAGCTTTTCCTACGCATATTTAATAACATATCCTCTCGACTTTTCGTACGTACTTAGACAATGATATTATTAAGGCAATAACTATTTGAATAGATAGGAGCTCAAATCGAGAAATATAAACATGCGTATATAATTATAGAAGTATAGGTTGTGGCAACTCGAAGTAGGACACGCCGAGGAGTCTGGACGGGCCTTATGACGTATGCTAGCCAACTAAAACTACGATCATACTCAATTGAAAAAATAATAAACCTTTGTGAAATCATTTGCAGCGTTTTTAAACTATGTTGGTATTTTGAACCACTTTTCGTTAAGTGAAGTTAAGGATTCTCGAGGGTTGTTATAATTGAAACTTGCATCTAGGCCGACGATTCGTTGTATTTGTACATCATACAAATGTGTTTGTATATTGCGAAGTTTTATTCTATTTTCTACGAAAATTTTCGTATCTACATTGTGATTATTTTTAAATGTTATTCATGCATTTCTTTAGTAAGTACCTATCTACACAGTGTTTGTATATTGCGAAGTTTTGTTCTCTAGAATCTAAATATGGACCAAATTGTACCATCTTATCATCCTCTGTGTTATTGTAGCCCTGAAGGTGTTGTACAAATACAACAAAACTTGGCCTAGCAGAAAGTAGCAGAAACTGGGGGCCTGCTGTGTGGGTCCCAGGGTTTGTCTGCCTTCTTTGGTATAGAGCGTAGAGTGAGGCAGGGGAGCCTTCTATTATTTGCCCTTTCTCTGAATGATCTGGTAGATGACCTACCATGTGGGGTTGAGATCGGAATAGTTGTAGTTCGAACTCTGATGTATGTGGATGATGCAGTTTTATTGGCAGAGTCAGTTGAAGACCTTCAGAGGAACATTAAAGCTTTGGAGGCTTAAAGTACACGATGGGAACTAGACGCAAAACCTTGAAAAATTCGAAATAATGGTCTTCCGACGTCGGGGCAGATTAGGGGAATGGGAAAAGTGGAATTGGTGAGATTCAGGTTGATGTTGTGTCATCTTATGAGTACCTTGGTGTGACCTTGACTCCAACAGTGAAGTTTACTGAACATGTGAAGGGTAGAGCATTCTCATCTAAGAGAGCCATTTGCTCCATGTATAAATCCTTGTTCAGACAGCCGAATGTGCCGCTAAATGTTGAATATAAGGTGTTCTGCACGTGGAGCTCAAGTGTGGGGTATTTGCCCGTTTCAAGCTGTTGAACAAATCCAGATGTACTTTGTCAAGCTGATACTAGGCCTCCCAGAAAATACGCCAATTTACATGATTTACCTGGAGGATGGATTGGGGCCTGTTTTTGTCCACACTCATTCTTCACTAGGCATATCTACAGAAGGTTTTTTCAAAGATGCCAGGAAACCAACTTCCCCACATAGTCGCGAAGGCAGTTATTGCCTTTGGCATTTACTGGTTCAAGGACTTAGAGAATCTGTGCAAGTTCATGATTGTTGTTTGACGGTGACCCGTGTATCATGGTGGTGTGAAAATCTCAGCTTGAGAAGCTAATTTAGGCCATCCAGATGACGCATTGGGAAGAAACGCTTGTTAGGGCTCTTTCCTCGAGCAACTGCTAATACCATGATCTGATCCATCATGTTAAATGCGTAGACTTGGTGAGGTTGTCTTACTAACATCAATCACGTTTTTTGAACTCAATTATGAAGCTGAGAGGTACGCATCTTGGTTTGAATCTTAAGCCCTTTTTCCCAGAAAACCCGAATTGCGAGGTCTGTTCACTGTGCAACTTGGGTAGCCTGAAGGACGTCTTCCATTGTCTTGGAGTGTGCCCTGTGTTGAGGGAATTTAGGGTTCGTTGGTGGGACAGGCTTTCTCTATCTAGGTTGTGGGGTTATTGGACCAAAGAGAACATTGGACGTCGGTAGCTGGATACTGTAGGGTCGCTTGGTGATATAGGCGGGAACTGGTTCGGGAATTCAACTGGTGAATTCGTACGAATTGAATTCATAAAATGTTTTTGATATTAGGTTTTCATGAAATCACAAGGATTTCGTGAAAGGATTACAAAGACCAGTGTTTTGTCTGCACTTCCAACAGAGTGGCTAGTAGACCCATGTTTATTATGCTCATTCAAAGAATTACTACTTATAAGCATCATTAGTACATATTTCACTATATGCATATTCTATTATTTTTATTGTACAATATCTATTATTCATATTCTATTATTGTTCATTGTGTACATTGTAGTGTAATTTCTATTTCTGTTGAATGAAGCATGTTCTCTCACTCACTCACTGTATCTCTCATTGTTCAGAATGAAATTAGTCTTTTTGCTTTTATTACAAATATGAGGGTTTCTGTAAAGTCAAGTCATCAACAAACAACATTTGGTCCATCGTACATTTAATTTTATCAAAGAAATATTGAATTCGAACTCAAAAAATGCCATTCTCTTGCCATGTCTGGATCTGACCTTTTCAAATCGCATCATGCATTGAGAACTCTCTCGAGTTGCCGTCACCAAGATCAAACATGACAAACAATGACAGACACAAAACCGTTCAACAAAGTACCCTCATGCATGTCTGTAAGATTATTACTGCATTGCGTTCCCCCACCTTCATGAAAAGCAAAGTCCATGGATCTATTACCCGCAATTGGAGCAGCCACTCCAATTATCTTCCCACTTAGGAAAAAGTTGTTGGAGAGGGATACAATTTTTATTTTTAAATCTTTAATTGTTTCCACTCGTGTAAAACTGGCTCATTTTTTTTAAATCAGATTCCCCTATGAGCCTTTGGCTTCACTTCTAATGGACTGTGGAGCAAATGTGAACGACACGGATTGTCTCAAGAACACTCCCTTACATTTGGTTGTGTCACCATTAAGATCAATCAGGTAAGATCAATTTAAAAAATTATGAATCTGTATTGAGCTACGTTTCAACTCAGAGTGTTTTCGTTAGTTTTCGTATTACATATAGAACTCGTTGTTTTGAAGTGTGAGTGCTTTGTGTGCAAGAAATTGATAACTATAAATTTTATGACAAAAAAAAACTGAAGAATATTCAATTTGACAAAAAGATGTTTAGATTCTCACAGTTGTTTGAAACTTGGAACGATTTTTGAAACATATTAACTTAATGAAATTTAAGTACATTTTTTAGCATTATTTTTTGCATACTTTTTTTGAATTTTCTAGTTCACAGTTAATGTAAGTATAGTAGGCTCTCTCTGAATCGGCCACCACGGGTCCAGAGCATGGCTGGTTGGTGTTTTAAGGTCCCCACTCACTAGGCAGGAACATGACGGGAAGTTTAAATGCCTAGTTTACCTTGAGGGCGGCAGCCGTCCCGTCCTATGATCCTGAGCACGTGAGACAGGACAGGGGCTGGTACAGGACAGAAAACATCCGGTTGCCTGGTCTCGGTCATCACCACCCCATCCTATGGCTGCAGAAGGGGCATAGGACGGGATGGCTGCCACCATTAAGGTAAATAAGTTTATGAATTTCCCACTCTGTTCCTGTCCTGTTCCTGCATAGTGTATGGAGGCCTTTCCTTCCCTAGTCCATCACTTTGGCATGGTGCGAGGTCTTATGCCACAGCTCACTCCGTCTATTGGACAATAGTGTCTCCTAGGAGTATACTGGGCAGTGTGAGCTATTTTCACTGGCCACAATGAATGAACCCCCCCCCCTCCTCCTCCTCCTCCTCCTCATGACAAAGGCGTGCACACTGTGCCTATGGTCTGCATGATGCAGAGAGTAATGTACACCTCAAGTAGTTGTCCAGGAGTACCTCCTGGGTGTAATGAGGCTTACCCGTGAGTGCGTGGCTCTGCACGGGCAGACCATTAATTTCCTTAGCTTTTTGTGCGATCAAAAATGAATCATGTAGACAAAATTGAAAACAATCCTGACAATGATGAGTTGGGTGGCAACAGCCTAGCCACACATTGACAGGAATGACAGCCACTGGTGTTGGTACATCACAAACCCAGCATCAATGGATTGCAGTGCAGCGAGTGGCAGCCTGGAAGGGCAAACCACTGTCACTATGTATTCTGGTGCACTATTGGCTGGGGGAGCTTACATTCTGGATGGGGCCACGAGTCTTGTAAGGGCAGAAACATACGTGTGTAGGAGAACCCCTCAGACATAGTTCTTAGCATTGACCAGGACTATATGGAATGGTTGAAGGAGCTCAACCTCCAACCTCTCCTTCACAACTGTAGAGTTAATGTCAGGTTCCTTACGCCATAACAAAAATGCAGGGAACAATTACCAAAGGCGAGCATCTGACAAATATGACGTTGCCCTCATCCAAGAACCTTGGGTTTTCTGGGGGGGAGAGTTGCTAGCCTCAACAATGCAGGTGGTAAGTTGATATACAAGCGCAACAGTGCTGATAACCCTTATCTTTGTCAACAATTATGTCAGTCTCTAACCATGTCTCACTCCTGTTTCTGTCAGAAGTTCTGTGAAAATCATCCTCTCTGAGAACAGCTACAGCTGTGTCCTCATTGACACAGTTTATTTTCTAGTTGATGCAGATACTTCAAGAGAACGTCCACCAGAAGAAGGTGTCCAAACTTATTAAAAAATGCTGCAATTGCAACATGCAGATGTCATTGCTCACAACAGTGCATGTGGAAGCACTGGCATCAACACCTTAAGTGACTTATTGTTTGACTACATTGTAGCTAACAACCTGTATGTAGTGAACCAGGGAAACAAACCTATGCTTGTCACCACCTCATCCAGGAAATGAATCCTCGACATTACCATCAAAACCTCTCTACTTGAGAGAAAAATAAGCAATTGGTTAGTTTCCGACAACCCCTCCTACTCTGGTTATAGGTACAATGTAGTGGTAATCCAAAATTTGGGTAAAACACAACAGGTATTTAGAGAACCAACGGTAACATACTAGAAAGACTACATTGAGAAAAGGGAGGGCAGGTTGAGAAGAGTTCTGACCAAAATGCTTAACATTAATGATATCAAGGCTGTGGCTGAAAAACTAGAGAACACGCTACTCACCTCATACAACAATCACACCCTGGTGATGACTGGGCCCTCCTCCACCCAGGTTCCCAGACTGAAACTGTCAAACTGCATAACAGAGCGAAAGAAGTTGTGGCTATTGGGTTGATTACAAAACCAATTTAGCCGAACACAAAAAAGAGTCGCTCGGAGGGAGGAGGTTCTGTGAAGAGGTTGAAAGCACCTCTGAATGTGCCATACACCTGGGAATTCTTGCTAAGGATCCTGTCAATCCTATCAATTTATACTTGTGAAGGCGAATGGAGAATACATCAAAACGGCTAGGGACACTCTGACAATTATGCTGGAGACTCACTTCCCTGACTGTGTGGTGACTAATGCTTCAGATGGGGAATCTGATCCACCAGCCTGGTCCAGGGACGGGGAAGCTACCTATTCTGACAAGGAACTGGTAAAGAGTGTGGTTATCAAGGAATGTGTGATGTGAGCCATCAACTCATTTGACTCCCACAAATAACCAGGCCCAGATGCCATCATCCTAAAACTCCTGCAAGAAATAGGGTGTTTTGTGTTCAAGATCCTATGTGCTCTCTTGGGCATGCCTGGCAACAGGCACCGTCCCTGGGAGATAGAGTGAAGCATGGGTGTCTTTCTGCCAAAGCCAGGGAAAACCTGGCCCCCCACCAGACAAAGGCAATAAGACTCATTTGTCTAATGTTCTTCAATTTGAAGGCCTGGAAAAATTTGTTTATTAGCACTTGAGGGAAACCTACTTAATATAGAGACCTATACTTCCCAATCTGTTTGCTTGTCAACAAGGCAAATCCTGTGAGGGATCATGGTGCTGGCCAAATCCTAGTTATCAGAGTGGAAATGATGCTGGCCAACAAGGAATTTGCATTAGTTATGTTTCTGGACATTGAGGGTTCATTTGACACCCAGTAACCTTCAAAAAGGCTATTCATAGGCACATGTACTGATGGAATAGATAGTTTTATTTGCCATCACACATAAGTGCATAAAAATAGTCAAAATCAAACAAGCCAAATAACAAATACAAATTCACAACTTTCAAATGATCAAATTAGCACAAATTTATACATGCAGCCATTCAATTTTATGGAAGAACTATATTTTAAAATATCATGAAAAATGATAAAATAAATAAGAAAACTAAAATGTCGGCTGCTAAAAATAGGTAACAGTAAAAAAACTGTCGTAAAAGTAGGCTGCAGTGAAAAATAGGTCTGTAACCACCCAAAAGGTAGCTCGGCCGGGGCATCCCGGTCGAGCCCGGACCCGACCCACCATGGCAGTTTCCTGAGGGTGCCCACCAAATTCTGGATACGCACCCATAGATGTGGTCATAACAATTGCTCCACCTGAAAGCAAAACACCAGGCGAGACCACCCCCTGGCCGACCGAGAGCCCCAAGCCAAAATACAGAAAGCTAACAATCATGCAGCCAAACATTCTATAAATTACAAACATACTAAACATTCATTCATAAAATTCATTAATAAAAACTATCGTTCATAAAATCAACAAACAATAATAATAAAAATAAAAAAAAAATATATATATATATATATATATATGTGTATAGAAACAAACTATTTGAAATTCAACAGCAATGCTTCTAATCTTATCACAGTTCATCTCAAAGCTAGCTCGTTTGAACTCTAATGGGCACAAAACCCAATAAGGTGTATTTGAAACGATCAATTTAAGTGCCTTATACTGCTCACCAGTGGGCTGAATCTCTTTTATTAAACTCGAAGCTGGCAGAAAAGTACATCAAGCTAACTAGGCGTCTTGGCCTAGGCCCAAATAACCCCTCCATGAGAGTTTCTCATTACATCTACATCTGGTGGGACATTTAGCCAGTCATTCCGATTTGCAGACATTTTTTTGAGGAAAATTAACTTTACATGTATCTAACTATAGGTTCGTTTATATTAATAGAGTACACGAAGTATACAGTTCGTAAACAAGTATTTACAGGTTGACTTGAATATATATATATATATATATATATATATATATATATATATATATATATATATATATGAAGTGTTGTTGTCTAGTGAATAATACATGCGAGGATTTTCTTGAATTGGCCAAACTAGACTTGTGGTTTTAAGTTTTATTGCCCGACGTTTCCACCCAGGGTCTGGGTCCTAATCATGGACCCTTCAATGTCCATGCCTGTTGAAAACATTATCCCATGATTAGGACCCAGACCCTGGGTGGAAACATCTGGAATATAACAAACCATAAGTCTAGTTTGGTCAATTTAAGTAAAGTTTTTTTTTTTTTTTTTTTTTTTTCCTTTTTTCAAGTTCAACATGTCATTGGGAAACATGTTTGCCGGTGCACGTGTGTACCAACCATCTACAATTATCTATACATGTATGAATTTTTGGTGTTTACTTGGCATAGTGTGATGCAAAAGTCATTCCTTGAAAGTGAAGAAGCACGGTGATCGATTCTAGTTGTTTTATTTTTGATTCTCCGGCATGTAATTCATATTAAAAGGAGCGAGAGGTGTTCTTTTCCTTTTCATTACCTTCCGGGAAGGCAATGCAGCACCAAGAGACCAAAAACTATGAGAGAAGTTGTTTTCTCATCACTTTCCAGGAAAGGTCGTGGAGAGTGCTGACTTGAAGACCACAGAGGAAAAAATAATAAACCAAAAGAGAAAAAGAGAAAACAGATGGACTGTTGATCGTATGGCCAGTTGAAGCGGGACCGGTTAAGAGAGAGAGTATACTCTACTGTTAATAAGTTGCATTCTGCTTTAAAAGAAAAATAATAATACTAATAACAAAAATAATGAAAAATTACAATAACAAAATTTCTGCCTTTTTTACCATTTTTAGTGATTTTCGAAACACATTTTTGAAATGTGAGCAATTTACTGTGCTCAAAACAGTACTGCCCTCATTCTTTGTTTCCGAATGCTTGATTTCTAAGAAAAAGGAGTTTTTTTCATCATCTCAATTACACTTGAAATTTATTGTCTAGGTTGACACATACGTACTAATTTACTGTCTAGATTGACACATACGTACTAATATATATACAGGGTGATTAAGGACAAAAGCGAAAAAAAAAATTGGGTGAAACTAGACCTAAAATGGGGTAGAATGCCACCAACCGCACCTTTTTTTATCTCAACCCGTTGCCGAGATATGATTTTTTAAAGTTTTTTCGACAAAAACACGTTTTAGACCATAAAAACCTCATTTTCTCCACTATCAATACACTTTTTTCAACTTTTGACCACATCTCTGAAATCAGCGTTAAATTTCCTATAAGAATGTTGTTCTCTGGATCTTCAGAAGTCCAATCCTAAAACCATAATCCTTGTTCGAACGTGAGAAAATTATAAAAACTAAGTTTCCCGAAAATCTTCGAAGCTGTACTGTCTCCCAATAGATAGTCTTGGGAGTTTTCAAACCTCACAAATTAATTCTTCATTTAAAGAGCTTTCAAACGATGGAGTCGCTAGAGTCGGTGGAGTTATTCAGCCTGGAAGATGAAAAAAACCTGTTATCTTTTGGTTTGTTTTTTCTTGATGGACGGACTGGGAGGAGGAAACAAAAACACAGCAGCTGTTAAAAACGACAAAGACTTCCTAATCGCATTGAATAGTTAAACTCTGTCCCTCATCACTCTGCTTATAACGCGTTGGAATTAGTTTTGACTGAAGAAAATGAGTCAGTTCGTCTATTCACTCTGTCATGGCTCGGTACACTACCCGAGAATATGTAGATATTTACTTCGTGTATGGTTTATGTGGAGATAATGCTTTAGCTGAACATCGTGAGTATGCAGCTAGGTATCCTAATCGGAGGACTCCTCACCATGCAGTGTTCACTCGAGTACACCAGAATATTGTTGAAACTGACAGTTTTATTTGGTTCCTCATCCCAGCCCGTCCATCAAGAAAAAACAATCAAAAGGTAACACGTTTTTTCATCTTCCAGGTTAAATTTGAAAGGAAATTTCACCAATTTGCACCAATTTGAAAGGAAATTTCAAAAGCGACTCCATCGTTTAAAAGCTCTTTGAATGAAGAATTAATTTGTGAGGTTTGAAAACTCCCAAGATTATTTATTGGGAGACAGTGCAGCTTCGAAGATTTTCGGCAAACTTAGTTTTTATTTTTCTCACGTTCGAACAAGGATTATGGTTTTAGGATTGGACTTCTGAAGATTCAGAGAACAACATTCTTATAGGAAATTTAACGCTGATTTCAGAGGTATGGTCAAAAGTTGTAAAAAGTGTATCGATAGTGGAGAAAATGAGGTTTTTATGGTCTAAAACGTGTTTTTGTCGAAAAAACTTTAAAAAATCATATCTTGGCAACGGGTTGAGATAAAAAAGTGCGGTTGGTGGCATTCTACCCCATTTAAGGTCTAGTTTCACCCAATTTTTTTTCGCTTTTGTCCTGAATCACCCTGTATATATATATATATGTATGTATGTTGTGATAAAAACATTTTAGGAATTTAGGTATTTAATCAGAGATTTTTGGTTGTATTGTATTGAAATTTGAACTCCTTTTCAGGCTTTACAATTTTCAACTAGATTTCTCAATTTTCATAGTCATATTATATCCAGTAGTTATGATGTTATGTCTTCTCTCGTAAGTTGTCAGATAACTTATTTCGTAGCAAATGTGTTTTAAAGTTTGATGTAAATATTATTATATAAGGTATGGAGTATGGCTGTACCTTTCTCTCACTTTACTCCATATTCCACTTTTCTATTCAATTGAGGGGTCACCCATAACACCCTTATTGATTGCGCAGTGAAAAAAATCACTGGTTTTAATATAAATCCCGTTATAGTGGCAGAAAAGGCGTGGCACAGATCTGCACTTATCGAAAGCAACGAAATTTGTTCGTTTATAGTGGCAAGCAATTCGCTTATGATGGCAGGAAATTGAAGTCAAAGGGGTCTAATGACAAAAAAAAGAGCAGTTAGTGAGAAAGATGTGGAATGATGATCTCAAAGCAATAGATAGTCGCAAAGGCAATCACTTTTTAGAGGTCACACGGAGAACAGGTGAGGCTGATCATGAGGAAGCATGATGTTGATGGTGCTAAAAATAAGCTGACATCCAAATAGGTAGTTTATTGCTGTGGTCTTTTTGGTCTCTTAGTTTAGCCGTAACAGTGTGAAGCAGCTTGTGAAACAAATGGCGGTCCAATCCCATAGGCGGTGCCAAAAAGACATAAATTGTACTGCCTAGGGTGAAGGCTAGATTGTTGCTATGTTCCGGTGCAACTCGGATCATAGAGCAAGCATCCTTAAGATCTGAACTGGCCCCCAAATCTCACCTAGTTAGGATTGATAGCACCTAGCGGTAATCACCAGGCGCAGAGACCCTGATTTTCTTCTCTTTTTTTTGAGTACTACAAAGATAGGAGATACGAAGCCTACCACCCCAGTATTTATTAAACGCTTAACCACCATTTCTACCCATGAGTTGCTCGAAGGAGACTGACCTGGTTGAGAGCTTAAGTGCTTTGGCTACAGCTGAACCCGACAGCACCTGGGACTTATTAACCGACCCATTTACTGTTGTAACAATCTATTTTACGGATCCATGATTTCCTGCAAAGGTTGGCCGTTGATAGATTCGAGGCATCCCATTAGAGGCATTTGAACCTACAGTATTTGGGACTATGTTATAACATCAATTCCCATTGATCGAACAAAATATTAGACTGAAAGTTCCAGTCCTGCAGCATGATCGTATGAGCGAATTTTCATAAACTATCTATCGTACTATAGTATGTTAAATTGCATTGAAATTGGAGCAATTTTAGTTTACAGAAATGGTTAAAAACCAATTTTATGGCAAAAAAACTTATTCTAAATAAAATTCCACTGATTCAGAAGGGATTTTTGATTTTTAATTTTTTTTGCAGTTTTTATAGATATTTTAGCAAATTTTAATGACATTTAAGTACGTTTTTCATCATAATTTTGAGCAAAAATTTTTAATGTCCTAGTTAATCGTTGAAAATTTAGTTTTGACTAAAATTCTGCAAAAAAATAGAAATTTAACGATTTTTGGCCGTTTTTAGCCATTTTTAGTGATTTTTTGGGTACATTTTTCGAAATTTGACCAATTTAATGTGCTCAAAAATTGTTGTCCAACGAACTCATCCTTTCTTTTGAAATGCTTGATTTTTTGGTGAAAGAACGAAGTTTTTATCTCAATTCTATCGAGAGTTATCGTCTGGAATGACACATATATATATATATATATATATATATATATATATATATATATATATATATATATATATATATATATATATACATACAAAAAAGCGTTAAAATCCAGGAATCATTTCAGAATGCCTCAAAACAGATTTCGATGAAGAAAATTTTTGAAAATCTTTATTTTAAAATTTTTGGAGCCATTGCAATAGCTTCATTTTCTAAGAAAATTCGCTAAAAGGATAACAGACTTACCAATAGCAATGCAGTATGTGTTGATTGGATGCCGTATTCGGCTTTGCCTAGTCCTTTTCTCATGGTTATCCACTATTTTTTCCTCTATTGTGGAGTATAAGAAATTCGAGCTGCTGGAGGGGCCTCGATAATTAATCAGAAAAGAATTAATTAACTAACATCGTAAAAGCCACTGAAGATCCAGCGGTTGTGAACCAAAACGTTTGCGTTACAGTAGGATATAGGATTCTTCAAAAAAATAGCCGAAGAACCCAAACGCTAGCATTACTATAGGATTCTTCGGAAAATAACTGAAGATTATTGGTTCTCCTGATGAGCTGCATAGATCTGGTTGGGGACAGCGACATTTATGGCTTCCACAACGGCTAACAGAGCCTGGGAGCTTGTCATCTGTGGCTTACTTGACAAGGATAGTGGCTAGAATCCAGCTTCCGGGGAAATAAATTCAAAGCGTGGACCAAAGGGTCATACTTTGCTGAAGCCTGCATAGAGGGTACGGTTTAGCCCGTGTTGTATCCCCTGTCTCCCTTTCTCACGCACCATAGAGTGCGACGAACCCACGATGTCCTTCAGATGAGAAGGAAGGGTCGGAATGTCTGACAGAGCCTAAGTCAGCTGAGAATCGGCCTCAAAGCCGTTGAACTCGTCATATGACGAAGCCAAAAGAGTGGGCGAAGCGGACCCCATTGATGACATCGAGGATGCGGAAAAACGATGATGAAGACTTACGTTGGACTTTTTGTAGTCCCCATTAAGGTCTCTCATACAATTTTCTGTAAGATTTAGAATGGCTCTGTTGTGAATGAGACCTCCTCGATCGTTTCTTCGGCCTACAAGTCCTTCCCCGGTCTGAGTCGAAGGACTCGTTCGGGGATGCCTAACGTCGGAGCGTGATCAATGCGTCCGTTTGTGTGCCTTCTTCCTCTTAAATGATCAAAAATGAAATGGAAAAACACAATTTTTGGTACAAAATATAAGAAAAATGTTAAAAAGAACTAGGAAAGTGAGAGCAAGAATTGAAGCGGTGAAACAAAGAGTGAGGAACAAGCTCCCAACATGGTGGGGTATGTGGAGGGCGCAAGATGGCCAATGTAGGAGAGTGAAACTTCCGTTTTTATTTCAAAATCCTCGCTTTTGCCGGTTTTTTTTCCCAAATATTTTGTTTAAAAATTACCTCATGCTGAGTTTAAACAGGTCAGCTGCATAAGTAATCAGTCTTCCACGAAGACCGTACTATAGTTTGATTATTACGTGCCACAGTGGTGCTATGAATCCTAACTCGGTTTTTCAAATGGGAACTCCCTCTTCTTTTGAGTGCGCGAAAACGGGTGCAATTAAGTGCAAAAGTAAAATATCCAATAAATTTTGAAGTATCGAGTTTTTGAAGATATTCAATTGCCAAGTATGATACATGATTTTGAGGTATTTTTTACACTGAATCACCTGGTATGTTTTTATATTGATATCCGTAATACCAACTTGGAAAAACATTGAACGTGATGCCAGAATTGCACATTTCCCCATTCGTTTTCACAAAGCACAAAGTGTACTAAAATGTCATTTTTTCGATGTTTTTCCTAGTTGGTATTGCGAATATCAATAAAAGAACATCTCCTCGTAATTCAGCGTCAAACAATACCCCAAAATCATGTGTCATATGTGGCAATTGGCGCAATTTCTGTGCATAATTGTACCCGTTTCTGCACACCTGAAAATTCGACTAATGTGTCATTTTTCCATGAAATTGTATGTAGATTTCGAATTCCAATGAGAAATTAGGGTTCTCATTTGAAAAACTCGAGTTAGAAGTAGTAACGTCACTTTGGCCCGTGATAATCAAAACCTGAATCCCACGGTTGAATCACATTTCAAAAATAAAGGGGAGTTAAAGTATCTTCAAAAATGAAATAAATGACCGGTCCATCAAATTTTAGACTCCCGGTATATATATTTATATTATTTATTCATTCATTTTATTATATTTTATTTATTTATTTTTATTTTTATTATCATTTTTTTTTTTTTTTTTTTCAGGGAGTTTTCCAAGATTCAAAAAATTATTCACCAACTCTTGGAAAAAGGCGCACATATGGATGCTGTCAACCATCTAGGACATGACCCCATGCAGTTATCGAACTCCTGTAATTATTTGAATTATTTTTCTATTTATTTGATTTTAGTGACAATCATAGGTCATGGATTATGAAAGTGAGGTTTCTTAACATAAATGACAAGTAATGACTAATATATTAGTTAACTCACATAACAAATATATTAGTAAACTCCCATTACTAATGTCTTAGTTAACTCACATAGCTAATATATTAGTTAACTCACATATGGCCATTTTACAATGGACTAATTAAAAAACCAATGTAGTGCCAATATGTTGACCAAGGAATATATATTCTCAAGTCACATTTAGAATTCGGCTGGTTCAGAGCAAAGAGTGAGTTCACGATTTGAAAAGGATTACACTCTTTCAAGGCTCCTGCCTATGTTGGTACAAAGAAGTTTCGATTTGGTGAGGTGACTGCACTGTGAGGATCCAGGTAAAATCAGATGCCACAAAGAGGATCTCACTTATAATTCAGCAAAAAAAGTAAAGTTACAGTTATTGTGTAAGATTCTAAACTCTAAGGATTCAGCATTTAGGTACCTTTCTGCATATGCTACACTTGTAAGATGCAGCCGTTTGATGCAATGAGTGAATTTTCGATTTGAATGGAATTCTCTTCTCAGAGGATCCAAAATTGGATTCTACACTCAGAGGGTCTAGAATTGGATCTACCCTTGGAGAAACCAGAATCGAATTTTACACTCCGAGGATGCAGTCTGTAGTTGATGTAGTCTAGGCTGGAATAAGAATTCTTGAAAAGATTTTATCTTGAGGCAAGAAGACTGAGCAAATACTAGTTGATAGCTGATGAGACGAATGAATTCTTAGGACCAGGAATGCTGGTTATATACATCTTTTTCTCTACATAATTACTGCTAACGTAATTTGGTAAGAAACTCTGAGGGGAACTTTTCATCAAGATGCTGATTTGAGTTACAAATTTTTGAAGTTTCTTATTGTCATCTTTTCTATGTATAGGTGAATATATTCAGAACCTGTTGCTCGCTTATCGCTTCTAGAACCTCTTGCCTGCTCGAAAACGGGCTTGCAACAGCACTAGCTGGTGACATCTACAACCTGTTGCTTACTCATCACAAGTTTTGCCAGATTTTGCTCGCTCCTTGTTTAGTACCATAGTTTTGCTACACAGGGAATCAATGAGGGAAATCAAATCCAGACAGCTGGTGGTGATGGAGTGGTATCGCATGTTTGTTGTCTTGTTATTGTAGTTCTTGGGTTCCAATTTTCTGTCCTTACATTATTGGTGGACACATTTGCCGTTTCTCGGTGGCTTAATTTTTGATGTTCTGCTGTTCCCTCTCTGCTTTGTTGCGCATTGATCACCCCACACAGTGAGCCAGATCGGACATTTGGCGCACACTTTTGATTTTATTAGCTGTTCATATAGGAAACGTTAAGCTGCTTTTGAATATACCTCACATTCCTGTACTCAAAATGTATAGTTCTGGCGTTTTTTGCCTAAAAACGACCAGAAGAAAAGTTGAACGTATTTCTTCATTTTGGGCCCATGATCACCCACCCACCTTTCCCACAATTTTTCGTAGTACAGAAAAGTTGTAGAAAATTGAATTTCGTATCGATTGATCACCACGAGCAGGCAAAACAATGAAAAATAAGAGTTTTCTCATTTTGAAACATAAGGTTTGTTAGGGTCTTGAGGTTCAGTCAGGAATTATACTGTATAGTAATATCATTCTAGATAATATTCTCAAAACAGATTTTGGATTTTTAGCGATTTTTCAACTTCTTTATAAGTAGATTTTTCAGCAAATATTGATGAAATTTAAGTACATTTTTTCAGCATAATTTTGTGAATAATTTTTGTAATATTCTAGTTCATTGTTAAAAAACTTTTTTAAAACCAAAATTCTACTAAAAAATATAAATTTGACGATTTTTAGCCGTTTTTAGGTACCTATTTTTAGTAATTTTTGCACGTATTTTGAGAATTGAGCAATTTGACGGGCTCAAAAAGTGCTGGCCAACAAACTCTTCCTTTCATTTGGAAAGCTTGATTTTATGGTGCAAGAACGGAATTTTCATCTCAATCCTAAGGAGAGTTATCGTATGGAACTACTCATACCCATATATACATATATTTTTGAATATTTTCGAAGATTTTGGTTTTAAAGTTTTTCAAGCCATTGCAATATCTTCATTTTCTATTTAAATCTGAATGGTAATTGCTGTAATTCCTCACGTTTTTATTGTTTTTTTAATTAAATTATAATGATTTTTATTTATTTGTTGATATTATGTGTACAACATACTATCTACATGGTCCTGACTCATAAAATTTTGGAGATTTTCCTACTTTATGTTTTGATCGTTCTAGAAAGAATTCTCTCTGTCCGAACTTTTTTATTGTATGTATTGTCCTAAGTCAGTTAATTTTGGGTATATCTGTAATAAGACAGAACAGATTTGTGAAAATATTTTTAGCTGAACAAGAATAGTATTTTAGTATAAATTGACAAACATGAACGCAATTTCGGGATTGGTAGTGGTTTGATCCTAAAAAGATGTGCAATTTTATCCACTGGTACACTATTTGTATGCTGTATCCATAATTAATAACGTGAGCCTAATGATTTTCTTCTTTTCCAGTGTTCGTTAACATAATTTTAAAAAGTCAGAGTAAAGTAAAATCACTGAAGTGCCTAGCTGCTCGTGCTGTTTGCAAGCACGATATTGTTGTTCCATCGTTCCTTCCAGCTGGATTAAACAGCTTCGTGGACATGCATGGAAGAGGTAACTTTAATCCATCAATTTTACCTTCCATTATGTATTTGCATGGAATGACATTTGCAACGAATTTCTGTGCAAGATGTAGTATTATCATCATTATTTATTCTGTATTATATTCATAACGTACAGATATTAATGAAAATGAATAAAGTGCAGAAGCATCTGAAAGAAAAATAATTTATTAATGACGTATCGGGTGTGAAGTTGGGCTGAAGTAATGATAGTGTGAATCATGCTGTCAAAATTGAAAACAATCGTTGAACAGAGACATCCTATATGATTATTGTTCTGTTGACTAGCTCTTAAATAAGTGAACTTAGAGTAGGTTGTAGTGATTTGTAACCAAAAGGTTGGGATTCAGGTGGTGTTAGAAGGAGTTGAAAAGAGTAAGGAATTCTCTGGTTCTGCTAGATGTCCACATTTGGTCAGGGAAAAAAAAAAAAAAAAAAAAATTGGATCTAGCAGATGTCCACTGTTTGTCAGATGGAAAAGGAAAGTCTGGTTCTGGTGATTGCCCATCGTTGGTCAGACAGAAAAGGAGAAGTCTGGTTCTGAAAGATGCCCATTGTTGATCAGACTGTAGAGGAAAGTAGGTTTGGTTCTGGTGGATTTCCACTTTTGTAGAGACATTGCCATGGGAAAGAAGAAGGCAGGAATGAGTGAGTTGTGTGTAGGGGTCGCCTACTGCTCATTTTTACAACCCCCCTGTGTCATAGGAGGGATTTGAATGGCTAGTCAGTGGTGGTACGCCCTCTAGGCTGTTTTGTAGTGTGCTGTAGGTCGACCCTACATGCATGCGTTTAGTATAAATTCTAAATTATACAAGTTGATGTACATCTGTGGTCCCCCTAGAATGTTGGATAATGAACAAGCGAAAATAAATTGTGATGTGAAAGTCCTTGAAATGAACATACAGAATAACTAAAAAGCAAATGATGAAGGCTTAATGTATAGAAGTATGAATCGAAGATATGTACAAAAAAGTTACAGATAACCTTGAGGTCGTACGTCAGTGATACGATAGCTCTGTTATGTAGTGGCTTATTCGTTGATTCATTGACAGCCCTTGCCAGGGGCCAAGTAAATAGAAGGTCTGGCAGAACAGTTGTTCGAGGCCTCATTAGATAGACAAGACCTATGCTTGGCGATGAATAACACAGGCTGTAGCGCAGTACCAGGGTTTCTGGTGTGGAGTTCTCCAACGGGGGTGAGCTCTAACTCTGATGAATATAAATGGGAAAGGGTGGTGACTGTCAAGTGCCGGCCTAATTGCTCAATGTGGGAATGCTTCCTATTTTGGTGACGCTTGACTGACACAGAAGAAGTAGAAATTAGTTAAATCGGGTGGGAAATGGATGAGGATGGATAGATAGTGACTATTGCAGGTCCGCCTCCTTTCTGCATATTCTTCTGGATTATTGCAGCCTGATGATTTTGAATGGGTGTCAGTGGTATGGTGGAGGTATGTGGGGGTTGTTTGTGTTCATCCAGATGCTTTTGACTGGATGAATTCGAGCTATATCTGTCTTAGCTTGGATTGAAATGGAAGTTCCAAGATAGGGAATGGCTCCCATTCAGTTGTTGGCAATATTGGAAGTGGGTTTATGAGAGTGTGAACCAATGCAAATTATCTCGAGTTCATCTCCAGTAAAAATGAGTTTAATTGTGATGTTTGGGGTCTGCTGAATAATATCAATCAAAATAATGTGGTTGGCTTGTTGGCAATGGTTGTGGTCAATAGCTGGAGTGGAGAAGTAACCCCCTCTAGTCGAAACTGCAATGTGACCATTTTTTTTGCAATTTCGAGGACAGCATAGGTCCTGGAGTAGAGGGCTACAGGGAAAGTTTGAAGGCTCGGTTCATTTTAGTAAATTATACGAGACAAATAAAACCTTGTGGAAAAATTTCAATCATGTGCTTCCACATGATATATTGGACCCATGTATGTGGGGGCTGGTTGAAAAAAATCTGCAGGGGGATGAAGGGAAGTCATGAAAATCGTTTGATTGTGCTAAAACCAGCAGAAGCTTGAATAACTGAACGTCACTTGAGCATGATGGTTACAAGATCTTTTATCCTCAAAGGTCTAGCAGAAAAAGTACAAGATAGCTTGTTTCAGAATGTGGTAAAACTTATCTATCTTACTGTTTGCTTGAGGATGAAAAGCCAATGTAGGGATCTTCATTATCCTCATTTTGGGAAGGAAGTTGTGAAATTGGTGAGTTTCAAATTTCCTTCCTTGACTGACGATTAAAAGCTTTGGGCACCATAACGGTAAATCCAGCTGTTCAATAAGTTATTTAGTAATGATAAGAAAGCACTCTGGTCAGCAGATACAATGGTTGGCGATAGTGCAGAGGTATTGTTTTCTTTTTAACCTGATCGCTCCCACGGCCGTGTTTAAGCGCAAAACAACAGCGTCGCCGTCGTACCAGGCCCGTTTTTAAGTGCAAAACTCCGATACAGCCCCTGGTTCCAGGGCCGTGTTTACGCGCGAGCCGCACCATCACGCGATCTGAACTCGTCTGCCATCTATCTGCGAGGTTAATGAACTTATTTTTTAGATAGTGTTTACTTGGGTATCCGAGAGACATTGTTGACGTCATAATCGGTCTTGTTAGTTTTAGTGTCACTCGGAAGATCGCAGAAAGATCGGAAAGTAAACATCAGAAATCAGAAAGAAATGAGAAAGAGGGATGGGAAACACACTTATTCTCCTTTGCATAAACAATAAACAACTATAGTGCATTCCGTTTATTCATATGCTGAATCGTAATCTTAATGACTATATTCAGATGTTGAAAATAGAAATATCGCACCCGTCCTAGAATAAGGGTATAACTCAAAAATCGCGATTTTTGAGTTAGTTGTGGTTCTGAGAAGTAGAAACGGTCTAGTTTGTCTGTAGAAGGTGGAGATATGTGTAGGGCACTCTAATTCCGCTAGAGAGTGCGTGTGTCTTTCTTCTATGGAGGGATTAACTAATTCACGTCCTAGGAAGAAAGACACAACTCAGTTGAGTTCACGCAGTCTGTGTCTCGTTTTGAGTTGTTTCCTTTTTGTGTGGACAATTTTAACTTGTGTCTTTCTTTTCTGAACACTTTGGATCCTGACTGGTGAGATTTCAGTGTTTGAGTTGGAACAACTCAAAAATTCTTAAAAAATCAACAAAACCGTTCCCCCCACTCCCTTCCCACTGGCAAAAAAACTATTTATTCACCATGGGGCGTTAGAGTAATAATGTAGGAAACAAGTTTCGCAAAGATAAATTATGTTCATCGTGTTCCAAAGAACGGGTAGCCAATAGTGTGGAAGGAAAACTTTGAATGCGATTTGCCGAAAATGACAATTTTTGAGTTGTACCCTTATTCTAGGATGGGTGCGATATATAAACAAAAAAGACAATGTAACTAGCGAAACATTGTTTGGTTATGAGTTATGATGAAACTTAATCCACACAACGAAAAAAAAAAAAAACGGGAAAAAACTTGTAGGTACTTATTTCAAAGAAAAACATCAAGTGAACAATTTGCTTGTCTAAATGTAACATGAAGTATGACGGGATTGGCGAAAATAGAGGAGAGAACGCAGCGCGAAACCGTCAGGAAAAGGCTGAAAAAGCTTTGGGTGAGACGGTGAGACGGGCTGGAGGGTGAGACGGGAGACGGGCGCGCGATCGCTTGGTAGCTATCAGGTTAAATGGGAAAGTGGTTTGACAAGTCTGTATGGATATGCACAAATTCCAGCACAATGTTGAACACTTATGGGTGAGAATGTAGACGGTGAAATGTCTTGAAAATAGCGCATTTGTGACCTGATTGAACTCATTGAAAAATGTCAGTATTCATCCTCAGCCAAAAAAAGTTATTGCACAGTAGAATGCACAATGGGTGTATCCCTCTTTGGCGTATGGAGTGATAATGTAGAAAGATCATTTCACAGTTTATTGCCACATAAAGGCGTGGAAGCTCAGAGGAGGTGTTGCACCAAAGTTCTGAGTCCAAACCAGGGGCTGTACAGACCTCAAGCTTCTTTGCATCAATAAGGTTCTGCAGGTCGCTATCACACTCTGGGTCCTCTACTGTGCTGTTCCAAAGGTATTAGGTATATAAAATTAGTAGTAAAATAGTATCAGTGAAAGCCTTTTATTAAGAAATCCGAACTGTTAAATTAGTATAAGTAATGGTTTGTTTTAACAATTTCTACAGCTCGAATTTTGCCTTCCAATTGAAAAGGTGGCTGAAACAGATGTGATGGTTGCGATGCCTCTTTCGACCTCAACCATACATTGAATTGCAAGAAGGGGGGACTCGTAAAAAGAGGACATGGTGGATTCTGAGATGATTGTGCAAAACTAGCCAGGATGGCCTGGGGAGGAACTACTCTGGAACTAGTACCGCAGGAGTCTAGCAAGGAAAGCCCAATGCTCGTGGCCGATATCAAAGTCCAGGGAGTTTGAGATAGGGCAAGAAGCATTTTTTGACACATGTATTATATATAAATGCTGACGCTGCCTCGTACCTTTCGTAAACCTGGAACTCAACGGCACAGTCTACAATCAGTCAAAAACATGAAAAATATGACAGGGAGGTCCCGCCCAGGTGGGAGGGGTGCTTTGACGTCACCAGCGTGTCCTAACTTTGAAAAATCATAGAAAGAAAACTACTCATCGTACGAGAGTGCGATTGATGCCAAACTTCTTAGGATGGAATTTTCTCCCATTTAAAAATAGTTAGGATACCTTTTTTTCACCTATGGGTACCACTCATCATAATGCATGGCATGTAACCATCAGCCTGTTAGTCAGCCACACTTATTATTGCATAAAGTAACTTGAAGAGCATAATAATACCACCAAAGATAGCAACCGGAGGTTGGGAAAGAGCGTTGGCCGGAATTTTCTCTGCACCCAGTGTGTACTGTGTATCTGTCAAATATGTTCATTTGTAGAAATGAAAAATTTCTGGCATTAAAAAAAGTGAAAGTGTTTGATACTTTCTCAAGTTGCAAGAAGCTCGCGGTGGAAAGTTGAATATTTCTGCTGAGCTGGGGTTAAAGTCTTGGAAAAAAATCCCAACAGCTTCGGATTTCCATGGTGTGATTGCTGAAGTACACGTCAGATACTAATAATGTTAGATGCTTTGGCAGAATGGCTATGGTTGCATTGGATAAGGGCAAGCCAGAAGAGCTGCAGTTTGAAGGGTGTTTCACATTTGTCAATATGGATATGAGGGTCGAAGTCCAGATGATCTCTCTTTGGTCCTTTTTCTTGTGGGGCTGCGGATTGAGGCACTTGCATGCAATTTTTTTTATTAGAAATCAAAAGTGAATGGGATTCATAGTTAGATGGTGAAATAATTTTTTTTTGGGGGGTCTCTTTGGTTTTATAAAAATAATTGAATTTCAATTTCCTGAGAGTTGGCCAAAACGCCCGCAGCAGCTGACTCCGCCCACATCAGTTACCCTGACATCATTCCTTATTATGGGAAAACAGTCTGGGAGGAATAAAGGAATAAAAGATGTGTGTTTGGCTTTAACATCATAAACAAATGGGCGGGATGACAACAGGGGGGGGGGGGGGGGTCTCAAGCGTTAAGGGGCCCAGCTTTGACCATTCTCACAGATAGGTTAAACCACCCTAACGAAAGGGTAGTTCATTCACCACTTGCCACTACCCTATCAGATCGGTTTGGGCAACCACGTTTGCAATTGGAAAATCGGGTAAAACACCCAAATCAAAAACTAATTGATCTTGCCACTTAAATAGAGCGCTATGTGCATGTAGAATACCTTGATCAGTCAAAGCCCTACAGGAACTGTCTGGCAGTGAAATCATTTATCAAGACAATATCTAATCAGAAACTGGCCAGCTTTTGACTGTGGACAAATCTTCAACAGTGCAGGATGCATCAAACACTGCTCTTCAATGAGAAGTTGTTGGAATGGCATCGATTGTAATGGAATAGGGCACTTAAGGTCACAGTGCTTAAAAGGAAACAATGAACAACAGGAAAACTAAAAATAACCAGGGCAAAGGGCCATGCACTGGATATTGTGAATGGCCCACTGGGATTCATTAACTATGCCAGAATGGAAGGGGATGTTTTCTTTATCGAAGTCACATGGCAATTGCGAATGTGTGCCGGAAAATGAAAAAATTAAGTTGAAATTCCAAAATATTTTTTAATAGTCTGCTATTATATAGAATAAGTTGTTTGCCATAAAATAGATAGTAAACAATTTTGTAGCACTCGTAGGGCTCAAATTTCAAAACAATTAAACATTAATAAATTACGATAGTTTATGATCATGCTGCATGACTTGAACTTTTTACAAAATAGAATTGACGCTGTTCTTATATCTGCCATTCTTTCCACAGCAGAACGCGTCATCATGAGGTGTAGGTACCATGCTAGTGTCCAATTATAAATGTTGGCGGTAGAGGAAGAATTATCTGAGGAAGATCACACATTTCTTTTCTCTTGAACCACTTGAGGGGGAAGATGATCCACTTCAGATATTGGTACGTCACTCTTCTTTATGTACGCTGTATTTTTCACACAAACACACACACACTCACTCACACACACTGATTTGGTATGAGTGGATGTGTGGTTGTGCACAAGATCTTGATGTGGTGAGAAAATAATAATTTGAAGAAACAGTCTGATCATCGTCTTTTAGTTGTTCTGTTATCAGAGGGAGGAGTAATCCTGAGCAGTAATATTATTCTAGGGTTCAAAATTCATTTTAGCGAATGGGGTTCCGAACTAACAAGGTCCACCGATAGGCGCTAGGGGGACAGTGCCCTAAAGAAAATGGTCGTTGACATGATTGTCCCCTTTTCATCCTAATCCTTTTCATAAATGAAAATTATATTATTAATAAATATATTATTATAATAAAGAATCTTCAGAACAAATAAAAACCGACAAAACAACAAAAAAAAAACTTGTGTCCGTCACGACTGCCCTTACAGGCAACAAAAGAGTAGCAAATCAGTAAGGTCATTGTTTACATGCTTCGCTCTATCTCGAGCTTCTCATGTTCGGAGCTCCATTTTCGTAGAAAATAAAGCTATTGGAATGACTCCAAAAATTAAAATCATTATTTTCGTAACTTTTCTTCATTGAAATCCGTTTTGAGACATTCTGAGACGAGTCTTGGTGTTCAATGCAATATATATATATATATATAGTGTGAGAAACCTGGGAACAAGAATTGATTCTCAGCAACAAGATGGTTGTGAGATCCCTCGGCAACAAGCACAAAAACCCAATTTTGATTATTGTTGTCTTGAATGTTGTTGAATTATGTTGATTTAAATACTAAAGTTGAGTTTTGGTGATTTCCGTGTTTTTGTCTTCTTTCGTACACTTGTACTTTTTGACATTTGGTGTCAGAAGTGGGATTTCTCATGTCTACCCGTTCTGGACGAACTTATCAAACGAAGAGAATGGAAAATCAACCGCCACCTCATCATGTTAGAACTCAACGAAATGATCCTCAATTGGAACCAAATGAAGTCAACAGAGAATTTAACCCTCCTGATGTGAATATTTCCAATATTTCGGGCGAAGTCCAAAGATTCGTAAGAAATGAAATTCGACAATTGCGAGATGAGATTCGACAAGATATTGGCGAATTATTTGATAGTTTGATCGACCAACAACCTCAGCAGGAAGCCTCAACTTCAGCCACAACTTTTGGTAATGTTTTCCCTCCTATTAGACAAGATGTGAAACTAAGTGGAAATACAGAAACAAAACCAAAACCTTTCGATGGTTGTGCAGATTGGGAGTCATACCATCGCCAGTTCGAACTCGTGGCCACAAAGAATCAGTGGAGTGAATCAGTTAAGGCGATAGAGCTTGGAGCAGCTCTCTCTGGTCCGGCACTCACCGTTTTGAGTGAGGTTGGTTCTCCCATAACTTATAATAGTCTTGTGACTGTTTTAGGAGAACGCTATGGTACTAGGAATCAGTCAGAGCTCCATGTAGCTTTGTTGCAGGGCAGAACGCAGGGAGACACTGAGACCATTATAGACTTTCACCGAGTAATGAAGGAGATTGGCAGGAAGGCGTGGCCGAGTTCCTCAAGGGATAAGGCAGTGGAAGAGCTCCTTACTTTACGTTTTATTGAAGGGTTGAGAGACACTGATCTCAAAGAGAAAATGTTCACTGCATGGCCTCATACAATGCAAGATGCATTGACTCTTGCACTACGGTTAGAAGCAGTTTCGACAATGACAGCAAGACAAAACAACTATAAGGTACCTAAGGTTCAATTGAGGGTAACACATGTTGAAAAACCCAATAGTAGTCAATGTGGAAGAGTAGTGTGCTGGCGCTGCGATGAACCCGGTCACTTTTTGCGGGATTGTCCTACATGGGGAAAGAGACGAAGGCTACTACAAGAAAAAGAGAGAGAGAAATTCAAATGCCCCCAGGAATCGGGAAACGAAGATCGGCCAAACTGAGGGGGCAATGTTTGGAACCGGTAGATGGCCCCATCCTAGATGATGCAATTTTGTACAGGGTCGGTGGTGCAGCTGGACTTACCCTACAAGGACGTGTGGGCTCCATTCCGTGTGTCTGCATTGTGGACACAGGAGCTTCATACACATTCTTGAATCCACAAATCGTTGCCCATGCTGGGATGGTACCCCGTAAAATGGAATCAAGAGCATTGCTGCGTACTGCCACTGGTGATACAGCACCCATATTTGGAAAAGTGACAACTCAACTTCACCTAGCGGAAGACATTCACCTTCAGGTCGATGCTTTGGTGGCTCCCATTGATGGGGAGTGTATCATAGGCATGGACGTTTTAGAAACAAATGGCTGCGTCATTGATGTAGGCTCAAAATTGTTGGTAATGGGTGGAAGGACATTGCCTCTGAGAGAGGGAACTACTCAACCGTACCACTGCAGACAGGTGCTAGAAGGCAAGCAATATCCACCTCCATCGCACTTAGAGCCTATATTAGAAAAAGTTGCTGAGAGGGTGAATGCGAAACAGTTGGCTGAATTCAAAGAATTGCTGTGGACTTATCAAGACGTTTTTGCTGTCAACAAGCAGGAGTTAGGGCGTTGTACCCTTGGGGAACACACAATTGATGTTGCAGGTCATCAGCCTATCAAACAACGCCCCAGACGTACCTGTCCAGCTAAAGATAAAGTGATAATGCAAGAATTGGAGAAAATGAAGAAACAAGGGGTAATTGTAGAATCAAAAAGTCCTTGGGCAAGCCCAGTTGTGGTAGTCCCAAAGAAAACTGGGGAGTGGAGGTTTTGTATTGACTATAGAAAAGTTAATGAAGTCACAGTCAAAGATGCTCACCCCCTACCACACATAAGTGATATTCTACACACCTTAGAGGGAAGTCGGTGGTTCAGTACATTAGATCTACAAGCGGGTTATTGGCAAATACCTCTAGCCAAAAAAGCACAAGAAATTTCTGCATTTTGCACAGGAAGTGGCCTATGGGAATTTACGGTATTACCTTTTGGGCTTACAAATGCCCCTGCAACCTTTCAGAGGGTAATGCAACAGCTTTTCAAGGACCTAATTTCTCAGCAAGTTGTGCAGGTGTATCTAGATGACGTGTTAATCCACACCCCAACTTTTGACAGCCAACTGGTAATCCTGGAAGCTGTATTCAAGAAGCTGAGAGAAGCTAATCTCAAGCTGAACGCCCAAAAATGTGAATTCCTCCGGGAAACTGTAACCTATTTGGGCCATCTTGTCACTCCTGAGGGTATCTGAACAGACCCTAAGAAGGTGGAGAGTATAGTGAATTGGCCTGTACCTAGAACGACCACCAAAGTACGATCCTTTGTAGGGCTGTGTTCTTATTATCGACAATTCGTTCCTCACTTGGCTGAGATAATGAAACCTCTCTATCAAGCAGAAAATCTCAAGACGTTTAAGTGGACAACAGCTTGCCAGACTGCCTTTGAGAAGCTCAAGGAGTGCTTATTGCAAGCACCTGTGTTAGGGCATGTTTGGTCTGGAGTGCCCTATATTCTGGACACTGATGCTAGTGATGTCTCAATTGGGGCTGTACTTTCACAAGTACAGGATGGCAAAGAAACTGTGTTGGCCTACTTCAGTAAATGCTTGTCTCGGACTCAGAGAAATTACTGTGTAACCCGTAAAGAACTATTGGCTGTTATAGAGGCATTGAAGTTCTTTGAATCCTATGGGCTCGAAAGAGATCGTCTTGTGTTAAGGACTGACCATGCATCTCTAACATGGCTGCTTCGGTTCAAGAACCAGGATGGACAAATGGCTCGCTGGATCGATCGCCTCAGCCGCTATAATCTAGATGTTCAGTACAGACCAGGTCTTCAGCATGGAAATGCAGATGCTCTTTCCAGAAGACCATGTGCAAGTTTGGGATGCTCCTACTGCAACAGGCGAGAGGCCCATGAGCAGGAATCGCATCATGTTAGGTCACCCCTGATTGAACCCAAAGAGGAAAGTGCCCCTTTGGCACATGCCCTCGGTGTCGCAATAGAACAGGACACTAACCAACTGAAAACTGAACAAGAAGCAGATCCAGAGTTGACTCCTGTTTTATCTTGGGTACGCGAAGGGAGAAGACCTGAGTGGGAGCAAGTGGCAGGGAGAGCTACTTCCACAAAAGCTCTGTGGGCAATGTTTGATTCCCTGAAAATGGTGGGAGGGGTTTTATATCGAACATGGGAAAGCCCAAATGGTCGACGAATTCGAGACCAATTAATAGTCCCACAAACCCTACAAGAAACGTTGTTGCGACAAGCACATAGTCCAGCACACATTGGGGAGGCAAGAATGGTAGCTCGATTGCGCCAGGTTGTTTATTGGGTTGGACTTCATCGTGCAGTTAGAGAATGGTGCAAGTGTTGTGAAGTTTGTGGTAAACGCCGTGGAGGAGGACAACGGGGCCGGGCACCTCTACGTCAGTATGTGGTAGGAAGTCCATTTCAAAGAATCGCAATTGATGTTGTTGAACCTCTTCCAGAAACAGAGCGGGGTAACCGATACATTCTCACCGTTGTGGATTTTTTTACAAAGTGGCCTGAAGCCATACCTCTTCCCAACCAAAAGGCTGAAACCGTTGCACAGGCTCTTCTGGAACATTTTGTATCTCGATATGGTGTGCCACGGGAGTTGCACTCCGATCAGGGCCGAAACTTTCAGTCCGATTTGTTGAAGGAGGTACTGAAACAATTGGGGGTACACCAGACGAGAACAACACCATTACGACCGCAGAGTGATGGTCAGGTGGAACGGCTGCACAGAACCCTATATGACTGGCTATCTAAAATGATTTCAGACCATCAAAGAGACTGGGACCAGCAACTTCCCATAGCATTGCTAGCCTATAGGTCGTCTGAGCATGTTTCTACTGGTTATTCTCCTGCATACCTCCTTTTCGGACGAGAGCTCACGTTACCATTGGCACTCTTGTTCGGTAGACCACCAGAAGAGCAGGAAATCGAAAATTATGCTACCACTCTTCAAGACCGCCTTGCTGAAGCTCATGCAAAGGCCCGTGAAACATTACAGTTCAGAGTCAATGAGATGAAAAGAAGGTACGATCGGGGAGTAAAAGGACGCTCATTTGGGGTAGGAGACCAGGTCTGGCTGAACAACCCTCGTCGTATTCGTGGTCATAATCCAAAACTGATGTGCCCATGGGAAGGACCCTATGAAATCGTGAAGAAGCTGAACGATGTCGTGGTTCGTCTCCAGAAACGTTGGGGTAACCGCGGTAGCTACAAGGTGGTCCACATTGACCGAATCACACCCTACTGTGGGCTGAAGAAGGGGGAGAAGTGTGAGAAACCTGGGAACAAGAATTGATTCTCAGCAACAAGATGGTTGTGAGATCCCTCGGCAACAAGCACAAAAACCCAATTTTGATTATTGTTGTCTTGAATGTTGTTGAATTATGTTGATTTTAATACTAAAGTTGAGTTTTGGTGATTTCCGTGTTTTTGTCTTCTTTCGTACACTTGTACTTTTTGACAATATATATATATATATATATATATATATATATATATATATATATATATAAAAGTAGTATACTTTTTGGGGAACCTGGCCCAAAGTACTACATAGAACCTACTGATGTACTACATTGTCAAAACGTACTACATGACCTACCCATGACGGTTCTGGGTCAGTGTGTAGTGCATAGTTCTCGATGATGGTTCATGTCAGATGTCTGCGTAGGTTTTTATACTTTCGAGCTGGTAAGTAGTTCAGGGTGACCCCCAACTGGAAAATCAGGGAAAACCTGGAATTGTCAGGGAATTCTTTGCGTCGGTAAAAGTCAGTGAAGTGTCAAGGAATTTCGCAAAAAACACCAAATGCAAGGTAATTTTTTCAATCAACACTTTGTGTAATAATTTGCTGCGTTTTTAGGTAATTTTAACCCTAAACAATAAAACTTCAATAGCTTACTTTATCATACTACATAATATTTTATAGGTGGGTAAATAAAAAAAATTGTAAAAGTTGTGGTGCTGTTCAAAGAGTAACAACGCTACATGCAGATACATTGTGACATGGATATGTCTTCGGCTCTCCTGGTTACTACATCACCAATTAGTAAATCATATGTGAGAAAAATCAACAGGGTATTGAACTAGGGAGCAAACCCAACAGAGTAATGGATTGGACCAGCGAGAGTCCCACCAACGAGTTCAAATTTCGATGGATGGTCCAGCTGTCAACTGGAAATTTTTGAAAGGGCTTCAATCTCATTTGATAAATGCTGTTTATGGGGAAGACGTGAAATTTCATCATGAGCCCCCATCTATCTTAGACATAGGAATTCGTGGGTTAGTCGTCAGCAATGCATTCAAAAATGCCATGCTAGGAACATCTTGGTCGATCGTACAGATCCTCCCCTCCGGGCATTGTATAATCTCTTCTGAGACTTGCCTGCGCGAAGAGCAGATTTCACCTTCTTCACTTCCTCATCCAAGTTCCCCCAAAAGTTTTGTGGAACAAGATGACTTGAAAATGTCGGAGTTGCTGATCCTTCTTTCAGAACAGTAAAGGATGCTGTTTCTGACCCTTAACTTGAAACAAAGTTTTGTTTCATTTGCAAATGAACTGCAGCCTTTTCTTCAATACTTCCTGTCAGATGCACCTGTGGCCCCATTTTTGTACGACGTTTTAATGAAAATAATGGAAAGTTAGATGAAACGAATCATCGAGGTGGAGAAAATCCCCCACTTCTATCACTGTCCTGCTCCAAGATTTTGGTCATCTTAGGAGATAAGGAGAAGTTCCTCTCTCCTCTGAAACTTGAACTCAGCTTCACGACGCAAAAGTTTCACGACATAGAAAAAAATAGGTAATAACGTTGTTTTTAGAATTTCCTATCTATAAAATGAGCCAATAATCTTTTCATCATCCAATGCTTTCAATTTGTAAGTGATGGGTTCGGTGTAAACAATCTCATCAACAATGACAATTTTTTTCGTCCAGTTATTACCATATTTATTGCCAAATGTTTTATCCTCCTTAGTTATTCTCACATGATTTCCTACTTCAATATCAGTCCGAATCACTGAGCATTGTTGGTAGCCTAGTAACTTCAAAATGGTATTTTCAGTGTTTTTACAAACGTCCGCAGGGCTTGGTCGTATAGTTCCATGATAACTATGATTGTGTTCCTTGATGAGTTTTTGCAGTACATCAATCCATCCATAACTTTGATTTACGTAAAAGTGTATTTTCATATTACCTTTCAACGTTATATTAAAACGCTTTTATAATAGACGATTTCTCCAAGCTTTAATTTGTAAGTGATGGGTTTGGTATAAACAATCTTACCAACAATTACAATTTCTTTCGTCCAGTTACTACCATATTTATTTTCTTCTCCTTAGTTATTCTCACATGATCTTCTACTTCAATATCAGTCCAAATCACTGTGGATTGTTGGTAGTCTAGTAACTTCAAAATGGTATTTTCATTATGTTTACCAACGTCTGCAGGGCTTGTTCGTATGGTTCTGTGATAACTATGATTGTATTCCTTGATGAGTTTTTGCAATACATTAATCCATCTATAACTTTGATTTACTTAAAAGTGTATTTTTGTCTTACCATTCAACGTTCTATGAAAACGCTCTATAATAGACAATTTCTCCAAGCTCTCTCTGTGGTATAATTTAATTGAATATTTATCTACAATGGTTTTGAAATGCTTATTTTTGAATTCTAATCCTTTTCCCGTGTGAAGGAGATTGGGTGATGAATGATTGTTCCTTTTGGCTTTTGTTATTATTTTTTGGAGAGCATTAGAGACTGACTGTTGCTCCGTCTTTCTTTTTCAAAGGTTCACACCAACCATATTTTGAAAATGTATCTATCACATTATGCATATATTGTTAACCATAATTTTCATCGCTATAGCTCGCCATCACAATCAAATCTGCAGCCCATAAATCATCTACCCCCAAAGTCACAACTTTACGTTTTTTGAACTTTCTTATAATGGTTTTATACAATTCCAATGCTTCTGTTTGCCTATCGTTCGTACTAATATCATTATGATTGGATTTCCATTCCCTCTTGAAAAATTGACTCTTCTGACTATTGCATACTTTACACTTTGCCACCTTTCTCCGAAAACCATTCGATGCTTGAACCGTTGATGAACTAACATTATCTGTTTTTTTCTTGCATTTGAGACAATAAAGTTATTCCGTCATTTTTCGATCAATTTCAAGTGTACAATAATATCTGCTCCTGAAAAATCGAGTTCAACCCCTGACTCGGTCTTAAGTTCCAATTCTATTTTATTTATGGATCCCACGCTCTTATTAATGGTAATGTAATTGATTTCATTTGGTCGTTCTGTAATTAATGAACCAAAACGAATCTGTTCCGTTTTAGGGCAGAACGTGTGTATTATATCCTCTTCTTTGTGAGTATTAGAGTTGGTGTAGTGATTAGTGATTGCTGGTTTTACTAGGTTGCAATGGATTCCTATCATTTTGAAAGGATCTAATCTGTGATATGATTCAGCTGTGAAATAAATATGTTTCTTGAAATAACTCCCACCAACGCCCTGGGGTTCCTATTGTTTTGCTACTAAAGCTCATTACCATGTAACATAAGTTATATCGCCTTACTGTGTTGTTATTAAACATAGTATTTGAGGCTAACCCCAGGAGGAACAATGGACAGCTATTCATTATATTAAAATTGTTGCAATGTTTGGACAACAGACTGGATCGCCTGATGTCTTCAATAATACTGTGCAAACATTAGCTTTTGTTATGGCAAGTAATTTATTTTTAATGATGTATGCATACTACATCTACATATGCACTGTGCTAATCCCAACAGAGCTCCTATCCTCCTCCCCTTAATTCTCAAGTCGGAACTTTTTTTTTCGAGATTGGTCTCCTTGCATATCAATGTGTGTCCTGAGTGTGATCTTTCCTAAGTATAGAGTTTTTTCTTGATGTTACAAGGTGAGTATAAACGTAGATGGTGAATTCGGTGTAATAATGATTTTTTTTTTAGTTTTTATTATTTTGCTATTACAAATTTCATGAATTTATCTCCTTCAATATTTCCTATTAACTCTCCCCGTCCCATTTGAACCCACGCCACCATAATTTATTGGAATAATTATTCGTGAAGACCTGCCAAAAGTTCCAGTTTGATTCTCTGTTGATTCATATAGAAGTAGTTATATGACAATCTGAAAAACACCGAGAGATGTGCTTCGACCTTGACCCTTTTATGGTCCAACTCACCAAAATGACTCCTAGAATAGCTAAGTTTCTCTAATGGGGAAAAATATTTAGAGGAAAAATAAATGCGTTATCATTCTGCCCGATCATATTAGAAAGTGGATCTTCACCTACTGAGTTGCTAGTGGGATAGAGGTTGAGAACTTTAATTCCTACTTCAATGAACTAGCGTTAAATATCCATCCTTAACCTTTAAACGGATTTGATAATCGAAGATTAAAAGCATCTTTGGTCTTTCTACTATGAAATGATAATTATGACTATAGTGTACATTTTAATCATTTCTTCTTCTATGATATATGATATCTTCTATTACAGGACCTGACTAACAACCCCTTAAATTGAACCAGCATTCAACCACGACAGTTCCTGCTATGTGATGGCTTAATATTTCTTTTTTTTTTATACTTGTGTTTTTTTATGTCCTAAGTGTTAACAAACATTTGACTCAGTTTATTGAGCAATAAATTATGCAACTTTGGTTGATGATTGTAAATCTCAGCAGAACCAAAAATTAATTAAGTTAGTAATGACGTATTTACACGTCTACATATGAACCGTTCTAGCCATAATGGAGCTCCAAACCGTTATTGAGTCAGCTGTTATTTTTTGCCAATTGAGGTAGAGAACATGTTGTTACATTCTAATGATTTTGACAATGAATGTATTTTTTCCTAAACATTCTGAATAAAAATTTCTCCCATATTTGACCTATGTGTTCTATGTTTGTTTAGCTGATGTGACTGACTTCTCTCTTCTCTTTTATCTGAATTATATTGACGTTGCCATAGAGAGTTTTATCACATAGAAATAGAAGATTATTTTTTAAATGTACTTTTGTTCCTTGTGTTCATACCCAGTCAGAATACTTCTGGAGTTATTCAAGCCTACTGAATGCTTACTTTGTGAGGTAAACTGCAAACCGATATAATGTTAATTCAAAAGTGGGTACTTTTCCATCATTGCTGGATTGTTTGAGCTTAACACTATTTTGTTTTTGATATTTTACCGCAATAGAAATGGTATAACTGAAGAGACAATTATTCATCTAAACCAACTGAATATTTTACTTTTTTTGTATTCATATCCATTTAGAACCCCCCTATATAATGGTCACTCAAGCGTAGGCACTTTTTTTTTCATTACTGAAATGTTTATTGAGCTATTAATTTCGCTAAGGATGATTGTACTGCAATAGAAACAATATAACTCCTACCTGAAGGGAAAATGGTTCAACTTGAAGTTATGTGAAGTAAACCTAAACCATGTGTGAATTGTTCACTGTTTTTGTTCTTACTACTTATTATGGCAAAGTATTTCTTGTGTTTTAATTATTTTGACAATTGAATATATTGTTTTGTGGAAATTGACTTGAATCTTTTTATTGACAAGTTTCAGTGCACAGCAGCAACATCATCTGCCTGTGTAATACAAATATGGCTAGATTATTCTATTTGGTATGAGTATCAATCATAGTCACGTGTATTACATTAATGGTTGTATGCATTAGTAGTAAAAATGTTAACGTTCAATTTATCCTGGAACGTGTTATTCAATATAAAAGCAATGGTTTCCAGCATCATTAACCTTTTCAATACCACACCCGGGATATCTTGTGAATAAAAACCAGTACCTGAAAGAGAGCTACAGCTGAGTTGTCTCGTGGTAAAAATAACTTACTCGTGTCCTATGCCCGATTACACTTGGGCACCAAGCACTTTTTGGTGGTTAGCTTGTATAGCCATTGCTACATCATTGATCTGGCTGATTACATAAGGTTAGTTTTATTTCATTCAATATCTTCCATTTCTACACACTGTCAATAGAAAGTGCTCTAGAAATTTTTTTCTATCCATCCTGTTTTTCTCCTATTATCACTTTGCTTGTCAAAACTTGTTGCTTGTTTACATTCACGTTTTCGTTTATTTTTTATATTTTTTCCCAAGTTTTAATCAAAATGTCAAAAATATTGTTCTCTGATGTTTAGCAAAGAGTAATTTTTTCGATTCCTCTCTTGGGACGTTCGTGTTGTAGTAGTGAATCGAACATTTCCCTACCATCATGTCACATCATCCTACTCTCTTCCATGCAATAAGTAAATATGCAACACTTTTTTCTAGTCTAAGGGGGGGGGGGGGGGGGGGGGATTCATAGTCCACATTAGGTATAAAAAAAATATGCTCAAGTGGAGTGCTGAGTAGCTGGTGTCTACTTGAGTTATTCATGTCGGTGACTGAGGAATTCCTCAAGCGAGTGCTCAAGTATTCGAACAGAAAACCAAGCAAATGCTCAATTTTTATTTTTCCTCTAACAAGCAAATGAACCAAGGTAGGACGAGAGCTACGTTGCTTAGTGATTCCATTAGGTTATCCTTCCAAAAGTGTTATTGTACAGTGTGTAAATAGTAGTCTTTGTGGTAGAAATGGGTCTCAGTAGTTTTGAAATTTACGAGTTCAATATTCAAGAAAATATGATGAGGTAATGAAACGTTCGAGCCTATCGTGTTTCATCATGTGCTCGGCTATAAGTGCTTACCTACCTACCGTTGTGTGTACTGTATGATCAAAGGAGTGATTTTTTTTTCTAAGCAACTCAATCAAAATTATATGGGAGATAAGTTTGGTTGATCAGATTACCGAAATCAGATCTCCTGAAAATTGCCATCAATAAAACCACCGGGGGGGGGGGGTTGTCTCCTTTCAGAGTAACAAGTCTATATAAAAAACTAGGAGGCAGAATAATATAGGTAGGATGGGAGAATTGGCACTTGAGACGATTTTTTTTCTTTCTTTTTCGGTTTTTGCGTTTATCTTGTACAATAAACTTTTTTGCATGCCTATTTTTGAAATGAAAAATTATTTACTTTTGACATTGTCATTCAATAAGTATTCTTGTATCCAATACTTTCGTTATTCATCTGTGAAATTTCATTTTCTATCACATTTCATCATGTACCTAGAGTATAGACAGGTACTATGAGGAGGAAGGACTATTGTGTGTACTGCATGATGACAAGGGTATTTTTTCAGCTAGAAATGGGGCTCTACATTATCTCCAGAGTTCATACCAAAATTATTTTTTAACGGCATACTATTGAACATTTTTTAGTGTATTTATAATTGGATTTTGTAAGGTTGTATAGTTTATATGGTTAGATGTGAGCTTGTGAGCATCCAGAGCACTTAACTATGAACATTTTGGTTCCATTTGTCCGACTAAGTACCTAGTTTATTGAAATATGATCTCGATACTTAGTTAAAATATCTTAATAGAAAAAATATCCTAACTAAATTTTCTTTTAGTGAAATCTAAAATAATTAGTTTAGGATGTTCTTGAGAGCATCCAGACTACCGAATATGCGAATCATTCTAACATTTTCATCCAACTAACTACATTTTACTAAAAGTGCAGATCTATGATTGTTTTTCTTCTAATTTGTGAGATGCAAACTTGTGAGCATCCAGACCACTAACTATTCACTTAACTCGCATGATGGGGGAATGAATCAATGATGCCCGAAAATATTTTGTGCTTTTCCTTAATAAATGTGATCGTATTTGTTGTGCTTCTTTGGGCTTTTTGTTTATGGATTATTAATAGCTGTGGCGCTTTTTCAACTGCAGCTGCGTCACTTCGCGTCAACCATCATTTTGAAGATTTTGGCCCACGATTTTTTGAAAAACTTCAATTTTCTGCACATTGATTCATTGTCAAAGGATACGAGAAAGCTACGTGCTTGCCGTTTTTAGCGAATCTTCGCAGAAAATAGGGATACTGCAATTATAAAATAACAATTTTCGAAAACATTCTTCATTGAAATCCGAGTCCTAGCTCCGAGGTCCTTCCAACTTTTCGTCCAACACCAACCAAAATCCATATTCATATCAATTTCATATACCTTTATATATAGGTATGTATGTGGGAGTATGGGGATGTTATTTAGAAAAAGTTCCAGTCATGCAGTATGATCGTATGAGCGAATTTTCTTAAATTACATGTCGTATCATATTATGTTAAATTGTATCGAAATTTGATCAATTTAAGTAGAAAGGAATTGTTAAAAACCAATGCTATGGCAGAAAAAGCTCATACTAAATAAAATTCGGTGATCCAAATAAGATTTAGGAGCTTTAGGTTTTGTTTTTGCAGTTTTTATAGATTTTTCAGCAAATATTAATGAAATGTAGGTACGTTTTAGCGAATTTTCGTCGAAAATGAAGCTATTGCGATGGCTCCAAAAATTGTAAAATCAAAATTTTTGAAAATTGTCTTCATTGAAATCCGTTTTGAGACATTTTTTAACGAATCCTAGAGTTTAACATTTTTCATATATAATATCATTCCAGACGATAACTCTCCTTAGGATTGAGATAAAAATCCCGTTCTTGCGCCAAAAAATCAAGCATTCCAAACGAAAGGATGAGTTTGTTGGTCAACTATTTTGGAGTACAATAAATTGGCAAATTTCGAAAAATTTACTAAAAAATCACTAAAAATGGCTAAAAACAGCCAAAAAGCGTTACATTTATAAGTTTTAGCACAATTTTAGTCAAACCTAGACTGTAAATGATTAACTAGGACATTTAATAAGTTTTGCTCAAAATTATGCTGAAAAACGTACTTTAATTTCAATAATATTCGCTTCTTCAGTACTTCCGTTTTCTGCCCTCTTCTTTACGAAATACGTACTTGTGCACCAAATACGAAAAAAACCACTTTCTTCTTCAATATCTGGGTGCGGGTTGACAGATCCATCCTCGTAGGTGGCGAGCGAGTGAATGACGCGGCCCTGGCCTATCCAGAGTGTGCATTGAAACGCAGATAGCTATTCCTAGGAAACGACGCGGCGTCCTGCTTCCTTTTGCCGCAAGTGTGCACCGGGCCTTCAGTTGGTTCACTGCGTCCACGCAGGTAGCTTCAGTGGGGTGTTGTCACTCGTCATTAACAGAGTAATTTTTCTTTGAAACCTAGTGAGTCATTATGACCGATATTCCATCTGGAACATAATTCAGATACAGGTCAAAATAACGGGTGTTCCGACTGCACCACGATTTTCATATCGGTCATAATGACGGATGTTCTGTCTGCACCAAGTACGACTGGAAAAAGTGATTGGTCCTGCGCTAGCTTTAGGTACAAAACCTACTCAAGAACAAGTTTGGCGTTTGTTTATTACACAAGAAATGGTCGACAAAATCGTGGCGCATACCAATATAAAATTGGAACAAATGCGTTCAAAAATACAGAACTCCGATGATGTCTGTTATAAAGACACAACCCGAGACGAAATATATGCGCTTTTTGGAGTAACGGTTTTTTGATCCATTTTCGAATCATCTCGCGAATCACTAGCCTCCTTATTTTCAACCACTATTTCTGGGCGTCCAATATTTCGAGCCATAATGACTGAAAAAAGGTGTTCAGTACTTTTCAGAGCTTTGAGGTTCGACGACGGTACTACCAGAGCAGAGGAAAAAAAAACCAGATAAGGCGGCATGCACTACAGAAATTTTCACTGACTTTATTACAAACTGTCAAGCGAATTATTCGCCGGGAGCCCACATGACGATTGATGAGACTCTAGTACCATTCAGGGGCGAGTACGGTTTCTCGTTTATTACCCCAAGTAGTTACTGAAGAGGAAACATTGATTGACAAAGATTAAAATTTCCAGCAAAAGAAAACAGCTAATAATAAATCGTCTTTTTCGGAACAGCGGTCATTATGACTGATGTTCCGTGTGACAGGGTACAAAATGATGTTCCGGTCAGAGGGATATACAGGTACAGTGTTCAACGCTGAAGGCTTCAATAATAACTTGACTATCTAGAGAGGCAGTTATTCATTGTCCATGCGTCCACATTTGGAGTAACCACAATTTAGCTATATTGCATTCCAGTATCGATAGCTGTGCCACTTAATTCATTGTTCGATAGTTGGACTTCTTATTGAAATAACGTTGAAATTGAAGATCATAATTGCGGCAGTTTGCGTCCTTATCTGAGGAAAGACATAACTGCACTTTACTATGAACTACAAAAAAGCTTTTAGAAGGAAAATGCATTAAAAGAAAGTAGGTCCTTGAAGGTTCTTGAGGAGGTTCTAGTTCAGAAAAATTACATTTCTGCATCACCTGTTGTAAAATATGTAGGTTCAGGTATAATCCTCAAGAAAATGCACTGTCTTTCATGTTCTGTGGCAATCTGGGTTTGATTAGGTTGCTGTATTCGTGTACACACATAAAAGTGTAGTTGTTTCATTAGAATCCATACCGTTCTCGAGTTCATTGAGTAAAAACTCTTTTGGTTTATTATTTTCAATAAATTGATTTCAAGGTAACAGTATTTTTTTTCGTAATTTTTATTTTCCCAACAATATTACAACAAAATTACAACAATAGCTGTACGATTTTCGTTTTCTCACTACATACTTTTTCGGGGGAACTAACTCAATGATTGCTAGGTTATCAGCAGACGAACGGTGGCATTACGCGGTATACACGCCAGCCACCACCATGGTTTCGCCAATTCATGGCACTGCATCATCTGCCCGTGTAAGGAAAGTTTAGGTGTGTTATTTAAATTATATTAATTTCTCTTCAGTAGGCGCCTACATCTATTCAGACACATTGTGTGGTGTGAATAAAACTAAAGTATTTTCTTAGATCAGTTGCTTGCTAGTAAAAGCATAAGGTGTCAAGCAAAAGGTCCAGTCTCTAGCAAATGCTCATTTTCAGGTGAATAACGTTCGCTATTACTAGGTCGCAAATGCTTAAAGGAGGTGAGCATCTGCTTGAAATTAGCCATGCATTATCACGGCATTTCCAGCTCTCCTACCGTCTCTGTTTCTCGACAATATATTTTTGTGGGATCGTAATTGTCGCTGCTGAACGATGGACCCCCAAGTCTTTGGCGATTACTATGTACAATCCTGAGTCCCCTAAAAATCTTGATAAAAAAAGTTGTCTTGATAAAGTAAAACATTATTACTTCTATTTGAAATGCTCCTCTTCGTTTAGCTAAATTTTGTAGAATTTGAAGCTATTATAAAGGTGCCGTTCATTGAAATCCCTTCTGGGGCATTCTGAATCGGAATATATTTAAGCCACTCTAGAGCTACGACGAGCTCGTAATTCTCTTTATAATTGAGATGCGAATTTCATTCTTGCTCCCGAAAAATCAAGCTTTCCAAATTAGAGGATGAGTTCCTTGGGATTGGTTCTTTTTTAGTGCATTTAATAGCTCACGTTTCTAAAATTGGTTAAATTTATATTTTAGTAGAATTTTATTCAAAAGAAGATTGGAACCAATGAACTAGAACATTAAAAATGTATAAACAAAATTATGCAGAAAAATGTACTGTGCTTTCATTAATATTTTCTGAAAAAATTGATGAAAACTGAAAGAAAAGCTTTATTAAATCGCAGAGTTATTTAGAAAGTTATATTAAGTTAGCTATTTAGAAATAAAGTTTTTTTAGAGTTAACAAATTTTTTGCACTCAATGCTTTGAATTTCTTTGCACTTCAATTTCAAAACAATGTACTTAACATAATATAATCGGTAATTCAACCAAAGTCGCTCATACGATCATGCTACATGACTGGAACTTGTTTCTGTCGAGTCTTCCCCAAAGAACGTAGAAAGTTAGTTAGCCAGGCGACGTTGGCTCCCTCAAATCGAAAAGTTGCTTGAAGTCATTTCCAAAACTGATACACCGATCCAAATATAATTTCATGTGACGCGATTGCATAAATTTGGCTGTACCTTACGCTTTCAGGGATAACGAAGCTTCACAAAAGATGAAACTCTTCTAAAAATACCTAGCAAATGCTTGAGGAAATAAGATAGATCGCATAAGCATTCTATCAGTCGTCACAGACCCCCCCCCCTCCCCCAGCGACCAGTCTCAGATCCAGGAGACTGTATGGATGAGGGGTGTCAGAGGTGCATTTTGACATGTGCAGGTTGTTGGATGTGGAGGTGGTGGGATTTTGGTTATGAAGTTGTATGGTCCTATGGGGTTCTTCTAGGCATTGAGTACTTCATTACATGCTTTCCTAGATGGAGCACTTTTGATTATTTCATGTTTTCGCTGGATTGTCCTCGTTGCTGGTTGACGTCTGGGGGGTTGTTTGGTTTAAGGGTGTTTGTTCTGTTTTTTGTTTTGTAATTATTTGTTAATGAACTGAGTTGTTTTACTTTCCGTTTTGCTTTGGTTGCTTCATAGTTCGGGTTTACAGGTGATTGGTTCATATTTGTTATCTCGTTTGGGATTTGTATGAATTTATCCTATTTGCCATAGAGATTTTGGTTGTGGTTAAGTTTTGGGCTGGCACAACTGTTGTTTCAGTTCGTCAGCCTAGTCTGGCAGATCAGAGTGAATTTGAGGTTCATCAGACCTGAATTTTGTTGCATATTAATATGGATTTTTTTGTTGTAATTTTTCTAAATTTTCATATTTTTTGTATTTTTGATATTTTTTTTTGTTTTGTTTTTGTTTAATTAAACCCTACTCGGGGAAATTTTTGATTTTTTGTTTTTTGTATTACGGGTTCTACCATTTTTGCTCGAACCCGTTGTATCTGCGGAGGCGGTGGATTACCGCTTCCGCTGACAGAAGGGCTTCCCTGGTGGCCTGTGCTTTGAGCAGGAGTTTCATTGCTGCTTCCCTCTCTGGAGGTGGCTGAACCCGCCCCACTGCCGCCCACACCAGAAAGGGAAGCAGCAATGCGACTCCTGCTTGAAGCACAGGCTGCCAAGGAAGCGGTACTCCTCTGCCTCCACAGACAGACCGGGTTCGTGCAAAAAGGCAGAACCCTTAATACACCGAAAAAAAAAAAAAAAATAAATAAATAAAATAAAATAAAATAAACCCTACCTGGGTTTGGTGCTATTTTTAGTTTTTGTTTTGTTGATTTGTTGATTGATTTTTTGGGTTACTAGCTGGGCTTACTTGGTGGATTTTGAGCTCTTGCTACCATGTAACAAGGACAGAAGGCCTGTTGTTCTTAATTTTGCTACGCAACTACTTACTGTGATTAATCTATATTTTATATGTATAGGTTTATATATCAGGAATAAGGTGAAAAAGTGAGTTCACAGATTAAAGGGGATTACTTTGATGTTTCATTCAAAAATGTAAGTGTTACTCCAAAGATTCTATGGGATTTCTCACAAAACCTGAGAGGACTTTACCAATAGTTGGTTTTACAGTTCGAATAGAGAAAACAATGCTGGGGTTTTGGGTAGAGGGATCTAATCTGATGGGATTCGCAAGATAGGATTATCAATAGGTACATATTATATAATATAACCATGCGAGTAGGAGGTAGATCAAAGACTTCCGATTCAGTCAAACGTCTCAAAGCGAGTAAGGGGGAGGATGGACTGCTTCTCTTTGGTGGCCGTCCCTACTTCCTCTTCCGCTCTTACTCGTCCCCTTTTGCACCCTCCGACTCAGCTGTTTCGCTGATGTCTGTGGGTGGCGGCCGATACATCGCGTAAGCATGCTATCAGTCGCCACAATTCGAAATTTTTCTTAACTTGAGAAAGTTAAGGAAAATCTTAGCTTGATTCGATTTATATCCTGACTTGAGGAAAGTAAGCATCTCACTTCAACTATGAATTCCAAATAAGGCAGAGCAATTGGATAAGAAATTTATTATTTACTTTCAGAAGTCGGGGAAAAACCTTAACTTTGGTCAGAACTACATATCCAGGGTTAGCCTATACATTCACATATAAAAACATTCGTGATGATATTTATACATTTCGTGTTGCACGTTTCTATAGACTGAGGTAGGTTTCCGCCATCCTCCTATTTCGCATCTGCTCGTGCAGGCAGGCGTTGTTAGTCGGGTATGGGTATAATATGTTTCTTCCCCCCCCCCCTCTCTCTCTCTCTCTCTCTCTCTCTCTCTCTCTCTCTCTCTCTCTCTCTCTCTCTCTCTCTCTCTCTCTCTCTCTCTCTCTCTCTCTCTCTCTCTCTCTCTCTCTCTCTCTCTCTCTCTCTCTCTCTCTCTCTCTCTCTCTCTCTCTCTCTCTCTCTCTCTCTCTCTCTCTCTCTCTCTCTCTCTCTCTCTCTCTCTCTCTCTCTCTCTCTCTCTCTCTCTCTCTCTCTCTCTCTCTCTCTCTCTCTCTCTCTCTCTCTCTCTCTCTATCTCTCTCTCTCTCTCTCTCTCTCTCTCTCTCTCTCTCTCTTCTCTCTCTCTCTCTCTCTCTCTCTCTCTCTCTCTCTCTCTCTCTCTCTCTCTCTCTCTCTCTCTCTCTCTCTCTCTCTCTCTCTCTCTCTCTCTCTCTCTCTCTCTCTCTCTCTCTCTCTCTCTCTCTCTCTCTCTCTCTCTCTCTCTCTCTCTCTCTCTCTCTCTCTCTCTCTCTCTCTCTCCCTCTCTCTCTCTCTCTGATTCTGTATAATTGTAAGAGAGGGCCTTTTGGCCCTAAATGGTACAGATGAATAATAAAAACAGTCAAACAGTCTCTCTGTGCGCGCGTGCGTGCAGGTGGATAGGTGGGCAGGCGTGTGCGGGTGTTTGCGTGTGTGCGTGTTGTTCCAGACAATTACTCTCCGATTGAGATAAAAGTTCCATTCTTGCACCAAAAAATAAAGCTTTCCAAATGAATGGATGAGTTCGTTGGCCAACACGGTTTGAGCACATTGAATTGGTCAACATAACCCTCCGTCGGGTGCAAATAATCTGTGAGATGAACTCACGCGTTTTTCTAGCACCAATCAGTGCGTAGGGGTTGCAGGAGGACGGACCCTGCTCAACCTTCTTATCTCACTTCCACTCACCAAAGGGTGCATCCGGATTTTCTTTAGAAGTTCTAATGAAGTTCATCATGTGTCCAGAGAGACCCATTAATCTGTCAGATGAATTGCGCCTGATCGTGTAAGTATTTGTGACTCATGAACTTCATATAGTTTTGCTTACATGTCTTTTATTTATAAATGCATTGGCTCATACAATGAAACATATACAAAGTGAAGATGGGAAAAAATTGAAAACAAGCTACCTATATTATGGAATAACGAGCTAAAAGAAAAAACGGACGTTGGATTCAGCACATCAAATAAAATAAGAAACCGACATGCTCCGGCTCAATTTTTTGATTGAAAATGGCAGTAGTATAGTAGACATTTTTATAAAAGCAAAAATATATGAATGAAAGGTTCAGTTTGATGCATTTTTCTGTACCACCACTCCAAAATTGCGTTTTTAATCTGTCAGATAAGTTGCGCCCGATCGAGTAGTATGATCGTATGAGCAAATTGCCTTCAATTATTTTTATTTATTTATCATAAATTGTTTTGAAATTTGAGCTCTTTGGGTGACAACGATATTGGTAAGTTCTTATTCCATGGCAAAAAATTATCTCAAATATTTGCTATTCAAAAGAGGTCTTGGATTTTTAGCTTTTTTGTGATTTCTAAGCAAATACTAATGTGTGGGTGTGTGTATTATTTATATGTATACCCAAGAAGAATTTTTTTTCGTGCGCATGCGTGCGTGTGTATTATTTATATGTATACCTAAGATAAAAAATTTTCACGTGCGTGCGTGTGTATTATTTATATGTATACCTAAGAACAATTTTCTAAATTTTATTTTCTCCAAAAACTCTAATAATTTGGTTTTTGCTGCGTACACAGACAAAAAGGCAAGGACAATTGTTAGCCGTACGTCCAAAAGCTTTGTGAAATGTAAATTAATACAAATAATATTTAATTACTATGCATACAATTTTCAGAAGTCAATAGTAACCTACCAAGTCAACTTCTTATACAAATCAACATTACTGTGATACAAGAGACTTAATTGTAACTAATAAATAACAATATCCCAGACCAATTAGAACTATGCAGTCCTATTTTTATTACTAACAACTAATGATGTTGCCACTGTGAAACGAATGATTGACAAAGCCTTTTATTTCAATCACCCATATCCCACATGGGTATCATCCTGTAACCTACACCTTATAAGTGTTTTGTAACTGATGTTAATGACGCCTTCACACATTCTCTCAGTTGATAAATTACATTGATGTTCCTCGCATACTAGCAATTTTTTTTTTCTCTCTTTTAAACACACTTTTGTTCTTCGTACGCATATCTGTTGAGAATTCAATGCAAATAGATGTTTTCATTATTCGAAGTTAACTTCAAACTAATTTTTTTTTCTCATCACTAGTCACTTTAGGAATTTTTTATATCGAAGTTCTAATCGTTTACAAGAACTAGTATCACCTGTTGTGAATTTGTTATTTGTGTTGAATACAATTAAGATTGACGTTGTCATTAAAATTGAAAGCCATGTAAAAAAGAGAGAATCCTATGTGTTCTGACGTGGAATCAGTGTTTATTTTGTATATAATCCATGTTGGTGTACAAAATGATGATTTACGACAGATACACAACGTCCCAGTGAGAAGGGGTTCCTCTACTAATCCGGAGAATACTAAGTCATTCATCCATTTGGCTTTCCTAAGTAACCTTATGTATAGTACATTCATTGTCCAAGATTATCAAGTTATTCCTGAGGGTTAAACTTGTCATCGTGTCTTGTTCTACTGGGCTGTGATTCTTTGTGCCACTTGTTAAGAAATTATTTTTGTATTGGGTAGTTTAATAAATCAAGGAAATGTTACCTTCATGTTTGTGTTGTGTAAAAAGTTACACTAATTCTATTTTTTTGGTGTTAAAAGATCTTGCTTATTACATGATGTTTTAACGTTTCAAATTGTTTAATTATCTACATGCTCACTCCTTATTCATGAAGACATAAAATTAATTGAGTAATTGTTACGATATTCAGTAACTTTGATACAATGAGGTAGGTATTTCTGTGGGTCATTATCGTTATTTTCTGTTGAATACTGATCCAAACTATGACAAAGTCAAAATAAAGGGGCATGGCCCACGTAGTCAAATTCAACATCAATAATGGTAGAGGAGTGCGGCAGCTACGTTATGACTTTAAAAGCTCATCATATTCAGCCATCAGGAATTCCCTTCCTCGGTTATTTAAGATTGGGGTATCCATTATTACTTCTTCAAATAATTGGAAATGAGAGCATTCAACTTCACGATAGGTCATGGGGTCTAGAGTAGACTCACTCTCTTGGTTGAGACAAGAACCGCCATACTCCTCTCTTTCAACACGTTCACTGCAGGAAGAGGCACACCTATTGACCTCAGGGCGTGCGAAAAAATCTCTCTGTGGGCAGAAATGCGCCCTTTTCAGGGTATCTTGCAAAAGGGATAAAGACTTGAATTGAGGTGGTAGAAGAAAAACTCAACTTAATATGGAAATGGGAGGAGGTGGTCTACACATACCCATATGGTATATAAAGGGCGTCTACACTGTTGATGGGTGAAAATCAAGGGGTCGATAGTAGTAGAGCACATTTCTGATCGCAAGTTCCTCCTAGAGATTTTTTTAAACGCTTTGTTTTCTAGTAGTTCAATTTTTAAGATTTTCTTCGTGTTTTGTATCTTATGACATTAAAACGGCCATAACTCCCCTTAGAAACGCAGTAAACTCAAAACTAAGAACACCATTGGAAAGAGCTTTACATTTCCTATCTACCTAATGCCAAACCAATATTTCTTAAACCGACTTGAAACTACACAAAAAAGAAGCTAAAAGAAAAATTCTCAGAATTTCACCTCTTTTTTTCATTTGTCTATTTCCTCTTAATACAGACTATTTTGGAAGAGCACTCCATAGGGAAAACATTGTCAGAATCTCAGCTTTCCGGCGGTATTGTCAATTATACTTTTACTTTGCTAATTAGAGGAAAATATATGCTTTAATATTGAAAAAGATGCTTTTTCAATTAAATTGAGGGTTTTCGTGAAAAATGACCCTCTATGAGCATACGATTTTGGGACAGGTTTCTGCGTTAACCGATTTTTACACTTTAACTAATTTTACCCTTAAAGTACGAAAAACCGGCGCCGAACTCTTAATTTCATAGGGGGTAATTTTTTCGAAAACTCTTGATTTCACTTTAAAAAAAAAAAGATATATATATATATAGGTATTTTTTTTTTTTTTAAGCATATTTTTTTCCCTAATTACCAAAGTAAAAGTAAAATTTACTATGATGTTGGAATGCTGAGATTCTGAGGAAATTTTTCCTGTGAAGTTTCTTTCCAAAATAGTCTGTATTGAGAGCAAAAAGACAAATGGAAAACAGCCAAATTCTGAGAAATTTTCTCTTTAGCCTCTTTTTTACATATTAAGTTGGCTCAAAAAATATTGGTTTGGCATTGGGTGTGTTATGGGTGATGACTAAGCATCCTGATGTGATGACACAGCGCAACCTGATTTTCCAGTCCTCGTCCCTTCGGGGGGGGGGGGGGGGGGGGATTACCAGTAATACCGAGTCCGTCGAGTCCAAGTTCCCACCACAAACGTTTACTCCCTCTGGATCCACCACGTCTCCCAAGTTTATGGTGTTACCTCTGTACATTACTCATACCTAAATAAATAACGATAAATAGTGGTCATTTTACGACGACAAATACGTGTGTGTTTATATTTGTAGACGATTGGTACCATTTTCTCAATTTTTCTCTGTCTGTCTGTATGTTTGTCCGCTTTTCAAGTCACAGGTGTCATTGGACAACTGATATGAGTGGGGGGAAATGTCTGTGTCAGTCCAACATAAATTATAGGCTGTTTGAAGTTTTTAAAATTTGAGCCTGGGGGGGTGTTTTAGGGGAGGCGCAGGGGGTGAAATGGTGGATCTTGGACACCATTGAACAAACTGGGGATCTGATTGATCGAATATGTTGGATTATTCTAACTTAAATCACAGGCTACTTGAAATTTTTCAAATCTGCCCCATGGGGGGTGATTTAGGGGAGGATGTGGGGGGGGGGGGGTTATCTTTGTCATCACTGAACCGGGGATCTGAGTGAGGGGACCTTGATTACTAAAAAATTTTTGAATTACACTAACTCAAATCACAGGCTACTTGAAATTTTTCAAATCTGACCCACCCCGAAGGGGGGGGGGGGGAGGGGGGTGAAATGAGGTATCTTGGACATCACTGAATAAACTGAGGACCTGATTGATTAAATATGTTTGGAATACTCTTACTTGAATCACAAACTACTTGAAATTTTCAAATCTGAACCATATTGGGTATATTGAGGGTGGAGTGGTGGTGGAATGGGGGTATCATCCAAACCACAGCTTACTTAGAAATGTTCAATTCTGACCCATACGGGTGTTTTTGGGGGAGGGGGTTTGGATTTTTTGAATCAGATCCATAGGGGTGTCCTAAATTGTGATGGGTGAGGGGGGGCTTGCGTATATTCAAGTCAACCTGTGTAACGCACGGGTGAACCAGCTAGTTTCAACTAAAAAATGGTTTTGTGTGTTTTCCCAAAGTTTTAATCTCAATTGCGATTACGCATGGAAGAGATGGTTACATCTGCGGACGTTATACTATCTACTCATCAACAACGATGAGGGGATATGGACATTTGACTCCGCCTCAGCCCAAGTATTCAAATATCAGGTACAAGCCCATTCACACGTTCGTCAAACTTACTGATGCACTGAACACAAAACCAAGAAAAGCATCTCTGGCCAATTTACAATCCACACCCTCACCACCGAACAGCCCGAAAACTGTCAACATGCATGACCATCGTAACATCAAATCAGGTGACAATAGAATCCGACCATCTCCAAGTATTCCGAGACAAATCTATTGCAATCCTTGCCCGATCTGTGGAGGACGTCATGGAGCCTGAAAGTGCTGGTGTTTCCTCTGGATGAGTACAGTGGAACGTTAGCACAGCACTCAGTTAATTGAACTGTGCATCAACAACTGCTTGGCATCACATCCTTTAAAAAATTGCCCATGCTAAAATGTATGCACGCAGTGTAAAAAGCATCATCTCACATTCCTACATGACAGTGATAACCGTGAGAGAGGAGTGGGCACAGAGGGAGTGACGCTATTCTCAGAAAATGGTGTGATTAATGTGCAATGTGGTCTTTCACATAATCATGGTTCTGGATGGGACAATGGGGATCGAAGGGACTTTGTCGCGGAAAATTATGAACACCGCGAGCTTGCACCTGAAGACAGGGGCGTACTGGAAGAGAGAAGGGTCCACAGTGTTCATACACTAATGCTTCTCTAAATTAACCAGCCCACAACGATCGAATATCAACAACTATCATCATCAGTGCCACCATATGAGAGCACTGGTTAGTGGAAAAGGTAAATAGCAATGTAATAGGTACCATTGGAAGTGAAAAACAAGCCACTAATGTAAAATTTGGTGACAAGAAGTTCCTTGGGCTGGTGCCAAATCACTGAGTTTCACTGCGGTGTTGAATGTGTTGAGAAAACAATATGAAATGAATCCAGACACTATCTACAAAACAAAATCCTCAGGAGCTTAGTGGACATTCCCTCATACTATTATATTAATGGATTTTCCTTCAGCAATGTATCTCAGGACGATGTTCGTGAAGCTATTAATTCAACAAAGTCAAACTCAGCTGGTTTCGACTCACTTCCATTAAGTTTTATAAAAAAAGTTCTGTCTGTTCTTCTTCCTGTGCTCACCTATGCGTGAAATTTTTCCATTACATTTTCTACTTTTCCAGCCTTATGGAAGCATGCTATAATTACAGCAATCCAAAGAATGAAAACCCCACCTCTGCCGATGAACTAAAACCAATCAGGGTCTTACCCATTCTAAGTAAGGGTTTGGAGTTGCCTATGTACAAGCAGCTCATTATTGTTTTGAACAGTTTCCATGTTCTAGATAATCATCAATCAGGCTTCCAGAAAGGTTCTAGCTGCTCCACCGCCTTATTGCGCCTTACTGAAAACGTTCGAGATGGCTTCTTAAAGTCCCTCGTAACCATTAATGTCCTTCTTGATTTTACAAATGCTTTTGGTTCGGTAGACCATGCCCTCTTTTAGACCAACCATAAATTGAAAACATTTTACGATTTTTATGCTACTTACTGTAATCTCATTAACTCTTTTTCATCTAACAGAACTCAGGCAGTGAGAGTCCATCCATATCCAACCCTCTAGCTCTCACACATGGTGTTCCTCAAGGATCTATTGTAGGGACCATATAATTCTCTTTATTTATTATTGATCTCCCAAACTCTATTATATTTTCTAAGTACATTTTATTTGCTGATGACCTGCAATTATATATCCAGTGTCCTATTAATGAGATTTCCACCATCATTAACCATCTCAACTCTGACTTAGCCAATATTAATAAGTGGTCCTCCTCTAATAGAATCACATTAAATCCAAAGAAAAGTCAAACTATAGTCTAAAATAAGAAACTTGGGTGTTATGTTTGATGCTCAGCTGCAGTGGAACCATCATGTTTCGCTCATTTGCGGTACGGTTTACCATGCTCTGTATTTCATGAGACCTTTTTAGCATTTTGTGACCAGTGAGTTGAGGAGGTCGCTTATTCAATCTCTGGTTTTGGCTATTTTACCTACTTGGATATTGTTTTGGTTTGGGTTAAATGCTCACTTCTCTAAACGTCTTACAGTTGCATTCAACTCCCGTGCCCATTTCATTACCAATGTTTCCATGTGAGAGCACATAAGCCCTTATTACACTTCACTTGTCGGTTGCAGCATTGGCAATCTAATGCGACCAATGTTTTATGCTTCATTTTTAAATCTATTAATGTTTCCCATCCATAATATCTCGACCCAATGTTCTGTCCTACTTCATCCATTAGAGCTAAAAATTTGCAGTGAATGGTGTTCTCAGTTGTGGAACGCTCTCCCAAGGGTTATCAAGGATTCTCCCTCCTATTCAGTGTTCAGAAGATGGTGCCTTACTCACTTTGCGGAATGTTAGCAACCACTCTTTTCACTTATCCTTCTTTTCTTCATTCATTAGGTACCCCTTCTCCCTCACTCTTTCTCTCTTTTTTTTTATTCTTTACTTACCACCTATCTTTCATTTTTCTATTCTTTTCTTTCTCTCATAACTGGGTCATATTTTCTCGTTTTTGTCATTATTTTGTAGTTTTTTACGTTATTGGCATTACTATTCGTTTGTTGTTACGTTTTTTTCCAATTTCTATAACTATTTACCTACACTATAATAAACGTTGTTTGCTACTTTCTGCCCTGCTCCAAGGATGTACGCTAGGTGGGCCCAGGTCCTTTGTACACTAAAATAAATACAAAAACTAAAGTACGTTGTTCAAACAGTCGATCTTCACAGAGATCTAGTGGATGAAATCTCACCTAGTGATCTTTACAGAGACCTAGTGGGTAAAGTCTCCTGGATAACAGTGGTGAAATGCAATGATTGAAGAGAAGAATGCCATTGGACTTCGTCACAGTTTGCACTAGAGTGAAAATGTGTTGTGTATACTAACGTGGAGCTTTGCAGCCCTCGAATGCTTATATAGTTATGAATGATCTTCAGTAATTGAAGGTTGTGTAGGTAAGATGTTTTATATAGTTGTAGCAAAATAAGGAATTATATTTTTTAAAGCTTGCATTCGCTCACTTTGTGTTTACAGGATAGGTAAAATAAGCCTTTGTCTGAGGTCTTGAAGAGTTCTTTGCAAAATGGCTTTATTGATAAATGCAAAAATATGTTAACTTAAAATGTATGATTGATATATAGATCTCTAAAACTCAGAACTATGGGAACTTCCTATGCTCCAATCTAAAATTCTTCTATAATTTATTGAGCTCATTGGTAATTTATGAAAAAACAAACAACTTCATAGTTGCTTTACCAATCATGTGGTTGTAGAAAAGTTCATAACAGATTAAAATGTCTTTCTTGAACACTCTATACATATCCTCGGCTTGATAGTTTAAGCGCAGTCTCGTAGCTGGGAAGGTCTGGGTCGTTACTTTCACTTATATTTTTGTCCATTGCTATTACGTCATCATAATCAGGAGGGGGATGGTCCACTGTATCCAGATCAAGCTGCATGGTATTGTGGTCGTAACACTGCAAAATAAGACATTTTTAGTAGGGATTCCCTATGCAAGTGGATTTTAGGGGGCTCCATAGTCATTAAGAAAATGCCCATTTTGAATTGGTCTCCCATCCATATAGTGTGGGTGCAAGATAATGTTGTTATCTTAAATAACTTATCGAAACTCATTCTGATCCAGTACTATTCCGTCTCTTTCCAATTCGCTGATTGCTTTGAATTCGTTTTTCCATGCATCTCACCCAATTTTTGTTTTTGTTGTGGATGACATTTTTGAATTAAAATTTAATTTTCATTATGCTCCAAAAGGATTGGGCAACAAGAAGAATACCACTAAAGTGCTAAGAAAATTAGCTTTTTTGAGAGAAAACAGAATCAAATTTTTCGTACACCCCCAGCCCTTTTATCGGAGTGTAAATACACATTCAACAGATAATAGAATATTAATTCTATATTTTAACAACAAAGAATCAGTTCAAGTTACTCATTAGGTTCTTCAAGTGGGTTTATTACATACAACCTTTGGCACAATCCAAGAATTAGGTTGGTGGTCTCCTCTAGTCACACAAAGCTTTTTTCCTTCACAGCCTCTGACGAACTGTTGAAAGGTTGAATTCCAATGCTAGAGAGGGAGAGAGAGAGACAGTGTGATCCTGTGTTAAATTCAGTCTGTGATAAGGCATTGTGTAACATAGCCATATCAACCGAGGGAGTGTGTCAGGAGCGTCTGGAAACCAAGACTGAGAAACGCCACCAGCTCAGTCTCCTGAGAGTGTTGTGACTCAGTACTTGCCGGGACTCGTCAGCCTCTTTTCCTTCTGCTTTCAACTGACAAGGGAAGGCTACGGTACTTCCCTGACCAATTTCATTCTAAATTCGACTGTTTATTCTAGAATCAAACTAAGTCGATACGCATTCAGTCGTTCCGCTGAATGGGCCTCAGGAATCAATTCTTTATGTAAAATATAGAGGACCTTTTCTGTTATCGTCCCGCTTGGCCCCCAGCTACCCACCGTTATCGTTCCTCCAACCAGAGTAGGTAGGTAGGTACCTATGTAAGTATTATATTGCAGAAAAACAGTAGGTATTATGTTACTGTAAATACCCAAAATTCGCCAAAACTAGTTTTAACTAGTCATAACTAGAGTCAGCCCCTCTACAACCACTCCTAGAGATATTTTACACGGATCAGTTTTTAGCATATATCAGTGGTCTGGATGCTCGCTTTGCTTGCATCTCAAAAATTCGTAACATCAAGTAGTTAATCCCTTAGTAAAAATTTAGAATAGTTTGATGGTGATATTTTGAAATTTCTCGCTTTCATATCAGTCTATAACAGATATGTGCATCAAGCCAAAATCCCGTTTCATGCGAAACTATCATCTCTACGGAAACGTCTACCGCCTCTTGCTGGAAGTTTTCTTGCCTTGTTCGGCACATGAAATTCAGATTACAGTGTCGCATACAAAGAACTAAATGACCGTTACACTAACCCCCCCAAAGTTGATGAAGCAGTTCTCAAATCTTTTTAAACCTTAGGACCAGCTTGCTCATCAACTGCGAGACACCAAGATCCCGGATGTCCCGCATAAGAGAATGATGAGATTCCGAGAACAGATTACTGCTTCCTACAATGTGCTGAAGAATCTACAAATTGAACTTCTAGCTGAGTTCATACTAACTGTTTTTCTATCCGTGGGCCACTTCCTTTCGATTCTCGAGACCGTCTTCATGATGACTTTTATGATACTAAAATATTAAGAGTTCCAGAACAACTCACCTTCCTCATTCAAGAATTACACAAAACCCCAGTACTGCGAAACAGGGCCCTTTGCAAGGCTATTACGCGTCCAGAGAAAGATTGATGAATCCCTATCAATATACCTACCGACAGGGTGCATGTAAGTGCCAATGACGATTTCATTTCATGTCCCTTATTTCAAGGCGCGCACAAAACTTTTACCTGCCCTCAATTTAGAGAATCAATCAATGAACGCCTCACAGTCATCGAATTAAATTCGTGCATAGTGTGCTTATCTCCCCATCATTTCCATGATCAGTGCGATCTCAAGGTTTGTAGATTTTGGTTTGGTCGTCATCACCCTCTAGTACACAAAAATAATCCACTAACTCTAAATAAATTTTTTGATGAAAGACCAGGCAATTAGCATGAATTTAATCATAGTTCCAAACCCTTAAGAAATATGTACCTAGTAATATCAAACCCCGTTCTGGGACCAATGAATCTTCCGTTCAATCCCTCAATATGGAGGCTCCTGTAGAGAATGGGATAGACACTAAGTATGCTGCCAGCGGGGACGTTCAGAATCATCTATCTATCAATCATTATCGTCCCTGGCATTTTATGACAACCAATAATAGGAAACGTTCGAGCGTTGCAATATTCCCAGATTACATTTCTTTGAAAAAATAAGTAAACAACACCCATCGTACCAACGTTCACCCCCCCCCCCCCCCCCATCAACCCCCATCCCTACAACTATATCACTCAGATTCGTTCTTCCCCAAAGTCCTTATTAGCGCTCATCATCATTGAGATCAGAGGTAGATATTGTATGGCTAAGTACAATAAAGAAAACCCATATTCCATTCAAACGAGTAAATCAGTCAGTTTCTGGTATTGGAGATGATACGAATCATATAATTATTGGAACAACGCAATTTTACCTACCTATACATTTGTCTAGAGAATTCCCTGGACATTCCGTCTTACCTCGAATATCTCTTTTGAAACCCTCCGCAAAAATTTTGGTCAAAATTCCAAAAACGGTACCTTACCACCCAGAGTATCACATTCCACATTTTATTGAAATTATAGATGGACCTCATGTCTTCAAAAATATTGATAGAAAACATGTGTCGTTCAGTACTACGATAGTTATCCAACTGCTAGACTAACTTCGTTAGGTTGGTTGATCGATAGAAAATATACCTACCTTTAGAAACAATAAGAATACAGGGTCAGGTTTCATAGGACACCTATATTCCTTACACGAATCATAAAAAATAGATGAATTGATTTAAGAACAACACGTTGAGTGTAGATAATGCACTTGTTAATAGGTAATGATTACCGCACCGCACAGTACTCCACGCTCCAATCTATTGATCCAGTTACCCCTGAACCGCCTCCGCCTTTAAAATTTGAATCCAGTAAATCATTTGATGAGATCCCTCTTCCTCAGCGTACAAACTACCCTCTGCTTCGAATCTTACTGATAAATCACCGACTCGTGTTTCTCTCGTGAGATTGGGGTGACACTCTGGTGATACTTGTCTAGGTATTTGCCTATCATCTAGAAAACTGCCGCTCACTGCTAAAGGTAGCAATAACACCGACACCAAGCTAACTGAAATCATTCAAAATTTTTTCAAACTTGAATCCGTTCCTGATACTTCTACTCTTACGCAAGACGAATTGAAGGCTGATGAGTATTTCAGTAAATTTACGAATCGATTTGATGATGGACGTTACTCTACCCTTCAAATTCAATAAATCATTGCTGGGTCAGTCTCCGATTATAGCACTCCAACGTCTCTACTCCTTCGAAAAACGTGGAGACAAACAACCTTCGCTTCGATCAACATAATCAGTTTATGGAAGATTTAAATATTTAAATCAGGGTCACATGGAACCTTGCCGACCTCCAACTCAATCGCTGTTAACTTATCATATGCCTCACTATTGTATTCACCAGCCTGGTGATCCACCAGACAAAATAAGAGAGTGTATAACTCACAAAAAAAGTCTTCAAAATTATCCCTGAACGACATACTGCTCACAGGTTTAAAACTACATCTAAACCTTCCGGAAGTAATCACAAGATTTAGACAAGATAAATATGTTTTTACTGCCGATGTGAGACAGATGTTTCGAGAAATAGAGCAGGAAGGTAAAGATTTGCAAGATTCGTACGGCGATTATCACCGAACGATTTTCGTATGACAACTGTGAGACACGGCACTGTAGCAGCACCAAGGCTGGCCAACCGTGTGATGAAAGAGATGATAATAGTTACCTAACTTGAGCATGCATAAATGTCCAGAAGTCGCTTCTACTTTGTATCAAAGGCTGAAAAATGGGAACTCAGTGCACCTGATCACCTCTTAATCTCACGCGTATCTCCTATTCAACCTATTGCAGTACCCCGCTTGAAGCTATGTGCCGCACATTTACAAGCCAAGGTCATCACGTCCATTCAGCCTCTTTTTCCCAAAATAGATAAGAGTCGGTCGTTGACAATGAGCTGCGGTAAATGCAGCGAGCGATTGATCGTAGAGGATCAAGTCGTTTGCGTATCTAATTTGTGCCTTGTGCTTCCACTTCGGATGCGTCGGCCAGTGAGAAGCGAAGTTTCGAGTTCTCAAAAAGGAAACTTGAAGATTAACGAATGTAGAAATAAAGTCCCTCATCTCCCCGGGAATGAATTATTGGCAAGCCAGGGTACTATTTCCACAGAAATTCTAGCCAAAATGTTTGATTCCCTCAAGAATGATTTGGTTGGTGATGCCTTTTAACGTTTGATATGGGTGTTTGTGGCGGACGGCACGCTTTTGCATGGGGTGCATGCCAAAGGAAGGTCGGGAGATTCACCGGGAGGAATTACTTGCATATATATGCCTGGAAGAATTCCTGCCCGCCGTATTTGGATCTGAGTCTGCTCCTTGGCACAGCCGTCACCCATGTAAGTCGTAGCCACACACTTATCTGTAATGATCACATTTCCTTGGTATATTTTCGATTAGGAAAATGTATGAATAAAAGAGATAAAGTTGCTCTCAAGTTTCTACCTCAAACTTCCAGACGAATTCCCCAATTTTTCGGAATACCTCTTGCATGATCTAATCATCAACTACGCTCCCAATTTAGGTTGATTAAGGAGATAGAGCTTTATCAAGACCTGGTCATATCCAAAGCATAAATGCATTTTTAATACAGAACGAAACAAGAAGGAAAAAAAAGAATCATAACAAGGCTCTAGTCTAAAGAGTGATGAGATCCTCGGGAAAATAAATTATGTTTCTGTTAAGCTGGATGTCTGCCGAGCGAAATTCGAATCATCAGCTGCTTCTGTTGAGGAGATTGAATCCGATTTAAATGATTTAAAAAAATGAAAAATTAGTACATCGCGTCTCAGTCCTTGAAAATTCCCTTAAAACTGGTAATGTACCTTTACCGAATTCAGACAGGCCTTCTGGTCACGAGATAGAATCCGCTCTTGTGGAAATGCAGGATCGACCTTGGAGGGCAAATAATGTGATGTTATTTGATTATCCTGAGGCATCTATTAACGATGTTATCCGTTTGCCCAAGAGGACGTCAATAAGTAATAGCTTACAACAGATCAGATATTATGCATTAGAGGCCCATTTGTACCATCTGTGTCATTCCCAAGATCCTTGAGAAACTTATTATTCCTCAAATATACCCAGAGATGTCCCACTAAGTATATTTTTAACGAGCAGCATGGGTTTGTAATAGGACGTTCGACAGTCACAAATCTGCTTGAATTTCAAGGATTCGTCATGAAAGGCTTCGAGCGTTCCTTGTGTACGTCTACACAACGGAAAAATATGGCAGAGTAGCGTCTGAAGTTGAAAGAGAGGAAAGATAAGGGAGAAAAATACATCACCATATAGTAGGTTTCCGGTATCCCCTCTATCATCTCATTAACTCAGTCAAAAAACGGATCAGCAAGCCAAAAGTATTGACAGTTTACTACCAGAATGTACGCGGCCTGAACACAAAATTATCTACATTACGCTACAAGTCCTGTCATATGATCTCTTTAGTGAAACCTGGTTTTCTAATAATGGTGAAAAATCTGAACTGTTCCTTTCTCAATATCAGGTGTATCGCTCAGACCGTTCGAAATTGAATAATTCTATCAAGTCCTTAGGTGGAGGTGTGCTTTCTCCGTATCAAAACAAATCCGTTCATATAGATGGGAATCCCCCGATGTGGTTGAGCAGGTATTAGTTATTCTTCCGGACCACAAAATGATCGATGGATGTGTTTATCTCCTGGATTATCAGCCTACTGCCATCTCTTCAGCTATTAGCAATGTCCCAAACATAATGTACCTAGATCTTGATATATTTATCAATGAATGTGCTCCCATCATCGAAGCCCATCCTGAACATCCCCTGTTCGACTTCAATATAGCACTTTCTCACCACATACTCACCAATATTTCCTTCACCCCAGCTGACCTACAACTTTAAAAAAGGAGATTTTGAGTCGATGAACTCCTACTTTGCTATATGCGATTTCTGTCACTGCCATTCGATCAGGCGGTCGACCAGTTCTATGCCCATCTCTACGAAGCTATTCAACGATATATACGTACCTACCTAAAACTTATCCTGTTGACTATTAATTCCCAAAGTGGTTTACTCGCAATCAATCATCACATCATCAATCATTACAAGAGAGGGGCTATGGGAGAACAAATGCTGCTCCAATGACATCATCTGGTTCACAGATGGGTCAAAAATGGAAGCAGGAACTGGCACAGGAATTTTTCTTGGGCAACACACCTCTGTATTCCAGGCAGAAATTGTGGCAATCGAGGCAGCAGCTGCGGAGAGTCTTAGGAGGGGGCATAAAAATGCCCACGTCCGCATCCTTTCTGACAGTCAAGCGTCGATAAAAGCACTAACGGCTCCAACCATCTCGTCCCGAGTGGTATGGTGCTGCATGCAAACCCTCAACAACCTAGCCAAACACAACCGGGTTCGCCTGGAGTGGGTGCCAGGGCATAGAGGCATTATTGGCAACGAAAAGGCTGACGAGCTCGCGAGAAGGGGCTCCCAAACCCCATTCGTAGGGCCTGAGCGAGCAGTCGGTTTACCAAAAACCACCTTCAGAAAAACCATCAACACGTGGGTCAACCAACAAACCGCTAAAAGATGGGTCAATATTGAAGGACACACCCACAGTAAACTCATGGTGGCTGAACTCAACACCAAAATTACTGAGGGGCTACTTAGGAAAAACCGTAGGGAACTAAAAACACTGGTTAGCCTCATAACCGGTTTTGCACCCCTAATCGCATAGGGGTCACACAAAACTCAACCCTCTGCAGATTATGTGAGGAGACTGACGAAACGGCATCCCACATAATCTTCGAGTGCCCTGCACTCACCCATCGCAGAATTGAGCTCTTTGATTCCGAGCGAACAATTAATCAAGAGCCTACCACCCCTCATCAGGGGGCTGAGTCTCTTTGATTAAACAAAAAACTCTCAGGAAAGTACAATAAGCCAACAGGTTTCCGTGCTGGGGGCTCAAAACCCCCGCCCTGAGAGTTTTTCTCTACATCTCTACATCTACTCGCAATATGATTAATTTGGTAAAAAATGAAAAACTTGGCACATTCCCGTTATAAAGTGACCATGAATCCGAAAGATTAATCTATTTTCTCGGCTCTAAGAGCCGAGTGTGAAACTATGTTTGATTCTTTGTACTCCTCCTACCTTGAATCTTTACAAAACGGACTCCATGAAAATATAAAATTGTTTTGGAATCACATCAACAATAAAGAAGGATGTAATGACTTACCATCTGTCTTGAGACTCGAAGATAGCATGGCCTCATCCCCAATAGAAATTGCTGATTTATTTGCGTCGCACTTCGCTTCTTGGCCCACCAGCCGCCACGATCCCGACCTATCCTTCTCGTGATATTCTATCATTGAGAGTGCTCACAGTCACGGAGGATGCTGATCTAGGTGTTTGTTCTCTCGACATAAATAAAGGAATGGGACCGGATGGTATTCCAGCGATATTGCTGAGAAGATGTTGTTTATCACTCGTTTCTCCTTTGACATCAATTTTCAATTATTCACTCAAATCTGGTGCTATCCCTTTAATATGGAAATTTTCATATGTCACCCCAATACACAAAGCCGGCAACAGATCAGGTATTATGCATTATAGGCCCATTTGTACCATCTGTGTCATTCCCAAGATCCCTGAGAAACTTATTATTCCTCAAATATAGCCAGAGATGTCCCCACTAAGTATATTGTTGACGAGCAGCATGGGTTTGTAAAAGGACGTTCGACAGTCACAAATCTGCTTGAATTTCAAGAATTCGTCATGAAAGGCTTCGAGCGACGCCTGCAGGTGAGCTACTCGGACAAGTTAGCTGACGGTTAGCTCGGTGTCTTATGTTTGCTGACGACAAGAAGTTTTTTCCTATACTGAGACACAAAAAGATTGTCACTTCAGGAGACCTGGATCGCGTTGGGGAGTGTTGCACACAGAATAACTTACCCTTGAAAGTTGGCAAATGCTCTGTATCCACATTTAGTCGTGTCTGCGACACATTAAACTTTAATTACCATCTCGATGGCACATCTTTCCCACGAGTGAGTGGAGTCTGGGACCTCGGAGTTCTGCTTGTCCCGGCCTTACCTTCTGTGACCATATTGACATTATCATAAGCAGGGCAATGATATCTCTTGGCTTCCTAAAAAGACACACTAGAGACTTCACCTGTACAAGTCCCTCGTGCTTCCTGTCCTTGAGTACACTACAAAATTCATATAGCCCACTTGGAACGGGACCGGAAGAGGTTTTTACGTCATGTGGCTTATAAATTGCACATCCCTTCCAATGAGGTTAACTACGATGCACTACTGGAGACCTGCAATCTGCAATCGCTCGAGGACCGAAGAAAATGATTGGACTTCTCGCTCCTGTACAAGCTAATTAATGGGCCTATTGATTGCCCATCACTCCTTGCACAAATCAACTTCTCAGTCCCCCAATTTTATTCCCTTTCAGCCACACTTTTTAAGATTAAATTCAATTCTAGCAACTATCTATACCATAAACCACTTTCTAGAATCCCCCGTAATTTCAATTTATTGTTAGAAAAATATTCCGACTTTGGTTTCTCCACGAGTCCGCTGTCCCGTTTCAGAAACCGTTTATTTGATTAGATCCCTTCAATTGTTCATTTTTTCCTACGATATCTCTAGTAAAGATATCTCTAGTAAAGATGAGAACAGAGTGGGCAAAGTATTTTTTCCCCATTCTTATTGCCACTGAATCCTATTGAATTTTAAACTTCTGGGCTAAGTAACGCTGAACCACCAAAGGGATTTTCCCGCCTATCTCATTTCTAAGTTTCCTAGTTCTTTTCTTGTTCACGAAAAGGTTTTGCAATGGCAGATTTTAATAATTAATAAACAAGAAAATGAATATAATTTTCATTAATCATGACATACCAACAAGACAAGCACATGCGCAAAAGGACCCCTAGGAGGGTCTCTATTAACATTACAAATTAAGAACGACGGTCGACCTCAAGATTGAGTTGAATTCAACCCGCGAGATAAACACCGCATTCTCCCCTCAAAATCATAAGCTGGAGGCAAGAAAAGATTGAGCACGGATCCATATTGCACGGATTTCTTATTCCTGTTGAAAGGTTTTTCCCAATAAATATTTTTCATTTTTCAACCTGTTTATTGTCCTGCAGGCCATCTCTTTACGGTTCAGGTTCTTTATTAATACATAAAATGTTTACCTTTTCAAAGGATGGCGGGAGCCCACCAAGTAGGTTACAGAGTTGGAGGCAACACTAAGGTTTACTTCAGTCAAACCCGTTCGCAGTGCGGATTTGGTTACAAACGGTTTGAGGTGGTGGTCACACTTATGCGCACTAAACCAATCACAAACCTGGTCGCCAACGGTTGGCAACCGTTTCCAACCGGCACTGCGAACAAAGCTTATATTGTTTTGAAACTTTGGTACTTTGGGAGCAAAGAATTTGTTAACTTTAAATTTCATAGCAATAGGATTTGTTCTTAATAATATTCTCATTATTCAAACAAAGATTTTGGTATTTTATTTTTCTATAGATTTTTTAAGCACATATTAATCCAAACTATCCATCATCTTGTCTTCCTTCATCTCTTCTTGACTAGTTGTTATTTCACTACCAAGCTTTGCGTGCTTGGTAGGAAACACCCAGGGAAATATCCACAACAGTTAATAGGTATTTCCCCATAGGTTTAATAGGTATTCCCCCCCCCTTCATCAAATTATACGCCAGAAGCCCCACAAAACAAAATGAAAATGTAAGAAGTTGGCAAGGTAGAGCAGAGCTACACAGCTCGTGGTTCCCGTTGTCGGCCAGTCGCAGTTCTCCTTGCGGCAGCCAGTATGTGGACGTGGGACGGCGTGGGGGGCAGGCACTGGCTCAGTTTTTCATCGCCATCAAGCTTGTCCAGTCCCAGCATTGCGCCAGTGCCGATGTTCTATCATTTACCCAATTAATAATGTATTACCTTTTCCTTCCCTGTGCAATGGCCAATCTACATGAAAGGAAGTTTTTCGCAATATTTGCTCAACGTGGGGGAGGATGTTCGTTCATTATGCTTTACGTCCATTAACAGTTCTCTTACTCTAGTTTTAGTTGTTTAATTACTGTTGTGAAGTTACCTGTATAATGTTTTGACACTTTTGAACTTTCTGTTTTTTATGAGAATATAGTTTATAAACGCGATTGCGCACCTTTCTTCATTCTGATCCTGAACAACGTTGAAGGAGAGAATGGAGGGTGGAGGGGGGTCCTGATAAGATTTATGATCGTGGCATTCGGGTTTGAACATTGGTTGTATAGAATGTTTTCCACATTACTTACTTCAGACCTATCTTTTCTTAGAGTTTCCTCTACGTTTTCCTTTCTGCGAATTCCCTATGTACATCTGTGTTGTGTTTGTTTTCAGCATTATCATCAGGGGCGTGCAGCACCCCTGTCGAAAAGAAGAAGACAAAGTTACGTAGGCAACCAAAAGAATTAAAATTCGAATACTTGAATTCGGGTGGATTCTGAAGGATTCAATTAAGTTAGTTCTGTCGATTCTTCGTGGTAGATTCAAATTAGAGATCGATGAATACTTTGCTATCAAAGATCGAAGCAGAAGAAGGTACAAGTGGGGGCGGAGTACCGCGCCTGGATTTGGGTGGTGCAAGGTTATTGGCCAGGCCCTTCTGTCAATGTGTCCTCTTGTATTTACTTGATGGTTTGGTGTGCATATTTGTAGCGTCGTGTGCGTATGTGTAGCTGCTGATGTAGGTGACGTCACTGAGTCACCACAGTTTTCGTGTGGTTCCCCCTGTGATCACGCAGGCTTGGCAGCTGGAGTTGGCAGGCTTGCTATCGATTGTTTGATGTCCAATGCTATCGAGGCTTGTATATCAATGGTTTCAATAGTTGGAACCTTCCAATTTATTCTTTCTGGGATATAAATTTTCATTTGGGTACCTCGTTGTCTCTCACTTGTCTCGCGGCTTTTTCGCTCATTTGTTTGTTCTGAGTACATCGAGAATGGAGATTCGTTGCTCGTTTAATTCGCGTAATTTTGAAAAGTGCGACATCATCAGGTTCCCGCCCCCGTTCAACTTTTCCGCTACCGAATCTGATGGCAGTTGTATAGAAATGTAATAGCGAGTAAGTAGGTATACACGACATTTTTTAATCGAAACCTACTATAGGTATCAGTGGTTATCTGGCTATTGTTCAAATAGTTGTTTGCATTGCTTTTCATACCTGCTGTTTTCAAACGAGGAAAATTCATGGAGTACACAAGGGCAACAACCATTGTCTGGTCTTTCTTAAATATCTATTGAGAAATTTCAGGTAGCGATACTCAAATCTACTCCGTCATCAAATTTCAATGATCTCATAATTGATAAGTTTCTCGAAAAAATTTGGCGGATCGATCTCATTTTTTACAAATAAATTTCTAATCATCTCTTGCAATCAATATGACTTGTACGACCATCTTGCAAAGAATTATTATTCTAAGTACCTATTTTATGTTTTTTACCAACTTCATTTTGGTTTTAGAGGATTTTTTTATATTTTTTTATGGGTATAGCCAGTTCTCCATGGTTGGGGCGGACTGCTAGGACATACAAGCAGTCGCCTCCCCATTGGCAAGTCCTGCATACTGGCTATTTGGGTGGACATTTTTAGTTTCAAACATGCTAGAAGGCCAGTATATACGATTCCCTTTACCAAACAGCCCTTAGAACTCCTTTACATTTCTATCTTTGTTTACTGGGAGGCTTTGGATCTAGGGGGAGAGAGGGAGGGTTCGAGTGCGGTACCCTCCAGTCCAGGGCCACGCTACGCTTCTAATTATTATGATTTAAATGACTAATTCGTTGAGAACGATTTAATAATTCAATTTCATTACTTGAAACTATATTAGGTACCTAACTGCGCATGATTATCTTAGCTGATGATTGGCACAAACACAAAACCTTATACCGTATAGCCTAAGGCTGTCTACGGGGTTTGTTAAATCAATTTGTTAAAAGTCTGTTTATCATAAATTTCTAGTTAGTTACTTACTCTTTATTTCATTAGAACTTCAGTTTCTTACATTTCCACTCCTATTCTTTGGTTGGTCTGAAGATAAATATCTTCCTTGCATAGCCAATACTGTTTGTTGCTGAATCAAAGGGAAAATAGGTAAACCAGGTGTCCCCTGGTTGTACCTATGTACCTACTTGTTGATCTAGGGTAAAGATGTGTACAGTGGTGTCGCTCTCCGCCCCCTCCATCCATGAATGACGTCGTTCGTAACGCGCTTCAGTTTTCTGAAACTTCCAGTGGCAGAGATAGCAAATACACACAACCATGATCAGCAAGCAACTCATCATAGCACTGGAAAGAAGAAGATAAAATAATAAATAGATAAATTAAAAAAACATCTGCCATGTTGGGTGGAGCACTTAGCTTTCTCGTACCTACCTATCTATCCATAACATGAATTTATAAAGATTAATAGCGGGTTCATGGCTGTCAATCGATGTCTAAGTTCCGTGAACCAACTTGAATCTGGCCCACTTTCATCAAAATACTATTTAACAAAGTTTAGCCAAACTCCATTAATCCATTAATCCAAACTCCAAAATCTTGAGGATTAAACCTTGGCATCTTTCACCAACTCAATACTCGTTTACCCAGTATGGAATAACGAAGTTTCTCTAATCAATATTTTCGTTACTCTACAAGGCATACTTTACCAATTCATCATCCAGTCTTTGTGTGCCATAATTATAATTATCATAATTTTCCGCTTATCCTGGTGCTTGGCTGCAAGCAGTGTCAGGGTGTGTATGTGATGAGGCATTCTATCCCATTCTAGATCTTGTTGTATTGTTCTATTATAGAACGTGGGTATTTTCTCATTATGTTAAGTGATAGAAAGCCAGGGAATGCATTATGGTGAGGAGCGGGCAAGATGAGTTCCTATTTGCCATCTTCGTACTGGTTTTAGTCAAAAGTTCTCTCGCATGGAGGTTTTTTTTCCCCCAGGAATTAATTGTAGGAAAAACTATACTCCTAAATATTTATACTCCTTAGCAATATTGATCTTTTCTCCTACCCATTTCCATGAATCTCGGCTCCATGTCATGTCTGCTCGGCTTAATCCACCTAGGACGTAAGATAACGACATTAGTCTTCCCCACAGCTTCAAATATTTGGCCAGATTGTTGAACATATCCTGCAGATCCGAAGGGTTCTCACCAATCAGGGCGATCTTTTCGGCGAACAACAGGCAGCCTGTCGTTCTACCTCCCACAACGGATTTCGAATGGTCGCTCAAAAAAAGGACTAATAAGGTAGGACTTTCAGGGCAGCCCTGCTCAACCCCCACCAACGGAAAGAATCGCTCAGTGATTGCACCGCCAGCAGTAAAGCACGTATCATCTTGGTGACAGACCAATACAAGTCAACTTGTCGAATAATGCCTCTCTACTCACCGTATCAAAAGCTGATCACAGATCCACAAAGCAGCAATATGTTTTACAATTTTGGAGGAGCCTCTCCTCAATTACATTTGAAAGCGTTAATATGTTATGGTCAACTGTTGCATATCTCTAACGAAATCCAGCCTGGCTTTCTCCGAGAATAAAGTTGTGTTCCACCCAGTCCCTAATTCTGTTTGTCATCATCCCAGCTTATAGCTTAGTCATAACATCGATGCGAAATAGCCCGCGGTATCTTCCTGGGTCTTCTCTGATCCCACTTTAGAAGACAGGAAAAAACCATCCAGGAGGTATCCTGATTCAAAAAACTGGTTGTATAGAGCCAGAATTTCCTGTAACGCCCAATCAGGGGCGTTCTGATAGGGAATGCGGATTTGTCCTGGTGCTTTGAAAGTTTCCGTTGCATTAATAGTCGTTTTTAGTTCCTCTAGGCTAATGGGGCCATCCAACTGATTTATCCATTTGGAAAGGGGGTGCATCCGGAAAGCTTTGGGATGAGGGGGGGGGGGGGGGGGGATCTGTATAGTTGTGCGAAGTGTCGAACCCAATCTGACATTTGCAAGTATGGCATGGCATTGAACTTACAATTTTTGAGCTGGTTGGCGATTAGCCAGTGTCTGTGAGTGACAAATTTTGTCGACGCTGCCCAGGCTACATTCTTAACCTATTTCCGTGACTTTTGTTGTTGTTCGATCCTAATTTTACTCTAGAACTGCAAATAACTGATTACATATAACTAATTAAATTCGATCCGATTGTTTCAAAATTTGATGATCTGATAATGTGATTTCTGGTCTTTGCCCCCAAAAAATGAACCTAAAAATTAAATACGAGTGAGAATGTGGTGTTTATAGTGATTTAAATAAGAAAATTTCATTTAAATTGTTTCCAGAGTTCGTACAAGTTTTTTTTAAATTAATTATTTTTTTAAGCCGTGTTTCAATTTACTTATTGACACAAGAAATGTAAACAAGTCTTTAAAACGACTTAGGAACAATAGCAAGTCTTTAAAAAACCCGCTTGCGATTTAAATGTTTTTTAAACACTCAAAAATCGTTCCTTTTTAGGTGATTTTACGTTAGGTACATAAAAAAAAAAGTGGTAATTATTTATACTAAGGTGGCTTGTCGGTATCATACCTACAGATCAAATGGTAGGTACAAGAAATACAAGTTTATAAGACCGGATGCGCTGTCCTCTCTTACTATTGGAGAGAGCCGACCGCTTCGCTTTTGTTCAAATTACTTCTGTGGCGGAGATCGTTTTCATAGGTACTCCATTTCTGAATGGCACGTTCACGGGTCTTTAAAATTATGTTAAAATGTACTAAAACTAAGTAAACCAAATGTGGGAGTATAAACCTGTCAGTGCATTGGTGACTGGTGCTTTCAAAACATTGTATATTGTGCTTCTACTCAGTGATGAATTCTAATCACCCTTACCCTCCTAAAAGAACGTTAACACCAGCATGTGTAGGTGCGACATTTGTCATCGTCGAGTTTGTCCGTGTATCGTTGAGAACTTTGCTGGTGTGCACTGCCAAGATCGCGTAATGCTTGGTAGATACGGCTATTAGCGTCACCATCTCTACGATTTGCACTTCTACTTAGCGTCTTCTTGCCTGATTCTTCCCATCTTTGCGATTAATTTGACAAACCCATGCGGAGAACTTGAGTATTCTGACAAATTAGGTCACACCTTTGAGTACACTCACAGTTGAATGGAACCTTTGTGATACCTATGTATCAACAAGCCGTGCTTCTATAGCAACGCAAGAAATCTATAACCTTGAATGGTCGACATGGCTGTGGCGTTTGCCGCCCGCTTCCACCTGTAGAGCCCGCACACGGGACGATGCTCGTTCTGTACGACGTACGCGAATCTCGCTCGACCGCTATCTGCGCACGGCGTCGATTTTATCTCAGTCGAGCTAAAACCCACAACTACCAACGGAATACATTACTACATTATTTAGTCTTCCCCTCCACCTCAACAAAATGGATATTGAAAGCCTAGAAATGAAAGTTATTTGCACATTACTTAACTACCTATTCTAGTTTTAACGTATCTAACAGGTCAAAAGGAACAATGTTCCAGCCATGTAGCATGATAGTATGAGCGAATTTCCGCAAATTATCGTAGTATATTTATGATAACTTGATTTACAATTTTAAGACTTTGTGAGTACAGACATTATTTACTAGTTATATCATTTTCATGACAAACAATTATATGGGGTTTTCAAAAGGAAATTCTCTTGTTTGATTTTTTTTTTTTTTTTAATACAATTTGTAGCAGCTTTTAACGATTCTAAAGATTTTTACTATGTAAGTAAACGAAATTTAAGTACATTTTAGCGAATTTTCGTGGAAAATAAAGCTATAGCAGTGGCTCCGAAAATCCCTTCATGGAAATCCGTTTTGAGCCATACTGAAACGATTCCTGGAGTTCTCTTTTATATATATTATATTTATAATAATTCTGAAGCAGAGAGGATCCGTGCTTCAGAAAGGATTTTTGTTTTCTGTACCACACATTTGCAGAGAGAGCGGAAAATTGTGGCAGGTATAGATATACGACGCCTAATTAGATAAAGACTGGACTATGAAGAGGAGAACATTTTGATCCAGGAAACATAACGCAATGACAGAAAATCAGCTCAAGGGAAGCAGTAAGATTATGGTCAACACAAGATAAGAGTCTTCACAAGGCTAGTTTTGCAAGGCAGACTGCAAGATGCAACACGATGGATAACGGACAGGTCAATGGGAGGAGTATTACAGCCAGAAGAAATCCTAGAAGATGGTTCAACGGTTCTGCAAGCCCTTCAATCCAAGCATCCCAACCAGATGCTTCCTGCTCCACAGACCTTAGCTGATGGGTCGCTGCCAGTTCTAGTGCATGTAGGAATAGCTTCTAATCACATCGAAAATGTAGCTCACACATTGAGAGGGAGTGCAGGTCCCAGTGACACAAGTGCAGAGCACTGGAGGGATATGCTGCTCAGTGTTGGAGCACATAGCCTACGCCTGCGAGAGGTAGCCCTGTCTCGAAGATTGACAAATCGGATAGTGGATTGGAACCAGATCAGGGCAATGCTAGCTAGAAGATCAGAAACCATGAACAAATGTCAAGGAGTGAGACCGATTGGCATTGGTGAGCTTCTCCAGAGAATAACAGCAAAAACAATGGCTCTCGTTACTGGGGATGATTTGAAGGAAAAAAGTAGCCATGATCAATTATCGGCAGGCATCCGTTCTGGGATAGAAGGGGAAATACATGCAATTTCATCCATGACCGAAATGAGGGACTTTTACTGGTGTTACCTACGCTTTCAATTCAATCAGTAGGTCCTTAGCATTTTGGAACGCAAGGATTTATTGTTCAAGATGTTCAAGGTACCTGTTTAATACCTACAGCTTCCTGTAGGTATTAAACAGGTACCTTGAACAGGAACTGGAACCCAGGAACCGGAACAGGAACCCCTTCCTGTTGATCTTATTTCGAAAAAGTACTGTTGCACAACTTATTAAGGAAGGAACTACCCGGAATCTCTTGGGTATGCTGATGTGCGCAGTTAGATAATGTGAGAGCATGGTTGATCTCCTCCGCGTGCAAGGCCCGAAATGGTGATATAATCCACAACTATCCAAGAGCTACCTTATCATAAAACCAGGTTTTAAACAGCGTGCTAGCAAAGCATTTCATGGCCTAGAAGTAAATGTGGTTTATTCACAGAGATATCTTGGTGGCCTAGTAATAATATACTTGGATTTCGGTAGAAATGAATATTAATTCATTATTTGTTTAAACCTTTTATTAAACACGGTACAATATTGAGGTGCAACGTGGAAAACTAGTGGAAGGAAAAACAATCATGGCTAATGAAGATAGAAGACGATAAGGTTGTTGTTGCCGTTCTATGTTTTGCCCGTCTCAGTGGATCCAACAAGTGAGCAAAAGAAGTTAGTCGAAGATAAAGTCAAACACTGGACGGAAAACATTAGAAAACTGTCCCACGCTGCAACAGCAAACCCTCATCAGGCAGCCTATGCCGTTTTTACAGAGTCGATGCAATTTGAAAGGACATTTCTTCAGAGGAAATCTACTGCTTCTTTCTACAGACAAAATGAACGAAGCGTATCAGCCTCTTGAGGAGACAGTTCAAAACGAGCTTATAGCTATAGCTATAGCTATAGCTATAGTACTTATAGCAATCCCCCTTCTCTTGCTGAAAGAGCCAAGATATCGAACTCCCATGGACTTACTTCAGGAACTTCAGGAGTGTTGAAGGGAGCTTCTTCATGTTCTTTCAACTTGTTTTTTCTTGCTAAAGGCGCATGGAGACTGTCTGGATTACACTAATTTGAGTTTTCACTCCTACCCAGTACCTAAGTTACTTGTGAGAGGGGTTGGTTCACTTATCCGCGAGCTTCTCGGCGAGCTGCTAGAGGAAGGCGTCATACTCGTTGTGCAGGGGGTCCATCGCACCCAACTACTAGGGGGGGTAAATGATTCACGAAGATCTTCCGCTGCTGCATTGAACTTTCTGTGTTTCGCATCTGCAATCGTTGGGCAGTAGTTGGCCAATTGAGGGAATAGTAAAGGCCCATTTACACTGGCCCGCACCTCAAATATGGTGCGCGTGCAGTGTTTAAACACTTACTCGCGCCGAGCAATGTCTCTTGCAATGGTCTCTTATTTGGTTATCACAATACTTATCAGACCTTTTTTGCCCGTGGAAAAGGGGGTATTACGGCCGTTGGCACGGCGACATTTGGGGATAGGGATGCATTTTCTTTGCGTTTCAGAGGGTGTAAAACACTTATATATATATATTTATTTATTTATGGAAACAATTTTGAGCTCCCTACTCCTCCGAAACCGCTGGTTCGATCTGGACCAAATTTTGGTATGATGTATTACCTTATTGGAACTTGTTCCTCGCTGCCTTTGGAGAGGATCAGCTGACCACGAGCCGTTATATCAATAATAATGATGACAAAATTGTGCTCAAATCTTCCCTATTCACCGTATTTGATACGGAGCCTCTCTGGGACAACTAGAGACGAGCCAATTGAGGGGTCCCATCCTGATCAGCTGAGTGAGCCAAAACCTCTCCTGTTCATCGTAGGACGTTGAAAATGGATTGGGGGCTTTTATGGAACAACAAGAGACGAATGACCTTACAGGCTCCATTCTGATCAGCTGAGTATCCTAAAATTTATGCCATCTTTCGGATTACTACGAAATTTGATGGAGAGCCTCTCTGGGACATCAAGAGACGAATGAAAAAACGGGCTCCACCCAGAGCTCCCGCTAGCCGATTCGAAAAGTTGGCTCTGCTTACGCAAACTGCGTGAGTGTTTTTTTACACTTAAGCCCATGGTTAAGATCCATCTGCCCACTGCATCTATCACAACGCCGTAGGAGTTCTACAGGTCCACGCCCATATCTTACTGCAAGACCATCACGAAATTGTATATATGAATTATATATACAAATAATTCATTTTTCCTACTACTTTGAAATAGGCTAAAAGCCTAAGTATAAAAGATCAAAGATCAAAGTCAAAGTCAAAGTCAAAGATCAAAGATGGTAGAGCCACTGTAATGGATTGATTTATTACTATATATAAAAGGAATTATACAATATATATAAAGGAATTAAGGGATCACTTTTTCTTGTAGAAGTCAAAGACCCCAGATCAATCGGACAAAGTTCAAATTGTATATCATGGTTAGGTACCTAATGGAAATGGGATGCACCGTATTCTTTTGTTTTTTCTCAAACACTGAGAAAGACCAGAGGTATGAAGCTCCGACTTGAGGCAAAACACCCCGGTTGTTGTTTCCAGCTATAATGAAATCAGGACTCCATCTCCTCTAAATCATCGAGAGCTTATACACAGAATCAGAGACGGTCTGACAAGGGCCGTGACCTGAAGATTGTGTAATGACGGAGTCGCGAGTTCGGAGAGGGGAACCAAGCGGAGGAGGAAGACGAAGGATGAAAGGGAAAACTCAGGAAGAAGAGAAGGGGCGACTAGTCACTGGGAGGTTACCATACGGTCACCGCTACCCAGGTAGGAAATTCCCTCAGCTCCCAAATAATCTTCAGTGATGTCGCGGAAACTAGTCAAGTTTTTAATACTTTTCGACAACACGAATCTATTGTACTTCCCTGGTCAGTTCCTCACCGGTAGAGTCCTTGTTGAGTTGAAAGATGACACTCCTGCTTTGGGTAAGTGGTCGAATCACTATCTCACGGGATTTTGACAACAGGTGGGAGCACTTCCGAATCATGTATGAAGTCATAGCACTTCTATCATGTATGAAGTCATAGGTTCCACGAATTTATACTTGAATTTTTATATTGAATTGGAAATCCCTTCACTGAAAATTCAATTTGCCAGTGGTGTATTTAAGTTGCAGGTAACAAATATATGGGGTGGATACCTACTAATCTATGGGGAGGATACACAAAGTTCCGTTTGAAAACGCATCTCTCAACGAATTTTCGCAGGAAATGAAGCTATTGCAATGGCTCCAACAATTTTAAAACCAATATTTCCGAAAATTTTCTTCATTGAAATTCGTTTTGTGACATTCATATTTATGCGTCATTCCAGACAATAACTCTTCTTAGGATTGACATAAAAATCCCGTTTTTGCGCCAAAAAATCAAGCTTTCCAAACGAAAGGATGAGTTCGTTAGCCAGCATTTTTTGAGCACATTAAAGTGGTTAAATTTCAAAAAAATGTGCTAAAAAAAATGACTAAAAATGGCTAAAAATCGTTAAATTTATAAAATTTATATTTTTTAGTAGAGTTTTAGTCAAAAAAGTTTATTGACGATGAAATGTAATATTAAAAAATGTATGCAGAAATTAATGCTGAAAAATATCCGTAAATGTTATCAATATTTGCCAAAAAATAGACGAATGAATGAATAGTGAATTTATTCCGAAGCAAAGCAATGAGTACCATAAAAATACGAATACAGTTCAAATACAAATTATTAGAGGTTGATTACTTCAATGGAATATACCCCTAAGCCATAGGGTAGGCCCTGTGCGGCTAGGGGGAGTTGCTTATGATTAACATTGCAGTTATATTCTTCTTTTACATGTGTAACACCCGGAGAACTAACTCAGCAGGGACTATTAAATTTACCTATTTAGAAAAGCAGAAAAAAGAAGAAAAAATTGAAGCTAACTTTTAACGCTTAAAATATAGACAATACAGAATTAGTTTACATAAATGCTGGAAAGAGCGTCTAAGCAATTTTCAAATCCACGGGAAATCATCCATGAAAAAATTTTCTTTTTATAATTGGAGCGGGAAAAATTTGATGGGGATCTCATTTCGCCAGGCAATGAGCGGATCAAGAATGGCATGGTATAAAATATGTGTCTGGATGTGCTCCATAAACGGGTTTTTGGTGCCGGCACCACGGCATGGGAGGTGAGACTAAGTGGGTATGAAGTATTCTTGGGGATGTTGAAAAACTCTGGATGTTTGTGAAAGAAAGAGAGGGACGTTTTTATATACAATTGATGAATGGAAAATACGCGAACATAGTTGTACAATTCGGTGGTGGGAAATCTTCGAGGTCTTTTTGCAATTATTTTTAAAATTCTCTTCTGTAAGATGCTTAGGGGGTTCAGAAAAGTTGAAACAGCGCCACCCCTTGCAATCATCCCAAAGCCAATGATGCTATGTACTAGAGCCTTGTACATAATAATTGAGCTTTCTTTATTAAGGCATCCTCTGAGTTTGAAAAATACGTGGGTGAATTTGCGAAGTTTCTGGGTCAGAGCTAACACTTGACGATCCCACCTGAGTTCCTCGTCAATTACTACTCCCAAGTACCTTGCGAACTGGACCCTTCTGGGGCTAGCCCATATGCGATTTTTCCCTAGAAAAATATCCATTGTTCAGTATCCACCAAATTCTCCTACGAACTTCCCCTACTTTTCACTGCCTACTTAATCAAGCTTGGTTGTTTCCCTAATTATTTTATTAATTTTTGATTGTTGGTAGGTATATCGTTTGTATTATAACATTTACGATTTAAATCACAGTTGAAATACACGTAATGAAAAAAAATTGAAGTTTTCTGTGGTGATTGAATCAGTTTAATAGAAAAGATTGTAGCAGTAGGATTTCTATTCTAACCTAGCATATTGCTGGTTTGAGTTTGTTTTGTTTACATTTTGTTGTTTGTCGTTCTCGGTTTCATGCCCCGTTTTTTTATTCCGCTTACTTATATAATAAAATTTATTGTGTGATATTGTCTAGATCAACAAATAGGAAACAATTTATTGTGGATAAACCTGTAAGTGAGAAACGAACACATACATAAATATATGATTTTGCAGGCAGTGTCTAGTTTATTTATAAACCTAGTGGTCCTCATTTCATCTGTAGGTATTCGTATTTATCGTAGTTTTCAACGTTCTGATTATTAGGTAGTTAATTCGATATTTTTTCTAAATAGTATTAGGTATGCTTTAATGATCCATAGGTGGGTTTGTGAATATGGAAGCGTATATGATTTCAAATCATTAAGAAAAACCATTGAATATCTAATTATATGAACGTTTGACAGTTTATAGAAATGAATACTAAAACTGTAAAATCACCACCCGTGTCCTTCGAGGCTCTTACCTTAATTGGTGGTCATTCTATAGGGGCACTTCCTTTCATCCCTCTCTCCCTCCTCCATCTTCCTCAACTTCCCTTATCCCTAGGGTAAACCTGGGCGTCCTCCCCACTTTTTAATTTAGTTTTTTCTTTTTTTTCTTAATGGGCGTGCCCCCTCCTTCTTTGAAGGGAGGTTTCTTAAAAAAAAAAAAAAAAAAAAAAAAAAAAAAAAAAAAAAAAAAAAAAAAAAAAAAAAAAAAACCCACCACTGTTGTGTGTCCGCAAATCCTTGTAACGAGCTCATTTTCTACAGTTTTCATCCGATTCGGATGATATTTTCTAGGAATGTGCAGGCTAGGGGGTAGACGGTGCCCTCTCAGTATCATCGTTCATCACTGTGTGCATGCGCAAACGTATTTTCTCACGCCCTAGTCGTTCGATCTCGCTCAAATTTGGATGATAGTTGGGGGATGACAATTTGATAATCTTATATCAATTTCAACATGATTGTATCATTATTAACTACTGCCACATGCGCCAATATGAAATCTTTGTAACAAGCTTATTTTCCACAGTTTTCGTCCGATCTTGATGACATTTTTAGGGAATGTGCGCTAGGGTGTAGACGGTCCCCTGTCAGTTTCATTGTTGCGAAATCAACATTCCACTCTGCGCATGCGCAAACGTAAATTCGATTGTGCTCCATTTTTTCACGCCCTAGTCCTCCGATCTCGCTCAAATTTGGATGATAGTTGGAGGATAGCAATTTGATCATCCCATATCAATTTCAACATGATTGTATCATTAATAGCTACTGCGGATGCGCCTATGTGAAATCCCCTCTCTAGCCGTTCGAGTTCGCTAAGATTTGGATGATAGTTGGAAGAAGATGATAGGCAAACGAGGAAGCTATGTACCAACGTTTTTTTAAATTTATTAATAACATTTTTAGTGAATTTTCGTAGAAAATTAGGTAATTGCAATGGCTCCAAACTAAATTGAAATACTTTTTTCTTCAAAACATTCTCCATATAAATCCATATGGAGGCATTCAGACACAATTTCTAGATTTGAACGCTTTTTCATATATGTATAGGTATGCACTGTAAGTGCATGTTTTTCGGGCTTATTGGGATGGTCAAATTTCTAAAAATTTGCTAGGAAATCACTAACAATTTAAAAAACGGCTAGAAATTGGTGAATTTATATTTTTAAGAGGAATATTACTCAAAATAAACATATCAATTAAGAACTAGTGCATTAAAACATTCATGCACATAATTATGCTGAGAATTGTACTTGAAGTACATTTATATGTGCAACGAAATCGATAAGACGAAAAACCTGAAAACCCGAAATCTTCTTGAATAGCAGACGATAGTTTAGAAGCATCTGCTTTTTTGAAATTTGGTTGTAATTTTTAGCTATTTTTAACTGTTTCAGCGAATTTTTGTAGAAAATGTAGCAGTTGCAATGGCTCTGAAAAGTTTAAAATAAAGATTTTTGAAAATTTTCTTTTAAAAACGGTTTGAAGCATTATGAAACGAATCCTAGAGCTTAACGTTTTTTATATGTAGGTATAAATATGTGTGTGTATGTGTGTCCTTCCGGACGGTAACTCTCCTTAGGATTGAGATAAAAAGTCCGCGTCATAAAATCAAGTATTCCAAACGAAAAGGATGAGCTCATTGGCCAACACTTTTTGAGCACATTAAATTGGTCAAATTCCAAAAAAATGTAGTAAAAAAATAACTAAAAATGGCCAAAAACGGCTAAAAATCGTTAAATTTATATTTTTTGGTAGAATATTGCTCATATAAAGTTTATTAACTATAAAATAGAACATTCAAAAATTTATGTACAAAATTATGTTGAAAACAGTACTTACAATTGGCTAAAAAATCGATAAAAACTTTTAAAAAAGCTAAAAATTCAAAACCACTATTTGAATAGGAGATCATTATTTAGAATACATTTTTTGCCATAAAAATAATAGTTAACAATTTACTGCCATTCAATAAGCTCAAATTTATAAACAATTTAACATTATACAATACGATAATTTACGAAAGTTCGCTCATACGATCATACTGCATGACTGGAACTTTTCAAATTTTGAACGCAGTCCAAGAACATTTTTCTCACAAAAAATTGTGAACGCTCTGATTTATTTCTCATTTAGTATTTTATTTTTAGCTATTTTCAAGTGTTATTAAATTTTCAGCACTGGCCAAAAATGAAATAGATATGTAGGTATGTAAGTATGTAGGTATGGAGGTTCTTCAAAATTAATTTCACGTTTTGCAACTCTTGATTTTTTAACGAAACATGCGATTTTTTATCATATTTCTGGTACCAAATGTCTTATGGAAGGACACATCTACCAACATAACTGTATTAGCCCAGTAACTTTGTCGTCTAAAAGGTAGGGTACCGTGCGTCAGATCCGGTAGTTATGATTTATTGCCAACTTATTTATGATGTTAGTCTAATAATCCAAGTTTGAGACCTCGAGCTCCGAACGCAACCTTGTCAAAAATCGAAAAAACCGCGATATTTTCCACCTAACTTCAGTTTTTGGTGATTTTAACCCTAAAAGACTAGTTTTTTGGTAATACTTTCCGAATACTCTTTTAAAATAGACTAAAGTTACTACATATTGAGATTAAAACCATCTCTGTTGATTTTATAGTTTGCGAGATATAGCGTTATAAAATATATCGAATTTTACGGATTTGTCGATTCTTAGCAACATTTTATTCTTCTCAGTGATCTTTGAAAATATTTCTGTGCAGGGAAACCCCTCCTCCCTCTCGCCCCACCATAATATTACCATGGGTCCTGAAGATGTCTGTAGAAGGAAGCATGACACCCTATTCAACTCACTATGCTCTAGTGAACTCCTTGTTTGTTTTGTCAAACATATGCCACTTTCCGTCATCTTGTCCTTTCTGTATTGTCACAGGGAACGTCCTTAACAGCATCAGATAGTCCTCGATGTGCAATTGGAACGTTCCGCAAATTTTCAGTAAAAAGGTACATACAAAAAACCATTAGGCTGGGAGAGTAAGTAACGAATTATGGTTCTGTGAGTCATTGTCAAAAAACCGCCTAAGCCGCAGATGAACGCAGCTAATTTTTACAGGATGCTTACTTTAGAGGGTAAAGGTACTAATAAAATGAGACCAGAACGAAAATTAGTAAATAGCAGTATTTGAGAAAACTTTCTTAGAAGTTAAAATTCAATAGTGAAATTTGAGATCACAAAAACCCCACAGAAAAAATTATAAAAAAAATAATTACCACTTGATCTGTTCTCTATTTGTCTCCAAAGCAAAAATATACAGAAAAAACTAATACCACGGAGAAAAATTGTGTTGGACTGTTGGAAACACGTAGCTCTGATTGAATGTTTAAAACTACCTTTATGATTGACCCAACTTAGACCGTGTTCTCAGACACTAATCGCTGCTGCTCAACGGGTTTAAACAGATGTGCTACATTCACCTACCATCTAAAAATGAATTCCAATCCATGCCAACGAAAAAAAAAACTTTCTTTTTCGGTTTTCGACCAGTTTTTGCCGCTCTCAGACCATATTGTGCGGCGGTCGGACAAATTTTTATTTATTTTCATTCGATTGTGGGAATCCACGTTTTTTGAAACGTAAACTAACAAATTTTGAAGGGGGACTAAACAATTCTTTTCTTGGTCGATTACAAAGGTTCATAATTAAAAATAATAAACAAAAAAGTCTCCAAGAAAAAAAAGTGGGATGGAGCAGTAGAAACAAAGTGAATGTGGGCGCAGAGGAGTGGCGCTAACTCATCCCCAAGGACAAAATCTCAGGAACTGTAGTGACTGAATAACTTCCAGCTGCTCTCTCGTCGTTTGATTCTCAAGAAAGAAGTTGGCATAGATGATCCACATTAGTAATTAACATAATAATTGCCCACTCAACATTTTTGGCGTAGCGTTACATCATACGATTGTTTTGAGTGTTTTTGGTAGTACCTACGTATTCCAAAAAAATAATTAGATGTTGGTATACGAAGTGCTGATATTTGAGCAATTTATATGATTTTTTCTATTTTTATCACGAAAAGAAGGTATTGAAGTGACTTGAAAAAACACGAGCATAGATACCGATCTTCTTATAAAACGTCGTCAACAAATTCAGCGGGCATATACAAAACTAAATTAAAGCAGTATTAAATTCATTATTGAAGGAGTTTATAAGCCATGTGTGCGAAATTTGGGTCTAAAAAGGCCAGTTATCTACTTATTCGAACAGTAGAGAAACAGGAAATTCAAATGTATTTTGGCCTGTCCAAAGCTCAACGTTACCAGGCTAATTGCTTTGTTCTGAATACTCACAGATGAAAGAAATGGATGAATGGTGAGGAATGGCAGGAATGAGCTATTCGTATTTTTTAAACTCATTTTTTAATAATGTTTTTTCAATAATTTTAGCACATTTCTGTAAACAAAGATTTCTAATCCTGAAATGTATGTCAAGGTGCTCACACACTGCGGCGACCGTGCGCCGCGCGGAAGAATCCACCTCCCGTCGGTTTTTTTGACGATCTCTTTTACGGTTCGGAGTTCCGATCTGTACGTGTTTTCACGCGAACTCGGGGGGTCGCAAATGTGCATTTAATTATTTTAAAATATAATATGTATTCTTAAAGTATTTGTAGTGTTTTTAATAGTTAACATTCTTTAAAATTGGGGGGGGGGGTCTTTCCCGAACCGATGGACGAGGCCAAATAAATGATAACGTCGTTTGTCAAAGAAGAACCAGTACAGAAGTTTACAGCCTCTACGAGGAACCTGATTTCGGCCATGTTGTTTGTTTGGGACGGTCAAGGTGTAGCCAGGAGAAGTGAAAAGGTCGTAGAAGGGAACACCGATCATTATGAACGGAAACGTGTATTGAAGTAAAGTGCGACAAGAACGACCGAACAATCGAAAGAGACTGACTGACGAACTTGATGTTCCCTTCCTTAATATCGATAAATTGCAAAAAAACTCGGCATGACCAAATACAAATATTTAGGTAGGTACCTACCAGGATGAAGAACGAGGAGTCCCAAGAATAGGATAAGAGAGCATTTTCTACACCAGTGGCGTAGCGTGGTCTCCCAACCTGGGTATAAGCAAAAAGCTGGACATGTTGACCTATCGACCAATGAGAAAGAAAAAAAATAATCTACCGTATTTTTAAATTAAATGAGATGAAAATCAAAGAATACAGACACCAGCCGCACACTTCTACGATCAGTAATTTTCTACCAATGATCCACCTATGATTTTCAATATTTTGACAAAAAGCTAGGTCATTGTGGGACTCCCCCCCTCCTCGCTGCCTTGCGTCACGTCACATTCAGCTGAAACATTTAAAATCATAATAAGCACCCCCCACCACCACACTGACAACCAGCACCACCTGATTCGGTAGAGTGATGCATTCATGATTTCAACTGGCTACATGCGTGCAAATTTCCACGCTTTCTAAAAAATACTCATCGGGAAATTTCCTTGTTTTTCTAGCAGTTGTAGATTCTCTGGGAGTATTTTCTAGGCATCAGAATCGATGGGTAAACGCCGCTTACCTAGTACTACGCTTCTGCTTTACACTAACATTGGGACTTCAGAGGCTCTGGTTGATCGACGGCGTTAACTGGGATACTGGTGGCTTTTTCTGTACTCGTAACTGAAGGACTGTTGGTGTAGGCCAAGACTTGCTGGCGGGTTGTCGCGCTATGCAAGATAGTAGTAGTGTGCACCCTATGCAAGATGAAGAAGTGTACGCGACTCGGAGATTTACGACCTCCCTGGATTAAACAAGGGAATAGGCTCTCGCTCTCCATCCCCTCCTGTAACTGGTGCTGTATAAATATATCGCTGTAACAGCATTAAATTATTCAACCACCTGGGTCGAACATATGAGTCTCAATCACTTCTCTCCTTTCACCTGCTTATTTATCATGAAATTATACTCTTGGTCTTCTTTCTTGTTATTTGGAGACAATTCCCTTTGTCTAATCACTTCTTCTTTATTGTAAATAACCAAACCAGCAGTATGACAACAATGGAATTTTATTACATTATATTTACCTACTTCAAACAATCGTAAACAACTATCTACATAATTTTATTTTGCTGGCCACCCCATCCCCAACTATAAAAATACGTGGCGACTCTGCTAGGAGCCTATTACACATGCAGTGAAGCCGATTTCCGCATTTTATGCATGTTTTCTTTGCCTATTCGTATGCGTATAATAAATAGGAAGGTGTTCTGAAAGAAACGAAAATTCACATCGTATTCATATACAACAACGTACAAACTTTCTCTGATCATTTCAGGTCTTCATTTTCACGTAGTCGGAGAAGGAGTTGTTCGCTTTGGAAGACATGGCCATGAACGAGTGTTCGACAAAGAAAATTACATAGACTTTCGGATGCGACTTCTTGGTGAACCAGGTGAATCTTTTTACAATTAGGTAATTACTAAGCACACCAGCATACTCTGAACAGATATCAAGTTAAGAATTATTAGTCCTATGAAATTGTTCATAACAACATAGTTCGTCCTCCGAAATTGGATTTCTATGTGTATCTTGCGTTTCACAGCTATGTAGAGGATTGCTGATTCAGGTTTTACTGTCTACCTGTGGTGTATTTTTCCTTGACATTACCTTGTGCTTGTGAGGAATACCTCCTTTGCTCCTAAAATCTTTCAAGGAGGCTTCTGAACCCCTCGAAATTTTGCTAACAATATCAATGGTTTTGGATGGAATCATTACATTTTTTGAAACATGTAAACTGATTTTTTAAACGAGAAGAAAGATTGTAATTTGCTTATTAAATTTGTTCGTGATTTGTGTGATTATTATTCTCAAATTGGAGAACTTTCAATCAGCCTATGCCAACCTTATAGCAATTTTGTACATTCTGAGGATATACCACCTAATTTCAAATCTTCGGGATCTCATTTCAGGGCAGGGATCTGTACTTCTCTCACCTGGAATCCACAGTTTCCCTTTCAAGCTTGGTCTACCCCTTGGTCTCCCCTCTACATTCCTTGGCAAGCATGGATGGGTGCAGTACTTCTGCAAGGCAGCATTGCGGGAACCGAATGGCCTCACTCACAAAAATCAGCAAGTTTTCATCGTCATGAATCCGATTGATCTAAATCTAGAGCCCCCCATAATTTCTGTAAGTTCATGAAAATCACTTTATATCAGCTAACTATCGTAGAAAATAAAGTATTAGATAAGATAAAATCGAGTAGGTAAGTAAAGTAGATAGTATACTGGTTTCAAACTGTTAGAAAATGTGGTTTAGCGATTCCTTAGTTTTATCATTCCAAGTGGTATCTGACACTGGAACAGAGATTGAAAAAATAAAATGGATGAAAACCGTTCCTTCGGCAAAACATCTAGCATCACAAAAGGAAGAATGTTTGTAAGATAGCATTTTGTTTAGGGCACAAAATCTCTCAATTTTGAAAGAAACAGCGGAAACTGGTTGAAAATAATATACCTAGTTTAATTTTTGTAGCACAGTAGGTAGTATAGCTTAAGTATGGTTTGTCAACCATACATTAGATCCTATAGAATTTCGAGCATAATTTTACTCAAAAATATGCTTAACTGTCAATAATATGTGTTGAAATGGCTAAAAATCCTAAAATTGTTTTGTATTGCAGAATATTATTTAGTTTGTCTGCTAACCTAAATTTTTGGGGCTGACAATTTATTTAACACAAAGCGCTCATTTTTCAGAAAAAATTTGCATTACTGGGAATTGCCGTACTGTGCTCAGCTTTTACTACCAAGTGTGCATTTCGTTAATATAAAAAATAGTATCAGGTAGGTACCTACCTACCTACTCAGTGGAAATGGGTGAATTAGTTGGAATCAATATTCAACAAGAAAATTTTCTTCATGATTGTCTGATGGATAGGAGTATTTTTTACCGTCTTGATTGTTAATGTAGATCATAACCATCAGTTAATTGACTATAAGCTTTCCTACATTGAATGATTGACCACTTTGTGCTATGAATAAAAAATGTGTGATTCTGACGTACAAGGTATATTAGTGTCTCAAGTTCTAGGCATTAGATTAGAATTAAAATGAGTAACCTGAAATATATCATCATAGTCTTATCACCCATTCATAATTAATTGGTCATTATGTTTCTCGGACACGGGGTTATGAATTTGTACTTAGAGTATCTTAGTTACGGATTATGATTCTGTTTCGTTATGAAGGTGGTGAAACCCTTGTGATTATTGTTTTTAATGCCGATGGGTTATTCCATCTTGAAGGGGATATTATTGTGGATGGTTAAACCCCATTTTCCATTTCTGCTGATTTTTTCTCTTTGATTTGCGGATTTTTTCTGCTGATGATCTGGACACCTCGACCCCAAGTAAATGGTGTTTCTGCACGCGTAACATTTACGATTTATGACGAGAATTAACTGAACATTTTTATGATTTGTATTTGTCTTTACGTATTCCGTTAATTTCAATTCGTAGGTAGTGAACAAGTTTTGACTTCAAGTAGTCCCTGGTAAGGGTCTCGTGGGATACAGCATCCTTATCACTGACAGAGTTTGTCGATTATCACAGTTTTATACCATTCCGGCATTGATAACAGATTACTACCTAACTTCCTGGCGAAATTCAACGATCCCACGCTCAACGACCTTAGCTGTTTTCAAATTATTATATGTATGTACTTATAACAGTTGCATTATAGTTCACTGCGGTGTCACATTGTCACTGAATTTAAACAGATAAGACAATTCAGTTCGAGATTCATAGCAAAACCGTACCTATTTATTTCAGAATAACTATTCACAATATACCTTGAGCCTTTTAAATTAACACTTGTCTACAACATTTCTCCCCCCAAAAAGCACTGTTCACAGCTAGGCAGGGAAATGTCCTACGACTAGTTGTACTCTCAAAAAATAGAATCGGTCCATCTCGTCCACGATACAACTCCTCTTGTCCGGTATCTCGGCATGAAATTTTAGCGCCATCTGATCTTCCTGTGGATTTTAATTTGAGGATATACATTTATTCAATATCTCCTCCAATGGCAAATGGATATTGTCGAAAACGACATAAAGGTCCTCAGAGATTCATAAATAAGTCTGATCCTGTAAGGGGTGTGTCATTTAGACTCAATCTATTGGCTCTGGCAGATGCATCAAAACTAATTCTCTGTTTATTCAGCTTTCTTGCGTTGATAGCAGCCCAGTCTTTTGTTTTCCACTTTCGCTCCTCAGGTTTGACCTTGCTGACATGTCCCTTATCTACATCTTCCTTCATTTTCCGGATATCACGTTTACCGAATTCTGGATCTTTGTACATTTTTTTTTAAAATCAATCAATCAATCAATAAATGGACATCTTTACGAGATTCAGCACGAAAAATACTCCAAAATTATGTATCTCATGTGGCAATTGAATATCTTCAAAAACTCAGTAATTGCACTTTTAAAGCGGAAATGCGCACTTTTGGAGCGAAATTGCGCCCTTTTGCGCGCACCTAAAAAATCGAGTAATGGGTCATTTCTTCATGAAATTTCACGCAGAATTCAAATCTGCAATACAAAATGGGGGTCCTTGTTTAAAATAACGAAGTTGATTTCAATTGTGCACTTTGTGCACAATTTCCCTTTTTTTGAGATCCTTATAAAAAAAACATCAAGATTGAAAGAATTTTTTTTGGACCCATTATTAACTATTTTAGCGGGGGTTGGAGAATTAGGGGGGAGTTGGGGAACACCCTGTCTATGAAAAAGCCCTAACATCAGGAATCGTTTCAGAATGCCTCAAAACGGATTTCAGTGAAGTAATTTTTCAAAAATTTTGATTTTAAAATTTTCTGAGCCATTGCAACAGATTGAGTTAGTTTGATTCTTACCCGTGTGGATAAAACCACTACCTTTTATTTTTATGAAAGGTTTCTATACAGCTAGTTACATTTTCTTACAGTGTTGTTATTTTCCTTATTCTAGCAACCGTTTCAATGCGAAATTGAACACAAGTTTGGTTTGAGCTGTATGAAGTCTGGTCCAGTCGTATGCAGAGTGTCTCTAGACAGAGGAGGCTACGTCCCAGGGGAAACTATTAGCATCAATGCTACACTTGTTAATCACAGCAAGATTACAATCAAAGAAACAAAGGCTGCTCTGACTGAGGTAAGGTAACCTTTCACGTAATTGATGGATCATGCTTTCTGATTTTGTTACACCATTCAGTAGGTACTCCTAGGGAATAATTGGGGCTACGAAGAACAAATGCCAAGAAACAATCTAACAGAATTGCTTATGTGTTGGGCATGGTAGCTCTGAAGGCTATAACCACGATTTGCTTCCACCTCCTCCAAAAATACAACAGGAAATATACGTATGCGCGGTAGAATGATGATGACGTAATGTGTAGTCAGCCAAGTATGTTGGGGGGGACATGGTAAAGGAAAGTGACTGCACTACAAGAAACCTCAAACACCATGTCAGTATTCACAAAACAGACCAAACATATAAATGCAACAAACTCTTTTGAAATTGAAAGGGAAGGAAAAATCGTCTCTAATTTATTTCATACTAAGGTGCCTAAAATACGACTATTCATTAAAATAAGATAATGTCGTAACACATGAAACATAGAAAACCTGTAGGTTACAACCAATGTACAAGTGAATATGAAATACTGAAATATTTACTTCTCAGGTACTATTTTTCCCTCGAAATGAACGTGAGTTACATCCTACCAGGAATTGTTACTGGTTCAATATATTAAGTATAACCCCACCAGAAATCATCGTTTTACATACGTTTTCCTAGGCAATCAGAACTATTTTTAATGGTAAGAACGACTCACCCCATTTTTTTAAATAGCACCGAATCCACCTATCTTACTCGTATTCTGTCTCCACTGTAGATTACACAATCCAGCGCCAGCGTATTCATTGGAGTTTTCTTGAACTGAGATATATATTATCACCACAAGGCTTCTTAAAAATCCCAGCCGTCCTGCAGTAATACTTTTATCATCAAATTTAGATATATAAAATGAAGCGTGGTACCCAAAATCATACTTGGCACGTGGTTCGACTGCGATACTGTAATCCACACTGCAGCCAGTAATTTACACCACCAGGCTTGCCCAATGAAACAGTCCCAAGCTAATAATTTCATGAGTATTGTTCCCTTTTCTGCAGGGAATGCTGTGTCAAAATTTTTGGAACAGCTGGGTTACATTGGCAGGGGATGGGATGGTGGTGATGGGTGGAATGTACATTAGAAAGGATGGCAGCAGATGGCCCCTCTTTCGGTGGCACTTACTCCATCTACTGACGGTTTAAAGGAGTTTTCCTAGATGTCTGAGGTGTCTACTCACTTTGCTCTCCTTCTTTCCAAAGATACAGTGTATAACCTACTGTTGCTTGGGTAACTCGTTGCATGCAGGGCCAGGAAAGGTCAGGTGACGGCCTTACAGGGAAAGTGGGCGGATGCCACACACCACAGGGTGGATCCTGTGCCATGGAGCTGCTGTTCCCTTGCTTCTACTCTTTCAACCATCATCCTACTCATCAAGTCAGCACCACTAATCCCAATACTGTTACTGTTCGCCTCATAATTAAGTCGAAAGGACTTCATGGGGCCACTTCACTTTGATATTGCGTTAGAACCTGAAGAAAACAGAGCTGATGAACACGATAGGGCCTTGCCAACTACTTGGATTCGCTGAATGACCCACCTTAGGTGTTAGTCTTCTAGGGAGAAGATCCATTGAAATTCTACCAGTGGGGGTGTTTTAATTTCTGCACCAAGAGTCGGTCTTAAGGTGGATGTCATATCTACTGATTTTATTAAAGCATTTGATCGGGTGTCTCATAAACATATTATTGCACTCGTCAATTCGCTGGGAGTATTCGGCTCATTCCTGAGTTGGATCACAAGCTACTTGGTAGAGCGTCCCCTCGTGGTAAGGTTGAAGGGTCACTGCTCCTCTCCATTTTTCGCAACGTCGGGTGTGCCCCAGGGGTCCCATCTGGGGCCTTTGCTCTTCCTGCTCCTTATCAACAGAATTGTTGATCATGTTCCAAATGCTAACTGCCTCTTGTTCCCCTACGATATCAAAATTTATAGGATTATTGAATCTCAAACTGATTGTCTGACTCTCCAAAAAGACCTTGATTCCTTGATGACTTGGTGTGACTCGAATTGTTTGAGGCTCAACCGCGCCAAATACTGCTCTATGTCGTTTTTCCGCTCTCGTAGTTCATTCAATCATGGGTACTATATTAAAGGTTGAGAGCTGAGGAGATGACGGTTTGGGATCTGGGAGTCATATTGGACCAGTAACTCCTCATATTGAAAGCATTGCGAATACTTGGTTTCATCAAGCGTAACACAAGAGATTTCAAAAGCATATCTGCATTGGAATATGCGACAGTAGTCTGGAACCCATACTATGCTGTACAGCGTGAACAGATCGAGTGGGTGCAGCACGTCTTTTTGAGGTATGTGGGTTTTAAGATGGGTCTAAGGGCTGAGGATATTGTTTATGAGGACACTGAAAACAAAGTGGTATCCCTTCTCTTTGGTCTCGTCGATTCATAGCTGACATGTGTTTCATTCACAAACTACTTAATGGAATGATCGACTGCCCATATCTTCTGGAAAAAGTGAATATATCTTAGCTCTTAGCACCTCAGCAAAACAGCCGTACCACTGCCTTTTGTGGGGAAAAAAAAAAAAAAAAAAAAATATATATATATATATATATATATATATATATATATATATATATATAGTCATTATCTGAGCACTATTCTACCTATTAATTTTGAAGTATGTATTCTTAACATTTGATTATCAACTGGTTAAACTTGATGTAGCACATTGTAATTGGGCTTGTCCCTTAATAATAAATATATTAAGTGTGGGTGGGTGTTTATTAATGGCATCGTTCATGAAGAATAGTTGATGTGAGTTGGACTTCAAAGTACAGCATGATTTTGGCTACAAAACGCCATGCCTGTTTAGTTTTTTTGTCCTATGGCAGGGGTTCCAGTTGACTGTATGCATGATAGCAAAATAATAATGCCTTTAGTGTTTTTCCTCATCCCATTGCCACATGTTTCTCAATATGACTCTCTTTTAGTATGTTCAATCCAAAGGGACCCTTGTTATAGTTGATTCCAAAGTAAACATCTCACAAGAAGCTGCTGATAAGTTACTGCTTAGAAGATGAGGCGAAATATGGACAGGCAAAGCAGGAGATGCTTTTGACAGCAGCAATGAGGTTCATCCCATTAATCTTGGGCATTGCTTCAAATAAACCTGGATAACAGGTGTCTAGTTGAAAATTATGTCCACTTTCATTGTCGACTACCGGCATTACGACAACATCTAACACCTTCAAAGACCACGGGCTTCGAGAAGAAAGGATAACGAAACACAAAGTTTTAACTCTGAGCCACGAAGTCACTTAGGAAGACTGATAGTGTTGATGTTCCTGTGATACTGCTACTCCAGTTAACATGACAAATCGAAAGGGTTAGGTGCACTGCACAGAAGTTACTAGTTCCACAATTTCTGAAAGAGTGATGATGTATGGGATCAACCTTCTCAGGGTATAGTTACCAATGGCTGGGTCAGTTCCGTTTTCCCTAATGCGTAAGATTTTAAACTCCACATTGCCCCATTTGTGAAGTTCACAATCATAGCCTGGTAAGGCCGAGTACAAAAGAGTTGAAATCATGTTAGTCTCTCTCTGAAATCGTTGTTTGTTGTTTTGGATCCGTCTAGTCAAAGACTTGATAACAATAAGATGAGCAGCCTCCATGTGAATTAGGTGTTATCCATAACCACCATAATTCACCACTTTGTTGTAGTTCATACAAGCGAGGCAGGGTTAAGATAAGTGACTCCATTTTGGAGTGATTACACATTGTCGAGTGCCAAAATAAGCCACAATTTTGAATCAAACAAGAAAATTGCAAGGTTCAGTACTGTCATAACAGTCTCCATAATCAGTCAGACTGTAAAATGGGCACTCGAATGTAATAAATATTACCCCTGGAATTTAAGCATTACTACACCTATGTAGATACATTATTCATTGCATCCCCATAAATTACAATAGGTTTGGTGTGTTGAGGGTAGAGAAATTTTTATAGGCTTCTCGAATAATGTGGTTTAATCATAGGCTGAGCGCTTTCGCCATCATTTGGCCTCTTCAGAGCTTATTATTGATTGGTGAAATGTATCATGTTTAAATATAAGTTTTTTGGGGTCCTCCTTTAACATCTCAGTCATAACCAGTTATATTTGGAGATGTTGCTTGCGTCAATTATGTTAAAATCTACCCTCAACACACCAAACCTACAAAGGACAAGGCAAAAATCCATAACTAACATAAATTACAACAGATTACTAAACATATCTAATCACATTAATATCTATTAAAATCATATAATCGAACTTATCAAAACATGTCAAAACTTATCACAATCCTTAATCATATATTCATATACCTCAAGTCTTAGCATACCTCTTCATCCCAGTTTCATTGAAGATATTCTTGCCCTGTCGTACTCCGCCTCTCGTTAAATCGCCACATTTGTACAGCAGCTGGTCTATAATGCTGAATGATACCTACCCAAATATGTTAGAAATTTTAGGGAATTCGTTATCTTTGTTCCTCGTCCTCATGCTCAAAGCGTGCTTCTGTTTATGGAAAAATTAATTTGATATTGCCCCTGGGGTGTGTGTAGGTACATTGGCGATGATATATGCCTGCTTTCAGAAACTCATGAGGTTGCAGATCACCCTCAACGCATTTATGGAACATTTTTAGGTTTGTTGATTATCCATGCCTAGTTTGAGTGGTCTCATCGTCCCATCAGGTCGCCAACGCAAGGTGAAGGTGGTGGATGATGAGATTGTCGTTGCGGACAATCTCCCATCCCACCCAATCCATTTTGGAAGCTGGGTGCTACCTTAGAATGACTTTGTGAGGTGTTCTAGAGGTATTTGAGGGACAGTAGACAGTAGACCCCGTGCCATGTCTTTTGAAAGTAAGAACGTATCATGTAGGGCAGCAACATCCATGTATGGATCCCATTGAGTCTGGAGAAAAAAGTTCTATCTGATGGAAGGCGGCTTCAACATCAAGCTTCGAAATATATATATATATATATATATATATATATATATATATATATATATATATATATATATATATATATATATTAATTGCTATGCAATTCTTAGGCCGACCCCCAATAATTTTTTTTTTTCCCGCTACACGAACCCGCGAGGTCGTGGGTTCGAATCCCAGCCAGGCTTGAATTTTTTTATTTATTTTTTATTTTTTTTTTTTTTATTTTTTTTTTTTCTCGTGAGACGAAGGTTGTGGGTTCCAATCCCAGTCAGGCTTGAAAATTTTTTTATTTTTTTTTTTTGAATTGCATAGCAAATTATCCTCGTTTTCTACACAGTAGAAAAGAGAAAAGATCCGGCGAGGCGCGAAGCGCCGAGTATAGACTGTGGGGTCCAGGGGGGCGAAGCCCCCCTGGCGGGGTCAAGGGGCGGAGCCCCTTGCGAGGCCCGAAGGGCCGAGTATATATATATATATATATATATATATATATATATATATCTAATGTTACCAATTCAGTCATGGTTGGGAGAAGATGATTTGATTACGCTTCTCAATGCTTGTCGACACAAAAACAGGGAAGATTCATTAACTCATTGAAAACAATAGACAGAATGGTATCGGAAACATTGTTTTTAATAATTGTTAGTCGGCAAACGGACACTGTAATGCATGTATTATTTAACATGTTTGTTTCTTGTTATAGACTATACAGTATCTCGCTCGTGGGAAAGTCGTTCAATCAGAGACCAGGGAGTTGGTGTCATTGAGACGTGGAAAGGTGAGACCTCAGGACAGCGAAGAATGGGTGAATGAACAAATATATGTCCCTCCCCTACCTCCCACCAACTTGAGAGGCTGTCATTTGATTCAAATACAGTACGATGTATATGTAAGTATTGAAACGTACATTCATAGACGTACATGCACACTTAGTAATTACAAGTACGAGGATGAAGGTACCTAGGTACCACGTATTAAGGACTGTTGTGTGCTATATAGCCTCGTTACTCAATTCTCTTGTATAAACAGTATAGAAATGATTTAGAGCGAGTAACTCATTAGGAAAAAAACTGCATTGATTACAAAACGGTATATTATAATAGGTTGATGGGAGTAAGAACGGGGGCAAAAACTCTCATGGCCATTTATTGCACCTCAAGTACATCGCTAGCAATTCTTCAGTTGTCGTATTATGACAGTAAAAACCTCAAAGAGTGAGTATTGAGGCACCGTCAATGGTCACATCCATCGTTTCCACAAAAGACCCAAGGATGGCAGACAGGCTGAAGGAATGATGGATTAAATTAAGAATATTTCTTGAAATTCACAGTTACTACTCGTGATAATCACTATTTAACTTTCAGACTCAGTTACCTATTGTTTGACTTTCTCATTATATGTTCATATTACTAGAGAACGAGGAATCATATTCCAATTATCGCTACCCCAAACTATAAAATGAAGGACTGTGAAAATAAAAATAGACCATAAAAGCTCGATTGTTTACAGTCAATGCTATCGAATCAGCGGAATGTTTTCTATCTCTCACCTAATCAGGAATGAGCCTGTCGTGTTTTCATCGACAATACATTACATTAATCACTAACAAAAGCTGAATATGAATGGAAATTAGTTTTGTATTTTTTATAATCTTCAGCTCAACAGACGTATTACAATATATTTACAAGTCTAGAAAATATATACTAAATTGTTCACAATCAAAAGTCCACGTCAGAGTTTAAAAAAAGTAAATTGGTTGTTGCAATTGAGTTTTAAAGCTACTCTTAAGAGCCTTCTATCTAGTGGAGGTTTCCTACAAGTCCACATTGTGATATCTCTGCTGACCATTAGGGGAAGTAAAATATTTCAACTTGTCTAAAAGCAGCAGGGCAAGAGAATTATTTACAAAGGTATTTTTAAGCTGAGTTGTTGGGGGATCGGTGTGCCTACAGGTCGAATATTAAGCTCGCTAACAACATTAAATTTTTATAGTTACGATTGCAGTAGTTCAACTTTCTAAAAAAATTGCTCTATTTCTACATTATCTCCTCTCAATATAAAATCGTGTTTCCATTTCAAACCTATTGATAAATTATTTTCCTTTATAATTTCAGTTCATTATTCAACCAGCCAATTTAGAGAAAGAGGTGAAGCTTCAGTTACCTATTATGATGGCTACTTATCCATTTCGAGGCAATGAAGGAACGTTGAGAAGAAAACAAGGAACACACTACCCATCGTCATTACCTATCTTCAGACCTTGGCTGGAAGAAAAAGCTGTCAACTAAACACCCTAAAGATTTCTTACCAACCTTTCGAATCTGTCTAATTTACTTGAGGGTTTTTGGATATCAAGAGCTTGGTGAAAAAGAAGAAGAAGAAGACATATATATTGCTTCTTTAATGCGTCAAGTCAAATAATGTAAACTTACTATTTGTTCAATAGGATACGCGCATGTATACCTACTCGAACTTTTTTTTTCGTTTCATTAGCGAATTTTCAAAGAAAATTAAGCCATTGCAATAGTGTCAAAAATTGTCACATGGATATCTGTTTTATGGCATCCTAAAATAGGTTTTATGTACCTACATAATATATATGATACCATCATTACGCGCTCTAACTTTCGGGTGGATCAAGTTAGAGGGTTCATATCTGGACCTAAAATAGTTTTTCCGATATCGGTTCCAAGTGCCTAGTCCAAATTTGATTTTGAAACGTTGAACAAACGTTAAAATCGTGGTTTTGATTTTATAGATAACCTTTTAGGATATAATTTATTTTTATTTGCACGCTGAATTTAATGAGACCAACTGCACATCGATAGCTCAAACCGTTCTTGAGATATGAAGAGTTTTACATTTTGAAACCTCTACATCTAATACAACTATCGGATGACGTAATAAGGGTTGCTTCCTACGTATTTTCCTAAGAAGAATTCATTGGAGTCATTGCCAAAATTTTCCGACTCAACAACAGAGTGTCGGCCAAGTTCCGACTGAATTTTTGTTCCTGAGTTACCATGTTCCATATTTTCACGGAAATTCTACCATAGGCCTTGAAGAAAATCGCAATTTGAATCTATTTAAATAGTAACCTGATAAAAATTCGTTCATCAGATTATTTTCATGACTGGAACTTTTTAAATTTATGTTGAACTACTGCTTGAACTATTTTGATGGAATGACATGAGTTTGAATTCTGTCGAGGTACCCATCTATAATTTTTGTGACATAACTGTGTAGTTTATTACCAAGATATAAAACTAGTTTTTAATAACACACTTCAAGTTCAAATTCAAAACTATGAATGGTTTATTCACATGATTTTTCATAAGTTATTGTTGGTTACGGGGTAACTTGAAAACCGTTAGAATAATCATAAGCACTGAAGTAACTCACACGACATCTCCCTTTTCTTTCCATTAACCATTATCTGGCTGGTCTCATGATCGATGTTTGAGATCGTCTATGTACGGGCTGCTGATCCATCACATGTTCAGATGATTGTGATTCAACATCATTCCATCATTCAACATGTTTACTTTTGAATCTGAGTCCACTGTTCAGGGAGCAAAGGTTAGTTGATCTAGCTTTGATCAAGCCTTATCTCTTCAAATCCTTAACCCATACTTTCTTCCCAACAAACAATCCTTTACCAGTCGAAATTTTTTTTTTACGATTTTAGGATTACGAAATCCTTGTATTGTAGCTTTATCTACCAGGGCAAAATCGTTTAGATGGTAGAGTGGACCTTATTCTTCGTCCATACATAAATTCCGCTGGTGATAGACCAGACTCAAGTTTTGTGGTTCTATAAGCCGAAAAATCAAGGATTGGATCAGGGCATTCCAACAAAATTCGTTTGGCAGTATTCGTTATTCGTTTGCGTTCTCAGCTTCACCATTGGATTGTGGGAAACCCGGGCTGCTCGTGATGGCTTTGAATCCGTATTCGTTAGCGAATTTCTTGAATTCTTCTGATGTAAACTGTGTGCCTTCATCTGTGCGTACCTCAATTGGAACTCCGTGTCTTACGAAAATATTTTTCATTTTGCCTATAACTGAAGCTGAGGTAAGAGTTCCCAAATCTGGTAGAAGATGAATCCTGGCTTTAGGGGTAACTCCATCACAAATAGACGCTCCTTTCGTTGCTGACGATGCTTGTAACAAATTACACAATTTTCCACTGTTCGTTTGTTGCCAGTTGAGCTGCCTGGCCACCAAATCGACTCTTGGGCCCATCTTCCCTAAATGTCCTTGATGAAGCTCTCATCATCATTCCTTCAACTATTATCCCATCTTCAAAATAAGGTCGTTACGGTATTTCCAAATTAAGGATGGACATTATAGCCCGTAAACAACAACTGGAATCATTCTTGTAATGCATGAATTCTTCTACGGAATTTCTTGTCTGGAATGACACACACACAAACACGCACGCATTCTATATGCATATGTATATATATATATATATATATATATATATATATATATATATATATATATATATATATATATATATATATATATACTTAGTTTTAAAGACCACTACATCGCTGAATCTCAGGGTGAACAACCACAGAGCATCGGTGAACCAGCTCCGGCAGCTTCCTGTTGCAGAACATACGCGATCACACCAATCTAGTTTTGATGAGTGCTTTGGGGTGAAGGTGCTGAAAACTCTGCTGAAAAGTAATGTTAGACTTCTGCAACAGTCAGAACGAGCTCACAACACCATCTTGGGTGCAAACCGCCCACCCGGCCTCAACATCAACGATTTAATGAAAGCATCAGGATGAAGATCATAATGTTAACATCTCCATGAATGCAGGCAACAAGCAACGAGGCAACAAAACTCTTAACAAGCATCGTCATGCAAACAATGCCCATTCGTTTTTTTTTTGTGATCAAATCAGCGAAGTATCAGAATTTTCTCTTTGTTCTTTAGGTATATTCGTGAAATTTTCTTTCATCCATTAATTTATATATATATATATATATATATATATATATATATATATATATTTTTTTTTAATTTTTGGAGTCATTGCAATAGCATCATTTTCTACAAAATTCGCTAAAAAGGTAGATATATCTACATTCATGAGCATATGTGTTTAAGATCAATTTTCTCAAACATTTTCAAGATTTTGAAATAGTAACAGGTGGATGGTCACACGAAAAATGGTTATTCATCTACCTAATATTTCAAATTACTAAAATCCACCCATATTTTAACAAATATCTAAAATCAGTCTCTTTGGAATTTATTTAATTTGATCGAGCAATTATGGGTCATGTCTTCAATAAACCTGAGAGACTAGTTTTGAGTATTGATGAAAAGAAAATACTCTCAAATCCAATAAAAGTGGAGTAGAGGAACAAGAATTGGTGTATGTAAATTTGAAGTAAATAAACACATGAAATAGAAGAAATATCTATCACTCTTAGATTTTGCCGAGTTCAGTAACTAATTTTGTGTTCTAGTCATAGGAAATCCACTCATTGGACGTAACAATTAACAAGTGACCAGTAAATAGGGATTTTTTAATAAGCACTTACCAAAATGCAAAATCATACCTTGTTACAAATAGCAGCATGGAGAAAATATATTCACAGTTCCAGTACTGTAGTAAGATAGTATGAGCGAATTTTCAGAAGTTATCGTATTATATATAACTGTCAATCCATTAAACTGTTTTGAGATTTGAGCCTTTGGGTGCAGCAAAATGGTTAAATAGGGATAAATTTGAAGGGGAAATTGTTTTAAATAATATTCTGCTAGTCAAACAAAGATTTTGGATTTTTTGCTGTTCCAATCGATTTTTTAAAATACATATTAATGAAATTTGAGTTCGTATTTCAGTATAATTTTGTGTAAACATTTTTGGATGTTCTAGTTCATAGATGATTTAAAAAATTTCAGTAATATTCAGCTTTAAAAAAAACGAAGATTTTAAATTGTTTATTCCATTTTTAGTGATTTGTTAGAATTTTTTAATTCATTTTTTAATACATGTTGTTATGTTTACTCAAAAAGTATGTCCAACAAGCTCATCTTTCTTTTGGAATGCTTTTTGTTTTGCGAAAGAATGAATTTTCTATCTCAATCCTAAGGAGAGTTATCGTCTGGAATGACGATAATTAAATTAAAGCATTAAACTCCAGGAGTCGTTTGAAAATTTCTCAAAGAACATTTTGGAAAATTGTCATTCTAAAAATGTTGGAGCCGTTGCAATAGTTTCATTTTTCACGAAAATTCGCAAAAAAGTGAAGTAAGCTGAAAAAAGTTTTTGTCTGACTGTCGTGGCGTCGTCATCAATTGTCCTCCGAAGGGAGGGTCAGAATTCGTTTTGATAATTTTGCTTAATGCTACACATTGCCTCTCCTCATTTAGTTAAGAAGCTTGAAAACTATTTGGGTGAGAGTAACTTGTCCAGATGGTAACCCATCCAAGTACTCACACGGACGGACGTTGCATCACTTTGATTATCTCAATAGAAATGTATGATATTGGGATCGACATTTAAAAAGACCCGTTCTTTCACCAAAAGATCAAGCATCCTAGAAGAAAAGCTAAATTTGAAGGATAATACATGTCGGACACATCCTGCTTAAATACAAAAAAGAGCTCATAAAATCACTTAATTCGTTGAAAATGACTAAAAAATTGTACTGTTACAGCAGGTATTCTTGTATATGTTATAGCAGATAGAAGTAGGCAAACAATTAAAATATAAATCGGAAAAAAAAAGTGAAACAATAAGAGAGACTGCAAGCGCTAACCCATCGAGTCGGGTATCCCTCGTTGAATTACCAAGTATTATACAAGTACTTACAAACAACATTCGCAAAGTAAGGCTATTCGTATCTATTATGAAATTCATCTTTTCTTCACTAAAATTGGATTGAAAAACATGAAAACTTTGTATGATAGAATTCTACGATTGATTGCAATTGATTCTCATTTATGGCTGGCCTGGCAGCCCACCAGTGACATGTTTTACTGTAAAACTGTAGTTCTCAATTAGTTAAAAAAAAGGTTACTTTTTTAAGGAATCACCCAATTTTTTATCTTTTCTTTTTTTCATCACCCAAATAACTATAAAAAGGAAATGTTTGGATTAATGATTCGGAGGACTTGAGAAATAATACCCATCTCCTTACTCTGTTTCCCTCCTCTTCCAACGATTTTGTTGTAACGATTGGCTTCATAATTTTAGGTAACTCATTGTGTTATCATGATTACTCATTATTCGATAGGTAGGTAGGTATATCTAGGATAGAGGTTTGTTGCTTAGAAATTGTTATTTATCTCAGAAGCAGTAGTTCAAGAGCTCTCATTTACACTGGGCTTATGATCTCAAAATATGTCGTGATAGATTTTTTGAGTTTGCGTGATGAAAACCAATAATTGTTTCTTTGGTGCTATTAATTTAAATAGTGAAGATGTCGAATATACCTACTGGTTAATTAGATTTTTTCTAGGACAAAACATTAGATGAAAAGATACAGCCGATCTTCTTGCATATGCAGGTTCACAAAATCGTTAGGTACCTACCAGATACCCATTATATGGTGTCAATATTCATAATGAATCATTATGAAAATGTTAGTTAGGTACCTATCAGATACCCATTATATGGTAGGTACCATTTATGGAAATTCTCTCAACGAAAGGAACAACCTTGTTCCGCCGCTAGGTTAGTTTGGCTCGAACCGACTGTACCAATAAAGTCGTAAAAAATAATATGGTACCTAGATACCTATCTTTGTAAACGGCCCCTCATTCACAACATTACAATTTATAACACCGTGATTACAGTTTTTATTCTCCAAACTTTGCAGTTCGTCCCATTCTAATCTATGATATCATGTTTGCCCAGCATGATTGAAAACTATGTGTACCTATGCCCAAAGTGTACCTAATATAGTAACAAATTATTCTCAAATAATATTAAAGGAGATGTAACTTGTATACATAATTTTTATGTACTTCAAATATTAAATTAACATTCACCTCGAAGTGACAACAGGAATGCATTACACCACGTGGAGTTTATATAGTATATGATACTCCAATACCTGATGTTATTTTCCGTTTTTTATTTTTTTAAATTTAATTTACTTTTATTATTTATTAATATAAATTCAGTAATAAACAGTTTGATTTAACAAAATTTATCACTTGTTTTTTAATGTGGTTTTTCCGTCCATGTCATGCTCCATCATCTCTCCTTATTCATAATGATCATGATGATAATGAAGTTATTGATTTGTTATATTATTGTTACCCCCCCCCCCCCCCCCCAATTGATACTATTTTGCAGCTCCTTCATACCCTGGCATGGTCCATACTGATGTTCATTCGGTAATTGTTTTGGGACATGAGAAAAAGGTACTACCTATGTATCTTATAACCGAATGGCTTTATTTATTTATTTACAAAACGGGCAAGTCCAAAACAAAGTATCATATCATAACCCTGATACTGGGTTACTTCTCACTCATTCCTTATTTCTTAATTGTTGACCTTGATTCAGTTGACACCAATTCTTTAATGAAGAACTCGCAGACTATTTTTACAAAACAAAGATTCAACAATGTAGTTATTTATTTATTGGGAGTGGTTAACGTTTTTAGTAACTTCCATTAGTATCTGACAAAATACAGAAACAAAGACGCAGAAAGGAACAATTGTCAATGAACTGTACGTTTCTGTCCGTATTATTACAAATTTTGTTTGTGTCAAATATAGGTATCCTATAGGCGCTGCAATCCGAATTATCAAGCTCACATCAAGCTGATGAAGAGTGAACTCCACTATATTGTTCGAGAAGGTATAGAAAACTCTTAACCTGTCACAAATCCTGTGAATGGGACGTTATCGAGCAGCATGCAGTCAAAGTCGCCTTGTAGGAGGGATTGGTGAAGAAGGAGATTCAGCAGAGTAAGCGACAATAAATTTTGAAGACACAAAAGGATGCTTCTAAGACCCCACCGAGATCTAGAGAATCTGTCGGCTGTCACAATTTCTACAACAGAAGTATCCCTTCTTGAGAAAGAGTTGAAGCATAACCCGTCATTCTCAGGACGACAAAATGAGGAACACCAATGACTCCGGACCTAGCTTTCTCCACCAAAGCTTCCCCAATGGACCTTGACGATATATGAAGGGTGACTAAGGAAGCTCGCACACGGGGTGTTATGCTAGCGAGGCATTGGGAAGGTGTGGGCGAGGCGTAGAGCACCAACAGTGTAAAGCAACGGAGGACCGCACATGGGTCGTCGGGGAAGAGGGAAGGAAGAGAGGCGTTGGCGAGGCGTTGGAGAGAAGTTTCTAGCGTGGTGCTTGGGGCGTCTTTTCCCTCTCACGCTACGCTGAATTGCGGGTTTGCCTACTCAACAATGAAAGCGAAGAATGTGGAGTAGAGAGAGGAATTGTGGGAATAAAACGATTTTACCATATTTACTTATTCCCTCCCTTCCCCCTTCAGTGATGAATTTCGAAATTCCTGAGGTTTGAATCACATCTGAATTTGAATTGAACCAATTGAATCGAAAAAAAAGTGGAAATTTGATCCACCTGCTGCTCCTTGGTGGGGAGGATGGTGGGAAAGGCTAGTAGGGTTGATGAAGGATCTGTTACGTAGCAACTTAGGAAAATCATCTTTAAGTTATGAGTAATTAGCAACCGTGTTGTGTGACTGCGAAGCAACACTCAATTCTCGGCCTCTACTTAACTTACATCTATCAGGAAACAGGAGATCTAGAACCGTTAACTCCAGCTCACTTCATTCATAATAATCAGTCAGGAAGCGAAATACCGGATTTTGATGCAGTGGTAGCCGATGGTCTACAAAAACGTTCAAAGCGTTTACAAAAAATTAGAGATGGAGTTCGACAAAGATTTTGAAACGAATATTTAGCAATGCTAGTACATCTTGCTGATCGAAAGATACGGACGCTCAAAGTGGGAGTACTTGTGGTACGGAAAACCTGAAGCGTATCAACTGGTCACTGGGTATTGCCACTGAGTTGTATCCCGGTAAAGACGGACAACACCGTGTGGCGAAAGTTTGTACAGCTACGACAGAATTAGTCAGAGCTTTCGAGTGACTTCATCCACTAGAAATAGATAACAGCACGAGCGAAAAATTTCGAGAAGGCCAGAAGAAAATTTATATCCAGAAAATGAAGACCACGAAAGAAGACCAAGAGACAACTACATTCAGGGATGATTCCAAGCCACAACCCATCACCACACGAATAGGAAGGTTGGTAAGGAAGCCTCCACGATTCTCCGACTAGGAATGAACTCGTCGCTATCATTATGGCGATAGCAAGGTGGAGGAGGGGAGTATGTTGCCGCTAACTACGTACAAGTTACACAATAATTATGTTACAAGATTCACGTCTAGTACACGAGTTGATTATTAATTCAGTTCTTCATACATGTGTTTGATCCGTGTGATTTCATAGGAAAATATATAGTCTAATTGGTGTTTTCATGAACTACACGTCTTGTTATTTCTAAAGAGCAAAATAATATTGTACAGAAAGTACTTGGGTACGAATCGAAATAGCTTACGCCTACAGGTTCGCTTTAGCTTGCTTCTCGAGCCAGCTCCAAAAGTCATTATACTTATATTCTAATGTACCTTTGTACTTATCTATTTAGATAGGTAAGGTACCTATTAGACCTTGTTAGGTACGAACAAACGGATTAGTGAACTAAGTGTAGATGCATAGATTTTATTTAATAATCATTTGTAGTCCAGTGATCTGTAATAATTTGCGGCGTTTGCTCAAGTTGTGGGGGGGGGGGGGGGGGTGTCTTCAATACTACTTTTCCTACAATGACCCTTCAGGTCTCAAATCGTTGACAATTTTTTGTACTTTATAAAATACACCGACAATTTTTTGTAAAAATCCAGTAGGTACTTCTATTTCTAAGTCGACAAAAACCGAACAAAAATGTGAATATTCTCGAGGTTTTCTTGGTTTTTGGGAATAACCCGGTTGTCTTCCGAGGGACTTAGAAATTCGGATTTCACATTCCCTTTCCATCATAAGTAACATACCAAAAAAAGAAATTATATCAGATTTGATGTAGCGTTCAATGCCTAATTTGGGGTGACTATAGGTATCTATTCCTAAACATTTTCGTCAAGAGCAAGCACACTCAATACTGAGTCAAAGCCATCCTGTTGTACAATATTTGTTCACTGTATTATGTACCATGTCCTTTAATTTAGAAACACTCATGTTCATGCACTCGCCATGCTTTTCATATTGCTCTATTTCCACCTAGTACCTATGTCTACACGTACTGTTGAAAGTTTTAGTGTGTTCTGTACTTCTAGTCATTTCACAGTAGAAACACAAGTAGTCAATAGTACAGTCTATTTTAATGTTGCACTGCAATCATACGTCACAATTTTGAGTCACCATGAATTAACAAGACTCATTCTGTGCATCGATTGGAAACACGCCTGATTTAGATATAGAACCCTATTTGATAGAGTCTAACTACATTATCCACTGCTCTGTTTATTACGAGTACATTGCTTTCTGAGTCACAGTTTTTACTTGAGCGAATTTCCTAGAGCACGTTCTCCCTTGAGTATATAGGTATTGATCGTTTACATTCTAGCAACACAATTATTATTATTATGATCATATCATTTCGTGCTGTACTGCATTCTTGGATTATCTTGTAGGAACATACCTATGTTGTTGAGTCTAGAGCACGGCGAAGTCGTGACACATATTTCATTATAGTACCTGTTTCAAAGATAGGTCCTCATTTCCTGGCGCATTCTCGTCATTTAAAGGCACATTCATATTTCATGGCATACTTTTGTATTGTTATGACACATTCGTATCTTCCTGCCATGTTTTCTAATTTGAAGATTATAGTTGTACTTTTTCACGAACGCTTCTTGTTTTGAGACTCACTTCAATTTTACTACTTATACCTAGGTACCTTTCCGTTTAACGAATCGTAACCTTTTATCAATTCAACTCATGCATTTTGTTCAAGTTTGTAATCATTATAGGTTGAAGCTGTTTTAAAATGAATTCCCAAATCCAAAATTAATTTCCACATTCCCTAGGCAAATGGGACTATGAAATTTTGTTCCTGAAGGGATTTTCCAATACTAAGAATCAAGTTCTCTGAGCCAATCAAAACAATAGAAATGGCAAAATAATTTTTTTCAACAAACGTGGACGTATAGGGAATAGGTACGACTAAAACTCACCCATACTTCAACACATCTCACTATATCAGGATACCTCAAAGATTGCTGATAAGAGCTACTGCATTATCAAGTTAAGTAATTACAATAATCACAGCTGAGATACCAAGTGATATGGGTCGAAATAAGAGGTGGACCGGAGATGTGTCCCTGAAGGGCATTAGAAATGGCCTGACAGAGAGTCTTGAGGTCGCTTTGGGGGAGTCAGATTAGCATAACCGGTCCAGGATGAAGTCGAGGAGAGGAGCTGTTGCACGAGTTCTGGACCGATCAAAGAGGTGAAAAGCCGGCATTCTCTCTGCACTTGTTGGCCAAAAAATGATTCGTGCTGGAACATCTAGAAATCGATCATAAACAGGCAAAACCAGGAGCTTCCTCTTTTTTAAGTGATTCGAAAAACGATGCAAATTATCTCTGTTGCTCTTTTTACTGATTTTCATCGCTGCTATTGTTTCTGGATTAGATTGCCTATCTGCACAAGTATAGGTAGTTGATAACATTAATCTGTGATCACCTTTAATAATGCCATTCACAATCATTTTTCCCTTTTTGCTAACGTAGTTGTATAAACCAGCATGAATCATTTAAACGAGAAAACCGAATAGGAACAACACAAATTTGCTGAGCATCAGCCTAATCCTGTTATCGAAAGAACGCTTTGCGATTCACCGTGGCATTAACGATTTTTCCTTCATTCAACACTGAGCCCCCGCAGAGTACAAACATGATGTGATAGGCGTCACGGAAGACAAAATGAAGTAGTGGTGGTCATCCACCACTAAAGCCCACCGATCAACCAGCCCTCCACTTTATAGTATCCACAACTCCTATCCGCCTGTTCAGTATCCACCTAGTCCCAAGCATTTTCCCATATTTTTCCACCTTTCAAGTTACCAACTCATTTTAATCAGAGTGAATTCTGGATAATATGGATTAAGAATAACTACTGAGCAATATGGACGGGCGACGGCTCCAGTGCTCCCGTCGAGTCCGAGGGGCGAAAGTTGAGACACCCTAGTGATCCCCTTCACTTCGCAATCTCGAAAATAGATTGTCCCGAGTGATCCCGTAGACGATAAGAGAAAGTGCACTGGAATCGACATGAATCTTTGGGGCATTTACCAACAGTTTGTCGATTACCTCTCTCCGTGCACCATGTCGGACGTGAAATTTGTTAGTGGCGGAAGCCGTCAAGAGGCTGTTGCATTTATTGACGTATTCAGATATAATTATCATAAACTATTAGCTGTGGGTGTAAGAAGGTGGAATTTTAGTGCGAGGGGTGGGCAAATCCGATGTAAATCATACGCTAAAACAGATGGATGTGAGGTGATTCACAAAACCCCACATAACCATGAACCCAAGACCACAATAGAAACTAACGAATTATCGGCGGCCGTCAAAAGAAACGTCGTCGCAAATGAATTTTCTTCCCGCCCATCGAAAGCACTCGGGCGGTCTCCCATATGGACTTCTTGAACCTCTGCTCTTACACCTAAATCCACGGATTCCAATCGCTGGGCATCAACTAACACTGCATGTTGTCAGGATCACATACTGCTCCTTACACAAAAAATCCATACCAAGGATATAATCCTCATGTCTATCTGCAACTAAAACAGTGTGGTGTCGTTCCTTTCCACCTCCCAAGGCGAACAAGATACGAGCATGACCATGCACTGGAATGATATCTCCTGAAACCGTTCTATTCGATGATTTACCATCATTCTTAAATACCTACAACCTGAAAACGGAAGTTAGTGAAAAACGTTGTCTATTTCCACGAAAAATAAAGAGTTACACTGTTAAATCGATTTCGACGGTTAAGCCATCATCAGTAACAAACAATAACTGAAGATACATTAGAAAGGACACAGCTTTTATAATAACAGGTGAATGGAGATTGAATCCCATTGGTCAAGAGAAAGGAAAGGGGCAGGAGGTACAACCAATGAAGTGCAAACAAGGTGACGGGGGATTATAGCTAATTAGATGAAGTGAAAGGGGGAAATAACTAAATATGGTTTCAACATTGTGAATGGATAATTCCAAGCTTTATAAAAATGGACCTATTAGTGTAGACATATATTGAGGTATATCCTCATTTAAACATCTACCAGATCTGTAACTTATGATAATTTCGAATTTTTCAAGTACATTCAACATACCTCTCTTCGGACGAAAATGAAGAAATTCTACAAACTGTCAATCTGTCAAATCAAAATTGTAACTATGATTGGATTCCTTAATGTTTCGCAAATGTAGACTTACCCTTATTTTCCCTGAAATCCACCTGATTTAGTTTAGTTCGTAAAGAACCTAAGCCTTTTTTTTTTTACATTTTCATTCAAAATTTTTCCTATGGCACTTGTAACGACCAATTCACAAGGGTATTGATTAATAGTTCCATACAATATCAATGAGGATGAAGCCCTCTAATGAATAGTGGAGGTTATACTTGGGGCAAATGTCGGTGTGAGCCTCTTTTTTGACATTTTCATTCAAAAATTTTCTTGTGGCACTTGTAACGACCAATTCACAAGGGTATTGATTAATAGTTCCATACAATATCAATGAGGATGCCGTCCTCTAATGAATAGTGGAGGTTATACTTGGGGCAAACGTCGGTGGAGCCTCTATCAATGGATGAGGCGATTGCAGTAGAATTGAGGATAAAGACTATACTGCAAGTAAGACCACAGTCAGTGAGGCATTCAGAAGAAACTGGGTTAGAGGAGAAGGTTTCAAGAGTGATTCCCCCAACAGCTTCTGAAAAGTTACAAAGTGATGAAGATAAGTCTTTTCCTGCACCGGGGCAACTCAGATACCCCAGACTTATCAGATCAAGTCCTCCTGTGTGTTAGAGTTGTGGACCAGTTGGACACTTGGCAAGAGCATGTCCCTAACCTCCAAGGGCTGGGTAAGTTGACCAAATTGTTTAACAACCAGAGGCTTCATTGCAGGGATCGCGAAATGCGTCGAAGCTGGGATTTCGATACAAGTACTGAAATGTTCTTAAAACTATAGATACTTTTCGTGGTTCCACATGAGTTGCCGTGTTTGATAGTCATATCCAATAGAAAAAAAAGTCTGCAAGTTAGATGGGCAGTATAACATCCTCACATATTGTAACATGTATTGGACGATGGTATCCCACTATATCCCATCACATCTATACATCCCACACCAAGCGAGCGAAGCGAGCAACATCCCCTACACACGTTAACCTACCCTTAGTGATCTACCGTTTCCAATCATTCTACAAGTCCAACTCCACAGTAAAAGATCATCGCCACGGACGACATTTTTATTTATATTTTTTAATTTAATATTAGGTATTATTATTTTGCTTCCGTGTTTACCTTAAGATAACGGAAGCATTGTTTTCACTTTTGGGGGAAGACAAATTATTTGTCTCCAAAATCAAAATTTCCAATTGCATTTTACGTTTTATTCAACTATTTTTCATATATATATATATATATATATATATATATATATATATATATATATATATATATATATATACCTCTGTATATATATATATATATATGTGTATATATATATATATATGCCGATGTGTAATCCTAGAAACGACTTTAATTTCCACCGTTTTCATCCGATTTTGATGAAATCGTCAGGGAATGTGCGGTATAAACTATTGATGGTCCTGTACCAATTCCATATTTCTCGAATCATTACTTGATTCTGCGCATGCGCAAACATAAGTTACTTCAAGCATAATTTTTTTGTTTCTTAATTGGCCGATTTTGACCTTTCTATTGCATCTTTACTACTCGTTTCCGCTTTGTAATTGTTCAAGATCATTTAAAACTTTTCAATGATCTATACATTCACGATACGGAATCAAGGATGCTAAGTGCCACATCCTACTTAGCGGACTTTTTAAATTTAATTTAATGTAATTATTTTTAAAGGGAGATATACTACATTAATAACGTATTTTCTACCATCATTATCGCTCTGTCATCAAGCGGTTGGGCTGTTGAGAGAGAGAGAGAGAGAGACTATATCACATGCCGAGTGACCGGGGCAAGAAGCCGAATATCGTTGTTGTCAAGCCCGATGGGTCTGCCATAATCCTGGATGTCCAGGTTGTCAGGAGCAGAAATCGTCGTGGACATGGAGCAGACCTGGCGAGCTAAGAAAAGTAAATATGATAGAAATGATCTGCGACAGGCAATATCTGAGCTAAAAGGAGTGGCACCTAATAACATCAAGGTCATGGCTGCGACCTTGTCATGGCGCGGGGTGTGGTGCGGGAAAAGCGCCACGGAGTTACTTGAGTTGGTCATCTCAGCAGGAGTGCTCCGTGGTATCACCACCCGCGTCCTGAAGGGTTCTTACTTAAACTGGTGGTCATTTTATAGAGGCACTTCCTTTCATCCCACTCTTCCTCCGTATCCTGCAACTTCCCTTATCCCTAGAGCCGGCGTCAGGTAAATATGGGCGTCCTCCCCACTTTTTTATTCTATTTGTTTATTTTAAAATTTAATGGTGTACCCCCTCCGCCTTTAAGGGGAGTTTTGTTTAAAAAAAAAAAAAAGTGTGTGTGTGTGTCATTCCGGTCGATAACTCTCCTTAGAATTGAAATAAAAATTCCGTTCTTGCGCCAAAAAATCAACCTTTCCAAAACAAAAAGATGATTTCGTTGGCCAGCACTTTTTGAGCTCTTTAAATTGGTCAAATTTCAAAAAATGTGCTGGGAAAGTCACCAAAAATGGCTAAAAACGTCTAAAAATCGTTAAATTGATATTTTTTTAGCAGAATATTGCTCAACTAAAGTTTATCAACCATTAAATAGAACATATAAAGAAATTATGTGTAAAATTATGCTGAAAAATGTACACAAATTTATTTAAAATTTGCTAAAAAATCGGTAAAAACTCCAAAAATGCTAAAAATCCAAAATCTCTTTTTGAATGGCAGATTAGTATTTAAAACACGTTTTTCACCATAAAATTAATAGTTAACAAGTTCTTTGCACTCAAAAAAGCTCAAATTTCAAAACAATAACATTATACAATACGATAATTTTCGAAAATTCGCTCATACAATCATGCTGCTTGACTGTAACTTTTTATCTCATCAATTTTCACTTGGTGGATGCCTAGGTATATGCGTAGATAATATGTTCTTACAGGCGGACTCGTTAGGCGTTGAAGTTTTAATTAAATTTCATTAATTTTTCCTCGGTAAGCGTCAACCCTTATGCAGTCATATTTCGCATATTACTATATACATTGTTTAATACTCGTAATTTTAGATCTCTGATCTGCATAGAAGGGCTGGGCTATCTAATACAGAAATAATAAACCTTCGTGTAATTAGCAGCATTTTTTTATTTTTATTATTATTTTTTTTATTCTATTTATCTTTTTTTTTTTTTTTTTTCAAATTAGTCAGTTACAAAATAGATTGAGTTACTTACTGAGCGTAATATTTCAATTTCCATTTCATGCTGATTTGAACTGCCGCGTAATAGCAAAATTAGTTTTCAGAACCTACCTATACATCACACACACACACACCACACACACACTTTTTTTTTTAAAGAAACCTCCCCTCAAAGACGGAGGGGGCACGCCATAAAATTGAAAAATAAACAAAGAAAATAAAAAAGTGGGGAGGACGCCCAGGTTTACCCGACGCCGGCTCTAAGGATAAGGGAAGTTGCAGGACGAGGAGGAAGAATGGGATGAAAGGAAGTGCCCCTATAAAATGACCACCAGTTCAAGTAAGAACCCCTCAGGACGCGGGTGGTGATACCACGGAGTACTCCTGCCGAGATGCCCAACTCGAGTAACTCCGTGACGCTTTTTCCGCACCACACCCCGTGCCATGACACGGTCGCGGCAATGACCTTGATGTTATTAGGTGCCACTCCTTTTAGCTCAGATATCGCATGGCGCAGATCATTTCTATCATATTTACTTTTCTTAGCCCGCCAGGTCTGCTCCATGTCCACGCTGCCACTGACAACCTGGACATCCAGGATTATGGCAGACCCATCGGGCTTGATCGCAACGATATCTGGCTTCTTGCCCCGGTCACTCGGCATGTGGTATAGTCTCTCCCTTTCAACATCCCAACCGCTAGATGACAAAGCACCTGCTATCTGCTTGGCAACCGCATCGTGACGTAAAATGCGGCCACCGTGAGTACGAGGACACTGCTGCACTACATGATATAGATTCTCATTTTTACCCCGACAGGCACGGCAAAGGGTGTCAACTGTCCCGCGACTACTCCTCGAACACCTCACCGAGGTGGCTAGTGTAGCCACCCGGACGGCGTGAAAATGGTGATAGTCGCGGGCCCCAATGCCCTCTGAAGCCCATTCCACCCACTGGGTAGAAATGGGGGATTCAGAGCACTGTCGGAGTTCTTTACCATCTACTGACTCATGCAGTGCAGCAGCGAACTCAGCAGATGAGCTGGGTTTTGGAGCAGTTGGTGTTGCTCGATCGCACCACAACAACTGCTGCCGGACAAAGTCCAGGTCAGCAGCAGTGCGGGCGACCTCCCAGCTCGAGCCCCTAAGGGCAAGCAGGCGCTGGCGGCGTAAAGATGGGATGCTGGCAGAAAGGGAGACAATACCGAGCCCACCAGCCTTGACCGGTGCGTGGATATAAGCACTTGGGACACCAGGTGGAAAGCCTAGCCAAGAGCGCACAGCAGAGCGAACTTCACAATCTAACTCAAGCAGCCTCCCCGCAGTAAGCCTGCCAAAGACTAACCCATAGGTAAGCTTTGGCAGTAAGTACGTGCGAAGGAGGCGCAGCTTCTGCTGTGGCTTCAATGGAGCCTTGGTGACACAAGCTAATGCTCCACCAAGGTCCACACGGCTTGCGGCTATAGTGGCCACAAACAGGGAAGTCGACCCCAAGGTACCGCCAGACCTCCAACACAGATCGGGCAGGGATGGAAGTTTGTCCTAAGACAAAACACTCCCCATCCACTACCTTCACCTTATGCTGGCGACCCGACGGGACCAAGGAGACCGACCCACACTTAGCTGGGTTGACCACCAAACCACACCTGGCTAGCTGCTCAGCAAATGCGTTGAGGGAGATCTGCAAGCCCTCACGGGTTTCTGCGAGTAGGATGACATCATCAGCAAAAGCTAATGCACTTACTCGCACCCCAGGGGCGAGATCAAACCCTATTTCAGCTGGCAGCTTACCCAAGGCCGTATCCACGACCAGGTTGAAGAGGAGTGGCGACAGAGGATCTCCCTGGCGTACCCCGCGCCCAATAACAACATCCCCTGACATCTCACCCTGTGCCTCGAGGACCGTCACGCCTTCGTGGTACAGACAGGCAACATACTCAATTAAACGAGCAGGAGCCCCGACACCACGAAGACAATCGGTCAGGGCAAAGTGACTAACTGTGTCAAAGGCCTTAGCGACGTCCAGAGCGGCAAGATGGAGCTGCCGTTTCTTGATACGGGCCAGCGAAATGACAGGTTGGAGAACTGTAAGATTCTCTGCTGTGCCATCCGCTGGCCGAAATGCTCTCTGGACGTCACCTAAGGAAGACCACCGACGAAATAGAAATTGGACGGTAGCCTCCAGGCCCACTTCCCCCTTTCTTTGGGATGAAAATTGTCCGGGCACGGGTCAATGCTTTCGGGGGTCTTCCAGATAGTAGCAACAGGTTGAGGATGAGCAGCTTAACATTCTTTGGAGCTTTATTCCAGCGTCGGGCGGAAATACCATCGGGTCCAGCAGAAGTGGAGTTTTTGACACGGCACTTATGTGCCCCGTCATGAAGCACCGGTGTGCACATGATGCTGCGTAAGGAGTCCCTGGTGGAAGCTGGGGGTACTACTGGCTCACCAGAGTTGTGGCTGGGAGCACTCATAAGTGGCTCCCAGTAATCCACAAACTCCTGGAGGGGGGGCATAACTTGTTCTTCCCCAGCTCCCTCCAGTACCTCCGCAGCTGCACGAGCCGGATGCTTCCTCCACAGTCTCTGGACACGCTGGTATTCCCGCCTCCTCGCTTGCTTAGCCGCTCTGCGACCTCCACGAGGCACCACATTACACACACACACACACACACACACACACACACACACACACACACACACACACACACACACACACACACACACACACACACACACAGCACACTACACAGGCACCACACAGACACTTACTACATAGGTGCCTACACTGTCTCCTCCAAATCCATATTCTCTAACGCAACTAAGTTACTACGTACTTTCATACTATAGATCTGCAATACCTAGGTACCTAATTTGTGGAACGTATATAAATTGGTATTTTCTCTAGATGCTGCTTATTCTATCCCGTATTATTCAGCATAGGTTAAATTGTTATTTAGCAGTTTGAAATAATCACTTCTTGAATCCTTAACTAATTTTTTCGCCTTTGTACATGACGGACGAACTCTAATACCTACACCATATTCTGTTATATTCAATCGTTAAATTACACATCAACAAACATTTATGTTACTCTACCAAAATTCCCACTAGAACTTTGTATTTCAGAGCATTATGAACAACTGTAGTCCCGTGGGTCTGTCTGTATCAATCTGTATGTACACAAATCTGTGCCACGTGATAACTCCTTTTCGTCTGATTTTGGTGAAATTTTCAGATGTGTGGGATAAGGCGTGAAAAAATGATACTGATGGAATTTACGTTTGTGCATGCACAGAGGGAAGTATTGGTTTGTCAACTATGGAACTGATGGGGAACTATTTAGGCTAAGCCGCACATTCCCTGAAAACGTCATTAACATCGAATGATAACTGTGGGAACAACGAGTCGCATGAATAAAATAACCTTCAGGACATCAATTGAATGAAAACATGTGATACAAGGATTTCTGGACGGCAGAAAGACAGCCACACATATACATGGTGCAATCCCACACAAAACGAAAGTTGTTCAGAATGGTCTAAAACGTGAAATGCAAGTGGAAATGTTTATTTTGGAGACAAAAATTTTCATCTCCGAAAAGTAAAACAATGCTTTTGATTGGAAGCAAAATTTCATAGCTTTGAACAGAGAAAAAGAAACCAAAAAATCTCCTAAGGTTCTGCAGAGTCACTAGTTCTAAGAAATGACGTGAAGCGGTGCAGGGATGGTGGCGGGACGGTCGCTATTTTCTACACCGCTCCATCCCGCCATCCCATGACCTTCTGAACAACAATTGGTGGGGTTTTAATGGTCCAATTTCATATTTGAAAAAAATATCGTAATCAGTACACACTCCTCCAAAACTTAATTGAGATTTTTCAAAAAATGGGCCGAATTTGATTCCCAGTAAACCAAGTGAACAAATTTTAGAATTTTGAACATCGGAACCAATTAGCGGAAATTCTGAGCTGTTTCTGAATCCAAAAATCGATCAATTATTAACGGAATGAGAGCGAAAACTAATTTGCCCTCCGTAGTGCTGCCATCTACTGAATATTCCTACAAGTTTTTTTGGGCTATTTCTCCTTAACCTCAATAAACATATAGACCTATATTGTAGAGAATAAGAAATTTAATCACGACAACCACTTAGATTGTCACAACATCGAAAGGTCTAATCTGTACATGCATTTTGTGGTCATGCACGAAAACTGACTTTCTAAGTCAAGCACCATTCTAACGAGATGAAACGAACCATTAGTATCAAGAACTTCAACCAAAATTGTTCCCAGTACCTGAGTTTGATGTGCGGAAATTGAACCCTATGTAGCACACGATTATTGATCAGATGGTTTATTGGTTATTGTTTGGTGGCAGAACTTTAGAATTAGATTCAAATTGAGAGAACCTTCGTTATATTCAGGCAAACGGTAGAATAATGAGTATAGTCCTGAGAGTGACTACTTTGCCCTTTTGACTTCGAAGAGGGTAAATTCTTCGTGTAGGCCTCCGCCTCCAGAGCTCCAAGCGGGAAAAGGCCTCTTCTCCCTGTCTTTTTTTTTTTTTTTTTTTTTTTTTTTTTTAAATATAATCTTTATTGTTACAACTGTGAACACATCTAGTAACCGCTTTAGTTACTATATAATTAGCGTTTTGTGTTCTATAGGTTACTACCTACTTCCACTCATCACATCACTTTAGTGGGCTATGACTAGGTCCAGAGGTTTGGTCCTTTTCAGTCTCCGCCAATCTCGGCTGTTATCCAGGAGATTCATTGTTTCGACATTCATGTGTTTGTGGAGATGGCATAGCTCGATTTGTAATGACTCTTTTACCATCTTGACTTTAAGGTCACGATGGAGATCATCCGTTCTGATATACCAGGGGGCATTAACTATGCTCCTGAGTATTTTGTTCTGTGCTGTTTGCATGATTTTCGGATTGCTCCTCCCCCCTGAAGGGGCAGCCATAAGTCCAAAGGGGTTTGATCACTTGTTCGTACAGTAACACTTTGTGATATATGGACAAATGGGATTTTCTTCCAATGAGCCCATACATCTTCCTGAATTTAAGATTTATTTCCTTCGCTTCGTTCTTTATATGGTCCTTCTACCGAAGCTTGGGATCTAGAGTCATGCCGAGGTGCAGATTCCCATATGTATCTGCATATGGGATGATCTGGGAGTTTATTGCTAAGGGTATTGGGGTAATCTTCCTGTAAGTGAAGTTTATGTGCGTTGACTTTGTTTCGTTGAGTTTTATTCTTCATTTTTTGGTCCACTGATGGATGCTGATCACTGCTTCTTTTAGCTTACTTGTGGCTTCTTCAGTTGAAGAACCAACAGCCAGGATTGCCGTGTCATCTGCGAACGTTGCTGTGACAGCTTATGAAGATTTTGGGATGTCCCTTGTGTACAGCAGGTAGAGAACTGGCCCAAGCACGCTGCCTTGGGGCACGCCTGCTTTTATCTCTCGCAAATTGGAGTATTCATCTTCATGATTTACCCTTAAATGCCTATCTGTTAAATATGACACTAGGATTCTGTAATACTGGGTAGGTAGATCCTTTTGTAACTTTGCTTGAAGTCCCTTGTGCCAGACTTTGTCAAATGGCTGTGATACATCCCAGAATACTGCTGAACAAATTGTCTTCTCTTCAAAACATTTCTCTATCAAGTTGGCGACCTGGTCTATTGATGAGTATTGCTTCCTGAATCCGAATTGGTGATCAGGAATTAGATGTCTTTCTTCAATTATTGGTTTTAATCTCTTCAAGATGAGCTTCTGAAAGAGCTTTGAGACATTGGGAAAAAGGGAGATAGGACGGTAGGATTTTTTGGGCAAAGAATAATCCGTTTCTTTTTCGGCAGTAAGCCCACGGCGTTTCTTTTTACTATCCCCACCTAACCTCACTCCTCGTGCGGTATTTTTCTTACCCGAAACATTAAACCCGAAACCTTGAACCTTTCGTATTCAATACATCTCAACATCATATAGTCAGAGAATCATCCCTCATTATCTCTTCCTTGGAGCGCCGCTTAAAGGAATTGGTATTGCGAGATTTCAAGTGATTAATTTCTTATCATCTCGTTCAATAATGCCTTAAGGGGAAATAGCCTGACATCTAGTTCCAAACCCCACCACCACGTGGAAGCACCAAAATGAACAGACCTTATTTTCGCTCTGATTCTGTCAATAATTGATCGATTTTTAATCTGTAAATGGCATTGGGTTGAGAAACAGCTCAGAATTTCCGTTAATTGGTTCCGGTGTTCGAAATTCCAAAATTCGTACATTTGGTTCACCGGGGATCAAATTTGGCCCATTTTTGAAAAATCCCAATTAGTCAAGCATAGGAGGAGTGTGTACTAATTACAATGGTTTTTTCAAATTTGAAATTGGACCACTAAAACCCCATCAATTGTTGTCCAGAAAGTTTATGGGTGGGCGGGGTGGAGTGGTGTAGAAGAAGGGCCGTAGGACGCGGGGGAGGCGAGATCCCTCCTGCCGGCCGACCCGCCACCTTCCCTGCACCGCTTCACGTCATTGCGAACTCGTGTCTGCCGAACCGTTCGAAATTTCTCGATCCTAGGACTAGGGCAGTTTCATAAAGTAACACAATTTATTATTCACTAGCCGCTCTGGCTCAATTCGCTCGCCTTCGCGTCCAGCCCAGGGGTTGTTGGGGAGGGGTTAAATGAGGGGGGGGGGGGGGGGGGGGTGCAATTCCTATAAATCATGATACTTTTTTTCTCTCTTACTTTAGTTCTCACCGAAATTTAATAGAATCCATTCATAGGGACGTCCCTATAATGCATGCATTTTTTTCCAATGGGTTTTTGCTGTTTTTGTAATTTTTTTTCTTTCTGAAGAGTGGTGTTTTTGTGAGAGAGTATTGTATGTAGTTGTTGTTTCTGTCTTGGCTTTAGGTGGGCCTGGGGATATATGGTTTTTGAATGATCATGACTGAAGGTCTGATCATTTGGGAAGGGGGAGGGGGGATGCTTTTGATGGCTGCCGCGTGTGCTTCGTTTGAGTGCCCTTTTGGTTCCGTCTGTTTTGCATGGCAATGGTTCGTTGTCTCTTCTGGGCGGAGTTCTGTTTTAGCCCTGTTTTACCCTCGTTGTTTTCTGTGAATTGATGATGTCAATCTGCCTTGCCTTGTCGGTGTTATTAGCAGCTGCTGGAGCGATAGTGCTCCAAAGTCTAGTTACAAGAAACGACAAATTAATGGAGGTGTAGGTTAGAGTTTCAGGGATGAGTTGTTGGGCTGGAGATGTGTAGTGGGAGCTTTTACATTCGATTTTCAACTTGGGGTTCTCGAAGGGAGATGGAATTATATATAGGTATATATATATTCATTTATTTATACGGGATGTAGTTGATTTTTTTGTTTGGGTTTTGTAGTTAGGGGATGCTGGGGCGGCCGTTATTGGACGTTTAGCTCGCTACCATTTGAAAATCTGAGTGGTTGTCGCGATTAAATTTCTTATTCTCTACAATATATGTCTACATATTTATTGAGGTTAAGGGATTTTTAAATGAGATTCAAAATTAATCACTTGAAATCTTTCAATACCAATTTCTTTAAATGGCGCTCTAAGGAAGAAATAATGAGGGAGGATCCTCTGACTAATATAATGTCGAGATGTATTGAATACTAGCCGCTCCGGCTCGCTACGCTCGCCTCCACGTCCAGCCGGGGGGCAAGCCCCCCGGACCCCCCATTAAATTGCTCGCTTCGCTCGCAAAATGTGGCATGTAGGGAATTTTGCTCGCTTCGCTCGCGAAGTGTGGCATGTAGGAAATGTTGCTCGCTTCGCTCGCAAGGTGTGGCGGCGCAGATGCGATGTTTTACAATTGAAACATGTAGGGGATCCCTAACGATAGATCCCTAAGGGTAGGTTTAACTTCTGTAAGGGATGCTGCTCGCTTCGCTCGCTTGAGGAAGTTATACTGCCCACCCAACTTGGCAGAGGTTTTTTTCTGTTGGAAATTACTATCAAACGCGGCACATTATGTGGAACCACGAAAAGTATAGTTATAAGAACACTTCAGTACTAACAGTACAGTCAGATGTTGAATGTTTGTAAGTATTTATTTCGCAAAGTGTGGTATGTAGGGAATGTTGCTCGCTTCGCTCGCAAAGTGTGGCTGTATACATGCGATGTATTTCAATTGAAACATGTAGGGGATGTTGCTCGCTTCGCTCGCAAACGGTAGATCTCTAAGGATAGGTTTAACTTCTGTAGGGGATGATGCTCGCTTCGCTCGCTTGAGGAAGTTATACTGCCCACCCAACTTGGCAGACGTTTTTTTCTGTTGGAAATGACTATCAAACGCGGCACATTATGTGGAACCACGAAACGTATAGTTATAAGAACACTTCAGTACTAACAGTACAGTCAGATGTTGAATGTTTGTAAGTATTTATTTTCCAGTTCTATTTTTCTGAAGGTAGGCCATTAATAGGTACCTGCTCGCAACCCGTTCCCGTCAGGTAGGAAGTTATTCCTAAGCAACGTTGTGTAACGGCGGCCCGTGGTCGATTAATTTCTGATGTTAAACGCTTCTCCTCGCTTCCGCTCGCGATTTGACCAACTTAACGTCACTTTTTTCGATATCCGATTTCGGATTCAGATTCGGCGGACCCAAAGCTGTATTTCGCCCGCAAAAACCGTTCCGAAAAACGTACCTTTATGGGGTATATTTTAATCGGAAAAAACCAAGTTTTTCGGCGGATTTTTCGAGAAAACGGGTCCGTACTCTCGCATTTTTTTGACGCATTTCCCGATACTTTTTTCGCGATCCGATCGCGCCGTCGTCTTCCTCGTAGGAAAACCTACGAAACCCGTATTTTTCCGGAATTGTCAACGGCCGTTTAGAGGGGTAGGGGAAGCGGGGAAGTCCAAAAAGCGCACATTAATTCTTACTTCGACCCCCCTCCCGCCCTACGGCCCATGGTTCGGGTGGGATTAGAAAATTTTAAATTCGCTTATACACCCTATCGGAAAATCCCAAGAAGATCCCCCCACTCGTAGATCCGGCCCACTCAGCCGTTTGGCCGTGCATAGACACGACAGACAGACGGAGTTTCATTCTTATTAATAGTACTAGCCGCTCCGGCTCGCTACGCTCGCCTCCACGTCCAGCCGGGGGGCAAGCCCCCCGGACCCCCCATTCAATTGCTCGCTTCGCTCGCAAAGTGTGGCATGTAGGGAATGTTGCTCGCTTCGCTCGCAAACGATAGATCCCTAAGGGTAGGTTTAACTTCTGTAAGGGATGCTGCTCGCTTCGCTCGCTTGAGGAAGTTATACTGCCCACCCAACTTGGCAGACGTTTTTTTCTGTTGGAAATTCTTACAAACAAATTAAATCTTATGAAACTACGTGGAACCACAAAAAGTTTATTCGGGGATGTTGCTCGCTTCGCTCGCAAGGTATTGCTGTATATTTGTAGGAAAAAATCCGAATTTATTCTGTTGACATGGCTCTCGCTTCGCTCGCAAGGTATACCTGTATACCCTTCAAGACGTAAGTGCGTGTACCTGCTCGCAACCCGTTTTCGTCAGGTGCAAGCCCCGCCTCATCGAACCCCTGACTTCGTAGAGCCTTCTCGCGAACACGGCAAAATTAATTTCTGATGTTAAACGCTTCTTCTCGCTTCCGCTCGCGATTTGACCGACTGCCCGTCACTTTTTTCGATATCCGATTTCGGATTCAGATTCGGCGGACCCAAAGCTGTATTTCGCCCGCGAAAACCGTTCCGAAAAACGTACCTTTATGGGGTATATTTTAATCGGAAAAAACCAAGTTTTTCGGCGGACTTTTCGAGAAAACGGGTCCGTACTCTCGCATTTTTTTAACGCATTTCCCGATACTTTTTTCGCGATCCGATCGCGCCGTCGTCTTCCTCGTAGGAAAACCTACGAAACCCGTATTTTTCCGGAATTGTCAACGGCCGTTTAGAGGGGTAGGGGAAGCGGGGAAGTCCAAAAAGCGCACATTAATTCTTACTTCGACCCCCCTCCCGCCCTACGGCCCATGGTTCGGCTGGGATTAGACAATTTTAAATTCGCTCGTTCCACCTTTCGGAAAATCTCAAGAAGATCCCCCCACTCGTACACTCCCCCCACTCAGCCGTTTGGCCGTGCATAGACACGACAGACAGACAGACGGAGTTTCATTCTTATTAATAATAGAGATAGAGATAGAGAGATAGAGATAGAGATAGATGAAAGGTTCAATGATGGGTATGAAAAATACCGCACGAGGGGTCAGGTAAGGTGCGGATAGCAATTGGGTTATAGATATAAATCAATGGAGAATGAATAATAGTGAATTGCTATACGCAGAAAACCGAGAGAGAGAGAGAGAGAGAGAGAGAGAGAGAGAGAGAGAGAGACGATTTTATTTTTAAACTTGCACAATAATAGGACCCAATCTTCAGACTTCTTTTTCTGGGTAAAATATAGTTAATTTAAATGTATACATCCTTATACTTGATCTTGAATATTTGGTACGGATATTTTGCAGTGCTTCCAATAGTTATGTAATGATTTAATGTTTGGATGATAATTAATACTAGAAAATAGCATATAAAACTACAATTTTTGATTAATCTATTCCGTACATCGAAATAAGTTGCTCCTTAAGTTTTGCTTTAAATAAGTGAATAGATAAATTTTCATGATAGAGCTCTCTATATTTTTTGTATGTATTAACTGATTTAATGTGGAATGAATATGCATATGTCGCAGTTCTATGGGTAGCGAAAAAATTCGGTTAATAATTAAGAAAAAAAAAAAAAAAATAGTGCTGATAATATAGAACCTTCAGGAACTCCGATAGCTACATCACTGCACACAGATTCTCGATCAGAAGTCGTTCTAACTTTTTGTTACCAAAGCTCAAGCGAAATCGATTGACATAAAAATTGCAATCTCATATTATCCATTGCATAGGGAATATAGTCAGTTACATTTATTAAAACTGTTTCATTACTGTTACCGACTCGAAAACCTGACTGATATTCATCATGAATATTATTGAAATAGGTAGGTATGTTCTATTAGTAATTCATATATGCCACGATCAAATATTATTCCCATAACACAGAGATTGTTTATGCCACGATATTCGCTCACATCTTTTGGATTGTCAACCTTATTGAGAGGTAGCTCTATGGACTTTTTCCATTGAGCGGGATTCGTACATGTTTTCAAAACTTTGTTAAACACATTAACAACCACTGGTCAAATGACATCTGCTTTGTACTTCAAATGATCGACGGGGGTACCATAATTTCCAGTCGCATTTGATGGGATCCTGAAAAGTGCTGTTTTTGTAGCACCTTCTGACATTTCAGTTGTCAGGTATTAATTTATTTTCAACCAAAGTAACTGCCTCTTTATATAGCTTTATCAATTCTGGATCATAATCATTATTATTGTCGGATCTACAAAAATAGTTGTTTAATATATCTAAATTCACGTTTTCGCTCAATTTATTATTTTCATTTTTACGAGCTATGCCTTGATATCGCAGAATTTTCCAATAGGCATTACTCCCTAGTTTTTATTTAAATAAATCACGGTAATGCTTATTATTAGCACTACGAAGCCTCTGCTGAGTTTTATTCCCAAGTTTTTTATACGCTAGTCGGTCAATGTCTGTCATAGTCCTTAAGTATTTTTTTAATTCCTGATCACGTGTTGACATTAATTCTTTGATTTCACTATCAATCCATGGTGCAGGCACTCTACTTACCTTTATCCTTTTGTAAGGCATGTGGTACTTATCCAACAATTTAATGAGGAATTTGGTAAGCAACTCAACTTTCTCATTTACATCGCACAATTGATAAATCATTTCCCAATCCAGTAATTTAGCTTCGGGAACTAACTAATCCTTACCAGTATTATTCTTACATCGAAGTGTTGCCACTTTTAAATTCAATCAACAGCGTACAATGAATCAGGTCGTGCGTAGAAATACCTGGAACGCTACATTGACCAAATCTTGTGATGATATCTAAATTACTATCATATAATCGATTTGAGTTCTAGCATACGGAAAAAGTGATAGATGTGTGGGATTAAGTGGAAGTGTGCTTATGTTATAGGTGGCTATGAGACTTGATTGAAGTCTCCAATCATGACAGTGAATGATTATTATTATTAAATTCAGCCATTTCTTCAAAAACACCTACAACATTTCCCATCTTGGGAGTTCTATACTCGACCGCAATAAGAAATTTGCTAGACTGTCTAACTACATCAATGAACATAAATTCTGGGGCGTTTACCCTTCCAAAAGACGAATGAAAAATTTAAAGTCGAGATAATTTCTTATAAACAATGCAACACCGCCTCTTCCTCTATCCAGGCGATACGCTCTTAACAATTCAAAATCTTCCAATTGAAATACAGACGGCAATATTTGTGGTTTTAAAAACGTCTCCGATATTGCAATTCCATGGACACCTGAACAACCGAATATCATTTTAAATTCATCCCAGTGCTCCAGGAGCGACTCTGCATTTACATGGGCCAAATTTAAATTATGTTTGCCTAATGAATGGTTATCTTGTAGATATTTATGTAGGGTTACCATTTAGACGAATAAATAAATAAATAAAAAATAAAAGGTGACAACCTAAAACATAAATAACATCTCTAACACGTTATTAATCATGAATATACAAAGACAAATTGATGAAAATAAATTCACTGAAGTAATAGTATTTTAAATTGACTATTGGTTGTTGCCTGTCAGCAGTATCATGTTCCTTGAGATAAATCCTCCCATCCCTAACCCACATAAATTTGAAATCGTTCGAACTTTTAAAGCCCTTGCAATAATGCAATAACTTACGATTTTGAGGTGTAAGCAAGTTATTGACGTATATTCGGGCAGGATAACCGAATATAATGCCAACGTCGCGATCCTTTCTACGCCATGCTGCTGAACAGAAGCACTTTTTGTCTAGCTTACGCACCAATGTTACAATGACTGGGCCAAGCGCAAGGCGGTCGTCGTTGCGGGGACGAACTCTATACACGCCATTAATCATAAATTCCATCAATGGATATCCAATGGCATTACTAGGCTGCTTGATGATGTCAACGCAGGTTTCATCGGAAAGAGAGGGTATAACGAGATTTCTACTACATTGTCAAGAGATTTCTGTTTACAATCATTCAGACGTTCGTGAAATTCCTTCAGTTTCTTTTCAGTACCCTCATGACAGTCACTCAAGTCATCTATTTTGTTTTCCAGAGACCTGACATTCTTCTCAAGGTTATCAAGCTTAGCCGTGTTTCATCAATGTGATCAGAATGCTTTTGTAGCTGTTTTTTGATGTCGTTTAACTCAACAGCAAGCAGAACGGATCCCTGCGGCGTACCCTTGTGAACAAGCTTTATTTGAGATCGCGACCCATCATTTCCTTCAACGCATTGCCAGAGAGAGAGGGAGAGAGGGGGGGGGGGGGAGAGAGAGAGAAAGAGAGAGAGTGAGAAAGGGGGGAGATCTTACTTTAAAAGAAGTACGATCTGGATTGAGTGGGGGAGTTGACGATTCGGCGTTCTTTTGAGAACGTTCCGAGTAACAGTCTTTCGACAGGAGCTGTTACAATGTCCAAATGTCCTAAAAAGATGTCAGGCATAGTCCACACTCCGTTTGAAGGGGTCAAAAGAAAAAGTCTTGTCTTATTTGCCCACGAAATAAGCACTTGCTGAATTTAACCGGTTGTGGTATCTATTATCACCTCATACCTTCTTAGCGTTCTTATTCCATCTGACATACCTTGAAATGCTCATCTTACGAGCTGGCGGAACCCCACATTTTGGAAACCAGGACCAGCAGATGTTTTACTGGGTGCTGATTGTTTTGCAAATATTTTCACGGGAACTACTGTGTCTTTCGATCAGTGCCAACCAAAACTAATAGGTACCTACCCACTGTTTTCGGGCATGTAGGTACTTAGTGAAAAAATTACGTCACCATTATTTGGGTCTACGCTCCTCTCATCGGTATCACTATTCTCACTTTCAGAACCGGATGATTTGATCCATCATTAAATAAATTTTGGGAGATTGAAGGAATACATTTTTCACAAAACCCTATTAGCCGCTAAATGCGAAGATCATTAATTTTTCGTCTACTCATCATACAAGAATGAAGGATGGCCGATATACATGGTCCATTTACCTTTCAAGTTTGATCACCCCACGATAGGTGATTCTTCGAATGTTGCTCTCCGTCGATTTCAATACCTCGACCGTAAGCTACCCAAAAAACCCGAGGTGAAATCGAATTATCATTAATTCGAATCCGACTATCTTGAACTTGGTCATCTGAGCATTACATCCTCCCCTTCATCTTTCGTGATACCATACCATTGTGTCGTCAATGACACTAATAATGGCGTCAAATTGAGGGTAGTTTTTATGCGAGCGTGAAAATCAATCCTTCTAATCTGAACGAGCAGTTAATGTCTGATGAAAAATGACAAAATTACATTATTGCAAAATTGCATTATTGAATTTCTTTTAATGTTGGATTGGGCAAATCCCGTTCCTATTAATAATTAATAAATGAAAAAATCATTTTGTGCACCGCCTGAAGTTGGTCCACAAGAAGATCAGAAACGTAGCTCATGAATACAATATGAAGGGTAAAGTTATGGACTCAAAAATAATCGCGGTCGGCCAACTGTACTGTACTGCCCTGTATTATGCTGTATGGCACTGGTTCGTTTCTTCATGATCACTGTTGTCATCATCTCACCGAATCCTAATCGATTCAAGCCACTCACTACCTACTGAGGTGCCACCTAACAATGACCTACGTTGCTACTCATACTCGTAAATACTTGTCTATATTTAATGGTTTAAGCCGCGCGCCAATCTTATCTAGTGCAGCTGATCATGTGGAGCTCACTCCGGTCATACAGATCAACTGAAAGTAAACAAGCGCTCCTGTAATATGACTAGTCCTGTGATATGCTAGAGGCCCCCCTTTAGTCCGAAGTAATCCTGTTGTTGATTCAGAACTTCATCAATCATCACACATGAGTAGTAATCACATTCGGAAATTGAATTGGAAAATTCTGAAATAAAAAATGCAAAATTATGAAATCGGGTTGAACAATTCTGAAATTAGTTGGAAAAATTCTGAAATTGAAAATTCTCACTTCAGTTTGGAAAATACTGAATTTGGTTTGGAAAATCCTGAACTTGGTCTTGAAAATTCCGGATTTGATTTGGAAAAGCTATACATCTAGGTAAATTTCCACATGTGGTAGGTATTAGTTGAGCATAAAGAATGTAGAAACCCAAGCCACTTTTAAACAATCATATATTTTTAACTGCATATAGTATCACTACCACTGTTGTCGCACCCACTTACAAGTGTGTTCAAATCAATAGGAAGAATGAAAAATAATTTTATTCTGGATATAAATATCTAAAAATACTTCGTTCATGAGTTAGGCTGAGTCTCAATGGCTGTAAAACAGCACCAATTAAGATCAGTACAATTGAGATTTTTGGTTGCGATCGGGGATGAATGCGAACTTTGGGAAGATATTGCTAAATATGGACATTAGAAATGGCGAGGTGAGTCAGGACGGCGTCCAACTCGAAGGACGACCGGTTTGTTGTGTCTGGGCGGTACCGCCGAAATGAGAAGGCCTGACAGCTCAGGTAGTCAGTGACCGACGAGTCATCCTCCTGGGTCTAGCAAGAGCCAGTAAGAGCCTTTAGCGGGTGCTTTCTTGTCAAGCCCGTGGCACTTTCCTGTCGGGGACAGCCTTAAACGGGAAAGACCAGGAGTATGGACGCATCAGTTGGAGCGAGGGATTGCGTGTGCCCGGACGGGACGAAAGTTTTCCCAGCGATGGTTATCCGCAAGTCTAAAGACGACCGCCACAAATTCCCTCACGCCTCCAGCTTTTGGAACTCAGTTTAGCTTAGGAACCAATTATAAGAAATTGATAGAATGGGTGTCATTTCACAGTAGGCTGCTGATAATCACCGCTTCCTGTATCATTGAGAGGTGCTTCAAAATCTAGTCTGAAAATGGTTTCTCTGATCAACTACAAATCTTACACGTATACAACATTTTAATACTCCAGCTAGTTTTCACTTTTATTTATTTTAATTGTGCTCTACTGCAACATATATCTGAGTTCCTTGAATTTGTTACCCTCTATTTCGGTTTTTTATTTTCAATAGGTAGTAAACCTTTATAATCGATCAAGGAAAACAAAAAATAAATCAATATATAAATTTAAAAAAATAATAATATAAAAATAACCCTACCCCTTCAAATTTTTTGGTTTACTTTTCAAGACACGTCAAATGCGAAAATCGAATTTAACAAAAATCCGTCCCTCCGCCATCCAGAACTTTTCTCCGAAACTACTGGACCAATGCTACTTGCCTCAGAAATCGCATATGGGGCCAAGTTGGTCCTAGTACCTACCTCGGCTCCAATTAAGTTAAACCCTAAAGGGTGGAGTTGAAGAGCTGAAACAATAAAAAAAGTAGCGTAGAAAGGCTGTTCAGTACTGAAATAATAAACCTTTGTGTAATCATTTGCAGCGTTTTGATACCGTTTTCAATCTCTCCTAGACCGATCAATTATCAAACTTTTAGCATATTTTCATTTTTTCTTTTGGAGGTGATTCAGCTAGACAAAACCAGACCATCTGTTATTGGAACGATGCACGAAACGGCGCTCGTTACCCAAAACTGTTCATCTGACAAACACTGCACGCCCCGGAGATCGCGTGCGGGATTTCCCTTTACACTTGCATCCTTTGCCTCGCGCCATCAAGTGAACACACTTTCGTCAGGGAAAGCGCGTGCTCACATTTTTGGCTTCCAAATCCGAATTATTGAATAATTTATACGATTGCGTGAACGGTTTTACATGCGCGCAATCCTCTCCAATCGTGCTCCGGGCATGTGGGAAAGGATGCAAGTGTAAAGGCCGCCTTTTTTGATTTGTATAATATTATTTTGAGCGAGTTTTGTCGTGTAAGATTGGTAGTTAACAATTTCCTTGCAATCAAATTGCTCAACTTTCAATACAATGTGCCAAACGTCATAAGATACGATAATTTACGAAAATCCGGGTCATACGATCATGCTTCATGACTGGTTTTCTATTCGGACTACCAGTGAAGTCACTCATCATTATGATGAGTGACGATGATGAAAATGCTATTTTAGCAGCTTGTGCTGCCATCAATATTGGAGTGGCTGTAGGTAACCGTCGTGCCTGTCACTCTCAGAGATTTTGGATTCGCCCCTGTATCCATCAGAGCAGAAAAAAGTACAGGGCCAGCGGATCCATGAAAGATTTGACGAGAACTTATAAGATTGACAAGTTGATCCTCTTGCAAAATGGCTTTTCAAATTGTCAATTTTCTGCTCCACATCTTTTACTAATTTCAATCCCGAAGGAAACGGCAATTTCCATTAGGGAACGTCTGTGGTTGCAATTTTTGCACTCCGAGTTTGTACTGTCTCATAGTCCAGGAAGGATGCGATACATTTCAATTAATGCTAACGTTTCATCGTCATTTCACGTGTCACTATGGACGACTTTCTTTGATCGGGACCGACCTGATTCAGTTTGGGTTCGGCACGATTCGGGTCGGCTGTCGGCACGTTGGCAAAGCCGAAGGACGCGTCCCATTCAGTTGGCTTTGGCCATCGGCTTAAGCCAAACAAAGCCGATCCGCATAGTGTGGACGCACCTCAAGAGTTCGGTGACAAGTTATCACCGTTTGCTCTCAGTAGGAAAATATGGAAAGTGGATATGGGTTTGTGGAGTGTATGGGTATGTGTGAGTTGACGAAATAGACCAAAAAGACTGGACCTCAGCGTCCCGGTGGAAAACGAGATAATCTTCCTCACTATCCAAGCATTTGTTCCTGTTTACTCTGAGAAATCATTATTTGAATGGCTGAGTGGTTTTCCCGAGAGAAATCGCTTTTTTTCGAGGAGTCTAATTGCTGGCATCCCTTCCAGCGTTTCGTATCGTTTCTTCTTGGCGTGGTGTCGCAATTCCTACATACTCGTATTAGTAGCAAGGAGGTAAAAGAGTTCCTGTAATGCGGCACTCAATGTACTATAATATGTTAAATTGTACTCTTATTGAAATATGAGCAATTTGAGTACAAAAAAAAAGTGTTAAAAACCAAATTTATGGTAACTAAAAAAAACTAACTCATACTAAAAAAAATTTGGCGTTTCAACAAATATTTTGGATTTTTAAAAGTTTTCTATAGGATTATCCGCAAATATTGATGAAATTTATGTATGTTTTTCGGCACAATTTTCTAATGTCTTATGTCGTTGATAATTTTGTTTTGACTGCAATTCTGCTAAAAATCAGAAATTAAACAATTTTGGCATTTTTTGCCAATTTTTATGATTTTTTTTAGAACATTTGTGGAAATTTGACCAATTTAATGTGCTGGCCAACAGCTCATCCTTTCATTAGGAAAGCTCGATTTTTTGGGACGAGAACAGGGTTTTTATCTCAATCCTAAGGAGAATTATCGTCTGAAATGATATATATATATATATATATATATATATATATATATATATATATAAATATATATATATATATACTCTGCACTTCGCGCCTCAACGGGGGCTTCGCCCCCCTGGACCCCCCGGATCTTTTCTCTTTTCTACTGTGTAGAAAACGAGGATAATTTGCTATGCAAATTTCGGGAGTTGTACGACCAAAAAAAATTTGACCAGTAAACAGGATTTGAACCCACAACCTTCGTCTCACGAGAAAAAAAAAAAAAAAAAAAAAAAATGGGAGTTGTAAGACCAAACAAAATTTGACCAGTCAACAGGATTTGAACCCACAACCTTCGTCTCACGAGACAAATTTCGTTACGGACATTACAAAAAAAATTATTGGGGGTCGGCCTAAGAATTGCATAGCAATTAATACAGGGTGTCCATAAAAACGCCCGTCCACCCACCACTAAAAACGTTAATAATGGGTCAAATATTTTTCAATCTTTTTTTGCACGGATCTCAAAAATGACAAATCGTGCATTGTGTACTTGCACACAAGTGCGCAAGTAATATTAACTTCAAGCATTGTTTCAGAATGCCTCAAAACGGATTTCAACAAAAATATGTTTCATAAATTTTTATTCTAAAATTTTCCGAGCCAATGCAATAGCTTCATTTTCTACAAAATTCGCTAATTAGTTCCTCTCAACATGGAATATAGTTAGTGTGATGTTAACACCAGACCCGTGGAGCTCAATATCTGTAAACCTTGGCCTGGTAGGGGGGCCCCTCCTCTGGGCCACCATGTATAAAAGAAGCCAGGGGGCCATCAATAAATCACTAGTACCGTCTACCATACTTGTCATTTATGCTGCAATCCAAGCTGTCACACTGGTGCACACAACGCAAGATCCTGCAGCCTTTCTACCCGGATGATGACACCCATCTCTTCTCAAACAGTGTTCACAAAACTTCACCTGAAGTCGACACTCAGAGCCTGCATCTCGAATCCTCACTCCCCCCTCCCCCCCCATGGGTGTCACCCACTGGCCCATTGCCATCTGAAACCCAATTTCCGAAGCTACTTCTTCACTACTGGCTACTGCCATCTTCAAGGCACTCATCTCTCTTGCTTCTGGTGACACCCACAGGCGCTCCCCCGCTACTGACCATTTTGAAAACACCGATGGCTTCCTTTCCGAGATTATTCCATCTCACAGCGCTCTATTGATCACTTCACCAGCCTTCCAGAGCTTTCAAGAACGCCAAGTTCCCTGCGTTTGCTCTGCAGCGTTTCTTCCAGCGTCAACTTCTCTCTCAGACCCACCAGGTTGCCTCCTTCTACCGGCGAGGCAGCTCTCTCTCTGCAGCCTTTTCCTACTACAGAGACTATCCCTCTTGGACCAGCCTCGAGCCTTTGCAGTACACACAGCACCTAGCATTCCTGCCAGCCTTTCTCAAGCGCTTGCTGCCTTCTGACGACTCCACCACTCTACCAAGAACCACAGCTGCCTGCACTTTCTCACTGGCCTTCCCCGTTCCTCGGCTGCCTACAAGCACTCTCCACTGCTCTCAAAAGAACCTGCAGCATCTACCTCGTCGCTCCGGCCTCCTGCCCGTCAAGCTTGCCTTCTAACTACACCTCGGGCTTTCCTCAGAACCCCTTCTACAAGAGCTGCTTCTCCCGACCTCTGCAACTCCCATTCACCTACATAGACCTCTTCCTGGTCCTCGCAGAACACCCAGAGACTGCTGCATCTTCCTGGCCTTTTTTCACGGATCTTCAGCCTAACTTTGGCTTCCAAAAATTGACAGAGTCTAGCCTCCCATTGAGCTTGTACACATCAAGAGGCCTTCCTACACAGCTCTTCACTCTGCCGTTGAGATATACGATAAATTAAAAGTTTTTCTGGCCAGGAAACTCTTTCTCTTTTTTTCCAAATCGAGTTCACATTCACAGATCCTCTTAACTCAGTCGTGACACTCGAAATATTTAAGTTTTGCCTCCTGGTTGGTCGAGTGGCTCGAGATTCCTCGCCATCTCTGAAGGCTCATCCACGATGGGACCAAAGAAGCAGTAAGTACTTAACAAATTTGAATGAAATTATTAGCATTATTCGTTCCTCAAACTTTACTTTAGATAACTAGAAAACGTTTTCTACTTGAGAGACCGTATACTAAATGCATACTGTTTGACTAATTGTTGTGAATTATGTTGCCTTCAAAGCAAGGTTAGGTAGGTGTACCTAATTGTTCACCAACAGTTTTTTTAGGATGTCTCTCTGAAGCAATGTTATAGGCAAGGCTTTGTTAACAAAAGGTACGCCTGTTAGAATTAATCCACGGGGGTGGGGGACAACCCAAGCATGAGAATAAAAATAAATAATTCTAACACCGAACCATAGGTGTGTGTGTGTGTTTCCAAACCACAATTCTCAACCGATTTTCGTCATTCTTCATTCTTCGATCCCGATTTTTGTCTAGTTGCGCAACCGACCCCGGAAATTTTGAATCGTGATGGAAGGGGGGAATGGAGGGGGTACAGCTGAAAATACGTACTTTTTGTTACAAGTTTTGTGGACAAACATCAAGATTTCAACACCGTGTCGGGCCGTGCCGCTACACTGACCCAGTGGACGACCAGCTTTAGAGTTCTACCTTACTCTATTTGTTTCGTTGGGCCTCCTTCGCTGAAACAGACATCACTAAGTAGACGAACACCGCACAACCAATTGTGCCTTTTGTCAACCCACCTTCAATCAACTCAATCTCTACTTCCTCCCTTGATGACGCTTCACTGATGCAAGATATCACCTCAGTGACACGCCCTTCCACTCAAGAATCTACCTACTGACCTCAGGAGTCATAATACCCACCTCAGGAGTCATACTACTCACCACAGAAGTTGAACTTATTGTCCCAACCTGCAGCCTTACGACCTCTGTGCTTATCGAGACCACAGGCTTCACCTACTCACTCCAGACAGTGATTTCGACGACGTACTTCCCCCCTTCGACCTTTTAGACCGGCCATCTGCTACTAGAATTCACAATGGTGTCCCGTAGCACGCAACTGCCTAGCCTTGCGCCTGTAAATCCTCCCAGCCTTCGGGAAATGAGTCAGGCACAGCCCAACCGGCGGTAACGTCCGTCCTTCACACCTCTAAACACCGCCTCTTCATTCAGTGCTGCCCATCCTGTGTATATTTTCTAGTTAACAGAGGCAGTGACGTCTCCCTTCTCCCTAAGACTTTACTTTGACATACCAAGGTGTCTCCTCATGTGTTCTATTCAGCGGATGGTGGAACTATCCGAACCTACAGCTCTCACCTCACTTCAGTTCACCTATGTACCTTTTTCCCCAGCATACAAAGGGGACTTAACCATCCCAGACATCACCTCACCAATCATCAGAGCCTATTTTCTTTACCACTACGGCCTTCTAGTCGACATGAAGAATAAACGGCTTATAGACACCTCAACGCAAAAATTCATCGGTGGCACCGTTGAACTTATCCCCCTGTCCGAATCATGCTGCTCTACCATACATCCAGCGGCTCCTCGATTCCACAGGCTTCTTCAAGACTACGCTTTGGCAACTGTACCCAAGCTTATCCCCATCTTTCATCATATCAAGACCACGGGACCCCCTTGCCATGCTCATCTATGTCATCTCTCTCCAGTTCTCTACCAACAAACTCGGCAGTACTTCGAAGAGCTACTAACAGATGGAACTATCGAGCCCTGAGATTTTCCATGGTCATGCCCACTACATGCAGTTCCCACGCCCAACAGGGATGTTTGCCCCGTCAGAGACTACAGGGCTCTCAACTCCCAAACCATCTCTGATCGTTAAAACATGCAACTTCTGCATGATTTTACTAACTCACTGTACGGGTCTACGATCTTATCAACATTTGACATCTCCAGTGCCTTCTTTCATTGTAAAATTTATCCAGATGACATACCCAAGACAGCTGTCATCACCCCTTTTGGCACATATCACTTCACAAAGATAAACTGCGGCCTACAAAACGCACCTCAGAACCGGTAGCACTTCATGAACTATGTTCATCTGTTCCTACACCTACTCGTATTTGGACGACATTCTCATCCCTTCAGCTAATCCTACACAACACTATTCTCATCTTCAGGCCGTCCTGTCAACTCTATCTCACCACAGCCTCCACATCAACAAAGCCAAGTGTTGATTGGCCATAGATTCCGTCCAATTCCTCGGCCACACGGTCCCTGCAGAAAGTATCCACTTCCTCGGAAGGTTCAGCTCATTGAGAAGTTCCCTACACCAAAGACCGTCCAAGATTTACAGATCTTTTTAGGGTTAATCAAATTCTACCGCCAGGCGATTCCTCACGCTGCTAACGCCCTCGTTCCTTTTCAACGGCTCATTCCGCCCAAAGCACGCAAAAGAGATACACAGGAGTGTCTGGAATTACACCACACAGGCTGCTTCGCTCACGCTGCCAATCTTGCAAACCTTGAACTAACGTTCTTATCAGCGTATCAGCAATTATCATCTGTTTGTAGTAGGTCCACCTGTTCGAAAATTATTGTTTATTTTTTGCTACCTGACTACAATATATTTGTCACTGTTTCGCTTCTGTCTCCATAGAGCTGGTAAACTAAATAGTCATGCCCGGAAGAATTGTATTACAATATGCTTCGCGCCCCAACAGTTTGCCTTCCGAGTCTACCTACCTACATAGCGGGAGCCTTGTTTTGTTGTTGCGGGAGATGGCATTTTTATTCCTTTTCCTACTCCTAAATCAAAATGTCCGCTCGCATTTTACGTTTTAGGCCATTTGGAACAACTTTTGTTTCATATCGGTATGTGAGTGTGTGTCTGTGTTCGCGAATCCTTGTAACGAGCTTCATTTCCACAAATTTCGTCCAATTTTGAATACATTTTCACAACCGCAATAAAGCTAGCAATCACTTTCAGCAATCACTCATAACATTGCCAAAAAACATCGTTCAGCCAGCTAATTTTGAAGATATACCCACGTGTACTCTCGAGGAGTACAACCTAAATATGTAGGACGTCCTTCAAATGGGTAGGATTTTTTCTGGCGGAGTAAAGTATTTCAGGTACTCCCCCCCCCCCCCCCCCCCCCCCCAACAACCCTCCATAACTTTTACTGCAGAAAACTTGTCTGAGTATATCCTCAAAATTTGCTGGCTGTACGATGTTTTTTGACAAAGTTATGAGTAATTGCTGAACTCAATTTTCAACATCAATTTTTATTAACTGTGTTACACAACCCCCCCCCCCCCCCCATCGTGTGCATGACCATGGCTGAGGATACCCTAAATGTATATGTAGATGGCGTAGGATTTTTTCTGACGAAGTTAAGTATTTTAGGTACTGCCTACCTTGTTAACCCCCCCCCCCCCCCCCCCCAACAACGCCCCCCAACAACCCTCCATAACTTTTACTGCTGAAAACTCGTCTGAGTATATCCTCAAAATTTGCTGGCTGTACGATGGTTTTTGGCAAAGTAATGAGTGATTGCTGAAAGTGATTGCTAGCTTCATTGCGGTATTTTCAAGGAATGTGTGGGTTTAGCTGTAAATGGTCCCCATCAGTTTTATTGTTCCCACATCAAGACTTCCCACTGCACATAAGCAATCGTAAATTTAATCAAGCATAATTTTCTCAGGCCCTAGTCGCCTGGTTTCTTTCAAATTCGGAGAATAGTTAGATAGCGAATCAATCATCCCCTACCAATTTCTACAAGTTTAACTTATAGTTTTCATCCGATTTTGATGAAATTTTCAGAGAATGTACAGGCTTAGGCTGTAGATGGTCAGCTATCATTTTATTGTTCACCTTATCGATACTTCTATCGGACATGCACTACGTAAATTCCATCAAGCATCATGGCCTATTCGTACTATCTCACTCAAATTCGGAGGATAGTGGGAAATGACGATTTGATTATCCCATATTAGTTTTGCAACGATCGTATCATTAATAGGTTTTTTCTTAAATATGTGAAACGACTCATATATACCACTATGGATTTAATTCTACCTAATTTATGTGTGATAATTTGGAGCTTTTAACATTTGATTGGTTGTTTCTCATTTTTTATTTATTTAATTAATAAAAATGGTCATTTTCGTTTTGCTGTATCTACCTTCCGTATTTCATCTTACCCATCCACACCATCGATATCACGAATACACAATAAAAAAAGCTCCAAATTGAAAGTGTTTGATTGGCAACCCCTCTCGCCTCTCGCCCTTTTGAACAAGGGATTCCCGCAACACATAGGTAATCTCTTCACACGCATCATGATTGGCCTAAATGATCTTGTGACCATATCCCTTGCAACTTTTTTTCTATGGGGATTCATGAAATATCAAGTTTATAAATGCAATTCCTTAATGGTCTCCATCTTCAAGGCTGAAATCGTGAGTTTGCGAGAACTTTAATGATCACTATGCAGCCGTGTGAAAAAAAAAGTTTGTTTGGGATTGAAATTAAGCATGTTTTAAATTCGTACCAACTTTTAAAACAATCTATATTATTGTCTGACTTTTAATGAATAAACTACCACCCATTTCATTTAATGCCAATTTCCGATACTGATGAACACTTACATTGAATTTGATTCATTGCTATTGATTCATTACTTGTCCTTTACCATTTCTAAGGTTCTCATAGTGTATCTGTCTTCAGATTGTTTTTAACAGTATTGGGTACATTTTCATCATTCAAATGTATTCGTCTATGGTAGCTTTCCCTAATTTCCCTCTTCCTAGCAACCTGCTCGTAGATCATTTGAGGTTTCGTCAATTCTTATAATACCACAATTTTACTTCGGAGCAATAATATCCAAATTTAAATATTCCTCACTCTTAAGCCATATGAGTTAACCAGTGCAATGAAGGACCTATTACTATCATCAATTTCCGTGAATTAAAGTAAACTTTCAACTGGCTCAGCTCCGAATGATTCGCTAAACAAACTAGGTACGTAGTTGTTTCCATGTGATTACCTTTCTGGTAACTAAATCAGCCGATCTTTGCTGATTTCATATTGCATCGCCTCCTGATATACATAACCGCATAGAGAGTTATCAAATAATATACCTAAATCATTCTTACCCTAAAATCTATTGCTTCTTCCATAGCTATGCTGTTCACAGATCTATATTTCCGCTATTCCTATCTAGCTATATATCCTTGTCACCCTATTCAAATGGTGAAACCAGATTGTAATTAATTAAATATGATTACCTAGCTTATGTGTCATAATTAGGTGAGCAATTTCAGTTAGTGTCCGATGATGGACTGCACTGAAAATTTCTCACTATGCACATGCTGAGTTATTGGATGAGGTTTTTCGAATGGGTGGAAGCAGGAAATCGGTTCGGCCGCTCAGCTCCAGTCTCGAAAAAGAGGGTTATCCCATCCAGATCCCAAATGTCGTAAAAACCCGTATTGGGAAGGTGAAGAGATATGGGGGAGGTGAAATCTTGTGCTGGGGTTATTTTGAGAACTAGACGCGGGAATCGGAGTTGGTACCATCTCACTGGGTCAGTGATGCTGTGCGGGCTCGGGGTGGAGAATGCGAGCCAGGAGTCAGTTACAGGACCGGTCCGGCGACTCTGCAGCCGTCTGCTACGTGGGCGCTCCGTTCCCCGCCGACCCCGCTGAACACATTATTTCATTGTCCGAGAGCCCAACTCTTGAGCCCGAATATTATTCCTTGGCCTAACTCTCAACAGCCTCCGCCAAGGAAGTGAGGATTGAGAAAGGCGATACTGTAGAAAACAAATTAAACGTGTCATACCATGTTATAAAGCAACTTATGTCAATGAAGGACAACGGGGTACACTCCACTTAATTAATGTGCTCTTACAATCCTGATTGGAAATTAAGCGGATTTAGCGAACTTTTGCGTAAAATAAGTGTGCAACATTCCATACCATATCAGATCTTGGAATCATTACAATAGCGAGTTTTCTTTTAAAAAAATTTGTATAATAATAATAATAATAGAATCCCATGCATAAATAGGATTGTGGAATACTATGTATAAATACTGGTTCCCAAAACAGCTCATCATTTGCGAAATCATAAGCTTGGAAGTCACTACAGATCCATTTTATCTTATGAATCGTGGAGCAATTGGCAAAATATGTTGAAACGATTAGTTTTAAACGTTTCTCCAAATGTATGCATCCTTTCGAAAATCAAGAATATCATGAAACATCACTGTGGTAGGTTTTGCAAAGCTACTTAACGCCAAATGAACCTATCGTAGTCTTTGAGGAGAAACTGAATGGAATAGAGGATGAGATTCGAAATTTTAGGGGCGAGGTATTAGTGGCCAGGGATTTTAACGTCAAAGCGATTGAATGGGGAATGCCTCACCTAGATGGTAGAGGCCGCAGAATTAAGGAGATGGTAGCCAGGCTCGGACTAGTTTTTGTCAATCAGGGAAATGTCCCAACTTTTAGGAGAGCTGGGTGCACTGGTACAATCCCAGACATCACCATGGCGTCGTAGAGCTTAGCATCACGTTTGATGGGCTGGCGAGTATTGGAAGACTAATCAGCCAGCGACTACCAATATATTCTGTATGAGATTGGTGGCAACCCACCCAGCCAATGCCAAGAAGTAAACCCCCCATTTCACTGGAATGTAGAGAGATTGGACAGGGACCTTTTCAGCGCCATGTTTCACATGGGAAAAGAGGCTCTACGAAGAATCCAACAGAGAGCAACAGGAGGTGCAATTGCTGTGATGTTAGTAACAGCGACAATAGGGCTACTAACCAGAGCATGCGAGGCCTCTATGCCTAAGACGGGCATGAGGGACCGTCGTCCTGCCTATTGGTGGAACCAGGAAATAGCTGATCTGAGAAAGATCTGTTTCCGGTATAGAAGGCGCTCCAGCGCTCCAGGTGAGGCTCTGCTGAGTTGGATCCGGGACGACTAGCTACCGTCTCGTCAACGGCAGTGCCCTTCACCAAAGCCCTCTTCTCAGTGCCGCTCTGTACAAGAAGACCTTCCCTTTTTCTTGTTCTGTGCCGACCTTCTAGACCTTCCTAGACCTTTTAGACCTTCTAGAGTTCCAAGCTTCGACTAAGGTACAACGAGGAGAGACAATAGGGAGAGCTAGGGTTTAAATATTGCATTAATAAAGGGGGAATTTATTACTCTTTCTTTGTTTAATATAAACTCTTCCCTAGATTCCTAAATTGGTGTTAAATTGGGTACTGACAGCAGGCTAGATGGGAGGATAAGACCCAAGGCCACCGGACATACCGGTTGATTCCCACCCTTGACTTCTGGGTGAATAGGAAGCACGATGAGGTGAATTATTACCTCACCCAGTTCCTCACTGGCCGTGGTTACTTCCGTTAATTCCTCGCAAAGATAGGAAAGAAGGAGGATCAAGGATGAAGCTACTAGCGACAGGGGAATGAAGATGCCCATCACACATTTTTTGTGTGCCCAAAGTGGGGAGGTGCTCGCAGAGTCCTGGAGGAGAGAGTAGGAGAGATTGCACCAGAGACCATCGTCCACAAAATGGTAGCCAAGAAGAATAACTGGGACGCGGTGGCAACATACATTTTCGTGGCCCTAAAAGCCAAGGAGCAGGATAGATCCTGGTAATAAAGAAGACATAAAGAGATGAGGAGCCAGAATGGCCAAAAAGGGAACTACCCGTAAGTAATACTAAATAAGTGGTTCCGGGGTAGTTCTTTATAAGAAGAAGAAAAAAGGAGTGGTGGTTTTTAGTTGGTATGCAAAAAGGAGGCTCCAAGTACTGTACTGGAGGCTACAGTACTGCCCCGTCACTTCTTTTCTTTCATAAAGAATTGTCCCCGCTCCAAAAAAAAAAAAAAAAAAAAAAAAAAAAGGGCGTAGCAAATCGCCATAAATTACAATGAATATTGAAAGTTTTCATTATAGTGGAAAAATGTTTTTGAAAACTCTACTAACCAACAAGCAGTTCGTACCAGTTCATTTTCATAATATACGGAATGTATTTCGGCATCGAAATTGGGTACATAAGAGTGGTAAGAAACCCAAAATGCTCCGGAGGATTCTCTTTCAGAAGCATGAAATAGTTAGATACTAGTTTTTATCCAGTTTAAACGTTTAATCCTCCACAGAAAACGGGGGGGGGGGGGGGGGGGGGGAGTATAATCAACGTTTGTATATTTGGTGCTTGAAATCGCAACCATGTATAAGAAGCCGAGCTTACGGTTTTCTGCATGCAAGATTGGCTAAGCTGATCTGGATTCAATATTACCTACAAATGGCCGATTTGTTCACTTTTCCCGAGCCTTCCACTTTGTTAAATGCTGTGCATTGCTTGTGGTATGGGGGGTAATAGACCAGTAACCTTGTCGTCTGTAAGGGGGTGTACCGTGCGTCAAATCCGGTAATTCTGATTTTTCGCTAACTTGTTAGTGATGTTGGCCCAAAGAATAATCCAAGTTTGAGACCTCGAGCTCCGAACGCAACCTTGTCAAAAATCCAAAAAACCCGCGAAATTTTCTATTTTACTTCAGTTTTTGGACCTTTTAACCCCTCACTGGACCTACTGAATTTGTTTTTAAAGTTGTTTAAATGGTTGAGGTGCGGCTTAAACCACTAAATAAGAAATAAATAAATGAATAAAGTGGTTTAAATTTGCTAAATTTTGAGACCATTACCATTTCTGTAGACTAAATAGGTTTCGAGATATATAGCGTTTCAAAATATATCGAATTTTTTGGATTAGTCAATTTTTAATAACATTTCATTCTTCTGAGAGAGTTTAAATTTTTCTGTAGGGAACTCTCCCCACCCCCTTCCACCAAATATTCTCGTGGGTCCCGAAAAGGTTTGAATGGAACCACTAAATCACCCCCCCCCCCCCCCCCCCCCATTTGTATTTTTCCAACGCACCGAAGAGCAGAAAAGGGAAAGTTATATTATCGGCCAAAAACGCGGTTTCTGGTCCAAAAATGAGGTTTCTGTTGCAGCTCCTACTAGGGGGTCTGGAAAATCGAATTCAAATCTCCACCTATCAGAGAGTTGTTTGTGGTCGGTCTGTTTGTCTATTATCGTGTAAAGAATTTTGCCTTTCAGGAATGATATAAAAAAATTTCAGTTTTTGGGTTGGGTGCCTGCCTGTAGGTACGCTTCCACAAAGCAGTCTGTGAAAATTCGCTCTTCCATAATTTAGGGGTGACAAGATGAAGTTTTAGTGGTCTTATAGCGAAATTTTCTCCCAAATGACTCCAACGATTTTGATGAAATTCACATGATACTCTTCAAGTGGTTACAAATGATGTTCACAATAGCACCCATCCTCGTAAAAATGATTTTCGGAGCGTTTACGCGTCCCAAAAATTGACAAATCCGAAAAATGCGATATTGAACCGCTACATCTCGCAAACGTCTGGTCAACAGAGACGGTGATGGTCTCAAAATGTAGCAAATTTTGTCCAATTTAAAAACGTACTACTCGGTTTGATAAGTGTTACCGAAAAACTAGTCCTTTACTTTAGGTAGGGTTAAAATCACTAAAAACTCAAGTACAGTCTAAGATTTTGCGGTTTTTTCGATTTTTGACAAGATTGCGTCCGGAGCTCGAGGTCTCAAAACTTGGATTATTCATTGGGTCAACATCATAAACAAGTTGGCAAAGAATCAGAAATACCGGCTCTGACACACGGTAACCCCCTTCCTTTCAGGTTACTGGGGCTATGCAGACTTCGACCTCAACCCGGCCCTTCCAAGAGAGCTAAATTAACTTAAAAACGTTTATTATTAATATATTAATTGCACCTTCTTCATTCATTCTTTTAACTAAAATAATTTTTAATGCATTACTCATTTTTAGCGCATTAAAAAAATTAAAAAAAACGCTATTGTATTTACTTTGCCCTTTTATGAATGTATGTATGTCTATCCTCATAGTTTTAACTCAAGAACGGCTGGACCGAACTTGACGGGATGGGTCACAAAATGATCAGCTAGTCATTCAAAATAAAGTGGTTGCAAAAATTGTCATTGATAATCAGCAGCCTGAGCTGATTTCGTGATTTAAAAAATCCAATCTCTATGCTAAGTATCCTACGAAGCTGAAATTTGGGAAGGAACATCTGTGAGACATGTAGGATAGGATTTTAACTTGCCGGACCACCCCAATCAGCTGAGTGAGCTCTTAACGCTAATTTCTCCATTCAAGAATTGGATGGCCCCCAAAATTTTTATTTCTTCATTCCCTGTGAAATACTACATAAATTACTTAGAAGAAAATGCGCTTAACATGTGGCTCACTACGTGAGTACTGATCTACATATTTGTTCTTTTTCAGAATCCCATCAAACGTACAGACAAGGTTTTGATAATATAATAGGGGTGCACATGACAATTGTAAAGATGGGGGAGGTGGGGGGTATATGGGTCTCTTCAAGCCTCTTCAGGTTTCACGGGAATATTATGAGGGGGGGGGGGGGGGGTCATTGCAAAAAAATTATAAAACTTCACTCAGAAGAATAAAATGTTTCTATTAATGACAAATCATTTGAAACATACGTATAGTCACCCAACCCCAAACCTGGAATTTTTCTATATCATTCCTGAAGGTCACAACCCTCTACACAGACAACGGACAGACAGACAGACAACATACAACTTTCTGATAGGTGGAGATATTTTCAGTTTGCATCAAACACCCTTATAGGAGTTGCACCAGAAATCACGTTTTCAACCGATACTATAACTTTCCCTTATCTGCCCACGGAGGCTTTGGAAAAATAAATACGGGAGGGAGGGTTCAGTGGTTCCTTTCAAACCTCTTCAGGGACCACGGGAATATTTTGGTGGGGGAGGGGGGATTACCTGCAGAAAAATTATCAAAACTCACTCAGAAGAATGAAATGTTGCTAAAAATTGTCAAATCCGAAAAAATCGATATATTTTAAAACGCTGTATCTCAGAACCTATCTAGTCTACAGAGATGGTAGTGGTCTCAAAACGGGTCAAATAAATTTAGTCCAATCTAGACCTTTAGGGATAAAATCGCAAAATTAATTGCGCCGTTTTTTCGATTTTTGAAAAGGTTGAGTTCGGAGCTCGAGGTCTGAAAACTTGGATTATTCATTGGCCAACATCACAAGCAAGTAAGCAAAAAATCAGAACTACCGATAGAGTTTATTGTAACTGTTGTCATCTATAGACGGAGTTGTGAAGCGTAGTTAGGTGATTTATTTTACCTCATTAATTTTCAATTGACCGGTCAGCTCTTGTTAAATACAGAAGTACTAGTAAAGTGTAGCTGTATTAATCAATTAAATTAATTTTTGCTAGGTTGGTATCTACGCCTGTGCAGTTATATTTGGATAACGTATGATACCCATATATCGTTTACTAACTATAGACAAGCGTTAAACTATAGGATTCAATTCAGGATGCCTCAAAGCGGATTCAACTAAAGGAGTTTTCGAAAATTTTGATTTTAAAAGTTTTCGCGCCTTTGTAATGGCTTCATTTTTTACGAAAATTCGCTAAAATAATAAACTCAAAAAATTCTTGGTGGGGTCTTCCTTATTTTCAATTTTTAGGCAACAAACATACTCCGAGGCTATTGTGTCTAGTACGTCTAGTGTTTGTGAGGAAGGTACTTCAGAGATCATCTTTGAACCATTGAGTGACACTAAGGAAGTAGCTATTTCAAATCCCTTCTCCAACGGCTTCAACGACGAACATTTGTTCAAAAACCGAATCTAGCTATAAAAAAATAAATTTTCGAGTTGAAAGGTTGGCCTCAGCAGGTCTTAACATGCATTCTAATAGGTCTGGACTAGTGGAACTCAAGGCCGTTATCAATGTATTGTTTACGACCTGACGTGTCAGTGTATGCTGAGGAATGCGGAAAAACGACGATTAATAACTACTTTTTATCAGTTCACTTAATCAGATCAACGAGTGGACTTGCTATTCAATCTGGCTTGAGACATGAAAAAACCAATGATCCACAATGATCAATATAAATACAGGTAAGCAAAAAATTATTGAAAGGTATTGCATTTAGCTCGAAAATTAGTAAATTTTTGGATGTTTATTAGTAAGTCCTAGTCACTCAGATCTGGAACCAGGAATACATAGGATGCCTACAAAAACAATCAAATTAAAATCGTTTGCCTCTTTTTGTCTTTACTTAGTAAAGTATGGATTTTTTTTTTTTTTTTTTTTTTTTTTTTTTTTTTTTTTTTTTTTAATAATTTGTTTACAACAACTTATCTTCGCAAAAGAATGAGATTTGTGTTTTCCAATACCTACAAAACTATGCTATGATAGATCTCTTTAGAAGCATGATTCCATCTTGTATACGGTACACAAATGTTTGTTCCAATTCCCGCCTGACTTAATTATCTCAGAATTAAAAAGAAACCGTCCTACATTTTCAAAAATGGGGAAAAACAAGTTTTATTTTATTGTTACGTATGAAGGCTTCACTTGTGACCCATTATGTTAAATAGACTTTTCAACGTTAATTATCCTTCATGATTCAATTTTTGTTTTTTATCTTGATAGAAAAGTTGGGAATTGAGCGATTTTTCCACAATTAAAACGAGCATATCTCAAAAACTACAGCTGATACTGGAAAATGAGTTTCAGAATTGAATTCAGCACCCTTGAAAACCCCCAGAACCAGTGTTTTTTCTTTTGCGACGAAGAAATTTAATTTTGAATAGCTAGAGTGCGTTTTTGAACCACTGTCCGACGTCAAGAAGCAGTACACAGGTCACATCTGCCAGTGCCCCTCAAGGCTGTAGGAGTGGCAGTACCATATCCAAGCGTGATAGTAAGTGAAGGCATGTGGACGATGCTTATAATGTAATGATGAGATAATGAAATCCAACACGAAACTAAATCAAACAGTGATGAACACTTGGTTTACGGAGAAAATGTGGCCTATTGAGTCAGAAAAATACAAATTCCAATAAGAACGTGTATGAAATATAAAATTAATAACATTGTTTTTGAAGTAGAAATAGATTTAAAAGAAAACGGAAAGTATCTAAGCAACCAGAGACCAAGAGAATGACATCTAAAGAAGGCAAGATGGACAAGAATGGAGAACTGGAAAACGGTAGGTAGTTACATTTCCTCGATTGTGGGTATGTCATTCATCGCAAGTGAATCACTAATGCATACAACTTAATAATTGTTCGTTTAGAAGTGACAAAAGAAACATTTGTTCCCAAGGTTTTTTGAATTTTATTATTGTTAATAACCTTTTAATTTGCATTTGCAGTTACTTGAATCAAAGTTAAAGTAAGATAAAGTAGTTGAATTAAAGTAAATGAACATTTGCAGACTTAAAAGATTAAAATACATTGTATGCAATATTAAAAAGAAAAAGAGCAATACGCGCGAATTATAATAATGTTATTGTATTACATGATTCATAAATGGGCTTGTATAGAAGCTGAAAGTACCATAATGGTTGAAAATGCCAATGCTTTTAAGCCTCTGCAAAGCTACTCCTGTCACTTGTGCTTGCTAATACTTGCATAACGTTTTGCGCGCCGATGTTCCGAATATGCTTTAGGGATTGTCAGTACAGTGTTCAGTCTTCATTCCTGCGGTGCCTTCGCTCCATTCTCCAGGAATAATCCATCCATTACAATCAACGCTGTGTAGGGTACCAGGAGGGGTTAAAACATTCACTGAAAAAGTACTATTACGCAAAAAGTTAAGCTAGTATATGCAAGAACAAGTGACAAGAGGTTTAAAAGGTTTGTCGAGGCTTAAAAGCATTTGCTTTCTCAGCACTCTGAAGACTGAGACTTTTGATCCCAAAATCATTTTCAGAATATTGGCGCACAGTGGGCAAAATGACCGATTTAGGCAGACAAAATTATTTTTGCCCTATTTTCCCTGTATTATGGGAAATTTTACGCTGACTCCCCATACCATTTACCTAAACTGGCTCCGTATACGTTTTTTAGGAAAACCACTTTTTCTACCATATTTTTCAACTTTTCATCAATAGATACAATTTAAAAAAAATGTATTTTTCCTCGAAAAAGTTATATAAGATAAAATTCTGCGTTGATTGACAACCAGAAATTATTAAATTGGTTGATTCATAGTTGAAAATTTTAGTCGTACATATGTTGACGCGAGCCACGCTATTTCTTGCGCCCTCACCTGTAAAACTAAACAAAGAAAATTCACTTCAGACAATTTTGAAAATGACCGCCTAAATCAGTCATTTTACCCACTGTGCGGCGTGCTCGGGACAAACGGTAATTAAATAATATTTTTTTAGGTACTTCCTTTCTCCTGGTGACCCGGAAATTGTTTCATTATAGGTTTGTGCAAGGCAAAAGCTTCATAAGCCATTATTACATATGGGACATCAAATATTCGGCCTGGCAAGGAAGGGTCGGTTCACAGACAGACCGATATAATATTTCCCACGAGTTTACACTAATCCCATTTCTTAAATAGTTACCATTCATCCTTGACACCCAACGTAGGTAAATAATTTTGAGCCCACTAGAGCCATTATAGTTGAAAAACGTGGACACACTGTTCTCTGGCGATTGCAGTTCGATATGCTTGCCATCAAGGGCCCCAAGACATTGATCAAATAGCCAATTTATCTTTAGCCAGTTCCGATAATTTTCCATTCTTCAGGATTAGATGGAGTTTTGACATAGCCTAATAAGAAGGTTACAAGTGCAGTGGAAACCTCTGGAACTATTTGAGATATGCTTTGTTTAAATACTTTAAATTTGTGCATTAAGGAACGATAAGAGTCTCCCGTTGCCAAGTACCGTAACATTATAGCCAAACGATCGTTTACAATTATTGCTACGCGAAAGTTTTGTTTTGTTTAGAAACCATAGGCCCAATCATGTTTGCAAGTATTTCAAAACTCATGTAAAATTATTAAACAAATAGTCAATAGTCAAATCTGTCCGTTAATCCTCTCTATTCTACTCATACTCTCCTCGTAATAATTGTCTCCACCACCATCTTCGAGGTCGTGGTTCGTTGTCAACCAAACGTACTGCCGCAGCTAAACAAGCAAGCCGACGAAGGCGGTATGTACCTACCACAAGTTCACTCATCCCAGGACCCAAGGCCGAAAATAAGTAGTAATTTCAGGAGAAATTTGAGATTAGATTTGAAAATTTAGTCCGTTCTGAGTGATGAAATCTTTGTCTGCCATCTCGAAATTGGTGGAATTCAAAATGGTGGCCGCATAAATATGGCTTAATTTGCCCATTTTAAAATTGTCCTCTAATAATTCCTTAACTATTCATCCTGCAAAAAATTGTATACGTAGCAAAGTTTTAGATCATAAAAATACAAAGCGATCCAATCTAAAAACTAAGAATCCTCTCCAAAAATAAGCGAATAACAAACAATTGAAAATCGGGCTAATTTTGGGTCAGTCCTTTCCTCCCTCCGTCAATACTTTTTCCCTTCAAAATCACCTAGCGGCCTTAGTATTGGTCTGATTAGGGTCTGCCAACTTCATTCGATTCAGGGTTAAATACTTTCCGAAGTTCATTACGAGCAAGTTTTAGCTGAGACCCTTTCCCGTAAAACGCCGTTCCTGCTAACTTTATGTGTAACATGACTAAATATTCATTAGTTCTGCTGTAAGTCAAAGGGGTCTGCGCCGAAAGGGGGGGGGGGGGGGTGGCTGCTCCTTCCATAATGAAAAAAAATAACAGCCAGTTGGAAATTTTAGCTCCGAAGAGTTGGAAAAGTCACGAGGTTCCCCCCCAACATTTTCCCCTCGGTATGGCACTGCATGGGAGCAGAAAACATGGGCGACCAGGCAGCCCCCTTTTAAGCCACGTCCACACTGAGCAAATGTTCAACGAACATGTTTGAAAATCAAGATTACTATCATGGTTTTTAAAACAAACAAAGCAAATAGTTGGCAAACAAAAAGCCAATGTTTGGACAAACATTTATGTGTTTGCTATAGTACATTTTGTGCGTGTAGCACACGCATACATCTTGTGCAGTTTGATGTGATCCTGCTTCGAGAGGATGATAGTCCTGGAGCCAAGGCCGAAAATAGGTAGTAATTTAAGGAGAAGGTTTGAGGTTAGATTGTTAAAATACAGTCCATTCCTAGTTTAAAAAAATCGTTGTCTGCCACCTCGGAAGTGGTGTAAACAATATGGCGGCCTCATAAAGATGGATAAATTCCTCGAAACTCCTCGAATATGCACCGATTAACCAGATTTTTTTTTTTTTTTTTTTTTTTTTTTTTTTTTTTTTTTTTTTTTTTCCTACGGAGAAACTCCCTACCCTCCACTTCGGAAGGTGATTGACGCTCTCAGAAGCATTTTTCTTGTAAAGCCAAAAGGCCGATTGCTAAAGATTGCTCTAACTTGAAGAATTAAAAAAGAATGGAAATCGGTGCAGGCGGGTGTAAGGTGGGCCAAAGTTTTCCTGCCTGCAGGGGTAATCTTCATTATAGATAATCTCATATGTAAACTGGGCCAACGTCTCGAGAAAGGTAAACAGTAACAAAGCGTAAACTTGGCCAAGTAGTGCAGGAGCTACAAGTACAGCACCAAGTAGTACAGCACCAGATGGGGAAACCCCATCCCCCCTCCTGCACTTAGGCACTACTTTTCTGGGTGGAATGAAACACTTTCCAACTTCTGAGGACCCCCCCCCCTACAACAACTTCAGTACCGTGATGACTTTCAAAGCAATTGATAAGGATCTTTTTTCAAACCATTTTTTCTTTTGTTCTTCTCGTTTTTTTTGTTATCTCAGCCGTAGGACCTGTCTAGAATAAAATGAAACATACAACACTACATATGCAATGTGTGTTCTGTTCTAATTCCCCACTAGTGGCAGACCTACTTTACCCGGGCAGGTGAGAACGAACTTGGCTCACTTGACATAGTGAGGAAGATGCTTTCACTAATTGGTTGGCCCATTTTACATACAAGGGTGACTGGTGTTACGCTCCAGGAAAATAACTCTCACAGTCGAAGAGGTTTGGTCACATAGCTCTGATCGATACAGTGTCGCAACTCCGAGGAATTTCCCGTAATTTCTCGTTGTTGTGACGACACGAGTTCAAACTCCTGTCGAGGTATCAAATATTTTTAGCCCGTTACAGTGGCGCAGTCGAAATAGGACCCAAAATCATACGAAACAATAATTAATTGAATCCCTCTCGAGCCAAAAGACTGTAAACATCACATTTCCTGTTGTTATGCCTTTCATTTCCTCACTCACTTGAGTCAAAACACACCGTGACAAAGACCTCGCTCGACTGCTGACTTGTTCCAGCGAGCATATGCTGAGACAGCGGTCTGCAGTTCCACTTCGTCATTCGTCCGACAACAAACCAGCCGAGACGGCTGGTATTTGACTCCGGGGAAATGTTACGCTCCAGGAAAATAACTCTCACAGTCGAATAGGTTTGGTTACCCTGGCCTCTTGGCTCTGATCGTTAGAGTGTCGAACTCGGGGGAAATTTCCGCTGAGTTGTGACGACGCGAGTTCGAACTCCTACTGAGGTATCAAATATTTTTGGGCCGTTACACTGGCTAGGGTCAGATTGGCCCACCTCTCAATAGCCCATTGGTGCATATTTTGAGGAATCGAGGATTAATTGTATCCTGGACAAGGTGCTCATAGTGGGGCCTCAGGTGAAGAGATTGAATACCAGAAAGCGTGTGCATGGGAAAATGTGCTTGCAAGAAAACATTAATATTTCGTACCCCATTACGCACAGCCTCTGCTGGGAGGGAACGTGAAATGAAAGAAACCAGGGGGAACGCGCTAAGGGGCCCTAAGTTCTATGCGATTTTGGATGACAACTGCATCCTCTGCTGTCATTTCTCCAATCCTCAGAAGCATACCTGTGCCACTCTCACTCTGTATCTATTACAGCGGTGGCCTGTACAGGATGCTTCTGCCAGACATGGGCACTGAGGCCACGCTTGGAACTGAAGGCCCTCTCATAGTGGGCACACTGGTGGGCATTCGTTGGGGCAGGGGAAGAGGAGGATAGATAGGAAGATGAAGAAGAAGAAGAGGGAGAGGATTGCCGATGCCCCTGCCTGGAGCGTCCCCGAGCGCCTCCTTCAGAACCCCGCATGCCAACGGGGGTTATGAGGCTGCTCGTTTTCTGAATTCATAACGGGGGACACATAAAAGGTATCTCCCCCTAATCAGCAGTGAGTCATTCTGCCACCCTCTGTTCACCCAGAGGGTGCCCAGGTTGCACGACGGGGACGTATGACCTTGACTTGGGTAGGGATATGAAGGAGCAAACACACAGACCTATGGTTTTTTTTCTCGGATTCGGTCTTAGAATGGTCTGAAATGGATTTGTACGCGGTTATTATAGTTATTATAAATGTCAACAATCGGGAATGGGGTCAGAACTAATAAAGCGCCTCTATCGCCGAGCTTTCGAAAAATATATTTCCTTCATCAGGGCTCAAGGGCTCCTAGTGCTGATGAGAAGCGCCACCCCTCATCCTCACAGTCATAACAGAAGAAAAACCAAAAGAAGAAGAAGAATAATCCAGGCTATTGCAGGTAATGTGAAACAAAAATATAAGCACCAGCTATTCAATAAATATTCAACAACACTCAATAAATCTATGTATAGCATTTGCCGATTTAATTAAACCTTTTACCAAATGAATCAAACCTTTTTCCAATTGAGTTAAACCTTTTGCCAAAATAATTCATACTTTTCCCAAAATAATTAAACCTTTTCTCAATACAATGAAACTTTTTTCCAAAATAATTAAACCTTTTCCCGAAACAATTAAACTTCTCGCGAGAAAATATAGAATTGCATGTATACGAATTGCGAAACAGTTTAATCATGAATTAGGAACTACAGAAAATTGTATAGTAAAGGCGTGGTAAACAATCGTGACTTGTGAAATCGAAAATTGAAAATTGAAATTGAAAATGAAAATTGCAAATCCTATTTTAGAATGTACCAAATTACTGCAGCGGTTCTCCATTGGCCGCAGCAGGCAACAGGAAGAACATGTCTGTGACGCAGTTCGCGCAGTCTTGGGGGGTTACTGTAGCTGTACTTGTTGCAATTACTTGCGGAAGAATGTGCTCTTCTCGGCGGCCTAATATTCCTCTTGCTGCTAACTTGATTTTGGAGAAAGCCTTTTCTACTGGGTTTAGCATCGGCGAGTACGGTGGTAAAAACTTTATGGTCATCACTTGTGATCAAAAATTTGCAATATCAGGGAGTAGAAATTGACACAGAAGATAATCCTAGGGCTGGTGCGAATATGTTAAATGATTATTTTGTAAATTGTGGGAGTCAACTACGCTGCAAAACTGCCAAAAATTAATGATGATTTCTCGCTCAGAAATGCGGGAGTGGCCCCGAATCGCTTCGCCCTTCAAGGCCCTCGTGAGGTCGGGAAAATGATTTCCAAACTGAAGGGCAGCTCAAGCCCGGGATGGGATGGTATTAGCTCTGATACCCTAAAGTTGCACAAGAAACTGGTTGTGAAACCTTTATGCTATTTGATTAATAAGAGTTTTTTAGCAGGGGTTTTCCCCAACAACTTAAAAATTGCTGTAATTCTTCCAATATATAAAACCGGAGATAAACAGAATGCAACTAATTATAGACCGATTTCTCTTGTTAGTAATATTGCAAAATGTAGAGTAGAAAGTAGTAGTAGTTGTATAGTAGAAAAATGTTTTAAAAATCAAGTACTTCAATATTTAGAGAACAACAATCTTCTTTACGGAAAACAATTCGGTTTTAGGGCTGGCCGAAGCACGCAAGATGCTATTTGTTACCTTAACTCGAAGATTATAAATGACATTGATAACGGAAAAAAACCACAGGCCATTTCTATTGATTTGGCCAAAGCATTTGATACGATTTCTCACGTTAAGTTACTCCAGAAACTCAGCAAACTAGGTTTTGATGGTGTGGCTCTTACGTGGATTGGAAATTATCTATCAGACCGTACGCAATGCGTAAAACTAAATGATACATAGAGTTCATATTTAAAAACAGCCAACTATGGAATCCCTCAAGGAACTGTATTAGGGCCGTTATATTTTATTATTTATATGAATGAAATAGGGCTTTTAAATATTCCAGGAGAAATAGTTCTTTTTGCGGATGACTCGATTATATATTGTTCATCTGATAACTGGAGCTCCACATTTAACTTTGCAAATCTCTGCTTACAACAAATTAACCGGTGGTTTATTAATAACAAATTAACTATAAATTTAAACAAAACCCTATGGCTACCATTTCATCTATCTTCAATGTCCGAGCCAGCGCAGGACATGGAGGTGCTATTACATGGAGCTGATTGTAATACATGTTGTGCAACATGCCCAAAAATAACAAGAGCTTCAGAGGTGAAATATTTGGGGGTTGTGTTTGATAGCCGGGTTAAGTGGGAGCAACAAGTTTCGCTAGTCAACACAAGATTAAGAAAATTAATTTACATCTTTGCCATATTAAATGAAATATTATCATTGCCTCTATTAAAAATATTTTACTTTGCTCTTGTCCAGTCAGTGCTTTTGTACGGTATTCCTGCATGGGGTGCCACTTATCCCACTACCCTATTGCCCATTATCACCACCCAGAAACAGCTAATAAGAATTATAAGTAAGAAGAGGTTTTTGGAACATACCGAACCCTTATTTAAACATTTGAATATTTTAAAATTTCCCTCACTTATGGAGCTTCATTGCATCAAACAGATCTTGAAAGAAAAAAGTTTTTCCACGCCTAACCATTTAATTTACACCAGATTCCATTCTTGCAACTCTATGACTATTCCATATTTTCGCACTACTCTTGGTTACAACTCATACCCAGCACGAGGTGTACGTGGGTTTTATGCTCTTCCAGAAACTCTGAGATCGGCGCTTTATAATAAAAACTGTAAAAATAGTCAGAAACTCAAAAAGCACTTCATCATGTTATAACTTCAGCAATACTACTGCTTTTTAACTTCATTATTATATTTTTCTATCTTATATTTTTCTATCATGGGTACATGTTTTGTTTTCATTGCACTCCGATCCATAGCAGCTGGAACAATATTATTGTATTCTTTTTAAAAGAAGCGTGTTTCTTTTTCTCTTTTTAAAATAAGTAAACACTTATGAACATTGGTTATTTTCCTAGCTGAGGTACGACTCATCTCCCTGTCACGGGCTATGCCCACATAGGGGATAAGTTTCTGTATTTTTTTTTAAGCAATCTGTATTATTTTTAAAGAGCATTTTATTTTCAATTTTTATGTATTTGTATTATGAAAAAGAAATAAAGGATCTAAAAAAAAAATTTTTTGTGTGGAAGCAATAAAGTTTTGTACTTCATTTGCTCGATGAATCCGAGCATTGTCCATTATAAAAAAGTGTAACATCCTCGGTATCAGGTAGTTCCGTTTCGAGTTCCCGTAGAAAGGTAACGAAAATTTGGGCAGTCGTTGTCCCTGAAGTCACAATTTTCGAGTGAACGATGCCTTGATTGTTTAAAGCCACGATAAGTGATGTGTTTCGCCCTCGCACGGTGGGAACAGTGACAACGGCTCTTGTTCCTACTCTTGAGCGAGCTTGTGATCGCCTGAGATGAAGATTGAAGCCACTCTCGTCAATGAAAATGAGTTTCTCCTGGTTTACTGGAACTGACCGATTGAAACCCAGTGCATATCGTCTTCTGGCCCCAATAGTCGCCTCACTATTCATTCTATCTACTACCGCTAAGGCTTTTTTAAGAGTTATTTTCAATTCATTCAAGGCCCTGTGTATGGAGGAAACACCCAAATCTACATTTCGCTCAAGAAGATTCTGTCTAATTCGTTTAATAGTTATATCGGGCTCCTTTTCAATCGTTCTTTCGATCATTTCAAGCACGTCGGAGTTGACTTTCCGTGGTCTTTGCCCTCGTTGTCTATTGTTGATAACCTCATTATCTCTCTTATATTTGCGCAATATGGTTTTTCCAGTATTCAAATTAATACCTGACCTTGAGGCTGCTTCCTTAAGTGAAAAACCTCCGTCGTTCAAATTCACAAAGAACTTCTTCTTTTCAATAGAAACATTCTGGTATTTCCCACGTCTCCGTCTAACATTCTGATTAGCGACAGCAGATTCTGATGAACTTGATTCACTTTCAATTACAGCTCCACGCCTTCGCCCAACAACAATAAAAGAACTTGAGCTAGAATCGCTAGCACTCATAATGAGATTCGTTCGAACTGAATAGTACAGCAGAAAGTAGTATGCGGCTTGGAGAAAATGTGGTCAAACGCTTTTGGGTCATTAAGGAGGAATAGCCGCATACCTAGAGGTATCACTCGGAAGGGTGAGAGGTATCAGCCGGAAGGGATTCACCAGTGGTGTCTACTTCATGCTCACTGATAATTATACGGGTTGTTAGGTCGTTTTTTGGTTTATTATTTCCAATAATAAGCCTATGTGATCGTGTAGCAAAACATTTTTATAACCCCCCCTCGAACTTTGTCACTTTACGTTTCAAGGTGCGTAGAATCCAAATTTGAAATGTCCGTCCGCCGTCCGCCGTTCGCCGTTCGCCGTCCGCCGTCCGGGCCATAAAAGGCCCGGAGCCATAATTAACCCATAATTAAGCCATAATTGACTTAAAAAACCAGTTCTTTCGCACATAGACTCCATTTGGGGTCTAGTTGGTCCTAACGTTTAACCATCCCGATCGCTTTACTCGCATAGATGCTATGGGCCAAAAACGGCCGAAAAAGTGTATTTTTCAAGGTTTTGAGTGTTAGTCTTACGCACGAACACACGCCTGGCACGCTTGACAGGGGGTCACGGTGGGTGGTGAGGGGGGTGAGCGGGGGGTGGAGTGAGAGGAGGCGCCGCGGCACCTTGTGGTGGGTACGGCGATCCTTCGAGGCATGAATATATGTTTTTTTCTAGGTCATATTTTTGTGTTAATACCGATGCTTTTCCTACGCATATTTAATAACCTATCCTCTCGACTTTTCGTACGTACTTAGATAATGATATTATTAAGGCAATATCTATTTGAATAGATAGGAGCTCAAATCGAGAAATATAACTATGCGTATATAATTATAGAAGTATAGTTTGGCGCAACTCGAAATAGGACACGCCGAGGAGTCCTGACGGGCCTTATGACGTACGCAAGCCAACTAAAACTACGATCAAACTCAATTGAAAAAATAATAAACCTTTGTGAATTAATTTGCAGCGTTTTTAAATTTCTATTAGATCCCCTTTTTTCGAGAGATTTAATTGTTTCGGGAAAAGGTTTAACTATTTTGGAAAAAAGTTTCATTGTATTGGGAAAAGGTTTAATTATTTTGGGAAAAGTATGAATTATTTTGGCAAAAGGTTTAACTCAATTGGAAAAAGGTTTGATTCATTTGGTAAAAGGTTTAATTAAATCGGCAAATGCTGTATAAAACAACAATTATTTTAATTCAACAAACATATTTGGCATAGGCTTAAACAAATAGATATATATATTACATAAAGATTTAATTTGTTTGTAAGTAATTTCCAACAGAAAAAAACGTCTACCAAGTTGGGTGGGCAGTATAGCTTCCTGACATGTTGCAATATTCCCTACCCTCGTCGGATTTCAACGAGGTTTTTCCGTTACATATACAGCCATATCGAGCGAGTGAAGCGAGTAACATCCCCTACAGACGTTAAACCTCCCTTTAGAGATCTACCGTTTCCAATCATTCTACAAGTCACACTCGACAGTAAGAGACCTGGGATCTCCATGGCCGAAATCCGCACACTAAATAACAGAGGAGTGGTATGACAACCCCTTCCCCTACTTGCGCATAAAAGTGCCGTCATTGACGACATCCCTTGAACCCTTTTTGTGTAACGGGAATATGAGGGACCGACCGAACGATTCAGGCGCTGACCCAGACTGAAACGATTGTAAAATTCCAGCAATATACTGTAGCTACATTCTTTAGACATATTCTTGTAAAATTCATAAGGTACCTATAGCATCTGTGCCCGGGGCTTTATTATCTTTGGACTTTCGTCACACAAACTCTAATTCATACATGGTAAATGGATCATCCAATCTATCGGACGTGATCCGAGGCTGAGAGTATGACATCAGCCGAACTTCATTCAAGTGATGGGGACAGCAAATTCCGAAAATATTCATACAATTTCTCACTACCAATACTGTTGTCAAAAGTATTTCCTTTCACTCTATATGAGAGTGCTAATTCCCGAAAATCTCTCGCCTCTCTGATATTTCTCAATGATTCCCCCAAGTTTGGACAATTCTCCATTTCTTTCCAACTGCATAACTCTTTGTAGTCCGCATTCAATTCCAAAAGCTTAAATCTAATCGAGCAAGATTTTTTTTCTCCTGAAATAATTGAGCAGCTCAAACATTTTTTTTTTTTTTTTTTTTTTTTTCTACTCTTGTAACAGTCGAAATCAAACCATGGCTTTTTAAAAGATATGTTTTCATGCTGCAATGTGACGATGAACACCCGACTCGTCTGGCAGCTTCATAGATACTGTTAGTAATACAGAAATCATTCTCACTTACGATATCATTATTAGGGTAATGTTTCAACATCGAATTGAGGAGATGATTATAATTCGCTTTCCACTTCTCGTCATCCAATCATCCAAATCATTGAAAAATAATTTTCAAAAACCTTATTCCCTATGCTTTAACAAATTGGAGGAGATCGGCATAAACCATCTTGGAAATATCATCTGGGGATAAGATATCGTTTCTGAAGATATTGTATCTACTCGTAATTCGACCAAGTGCGTCACAGTAGCACATGATCTGTTTCTGTTCCCCAGAAGCGACAGGTATCCGTTGTCAGTTTCCCAATTTTCTTCAAATGATATTGAAGTAGGCTGTGGCCCGTTAATAGGCCTACAAGTATTCTGATATCTTTCTTAGGCAAGACAAGCAATTAATCTTAGTAGGCCAATGTTGATAAGTACACAATTGTTGTTCTAATATACCCTTAGGTGCAGTCACGTTACTAATTATCAGCTTGACTAAAGACACATTCGTTTCTTTGTTTCTATTTGATATCCTCTTGAAAGGCATGAAGTTGTTGATACTTGGTATAGAGCACCGGTCCAGGATCAAGGTGTTGCTGACACTTTCAAGCAAGTAGGTCTGGTAACAGTCACACCTCTGTCTATATATTCTTGTATGAAAAGTCACACTTTTATTGAAAAGTCACTTTGCCATTATTTTATGTTGAAAAGTCTAAGTTGTGACATTACTGGTCATTTCCGAGAGATTGTGTCTACCTTTGGTCAGCATTGGGTTGAACACCGCTTCTTCTAACATTTTTGAGCTGCTACAAACGGGGTAGCTAACCCCGTTTGATCAGGAAGGATATTCCCTCAATGCAGCACTTTTATGCTCAAGTAGGGGAAGGGGTTGTCATACCACTCCTCTGTTATTTATTGTGCGGATTTCGGCCATGGAGATCCCACGTCTCTTACTGTCGAGTGTGACTTGTAGAATGATTGGAAACGGTAGATCACTAAAGGTAGGTTTAACGTCTATAGGGGATGTTACTCGCTTCACTCGCTCGGTATGGCTGTATATGTAACGGAAAAACCTCGTTGAAATCCGACGAGGGTAGGGAATGTTGCAACATGTCAGGAAGCTATACTGCCCACCCAACATGGTAGACGTTTTTTTCTGTTGGAAATTACTTACAAACAAATTAAATCCTTAAAAACTATGTGGGACCACGAAAAGTTTATTAGATATGATAGAGGTAGGCCATTATTTATTAATGCGTAATAATTCGCTGCGTTTATTATGTGGGACCACGAAAAGTTTAGTTTTAAGGACATTTCAATTCTTCAACTAATTCTATACGTCCGTGTGTTACAATATGTGAGGAAGTTATACTGCCCACCCAACTCGGCAGACGTTTTTTTCTATTGGAAATTACTTACAAACAAATTAAATCTTATAAAAGTATGTGGGATCACGAAAAGTTTATTAGATTTGATAAAGATAGGTCATTGTGTTATATGTGTAGAAGGGTGTGGTGAACTCACCAGGGAATACCAACTCCCAGTAAAACTTATATAAATCCACTACAAAGGGCTCTCCTTTTCCCCGTCTATTATTCTGTTGAAATGTCTTTCAAACGGAGAGGTTCCTTCCTCCTAGAGGTTCCGAATACGAAGTTCAGAGCAACTACATTTCGACGGAATAAGGTATAAAAACCAACGTTTTCGTCTACATTTTCGTTTACTACAATCGGAAAAAAGAATTTCATGTCTCAAAACTCGCATCGGATCAAATTGAAACTTCAACGAACATTTTAAGACCAACCCAAGCAAAAACCGTCGAAATTTACTCAGTCTAAGGCGGAAAAAACAATTGTGGGGAACGCATTTTTTTCGTCATTTTCAGCAGTCTTTCGCTGATTTTCCAGGGAAGACAGCATCTTTCAGCAATTTTGACGGCGCCATCGTGTTCTACGGGTCCTGGAACGTAACTTTGTCACTGACACACAAAGTTCCCAGGACCATATTTTAATGTGGCAGCGAATAGAAGATCGGGCGCTCTGGAAAAAAACGCGCATTGAAAGAGGCTCTCACCCCCCTCCCGCCCTTCAGCCCATGGTTCGGGTGGGATTAGAAAATTTTAAAATAGCCTATATTCTGACCGGAAGAATTCCGGTCACGTTTAAAAAAACCCCCATTCGGATCCCTTCCTCCGTTCGGCCGTGAAAGCGACACTCACAGACAGAGTTTCATTCTTATAATAAAGAAATAGAGATAACAGAGAAGATATATATATATATATATATATATATATATATATATATATATATATATATATATATATCACAGACAGAGTTTCATATAATATATATATATATATATATATATATATATATATATATATATATATATATATATATATATAGATATATATATATATATATATATATATATAATCTAGGATTGTGTTCATTGATGAATGAAACGGATTTTTAAAATTTCGAAGCCATCTAAATAGCTAATTTTTTCCTTGCAAATTCGCTAAAATCTTAAAAGTGAAAAAAGTGGTCTTTAGCGTGAATTAAAAAATATGTGTTATAGGACAAAAAAATTACAAATTAGTAGTACAATCGAACCCCAGCCGGTGGTGCACCCAAAATTGATACACCCTCTATTTAAAAGTTTTTTTACAAAATTAAAATGTTCGCACAGTTTTTGCGTTTCACACATTTGAACTAGTTTGGCTACGCGCCTATATGTCTGTCGGTCAGTTTATTAATAATCCTGGTCCTGGACAATGAATTTTATAAAATACGATTTTATAAAATTTCCATGGATGCATAAGTGTAATTTTTCTGAAATGCATATTTTCTGGATTAGATGGCTTGGATCCCAAATTGAAGGATAGCTGAAGAAATGGGCGCTAGACATTGGACAATAGCTAAAGTGGTTGCCCATGAATTTCATTGCTATTGGATCAATTTTTTATCGTGCCCATGCGCAAACGTTAAATTTATATTCAGGGATTAAATGCTGAAGGTAGTAGTCCGAATTTGAGAGTATTTGCAGGGATTGTTTGGTTTAGCTTCTAGAAGTTTCCTACTCGAAAAGCATATTGATTCTCTGGGAAATTGGGAAATTTAAAAAATGCTTAAAAGTTAACCACCCTTAGAGACCGTTAACTTTCACAAAAACTGTGTCATTTAATACTCTTTCCAACGGTATGGTCAATTTCACTTTTGATTTGCTGAACAGGGGAAAAAATATGTTTTAATGTTGGAAAACGTGATTTTTTCAATGGAATCGTGGGGTTTTTTTTTTTTTTTTTTTTTTTTTTTAATGACCCAATAGGAACTTACGAGTTTGAGGTCGGTTTCTACGTAAGTATTTTTTCACGCTGAACCGAATAGTATAACATTTGCAGATCCCTCCGATTCCGATACAAACGCGTTTTACACTTTAACTCGAAAATATTTAGTTCATTTTTAATGCTGCGGTTCGAGGGATTACATAGTTAAGTAAATGTTACTCGGTTGTAATTCATTCATTTATTTTATTATTTTTTCGCCCTTTCCTGGACTCAGAACCCAGGAAACCATGTTTTTCGAATACATTACTACCCACCTGATGAAGTAAATGATACTGCGCTTAGCAACTTTTAGATCTTAATAGAAAGGCCATTTAATGAAAGTGAAAATCAAAATTTAAAAAAGGCGATCGCTAAACTTCGGTAGATTGGTAAGGCAAAATTCGACGTTTCGTCTTGGATTTATGGAAAATGTTCAGTATAATACTTGTCCTGAACTGTGGAAGTGTTGAGAGCACAACACTGCATGCTCTGTAGTGATTCACGAATGGTCACCAGAAATCCGGATTCACTCCTGTAAATCAACAACGACCGAGAGCGGTGAACAATTCCCTGAAAGACGAGTGATTCACTTCCTCAAGAGAAGGTAAGTAAGTACCTAGAAATGCTCCCTCTAGAAATCATTATACTGTGGAAATGATGGTTCTCCCACGGACGGCTCAGGGCAGAGGCCGCCCCTGAACGCTACCCCCGACAATACACTCCCGCCCTGTGGACGTACTTCCTTATCAGGACGGTGGGCCTCTGACTTGTGGGTCTACATGAGAGGGGTCGCTCGTATTGACTTTGTAGAGTCCCCAAAGATCAAGCACGGAAGAGAGGCTGGCAACAAAAAAAAGAAAGTGGTTTCGTCGGTGGTGGAAAGGGAAGAGACCAGTATGGGAGAAGCGGAGGGGGATCCTGAAAGCGGTAACTCCCTTACAGGTTTAGTACCTGTTGAGCCACCAGCCGAGTTGCAGTCCATCCCTCAACTGCGATGTAAGTCCCATATATCACATTATCATTCATTTTCCCTAAATTTTCCCAGTTACGACCCAAATTAAAATCATTTTACTTCATTGTGGATATCATTTCCTTAACATTTCAATGATTCGTTCAGAAATTCTTAATTTTCCCCTCGAAATTTTAAAATTGTTGATCGAATTTGACCATATGGAATAATAATTATGGCTCCAATTTTAAATTAATGATATTTTGAGGGATATTCTGACATGCCACGAGGCTCTCAAAATTGGCCATGTTTACTCTACTATTTATACTGCATAAAGGGGTTGTTTGATTTTGTTTATTAATTAATTTGTATTACTAATTCCCGTCATAGGTGCATTTTTATGCAGTCAGAAGTTTCCTTGCAGCCGATCTCCTCATCGAAGCCTCGGAAGGTGTCGTTCATTTCTTTGGTTATCTAGCTGTATGAGTGTCGTACGTTTTCTCATAAAGCTAGGTTACCGAAGGTACTAATGGCACCGAAATCTCTCCGTATGAACACGAACCACGTGCTCGGCGGGACGGGTCCCCCTGCGGATTGTGGAGGGGCACCTACAAGGAATGCAGTCCCAACCAGCCAGGTACAGACGAGGTGCCCCGGCCAGCTACCTACCGCCCCCCATCAAAACCCCTTGCACTACAACCTCCACCATTTACTGTAGTGGCGTCTGCAAAAACCTCTTGATCGCTTTAACCCTTCCCCTTCTCACCTCCGTCTCGCCGTCTCATACGCCCGCTCCATTCACCCACTGAAATGTACCATGACCGCGCTTAGCGCCCAATCTCTTTTCAACCAACGTCTTTCATATTGTAGCATGACTTTACTCTTATTAAACCTTTTCTCATACAAAATTTACTCATTTCCCGATCTAATCAACCACCTTTCATTCATTCTGAGGTACGACATATATTGAGTTTCCATGATAAAACCTTCAATTGTTCAAATTGATTATTAGAGTCAAATATAAAAGTAGCAGGCGTGCGGCATGACCTCACAAGCAAATTTTATAATTGGTTCACGTCATTCATGTACACTTATAATATTGGTGTATTTAAACATGTATTAAAACCCAAGAATCGTTTCAGAATGCCCTAAAACGGAATTCCATAGAGAAAATTTGAGTAAACTTGTTTTTAAAATTGTGAAGCCATTGCAAATAGCTCGTTTTTTTTCTCGAAATTTCACTAAAACCAAAAAGACTTGCCAGCAGTGTCAATCACTGTCATAATGTTAGTGTACACACATAATTACGAATCAATAATCAACTTTACATCCCCATTAACTATTTCATCCCCCCTAATGTAGTTTCCTCTTAATGAATCACAATCACTAGCTATGCATATCAGTATGCAAGTGTTATAGGTAGGTACCTACGTACGGTATCCCCTCCGTCACTGTCAACTTGTTTTCCACAATTAGCCAAAGCAATTTAGACCAAAACAGGACCAATAGAGGAATAAATCAATGTATTTCACATTTTAAAAACTATTTAATGTGTCGGGGAAGGTCCCCAATGAATGTGTGATAAAATCAACATGGTATATGGGGAGGAGGGTTAAAGTTTTCTTTTCCCAGTTTCTCGCTCATAACACTCCGTGCTCCTTTGTCAAATATCCCCGAAATAAAAATTGATAACTAATAAATTCCCAACAACTTGATTCAATACATTCTTGAGGAAAGATGCATAGTTTCCGAGTTATCCGCCCTTATAAAGAGATAATTTTTGGGAAAAAGGAGTTAGTGTCACGTTTTTTGTCAAACTTCTACTTTTACCTTGTCACTCTTTCTCACGAACATTGTCTGAGAGGAAGTTGTACGACGTGGAATTTCTTTCAAGATTATGCATATTTTTGTCGCAAAGGTGACAAGTAAAGGTGGAGGGGGGGGATCTTTATTAACACGAAGAACTTATAGTCCTATTCTTCATCATTGCATTGCTTGTATGGCGAATCATTATTGTTCGGACATAATTCAAGTACGTTTATGAATATTCCCGAAATAAAAATTGAAACTTTGTAAGTTTCCAGTATTTTTGGTCCAGTATTACGGAGCAGGTTAAACTCCCGCCAAGCAGACGAGACCGGGTCCCTATGAATTGAGAAAAAATCTTTTTTGATGTGCTAAGCTACTTTCCCTTTTTTACAATTTTCCCCTTTCATAGGTAAAAACTGGCGTTTTTCTGCAAAAAATAAAAAAAATTGGTGTTCTCAGCGGCATTTTAATGTTAGGAGAGCCCTTCAGAGTCGTGGGATTTTGTTTTTTTAATCAAACTTTATTGGCTTCAGTACAACTATTCAGCCTGTCATACTAGAGAAAATTTACAATAGTAAATATTTCAAACTTTAGTTAATTGAAAGTAACAAACAAGTAAATAATACATGTATATGTATCAAATCAAAAAGTCAAATTACTTTCCTTACAACATTTAAATATGGCATCGTAATGAAGGACGTCTTGAAGTCGGAGGATCAGGTTGTTGATGCTTCATACCGTTATAGAAAGCACTATCGTGTCTAGGATTTGTAAATATGTTTTCACTTGGGGTCTGGATACTTATGTTGAGGGTGTTTCAGTTTTTTTTTTCTTTTTTCTTCCCCAGGCGAATTTTAAACTTTTTTTAGCTCTTCTGGGCATTGAAAAGGTGAATCACATATCAGCAATCCCGTTCGCAACAAGGATGTTACTTACGAAAATAATCGTATTATCCAAACAACCTGTTGAAAAACCTTTTCTGCAACTTCCCTAATACATAGCTCTAGACATTATGAAAACATAACTTTACGGCGCTCAGTGTTTCGACGTATTTGCTTCAAATGGAAAAATGTCGAAATAAAAGTAATTTTCCCAGTAGGTAACGACGAAAATTAAATCATTACACCTCAATTTCCATTTATTTCTATAACTTACTTTCCAATAATTCGTTCATAAATTCCCTATATTCCTCCTCGCAATTTTAAATTATTTGATCGAATTTGAACACATGGAATAATAGTGGCTCAAATACTAAATAAATTACATTTTGAGGGATATTTTCTGACATGTGCGCATAGATCTTCTTCATTTTGAGGGAGTTTCAGAAGATTTTTTTCTAGGCTCATCTGGGCATTGAAAAGGTGAAATACATAGCTGAACTTCCGGTCGCAACAAAAAGGATACTTATGTAAACAATAGTTTTATCCCATCAACTTGAAGGATTAAGAGAAAATTATGTAATCTGTTTAACAAACGTTTTCTGCAACTTCCCTAATACATACCTGCACAGAAGCCTCATCGCACATAGAATTTCGACATATTTCATGTAGATAAAAGTCGAAATAAATGTTTTTGAAGTACCGTTTTCAACATTTTGTGTGGTAGGTAAAAGTCTGAATAATTAGCATTCACCTGCAATAACCCTCACTGGTAAGGTTTCGTTGCGAACATGAACGCACAAAATAGATAAACTAATGTACGGAATTCCTAGGAGTTTTCATCATTCCTCTACATGTCCATTATTTAATTTTGCTTCCGAGTCTACCTAAAGGTTTGTTTTCACTTTCGGGGGAAAAAAAATTTTGGTCTCCAAAATCAACTTTTCCACTCGTATTTTACGTTTTAGACCATTCTGAACCACTTTGGCTCCGTGTCTGTCTGTATGTGTGTGTGTGTCGTGTGTCCGCAAATCCTTGTAACAAGCTTATTTTCCACAGTTTTCATCCGATTAGGATGAAATTTTCAGGGGATGTACGGGCAAGGAGGTAGACGGTCCCCTGTCAGTTTCCTCGTTCTTGACTCAATACCTCACTCTGCGCATCCGCAAACGTAAATTCTACCTAGCATCATTTTCTCACGCCCTAATCGTCCGATCTCGCTCAAATTTGGATGATAGTTGGGGGATGACGATTTGATCATCCCACATCAATTTCAACACGATTGTGTCATTAGGAGTTACTGCTGCGCCTATGTGAAATCCTTGTAACGACCTTGATTTCCACTGTTTTCATCCGATTTTGATGAAATTGTCAGCGAATGCGTGATTTATTTCATTGTTTTCCACTCATCAGTTCATTCTGCGCTTGCACAAACGTAAATTACATTGAGTATCATTTTTTCGTTTCTTAATTGACCAATTATGACATTTCACGCTACTTCTTGATTTACTCTTTTCCGCTACCTATGGAATTTTTCAAGATAATTTAAAACTTTTCAATGATCTATACATTCGTGAGAGGTAAATGAGGAAGCTATGTACCACACCACACTTGGCAGGCGTTTTTTCCCTTTGGTTTGGATAGTGAGGGTTTTTCCGAAGGATTTAACAAAAATAAAATAGTAAATTCTGAATTTTTGAATATTAACTATAAATTAATTTATCGCTTCTCAACTGAATATGGATACTGAAAAGTAGTGGTTTGAAGTTGACAGTTGAAAAATAACTAAGAGTAGGTTATAGCCCAGTAACCTTGTCTTCTGAGAGGGGGGGTACGGTACGTCACATCCGATGATAGTTCTGATTCTTCGCCAACTTGTTTATGATTTAGCCCAATGAATAGGCCATGTTTGAGACCTCGAACTCACACGCAACCTTGGCAAAAATCGAAAAAAAAACGCGAAATTTTCGACTTTACTTGAGTTTTTGGTGATTTTAACCCTAAAGGACTAGTTTTTCGGTAACACTTATCCAACATGTTTTTAAAGTAGACTAAATTTGCTGCATTTTGAGATAAGAACCATTTCTGTAGATTACATAGTTTTCGAGATATAGCGTTATAAAATATATCGGATTTTTCGGTTCTTAGCAACACTTTCTGAGCGAGTTTTGATAATTTTTCTGTGAGTAACCCCCCCCCCCCTCGCCACCAAAATATTCCTGTGGGTCCTGAAGATGTTTGAATGGAACCACAGCCCCCCCCCCCCCCTTATTTAATTTTCCAAAGGCAAAAGTTATGTAATCGGCCGAAAATGCTATTTCGGGTACATTTCCTACAAGGGTATCTTGACCCAAACTGAAATCAAATCTCTACCGATCAGAGAGTTGTCTGTCTGTCTGTCCGTTGTCTGTGTAGAGAGCATTATGACCTTCAGAAACGATATATAGTCCAGGCAACGAATGCTCAAAAATGGGTATAGAGGGAAATGTTTGTAACACAAAATTTGATTTCATAGTCTTGTTAGCACTAGTAAGGTGGTAAACATACCAAATTCCCCACTTCTTGTCCCTGTGCTGGGGGAAGGTGGGGCCTTTAAAGGTTTCATTTTTTTAATTTTCGTTTACCTATATCTCCGAAACAATGTGTCCTAGCGTCATGACCACTCTAAAAAATTAAATTTGACACAATTTGCTACAAGATCCACCAGCAAACTTTGTCAATATTGTGTATAAGTAGTCTCTGATATATCAGCTCAATATCTATAAGTTAACAAAAAAAAATTTGGCCTTAAATTGTTTGCTCTATTTTACCTGATAACTCAACAATGACGATCCATAAAAAATATGGCGGTCATATAGTTGTAGTGAATTAAATTTCATTCAAAAATATATAGTGATTTACTTTCTTTTTTTTTCGAAAGTTGTAGCCATTTTAGTGTTAATTGCATAATCCAAAGTTTGGCGACAGCTTTCGATTTTCGATTTTTTCTAATTTCTCACTTTCCAAGTGAGTGTGTTGATCGAAATATGCTCCATTAACTATAAATTGTGAGTAATGTTTGTCCAGGTCGCAGGTAGGAAGGGTGATTCTTGTCCATTTGTCACGTCCGCGACCGCTCGGTTTTTTCTAAAGTTTCCTTGAGCTCAGTTGTGAAACGATTTATGGAGTCGTTTCGTTGTTTTATTTGACGATGTCATAAGTGTTTTAGAGTTACACCGAGTAATAAGTGTTTTGTTCATGATAAGGAGATGAGTGAATCGGGTGCTGATGTTTCAAAAGTGAATGGTAATGGAATAATTTCCCTTGGATAAGCAGGTAATGAGAGGGGTGACGGGCAAATTCAACCAACTAGCGAATGTGACTCCGCTTCTTGTCCAAACTTAACGCACTAGAACTGAGCGGTCGTAACAAAGGGACAAAAATAACCCTTCCTACCTGCTCTGACAAAAGGAAACTGGAAGGCAATTGAAATGGTCTTGAAGAAGGAAGATTGTTGAAACGGAGTCGAAAATGGTACTGTTTAATAAAAGCCAATTTATTCGTTGATCTTTTTCCATTAGAATACCTACCATTTCTTTTTGAATTCTGAGAGGTAACCTGATCAGCAGGCCCATAAGCATACGTTCATAAATGAGAATCTGTGCGTGTATGCGACAAACATTACGCACTATTTATAGTTTATGGTGCATATTTCGGTCAATTCACTGACTTGAAATGATAAGAAATTGAAAATTGAAAGTTGTTGCCAAACTTCAGATTATACGATTAACGCTAAAATGGCTTTCGAGAAAAAAGGATAGAATAGTAAAATAATATATATTTTTGATGGACATTTAAGCTCTACAACTGTATTGCCGCTATATTTTTTAGAGGGCGTCATTGAAAAGCTATCTGGTAAAATAGAGCAAAAAATGTAAAGGAAACCTTTTTTTCTTTTTTAACGTATAGATTTTCATGAGCTGATATCTCAGAGACTTTAAGAAATATCAACAAAGTTGGCAAGCGCAGCTTTCAGAAAATTCTGTCAGTTTTAGTTTTGTATAGAGTTGTCATGCCGCTAGAACACATAGTTTCGGAGATATAAGCGAAGAACAAAAAAATTACACCTTCAAAGCCCCCCTCCACCAGCACAGGGGCTAGGAGTGAGGACTTTTGATATGTTTACAGTTTACTTGCCCTAACATGTCTATGAAGTCAAATTTTGTGTTCCAAACATTTCCCTCTAATTACAATTCGTTGCCTGGACTAATAGAAAAATTTCAGTTTCGGGATCGGGTGCCTATACGTAAGAGCAAAGCACCCTATGAATGAATATCAACTCTTGTAATTTAGGGATGAAAAAACTTTTTTCTCGTACTTTTCTCGCAAATAACTCCAACGATTTTGATGAAATTCAAATGAGTTACTCTTTGGGTGAGTACAAATGATGTCCACAATACCACCCATCCTCGTAAAAATTATTTTTGGAGGTTTCAAGTCCCCGAAATTGACAAATTCAAAAAATGCTATACAATCTAAAACGCTATATCTCAGAAACTATCTAGTCTACAGGAATGGTAATGGTCTCAAAATGTAGCAAATTTAGCCTAATTTAAAAACGTATTCCGTAGGTGTTACCGAAAAATAAGTCCTTAAGGGTTAAAATCACCAGAAACTGAAGTAAATTAGAACATTTCGCGGTTTTTCCGATTTTTGACAAGTAGAGTTCTGAGCTCGAGGTCTCAAACTTGGATTAGGTATTTATTGGGCTAACATAAACAAGATGGCAAACAATCAGATCTACCGGATCTGACCCCACTCCTTTCAGACGACAAGTTACTACTGGGCTATGCAGAAATCGACAACCTACATGAAAAAGAACCTCAACCGAGCTTCTTCCAAAAGGGCTACATTCGCTTAAAAACCTTTGCTATTATTGTATTAATTGTACCTTCATCATTGATCCTTTTAATTAAAATAATTTCCTACACATTACTCATTTTTAGCGTATTTCTTACGAAAAAAAGGATAAAAAACTGTATGATTCACACTGTCCGTTTATGTATGTATCTGTGTGTATCCTCGAGAACGGCTGGACTGAATTTGCCGGGACAGGTCGTAAAATGATCAGCTATTCATTCAAAAATCTTGCAATTGCAAAAATCTTCATTGATAATCAGCAGCATGAGCTGATTCCTCGATTCAAAAAATCTTATTTCCATACTATTTATACTACGAAGCACCAACCTCAAAACTGGAATTTTTCTATAACTACAATTCCTGAAGGTCGGGATTCTCTACACAGACAACGGACAAACATACTGACCACATACAACTCTGATAGGTGGAGATTTGATTTCAGTTTGAACCCAGTTCCCCTTGTATGAGGTGAACCAGAAATCGCGTTTTCGGCCGATTATTATGTAACTTTCCCTTTTCTGCTGCCCTTCGGGAGTAGAAAAAGTGAAAGGGAGGGGGGGGGGGGTCAGTGGTTCCTTTCAAACCTCTTCAAGATTCAGGGGAATATTTTGGAGGGGGGGGGGGGGGGTAGGTTCCCAGCAGAAACACTATCAAAACTTACTCAGAAGAATAAAATATTGCTGAAAATTTTTATGTATTTTAAAACGCTACACCTCGGAAACTATCTAGTCTATAGAGATGGTGATGGTCTCAAAATGTGGCAAATTTCTTCCACTTTAAAAACGTATTCGGTAGGTGTTCTGAAACGATAATCCTTTAGGGTTAAAATCACCAAAAACTGAAGGAAGTCGAAAATTTCAGGGTTTTTTTCGATTTTTGACAAGGTTGCGTTCTGAGCTCAAAGTCTCAACCTTGGATTATTTATTGGCCCGAAATCACAATAAAGTTAACAAGAAATCAGAACTACCGAATCTGACGCACGCACACTTCGAGTACATGGTCGGGATGGACAAAATTCCGTTTTCCAAGGATTCTTACACGAAATTTGACGCTGATCACGAATATACCATGTAATAGGGGTCCCTGAATGGTTTCCATGGTTATTTACCCAAAAAACCAATTACATTAAAAAATACGGAAGGCTAAAAATCAAGAACCAACTCGAAAAAAACGTTGAAAGAATGCATTTATTTATTTCAATAGATACGGGCAACGCCCAATTACAGTAGTAAATCAAGATACAAACATGATAGACAATTCAACAATAATAGTTATATACCTAATAATTGATTATAACCATTCAATTAATATAAATCAAAAATAATAATTTAGCTCATATAATGAATTGATAGGTTAAGGTTGTCATGGGACTACTCCACTGATGATTGTGTTACCTAGTTACCAATATCAAACCTTGAATTATTATACTTTGATTCTTCAATAAACTTATTCTCAATGTAACTGTACATAGATCCGTGTTACTCACTATTATTTAATAGTGATAAACTTATATTGTTTAAATACTGTTGATAAAGGTAATATATGAGAAGTGGAGGAAGCACAAAAGAAGGCACATACATACATATTTAACAAACAAAAGAATTTAATACAGTAATAATAATCAGTGAAAATGGAAAAAACTAGGAATTCATGACTAGAGAAAAAAATAATATTTCTGATAGAAAACAGACTAGAGAAAAGCAGATCAATATCATTTACAAAATAAGAAATAAAAAACAAAGTGGAAAAATAAACTTTCATCCATCTTAACATAAACTAAACTCATAAAAATCAATAATAAAATTCATCAAGTCTTCATAATTAATTTGAAATACAAACATCACAGCATTCTAAACTGAAAATATAGGAACTCTTCTTAAGTAGAAAAATAGTTAATATTACCATTAATATGGAGTAGTGCCTAGGTGCTTATGAATGTTCAAAAACCTAATCTGATTCTGAGAAATTGGAATATGGCGAATCTGATTCTATTTCGAACTCCTAAGAAGATTTCCTCGGTCGCCTGAGCCAACCCCCCCCCCCCCCCCCCCCCCCCCCATCATCCCGGACTGCTTTGTCAGTAAATTTGATGTGGTAGTCGGGGGAAAATAAGAGATTTTTCGTTAGATTTATTTTTTGTTAGATATGTCAGATTTTTTGGTAGCTAGATCGTTTGTAAATGAGCTCCGATATCCTTTACAGGCTTCCGGCATCCTTCTGAGGGTTAAGGCGGTCAATTTTGACCATTCATTCTGGGCATTAGCAAAGTCTTCGTTATCGTCTAAAAAATACATTTCTTTAATAAAATTTTATAGGTCTTCATAATTTTTTCGTCTCAACCCATTTTTCGTATACATCTCTGATGAGGATTTTTGAATTGTATTCCGAAAAAAATTAAAAAAGGGCCTTTGAGGAAAGTTTTGGAAAAATAATCAATTGTTTTTTTCGATTCAGGAGGGTTAAAAGAACATTTTAAAAACAAAATCCCACGTAATATTTTTGCTTTTTGAAGTAATCGTGTTTTCGTTAGCTAGTTTGACATCTGCTTATTGCACATTTTAAAAAATTATAAATTCACTGGTAACGGCTCGAATTTCATCAAATACGTTTGTGCATACCTCTCACAGGCCCGGCCATCGTTTTTTAAAGCGGAGAATCGTACCCAATGCGAGAGAACTCACCACTTTCAACTGTACCTTGCTCTCCCTCAGCATCCTTTTGTTTACAGGTATCATCGTGATTAGGTGACCAATGTAGGTTCAACTAGTGATGTTTTTCTCACCTTTAGACCTTAGTATCTGAATAAGCCCGTATAGGTAGTTTCGGTAAACTAAAATGCTGATTGTTTTCCTTTTTGACCATTACTCGAAGCACTGTGGCAAGTGTGGCACGGTCCGATGTATAAGGTTACTGGACTATTAGTCAAATCTTGATATCTGGAGCATTCTTGGAAGAATTTCATGCTGAACATGGATTTTTAACTCATTTCTTCTGAAAATTTCCACAAATATTGATTTTCTTCAGTTTTCCGATGCCTTTTTTATTAAACAAAGTTTGGTTAACTACGCTAAAAGTGGCCGTAAAACCTAAAAGCTCTAAATGACACTACTTAAATCAAATAGAAATGGAAACTAAACTAAACTAACAAACTAAATATAACTTGGTATAGAATGTTTCAGGGATTTGAATAAAATAAATGTAAAACGAAATTTGGTTATGCAAAACTTAGATTCTTATTATGTTTTGCCTACTCTATCAATAAAGATGGTTTAGCATCAAAATTGTTTCTTTTTTTTCTATAAAATTATTTATTTTAGTTTTCACTATTGTGATTTGCGTTAATATCAATGAGGTGGTTTCGGACTGTTTTTAAATTTTTCCTCAGGATCGTAACTCGGTGCGACGCACAATGTGGCCAAATGACCAGAAAACGGAAAATATTCCATGTCTGGAAAACGGATATTAATATTGACTTGGGAATGGTTTTATTCAATTCAGGTAGAAAAATACATTATAAAAGCAAGAAAAATAGAAAATAGAAAATCCCCAGTCATGCAGATTGATCATATGAGAGAATTTTCATTAGATAAAAGACCTGAAAACTTCAAACATTGTGCTAAAAATGGTAGAAATCGGAAATTCTATCATGAAACCAGAATTCTACACACAATAAAACATTCAGGCCATAAGCTGAAACATTATAAAGTTTGTGAAATAATGTTCAAAAAGTTCCAGTTATGCAGTATGATCGAATGAGCGAATTCGCTTGAATTACCTCCTTTTGTATTAGGTATATATATGTTAAATTTTATTGAAATTTGAGCAACTTGAGTACAAAACAGTTGTTGAAAACCAATTTTTGGCAAAAAAACTCGAACTAAATAAAATTCGGCAATTCATTAAAGATTTTAGATGTTTAGATTTTTTTTGCGGTTTTTTTATAGATTTTTCAGCAAGTAATAATGAAATTTAAATACATTTTTCGGCATAATTTTCTGCAAAAATTTTTTAATGTCCTATTTAATCGTTGATAATTTTGTTTAGACTGAAACTTTGCTATAAAGTATAAATTTTGACGATTTTTGGCCGTTTGTAGCCATTTTAGTGATTTTTTTATCACATTTTTGGAATTTGACCAATATATATATATACATATACATATAAACTCTAGAATTCGTACCTGGAATTTGACCAATATATATAAACTCTAGAATTCGTCTCAGATTGCCTCAAAACGGATTCCACGGAAGAAATTTTAAATTTTGATTTTAAAATTTTCCGACCCATTGCAATACCTTCGTTTTCTACGTAAATTCGCTAAAAGCAAATTTGCAAATTTCGACAATTCGTGTACACAAATATGATCAAAATTTATTTTTATCTAATTTATCGTCTAAATATTTTATTCAGCGTAGAAATTCAATTCAATAAAATATTCGCGTTTTTTAACCATTTTTAGAGATTTGTTTAATCGGTCTGTATTAAATTCCCCTTTGCTTTACTACTTGGGTGTTGATAACAAAATAGACAGGTATTGCAGATGAAAATGTCACTGCAGAACTTGTAATGCTTTTTACCGAAAACCCTTCAGTGTTATTTATCAACTTCTATGAGCTTCACCCCCCGCCCCATTTCATCAAACGTGCCTTGAGACTTGCTCCGGTGTTTAGTAAGATCTACAAAGGGCTGAGTTCGAAGACCAGTTCTTTATCTGCTCCAAAATGTTGAGATACCGATTTTTAAAGTTCATTATCCACCGCCTTACGATGTGTGGAAACGTTTTTTCTCAATTATATTAGCTTACATGAAAATCTCTATTAAAAAAAAAAAAAAGAAAGAAAAAAACGATAAAGCCGAACTTTAAGGGGTTATTCAATGGATACATATTGTACTACTCAGGAAAAACTGTCTCAGACCGTAGCTGGCTTGTCTAATTTAGTATAGTATAAAATTCACAAAACAAGATGCTGTTTTATCTTTGGAATTCTCTAAAAACAGTGACAGGCATTTTTTCGTAAAAAGATAAAATGGTACCTTGTAGCTGAGTTTATGCAGAACAAATTTCACGTTTTAAAAATTTGTTAAAGTGCAAAATGACTCGGCTACGATTTTTCAAAGGTGGTTATAAAACTCCTCTCGCGAAATCGGAAATTCCCCAATACATGCTAGTTCTTCAGCCCGTACAAATCAAGTTTAGTGACTTGTTGAACTGAAACCTTCAGGAATGGAGCTCCGAAGTATACAGAATGGAATAATAATATTTTTGGAGGGATTCAGAAATGTTCATCTGAAAGGATGAACATGAATTTTCTACCTCGGCCTCACTGTGCAACGCACTGTGTTCCAGGTGGATAAAAGTCAAAATAACATTTTTCTAAAAATAGGTACATCTTCTGCATCCAGAGTGGTACGTTAAGGCCTCAAATAATTCATATTTACGTCCGATTCATAATCATGCATAAAGTAAAAAATCATTCATAATTCATAGTCAAATTCATAATTTATCTCCAAACACGAACGTACCAAATAGAAAACTACTGTGTGGAATTTCTAGGACATTAGTCTCCTGATATCTGTTATTTAATTGTTTTGTTTTCTTCTGATCATCATAGCGAGGACAGGGATGTTTCCCCGAAAGTTTCAAAAAATAATTTGGAGCATCATAATATGGTTTTGAATATTAATTTTTAAATGATTTGTCTCTTCTTGTCTGAAAATAGGTATTGAAAAGTAGTGGTTTAAATTTGACAGAGAGAAAAGAAAAAAAAAAAAACTATGAGTACGGGTTTGTCAAGTTTTATAATTAGAAGCATGTTTTACGAAATTTAATGTTGATTTCGAATCTTTAACCCGTTTAGTCCATAAATTTACAATGAATGGAAAGCTGGCTTTGCAGCTGGATCTCACCTTATAGATGCTGAAAAAACCACAGTTTTTTTTTCTCCCTCAGGGAGTTTTCTTTATTCATACACATACATTTTTATGATTCGTTATTATGGATATCTTATGTTATCTTACGTATATCTTATGTATATGTTGTCTGCATTGGCAATGGTTGATATACAAAATATTTATACTCAATGTCCATACGTATGTATACATTACCTTTCGCTATCCAGACATACCCCTGAATAACCCCTGCGGTATTTCTTACTTTGATTGAAGTGTATATTTAAAATACAACGACTTTCAACTTAGTCAGAAAATCCCCCATAGTTACCTTTCTTTGGAGCACCATAAAGAAAACGGTAAATAAATCTATCCCAGTGACTAAATTCTGTGTGCCTATCATTCTCCTTCATCCCTATTTGATGATTAAAATATAGATATTAGATTGAATCGTAGGTAAAATGTGGTGACGGCAATCATTAGATTGTGACAATTTCGAGGCTGGACCAAGCTTTCCGAAGACACTGTGTGTATCTTAGTCCGATTAATAGACAATGAGAATGAAGAGATGATCGAACGGAGTAGGAACTCTGCGTATCATGCACACTACCAGGAAGCTGTGGCAACTGAGGGGTTGCCTGGGGCTGCAGCAACTTGTGGATTGCCTGATGGATCATTAAGGGACGAGAGGGACTCGTATACTTAAGCTTCGAGAAGTGATGTGGTCAAGCCCACAGGTGTGCGATGTACAACACTGGGAGAGAGAGGACATCTTCCATTTTCTGGGTGGCTGCTCTATCCTCGGGGTGATCCGCCACATCTAGTTCGAAAAATGGACAATGCGTCGAGAGGGATGCATTGGAATGTTGAGGGAATCTGACTTCAATAAACTGGCGGGTATTGTCGACAATCATGGATGTATAGGTGGATCTCATATATATATATTAGATCTAAGGATTCTGCGCTTTTTAAATCACTGACTGCACGTTTTAAGCTCGAAACTGTAAATGGTTTGGACAAAAAGCCGACAGAAAGAATTGAATGGACGTCATAGGTGGACGGCGCTCTCCCCAGGCGGACGCAGGGGTGAGGTCGTTCCCGAATGACGTCATTCAGCTTTCTTAACACCTCTGTTTCATTCACTTCCAATCATCCGATACTCTCCATATCTTCGTACACTGATTGAGGGAGAAAATTGCATTTGAATGCAAAATCGGTATGTTTTCTGGAGGAAATCGAGTGCATTAGGTTTTCAATAGAACTTGACTACCTGACGTCACTTATTGCGAGGAATGAAACGCCTCTGGGTTTATAATTTCACTAGTAGGTAACTACCTAATTATGAAGAGTTCTGTAGTCACCATTAAGGAAAAATGGCAATACAGCAGGCTGCAAATATTAGGGAGTTTTTTTTCTCCAACACCATCTTTTTTTTCGTAGTCAAATTTTCATTTTTAATAATATTTTTATTTATGTATTTTGAAATAGATTATTAATTGACTTTTGAACGAAAAACTTTTCTTTTCGAAGAAAATTAATTTTCTCTGATACCTTCATGACGTTTACTGGTTTTTCAAGTGTGAGACTCATGGTCCTAACACTATCTTGCGTTCCTAATCCTAAAACTATTTGACCAAGCACTACTGCACTATCAGTGAACCAATACATATGACATTCACGTATTTTTTCATTTATTCGCTTATTAAAAAGCCAGTATTCATTTATTTATTTCTTACAACATGAATGCCATTTCGTATTTTTATTTAATTTGGTCTTCTACCTGGACTCAATTTCAATTAGTGCTACAGTGTCCGTGTATTAAAACGTCTGCAAGAGGAAAATCCACTTCTCCTCCATTACACTGAACACGCCCGCATCTGGGTCCTGGGTAGCCTGACTCCGCCTGGACTGAACGTACGGGGGCTGATTCCCCCAACAGCCAATTCATTTTTTTAATTGCCCCATTTCAGGCCTCTTATTAAACATCAATCTCTAACTCACAAACTCCTATCAAAAATGTAAACCATTCCCCCATTAGGGTTTGTATTTTATCGTATTCTAAATTTTTCCCTCATTTGCCGTATCGTACCTCCGGGAAAGTCGTGATGTTTACCAGCGTGACCATCATGGAGACGGCATCATGGACACGGACTGCATTAATCAACCTCTACACCAATTGCTAAGATGAGTTTCATCCAGATCCTAGCCAAAATGCGAAACGTCGACAAAATTCAAAATTTTGAAATTTATTTATGAATTCCCTCGTGAATAGTCTGTGTCCGATTTAAGTGTATTTATAAATAAATATATATATATGTGTATATATATATATATGTATGTGTGTGTGGGTGTGTGTGTGTGTGTTTTTATCTCTTCGGAGCTCCTTCATATCCCTACCCAAGTCATGGTCATACGTCCCCGTCGTGCAACCTGGGCACCCTCTGGTTTACCAGAGGGTGGCAGAATGACCCACTGGCGCTTAGGGGGGGGGGGGGGGGGGGTCAATGGGTCTCCCGACCCTTATTTTACCGTCTCCCCCGTTATGGATTCAAGAAATAGAGAGCCTCATAACCCCTGCCCGCCCATTGGCCAGCGGGGTTCTAGGGGAGGCGCTCGGGGGCGCCCCAGGCAGGGGCGTCGGTCTTCCTCTCTCTCTTCTTCCTACCCTTTTTCCTCTTCCAATGCCCCTGGAGATGTCCATCAGTGTGCCCACTGTGAGAGAGCCTTCAGTTCTAAGCGTGGCCTCAGTGCCCACGTCTGGCAGAAGCATCCTGTACAGGCCAACGCTGCAATTGATATAGAGCGAGAGCGGCCCAGGTATGCTTCTGAGGATTTGCGGCGAATGGCAGCAGAGGAGGCAGAGGCTGTGCGTAATGGGGTACGAAATATTAATGTATTCCTTCAAGCACGTTTTCCCATGCGCATGCTTTCTGCCATCCAATCTCTTTGCCTGAGGCCCCACTATAAGCAGCTTGTCCAGGATGCAATCCTGGCAAATAGCAGTGGGGCCTCCCCCGCATCTCCGACAGGCGTGGGACAACAGCCCACCATTCAGCAATCCTCCCCCGGGACCTCCGGTCTTCTCGAGGATTTGGAGACTGAAGTGTTGAGGCTCGGGGAGCAGGTAGGCCGTATTGATGGTTATGAGAGTGCCAACCTGCAGGAACTGGCGAGGCGGGCTGTTGTGAGGCCTGTTGGCTTGAAAGACGAGGTCGCGACCTATGTATAGAGGATCTTCCCACAGGTTGGGGATGCGACTGTGGCGGGGCATCAGGGAGGACATCCTCCTGTGTCAGTGCTCCGTGGAGGTTCCAGCAGCTAAGCAAGCAAGGAGGCGGGAATACCAGCAGGTCCAGAAGTTGTGGAGGAAGCATCCGGCTCGCGTAGCTATGGAGGTACTGGAGGGAGCTGGGGATGAACAAGTTTTGCCCCCACTCCAGGAGTTTGTGGAATTTTGGGAGCCACTTTTGAGTGCTCCCAGCCACAAACCTGGTGTGCCGGTGGTACCCCCAGCTTCCACCAGGGATTCCTTACGAGGTATCAGTTTGTGTTTACTACGGAAACCAATCTGTCAGTTCGTGAATATATTTTCATACAAAATAGGTACATCGTTATATCATAAAAAACTAAAATCAAAGATTATTTTCTCTTTTATCCACCCCTAACATTATAAGAGGTTATGGACCAGTAATGCGTAGGTACAATCGCAGCTCGCATGTAAAGAATATAATTTTTCAATTACGGAAATTATATCTTCAAAAGTCTGGGTCACGAAAATTTCGACACCTGGCTCATCCAGATTGAAGCGCTATTGGCGAGGGCAACCGACCTGTGGGAGTATGTTGATGGATCCAAGATGAAACCAGAAGAACCACCCGAAGCAAAACGGGAATGGAAAATCCGCGTCAAGAAAGCCAAGTCAGAGCAATAATAATTCTAGCAATCGAAACTAGTGAACTAAAGCAAATTAAAAATTGTGGTAAGTACATCAAAAGAAGTGTGGGAAAAACTTAACTCAACATATGTCTCAAAAGGACCTGCTCGCACAGCTAGCTTATTAAAATCGCTTACACAGAGTAGAATAAATGGTGGAGATGACGTAAGGGGATTCATTAACAATTTCTTTGATGTCGTTGATAAACTTTATGAAATAGATATAGACATTAATGAAAAACGATGAGGGGAAATAATTGTAGAGTGAACAGGGGCGACGCAAGGTGCCGACAGGGGGAAAATCGTGTCAACGGCCATTTTCTCTAGGGCAATGCCTCCCTAGCGCTCTTAGCGGTGGAACTTGTTAGTTCGGAGCCCCATTGAGCTATTGCAATGGATCAAACCTTAGCTAGACGATTTGATTTTTTCCATCATGTCAGTAAATTCCTTCTGATGGATTTTATGCACTTAGAGTGCACACAAACCCAATAATATTTTGCTTTACAAATTTAAGCCATCTTACATATATATATATATATATATATATATATATATATATATATATATATATATATATATATATATATATATATATACTTAACAGCAAAAAAACCGGCGCACCCTATATTTTGTTATTTTTTCACCTTAGCTTCAATTGGTTTTTTTTTTTTTTTTTTTTTTTTTTTTTTTGCATGTGTCAAGTAAAGTCAGTATCTTATGAGAGAACAGCAAGGAACAGAGTGGCAAATAAAAAATACCAGTTTGAAAAATCAGCTTTAATCACAAAACTTCGATGTTTGGACAAAAGTAACAAAACATTCTTCAGTTGTTCTCGTGTGAAAAAAAAATTGAAAAATGAAATTTTTTTCGGAAAATAAATTTTTTAAATATCGGGTGGTACCTTTCCATGCTTGTATCACCGCCTGCATTCTTCTCGGCATGCTGTTGATCAAATTTGAAACCCTTTCTTGTCTGATGAGGTCCCATTCTGCGACCACCCTGAGGTCTTGGAGGTTTAGACGACAGTTCGGTCGCCTTCGGATGCACCTCCATAGCTCGCCCCATAGATGTTCTGTGGGATTGCGATCGGGACTGCGTGCTGGCCACTATTCGGTGCGAACCTCTTCGAGGTAGTCAGTAACCACGTTTGATACGTGTGACCGCGCGTTATCGTCCATAAAAATAAAATTATCGCCGATGTAAGGGGCGAACGGCACTACATAACCTTTCAGGATGTCTGAAATGTACCTCAGTGCGGTCAAACTCCCTCGGGGGAACACATGGAGCTCCGTTTTAGCCTCTGAAATGATTCCACCCCAAAACATTACAGGCCCACCTCCGTAAGGCACCCTTTCAGCACGCTTTATGTTTTCCGATGAGTCCAGGTACTCACTATTCGCTTCAGATCGCTGTGTTAGAGTGTGGAGAAGACGAGAGCAGCGTTTCGCTAAGTGCAATATTTCTGAAAGGGTGCATTATGCGGGAGGGTCTGTAATGGTTTGGGGTGGAATCCCTTCAGAGGTGAAAACGGAACTCCATGTGTTTCCCCGAGGGAGTCAAACCACACTGAGGTATATTTCCGACATCCTGGAAGCATTCGCCCCTTACATCGGCGATAATTTTATTTTTATGGACGATAACGCGCGGTCACATGTAGCAAACATCGTTACTGACTACCTCGAAGAGGTAGGCATACGCACCCTATAGTGGCCAGCACGCAGCCCCGATCTCAATCCCATAGAACATCTATGGGGCGAGCTAGGGAGGTGCATCCGAAGGGAACCGAACCCTCGTCTAAACCTCCAAGACCTCAGGGCAGCGGTGGTCGCAGAATGGGACCTCATCACACAAGAAAGTGTTTCAAATTTGATCAACAACATGCCGAGAAGAATGCAGGCGGTGGTACAAGCAAGGGAAGGTACCACCCGATATTTTTAAAAATTTATTTTCCAAAAAAACAATTTTTTTTTTTAATTTTTTTTTTTTTTTTTTTTTTTTTTTTTTTTTTTTTTTTTTTTTTTTTTTTTTACGCGAGAACAACAGAAGAATGTTTTGTTCAAAAAGTATGTTTTGAATTATGTATGTTTTGTTGCTTTTGTTCAAACATCGAAGTTTTGTGAATAAAGCTGATTTTTTCAAACGGGTATTTTTTATTTGCAACTCTGTTCCTTGCAACTTTACTTGGCACATGCAAAAAAAAAAAAAAATTAACCAATCGAAGCTAAGGTGAAATAATAACAAAATATTGAGTGCGCCGGTTTTTTTGCTGTTAAGCATATATATATATATATATATATTTATTTATTTATTTATTTATTTATTTATTTATTTATTTATTTGTTTATTTATTTATTTATTTATTTATAAAAAGCGCGCATTTGGCGTCCACCCTGATAAAAACGCCATTGAAAGTGGAGTGACGTATGTGGACGTCATTTTGCACAAGGGTCTCATTTTGTTCACAATCCTTCATAGTGGTGTAAACTGCCTTTTTTAGATGGACGCCAATATGACGGTAAATTCAGAATTTGTACACAAATTTAGTGCACGAGAATTCCTCGGGAACATCACGATCGTTTCGTATATGTTTCCCCAAAACTGACCTGTATATTTCGCGGTGGAATTGGCTTCCAGATTGCTTCCCCAGGCCTCCCACCCATCCAACCATAGGTGCACCTCTGTGTGTGTGTGTGTGACACAAATATTGTCGACGCTGTCCAGACCACAATCCTAAACTGATTTTCGAGATTCTTTCTTTGTTCGATCCCAATTTTTGTCTAGTTGTGCAACAAACCTTGGAAATTTTTAATTTCAAGATGGAAGAGGGGAAATGGAGGGAGTGAAGTCGAAAAAACGTGGTTTATGGACAAATGTTGTCGAGGCTACCTAGATTACAATTCTCAACCGATTTTCGTGATTCTCATTTTGTTCTATTCAAATTTCTGTCTAGTTTTGCAACAAACCTAGGCAATTTTGGATTTACTGTCGAGGTGGGGGTGGAGGGGATAATTATCGGTTTTGTCAAGCGCTGCCCAAGCTACAAATCTCTACCGATTTTCGTGATTTTTATTATGTTTCATTATGGATTTGATATAGTTTTTGGAAATTTGTAAGGATTTTCAAATTCCTTCAAGTGAGGAGGTGAATGGAGGGGGTAGTAACAATAAATCATGATGTTTTCACTATTCTCGTCCGATTTTCGTGATTCTTTTTTTGTTCAATTTTGAGTTTGGTCTAGTAATGGAAAATGTAACAGGAGTTTTAAATTTTGAGATAGGGTGAATGGAGGGGGTAATAACGATAAATCGTAATACTTTTTATTATATTCATCAAACTTTTCGTGACTGTTTTTATTGTTTCTTTGATCCAAATTTTAGTCCAGTTATGCAACCTCGGAAATTTCAAATTTACCATCGGTGTAGGGGTGAAATGGTAGGAGGGGGGGGGGGGGTTCCGAGAAATCATGGTACTTTTTTGTTTGTTTTATTTTAATTCTCACCAAAATTATATACAATTCATTCATTAGGGCGTCCCTGTAATGCATGCATTACTTAACAATATGTTTATAGCTTCTAAAGGTGTTCTTATTTCGTCATTAATTGTGAATTTTCTCTACTTTCAGGGATCATATCCGAAAAGAGATGCCACCAAAAAGAAAGGAGTGTGAGGCACATAAAGATGAGTGCTCAATTTCGCGGGACAGGCAGTGGGAGACGATTAAAGTTTTAGTACAAAATATGTACACGAAAAAATGTAGAATTTAATTACGAGCACTTCAAATTTTTTTTTTTTTTTTTTTTTTTTTTTACCTTGGCTTTTTGCAAAATATTAACTACTTTTCTATATTCTACCTACTACTTTTCTTTACATGCAATTATTTTCAATAAAAAGCCTATTTGCAAGATTTTTTTTTCTTACCTAACTAAATTATTATATTCTTTATGCTTGTCTACAACAACGTTTCATACTTATTTACAATTATGTATCGGGTACGTTTGGTTCATTCACAAGTATGTTCATTTTGACTTTTCAATTACGCGGGAAGAACCCGTTCCATTCTTCATTCGAAGAAATTCTTATTACTTTGGAAGAACCCTGTTTTATTGATATTTCGACATTTAAATTACATAGGAAGAACCTGTTCCAATAATTACCGTTTTTATTTTATTGAAAATAGCTCACACAGCTGATTAGGAAAGAGCCCATCATTTCAATCGCCTCAACGTACCAGAGGGGCTCCCTACCAAATGCTTTTATTTTCTGAGAAGATTAGTCTGCGACAGTTTTGGTTTATTATTTTCAATAATGAACCTTTGTAATCGACCAAGAGAAAAAAATGTTAAACCCCCTTCCGTCCGCCGTCCGCGGCTTTTCTCCAAAATTACTAGACCAAACTATATGAAACTCGTGTTAAAAATCAAATTTGGGGTATAGATGGTCCTAGAAGCTCGGCATCAATTTTCATGAATCCTAAAGGGTTGCATTAAAGGGCTAAACATTCAAAAAAATCGAGATCTCAAAAACTTTCTAGGTTACAGTAATAATTTTTTGCTTGTCAATGATAAATTTAATCCCAAAGAATCGATTAAAACCACCCACAACACTGTACGTTGCACGGTTCGCTTTCCTTAAGGGCTTGAACATTGAGAAAAAAACCTATGCGCAAGAAGATAAGGAAATCACGCGCTGCTAGCGGATCTATTGATTTAACAGTCAAGCTGTAAATTCGAGAAATCGAGTTGTACCTACGGTGTTGTAATCGGATGTACCTACTGGTGAAAATGTCATCTCTTAAATTGCTCCCAAGTCTACCTATTGATAGTGGAAGCATTGTTTTTACTTCTGAGAGATGGAAAAGTTGTAGTCTCCACTAAAATCAAACGGTTGTTTTTTTTACAGTGGTAAAATTTCCACTCGCAAGTTAGGTTTTAGACTATTCTGAACAACTTTTGTTCCATGATTTTCTGTGTACGTGTGTGTGTGTGTTTGTCTTTGTGTGTATGTCCGCGAATCCTTGTAACAAGCTTAATTGTTGAGTGTGGGTTAGGGTGAAGATGGTCCCCTATGATTTTCGTTTTTCCCAAATCAATACTTCACTCGGTGCATGCGCAAAAAAAATTCATCCAGCATCATTTTTTCACGCCTCCGTCTTCCTACCTCACTCAAATTTGGAGGATAGGTGGGAAAGGTTAATTTGAGCGTTTCCCACCAATTTCTACATAATCCTATCATTAGTAGCTACTGCGCGTGCTCGTATTTGTATTCCTTTTAAAACGAGCAAAATTTCAAGAGTTTTCATCCGATTTTGATGAAATTTTCAGGGAACGTGCGGGTTAGACTGTATATGGCCCACTGATAATGCCATACTTCTAAAATCATAACTTCATTTTGCGCATGCGCAAACGTGAATTTCTTCAAGCATAATTTTTTGAACCCTAATCGTGCGATCCCACTCAAATATGGTGCATAGTTGGGGACCGGTGGTTTAATTATTCCATGTTAATTTCAACCATTCATTATCAGCTCCTGCGCACGCGTGAAAGTGTACTTCGAGAACAAGGTCTAGTTTTATAAGATTTTGATTAGCTAAATTTTCAGGGAATTCGTGGGTTAGGCTGTAGATTGTTGAAATAATGAAAGCCGTTGGAAATAATAGGCTTTAATCAGCGAAAAACTCCTACATACAAAAACGGAATGAATTAAATTAGAAATTAGAGTTAGTTGTGGTACTAAGCAACTCGCTGAACAAGTGTTATTATAACTACTAGACTATAACATTCTCCCCATCTAAATTTTTCTAACATAGTCTTTCAAATAGTTGGGAGGTCGTCTGTTCCTCTGAGATCTCCTCAAATTTTGAACTGGAGAAGTTTGAACTGTTTCTTCAGATCGGGGATCCAAGGTTTCTTCATCATGAGGAAGCGGTGGGAGGTCAGACTGATCTCCGGATTCTTGATTGGGAGACGGTCTCAAAGATTCAGGGTCCCGAGATACATTCAAAGTTCCAGGATCTGCAGGTTTGGGACAATTTGGTAAATTCAGGTATTCCTCGAACATGGATGGAGCCGAGTCTCCTATTGGGGCTAGGTGCCGATTCGACACAGTTGTCTCCCTCCCGACTGGTAATCGTACGTACGAATACTCAGGATTGGCTTCCAATAGCTCCACCTCCATCACAGCGGGATCGTATTTACTGTTGGAGGGAGGACATTTCACGAGTAGAGGACCGGGAGCTGTAAGCCAAGTGGGAAGAGGATGGCCGTTGATGGATCTTCGAGGGTGATTGAACATTCTCTCATGCGGAGTTACATTTGTCGTAGTACACAATAAGGATCGGATCGAATGAAGTGCTTGAGTAATGGCTTGCTCCCAATGCTCCGTTTTCAGACCAGCCGTACGTAAGACTAACTGGATGGATTTCCATGTTATTCCGTTGTATTTTTCGACTTGCCCATTTCCCCGTGGATTGTACGCTGTAGTCCTACTGGTAGCAATCCCTTGGGAAGTAAAAAATTCCTTAAGTTCTGCGGACATGAAAGCTGATCCACGATCCGAGTGGATGTACGACGGCATACAGAAAATAGAAAACAAATTTGTGAGATGGTTGATTACAGTAGATGCTGATAAGTCGGGACAATGAAAAGCGAATGGGAACCTAGAAAATTCGTCAACTACCGTTAAAATGTAACGGTTTCGAGTTGTTGACGGGAGAGGGCCTTTGAAGTCGAGATTCAGTCTCTCGAAGGGCGAAGTTGCCTTGATGAGAATTCCAGAATGCTTGAAAAATCGTGGCTTGAGTTCAGCGCAATCTCTACAATTGGAAGTCACCCTCTTCACGTCTTCGACTGAAAATGGTAGATTTTTACATCTGACGAAATGGATCATCCGGGTAACACCTGGGTGGCACATAATTTTGTGCAACTCCAAGAGATCGCTAATTGAGGCGGATGCACACACACGCGATAATGTGTCTGCTACGATATTTTCCGATCCTGCTCGGTAGCTAATTTCGTATTTGAAACACGCCAGCTCAAGAAGCCATCTCATAATTTTCTCGTTTTTAATTTTGCTCCGCCTTCTTGAATCGAACATGAATGAAACTGCTTCTTGATCAGTTACTACCTGGAATGGCCTACCAATGAGATAGTGACGCCACTTGCGTAGTGATTCACTATAGCTGCAGCTTCCTTCTCCACTGGTGGGTGTCCGAGTTCTAAGCCTGTGAGTGTTCTTGAGAAAAACGCCACAGGACGGCCAGCTTGAGACAAAGTATCAGCGATATCGTGTTCAGAAGCGTCTGTTTCTACAGTAAAAGGCAGTTTTTCATCAATAGACATGAGTACAGCTTTGGAAATATCAGCTTTTATAGTTTATATTGTCTGTTTCTGCTCTGAAGATAACGGAAACGTTTTAGCGAGCACAAGAGACCGGATCTTGTCAGAGAATTTAGGGATCCATTTAGCAAAATGTGAGAACATTCCCAAGACTCGTTTCAGCTCTTTCTGATTTTCTGGATGTGGCATTTCCTTCAGAGGTCTAAGTCTATCTTCGTCTTGTTTAATCTGATTATCTACGATATTGTAGAATAAAAGATTGATGTTGGTCTGACAAAATTTTGATTTTTGCTCGTTAAGCGTGAGGTTGTATTTCTTTGCGGCTGCCAAGAAAGCATTGAGGTTGACATCATGTTCTTCTTTCGTTTTACCACAAACGGTGACGTCGTCAAGGTACGCGTATGTTTGTTTTAAATTTTCTTGTTTGATGATGGAATTAATGAATTTTTGAACAGCTGGGACTCCATTTGTTACGCCAAATGGGATCCTTTTGAACTGGTACAGGGCTCCATCAGCCTCAAAAGCAGTGTATATCTTCTCTGACTCGAGGATTGGGACTAAATGATAAGCTGCTTTTAAATCTTTGATGCTGAAATAGTTATTTTGAGAGACTCTTTCAATTATAGTCTCATATTTTGGAATTGGGTAAGCATTTAGCAGAGTGTGCCTATTGATAGTTTGTGAATAATCAATACACATCCGTTTCTTACATCCCTCACTCTTCACGACAAGTACCTGAGCTCTCCAAGGTGATGTGCTCTCCTCGATCACCCCATCCTCAATCAGCTTTCGAATTTCTGATCTGATGTACTCGGCGTCTTCTGTTGAGTAAGATCGGGACTTGATGGCGATGGGCTTACAATCATTATCAATAATGTAGCATCTTTGTAAATATGCCCCTGAATTTTTACTTCTACTTTACAACTACCCTCAACTGTTGAAGATAGGGCCGAACTCGCCATAGTGATTCGCTCTTTTGATGGAGAAGTACGAGTGTTATACTTGTTTACTATGGCGTAGTCCATGAAGCTAGTAGTACTGCCTGTGTCTACAAGCGCAGAACAGCGGAAATTGTTTATCCTGACCGGAACGATAGCCTTGTGTAGAGTCGCTGAGGCAGCTGATATGGCTCCTATAGAGCTAGTTGAAGCAATTTTCTTGGAATTTGGTTTAGTTTTGGACTTACAAACTGTACTTAGATGACCGAGTTTACCGCACTTTCCACACTCCTCCCCGCTTACAGGACATTGGCTGCGAGGATGTCGCTTCTTTCCACCACAGAAAAAGCAGAGCCACTTCGTAGGAATAGCATCCATTGTCTGTCCTTCATCTTTTTCCGTCTCAGCCTCAGCAGCTGCTGAAAAAGATCGAGAGTACTTTTGGGCGTTAACTTGTGTTAATTCTAAGGCTCTCGCTTGCTCCGTAGCTTGGGACAACGTGAGTGTGATGTTCTTTAGGAGACGCTGACGGATCTCGCTCGATGACAAACCTGTGATAAAAGAGTCTCGTACATAATCGTCCATGTTCTGCACATCAGTAACAGCCTTTAAGGAGCATTCCTTCCCTAAAATGACCAATGACTGTAGGTACTGGTCAACGGTCTCACCAGGATTTTGTCGGCGGGTTGCAAGGCAATAACGAGCGTAAATTTCGTTCTTAGGTTTTATATAAATTTCATCGAGTACCTGAAAGGCAGACGCACAATCTTGTTTGTCTTTTACAAGTCTATATACGGCCGGTGAGAGGAAATTAGTTAAAACGCTTACTTTATCAGCATCTGCGAGTTTTGTTTCTTCATTCTTCTCAAGGGCCATGGTGAAATTCGTGAAAGTTTGCTTCCAGTGAGTAAAATCCTCTTCAGCCGTAGTTGAACTGGGGTCAATGGATAGGCGATCCGGACGTAGGTATTTATCCATGTTGCAGGCAAAATTTTTTATTCTTTCTATTTTTCGCTGATTAAATTGAAATAATGAAAGCCGTTGGAAATAATATGCTTTAATCAGAGAAAAACTCCTACATACAAAACGGAATTAATTAAATTAGAAATTAGGGAATGGTAATTAGTTGTGGTACTAAGCAACTCGCTGAACAAGTGTTATTATAACTACTAGACTATAACAATTGTTCCCTATCAATTTCATTTTTTTCAAATCACTACCCCATTCTGCGCTTGCGCTAACGTAAATTACTTCAAGTATCATTTTCCCGTTTCCTAAATGACCGATTTCCATGGTTTACGGAACCTACATCTTGATTGACTGTATTCGTTATGGAGTTTTTAATGATTATTAAAACCATTTCAATATTACACATTTATGTTATTTTCAATTGGTAGGTAGGTACCTTCCTACTTAAATATCGTTATACTGAGATCAGGGGGACTAGTAAAATGTAGATGTTTTAATTAATTGCATTAATTTTCCCTCTGCAGGTGCCTATATCTACGCAGGCATATTGATGTCAACCTTCGGATCTGCAATTTGA